>JAQQSE010000067.1:2569864-3854797 GCA_035772565.1 Antheraea assamensis
TATAATATAAGTAATAAGATTGAATACCGTCTGTACGATGATTCTATAGATTTAAAGTAGACCAATCCCAAAATCACTGCTAAGATTCAAACAAATGCATATTTTATTAATTTTATTGCACACTATCTGGTGTTTAATTTTGTTTAATTGTGAGTTTCATTTTACTTCTTATCCTCTAAAATCCTTTTCCAAATTTTAAGTCACTTCTGTTCAATTTTATCATTATCGCTTATACCCTACATAAAAGAAAATACTCTGGAATATTCTGTAGCAGAAAACTCGTCAAGATCGGTTCAGTCCGGACAAATAACAGACATTTTAAATTTTATTCCACTTTTTAGTGCAGTGGTTTAAACTGTATAACCATTAGTACACATTATTAAAAATAACTGATTGTTCTTGAAGAGTTACATAAAAATAACCACTCTGCCAGCAATTCACGGAAAAATATATTTAAGTATTAGAATCATTCATATCTTTGCTAATGAGTCAAGTTGCTTTAACTTTAGGTAACGGAAGGATGAAAGATGAATTACTCACCTTGTTCACATTCGTCAATGTCTTCGGAACAATCCAAACCCTTATACCCAGACGCGCAAGAACATGTGTAGGAACCGTTGATGGGACTCGTGTCGCAGATAGCGTCCGCGTGACAAGGGTTTGAGGTGCAAGCGTCGTCAAGGTGGCAAAGGAGACCTGAGTGAAGAATCCAACATTATTTATTTGGCATCTTATTAAAGATATGATAATTATAGAAATGTAAATAAAATGTACTAATTTGACATTATTAAAGATTACTAACAAAGCTTTATTATTGGGTTAAAGAGGTGTTGAAACTGAAGCTAATAATGGAAGAAGGAAATATTATTGCAACTTGTAATTACGTAATTTGGTTTCGTATCAAACGCAATGACAAATAGTTAATTATCGAAGAAAATAAAGTATTTTGATAACAAATTTCGCAGTGCTAATAGACCAAGCCAATCACTACCAAATTTGAAAGCAGTAACTAAATAATTAGACATACATTCTGATAGGGGCACAAAGAACCAGCTTACTGGTTAAGGTTAACGAGTTACCAATTAACTTTAGGACATCGTGGTTAAATTATCACCTATTATTAAATTAACGAAATTAGTAAAACTTACCCGTCTTCCCAGGAGTACACTTGCAATAAAATGCGCCGACTCTGTCGATACAAGTAGCACCGTTGAAGCAAGCCGCACCCGCACAGTCGTCGATGTTGACGGAACATTCCGGCCCGGTCCAACCGTTCACGCAGATGCAAGAGAATCCGCCCACAGAGTTTGTGCATGTAGCTCCGTTCTGACACACTAATGGCCTGTAAAGAGATGTGCTTGTTATAATTCTTATTTTTAAGGCATGACAGTTCGTAGAATGTCCTCACCTTGTAACCAAGGACATGTTGATGGTCTGAACTGAAACGGATCATACGCATATAATATTTACTATTCTTATAGAGAATACGAGAAAACAGTCGAAAGCAGATGGCGCTTAGCAAATCAAGAACGATACGAACATCACCTACAAGTATCTTTGTTGTAATTACTATATTAGTAAAGTACTTTTAAAGGCATGACAATGTCTATTTAGCAACCGTTTCCACTAATTACCGTCAAAACTCATTTTTATGGCGAGCTAGTCACTCCTTCAACAGTGTGAGCGAGGTTGGTGATTTTGATATCTTTAATACTACTGTGACTACGGCGATAACATTTTTAAATAGAATGTTCTTTAATGATGGCGATTGCTAATTATAATAGACTATTAACATTTTTGCATTTTTTCATAATTAGGTTCGTTTAATGCCTACATAATGTGAGTGATTGTATTTTGATGTTTTTTTATTGCAAGTGTTTGTATATTGTTTACTTATCGGCGAGGATTAGTAAATGGCTTAATTGTTTTTATTTTATTTACTATTTATTGTATGTTATAGCTGTTAGTCCTCCAAATAAATAAATAAATAAATAAATAAAAATAAATTCTAAATTAGTCTTAAAAAGGGAGATGCGCAGGAGGATTGAGAAGGGCGGCCTGTTTTTACACATTACATATTCCCTTCACGACTTTAAGAGATAAAACGCGTGTGAACGAGAACAAGAGGACGCAGAATAAGTAATTTTACTAGGTATATTTTTTATCACTTCAGAATTGATTTCATTGTATCTGATGTCAAAGATATTTACTGTCGGCAGTTGACATCATTTCAGTCATCAAATCCTACATCTTTAAGATAATGTATCTATTAATTGATACTTGATAGTGATACGCTACGATTTATGACAAGCTTTTTCAACGTTGGCCATATTTAGGTTAATTACTGCTTCAAACACTATCACACAATATACCAATATTTCTTGCAAAGTTCATAAACATTCGTAACTAATTATTAACAGAATACAATGGAAATTAAACAATAATTTTCGAGTTTTTACTGTAAAACTCGCCGGTAGTTAGCTAATTACGTTAAATAATTTCGCACAGCAGAATTATAACCAGAACTATAATAAATAATGCACCTTTTATTCTCGTAAGGTTATTTACTTCAAATTATGCTTTCACAGAAACATCTGCTAAATTCGTTAATAAACTTGGAAGGTTTTTAAAACCAGTTACCGGCGAAAATTGTTTCATTCGGCAAACCTTTACTGACTACTGCAAATGCAATGCGCTTCGCTCAGAATTTATTTGATATCTTACGAGTTGATATTCGCGACTTTGTCCACGGTGAAAGTGGTCGCGATGCCCTATCTTTACTTCAATATATACATTCGTCCTTCAGTTCAGTCATGTAAACTGTGTTCAAAACTAGTAGCGTATACTTATTTGTTGAAATAACTCCTGCGCCATCTATTGTACTATGACAGCATTATGACAGAAACTTCATACAAGTGCCAACAACTGTATAAAGTTTCATTAATCTGACATACGCCATCACTTAAATGAATATAAAGTTGAAATACATTTAGATTATCCAACGCGGTTAATAAATTTGTCAAGTGGCCAAACAACACAAAGAATGTTACGATAGTTGTTCCAAAAATGATGACCATAATAGTCCTAATGCACCAAAACAATATGCCTTAAAGTAAGCCCTGTAAAATTAAAATGGCATTTTGACGATCGTAATGTCATTTTCATTTCACTCGATTTCTTGTACAGTTTTAACATGCAAATTCGGCCCTCCTTATATATACCTTGTATATACTTGGTTAAATATGTTAATCTAATACTTTCATTTATTTTCTGGTATGGTGTGACACACATAGAATTGTTGACGTAAACTAAATATTACTTCTATATTTCTACGGTAAATACCACATAGTCTACGCAAGATCAAAGTGGGCGCGGTTCGAGCCGCTGACGAATATCTGTTTATTGTGACATTTGAATCATTAAATCTACGAGAATATATATTAAATATTAATTTCGATAAAGCATTGTACTACTTACATACTGTTTATATATTAATAAAAATATAATTGTATTCCAAAAAAATGTAAAAAACGGTTTAAACTTTACACGCCTTTCCACTCTTTAGGGTTGTAGAACGAAATTACATAGATACAGAAGCTAGAAAAACCTTTTCAAATTCGACCAGTAGCTACCAACTAGCCCATTTATAAACAACTATAATTACGCTAACTTTATAAAATGGACGATGAAAAGGGTAAACGAATATGATCCCATTCACAATGTTGCACTAAAGTCAATTTAACCTTCCACGGTCAATATTATAGTACAAAAATGTGGATAACAAAGTAATCCAAAGATAAGAATTTGCAAAGTCTGAAGGAGTCAGGAGTTAAGTTTATAAAAAAATACATATGACGTAAATCGTTCAACTATCATAATGCAGAGTCTGTAACAGTAAAACTAGTGGCATTGAACCTCGACTATACAGAAGGCGGAGGAGATGATTGCCCACTCGGTTATGATCATCAATCATTATTTGCTTTTATACGTTAACCGGTGGGCTTTCGAAGGGCGGTTAACACTCGTACTCAACTAAGTACGCTGTTATTTTTTTTTTGACGGAATAATGAATTCGTTTAAGACCGTTTATATACTTATAACAATCAAATTATAGAACAACAGTACAATAATTGCATTGAAAATTGCTCGCCACAAGGCAAAGGTTACGAAATACTTCACTGTATTGTATATGACAGTGAAATGAAAATGAATAATTATCTTAACCATTTGTCATCCAGTATAGTGAATAAGTAACAGAATGTAGACGTACAGTAATAGAAATTCGACCATACTATAAAATAGAGACAATTTACGCCTTCAAATCCTCGACGACAAGGAATAAAACTATTTCCATTTTTTCATTAGTAACATTAAAGCTCGCCAATAACTCCTAAACAAAAAACAAATGAACAATAAAGGTACTGAACTGTTGTATCTTTCCCTATTTATAACATAGATAGTAAAATATTTCAATGTTTCATGGAAGTTAGCGTTAACATAAATATAACAAACCGTTTGTTCCTTTTATATCCATCATAAAAGTTTCCGGTGGACGGTAACGCAGCTCTGTGCAAGATCCTTAATGATTGCAGATGCAGCAGCCGTTGCGCAAATCGTACAGAAAAATAATTTTACTATAAAATATAACGATGGGCTTTATTTACATAAGTACTGTCATAAAACACTTGTTAAATTAATATTTTAATAAGAATACATCAATTACTTTTTATTATTACTCAACTAACTGTGGGTCGTGCTTTTCATCGCATTTAATTCTGTTAGAGTTTATAGAAACGAATAAAATTTTGGGTTTATTTAAAAAAAAAAACGATTTTTATGACAACCGAATGATATCGACTGGGTCATAGAAACATTCCTTAACAGAGTACAGAAACCCCCTAGCGAATGGGATACAAAAATCCGAATGTGTCAACAAGCTCAGATAGAGTCATTAATGTGGCATTCCTCTTGACATCGCGATACAGCTAAACCGAAATATTGTACAGCGCCATCTATTAATACACAAACGACTTAATCAATTCTCTCCGTCCTCGGCCCCCGACACCCCGCACCGCAATACACATTGTGACTAAGTTCTCGTTTAAAGTACTTTTTGATCTGTATTTGTATGGTAATCGCTCCGAATCTGGAGGTTGTAGCGTGATGTTAGAGAACCAGTAGCCTTCCACAATAAATACACTATAAAACGCGAGCACAATTTTTCAAATGTCATCGGTAATTCCAGAATTGAGCAGGGTTCAATCTTTCCACCTTTGTAAAAATTAGCACCAGGCTTTTTTTTTACAGTTAATTTAAACATTAGTCGTGCATCCCTATGATTAGTCGTAAAGATAAAATATACTAGCTTCTTTCTCGGCATCACAAACAGTAGTGCAGATCCATCTATTACCAATGATTAATACTCATTCGATAATCTTCAAATTGAATACTTCTTTGATGTATATCATGAAACCGGTTTCGGCAGATACGTCTTTTGTACGCCTGTTGATGCTTAACAGAGGTCTCGGTTCATTTGTCTTCATAGAATTCCGTGGCAGTTACAAATGATAGTGACGATTTGGTAAGTAATCGCGCATCGTAATGAAGTCTTTCATTTTTTCGCTACTTATGTTTGCCGATTGTTAATCTCTCCTATGGTGTAATGTAACAACTTTTTACTGATTAACAGCTATGTATACATGTTCCATGAGATCAACCTAAAGCAACAAGTTATTTGTATTACATGTTAGATCAAAATGTAGGTTGTAACTTAACAAAGATTTTAATATAATTTATTATGCGCGCTAGTCTCTTATTTAGTGCCATGGTTAGAGCTATGAAAATTCTAACAGCGGACGCGTAACAGTATTTATAGAGTTCTTAGATACAGTCATATTCATTTGATTTAATATCTAAGTCTTATATAAATAAAATGTTAAATGTCTGCTGTTGGGAACGCTTGTCGCAAAAAGTACTGGATAGATTTCAATCAAAACATTTGATCCCTATGTAAAATAAGTAACACGATATCTTAATCTAATACCAAGTAATTAAAGTTTTAAGAAAGTGAGGTGTGGTGAAAAATGGGGTAAGCCATGTGATGCGCATGCGAAGTAAACGGATAATATTGTTTACACATAAATTTTGTAAGAAAACTACATTTTTGCTTGTTTTTTTTCATGGTTTATTCTGTGTGCAATTTACATATTCGATATAAATTTGTGAGTATAAATTTATATACTCTTAATATATTTATATAAATTATACAAGAACGTAGTCTTATTTGGCATTAAGATAAATAAATTTAAACATGTAATCCGGTCACTTAGATTTGAATGATGTGTATTAATTTTTTAATGTCAATTAAAAACTTAATTTATATCCTAGTTTTAAATGTCTTTTCATTAATAATGATGTAGAAATTATTTCAAGGTACTAAAATAAACAAGCTATGTGTTTATTAAGAAATCATACATCGTAATCAAAGATTGAAATAAGATTATTAACACGAACTGATATGTTAACAATAATTGTAAAAAGATAAACATTGAAATAATGTAATTTTAACGCAAATATAAAACAAATAAAACCATTCGCTGAATGAACAAAACAAAACCACCCGAAGACGTAATTTGATACCGAACACGCATTTATCTGTGGAGTTTCATGAGCCAGCGGTTCGGATATTATGACACAATCCCATGAAAAAACTCCATATCCTATTATATGCCATATCCTATACAACATAAAGTTCAATATAAGTGATTGAAAGGAGAGCTTTTAAAAGGCAATATGTAAAACGAGAACCAAGAAGTGACGCTAAGCGGTTAAGATATAAAATGAAAAGTCGCCCAGATGGGTATATTGTTTGAAGTTATTTTAAAAGTAGCCGTGGAGCCTTTTTAATGGTTATTTTATTATCTTTACTCATTATAAATAAAACGTGTATTTTATCATCTGATATATTGGGTAATAACCAATTATTTTCCTTCATAAAAAATATAAACTATCTTTTCGCGAAAATAAAGATTCAAAGTATTTGGTTTCTATGTAATTCTTCTTTTGTAAATTAACGTTTTAGCGAATGAAATTTCGAGTTTAGAGCTTCTTTTTTATGTTTTTTCAATTCAAAACACGCGTTAAAATACGTTTAAGGTATGTTTTTTTATCAAAATTTGAATGATATTTGGAAACTAATTTTGTAGGAAAATTGTCTCATAGTTCATCATATTTTTTAATCCTTACGTTATGGCGATAGTGTTTGAACTAGCCAAATCACATGACAACTTTATTGAAAAACCAACGTTATAGCAATAGTGATAGAATTTATTATAACTTCAAATGAAATTGAAACGGACGCCATCAATGATTTAAAACGACAGAGGTCAAAATATTGTTTTTTCTCCTTTTCATCAAGCACAACATTTTACTATTAATAAGATGATATCTGAAATACATACGCATAGATGCACCTACACACACTATATTTCGCGAAATCGTGGGAAGAAACCTATAAGAGTGAAGAAACCTGACAACACTTCCGATTTGACCTCCAAGGATATGCTTATTCACACCTGTTTGAACACGTTTTTGTACGACCTACACACGATTTAATACAAAAACGTACAAAAAACATACTGATATAAACCATTATTTATGTTAATTTTTCGGATTCCACTTTAGCGTAACCTGTATACTATATTAATGAACGTTTTAAATTGTATATTGAATGTTGCCAGGTCTAGTGTAGGGATTCAGCTCCATTTTGGGATTAATAAAATAATCGCGGGGTAAAATTAAATAAAGTTTAAATATTTATTAACATATGACGTCTCGATGAAAGGCGGTTTTTTTCCCGAACTGACAACAACGACACCAACTGTTGTCTTGATGGACCTTCACAGCTTCACCAGACTAATGGGGCGATAGCTTTTGGTGCTCGGCCGATTGGCAACAAGTACAAGGATGCCAAAGTGGCCGAACCTCGGCTTGAGCTATTGCCTTAGATGTAATAACGCGAATTTTACTAAGCTAAAATAACTTGAAAGCCTAAACGTTGTATGCAAATCCTAGAGACAGCTCTTTATATAGTTTACACATATGTAATGCTTATTTCAAAGAAATTGATTGTCAATCGAATATTAATTTTTGATATATATTTAACTAACCAATACACACAACTTCATCTGCGTTGTTTATTATCTTAACAATATATTTAAGGTACAGAGGAGAATGCATAAGCCACCACACCGCTTGCCTCACGACAAGGAAACACACATCGCTAACCGCGTAGTACTTATAGAAATTATAATATTTTAAAACGTTATATTAAATTAAACTGTCGTGATATATTTTTAGATAAGGACCAAGTGTTTAAAAAGTATAGCTAAACAAAGTATATCGGAAATCTATCTAATAGTATTTGAGTGATGCGCTCACAAAAGCAGGACTACAGTATCATTTTATTTAAATATTATTTGGTAAATCATACTGTTTTAGGTTAATTATTTCTCTAATAATTTCATCTATCTAAACTTTCATTATTTCATACACAGAACGCAAAACGTTTCTCGTTCTATTACCGTGTGAACCTAGCATAGTCCATTTTTATGGCCAATCATTAGCAAACAATTAATATAACAGCGTTGGCGCATCGTGCTGTGACGTAGGACGTTCGTCTTGGTCTAAGGTTTGAGCGGAAAGCGAGAAAACACATGAAAATGAAAAAAAAATAGTAAATAGGAATCTGGAATGAAATAGGATAATATTTAATAATAAATATCAGTAAAACTGGACGTAATTTGAATAATATGATAAGTTATTACTAAATAGATAACATGTATTGGAAGACAAGAAGTATATTTAGGTAATTGTTACGAAAGCTCCACTCTATGTTTAATGTCAGGTATATTTATTTTACATTGAGTAATAGCCGCGCCTTCGTCTGCGTTGTTTATTATCTTTACAATATATTTCATGTACAGAAGAAAAAACAAAAAGGTTTGATAGGAAAATATATTTGCTCACAAAATATTTTTTGGTATTTTGTAGTTCTTATAAAAATAATAGTTTATTAAAACTTTAATAACCTTAAATCAATTATCGTAATATTTTTTTTTACTGTCTAAGCAATTAAAATAACAAAAATTGGATCGAAATCCGTCCAGTACTTTTTGCGTGTTGCGCGCACAGCGGTAGTAGACGTCTATCACTTATATATATTTTAACATTATTTTATTTATTTTTTAAAATACTAAATATGTCCGCCATACTGCCATAGCTTGTAACTGTCGGTCGTTGACTCCTTGACGAGTCATCTTGTAATTAACGCCCAATACAACTACGCGAAGATGGTATTATTATATTACAAAAACTACCGCAGCAAGCAGCAATATAGATTTCATTATATCATACGTACAGTTTTCCTTAGTAATTTGTTTCATTAGGTACCTATACCTCTTGTGAGACTTTTTGCGAATTTACAAAATACAGTCGCATGCGCAACTTCGACCAAGATGGCGTTCGGATATTAAATTCCGGATGATTCAAATATGAATCTTGAACATGTGTTATAAGGCTCATATATCATATTAACTTTTTGGTTTATCAATCGATCTGTTCCAGTCTTTGTTCGTCCCGAAATGCCGCGTTTAATTGGGCCGCGAAGATATTTTCAAGATCTCTTTGCGAATGCTAATAGTATTCGCTATATGTATAAGAATGAGTTAAGGTCAGAAATCCTATAAACACTCGAACATTGAATGATAAAGGAGTTGTAAAAAATTATACGAGGAATTGAAAATTATATCTAAACTATTCGAACATGGCTGCCAAATTTTCTGCTCAAATAAAATAATTGATTTGTTTACTACATACTGAAAGTGCATCCATACTAATATTATAAATACGAATGTCATTTCATAAAAAAAGTACTGTTCTCGAAGGATAGGTTAACGCGAGCGAAGCCGAGGGGTAAAAACTAGTGCATTATAAGCATTAAGTTAGTCTTTAGTCTTGTAGTCAATATTTAATGAAATTCACAAGATCTCAAACGAGATGGTTCGTTAGAATTAAAGATCGAGGAATTAGTTGTTATATATTTGCCGAAGAATTGCTAATGAAAAATCAGTTCGCGAATAGAGACAACAAAGAAGAAAAGATTTGTGTAAGAGAACAAGTGATGTCTACATTTATCTTACCTCAAAGCGCACTCGTCCACGTCAGCCTCGCAAAGGGTTCCTGTGAAGGTCGGAGGACAAGCGCACGTGTAGGAGTTAAGTCCGTCGATGCAGGTCGCACCGTTCTGACAAAGATGACCGGGACAGTCGTCGATGTCGATTTCGCAGTTCTGACCGCGGTAGCCTGAAAGTAATTATCAATTTAGTTTTTTCGTTACTGACACCTATTGTATATAGTATAAGTAAATAATAGTATTACAGTAGTGGTCGTTCAGTGCTTGAAATTTCACCATAATTCATTATTTTTACATTTTCAACATACTTATCATGTTATTGTCACATAGTGTAACAAATGTTCTAGATTAGAAGACGTAAGAATCGTGAAGTATGATGAATAGAGACTTATAATTAAAGTCTTCGACATGCCAATGGTAAGAAAAAACCCAACTATTTCAACACGTTGATAATACAAGACCATCAATTACTACTAAACAAAAGAAAATACCTTGAAAACAGAGGAAAAAAAATACGCCTACTAATCTATAATATTTGTATATACTTTGCGAAAAGAAATATCTACATAATATTGAAACTTAAAAAATTAACGATTTATGATCGATATTTGAGCATGTGACGATCAATAGACACTAAACATTATTTCCTAAATTGTCTTACAAATATATACGTATACGATATTCTTATGATTGTAACAACATGCGATCGTGGATTTCTTGTAAGTGACAAACATCACAAGTGCGCGGAGGCAAACGCTCGGACAGACCTACACCAGTTCTAAGCTTAAATAAACCGATGTTGACATGAACGAGGTAAAAAAAACGCATATTTAAATATTCTAAAAGTATAACAGTCGACCTACATTTTCTTATTTCTATAAAGAGCACACATCGTGTGAAATTTTAACATAAAAAAAAATGTGTTTGATATTAATTAGCGAATTAATCATCTCCTAAACATAATAAAGTCTTTGTATTTAATTAAATAATAATTCAGTGAATCAGCGTCATGAGAAAATTGACAAATTTTAGTTCTCAAACTATATATCGGTATGGTTGCTAAAATTAACATAGGAGATCGTTGACATTGTACACCATCTGGTTTGTGTTAAGTTGAACCGCGCAAAAACTAGACAGTACGTTACAGTATGGTAAAATAATACAGGCCGCTCTCAAAACTTGCTATATCTTTTAAATGTGCCTGATATTTAAGAGTTATGTTCTTATATGTTACCCACATTAGAGTAATTGGAACGCATATAGTAATAAGGTCAAAGACACTTTAGTATATTTTTTTAATAATCGATAACTATATTATAAAACATATGGGTTGTTTTTGCTTTTTCTTAACGCTCTAATATCTGCAACCGCGAGTGAGGCCCTGAAAATCATTTTTTACATTTTATCGTTGATGTATTGAGGAAGATAGGACAACCCTTACAAGCGGAGTACTTCCTTATCAAACAGACTATGTACCAGAAAGTACGGTAAGCCAAAAATAAATAATAGCGCGAGTGGGTCGTGTAGCGTGGTGTGGTGTATTGAAAATTAAGTGCGAGTAAAACCGCGGGGAGTGATTAGTAAAACTTAGAATTTATGTAATATTCCTAATAATATCTGGGACAATATATCGAAATATTTAGTAAAATATAATAAGAATCATCGTATTCCATCTAAACACTTATAAAACCTTATTAAAACATACCCCTAAATATATATATCTATTATTCATTCATATTACTAAATATTCATAAAAATAACCAGAATACACTCGGCCAACTCAATGAAATCAAACATACAATAAATCAAACAAACTAATTGAAACAACATGACAGACTCGAATACAAACAAGCAACGGACCGAACGACGTAACAGTTCAAAGTGTCGAAATTATTCACACATCAGTCGTCGTCCACAACAGGCTATTCACCATCGATTAGCGGCTGGAGAATCTCATTTACCTTCATTAAGTTACCGAACGGTTCCCACGATCACATGTGGCTCTGCGCTACTGTTTATAAGATAAAATTAAACGGCCCGTTACGTTTTAAATCCTTCGACGCCTTTTTTGCGTTCGGCATGCGTAAAATTTAAAATAAACATTTACACGTATGTAACAACAGCGCGAACTGGGATAGGGAACTTTCCGGGGTCGTTGTAAATGATTATGTAAGAACAAAAACGACTTTTATGTAGGGTGAGAATGTAATAAAAATATTTACTCCAGTTGACGTTAACAAATATGTAGTAAGATTCCTATGGTCGTGTCGCCCTATGGGAAAAGACAGCAACTGTCTAAAGCACAAATCGGAGAAAAGTTGAAAATCCAGCCTGTGTTTTATTGAAATAGAATAAATTATTTCAGTAAATTTTATTAACATTTTTTCATGTTTTACTAAAGAACACTTGAGGAGCTTCACGAAAAATACGATGTTTTACGTTTTGAGACATTATACTTCGTGATAAAATACATAAAAATGTTAAAGTTATAACATTTGAAGTTAAACTTTAACCTGGATTAACTTTCAAACGTGTCGACTTTGCGAAAAATCATTTCAAACCTTTTTCGGAGATCGCTCAATTGTCTAGAAGAATATGTATTGATTTCTACTACAAGCTAATTCGTCCAACAAAATAAAATTGCAAATAAAAAAAACCATGTTGTGTATATGGGACATTAAAAATCATGATAACGCACCTCTTAATGTACTTAGGAATATTAAAAGCTTAAACTTTAACAGAATATTTTTTCACGATAATTAAAAAAAATACTTCGTCCCAACCTAATATTCCTACTTTATACAAGGTGACAAAACTGAACAGGAAGAAAAACATAAAAGCAACTTTCGTTTCGAAAGTATAAAGAAATGGAAGAAATGTGATCATCGAAAGAAATAAGTTGAATTGAAACGCATAAATTATAATTACTAAAACTAATGAAGCGTGATTATAAGTCCTTATCCATTAAGGTAAATAAACTAACAGAACTAATGGGAATGTCAGACAATAATTCAAATAACAAAGAACTTTACATTTTTGAGCTTTCCATTAACATGATTTACGATTGAAATAAATATACGTCGTTTTTATTTTTTTGTTTAATTTAGTACAGCTGAATCTACGCGGACGACAATAAATACCACTATAATTTAAGAGTAAATAAGATGTGAAAGTGAATGAAATATTAAAGCAATATTAAGATTTCTGATTAACTTACTACGAATAATTAAGAAAATTGTAAACAAACATTTTACGTGAAAATTTTTCTTTGATCATTTTTCTAATTCAGTATCAACCACGTTAGAGTTGTCGTTTTTCATATGCATATATTTTATTGAATACCGGTTTGTTCCCGCGACTTTGTTCTTGTGAAAATTTATTTTGTTGTTTTATAAGAACTATGTGTTATATTCGGGCTAATTGCTGATCTCTTATACATTTCTAATTTTATAATTATTATTTACCCCTTAATTCTATTAAGCTTTAATTCATTTAAATGACTTGTGTTAGTGACGTGACATAACCGTTATTGAAAAATGTGTCGGTAAAACTTTGTGTTTAGTATAATATAATAGAATTGGCACCTGCTATTTGCGGAATATATGTTAATTACTAAATAGTGTAGAAAATACTATAACTACCTTTTGCTCGCGGCTTCGCCCGCTTTATAATATATTTAACTTGTCCTTTGCGAACAGTATTTTTTGTTTTTCTGTACCCCTGGTAACCCTAATGCCTTAAGTTGTGATAACGTAACAAGCAAACACACTTTCCCACTTCTAATATTAGTTAAGATTATTTTGTATGTTTTATTAAACAAAATATATAGTGAAATCAAATTGTATTTTTACTACAACTCATTAGGTGAATAATAATAACCGTTATAAGGTAATTTAAGCCGTCTAACTCAAATAATTTCTGAGTGAATTTGAGCCAAAAATATATTTTGCTCAGAATACAATCTAATAACACATTATTAAATTACCCCAAAACAATTCTATTTCATTTAAATACATTCAATCCTTAGTGGGCTGAATAAATTTCTTGCAAAGTTTATTTTCATGTATGAATAGTTGATTCAATATGTTCACATAAACACGTACATACCAACACAGAGAAAATACGTTACGAGAACCGTTTTAGAATCTAAATTAATGTTATTAACATAAGTTTTAACTGTGAGAGAATCATCTCTCATGTCCCCGTAATGGTTATAGCATATACGAAGGGTAACCATCAAGTAGACGGAAGCAAAACTATTTCCGAGTTGACCCTAGATTAAAAATTCTCATTGACTTCTTTAAATCTCCTTAAATAATGAAAAGTAGAAAGTAGAAAAAAACTGTTATTTTTTTCCTCGAGTATTTCTAATTTGAGACTGCTTACACGAAAGCTATTGTACAACGATATACTAATTTTGAAACGAATGTTATTTTTGGAGTTTACTCCTAATATGAATCGATTTTCATATACTTTTTATATTTTGATATATTACTACGAAAAAAATATGAAGAGTAAAATTTAATGATCGAATAACAGCGTTACGTTTTTTGCGCGCACCTTTCACAAGATAACAGATTGAGATTAATACAATTTTTAAACTCCGAACTTAATTTAGATATTGTTTCTGATAGAATTCTGGAGACGGCGGGATATGGTTCTACTTATTTAAAATGTTTGATTAATAATAGTTTGCCGAATAGTTATAAAGAATGTAAATAGAATAAAAATATATATTCTTTTTTACACTTTTCTTTATATTGTAGCACAGCAAAGCGACTGCTCTATGCCCGATGGTAAACACAGTACAATCCAAACAACGATGACCAACGAGAAACTATCCCTCACCGGTCACCGCTGTCATGCTGGCCTAAGTAAATCGCTTTTCACATTACTCTTGAAGGACCCCATATGACAGAAAGGAAGGAAGACACTGCCCGGGAAATTGTTACACAGTTTCACGGTTCGGAAAAGATAAGATATTGTCAAATTTTTAGTTCGTGAATTAACCGTAAAACTGAGGCTCCGAAACCCAGCGCGTGAAAGGAGTTATTTTTCTCGCATTAACATACGAATGGTCACCCTAATAATCTTATAACGTGAGGAAGTTATTAGAGCTACATCTTTATAACTCTCGACATATGTACACTTAAAATGTACCATATGTGTCGGTCTTAAACACAAGGAGAAATATGGTAATATTTTTGTAGAATAATATAACTATCATAATTAATTATTCCAAATATGTATATTACTGGAAGTTATAAATTTTTATTAACGGAATATCATGAATACATATCGGTAGTGGAAAGACTAATTGAGCAACGAGTACAACTGACAGTCTGCGAGTTAGTCAATTAGCCTTACCACCGTCATTATTATACATTTCTTAATGGGAAATGAGTAGTCCGTTTCATATATTGGATTTCAAAATTATATTGAACGTGTTACGAAACTTTATTACTAATTAAATATTTCTAAGTATTCATAAAGATAACTATAAATTATATGACTACAAAAAGTCAATATCGTGTTATACTATAAATGCGAATGTGAGTTTGTATGTTTGTTTGTTTTATTTATTTTATTTTTGGCAACCAATCTTCTGGTAGATTATTACTGCAATTGTAGAGTGGGTAATGATATTACATGTTTATTGCGATCATTTTAATAAACTAACAAGATGGTGGCCGTCGTGTTAGAACTTTCCAGGGTGTTTCCGTGGCAAGTCAGAAACCATGCTACGTAGCATTAATTTCCAATCCACTTAACTCGTGCACAATAACCAAACTATATTACGTAAAACGCCACCAATATTACATAATATAAAGCCAAATAACACCAGATTATTCTCGGCAGCGGCTCAAGCCTAGGTTCGATCCCTCGGAGTGGAGCCCTCGAGCACGCTGCTAGCGCGATACAGTGACACTGATTATTTCACTCACTAGCTTCTTAACAGACACAAAACAGATCACCCCCACTAATTCCAACATGTATGATTAGCTTAGCTAGGTCAAAAGTACAGTTTCTGAGGGACAGTTCAAATCTACATTAGTGCGACAAAAGCTAGTATTTATATAAAAATTTTGAAATATGCGTTCCGAGTAAAAATAATATGTAGTTAAACAAATAATATATAGGGGTTGTAATTTTTGGCTCTATTAAAAGATATGTATAAAAATAAATTCAATAACAATATTACAAGATCGATAACATATTAGTACATGTTTTAAATATGAAACTGTAGTCATGAGGCAATAAACAATAGACCAGGGTGTTAATTAACAGCCGTACAGTTAGTTCCCATGGACTGGAATTGTGACGTCAACCTCGATTCTATTTTAAGTGGCGACTTATGGATTGACACTTGATGTTTGGAACGATTCACAAGTTTATACGGGGAAGGAATTTCTCGTGTCATTTTCTTTTTTATTTATTTTATATCGATTCCAGCGTTCAGGCGTCACTTAATGGTGCAATGCCTATCGGTTTCTATTCATATAAACTCTTAGAGTGACGCATCTTATGACGTCCTTATTAAATTTAGTCTCAACAGTAACACATTTGGCTGATAAACTACAAAATCATATGACAGAACCCCATAAGTTGATACACCTAAGTGTTTATTCATGGAGGTTACCACGGTAACCACTTTGCTATAACACGCTACTAGATCGAGCTGCAACTCACCAACATATATACCGTTCAACTAATCACCATGAAAATTAGTACGTGTGGATATTTAGATAATATTTACACAATATCTATCTTGCTATCTACTATTTATATGTATATATGCGACCGGAAACACCGGTAGTGATAGTTATATTATAAATTTTCTCTAAAGATCGTCATCTATCGGAAAAAATATTACCACAGGTATAACTCAATTTGTAATCTGAGATTATTGCATGTGAGATATTAAAAGCGTGTAATTCGATGACCTAATAAGATTGTATAACATTAATTATTCTCTTACAATCTAAACTTATCAATGTATCGTACATTTATGATAAGATTTCGTAAATATAGGACTATTTACCATACAACCTAAAAGTTCTAAACTCAGTATAAAGAGTACGTAAATCGGGAAACCTCGGCACAAAATACAGCTTTCAAAGTAACTTTGTTCAGTAAGCATAGATAAAATATGTGTTTATATAAATACTACTACACTGTTTTGTAACGTTCGTTGAGTTTAAATATATTGGTTCATTCGCAATACGCTCGAAGATTGAAATTTAAATTGTCTGTGAAAGAAAACATCGAGATGCGACCATAACGTACTGGTGCAGAATTTTCAAATGTTCACTTTTGTGATTATAATGGTTATGTAAAATATGTGTCATAACGCACATTGAGATTTATTTACATTTAGATATATGTTTGTAACAGGAGATAAGATTGTGTGCAATCGCGACTAAAAGCGACTGTCTTGTAGAACATTTTTTTAATAAAATTAAAACACGTCCTCATGACTATCAAAAATGAGGTTAAACTACAATAAATTATTCAATTTACGTATACATTGTAATTTATATTGCATAATCATAATAAGTTCCACAATTTCCCACAAAGTATCAAAGCGAAATGGAACATTTCTCACCAGTTTCGCAACTCACCACCGTTTCGCAACACCGTAATGGAGCTAATGAATCCTAGATGCGCCGGCGAACAGCGAACTACATAAAAATTGTTATGTAACAATAATTTCGTAAGGCGTTTGTGCCGATGAGAATTGTTGTAGGTAATTTAAACGATGTTTTCAGATCGTTTTCATTGTTTTCACACTACATTCCAAATATGTCACGGTTGGCATACATTTGACCTTTAAGAATAATAATACCTTTCACTTCAATCAAATAAATTAGCCTGAACGATATATGTACTTCATCGGGCAATAAAAAATAAGTTACGGTCAAATGCAGTTTTATCTAATATTGTAGAATTACTTCAAAAAATAAAAACAATATATCTAGAAACGTATACTAAAAATTGCGTTTAGCGACAAAACATAGAAAAAGAGCAGTACTATCATTAAAAATATATATAGCATATAATAATAGGTGTCATATCCAGAGAAATTTCGTAAATTCTAACCCAGAAACTAGCTATGCCTTATACTAATAGTGAAGTAACGCAGCATTGCCTTACAAAAAAAATAAAACACAACATTCACACTATATAATTTACTTCAACTGATTAATTGTTCCATAATTAGAGTGGTATTTCAACTATAAAATATACATAAACACTAAAAACGTCCTGTCCGTTCAGCTTTCGAACTGGCTAATCGTGGTCGCCGCAGGCCACGCTCGACTTTCAGTACATAGAATAAGCGGTGAATTGGACACGCGATGTTGCAATTTATTTTTGCCTACACATGTATGAGCTCTGTGAGAAATGTATTACTATATTTATTCTTGGTATGCAAAGAAACTAATATTTTAATAAACAGCGAACCATCGTAGTCTTTAAATCCACTCTATTTTTTAGTAATATTATTACAATCAAACATATCTATGTGGGGTGGCAATAATTTGTTCAGTTTTCTATGTACGACTGACCCAGCGATATATGTAAACCAACATTACTTACTAACAGCCGCCCGTGACTTCGACTGTGTTTTTATAAATGATGACATCATACATATTTCCATGTAACTCTTAACGATTTGTACACCAACCACCGAGACAGGCATCTTTGACCACTCGTCATTTTTTATTCTACTTTGACAAACTTAAACGATATATTTCCAAATTATAGCCCATGGATTATCCTGATGTATAATCCTTTTTTTAGAGCCATAGAAATCCGTTCTTAGGTTTTTGCGTGAAAGAGTAAGAAACATATATCTATCCCCACAAACTTCCTCAATTATAATGTAAATACTATAATTAAAGAAGTCATATATGACAGTAATGTAGTAGTGGAAACACTTAAAAGTCCCAAAGATATCTCAAGGAGAGTTGACATTAAGAAAGCGGCCTGTCGTAAACCAATGCTTCCAAACTTATTTCACAACATGAAGGAAGAAAATATGTAGTTTCAGCAATACCTACGTGAGAAAAAAATAAAAAAAAACAGGTCCTACATCAATCCAACAATATTATGCGAAAAATATGATAATGTACACCATTAAGATTGCGCCAATTTCAAATCTGTAAACTTATTTACGTGATTACCATATATAATCGCGATTAACGTAGAAAAGCTGTATATTTTCGCAGTTGAGTTGACATTTTCAACATTTCTCGAAATTAAAATGCACATTATACTGCAACAGGATAGCTAACTAACAGCAATAACTCATACTACTAATTTACATCCACCGTTACATTCTCTACAATATTTTATCCGAGAACCTCTTATATATTTCCTGACTTGTAAATTGCTATAATAACACTAATCTTTCAACCAGGTTTGACATTCGTGCTATTTTATTCTGTATAATAAATCTGATTGATAAATATTACTAATATGTGATGGTAGATGTAAAAATAACATTCTTTATTAACCCCTGGACCGTCCAAAACCATAAAGGTGTAAGGTCCATACAAACGAATGTAGACCTCATGAGGCACAGGTCAACAGATTGTTGGCAGCAGAAGTTTATAAAAATACCTGATTTATCACGAAACTTTGACAAATAACAAATTATATATCGTAAAACTGTACTTATTATGTAAAATATATTTTTGTACGAACTTTTTTTTACGATGTCGTGAAATAAAAGAAACGTAATCCGCTATTTTGAGATCTGGATCTTAAAAAATCAGGCGAGGGGTTAAAGGAAACAATATATAACAATAAGGGAAATAACGTTATACATATGAGAAAGTAACAAATTTTAAAAATAAATCCATTGTTAGATACTTTTGTTTATCTTCTTCCTATATAAATTCTAATGAAATAATTAATTTAAAAAACCATAAAAATTGTTACTGAAATTTTAAAGCCATTTTTTGTTCACATTAATTGTTTGAATTATAAGATTAAATATTGACTGATAAACTTCCGTTACATTTTCCATTAATTTACTAAGGTGAATGTTTTCATCACCATATTTTATATCAAGATGCTACGGTTGCTGTGATATATAACAAAATCGCTTCGAGGAATTTTCTCGAAGATTCCTGCATTCTAAATGTGAGACGGCTTATTTAAATCGTTACTTATAAAAAATATATGAAAATTCATGCAACGTTTTAATTTTTAAAATAAAAACATCAAAGTTTATAACATATTTCATAATCATGTTGTCAAAATAAGCTGATAAGTAAGTTTTTGAATAAGCATGACCGTAGACACAAATTAGCGGGTTTAATCAGTTGACGTATCTATTTTATATTTACGATCAATGAAAATTTCAATACAATCTAACTTTAGTAAACTGTTGAGTTAGATAATGTAAATATTTGTATATCTAACAACAGCTATAGGGACTACCTCTAGATAATTGTCTGTGCCAATTTACAATCCGGAATCTATTGGTTTATGTGATCTATCTAGAGAAATGTATGTTAGCGTAGTACTACGTGCGCATTAGGAAATTTAACTAAATTAAACAACTTTCCGAGAGTATGAAACAAAGGTTACTTGATGTTCTTGGTTTTTATTGAAAATTTTCATGCAGCATTTATTTATGATTCAACAATTTGTTGTAATGCATAAATAATAGTATTTCCTTTTTCATTGTGTTTACGCTTACACTTTCAATATATTTTAAGTTTATATTGTTTAAAATGATCTAACTTTGAATAAAATATAGAATTGTATACAAATCTAAACAGTTAATACAAAGGTAATTTGTTTAATAGTAGAAGGGCAAAGTAATAGCAATTTGTCGGCTAATAATTTATACATTTTATTAACAATTTACGTTATAAAGAAAATTTAAAATAAAACAGAATACTTCAAGACGATTACGATATTTAAAAAATAATTACGTACCCGTAGGGCAATCGCATTCATATCTCAGATGATCCAACGGCGCGCACCTTCCATCATGCAGACACGGAGACGGTTCACATGGAACGTACTCCGCGTCACAATCCCGACCCGTATAACCCGGCTCACAGACACACGTGTACGAGCCGTGCGTGTTGAAGCACCTCCCATGATGACAAGGTCCAGACCCGCTAGAACATTCGACAACGTCCTCCGTGCATCTGGAACCCGTGAACCCAGGCGGACAAGCGCACGAGTATCCTGCGTTCGTTGTATTGTCGGCGACACACCGTCCTCCATTTCTGCAGGGTTGCGACGCGCAGTGGTCTTCATGGGAGCACTCGTCACCTGAACAAGATTAAGAAAAAATCAGATAAACATAAAAATAATAGATTAAAATATTTCATCAACCCTTACTTTTACAGATTTATGGTATTAATAATTGTGAACTACTATCTATAAGAAGACAGAAAATTAATCTTACATTATATTAAAGTTGGATGTAATATGTTTAACCCTTAAATGCATGATTTTATTTTGAAATTTGAAACTAATTTTAAAACAACAAAAAACATATAAATTACCCGCCAAATGTAAAATAAACTTTTTCTTTCACACGTAAGATATTTTCTAAGGTTTTAATATTGTTTCGGAAACGCATACATTTAGGGTTTTGAATAAACTTAAGTGGAAGTGGAATGTAGACAATTTGCAACAATATGCATTTAAGGATTAACTTGGTAAAAATAACGTATAAAACAAATGAAATGGTTTGAAAAGATTTTTTATTTCTTATTTATTTAAGATCCACAAAACTGAGTTTGAATATCAAAAATTGACATGAACCATGATAAATGTGAACACAACATGTACAAAATAACAGAATTAAATCGCAGAAAAAAATATAATAAATGAAAGACTGAATTTTTTTCTAGTTTCGGACAAAAAAAAACAAAAGAATATATCGAATTTCAAAAGTAAACTATAACAAAAGAAAATGAAAGCGATAAAAAGGGCAATGTTGGCCTATGGCAGTTACTGCTAGTGGTAAATTACAAGTGTGTCGATTAATTAAAAGGCCACATACTTACTGTTCCCACACTGAAGAAAATCTAGAGATTCTATAAAACGGTGTAACAATTTGTATATAAACATTATGTCAGCCATCTTTCTACGAGTTAGTAAGGTTCCTAACGTCCAAGATGAAATGCCTATTATTATTAATTTATTTAACTCCAAAGGAACCAAATAATTAAATGCCTTTTTCAGATATTAAGTATATTTACAACACTTCGGTGTCACATTCGGTTACCTTATATTTTGTTATAATGGAAATATTTGTAATTAAAACAGTTTGAATATAGTGTTATATGACTATTATATTATTATACAAATACTTTAAATAACAGAGATCGGATAGTTCAGAGGCATCACCGGTATAGTCTTAATATGGAAATCAATAAAAATGTATACGGTCAATAACAGAACTTTATTTGTTAAAAAAGAAAAACAAATTATATAAATATGAATAAAGCTCGCAAACTCCTTTCGTTACTTAACTTTTGTACGTATATTTGGAAGCACGATAAGAAAATATACAATAAAGAAGGAGAATATTGTGAGTAATATTTTTCTATACGTATAAAAGACTAGAAAGCCGCCTCGCTAGTTTTGTTGCGTTTGTGTCTTCGAAATGATAACACCTTAACAAAATCTTCGTGTAATTATAACGCTTTATAGAGTGCATGTTGAAATAGCTGAAAGTTGATAGGTGTTTTTACAATTAACATGATATTTATCGTTACATTTCGATAAATCGAAACAAACTTTATGTATTACAGCCTGAATTAATGCAGGAACGAATACTTTATTGCACTTTTTAATTTGTACACTGGCGAGTTGAATGCCACACGGCATTTTATTCCAGCTAACCAGCGGTATTGTTAACCTGTGTGTTATTGTAATGAATAAACAACTAAAATTAAACATATTATAAAGCATACTAAGTTAAATATACTATAAAGTAAATTTAAGTTAGAAAAGAAAGTTTCATCAACATCCGTTCAGTAGTTTAACATTAAATACTAATTACGACATTTTTTCCCATATAAAATTTACAGTTAAAAGTGTTTAGAATACAAAAAAGGAATAAGAACATGAGATGATTTCGTACAGAATTTAGGATGACAATTTCATTATCTCTTTGAGCAATAACCAATAATGACAATATATTACTTTAAGACGAACTCATATATTTAATTGTAAGCAAAATTAATGTAATGTTGGTCGCAAGAGAATTACAAAGTTATCTAGTACACGATGCAATAAGGCATCGAAATGCTTACGCGTATGTCATCAATTTAATCACAATAATTATTCCGACTAATCGCCACAGTTTAAACGATCTAAAGAATTCGGTTTGATTGGATGAAACAAGCTCAATTGGTATTATGAAAACTACTTCGATTATATGCAACAAACTCTTAAATAAGTGATGATTCAATTAGATTTTTGGAGCAAACTGTTTAACTCGTGCCAATGAATAGGTACTATAAAATGCTTGATATTTTATTTTGGAAAAATAAAGTAAATATAGTCTAGTTTTTATTATTTCGAGCTTAAAGATAATTAACTCAATATAAATAGATAACCAGTACCAAACACCATTAACCCCTCGATTGTCCAAAACCATAAAGTTTTAAGTTAATGCAGACCTCATTGGAAAAATAAAGTAAATATAGTCTAGTTTTTATTATTTCGAGCTTAAAGATAATTAACTCAATATAAATAGATAACCAGTACCAAACACCATTAACCCCTCGATTGTCCAAAACCATAAAGTTTTAAGTTAATGCAGACCTCATGAGGTAAAGGTCAATAGATTTTTGGCAGCATAACCTTAAAAAATACCCGACTTAATGTGTTGCAAAATTTACTTTATTATGAAAAATTTATTTTTTAATTATTGTTTTATTTGTACGAATTTATTTTCACTAAGTCATGAAATTTACAATGTACGATGTCGTGAAATTAAAAACATAATCCGTCATTTTGAGATTTGGATCTTCAAAAATCAGCTGAGGGGGTTAAACAGAAATCATAAGTAAGTATTTATAAAAAGGTTGAAATGTTTAGTGTATAATTACCAAATAAATTGTACGAGAGATAGTGTAAAAGTACCCATTTATATCCGTTACATTCTTAATTTATACCGCATTTATACAAAAAACAAACAAATAAAATAGAACGCGCACGGTATCCAACGTACACGAAGCCAGTGGGAAAAACAAATAAATTCGCCACATTCACACACCAATCTGTAAAATTATACGCTTCTTGTAATGAAATTATAAAGTGTTACAAGTTTTACCGACGATTTTGTGCGTAATTCAGGAAATGATCAAACTTCTGGAACTTTCTACTGACTTTCACGTATTCGTTGACTTTTATTAGAACCGCTTAAAATTGATAATGATAATTTTATTGATGGTTAAGTTTACTCTTAATTAGAATTATGTACGGGTTATATTACTGACGGTTGGTTATACAACCTATACTATTCGTTTTATATTATCAATAACCTTTATAAGTTGGCTTCTTTGTTATCACAACATTAAGCCTAACATATTCATAATTCCAAACTTACTTATTATCTTTTCAAAAGACATGATAGTCGAACAAACCTAAGTTTATTTGAATTTTCTTTGAACTTAGTAATAAAAATACTTAAACGAAGTTGATCAATATCACATTCGATTGTGCTTTTTTGAAAAGTAAAAAATATAAATCTACACGTAATTGAATCAAGGACAAAAATGCTGGAAAGATCTAGAATAAAATAAACGATAGATAGATAAAATGATTCTTAATCAATTCCTATTCAAAATCAATTACGTTTTGAAATTAATATCGCTCTTCACTTGTCCTTGCTAAGCCATACTTGGCAACTATGAAAGCGGTACTGGATTTTTTCTAGAAATTTCCCCTACATGGGTATCGCTGACTTGAATCACTAACTTATCTGCGTTAAATGAAATATTATAACCGATTATAGCTTTGCTAGAACTTTTTTATACTAAAACGTTAATAATTTTAAATAAAACAATTTAAGAGCGAAGTATTGTAGATTATAGTACAAAAATGTTAGCGATATTACACATAATTTCTTCAAGTTCCAAAAAGATTGATCAAAATCTCCTTTAAGAAAGGATGCGGCCAGATAAGGCAACACACCTTACGACTTTAATCAAAAGCAAGGTGTATAAAACTACTATAAAACCAGGCATTCTGTATGCATCCGAGTGCTGGGCTACGAAAGAGATGGAGAGGAAACTCCACGTGGCAGAGATGCGAATGTTAAGATGGATGTGTGGTATAACTACAATGGATAAGATTAAGAATGAGTACATAAGAAGAAGTTTGAAAATAGCACTAGTGAGTGAAAATTTGTGGAGTAATAGGTTAGCATGGTATGGTAAATCGTGAGGAGAGATGAAAGCCATGTAATTAGAAAAGTTTTAAGTATGAAGGAGAGCGGATATAGGAGTAGAGGAAGACCGAAGAAGATATGGATGGTATGTATATAAAAAGAAGTGAATATTGAGATAACATCTGACAGGGAAGAGTGCAAAAGAAAAACATGTTGTGCCGACCCTACTTAGGTGGGATAAGGGCAAGAAGATGATGGTATTGCCTAAGAGTGGGTTACAAGATAACATAGTCGTTTTATAAGATCTTCCTTTATGGTTAGGTTATTTGTAAATCTAACCCTATGCAATTGATTCCCATGATATTTTTAAAAACATTACTATTTATATACATTTACGTTCTGAAATAAAAAATAAAATTGACATCTACTGCAAATTTTAATTTAATCACGATTCCGTTAGAAACTTTGCAAGTACTTCTTTAATTTTTTTAAAAGTCTAAATAGAAATCCCCATTTACTTTAGTAACCCTAATCAGTTTAGTATACATAAATAAAAACAAACAACTAATAAAAACACGAAGCTATCGGCTAAATCTGCCGTTATTTCATCAAATCAGGATAACAATGTAGAAACAGAAAAAGCCAAATTGTCAATTACACACACAACGGGTCGAGAATCGAAAGGTGTACTTTAATTGCACG
The DNA here is from genome assembly GCA_035772565.1 of Antheraea assamensis. Classification (NCBI taxonomy): domain Eukaryota; kingdom Metazoa; phylum Arthropoda; class Insecta; order Lepidoptera; family Saturniidae; genus Antheraea; species Antheraea assamensis. The sequence goes on from JAQQSE010000067.1 coordinate 2,596,138, forward strand.
AACCTAGAAAAAACCTGTTCAAATAAAGACCTGAGACAATGCATGAACGTCTTAAAAAAACCATGGCAACTACAAACACAGTGAAATATCAACTTTAAAATCATCGAATTACATACCACTATCTCGTGACGAAATGTGATGCATTTGAAAGGAAACTTTCGAAAGCAAGTAATTTTATTATTCCTTGGTTTATCTCTACATATTTATTGCAGCGGTATATATAAATCATTTTGAGTATCTAATATTATTTAGGAACTTGTTTCGCCTAAGGCGTATCTATAGATCAGATTTTGCTTTCGTCGTTTTATTATAGGTATTGTGTATTTTGACACGGATCAACTAAATGCTTTATGATACTGCGGGTTTCTAGCTTTGATCTTGGAGTTTTAATTTTCAAGGAAGGACAAATACCGTGACAGAACCCTGGTATTATAGCCGATTTCTATTCATAGTCTGGAAAACTACTCAACTTCAAAATGGACGTTTGCACGAAACGCCCTTCTTTTTTATTACCAAACCTTGTATTATTCGAAATCACGGTAATAATCCTCACACATTGACAAAATAAAATTGATGATGATAGTGTTAACAACTAAATTAAGTGATTATAATTAAAGTAACCTTCATTAACTTTAAACTCCCATTATTATTATTTCGTGTAGTCTATTCCCAGTTCTTTTGTGATATTTTCGCATCATCTCGTTATATCAATATTCCGAGAATGTGGTTGCTTTCCTTTTTTTTTTGGTTGCTTTATGGAAGTTGGACAAAAAGGGACTAACCTGTATATCCTGGCGGACAGTCACACTCATACGTTTCCAAAGATGTCAAGCGACAGGTCGCTCCGTTGAGACATGGTGCCGAATCACAGGCAGCCGGTATCCTGATCTCGCAAAGTGACGCGCTGAAGCCGAGCGGACAGTCACAGACGAAGGAAGGAGGGCCGCCACCAGCGCCGGGACGAACGCGACACGTACCACCATTCTGGCATCGAGGGCTTGACTCACTATGGCAGGGGTTCAGGTGCTGGCAGAACTCTCCGGCGTATCTTGAAGTACAGCTGAAACAAATTAATTATGTTATTACATTGGAAAGCAATCCGTATGATAGTAATATAATGAACATTGTTTTATACGAGGTAATCTTCGAAATTATTTATCCGATTTAAAAAAATATTTCACTAATACGAAGCTACATTAACCCTGAATGATACGGGTTATTTTTTTATTCGCTTTATGTTTGCTTATCATTTCTAAAGGGTGTGGAATTGCAATTGCGTGGCTTTATCTTCACAAAGTATATCATTAAGCAGTGTTGGTGGTGAGGTTTTAAGGTACTCAAGCGCTATTGGGTATAAACCATAACACTTATCACGATCATAATAAGGTATGGGGAGTTTAATAGGCTCTTACGGACGTTCTTGACTCTGCTTTAAGCTTCATTTTCCACTACTACTAGAGAGTAGTAATAAAGTAGTTCCTAGTATCCATTTATCTTCAGAAGAGCTGTCAGCTCGCTTGCTGTCTGTTATTCAAAACAGCCAATGCCGTGTTACCTACATAATTTATCTACAGAATTGATGCCTATAGACTGCCATAAAGGAAAGGTGTTTCGATGTTCCATTTCTCAACGATATCCAATGTCTTAAAATGTAGTGTTGATAATTGAATATAGCACAGCCATTTTCCAGATTGGTAATTCCGAGACGTGAGCGGCCAGGAGAATCATCTGAATTACCGTTAACTCAACATGAAAACGGGGTTGAAGATAGGTAATAGTTGACATATCCACACACACGTAGTCTGATAACCCACGGCATGGAGTTGCAACGAACAAAATCGTGCAGCCGCCACGCCATGCCACTAACTGGACGTCGACAATAAATAACGCAGATACGTAGCGACACGACAGTGTGACATACGCCCGCGCAGGGTCTATCGCCTTTATGTTCAACAACATGGTATTTTTGCTATAAACTTTCCAGCACTAACACGTGTTCCAGACCTATCGTTTAAACATTTTATAACGTATTTAATTACATAATTTTATTTGTAAATAATAAATTGTTTAATTAACATATACGCTATTTAAACTATAATGTCGTAATATAATATAATATAATATAATATAATATAATATAATATAATATAATATAATATAATATAATATAATATAATATAATATAATATAATAATACAAATGAAAGAATCAACAACATGAAATGCATATCAAAAATTTAATCCAACGGACCCAAAGTACAACGTAAAACGTAATTTATATTGTGAGAAAACCAAGTTTCTCTGAGCATTTTATTTAATTCGACTCCAAAATGTAAAGACCAAACATATCAGGAGATAAGATCTGTCCTATTATCATAAAGATACAGTAAAAATCAGTAATATTAATCCAAAGAATAATGTGACAAATCATTCATTAGTGGTACAGCCCATGTTTTAATCTTTTTAGCCGCTCTGAATATAACAAACTTTATTTTATACAAAAACAATTTTAATCTATAATTAACATTTTTTATCCTTAACATATCTCAATGATATACATTCCATAAAATACGTATTTATGACCTACATTTGTGTTCTGCGTAAATATATCCAGAGCGGTCAAAAAGAGGACTGCAAGTACATTAATTCAGCGTATCACAAATCCTGATAAACATTCAGATTTTGGTTTGATTTTCAACGCGATACGACGGGACGTGGATTTATTAATATAACATTTAAACGCCTCACGCTTTTCTATGTTAATTATTTTTTTATAGCCATTTGGATTTTTATATTTATATAATATGAATATCATAATCAGCTTATAAGAGACCTACTACAGGGCCATAGACCTCTTTCCGAAGGAAGCTATGGGCATAATCACCACGCCAGCCTACGACGTATTGGTGATTTCAAACTCTGAGAAATACACAGTTCTATATTTTTCCTCCATACGGTAGTACTACAAGAACATTTCTTAGGGTTCAGGTTTCCTCACGATGTTTTCCTTCACCGTCAGTCAATAGTGTTACCGATTGAAATTTGTTAAGTTCACGGGAATTGGGAAAATAACCCATATAATAATTCCCAGTTCTGACATCATGTTATACGTAGAATAAATTAAAACAAAATTAATTGAGCATTTATAAATAATTGGTTTATTAAAAAAAATATTTGGCGCAGAAGACATAACTATTACATATTAATATTCTTTGGCACTTTGTTACTAAACCTAACACTATACCACTATAACAACAAACAAATAAATCGAAAGTTTTCCTCTCGATCATCACAGACCAAAATATTCAAACTACTAAATATGCAGAAGCGGGATATATATATATATATATATGAATAGATTAAAGGTGCCTCCCGCCTCCACGTTAACAACCTCATAACAGAACTAATATAAAACGACAAGAGATAGTGCTACGTTGAAAGCTCAATGGTCTGATTATTGAAATCTCGTATATACTCTTCAACCCTATCTCCCCGAAACATACTTTACCCACCCACGGTTATGTAAATCGATCTGAATTTAATGAAGTAAACCTCGTTTACTTCCACGTACCGATAGCAACACTCCAGGTGTTTGTGGGAAAATAAACATAGTTACCTTTATCGATCGTATTATTCTCGGCGCTTCGATTCAAATTGACAATCATCAAATCATATTAGTCTCCTTAATTATTCATTTGAATACTGTTTGTTTTAATATGTAACTTTTTTATTAGAAAGAAATTTATAACAGATTTTTATCCTTGATTAATTTACTAATGTATCATATTTTCAAAACGTATAAATTAGATAATGAGGTTACTAGCATTAAATTCAATATTTGATGTGACTAAATACATCTTTCTTCCAACAAAACAATTAGAAATAAGATAACAACGTATTTTCTTAGCTTCAGTCGAATAGGTGTCCAAGCTTGCTTTGAAAAATGAGCATTATAAAAAATTGATTGCCAACCCCGTGACTACAGTATAACTACATAGTATAAAACAAAGTCGCTTTCTCTGTCCCTATATCCCTACGTATGCTTAAATCTTTAAAACTACGCAACGGATTTTGATGCGGTTTATTTTAAATAGATTGAGTGATTGAAGAGGAAGGTTTGTAAGTATAATAACATCCATTAAATAGTGGAGAAATACTGGTATTTTTGAGGTTATTCCAAATTTAACACGTGCTGGCCACGGGCAGTAATGAATAAATCAAAACTACTGGATCGATTTTAATAATTTTTACAGTGAATGACATAGGTTATATATTTTATACCCGTGTGAAGCCGGAGCGGGCCGCTAGTTAAAATATATGTTACAGAATTGAATAAAAATGAATCGAAACTAAGTTGCAATATTCATGTAATCACGTCGATGAGCCAAAAATCAAAACAAAAACATAATTCATTCAATTTAGGCCCTGACAAGAAGATACTTATGAACGTCAAAACTACCACCGGTTCGAGCAAACTAAGTAACAAACTCGATCTGGTTTATATTTTTATAGTATATATTTGTATAACAAAGCCATTGTAGCTATAATAGTTTTTAGCAGATGTACTGTGTGAAGTTTTAATTCCAGACACCGCTATCATTCACATATTGATCCATCCCATAATAACTCTTTGATATCATAACACACGCGACATGGTGCTTGAACGTACATACAGCAAATCAGTAATGTATGTGGTAATGTGCTTTGTTGTAGGACCTCACAGTCACACTATTACGTAAAAGACTGTTACTGGTTTTACTGAACCTGTAACATAGGGTGGTCACTTTTACTAGTATTAAAATGATACTACCGGTATCTAAATACATTATATCGAGAATGTGATTTTCTGTCTTGCTCTTCTCAAACGCAATACCTATGATGTTTAATAGTATTTGACTTTCATAATGACTTCAGCGGCTAGTTTGAATTATGACCCTTATCTTAATGACTTACGGAAGCTTACAGAATATAAAGTCGCAATGTATTGAAGGCGTTAAACTCATGAATAATTCTAGAGATGATTACAATTTTTTATAGGCATATATCGTAGTTGATTATTTATAAAATATATTGAAATGGAACCGCAGTGATCTTATATTCAACAAACAAAACGTATTCACCGAACACAAATAGACGCATCGGGCTATTGTATAATGGCAACATTAAACTTGAAGGAACCTGTATAGCCTGAGGAAACGTGGGCGGCATCACGAAGCCGGCTGGCCTCACCCACGCACTCCACCGACCTTACGAAGGGTGGTTGCACCTCAAAATATGCAATGTCGATGAATCTTCGAACGCGTTTATTGTAAAAACCACATCGTAAAACATTTTTTTTACTACATATAAAAAATTGTAGATTTTATGTCGGTAATCCGAAATCAATTTTTGATGATTAAATTCTTTATAAAAAAACTCTATCATTTCATTAGCAAAAGTCTTTAGGTATATAATATAAGCCGACCATTTTTTAGTATTTCGTTTCTCATCTTCATTCGGCATGCTTTAAAGCGAAATTTTGTAACTCTACACTAATTGAATACATGGAAATAATAAACAAAGCACAATTACATCACAAAGCCGTTGAATGTATAAGGAATTCTCACTGGCGCGCTTTTAGTTTCGACATAAAACAAAGGCGAGTTTGCGACGCGACGACGTTGCAAAAAGATGACACGGCTACCTGCGCGCAAGAGATTATCTTTCAAAATTATAACCGACAGCAAAAATAAGGCTCTCTTCGTTTGAGAGAGAATTTTCTAGCAGCTAAATCTTCATTACAGGTAACACCATAAATTGTTAACCCTATCGTTGATCTAATTACTGGCTTTGGTGACAAAGATGCTGTCCTCATACCGGACACGATCGTGCTTAGTGTTAACCGCTTTCACAATTGCTGTATAATGGCACGGTGTTTGTGTGCGTAGTTCGAAAACATTTCGAGGTAAAGGTAATAATTTATTTGCGGTGACAGGAGACGCCATGTCCCTCGGGGCGAGAGGCGCACAAGAGTGCGCTCGCAATAAATACTGTTGCGTACTAGTTGTACCCATTAACCATTGGATATTCGATAGGCTTTGCTTGAACTTTACTAAGATAACACAACCACCTCTTACGAGTATACCATCGTCATTCTACTTCTTTGTCACTTTCCTGCTATTTATTTATGTGCGCTATATATATAGAATGTATTAATTATCCTATATTCTGAGTGTTTTGGAGACTATAAACTTAATTGTGCTCGAGAAATTAAAATTACAGTTATTGACCAAATAAAATAAATATTTAATTTTGATAATAAATATTTTAAAATTTCCTATTATTTGAAGTAGGATGTGGTGTTTCACACGAATAGTCTTTATTACTTTCAGAAGACCTCTTCAATTCAAACGACACACAAATTTATATGCAAACTTTACAGAATCATAAAGATTTAATTCCCAAGCTTATAAATGGAATCTTCGCCTGGTTAATCGATTAACAGTTACGTAAACAACGAGAAAAAGTGGTCGCTCACAGATTCTTCATCTTTTTTTAGGTCTGAGAAACGCTACGTACCGGCCAGTTCGGTTCATGCAGTAATTAGGTACGGCTGCGCGCGCATCTACGGACCGAGCAGTTACGCGAACCCTTAAGGAGCGGAAGAAAATGTGCGGATGCGCTCGTTTACACAACTGATGAGCCGCATACTTTGATGGTGTTATATTAGATTTGTATCAGTAAATCTGCTGGTCGACTGTTACAGTTAACGGTACTACTATTATTTTAGAAATCAATATAAAATTCTTACTTCAATATCGATTTCATTCATATATTTTTAGGATTCCTAACTCACATACTTGAAGATTTTAAGAATATACCAATACCACATTTTAGAATTATGAAATGCTGCGTAAAATAGGTAATTTATCTTAAAATTAATAAATTTCATTAAGATCATGTTTCAATAAAGTTCTTTTAAAAATGTTGCTTTTGCCAATTTTTTCCTGTTGGTATATCTCAAATATATAACATTCCAATACCATTTGGGTGATCATTATGTTAATTAGCATACCTTAGTAATTTTCTACTATAATTCAATACTAGGTCACGTTAGACTATTTTTGATTGTTATTTAATTTTATTTTATAATTCGACATGGACGAAGTCACAGTGTTGTTCTTATTATGACGTATACACTGTATCATTTAGTTAATAATTTCATAATTAAATAAAAGGGTAACCGCAAACAATTGGCGGAAGGAATAAAATCCTTTAGAGGGATCATAAAACGCACGGTAGCCCTACCTCGAGCCATAGCTCATTGCGCGACCGAGGCAACGCGGGCGCAGATTACGCTTCACTTCTCAATAAACATTTTTTTATTTAGCAAAAATGCCTTTGTATGCAAATTATATGATGTCTTATTTGTATTAAAAGTTTCATTTAAACATTGTCTACTTTACCTATTCCAAAGATATTTACGACAATGACTTATGTATATCTAAATATAAATATTAAATACACACTCTCCTCCTATGTTTCTCAATAGATTTTTTTGTATAGTTGCTATAGCCGAACTTCAGTGTTATCAATTTTTTTTTATTTCCCTCTTTTTCCTTAAACTGAAACTTGAAAAATCAATTAATTATGATCGAATTTCGACCATTAGGCGATGAATAATATCGATTATTTAAATAATGACTTTTATAGCTTTTAAAATACAATTACATATATTTGATACATAAAATAAATGATGGTATACATATATCTGAGATTGATAAACATTTTTCTTGGAGAATATTTTTATAATAATTATTTAATCCATAACTCGCCACTAGGTGGGCGTTGCGATGGATTAACTTTAGTGCCATTTTCAACCAATCGTAATGAAAACAGTTATTCGTAGATATCTGAACACGGAGAACCTTTACACAACATCTATTTTGCTAGAATTCCTCTAGTACTTACAAAAAAATTATAAACTTGCAAGTGGATTATCTGTATTTCATTCATCAGAAACAATATTTTATAAAACATATAATAATACAGCTATTATTATATTCGAATACGAAAAGGTCTATAAAATTAAATAAAAGCACATACGAATTATATCAGATATAGACGACGTCAAAACGACCTACAAGAAACAATTTAACTTTTACACCCTTACAGTTTCTTATAACGTCAATTACCTCGGTCGTGGGCTTCTTATCTGGTAGTTTCAACGAAGCACTATCGAAAAGATTTACAGGAAAATCCTGTTCGAAGGACCGAGATAATACCTTGCGAAGTCTTTGTACACACGCTTTATTCGTTCGTAGAAAAAAAAATACTCACAGTTATTTTTATTTTACTATTTACCACTATTTAATACTAGCTGATACCTGCGACATCGACTGCGTTGTTCATTCTTTAAAATAAAAGATTGTACGTACAGAGGAAAAAACAAGCACCACACCATTTGCACCGCTTCTCCGCGGCAATGAAACTCACGACGCTAAAGACACAGGACCTTTATTTAAATAGATGTATCACTCGATTTTGTCCAATCAGCACCTCTAGAGTTACAAGTCAGAACTAATACCTGCGAGCTATAGACGTATATATATCTATCTAAAATGTATAGAGCGGTAGGTTCGGCATAGGTTGTATAGCTTTTAATTATTTATTAAGGAAATATGCTCATCTAGTTGTAATATTAACTGTTTACTATAAAAATAAAAGAGTATTTACTAAAAAAGAAATAGGAATAAAAAATCAATGCAAATATATAATTTAACCTTCACAACAAGATATATATATATTTATTTTAATGAAATAATACTATTGTGCACTTTTACATGTAGTCGTCAAAATGTTGTTAACCGAGAGAAAATAACAAAGGAGCCAAAATTACAAAAACAGCGCCATCTAGAGATATATGTCATAACAAAAAAAAATCATAATAAATTTCTTCGCAATACATATCAAAGAAGTGTGAAAAGCGTGTGGTTGAACGCGTAGTGCTTATAAACAAGATGAAAAACACTGAAAGTTATACAGGCATAATGGGAATAACTAGTTAGTAAAATTACTTATTTCCTAGACTTCGTTACCCACAGCACATTTCATACAAAAATACTATCATAATGTCATTCCCTCGGTTCTTATTTTTTAGTTTATCATTTTGTTTATTCATTTGCATATTAAGAATCCATTGTTTGTTAACAATCATTATTTGTTTAATAATGCCACAACTCGTTACTTTTCCATTAAATTCACTTTTTGTGTGATGTTAGAGTGAGTGTCACAGTATTATCACGATATTAAACTTGGACTACGTTTTATTTATTTATTTCATAGGTTTTAACGTTTGACCAAAATCTCATGTGAAGTTAAATGAGGATTTATTCTAAGATGATAAACACTCCCTAAACGAGGAATGACCTTGGTGACAGATTTTGAACCAGAAGGTGAGTTACACCGACGAGCTTAGAAAAAGCCCTACCACCATGCTATTTTTCTTCACCGAAAGCACTGGCATGCGGTGTCCAAACACACGATACACTGAGCCATTATTACTTCAAAAAATAACTATCTAATATTCTGAAAGTACAATGTAAAATTAATAAATCTACAAATTAAATACTTCAAACGTATCCTACGAAGACATCGTACATGGAACTTCAAGTAACTGGACCGTCAGATCGTGTAAAATTCAGATGTAGCATGTTGTTCGTGATTGGGCGAGTGATCGGCGCAGAGCATGCGCAGGCGCACCGGCGCGGCGGACGCAATTTGCTAAGAGGCGGGGCCTGCAGTAGCCGGGAGGGGACCGACCGGTACATTATACTGATTTAATTCTTGCGATTCTTTTTTCATACGACATCGACCACACGAAATCTAACATTTGTTAAAGTTTCATAATCTTGTTAGACGTTAAGAAACGTTGGGAGCAATCATAATTTGATGACGTTAACTAGTTCAAAATGTATGCTGTCCATTGTTGTTTTTCCGATGGGTGGTAGGGCGTACTTCATAGAGACGTCTCAATTACTCTTTTCCAGTTTGTAGCGTTTCGGGATCGGCGAGTGTATCCAACCATCAAGAATCTTGCAGGCTCGCATAACAGCAGCGACTGCCGATAGTAAATTTCTCAGTGGTCATCTTTGTTTTTGGATGGATTGTAATATGCTTACAATCAGGTACAACGCAAAGACTTTGTCATGGCACAATATTTTTTTTTAATAAAATTAAGGGAAGTCCTAAATTATTATTTTTTATTACATAGGAATTTTGGACTTCCGTTACTTCTATACTATGACTCTCGATCCTAATTGTTTTCTAATCTTATTATGTATAAACTTCTTAAGTGAGGATACCGGTTACTGTTAGAAACTTGAAGAAAAAAAGCATCTATTTTATAACAATTCATTAGTTCTGGTATTGTAGGCAGGTGAAAGCGCACTTAATCTGGGAAATGTTGATGCCACAATGACGTAATTCAAAGGTAAATTAGCAGTAACTAACCTTGTGTTTGTGTATTTTCATCAAACAATTTCAAAGTTGAAACGTTTACACCAGTATGTATTAAAATATATATTTATATTTATTTTCTTGTGATTTCTGATGTCCCCACAAAAGCTATTTCGATTAAGTTTCGAGCATTATCTGTTATGTTATCAATGGAAGGCCGTGATCATGCGTATTTAAAGCAGTTCAATATACTATGGCTTGAAATAACAAATACTTTATTTTAAGAAAAGGCAATTAGATAGAAACCGCAGAGGCGAACATGAATGATCAAAGTAATATAAACGCAGCGGGTTCGCTGCGCGGCACCAGCCCGCCCGAGGACACAATATCCCATCTCGCAATAAACGGAACTCGTAGCGATGGATAAATTAACCACAGACATCTGGAAAGCATTGTTTTTTTTTTAATTGAAATATACTGAAGTACATTTTCAAAATTACCATTTTGATAGTATTTGAATAAAATACTCAGTATAAGAATTTTAGGAAATCATAAATATGTTCGAAGGTATGATGAAAGAAGAACTAGATTTAATAATAGAAAATTACAGTAAAAGAAAAGGAGACTTTGAACAATATATTGAGAATGCGTCGACACCATATAGCAGTTTATAATAAGTTTGTATATTTCTCTCGACAACCAATTCCCAAAATGGCCTTGATACATAATGGTGCTAAAACAAAACAGGTCATCCATTGTTCAATAGAATAGCGATATCATTTATAAATAAACTTGTTTTTTTAACGTCTCTCTTTCCGAATATCTATTTGGGAATAAAAATAAAAGCTTATTTTTTTTAGAGACGAACTATTAAAACCGTACAAGATGAAACGATTTCGGAAAAACCATGTCCAGTTGAACACGTCCATAAAGTAACCAGGTGACATACGGGACGAACTTGGCTCGTTTAAAAAATAAATAATGCACAATACATGTCACAATGTGCGCACGCGTCCGCCGCGCCCGTTCCCACGCGCACGCACACGTACGTAGCCGGGCAGCGGTACGCTCGTGTGCGTGAACCGCACGCACGGCTTGCGCGCTCGCCACTTTCATAGAGTAGTCGATAAACGAAGATTTATCTCGAGTTTTGTACTTCTCTTATTTTCCTTTTTTTGTTATTATAACAAAAGATATTCGCGTTTTATCCGTTTTTGTGAACTTACATGAATATTCACTTCTCTCATACGATATTCATGTTGCATCAAATGAGATTAATGATGAGATCACAAACAAAAATTTGGTTTCATTGTATTTCGTAAAACTATATGTTGACTGGCATTATAGTGTTTATTACTTTTATTAATGTTTTATGAAATGAAAATCGGTAGTATTATTATTGTTTCCAATACACACAAATAATGAATTCGTTGGTTTGCTCTTTTTATTACTTTGTACTTGAAAACTTTACCAATGAAATCAATGATTAATGACAACTTGGGTAAACTGAGGGAACGAGTTCGACCGTCGACGCAAGGTCGTCGTCAGCCATCGGCGGATAGTTGCAGATGTTTCGAAGTTATTAGCGCATCTGCTCATTGGGTACCTAACAGCTTTTATTATTACTTATGCGACCTATATACCTGTACAATTATTGCAAAATGTATCACATTGTATTTTCGAGAACGAGTATATCTGTAGATTTTAATTCAAACCTTACACACTTCGTTTTTGAATCAATTATGTCGAAATAGTTTAGTTTATATTATTTTTTATATTAAGTGCATATATATTATTTATATTAAGTGCAGCTAAATTCATGTAATTTACAAATTCATACCACAATTGTCATACGACCGACCAAAACCTCAAAATACTACAGACATTTATATTAAATAGTACCCTAAGAGCACCAATGAGTTGTATTTTTGGGTACTTTGGTCACGAAAAAAATTAAGAAAAGTTTTATCTAATTTATTATTGTTTAGTGAAATAGAACAGAACACAAATATTACTCGTTAGAATTCTTTACGCCAAGTTCATATAGGATGGTGACTGGAATCAACTGGTTATCTTTCTGTTCCTTATGAGACTGACTACTGATAGTGATCGTGCTATCTAAGGGAGAAATTAACTAGAAAATGCTTTAGGAACATTATAACTAAAATAAGAAACAGAATGAGATCAATACAATTCAGTTTCTCGAGTTCAAGGAGCTTCAAGTGTCTTAAAAATTATAGAGATCCTACTAGATACGTTCTGTGCCAAGGCGATTTTGCGTGATATAACGTTCAGACCATTTGATATTTTGGCTAAAAATTGATATACTATTATACAATGTTACACTACAAAATTAATACATCAATAATTCTATCGCTTTTAGTAGTTATCACATCATGCAAATGTAAGTAAGTAGTGTAAGTATCACACCACAAGTGTGTGGTACTCGTGGGCAAAAGATCAAGTTTACCGTGTACCACCGGTGGTACACGTGGGCTAAAGATCAAGCTTAACGTGTACCCCTGGTGTTACACGTGACACGGAACATGTTAATCACCAACCTCTATTAAACGGAGGTGCACTGTAACAAGAAATGCGTAAAGAATGATTTATATAAGGTCGCAAATTAAGTGCTACACTTATAGAACTAAAACTTTACTTAACATAAGAGAGTTAGAGATACCAAACCCTCTGTAACCGAGAGTTGTGTTAATCTATGTACACCCGCAGAGCAATATCCGCCGACGACTATAGAACGCCACACGTCCGTGTCATTCAGACAAAACGATGACACGGAGGAGCGAACCAAATTCAATCATCAAGGTGAATAGGTATGACAAAGCTCGTTTTAATAACAAATTACTGCGAAATAGGCGTAGCACTGATTAGCGAAGGTAAATAAGAGATATAAGGGAGTTTGTTAAAGACAACACTGACAATAGTGAGGAAAACTTACAGCTAAATTAATATTATACAAAGAGTAGGTTAGATTGAGAGGCATTTACAAGTTTTTACTATTGTTATATAATGAAGATAAATTATCCACCAAATGACCTTCTAAGTTGTTAGTGTATTAAGACAGAAAAGTCCATATAAAGATCCATAACATGCGACACAACGGATCGTGTCGAGGAAATAAGTTATAAAATTCAAGACGAATGAACGATAGAAACTGCTTACAGTCTCAGAGTGACACATATTGTAACTTAAACCGCTACTATGAAAGTGTTTATCGAAGTGACTAATACTATTATTCTGAAGGTATTTCATTGCTTTATAAGACTAGATTGCGAGCACAGAAGGCACTCGACCGACATGACAAATTGCGCAAGGGTGACAAAATGGCCAAACAGTGCACGCAGTTCTATGAACTGAATCTAACTAGTGCTTCTAAGGAAGTAATAGGATGCTGTTTAAATTTATCATTTGTACTTGGTTTTTGCGTAACAGCGGACATTATTATGAGCTTACGTTTTGTTTTACTGAAACACAGCTTAATAATACAGTTACTAAGTAGAAATATATAATACGTATGTGTACGTTACATTAAGGACAACAAAACTGCTTGAACGTGGTTCTCGTAATGATAGATAAGGTGGAATCATGTTACAGTTGTTTTTATTTGAACATTCTTAAAGTCCGAGGGTTCATTAGTTCGCGCTAAAGCCTTTGTCGAAAGTCGTATTATGAATGTGGTAATTCGTCAATGCCTGTTGCTATGAACAGATAGTTTATGTAACGAAATATGAGCTATATTTGAGAATAAACCACTAAGTCATAGCAACATCAGTGTGTAAAATGTGTTTAAAATACAGGTTATAAACCTGAGCATCAATTCTTAAGAAAAAAGAAATCATAAAGATCATCTACCTCCAAAGGCAGACTGAAATTAACCCTCGTACAAAGCGTACAAAAGGCCTTGATCAAACAGATTACGATGCATTCATCCCTCCCATATGTCCTGTTATTGTTGATGAACTAAATCGAGGCCCGAGTATACAAAATTATCAGAGAAAAGGAATCAAGTTACGGAACACACGTGCGTGGGATGTCATAACCCCCGGGCAAACTGCACTTTTATATAAACCTTTGCTAATATTCGGTTCATTTACATTTGTAATTGTAAGAAAATTTATTTCGTATATATCGGTAGTAAGATTCTTGTACCAGAAACGACCAATTATGAGAATATTTTTTTTATTAGTAACTTTTACTGATATTGACTGAATCCATGGTATCGATTCTAAAATAACACCAAAACATATTCTTGAAAGGCATAGAAACAGACAGAAATAAATTAATATACAGGTGTTAAATAATAATAACCATTTATTTTTTCAAGGCGGCAAACATAAAATGCGAGCAGTTACAGCGTCAAAGTCAATAGGATGCGCGCATTTCAATCTAGATAATGGTGTGACAAACGCACGGGGACCCGCGTCGACGGCAGCGCGGCGACTCTCGCCCCGTTGAAGCCATAAATCTAAAGGCCAGAACGAAAGGACTCGGCACAACCCTTTATTATACCGAGACATGATTGCCCTCGGGCGCTCACCGAACAAAACGAATGTAACGAACCGGACTCGGTATCTCTGCGACTTCATTTTCCGAAGTGGTCGTATTTTTTACCTTCTTAGGGCATTGTTGTGTGATTAATAATCGAGAGTTCAACGTTTCGAAGGCGCCAAGGTCATACTCTAACACAATAGGCGGATAGATACGTAATTGTTAGTTGAAGATCGCGACGTGCGACACCCGGATTGTAAACACGAGGCGCGGGTACGAATGCACGTTGAATACAAATATGCGGGGAAACACGCAGTCTCTTGATCGTAACACTTTTTTGCACACATCAAAATTCTATCGTACCTTCACGTGGTGAAATTATGAGTACCGCTGATTCTCAACCACGTCCTTGATTAAGAAAAGCAACGTGTGAAATACCGATACAGTATTTAAGAATTAATTTATGATTGGTAATAAAAACTACAGTGCTAAACAGATTTAGTATAAATAGTTTAATAAATACAATTACAGTTGTCACTAATTCATCATTGAACTCAAGAAAGCGTATACTACTTTCTTATATTACAGAAGGTAATTATATTGTAGAATACCATACAATCATTTCTTTTAACAACATCTCTTCATTAATACTTTTGGAACTTTAACACATGTTTAATAACATATTTTGATACCAGTTTTCTATGAGTACCACTGGATATCTAGAAGTGACCCTAGTTACTTATTACTGTAATAAAATAAACAGATGATAATATGGAAACGATTTCATTAGAGTTTCTAATATCCCCGCTGGGCAGAAAGCAGTATTTTGTACAAGGTGTCGATCACAAATTCGCTCGTAATCGATCAAATAGAGTTGAAAGTCGAAAAGTAAATCGATCATGACATCCGGGTGCGGGTTCAACAGAGCATCTTATAGCAAATTCAAAATGAAACATTCACGGGCTCCGTTTAATCTACCATTGGATCAATATGATTGTTGCATCGACCACGGTCCGGGTCAGGTCGCCGTGCTAAACGGCGCAACAATTCAAATAACTAACAAGTAAAAACGTGAACACACCGGTACACATTACAATGGTCGTACCGTTGCAACCAGTTTGTACCGGATTTTGAACTTTGTAACATAATCACTCTTTAGTTCTATATTTACTGTGATTCTCGTGGGCGATGTGCTAACTTCATTTGTAAAATTAACACTTTCATCTTTGATAGTGAGCGGTTGATAAATTCAAAATAATGTTTCTATTAATATTTAACTTACTTCGAGAATGTAGAATAGTAAAACTTAGGGAATAATGAAGTATTGAGCATAAGGCGGATTTAACAGCGTACCTCGTTTTCTGATCTCTGCTCTAGATCTTGCTTCGTGGTCGCACCAGTTGAAGCATTATATGCAAATACTAAAACCGTTCTCCGGTTATAAGTTGCTAACGTCAGCGATAGCGATATTTGAACAATGAAATACGTCATGTCCAAAGTTACGTATATTCCGAATTTAGTAATGATTTGTACGGAAAGAACGTATTCGATATAGATAGCCGTAAATACTTATTAAGCGTTTAAATTATTTCTAGAACTGTTATTCCACGTAATCATACATCCATATAAAATTGTATTACGAAATAATTAATTACATCAACATTTTAAATTAGAAAAAACTTTTCAGAGCACCGTAATTCAAAACCATAGAAATTAATTACATATTTTCTAATATTCCTGATTCAACAATACTACAAAATATATACTGATTATACAGCTTTAAAAATATGCAATAAGCAATTCTGATTGCGTAAGCATCTAAACATTTGAAACGAAGTCAAGGTACACCGACATATCAAGAGCTCAATTTAGACCATAAAACAAAAAGTTCTCAAAGTAAATTAACTATTGAGAAACATGTGTCACCCACTTATGAATAGAGACGTGATGGAAACGGTAAAGTGATGGCATTAGGCGTTTCTTTAAATCGACTATATTTGCAAAATAAATTAGGTACGAAACGGAAAAGGGAAAGCTTATTTCACGCGTCGAATTATAGTGGACCTAGAGATGCACCTTGGTGAACCCTGTCTTTACACGCAATACAAATATAAGGTTGGAATATTATATTAATTTAGTTGCATAACTTAAGAATTTAGTTAATAAAAAAAATATGGGCATCAGTTATCGTATTATCTTAAGTAAGCAGAGTTTAAATATACTATAAAAAAGTATAGAAATAGTATCTATTGTAACACTCACAAACATAATTTGAAGTTTAATAACTTCAAATTAGGACATTCGTATTTTAATAGCGTATAGTGACAACATTTGAGCGACATATTAAACTTTACTACTGCAATTTGCATTAAATTTTAACGCAATTGTATACACTATGCAAAACAAATTGTACCGGTTTCCGTTTAGCAACGGAAATTTCCAGTAGATTAAAAATAAAGAGCACTGCAGATATCTATTTCTAAAATCGATTTTACTTTCTTTTTTTTTTAAATAAAACAAAATCAATGACATCGTTTTAAACACTTACACGTGGCATTGAAAATTATTTTCACATTACCATATTTAAAAAGCAAACTTGATTATCAATTGTAGTCAGATAAATATAGGTTAAAATTAAAGTTTATGATTCATTGATAGTAATTATTGGGAATGAATATCTTTATATTCACATCGCAGACAAACTTAGATTCAGTATAATATTATTTAAGCTCACAGTGAACTTGCACGAAATACATCCGTAATCCGATTACATTGTACAATAATTCGATAACAATACTAAATTGAGAAATACACAATTTAGAAACGGTACCAGCAATCCCGTAGTAGACAGTTACGTCAAGGTTTGTGGGAAATAGTCATGCTTTGCATGAGAGCCCCTCAGGCCGTCGTTCCCTCCGCGACTTTGCGTTGCCCCGGGCTACCGCACCGACCGACGCAATCGGTAAACAGGCATTAGTATCGAAGCCTTTGAATGGAATAATTCCACAGCTTAAGAAAACAAGAATTCAACGCGATTCTGAAATCCCAAAAAGCAGAGACTTTTGAAACTTGATAACTATCTACTTCTAGGCAATTAAAGAGTAATATAATTTAATTAAAAAAGTAATGTCTGTACTAATTTTATTTAGATGGTGGAAAAGCTAATTCACTAACGATATATTGATAGTTTCTGCACATTAGTCATTTAGTCTTTTTAGTCATTGCGAATTAAAGTTTAAAATTAAATGGAAAATGGTTTAAAACTATTTAATTTATGTATTTCAATTCAAGTTTTATTGCTTTCAGATAAACTTTATTTTCTTCATTATGATGCAATTTCATAAATGCATACGAAAATTGCATAGTCAATGACTTTTCTTTTTGAAACGCAGAAGCCGAATATACAATAACCAGTTGGACTCCTTTGCCTGTGACTATGAGATGCCATTCGCAACCTAGTAATTTCAAAGAGAGCTAGAAGCTTATAATTCTAAACGCAATAAAGCGCTCGTTTGCTGTTATTTTCTAGCAAATATATAGGCGACGAAGTTATGATTTTGCACTGAGTATACAATTTTGCGACAGTAAAATTATTTTTTTTTGTATATATTCTTCTTTTTATTATTTAACTACTATAAATATAAGCATGATAACTAGTTATATACAAATCAACTATAGTACTAGCCAATAGAATTCTTATAAATTGATTGTATAAAAAGCTTATGACAAAGCAACAAGTGAAACAAATAAATTGCCGAAAGTATAATGGATCATAATACCGAGGATAATACCGAGGCACAAAGAGTGAGATTTTTTAGAATTAATATTATATTTTGATCTTGTCAGAATTAATGCTGACACCGTTCGGTGAATAAGATGATGTCACAGCTAATAATTTATATAATAATGTGAAAGGTAAATCAAAGTTTCATTATCACAAAAAAGCTCCTTTTGTTTCTTATATATACATAATCTTGTAAAATAAAATTAAACAAGAAATGTTAATTAAAAACGAAGTGAAAGTAGAATACCGAGACTAACAAACGCCATCTACGACGATCGAATCATAAGATTACTAATTGACGATAATGAGAACGATGCCTGAGATCGACACGGCCGCTTAGGAATATTGATTTTCCTACGAGAATTTTAAAACGATGAACCATTACAAATAATTAAGATCAATCCTGAGAGTCCTGATTGTACGGATGTACATATATATAAATTCAAAAACGTATCCCCACCACATACGTTTACTTTCAAAAGCACGCGTGTTGGAGCGTGACGCGGCGCGCGCGCACCTAATGTCGAGGTCGTGGGCGGTTCACGTGTAGATACCATACAAGATAATGCTATAATATGACGCCCGATCACCGTTTAGGTGCAAGATGGAGTTATCGATTGTTATGCGTGCACGATTTCTGTTTGTATTTCTAGTATTATATAACCTTCACCGCAAATTGTTGTGTTACCTTCTATTCAAACGTCACACTTAATTCAAGAACAATTAATATTAGTAAAAAACCAATCGATTGATTCTGTTAATGTTCACAAATGAATTATATCAAACTGTATATTCATAAAATATGATATCAACAAACCATTATTATATAGTATACGATTAACAATTAATGCAAATAAGGAAGCAATACATGTAAACGAGCAACAATGCAGAGAATACATAGACCATAGTCAAATAGCAATGTTTGGGACTCATTCGCATCGTCGGATAAGTTATGGTTTGAATTAATGCAAGCAGTACGTATGCAAATCGTTCGCCGTAAGAGCCGGGTCGTCGACCCTCTTGTTTGCTCAGCATCAGTCGCAAAGTGACCTCGTTGGTTTGCCGTCGAATCGATTAGTAATGCACCCGCGGCCAGATAAGGTCAATGTCGATCTGTCTTTCATCTGCTACCGAAATCCATTAAACATTCAATCGATTTACAATGTTTTAACACGTCCTTTGAGAATGTATACATGATACCGACTTCAATGTATTATTGATGAGATAAATCGCGCGCAATTTCACAAAATTCATCGAAGTTGAAAAGTCATAAATAAACTGACAAATGTTTACACGACAAAAAATTTGCACAATGTAAATTACGAAACGAACGACAGTTAGCAAAAATGATTTTATGTAGATTTTTTTTATGAAGAATTATAAACATAACAGGATTTTTGGATCAGTATGACTCACTGAGCAACATAGCAAGGTCTGTGAATTAAGCAGGTGGATCGTGTTCCGCCCACCCTTCAACTTGTAATAATCATAAGGGTCGATTCTTTAAAATGATAGTTAGCGTGCTCTTAAAGCTCTAAAAAGAGTTAAAGGTAGTATTAACAAAAAAAACTGTACATCAGGATTCGGAACGGATTTTTTTTATTAGAAAACTTTAAAAACTTAATTAGATAATTAATGATTCAAATTAAACTATTGAGTTAGATATAGCTTTATTGTGAGTACTTAAAAGTTTTAATTTTTTTTTACAATACAATTAATTAAATATTTATATAATTAAGTTGAATTTATACAAATTAAGAATTATGAAATGACGCGCGTCGTAAAAATCAAAGATCACGCACCAATAAAGAAATCCATGGCTTCATTTATCTTTTAGGGGGGTCAATCTGTGCATCCCAACAGGTTTCTCTTAGCAATAAACGTCTTTAATGGATCAACATTAATAAAAGCGGCGTACAATAAAGCAACGATATCGAAGCTTTATAGCTTATAGCTGAGGCACGATAAGTCACCATGAATCGAATATTTTAATAACAATCACTGAGAATAAAATTTTATAACTTCTACGAGTTGTGTGAAACGAATATTCACAACTGATGTAAACTGTCGATGACTTTTCAACCAAACAATTTTGTTGATTCGATTTTTTTTTTATTAATTACAATTTTAGCGTTTATACTTGATGCTTCAAGAGTATTTGCGTTGTTAGAACGATTGCTGCTTGTGGTTATTGAGAGTATTGTTTGATCTTATGATGTAACAATGGTATACTTCAAAATACAACATTCTTTAACATAGGAATCAAATAATTAGAAACATTATTTTCTTAAAGAATGAACTGTTCATTCTATATTTAGTATACCACTGGATTTAATTTAAAGTTATATATTATATTTTAATATCATGATATACAGTTGCGAACGTTATTAATAAGGATACTATTCTCAGATTAAAACCAGATCAAATTTAAACCTTTTGATTACCGAAAAATGTTAACCCAACGCTGTTGTACTAGACCCCCATTTCACTGAATGTGCGTATCAAAATGTATGTTTAAATGTGATTAAATGGAATCATTGACAAAGAAGTAGATCAATAAGAATATTATTTACATAACTAGCAGTTCTGAGAATTGTCAAAAATTTCGGCAGATAATTATTTATGTTAGAATCCTTGTAAATGTTATGATAAAATTTAAAGATGTATTAGATTACAACGAAAATATAGGTGCAGAAAAAAATATAAGCTATAATTGATATACACGAAACAGAAATATTGTTGGTAAGTGGCAATGATAATATTCATGATGTCTCGACACGATGCTTGACGTCAGGCCTGTTATTATAAGCGGCCGATGAGACACGATCAATGGACTCGAATGAACTTCGTTCAAAAAAGCATGAAGATTTTTTTTTTCAAATAAACATTCATCGGAATCGATTTGAGACTTCATCTCTGAGTGTTTACTTAGTAACAGTCCGTTTTGAATAAATTGGTTTTTGATTGTATTGTAAACGAACGTAAACAATGAACTTTAAATCGTGAAGCTCAAGGTTTAAATTTTATTGAGTGTCTGCAATATGATGCATTCGAGTTATTTGCTAAAGCAAAACAGACTGTAGATTTTAATACTTAATGACAAGTTTCGGTAATTTAGATACATTTTGTACGTTAAATCGGTGACATCCGCATTGTGTCAACTGAGAAGTTATGTGTTAATGCTATAAAATAAAACTATACTAAAAATTGTTTGTACGTAGACATGGTACTGAATGTTTTGACTTTGACATAAACCTAGCAGATTCAAAAGACGGTTGTTAGGTGGTACTTTTATTCTGTCTTCATACTGGACATCACTTAAATATATTTTTTATATTGAAATTGCAAAAGTTTTAATAGCCTGAAAAGGGTCGGGAAGCATCATGACAATTGAGTAGACTCAAACTTTTTGGAACCTCAAAGACAAATTGGATAAAAAATAAAGCAGTTCTAAAATTTCAATTAGTAAAATATTTTTCAACTTTAAGAAGTTTAAAACAATTTCCACATCAACACACCTTAGAATTACTTCATATTATGATAAAATATTGAGAGTTGTAATAATATACTTTAAGATCCGGCAACATGTTAACTGATCTATTAATTTATATATTTTAAAATAATATACATAGATAGCAGCAATTATCTGCAATAAATGATTACACAGTTTGAATACAATGTTACAAAAGCATGAGTCGGCCTTTGTTCATCTATCGAGTCCGTACATGTTATGCCCCATACAAGTTCTCTCAGGGTATTATCAGTAATGAGGCTGAAATGTAATAAAACTTCGGAATAATAAGTCACAGGTTTCAAGAGGATTTATGTTCCTCTATTAACAACAACAAATTTCAGCTGTTTATGTTTACAATATTTTAGGTTGATTTTGTTTTGGAAAATTCAGTGCTCATCTTAAACCTACTATTATAACTATTCGTAATATTAGAATTGTATTACCTTCTTTATCGTATTACATAAAGATTAATATTAACACAGTAAACAGTTTTGTATTCTGTTTAATAAATACTTTACATCAACGAAATAACTGTCCTTATTAAACTATTAACTCCTGAAAAATTCTACGGTCATTTCCATAGCATTCCATATCAAGTGATACATCACTAATTAAGGATATTTAACAGCTGCGCCGCATTTTAACTGATGCATTCATTTAACTTGCTCTAACGTTAAGTATCACTAAACGACACTCCATATATTTGTTAGAGTCGTCGTCGCTTACAATGTTTCCTTTGACTTGACTTTGTTTCCCCTACAATGTTAATTGACCTCACTTATCGTTATACCGTTAATATGTTCCCTTCCGTTTTCTCTATTACTTTCTTTTATATCTCGATTAGAATTGATATTTGTTTCTACTTCAACTTTCTCATCGATGCATTTTCCATTATTGACTATATTTGTTATGCATTTATTCCTTTTATTTTTAATTGCCCTTCCGTCAAAATAAATAATGTTTAACTTTAAATTATCTTCTATAATATAAAAATGAATCGCTGAATGTGTTGCTAAGCGCAAATCTCGAGAACAGCTGAACCGATTTCGATAATTCTTTTTTTAGAATATTCCTTGAAGTACGAGATGGGTCTTACGGAGAGAAAAATAAAAAAAAAACCTAAAAAACGTCTAAAAACAACACTTTTCTATACTCCCATACAAACGACTCGTAATAATACTTAAAACTCAATTTGAACTTTAATACTATAGCATAAAGTTTAAGTGTTAGTGGAGAGGTTCCCGGAAGGCAAAACAATTGAGTGACGTTAGTATCGTATAAATATTAATGTCAATATTTATACGATGGTCCCGAATAGCAGAATAAGGCTGAGTTGCACCAAAATCGTGGTTATTGTAATTGTTAAAGTTAACTTTAACAATGACAAGACTTGCTAACAGTTACATTTGCCAAAACGAGTTGCACCATCAAACATTTTGTAATTGTTAAAGTTATTAGGGTTGCTACTTCAATAAGCCAATTAGTCCCTAAAATCGAAAAGGGTAATATATTTTACTTGGCAGGACTTTGTTATAAGTGTCACCAAGTGTCACTATTGTTATTCTGTGACTGTCAACAGATTTTTGGTGACAGATTTCAGATGTCAACGACAAAACGTTAACGTTTGTCGTCCTGTGGACATTTTCCAATTCTAGGAAATTAAACTTTTTTCTTTCTAAGACGCAAATTATCTTCAAATATATTGATTTCGTCATCGGAAGAACTATTTTCAGTTTCCCACAGGATTTCTCTTAGCAACGACATGATATTATAAAGTTTTTTCTAGTGAACATGACAACCGATTCAAAAATTGACATTAACAATAACGGTAACCGGCCAACATGGAGCGGTAATAGTTAACGTTAAATCGTGACGTCATTTTAACCATTGTCAATTGGTGCAACCTATTTTTTGCCTAACAATAACTTTAACCGAATTTTTAACTTTAACATTAACTGGTGCAACCGAGCCTAAGTATTAAAAAATATATTTAAAGAATCGACTGTTAGACGTTACGAAGTTCGCCGGGTCAGCTAGTTTTCTATAAATCTTTGCCATTCTTAAATAATAATTTAGTTTACTTATTTTACTATTCGGTTAAATTTGATATATTAATATACAATTAATATCATGGTAACATTATTAAAATCGTAATTCAATTATTATGTAAAGAATAGAGTTAACACAAACAGCATTTATGTGAAAATGAAACATTCTTGAAAATTTATTTTATTATATGTTTATAAAAAGAGGAATCATGAATTTTACTGCTACTGTTGTATGATTTAGCGTTCAAACTACTACTATGACTTTTCAAAATTAAGCATTTAAAGGCACCCAAATAAAATATATGACATATTAGAATAAAACATAAACAGCGTCGAAATAAAAGAATAAGTTGATATTCCCAAGAACTAATTAAGGTATTGTTTAAATTACTACAATAATTCAAGAACTCGCAAATAAACTTTGAATTAATGAAAAATGTAGCAACTGTAAACGATCAATAATTCACCGCATTCTCAGTCTCAATACAAGAGAATCTAACGAAGTAAACGGATTTATTGATGAAGCCTCAACAGGAGCGATATTTATAAAGGCTATAATCTAATCTACTTAGATCTCAACACTCGAACGCAATCAACGTCGGACGATGCTCGACCACATAAATACATTCTCATTGAGCGGCTACTTTACGCTTGAAAATATACTACTACTAACGACACACATCAGAAATTTATAAACATGGAAAACTTATTTCATGAGTATCAGACCAATATCTTACATGTATCTATATTAATGCACAGACAGTAGTTTATATATTGATAATAATGAAACTAACATAAGTTCAGACCATCACACTATTTATTTGAATTATCGTTAATTACCTCATAACATAATATACCAATGTGGCTCATGAGTAGAATTGATACATATCATAGAATCCAAATCTTGATAATCAAAGTTTTTATAGCCAATAAAATAACTCATTTAGAAATTGAAGGTACGATGGCATTAGTAAAGAGACAGCACACGATTTAAAAAATAATAATACTAGAAATAGAGTCTTTGCAGATGCAAGTCTATGACCGTTATAATGCTAATTGAAAAATATAGTTGCGAGTTGATTGGATAACATAAATAATTATAAGGGCAATATAATTCAGACTGATTAATCACTGACAGACGCTGAAATTGAATTTAATGCGTGCACGTTCAATGTAATTGAAACTTTGAAAGCGCGATTAAATTATATGAATCGTTGAGAAAATTCCGTCGCCATGAAACAAGTTGACAAGAAGGAAATAACCATAAGGTTGAGCGTGATCTCTTTTCTAATATAAATAAACCTATCAACGGTAACAGTCTAATCATAATAAACTACTGTCCTTTATAAATATATATAGAAACTCAAGAGCAATTAAGAGCAACGATACAAATTTAATACGAAGCATAAATAACATAGTCCGTACAGTTTACCCCAAAATTTGGTTATATTCTTAATATTTGTCAAAACTTCGATAGAGAATATGGTTTTATTTAGTTACATGGTACCGCGGGTATTCTCTATACCCACAGAGTACCTTCTAGTAGATATCAATCAATCAATGAAAAATACTTTATTCAGTTTAGGCCCTGAGAAGCGCTTATGAACGTCAAAGTTATCACCAGGTTCGGAAAACAACCCAGTCATCGTGAGGAGGTCGTCATAACATTGTGATAAGCATATTTCAGTTGAAACTAATAATATAAATCCGAATGTGAGTTAGTTAGCGTATCATACACGCTTTCTACGCCTTAACTACTAAACCGAACATCATCAAACTTTTGCATATACGTGACCAGAGGCACAGAAAAGGTGTTAGAGTAAATTTAATCCAGAAAACAACACTATTCCTAAGAAATAGAACAAATCTAGTTTAACTCGAGTGAAGCGGCGAGCATAAGCTAGTAATATATAATAATGAGATTGAAACGTTTGTTTTCATTGTGTTCTAAAATCAAATTGCAAGTCCCGGTAACCACCCAACGAGATAATAGACGTGGAAATGGAAAAAATAAAATAGCTTAAATGTCTCACTGTTCGATATCAAGCCGAATGACAATCGCGCCGGGTTTGAAAAGATCGTGCGTAAATAACCGGCAACGCTGAGTAAACAGTGCATAAGGCGTTTTGATACGCTTGATGCGTAGTAATTTAAAATCGAAATTAGTTTGTTTTTTGTCGCGGGCCGAGTCGCTCCGACCGAGAGAATGTGGATCGGTCACGTCTCGGGATCAATAAAACATTGGACAATCTAAGTACTGAAACAAAAATGGGATAGTAATGCTTCCCGGATCGTTGGGAAGGTTTTAAAGAAAAACATCGAGGCTATCGACACGACGGTAATGTCACGCAATTTATGGTAAAAGATTTTGTGTTAGAATAGGGTTACCACATTGACGCACATGGAAAAGTATTCCAAGGTTGTAAAGGTTTCCTTAATGTTGCGATATAAAAGATACATAGAACTTTGATAAAGCATACTAAAATAGTTATTATAAATAAAAATCAGATTAATAAATAATAAAAAAAAATTATGAAAAAAGTAATACTTTTTGAATAATTAAATATGTAGCACGTATTACTTATTCTTTGTATTAATATTAACATATATATATATATATATATATATAAATATAATATATATATATTAATACAAAAATGCATATATAAATATAATGGGTTCGATTTTTACTTAGCTTTGCACGGAAATTAATTAAATGAGACGTAAAATATTTCTCTATGCTTATAAATCGTGTTATAAGGACCACATATTGTTTTATAAAAATAAGGATATAAACTCAATAAAATCAACTCATGACAAATCTTAGCCACTGATAGATTGTCTATCTTTATAAGGCTTGCAGAAGATTTATGGGCTAAGCTCTCAACATATCGAATCAACTACAAATTTACTCAACTGTATTTGGTATCCACAGCCAACCCCGTCTGAATTCAATCAGGCGCATTCATTGCTTAATTTATGAGGAGGTCGACAGACCAAAAAAACGTAAGCACGTTCTAAAAATAGAAACATGATTTATTGTATTTCGTTATTTCACATATGACGTAGATTTTAAGTGTGACAGAAATTTTGACAACCCTATAGTTAAATCACTACTGACATATGATGCGTAGAACAAAAAGGTTCTATCAAAGGTCAAAAGTTTGAGAGTTTTATTGAGTGGCTTGACATAAATCTGTTATTTACCATAATAATATTATTCATACTCGTACGTATCATTAACCGTTGACACCTGATGTCTAAATGGCGAGTGTTATTGTTAAAAAGTGCTATAGAAATGTAATCTTCTTGCTCCACGTTTAGACTTCCAAATTTTATTGCCACAAAATTCGAAATGTATGAATTGCAGACTTTGGATTTTCAAGTTTTTGGATCCAGTGCGGTTCTAATTGCCTTTACTAAGTAGTTATCCACAATCAGTTTTGGTTATGAAGAACATTTGCTTTAAGCAGAAACGCACTTTCGTACCCTTGCACATCATAACAAAAATTCAATTCTGTAATTCTACAGGAATTTTGGGCATCTTATTACATGGAAGCACGATCTAAGATAAAGTATTTTACACCGTCAACTACATTAAATTCATATATGCCATGGGTCGTAGCTTTAATTTCATTAATCTAAACAGTCACTTTAAAGTTGACAATTTCGTTACTGTACAAAATTAAGACGATACGCGAATAATATTTTTTAAGATGACGTGTATAGCTTTTCACGAATACGAATGAATAGGAATTGATATATGTATATATATATATAGATATATGTGTACAACTTATAATAGTCTTTACTTATACTATTAACAAATAGGTCTGAAGTATATAAATTCTCTGTTTTATTAGAATTTCATCTACTATGACATTAGCAGCTGTTACATAATATATTATGCCAATTTTAAAGACAATGATTTTCTGTATAGCGTCAACACAAGTTAAATTTTATGCTGTTTATTGCCATGAAAACAATTTAAATAACGTCAAAACAATATCCATCAGCTCAAGACGCATTTCCATGTAATGCAACATTAACAGACATGTAGTAAGTTTTACACATCCGTCATCAACAGAATCGTGATGTTACACTACTATTATTTCATTAAAATTATAATTGATAGTTCGTAATGTTGTAACATTGAGATTGATAGCTCGTGTTACGCGTCAATGTCTCAGAATAGCAGTCTGCGATGCATGCACGTTCTGTGGGTGGCAGACGTGTTCGCTTACTTAAGAATGAATTCTGATTTACCAATACTGTCTAATGTCTTGTTCTGAATGAATGATTAAACGTTTCGATTCATCATTTCGTAACAATCGTTTATTGTTGAAGAAGTTCAAGTAGACCATTAGCGTATATCGAATGAAGTATTGAGTGATCGTTAGCGTTACACTTTTTTGACGTATGTACTTAATGATACTGATGGTTTATACTTTTTTAGACTGATCACTTACACGGTGTATTCTTGCTTATATATAAAGCGGTCAGAGGTGAAGAAGCAACAATACTTGAAAGTGAGTATGAATAGCGCTAACGTTGACAACTTCACTCTTGAATTCGTCATACCTTGTAAAGGGTACGATTATGAAGAAATTAGTTTCGATAATGACAAATAACCAACAAAACTTAACGACACGGGCTGTAAAATATTCAACTTTGATAATTACAATTTTTAAAGTAAATATTATTTAACAAATGATCCAAAATAAACAAAAAGATATACAACTAAAAGCCGGATATTAAAACAAGTTCGATAGAGATGAAAATAATTAAATTCAAGTAAAGATTCGTTAATTAGGCATAAAATATAGACGTAGTGCCGTAGCGTAACATAAAGTCGATGACATCTCAATATAAAACCAGTTACGGGTACAATAAACCACGGAGAAATATATAAATGTCATCAAACTTGAATAGAGTTCTAGTGATTTTTGCCATTAATTGCTCATTTACAAGTATTTGTTTTTGAATTAATTGTAACGTTTTTTTTTAAACAGTAACGAATTTAATGCTCCTAACGTCGTAAAAATTTGACCTGAAGTGGTTTGAAGTCTCACGTATATATAGACACAATCTTTACTATGCTTACTAGTCCTTACTAATATTATGAATATGAGTGAGTCTGTTTATTATACTTTAACTACTCAACCGATATTGTCATAAAAATTTGCATACACATCATCTTGGGTGCAGAAAAAAAGGAATGTTTGTCCAAAAAAATATGTACTGTTCCCGAAGGCTAGACCGCCAGTAAACGCTAGTATTTTATAATAAACGTAATAATTATCTTTTATTAACCCTAGCAAATTCAATAGCAAACATTGTCAATCTAGATAAGATCTCTGTTTGTTGTCAAAGGATTTACTCGTTACTTCGTTACTAAATATAAAACAATAATTACTGTACTCGACAAGAGGAAGAATGCGTAAACCATCAAATAAAAACGTGGAATCAATCTTAGTAATTATTATCAGAAAAATCACAATGAAGTAAAACTCATTATGGCAGATCAGCCCAAAATAAGATTTACTAATCTTCAAATAGCGATATTAAAAGAGACTCGACATACATAGTACGTAAAAAAGTTTAAAATTAATTATGGAAAACTTATGCCGAGTCTTCGTAAGCCACATATATTTATTTTACTACATGACAAAAGCATATCCCCAAACATAAAAGTATTGTCATCAAGATTTAGTATAAGATAGGTAAAGAGTAAACGACAGCCGAGTTCACGGTCAACGGTTCCTTAACTGTTTTATCTTACTTTTTTAAAAATTTCTAAGAAATAAATAATAGAGGATGAGTACTTGAGATTTAGATTAAGAAACACGTGAAACAGGAAAATAAAATAAAGCATTTTTAAGAACACACTTTATGTCTTTAAAAATACATTGCCTTGTTACATTACGGACAAAAGTTTCCAACACTTCTTATTTAATTTTTTCATTTACTACATAATTCTGATGTATTTCCCAAATTGTGTCACATTTTTTATGTTAACATTCGTAAAATATAAGACAATACGACTGACATATTATGTTCTCTGACCACCCTGACTCTAAAAAAAATACTGACATACAAATTGATGTGGTTGGTAATTTGCAAAAATGATCATTCATGTACCCTTACATCCCAGACTTGAACATTGGAACAGTATGTAAAGGGTCTATAACCGATCGCAAGAATTAGAAAAGGCCGATCAATCAAATGTAAAGTCGGCACTTGCACAATCTATCAGGTTCTGTGGTGACAAGAAATCCTCATAGCATTTTGTACAGCAGCCGCATCGTTAGTGACAATGCGATGTGATATAGATATCTGCCGGCGATTGCCTCGCTGTCGATTCAAACCAAGTCCATATACGGTTAGCGAGCAGTTCATTAAGACTGGACGACTTGATGCTCGGACGCATCGAATTTATTTACTGCCGGCTCGTTTTATGACCCACGATTGTTGAAATTCATAACCTATTAATGTATTGCTTCTTTTCACTGTCATAGAAGAAATAAGAGTTCCTTTACTAAACATGGTTGCAGTTCTAATTTGATACTTTCTACAAGAGACAAGTAAAAAGCATAGCTAATGACACTTATTAGATTGTTTTTAACTATTGCATGCCATACAACTTCAGATTTTTATTGTATTAGAATTATGTTACACAAATATAATTTAAATCGCTCTAAAGATACAAGTAATAAAGGCTATTATTAATTGACTTAACACTAATTTGATCAAGCATAGACTATCACATTGTGCAGTCGAGAATAACGTTGGCCCCGTTTTACGCAACCACATTCATTGGCTAATTGAACAAATAGATGTTAAGTTCCCATATGCTCCATTTACGGAGCCAAAGGACAAGGGAATGAGCCATTCAGAATTATCATAAATTGCATTTCAAAACGAAACCAAAGCGAATGTGATGCAACGTTTTGAGATACCTAATGAATAAGTTTGACCTGTGCTGGTTTTTAAATGCGCAGAAATGCAATATCCCTAGTTAAATGTAAACTGCTGATTATTATACCTATGTTAGGGATATTCAGTACCATATTATTTATAAGTAAGAAATAAACATTTTCATTTTTTTTTTCGTTAAAGAAAACATTAATTGTACTTTATATAATTGTTGATGGAATTTTAAGTAATTTAATAAGCGGTTTATATTTTGGAAATACGTAAACCTCCAAAAATCACCTTCGTAAGTTAGTATTAAGATAAAGACATTCATTAATCTTATCTTATATATTGCTAAGGTTTTATACCGCATAATTATTCAATAAAATTTTAATGACTGATGAATTAAGTTCGATATATGTATATAAATGCAAGAGTCATTTTAAATTAATTGGTGATAAACTTCATTACCACTGAATATTTATTTACTTTATAAGTTTAAGGTTTAAAGAGGTCCAAGTATGAAACTAGATTAAATTGCTTCCTGAATCAATCTAAATCAATTATACAAATTACACGATCAGAAATGGAATTAAAGTCTATCTCCTCGTAGTTTCAGCCAAACACCTTGACTATCATATAATACACATATAATCACGAATCAAGTATTTCTATACACATATAAATAAATTAAAGTGTCCAGTTATTTATCCGAGCTGTTGACGAGAATTTTGCAGACATATACTAACACTGCGCCTGTCTATATCGAGTAAGTAATAATGATAAAATTTAATATTAATAATTACAAACGGTGAAAGGTAATACAGGTTAATTAATAATGTTAATAGAACAATTAAAAACATAAGGACAAATAAAATTCGAGAAATCTGTAGTTTAGTGAAGTACCTACATCTAACTCGTTATTTGATTAAGCGTAATTTTTTAACAAAAGCTATCGGAGAACAAAAACTACTATTAGATGGCACCTTTTGCTCCTAATTCCGAATACATAAAACTCATTGGGCGGCAGAATTAATCGAGATAAAACATTCCTACAAAACGGCAAACTATTTGCACAAGAACAAAGTCATAGGCATCAGTTAGTTCATCATCATCATCATCTTACCCTTATCCCACCTAAGTAGGGTCGGCACAACATGTTTTCCTTTTCCACTCTTCCCTGTCAAAAGTCATCTCAGTATTCACACCTTTTATACACATATCATTTTCCACACAATCCACCCACACCTTTTTTGGTCTTCCTCTACCTCTATATCCGTCCACTTTCAAGCTCAACACTTTTCTTGTTATATGACTTTCATCTCTTCTCATAATATGCCCGTACCATGCTAACCTATTACTCCTCAACTTCTCTGTCACATTCTTTAGTTCATAGAACAAAAGAATAAAGTTTCAGTGTAAACGTTAGACTTTTTAAGTATCACAAATCACAAGTTAACACAAACTTAATACGTCGAAGCAGGTTGTGGGCAATCGATTAAAAATAATTATTTTAATTCAAACAAAGTATACTTATATGAGTAACCTACAATATATTAACTAACGCCTAGAAAGATACAACGTAATAGTAGGTGCGTATATAATACAAAATACAAACCAACGGTTAAGCCGAGACTAAGAGCAGATTGTATCATATTATTTATTGCATAAAGTCATGGTTCACTACCTTTACGCTTATTATTATTCATTGGACCTGTATAGGAAATGTTTAGATTGAGTGTCCTTCCTGACGCTGAGTATTAAATTTATACCGGTCAAAATATTATCATTCATATTTCTATACACGTAAAATCTATTGTCTTATAAATAGGATAGGTTAAACCAATTCGCTGTTCTTTGCCAGTAAACTAAAACTTTTTTTTTCGAACTGTTTTACACTGTTGGCCTTGCAGGGCCTCTACAGTTCCACCGGACTACTTAATCCAAAACCTGAAAATTATCTCCAGGTACTTTACCAATACTAATAGGTCTATACCAGTATGGTTGACGTGTAATAACGTGTCGTCATATTTCAGCTTTGTGTCAAATAAATTATTGTAATAATAATAGCATGACAACCACACTTTTCCTTTCTTAGAATACGAGGACTTCCAATTTTAAGTTCTATCTGTTGATAAAGTGTTTATTAATAAGCTTCATCAATTATACTTGAAAATCCAACTTCCTTATAAATAGCGTCTTGCAAACCTCGAAGAAAACATATCAACAGGTATATAAAATGAGAATATGCTAAATACGAAAGACTGAAATTATCAAAAGAGCGTATTGTTTAGCAAAACCTATATTTAAAATAAACGATACACACATGATATATCGTCCCGGAACAATGCACGGTCACGTATAGGTGCGCGGGCGCAGGCAGTGCCGCCATTGTTTCAAATTCGCCCAAACAAACCGGTTGCCGAGATAATAACACGAAACGATCATTGTCCACCATCCAAATGAATTCTAACAAAAGATTTCACTCTGCAAACTATTTCGTATTATTTAATAAAAAAAAGAAGAACGGAATATATAGACTAGGGTCCGCGTTGTAAGAAATCCCGCTTTATTAACGTTGTAACCAGGCTCATGCGCAGGACTGTTGAAATTAGGTTTTTTTATTGAGATCAAAAACACATATAAGTATTTGAGCTAAACTTCGTAAACCTAAAATCGGAAGTTTATATTTTATAAAAGTTTACAGCAGATCTTTCAATATATAATCAAAATATAGGAAGCCTTCTAGAAAAAAATCTAAAAACACGACACAACTCTACACCAAATAAAACAGACCGTTTCGGTTAGTTCCAGAATTAATTTAAACTACGAGCAATATTGCAATTTTAGTTAAAGACGCACGCTTTTTTAAATTCATATCAATATAAAAGTCTAGCAACGCTGGCTAAATCTCAGCAGGCATTTCCGTTGCAAATCACCACATAAAATTAAGCAAGTGGGATTTTATTTGACGATAAAACTTAACATCTTATTTAGTTGACAAACGGGAAAACATTAATTTATTCATTGAATAAACATATCTACCGACTAAACTGTAACATAAGTGAACATCTTCGAAAAGTATAGTATGAAGTACAGTTATTTTTGTTTTCAGGTAAACCTACGTTAACGCAAAAAATTTACCTAACAAAAGTAGAATATAATTTGATTCAATAAAAAACATAATTGCCCACCCAACTTTTGGCAGGTCCTCGATGGAAAATGTACAAAAAGTTATGTTATATGCAAAAACTAGAGACAAATCGAACCTCAAACCCAACAATTTCGGTTCATATATATCTTTCGAGTTAATAAGAGATCCATAATAAAAATAGTAGCTAATCCCTTTCGTGCTACTACCGACACGTAAATTGTCGGCTTTTAGATCCATGAAACCTCGTATGCGATTATGAACTCACCGCAATCGTCATATGGTTTAAAATAAGTTACATGATATGTTATCAATTTATGTAAAACAGAATTTTATTATATCCGTTATAACCATATTAATAAATCTTTAGATCCGTGTGGAAAAATAATGTTTACCAAATGTTGATAAAAAAATAGACTAAAAATATTATTATTATTTCATCTCAACAGTTTGAAATGAAATTGTGTATACAGAGAAATATGTCATTCCGAAATTAATAGGAAATTACCAATAATACTTTCAGAAATCACAAAATATGAAATAAAACAACATAGTGGCAGATATCTATCAACTTTAGTGTTATCATAAAAAAAGTGGTTTAAATATTTTTTCCTTAATATTTAAATATGAAAAATTTATGAATTATGGTTGAATTCCGACCAATACACGATCATTAGTATCCAATAAACTCAAGAGATATTATAATTTATTCCGTTGGAATAACGTCCATAACAGTAGGTATTATTTATATACAAATAAGCAAAGACATTTTGAGGGTCTATTTCTCTTCTGTTTGTCAATAGATTCTCTTTATTTTTTTTAATAACTATTAACGAGATATAATGTTATCAATAAATTGTGGAATAATTGGTTATTTTATCATACAATCGACGATTCGAAGCCTTTATTTATAAGCTGTATACGTCATAGTTCACGATTCTTACGTCTATTAACCTGCAATATTTGAGTCGTTACATTTCAAAATGAACAAAGACCTATTTTAGTCACTAACATAAGATCTTTAGTTTTCTTTTAAGATTCTCAGGTTTATACACTGTACATGATTTTGCAGTTTATAAGATTTTTACAAATGTTATGAATTTTATATTTAATTGTATACAAATAAAAAAATTAAATTCTTAACATCATATCATTTTGAAATGTAACGTCTCATTTTTAGTCTCCAATGATATTAAAACTTACAAAATATATAGTGGAATTTCAACCAACAGACGATAAGTTGGTATAAATTTATGTATGCGTAATACAACTAAGCGACAGGGAGTTTATAAACAAAGTCATTATTGCTGTAATTTACAATAAAATAAGATAACAGAAAAGACGATCCAAATTTGTGTTTAGAGTATGCATACCACATTTATAAATTATCTACAAACATTATGTAAAAAATGTAAAGAAGTCGCCTTAATTCTTTGAGAAATAATTAAGATATAGAGAAGCTGCAACGGTAAGAGATAAAATCAGAATAACATTGTTATGGTGATGTGTTCATTAGTGTATTTAAGGTGTTTTTATCAATCAAAAACAGTCCTTTACGTATACGATAGACTATCGAATTTCGAATTCAATCATTTAGATTGTTTTACTCCACCCATTTCCGAGCTACAATAACTCGTAGCGTACTCATGTCGATTAATTCGGATGTGAAACTTACAGTGAGCATAAGAAAATTTGCCTCGACATCAAAAAATCAATAATATCGACAAAATATTATCGATATTTTTATGGCTATAATGAAAGTGATGTTATGATAATATCGATATACCATGCTCAATATCGAAAAATATGTCAAAGTTTATAATTATTTATTAACTCCAATTTCGATTATTTTAAATTATTATGTACCTTACCACAACATCTACATAAATAGGTAGAGGGAAAAGGGTTTAAGAACATGTTCGTACTCCCTTTGTCAATTGATTTTCTACTTTTTTTGTTTTGTTTAGCAAATATTGAGGAGTTTGTGCTATA
The DNA here is from genome assembly GCA_035772565.1 of Antheraea assamensis. Classification (NCBI taxonomy): domain Eukaryota; kingdom Metazoa; phylum Arthropoda; class Insecta; order Lepidoptera; family Saturniidae; genus Antheraea; species Antheraea assamensis. Next base: position 2,632,484 of record JAQQSE010000067.1, read on the forward strand.
AATATTGGGAATATTCTTCGTATTCCTCAAATATCACGATCTACAATATGTGAACAATGTAGATAATTACACCTATATATTAACTCGTGAAGAAACGTTTGCATCCCCGTTGTGGTCGAATTTTGAATCACAGGATAACTTCTAGTTATACAAAATAGCCACCAGACAAACAGACATACTATCGTCACCATATCGGTGCCAGCCGAGCATCGTTTTTTTAAAGCACCCATCGTTTTTTTTAAAGCACCGGGTGACTATAGCCGACTACCATTATAGAGTGTAAGTAAAAATGTATTATCGTTTTTGTAATAACTTTAATACTCATACAAGACAGACTTTTCTATTCGTACCCTCGGCATACTTACAATATTTACGTTTTAATTTGGAACTTTTACAGACTTATTTGACTTTATACAAAGTATTGATAATATCGAGTTAATATCGATACATTGTTAATTGATATTTTCATACCTTTGATATAAATAGAAAAATTTCTTTCAAATTTGTAACTTTATCCTAGAATCTAAGCATTTGCGAAAAAAACAGCGTGATGAAACGGCAGTACTATTCCCGTAAAAACATTCGGTAATAGCCTATCATCTGTTTCAGTACTTATGAACTCATATTCCGAGATTATATTAAAACGTTAACTTTATTAGAATATCAGAAAAGGTTGTGCTCAAAACTATCGCATTATTTATTAAGCAATTACTTTCTTTCTGAAATCGCAATTTAGACTCTATATATCGTCAAGTGGGTAGGAAAAATTTTCTCTAGTGAAATAAAAAAAATATCAATTTTATGATTATTACTAAAAAGTCATGTTCTGATAGTTGAAAAAAGTAATACATGAATATGGCAGCCATCTCAAAAACGTATTACACGCTATTGCACGGTGCACCTATTACCGGCCGCTGATAGATCTACGTAATAAACCAGTTCCATAATAAATGACAAAAAATGAGGCGGCGTGTGATAGCCCTGTACGTAATGCACGTCATAAAATAACGGATAACAGAAAGTACGCTTTTAAAAATAACGCTAAAAAGAAGTATTCTGTATACACACGACGTCACAGTTGCTGTTACACTCATATTTGATAGTCTACTTTTCTAAACACAGAAATTTTATATACTTCTATAGAACACTCATCACCAGCTTCTCTTTAATGATCACTAATATCTCATTTATATCCGCTATTATTTACTGCGGGTTTTTATATCTCGTTCTATTTTGCTAAATAAGCACATATTGTAGTTGACTTATGAGAGTGTACGAACTATAATCTCGTGTCTATATCCTGTAAATACGATCGAACTATAAGATCGAAGTCTTTGAAGTGCGCTATAGTCGGAGTTTTCTGAGAAAAAGTTTATTCAATAAGAACTTAGATACTTTTCATCGGTATCTCCTTTTTTTGTTGCTTTGAATTTAATATAATCAATCCATTTTAATATCAATAATCAGTTCGTTTTTATATATTCAATACTTACAATAAAATGTACCAAAGTATGTTGTCTACATGTTATTAATTGTTTACAAAATGTTAAATGGTCTCTAAAATAAATATTCTCACACCTTGTACACACTTTATTATAGACACAACTCTGTATTGCGTACCACAGAATTTTCCTTAGACATAGCACTGAACTGCATATTACTCAGTTTAGGTATAATCATGAGGCTTAATATATTATATTTCTTATCATAAAGTTTTCTCGTAACGGAACCTAAAAAGTTTCAGTTGAAAATACTGTTTATAAAATATAACAAACCATACAATTCATAATATATAAAGCCATATAATTTGAAACCATTGTTTATAGAATGCAAATTAATACACACATACACAAAATAATGCAGTGTCAACGTGTAAAATATAATGTAACATCTATTCAGAGAACTCTGTAATACTATCATTTCGTTTCTCACGGTCGGTGTCGAGTCATCACGAGACGAATTTGAGGAAGTGACCGCTATTATCTTCTCCGAACTAAGTCAAACAAACGAAGAAATGTACTATTCGGGTTCAATGTTACAACAGAAAAAACTCTTTTGTAATTGCAATTCGAATTTATAAGATAAAACTTCGGTTATATCGAAATGCATTAGTGTTGGATTAATTTATATTTTATGATACTTCTATTATTATATTTACTAGTGTTGAAATATATCGATACCTAACAATTAAACTTTACTTAAGTAGGTACTCTTTTGTTAAGTCATGGGAATTTCAGTCCTCGCCAAATGTTTTGGTTGCTTTGAATATCGCTAGACAGAACACAAATGTAAGTTATAAATACGCATTATATTATATGTATAGTATCAAGATAACTAAAGGATAAATAAATGCTAAATTTCAATGTATAATAATATTTTCACTATGTTTTATATTAAAATCTCGACGATATCATGCGCAAGTTCAAACTTTATACAGAGTGCCCAATAACATTGATGAGGACTACGTGGTTTATTTGATTCAATTGTGTTCTGTCTTTTTTATATTGTAATTTTGTTGTCACTGGCTATGCCTTTAAAACACTTTTATTAATTTTACAATTTTCTCTGTCAAGTATCATTACTGCTTAAATCTGAGTAATACTCTAAAAAGTCCTCTATCTAATTAATGGTTAAAAGTCTTAGTTTGTGAAGATCCATCACACATCAATAGCGTATAGTTAGTTCGAAAAAGAAATCCAGTAAAGTTTCGTCAAAATCGATTCGGTCGTTTCACAGATTATCCTGAATAAAGAACAGATACTTCAATTTAAATTGATATGCATAGATTTAAAATCTGTCTGTCGATAAAATAGTGGTAGTAATATTTTTATTACGAAGTGATACAGAGTACGTAGGCATCATTAAATCCATCCGTATGTTCTTAGCAAAGACGGGATTGTTTTAAAGCAAAAACTATCAAAATATCTATATAATAATATCAAGGTATAAATTTTCTCGAGAAAGCCATACCCGAACATCGACCTAAATACAAAGTACTAAAGTTCAATATGACACTTTCAAAGGTGTCAAGAGAAATTTCGAAATAGAATATTAATAATGCATGAAAATATATACAGAACCAAAGTGGAGAGTCCATTTAAATTCGAGCAGTTTTAATGCGGCCGGTTTCATCATCAGCGTAACAAGGTAGCTCGGGGTGTGATTACATTAATGCTCTTCTTACAAAACTCACTCACGTCCTTTTATTATAAATGCATTTGCCGATAGGAGAGATCAGTCGGCTAATGTAAGAAATGTCAAAGCTTTAAGATAATAATAATACGTCATATATGTTTAAATTATCACTGGCTTTTGTATTTTTATACTTCACAAAGTTCCTTATACTGATTACAATGAATAAACTTTACGTATAAATAAAACTGAAGTCTCAGATGTTTGTCAGAGTTAATCTTTCAAACGGCTGAATCAATTTTAATTGTGAATTTTACTCACAGATATGGAAATTCTCAAAGTATAATTTATAATATAATATACATATAATTGAATTTTTTTATTAGCATTAAGCAGTAATGATGAAATCTTATAGAGGTAACTTAAAATCGGTAAAAGGATAATAGAGGTTAGAAAGCTGCATAAAAAAATAAAAACAAAACAGCCCTCCATTAATTCAGAAAAACGAAGTCGCGGGCACCATCTTTTAGTAAATAAAGGAACAGCGGTAACTGGGACTCCATGGAGATCGAAAATATATATAATATGCAGTCGTGGTGGTCGAGTGGTATGATCGGAGAATATCAAACAAATATCCGCTGGTTCGAGCCCCGGTTTGAACCAAACAATTTTTCGAAATTCGCGTACAATAACTAATTTAAAATTCATCAATATATTCAGTAAAAGCCTCTCCAACTTAAAATAGGCTTTCCAAAAAGTTTACCACAACAATCAGATTTGCAGTACTCACATCTAACATATGCCTATAACCTTCACCTGAACGTACGTCCTCCACCTTGTATAGTGTTTACGTGTAGTATGGAGTATCGGTAATTAATGTACCCAGCCCACTACCATATTAGTTCAGCACTGGTATAGCTTCTTCTGAAAGTCTCCCCTGATGCGGTCATACAGAAAAAATCCATTCTACTCTTCTTTGAATGACCTTGAGGTTTGAGGTACATCTTTTGTCAAAAAATTTGAGACATATACGTATAATCAAAGATGTTACCATAAACGAATACTAGACTAATTATCTATATTGTTAACGAGTTTCTAATACATATATGGTAATTGAGCTTACGCATCTGTAATGTATGTTTCACTTATGCTCCTGTTAAAATTGGTGTACACACTAAACCTACCCTGTGAATCATAAAGAGTCGACGTCATCAATTAGGTTAAGTACAAACGCACGAACATCTCGAAAATAAATAAATTGATTAAGAAATTCGTAATGAGACGAAACTTTGTTACTTTCACTCGGTCATTGACAAATCTAGATCTCTTCTTACTTTCAGATTCATTTTGATTGTATAAGACATGTTAATAATAACATTCGTATTTCCTCACATAAACTGGATTTATACTTTCCAAAATATTTGCTTCTGAATTTGGTAACCTGTATACAAAAAAATAACTATCAAAACTTAATTTCACTGTTCGAACTTTTCGACCACAACAATTTTCATATAGCATTTTATACAACCGTAACATACATACCAACATTTCCTTATAGGTAAAAGAGCTGTTAACCGCAATGCACATGTAAAAATCAGTTTAAGCTTAAGCAAGCGACCTTGCTATATATTTGGATATTCATCGGCTTTAGTTTTGCGTTTATTGTCTTATCCTTTTACAAATTTCATAATAATACAATCTGCTTTACTGAGCTTGATCATTCCATTGTCTAAGCAAAATAGGAACAATAAATTGGGTAAAAATATTATTCAGATTTAAATTTAAGCAGCAGTTTCATTCAAAGATACTTTCAAACAAATAGAACCAAAATGTTGGACAGTACATTGGTCGTTAACCGATTATTCAGCAAGATATAATGATTTTATTGCCACATGCCAAAGGATTTTATCTCCAATCAGCAACAGTGTTGCGCTTTAAGTCAGTTTTGATACAGCACGACAAGCAAATATATACTTTAAAAATTAATTACTGTGTTTTTGTAGTACATAATTGATTATTCTTTCTGAATAACATAAAAATTTATCTATTTCAGCTGTAAAAATAAAGCGCTAATAACACCACCTATTCTACAATCATAACACTTTGCAATGGTATTGGGCCAACACATTTGTCCAACATGTAATGTACCTTTTTAGATTGAACCAAATAACATGGCATTAATAACTGTCAATTTATATTCAAATTAGTTTACGTGAAACAAAACTGTTTTTATGTTTTCTTTAGATAGTAAACATAATATTATGAATATATAGATTATACATTTCATTCGTAAAGGTAATTTTCGAATATATAACAACTACTTGCATATAACTTAATACTAATTAATAAGTTTAACATTAATATATCTTTGCAAAATTATTTTTGTATAGTTATCAAAAGCTAACATAATATAATGCAATTTCCTCAAGATTCCTAATCAAACTATAAAGACATTACTCATCAAGTATATGCCGGCGTATGTTTCATCACAATCTAACAAATAACAATTTCGTGAGTGCAGCGACGGGACGTGCCGGTTGGGGGTCGCGGGTTCAAACCCGCGTGCGCATAATTCTCGGAATGTGAGCAATTCGAAACATTTGGCTTGATTTTTAACTGTTTTTATGTATATATTTTTAACGCTATTGGTAAATGTGCCTGTTGTTTTAGCTAAAAATCCAAAATCAACCCGGTTAAGATAACATATTTTTTAACATAATTAAATTAAAATGCGCTAAATGCGCTAGTGCGGAGAAAATAGTCAATATCGAGTTTACTGGTAATTGCGTAACGCAAAAAATCGGCTTATTACTGAAAGATTTTTATTAAAATTTAAATTAATCAGACAACATCTGAGAACGGTACATATCCGACAACGGATAGATTAATTGTATAAAGTTTATTTAAGAAAAATTTTCAAGAAAAATAAATTAGTTTTATGTAAAAGTGATTCAGTTGACTAATATTTAGAGTTATCTAAAGACCAAAGCTGTAGTTTGTGGTGTGGTAAGTGGTAAAGTGTTTGTATCCGATCGGGTCGCTGCCACCATACCACGTGATAATAAGCTCGTCACTGTAAATCTCTTTTAATATGTAGTGTTTCCATTCGCAATGACTACCGATGGATTGTAGATCTTACGATGATGCTCGTCATGTATTTAGATTACAGTCACTTTATAGAACCATAATAAGAATAATCATTGCACAACGATAACTAGTATAAGAATTATTGTGACTACCTTAAAAATACTTATTTATACTCATCCTATAAAATATATATACCAATGACGCTTCCTTTTGTATAAAAAAAAATCTTAAATAATAACGTCACGAATAGAACAGAGATGATATAATATCGAAATACACCTTATCGATTGAAATAATGACCTTCGTTATAAGCCCATTGATTCGATGCAATCATAAAACAGCAATAACAATCGCTACCTAGAGGTACCGTAAGCCAAATCGAGGGAACAATGATTGCGTGCGCATAAACAAACACAGATTTCAAAGTATAGACAATACAAAGAAACCTCTGACTTAATTCATGCTATATGTAAATATAGGCAAGTCTTTAGCAATAAAGAAACAAAGTTTCATGCTCTTATCGTTTCAATAAAAATAAATATATACAAAAAAAAAAAACATTTTTGCCTATTTTATCGACAGTTCTCATCTCTAAAATTATGGTCATATAGACACGATGTTCCGGACACGTGAGTTTACAGACAAGGGTAGCAAATTGTTATTTTTATTTAAGCTCCGATCTCGATCCCCCTCTATCATAATAATAATAGTGACGTATTGTAAATTTATTACGTCTGTCAGTGAAAATTATCACTTAGGGAACAGTTTCGAGGAACACTTTGCCATAGTCCGGCGAAACTATAGAGGCCTTGCTAGGTCAACAGTGTAAACAGTAAAAAAAAGGAACACTTTGCTCAAGAGTTATGATAGATGGCGATAGCAGTTCAAAATTTCCAACCTGGAAATATAAAATACGATTTTTTTGTTACAATTATGCGTAACTTGACTAAAGGACGTTTTTAACTCGTGCATAGAGTACATTTTACGTAAGTGCAATTTCTCACCAACTGTCAAATTTTTCGTTCTATTGCTTCTCATTACAAATAGAAAATTCTTATTTTTTCTTTCATTAACCTAAGACTTTATCAAAAATCAATCAAACATATCAAGCCTTTATTTCATTAAGAAGTCAGTTTAAAATCTATACAAATTCTGTCTGAATAAACATACAAGAAAGCGGGTTGTTTACATAGCTAAGAGTTACATTTGAATTAAAATAAAAATTAAAGTAAAAATAAATTCTAGTAATGATCACGTGTAAGTGAGATCATGGAAGGTAAATCCTTCAATTCAAAGTAACAAATAGCAACGTTCCAAATCTGTGGGATGCGCGTGCTCGTATTCAACGCAGGCCATCAACCGAATCTGGGCCGGCCGCCCACCTCCATTAGCAGTTCACCGTCACAGTCTAGACGAGTGGTCAATTGTTAACTGTCATCTCTTATCTCCGGAGAGCATCATAGATCGTGTGACATCATGCATCGAATGTCACAATAGATAAAGTAACGTCGTGGTCAAGTAGTCAAAGTGTTAAATAAAAGCACTTGTAATTTCAAGTTACAGTTGGTTCGGCTTAGTTTTTACTTTACAAATAAGTAGCCTTTGTTGGTACATATAAATCAAATTGAAATGTATAATTACATGAAACGTTTCTACTAAATACTGGATTTTTCAAATTATTATCAAGACTCTAAATAAGTTATAATCTGTTTTAAATGTTAATAATAAAAGTATTACGATGAAAAAAATACAACCCAATTAATCTGGAGGGGTCATATAATAAGAAAACTATTTATAGCAAGCAACAACTAACATAAAATCCTATCAAGCAAGGTACTAATTAAAATACTAGACGTACTAATACAAATATTTTTTATCAAACTACACAGTAACATAACTTATAAGTCAGAATAAAACTTAAGCTATAAATTACAAAGACCTTGTTTAAATTGTCCAAAATATAACTAGAAGTATCAAGTAAGTTACAAAAGGTCATGTGGGATCTGAGAGTTATGTCGGCGTACGTTGAATAAACCGTTCCAGTTACACAGATATAATGTGTCATAATTGATAAAGTTACAAACACAGACGAAGTAGTAGTAATATAATATATGCCAGTAAAATATAAATTAAAGGCGGAAAAGAAAATATAATTAAAATATTACAAACTAGTTAAACTTAAATTCTCGTCCATATACCCTGACAAGTTTATGCAGATAGAACTACTAGTTTCTCACAACTTGTATGGCTTCAACGAATTTTATTGATAGATTTATGTGGTCGACAAAGTAAAAGATTGTGTTTACAAAAATCACACCAGATATTCGGGGTCTTTGTGCCTATAAAATAACTTAAAATAGTATAAAATATTCAAATTACCCAATTAAGATGAGACACGTTAGCCTTGACTTTGCTTTTCCTATTATCTATACTATATTATTACAAACAGATAACGTTCATGCATATATTTGTAGGAGGTAATCTTTGGAACTACCTATCATATATACATAATCGTTTTTATAAGTGACTGACGGTGTTGACTTGACGAGCTTTGATACCTTCACCGGGATTTATGACGAGCGCGAGAGGGCCAAAGCCACAACGGTAAGAAGCGCAACGATGCCAATTGTGACCGAACCTAAGTTTGGGGTGTTCCCTTCCTTACATACAGCATAAATGTGTACATGTATTTTGTTTGTCTGACAAATTTCATTCCGAAAATTACTTCACTAATAGGAACCAACATTATCTTTAAGTGCTATTCTGGCCCTGTTAAGGAAAGTGGCTGTAGGGTATTCGTTATACTCCACTGGCCCGACAATGACCACGTATCAATCAATATAGCACAACCATAAATGTAATGCTGTGACAATGACGTTTAGTATTTGCATGCCAACACTATAGTACTGATCTAACAAAAACGCATATCAAGCGAAAGTTACTAAACCTTTAGTTAAATACGTCTTAATCGCTTTTTAATTAAATGTAAGTTGAGAACAGAATCTCGTAAGTGAACAAAAATTATTAGATGCACCTAAGTTGCAAATATAGATATATAGCTGAATATTTTAAAATCGACAGATGCGGCTCCTTCTTTGCTTGGTTTTATCATAGATGATGATATTCAATCTTATTAAATATATTGTAAGTAATGCAAAGGAAGTTACGAGTGGTTTCTAGTCTATTTATATAAAAACTAACTGATAGATATCCTTCCCCCCACCTGCTTTATTGTGCATTAAATAAACCTTTAATAATAAAAAAATGCAAAAGATCAGAGGAATTGAAAAAAAATTGTAGCCTGGAACCATCTTTGAACTTTTTTCGCAGAATGGTCATAATCATATACCCTTACGTTCATTAGTTTTGAGGTAATAAAGCCTTAAAGGAATTGTATTTTCAATATATATACAAATGCTAGAATATCTGTCTTCGATAAACTCCAACATCATTTGACTTGTCATTATAAAATGTGGCTTTATGTAAGAAGTAAGTGCTTTTCCTTGAAGATATTTATGCTGCCCATTTTTATTACTATATTTTAATTTAACACGGACAAAGCCGTGGGAGATTTTTGATTTACCGTTATATACGTAAATCTTTCGGAGATCGATCGGACGCACCTATTCGCAAAAGCTTGCGAATACGCACGTTCCTACGTTTGACAAGCCGTCACGTCTACTGAGCGATTTGAAATTGCGTCATTGTTAGATAGATCGGCGTGTGGTGCCTTATCGTGTATCAATTTGCAATTTACACGGTCTTTGAATACGTTCTATGATTTATAATAATGTAATCAAATACTTCGTAAGATGTTTGTAATATAAATAAACAACTATCAATTCAAAACAACGGAAGGTACAGACAGATCGAATTTATTTTCTGACAACAGACTGTGTGAAATCAAATAAGTATACTAATTTTTTTTTCTTTATGTGGAGTTGTTATTATTTTATCCTTACATATATATTTTTTTTATTTGTACTAAAAAAAAACATTTTTCATTGGAGTTATGTGAATGTATTTCAAATGTAGTTATGTAACAAATAGATAACAAACAAAAAAAAAATTACAACGAATCGATATAATATAATAATGTACTTGAAATTAAACAGACATACAGGTTTATATTCATAGAGCTTTTGTACAAAGTAACAGCAAATATTCCAATAGTTCCATATAAAACGGTTACACTACCCTTCCTATCTACTCCCACCATAAAGGGCAATGATTTTAATGAGCACCACAAATGAGGAAAACAAAGGGATCCGCTTCGACACATTTACCTCTACTATCGTTTTCGATTTGATTGTTCGAGTAACTATCGAGATTTATATACCTATATCTCTTATTTGTTAATTTTATTAATGTTTCTTTGATTATTAATATTTAAGGGTACTAAAAAGTACTCATCTCTAGCGAAAGGTAAAATCTAAATTAACCTGAGCGAAGCCGGGAGCAAAAGCTAATCTCATAAAATCATATCAATATCATGAAAAAAATGAAAAACTATCAAAAAATATTAACAGTTATTGAAATAACAGTGTGAATTTATGAGTATCATTCAAATAATTCCAATATACTACAAACAATAATAATAATAATACAATATACCATGAACTTTCCTTATCATTCCGTGAATGAAATGATTAAATTACTTGATACAAATTGATTTAAAAAATATAAAATCACGACAGCACCGTCTTCCTTTTTTGATTTACTAACGTCGTAGTCAACATATGTGTCTGTCACTTCAAATAATTATGGCAAATCTAACGTTGCTTCATATATTAAAATCCAAACTGTTTTCATTACAGAGTAGGCTAAAAATATTCTTTGCATTTGCGTAGTCGAATAAAAATCTATAATTATCGTAAGGTTTGAGAAGTCATTCTTTTGTCACTTTAAATTACTTCTTTTAAATCGATATAAGATCTAGTACTTTCATGTAGTAAGGATTACAAGTATGGATTGGCCCCACTAAACGTATAAGGTGATCTGATAGAGATTGTAAATGCAATACTGTAGCAACACCGCATTGCATACATATCGTAAGAATTTCCGCAGATAATTCACATATTTACTATATAAAGAATTAGTAACCAGACATGCTTTACTACGTGCAAAAACCACAATTTACTTTATCATAATATTAAACATATGTCGTTTCAAATTTTTAAAATTTTAAAAAGATGTCTACACTAGATTTCAGATAGATGTATGTAAAAATACCTGTAACAATCTACCTAAGAACTCAAATAATTGGGACATCAAACTTCATATTTGCATAGCGTGGCTGAATTAAACAAAATCTTATTTTGATGTGATATAATAACCTAGCTTCATCATCAACGATGGTTTTATCTCTTATAGTAGTGACATTTTGAAAAATAAAACATCTACCTTCTATATATATATATATATACACATTTGTAATTCGTAATTTTTCCTTAATCCAAGCTCTTCAAAAGCTCTCAAAAAGTAATTTACACTACTAAGAACAGTAAAGGCCGCTAACAGATGAGATCTGAACACAACCGCTGTATAGTTTTACATACATTAGTGGTACTGAAATCCGTAACAGCGCGTAAATTATTACCATATATATATTGGGATCAACTTCAGCTCGTGGATGAGTAAAGTTTTTACTAAACAAGTGTGCAATCTACTTAACATGCGTTCGCAATATAGCGGTGCGAGAATTGTTGCATTGTGCCAGAAATAGGTTGGATTGACGCTTTCATAATCTAACTTCAGACAAGTTTATACACTACTCTCACTGAACAAACCAATTTCGTATTTAGCTCTCAACATTTATGGGAAAATTACTCGTAGTATATCGCATCGATTTTTTTACGTATTTTCAATTGGTATATATATTTTATAGAATGAGTATAAATAAGTCTTTTTAAGGTAGTCACAATACCGATTTACCGGACATTAAGAACTAGAAGGTAAACAAGTTTTAATGTCAAAGGGTTATTATAGTTTGGTTCATTACGTGAACATTGTAATGTCTGAAAATGACACCCCTCTGTATATCCGCTAAAAACGACTGTGATTATAATGGTTTGTATAGTAGTAACGAGAAAAACCACAAAAAACGACTAGATGAGTTTCGTGCCGGCTCTTCTCCATCTTCTTTTTCGAAACGTTGATAGGATTTTATTGCTCTATAAACGCCGTCTCAGTGCCTAAATTGGATATTAAAATTTTTTGATTTTGATAATTTATAAAACTTGGCACCCTTATACCAAAATAAAAATGTTTAATCGCCTCTCCACTGCAGTACTAGTCTCAATGTATAGTTTGAAACGACAATATCTATTAAAAACCTTGTCGATCTAGATCGAATATTCGCCAGTATTGATTTTGTTTGAATTACAAGTTCAGTATGTTACACTTGAAAATCTGATTTCGATGTATTTTTTTATAAACGTTAGGAGGAATTACAGTTCGTGATACGTATAGTGGAATCATAAATATAAATTACATCGACAAAATACGTCGGTGTAGAAAAAAGACAAAAAATACGATACGATTATCAGTAATGCACACAATTGAAATTATTATAGTAACGGGAATCGAGAAGATAAGTGACAAAACTAGCAAATTCCAATTGCAACATGAGTTTCACACGTACTATTTCTTGATCTGCTAAAATATTACGACTGATGACCAGCTAAAAAAATTGCGGCTAAAGCAGCAACCATATATCTTATTTTCATTGAATGAGTTACTTACTTAAAGAGTACAGACAAAACTGTACATAACTAAACTTTTTTATTCAATTACAGTATTCACTTCAAGTATTTTTATCGAAGGGTGATCGCGCATCTGTCCTAACACACACACATTGGACCAAATACGAGCCCTTGCAATTCGACACAGACGGATATGAAAGGGCGATATGGGCGGGATGGCTGCGGGGCTCGATGCAATAACATTGTAACGGTCCTGTGACGTGTCGATGATACTAGAACGTTATGAATCATAAAACGAAGCCAGCGGAAACATTATTTGTAAATTATCAAAGTGGATTCGATAAGAAAGTATTACGTATATTATATTATTTCAAAATTGTAATCAAAAACAAAGTTCATTTGTCAAATTGATCTAAAACTTGAAAGCAATTATAATTTCCTACTGGCAACTAAAGTTACCTTTCATTTAGTATACTGTAGAGTAAATAAAGGAAAGGAAAAAAAAAGTAAATTATTTTTTCCCTTTGGCATCTGTTATCAAATATGTAACCGGCATTGCCTAGAATAGTGTACAACTAGAAACATTGATAAAATATTAAACATTTAATAAATAAACTCATCTAAAAACCTAAACGTAAAACCAATTGTGTTGCAAAATATATTGATATTATTCATCAGAACAATTCCGTTATAAAAGTGTTAATAAAAGCAAAATGGCCTACTAACGAAATATTAATTTACCGAGATTGACCTCAAACAGACAAGACAGCCGGAGACGTAGATAATATAACACAGCCATGATTCATTTAAGAAATATTAGACTCAACTATTACAATATAAAACTTAGGCTACGTTTATACCAAGGTCCAAGACTATGAATTCAAAAAAATATGCCAAAAAAATTGTTAATAATTCCTTTTATTGTTGATGAAAAAATTATTTGTTCAAAATCTACTATAAACACAGATTAATTTTGCATGAATTATTAAATAATAATAATAAATTATATTATAGCAAATAATAAAATTTACAAACATTATATTACAAGTATACTATACTAATCGTCTAGGTAATTGAATTATTTAATAATCTCTCTAAACTATAAATAGTGCCAGTTCACGCCAATTGCTAAAGCCATAAATTAATATTCAACTTACTTGCAAAAGTATTCGCCTCTCGGTGTAGAAATACATGTGCCGCCGTTTTTGCATGGCGACGGCGAGCACGAAACGAAACCTGAAATGATGTAAAAAAGTCCATTAACGCCGAGATGTATGGTCATTTTATAATTACACTTGAAATATTCAGAGAAAATGAGTTTGACATCGTTGAAAGTTTTAACCAAACATTTTGAATTCAATTTAAAGGCTACAATTAATTTTTAAAAACATTCGAGGCGACGCCATTTTATAACGGTATTCGAAGCGCGAATTTCGATTATGTTTTGTTATAGTTGCTTAAAAAAATGATTGATTGTCTGCTTCGTATGACAAGTCAAATATTACCATTCATACAAAAGCGTAATCTAGACAAATGTCTATCACACCTTGCAGTGAATTGGTTTAAAACTAAAAATTTATTTCAATGTATCGCGCCTTTGCTTTTATAAAACCTGACATTTTATCACCGCCGATAAAAGTCAACCAAATATCTAAGTAATAATACTAAAATTGTAGACTTTACAGAACTATATAAGGTAATTGGTGTCAATTACTGTATGTCAGTAAAAACTGTGAATAAATTAAAAAATATTCCGTCGAGTTTGATTAGAGTGGTTATGCGCAGGAAGTTAGAACTTAATACTTTATGATTTGATTTCGTTAAAAAACATAATTTACATCAAACATACTTTATTCGATTCAGACTCTTACGAGATAATTATGAACGACAAAACACAACAGCCGATTCGGAAAACATCCCACACAACGAGAAGAACGGGCGACAAACTCGGACGGTTTTTTTAACTGTTTACATAATTTAATTTATAACTATTTCAGTCGATATATACAAAGGTGTCATTCCCAAATATTGCTGCTACCATCCACGCAATTATTTACTACATAATTAACCTATTCATAAAAAACCGACTTAAAATAGTTCTGAAACTTATTGTCCTGTAAATCGGTAACGTTCTTTGTAACCTTATTATACAACTGAACTACTAAGAAATATTTGTTACTGCAAACGAAAAAAAAAACAAATAATTATTAGCGATTATAATTAACGGAAAAAAAAATCTTTATCATTTTTTATTATTATTTCTATTTCTACAATTTACTCATACTAGATCATCATGTAAGTATAAATGATCAATTTATAGTATACTACATTTGTAGCGTTCAATATGCGATTCGTCAAACTTAAATAGTCAGGACTTCGTTCTAAATTCGAAAACGTAAATTCTCCCTACAACATATTGATTGATAAGGGTATGAAAAAAAAACACACGATGAGACTCATTTGAATATGCAACAATCGAATAAGCTGCGAAGAGATACGACATAAAATAAAAACAATTAAACATCCGAGGTAAGACAAAAAAATGTCGCGTACAATAAATAATCGATATGTTATCGACACTACACGTCGACAACAGAGATGTAATCTCGATGTATCGATCAATCGGTATCGGGACCACCCAAATGTGTAGCGATAACAAATACCTTAGCATCGAAGACAAACGGAAATTGGCTTTTTTTATTTATAACAACACTGTAATTAAACAGTATTAAGAAAATAAAACCAAATATATGTGTCCGGGTGCATCCGCGAAATAAAATGAAGCTAAATATCTGCATA
The DNA here is from genome assembly GCA_035772565.1 of Antheraea assamensis. Classification (NCBI taxonomy): domain Eukaryota; kingdom Metazoa; phylum Arthropoda; class Insecta; order Lepidoptera; family Saturniidae; genus Antheraea; species Antheraea assamensis. Next base: position 2,648,206 of record JAQQSE010000067.1, read on the forward strand.
TTTAGAGACTAAATACCTTATTTTATTATTATATCGACTTATGAACTAGATATTCATCACATATTGGGGTCTACTAAGAGTTAAATTATTTCGAATACAAGCAGTTGCTTTATCGGTTGTTACCAGATAGACATTGTAAAGTGCATATAAATATAGGATACAATTAATAACATATCGAGTAGTTAAAATTGATCACACTTATGTACGAAAAAGTCAAATAAACATGCAGATCAACGTATTTTATTAAGGAAGTAGCCATTCTTAGTAGCCAGGTCTTGATAAAAATTACCTCTCAAATAGACCTCAGTACTATTCAGGATAATTCACTCCTGCTTTACAGCAGACAAGGAAAAGATGTGCAACCTTAACCTGTTTATTGAAGAGTATCAAAAGCGACCCTATTAGGTTCTCACCAAATTTGGCTAGGAGGATTGTGGGTAGAGGAGGTGACCATTGATGCGCATCAATCGGGACTTCTTAAGAGATAACGCGGGCGATATTTATTTCATACAAACATATTCCTCTGTTTTTCCCCCTGGATAATGGATAATGAACTATATCAAATATTAGTATACCATATAAACTGTATCTATCACAGTCATGTTCTTATGTTTTTATTTTTTCCACAAATTAAATGTTATAAAATTAAGCAGCCTCCTAAAAGTACCAAAATTGGCCTATTATATCGCCCTTTTACGAATATAATAAAAAAAGAAAAACATACACACACAGTCAAACACCTTTTTAAATTGATTTTGAACAAATACTTATAATCGGTTCAGCTTCGAAGGAGGAATCAGGGAAATACAAAACCATCATTTCGAATTTTATATGTCGGTAAAATCAGTCAAAACTGCAATTGTTACTTTCGTGTTCTCTTTGATAGTTCAGAAAAAGTGAAATAGTAATATAATCTGTTAATACCTATTCTATAAATTTCTCGCAGACCGCGTTTCCTTATCCTACACGTGGATCATAAATCCAAAGCACTACGCCGGGCTCCTTGCCTTGCAATGCGATAGAACCGAATGCGCACAATTAATCTGTGGATAGCTATTTAACTATTAAACTCATCTCTATCCTCAATCGTTCGGAATAATAAAAAAATATTCAAATAATAGAAAATCCTATGCTATTTCTATCAATAATGTTATCAAATATTCAACTGTGGGAAAATTTAACGATACCAAAAATGTCATGTTAAAAAAATAGATTTAATATTTGTAAACGTGTTTTTCCCCAAATTTCAAGTATTTATTTTGTACTTAATAAAATATATCTGAAAGTTGTCGCCTACAACGATAAGATTACGGAGATGATATTACGCTTATGAAAGAAATAAAATTTGCGTACTAATTCGAAAGTTTTTTCTCAAACATCCGAATATATCTAATCTGTTCATTTACTTAAAACTTACTTTAAAAAACCGATTATTTCTTATAATAAAATGTATGAGTTTAATCTAAACGGTGAGTTAATAACTTTGTGTTATAACATACAAGTTATCTTTATTACAAATAAGTTGCGTTGGTGGCATGAGATGGGTTAAATAAATTGCCTTATTAACGCTGTTGGTAGAAATTCCAGTTAAAAATCCTAATGCGCTGTAAACAAACCGAATAAATAATTATAATTTTGATACAAAATCTGCCTTATAATAAAATAAACAATATATCGGTACATTTGTTGTGATTCCAATGAAAATGACATCCGAGACGTTGAGTATCATAATTATGTCTGCGTACAATCAGAGACTTCAATTTTATTGTCACAGAGAAATTACTTATTAGTTTATTATAAAATATTATATATATCTACAAAAATGGACATAGTTGTGGATGTATATATTTAACATTGATAAATTCCTACACCGCGCCGTTTGACAAATCACAATGAAGTTAGCACACAGTTTTTTTTATCCTAACTAATATTGTAAATGATAATATGAGTTTGTTTATTAAGCTTTCATGTCTTAACTACTCAACAGATCATCTCGAAATTTTGGAAAGATTTTGTCAAGAGTACAGAAAAAAAACAAGAACTTTCACCAAAGAAAAAACTACAATTTTTTTATACTTTATAAATAAGCGATTGACCACAATCTAATCTGATGTTAAATGATGATGTGGTCTAAGATGGTAATCACGCTAAACCTAGAGAGTATTGGCTCTCAAGTGCAGCTGCCAGAACAAACAAAAGTGCTTGACGACACATTTTCAACTTGAGGGTGGTAGTTAACCAGGAGGACTTAGAAAAGCACTACCACCATGGTTTCATCACTATGTTTTCCTAGACCGAAAGCTCCGACTCAGTTGCAAGTTGCAAATTCGAACCTACGTCCTTCGGCGCTGTATCCGAACACGCAATCAACTAAGCTATCATCGATGCACTATTCTCGAGGGATAGGTTTAACGTACAAAAACGCGAACGAAGACGCTGACAAAAGGTAATATTACTTAAAATATTTACAAAATAGCCATTTCGTTATAACTTAATTATTGATTACAGTAAATAGTAATAGCGATAAATATTAACAAACATTTGTGGAGCCGCGAGTACGGCTTGTCTTATGAATAATCTCATAATTAACTGAGTGAATTTTGTGAAATAGTATTTCCTAAAACCTTAGCAAATATCTTCGTCACTCGAACAGTACGCACAGCAGTATAAACGTCGCGCGCGCAAGGAGTAAATCATTTTCGATAAATTTACTAAATCGAAATATAATTTTGTACGCGACTGTACCTCGTTAACTTATCAAGAAATAAATAAGAGATAGTATTTCTCTTAATCAGAACGATATCCGCGTGTGGGAATACGATTTTCGAGAAAATCAAACATAGATAACGAATAAAAGTTCAAACATATTTCCTTATTTTTATGCAATTCCTTTTTTATGTATTCGAAATAATAGATGACGCTTCTGAATATGGGAGTTCCGTGAAAGATGGTTACCTGATAAATAATTCTTCAGCACAACATAATTTTTGCGAAGGATTGTGTCCTTTGAATTCAAGCCGAGTAGTTTCAACAGTTTATCATATCATCTAAATTCCAACGTTGGTAACCTTAAAAATGAAGATACCTAACACCATCAAAATATAAATTAATCACAAAAGCTTTGTTAACATAAATATAGTATTTAACCTCGAGAAATTTTAAAAGTAAGAGAACAGGTAATCTTGTCCATTTGTGCAGTAGCCCCCCGATATCTGGTTTCCACAAAACGAGTGGAGCTTAAACAAAAACCGGCCCAGACGAAAGGACTCACCTTATAAGGTCAACTATTGTTTTTGCAAATTTCGGGCTGTTTTACACAGGGTCTGACTTTAGATTCGTTTTATTGTCTTCTTGGAATAACTTATTCTATTTATAATCTAATACAGGTAGTATGAGCAACCTTTAAGAACTTACGAGCCAAACTTTAAAATGTTTATCGAAATTGCGAGTCATAGATAATAGACAATTATGAAAAAATTTGGCGTTCATATATAATCTATGATATCTAATAATCTAACATTTATTTCAATGTTTGGTCCGATTCTAATAAAATAGTTACATAGTATTTATTTATAACAGTTCAAAGATTATATCGTGTTCTTTTACCGTGTGTTAAAGTTGATTTTTTGTAAGGTTTTATCGCCCAGCGAAACAGGCGGTCAACTGCTAAATAATTTAATACATATCATTTTTCATCAAAAACATATATCTCGATTACTTCTTGGTAACTTTAACGTCCATAAGCGCCTTCTCAGGGTCTAAACTGAATAAAGTAATTTTGATTTTGATTATATATAGATAATCATTATTATGATAATAAAGAGATCCATATTTTTTAATAGCATAGCAATAATCGAACAGAACGTTTTTTTTTTACCGTGTTCTATTTTAACATAAACACTAAACACAATGCAGGTAACGATAATATAATTTCCAACAAAAAGTCAAGAAACAACCACAATTCAAATACTCATAAAATAATAGAATAATAGTTATTTGTAGATGTCGAAATTTACCCAAATACCACCCTGTCCTGTACATGCTCAAATGCAAGGAAACTTGATGGATGTCCCACCACAAGCGATGATATACTGATGACAAGATTTATCTTTATATTTCAATAATAATAATAATAATGAATTCATTGTATGTTTATAATATTTAAATGTTACTAATTGAGTAGAAATCCAACTTCATAACTATCATTACGAGAAATCTCATTGCGACAAATGGGTAAAACAAGGACTTTATTTTTCTGTGTTTGTTAGGCATTATTCCCTTCCGTTAATAGGTCTCCAACGATTTAGTAGCTTTCTCCTTTTTTTAAACTGTGTAAAAGTTTAAAATTACCAAACGCACCACATAATAAAGTCTTACGTATTTAATCAGATTGCGAAATCGAACAAAATTATTACATTTCACCTAAATTGATTGACTTCAACTCTCTTACCGAAAAGACGGATGCATATCTCGCTATAAACTTCTATTATATAATCTATTTTATCTACATTCAACTTATATTAAACTAAAAAGTATGATTTTAAATACATAATAAAAAAGCGAGACTAATCACCAATCGACAGAAAAACCAATATTAATGTAATATATATATATATACTGCGGAAAGGAGAAACCACAGAACGATAGCGCATAATCAGCGAACCTACAATACTTATCTTACGTCTAAATTAAGCGCACAAATATAAAAACATCAAAAAGTCTCAAAACGTTCGTACGCACAAATCGTTCAGGAAGCGATATGGTTATCATCGGAGCGTGGGAACGTAGCTGTAACCGATAACGGTAATATATTTATATGTATATATTTAAACAAAATTCGCCTACTAAATATAGTTTCCGCGGCGTTCGTGAGAAGTCCATACACTTGTTTGCGTTTGATAAATGATAACACCGGATACTGCGGTGAACTGTGAAGACTAGATAATATTATGGTGTTATTAAATGTATTAAGTATATTGATTAATTATGCCTATTCGGCAATAATACATAATATTAACGATGACGTAGGCCTTAAATAAAACTCTTACTAATAAACAAAACATTTTATAAATTTACATTATTTTAATTTATTACAGAAAATCACCAAAACCAATAATTAATGCCCGAAAACAATTTAATACACATTATAGTAATTATATCAAGATGAGTGAAATTTTATTTTATCAAATTACAAGAGTAGAGGAAACAAAAAAGGATCACAGATAATTTTTTTTGTGACATACAGAGAAACAAAATTTCGCGACACTCAGGACAAAATGGAACTGAAAGCGGACATTCTAAATATAACTACAGACTATAATTAATTATATTCCAAAGATACATAAAAAAGCGAATAAAAAACAGTTCAGTACGTTTTTCTACTCTGTTAATCGATTTCTTTTTATTTAGTAGCTAGCTATTGACGAGCTTTAATGTTATCGATAAAAAATAATATGAAAATAGTTTTGTGTCCATGCTGTCAGCGAGTAGAAACTTTTATTTGTAAGTCTCTCTCCATTATACTTTACGTTCCTTATATCTACGAATTACTACAATATTTATACGCTTTTTGTCATAAAAACCTTAATATCATTGAATCCTAAAACTAAATAAATCATGGTCGTATTTCGACCACTAGTACTTTTAATTCGATTGTATAATTTTAACAGCTGACACATGCCCATTTCATTCGAATTGACAATCATCGGTTAAATGATCGATTAAAAAAAAAATAGTACATATAATTGTAAAATGAAACGGTACACCTAAATACTTCTTACGATACTCCTAAAATCATTTTATGTCTTGAATATTCGAAAGAGTATTTCTTAATCTCTCTAAACATTAAAACGAATGACGTGAACCCTAAACCATGCGCGGAGTCGTCAGTTGTATTTTAAAGCAATTAAGTAAAACCGAATGTCGTATAAATTACACATCAAAATTCATTTACTTCTCAAATTGAGACTTAAAATAACATCATGTTGTTTTATAGTCATCCATAGTCAATTTTATAGAATTCTGTATTTACAGTTATGATATGATATGGTTGTATTATAACTACATGAACCGTGTTAATTTTTACTTACAATGTATTATTTGTGAACCTTAAGTAAATAAATCTTTAATTTAAATTATTAAATACTTAAATAAAAGTTCATGCTATATATCGTTATATTTCATGTGTGCCGCACGAACTCAAACATGCATTTGGTCTGAAAACTAGGCTAAACTAACTCAGTTCGAAAATAAGGAAAAGAAATGAAACCCTTCCACCATATGTGTGTCTGTGTGTGTGTGTGTACGTATGTAGGGGTTATCTGTGTTGTGTTGTTGCACTAATAAGTGAAAATTTTCAATGTCACTGCATCGCGTTAGCAATACGCTACAGGGCTGCTAGCACTACTGTATTCAGGCATAAACAAATATAGCGATCCTTACCTAAGTTTAACCTTTCCTTCAGATATTACGTATAATAGCTATGATTAATTACAGAAGTTTCTGTGGTAATGATTAGTAGTTCTACGTCCAGGCAAATTTCCATTATAACGGAAAAGATGTATACCATACACACAACAATAAAAAAATCGTGCCTACCGCGAAATTTTAAATTATGAAAAAAACAGAGGAAAGAGAAAGAGAGAAAGAGATTTTCATATATTGTGGCTTTGTTGTGATTAACCATGAATTCATAATTAATTATATCAAATTACTTCAGTTGTTGGTAACTCTAAATTAGGGTTTATAACGAACTTGAACACCTTGACCAATAAAACTATGATTTGTACAGCACAACAATAATGTTTAAATATTCTCTGAATATCAAATTTCTTTACCATCCAACATGTAGTACATCGCGTGACTTACGACTATGAACCGTGAATTCGTTGTAGAAAACAAAACAATTAACGATTTCACGGTAAACGTATATTATTTGACAAATCATATTTCGATAATTATATCGGTATGCGCCGGAAACAAAAGAGAAAAAAAGATTTGCACAATTCACACAGTACAGAATAATACTTCTTGATTTTAACCGTTTCTATGTGCGTATGACGGCATGGGTGCACCGTGTCTTGGTAAGTAAATTTATGGTTCCCACTCATCTTATATGCTAGATGTGATCTCGACTCAGCACACATGGATTACAGGTTTATTTGTAAGAAAAAGCAAATTTTTTTTTTTTTTTCTACATTAATGTTTTCGATCCAATCATCGTTGCTTGTCTTTAAGCTCTCGATTATAACAATAAATAAATACATGTTTCAAACTAATTTCCTAAATTAAGTACTACACAATGAAATACTGTGAATCTACAATAAGCAACAGCACACACGATACGTGTATAAATTCCGTGGGATAAATTCATGTCACAGAAGCTATCCTTATATTAAATATTCGAAAAATAATCTTACTGAAACCTGTGAACCGCAATGGAGTTTATTATAAAGCTTGCTTGACAACCAGACAAAGATATAGCATATTTTTCATCTTAAAAATGTATGATATATAACAATATCAATTTACTAATACGGACAAACACAGATGCCGCCAGAATGAGCTAGAATAACATAAAAACAGTCACTATGTTTTAGTGATTTTTTATCCGTTACGATTTATCATTAAAATACATAAAAGAACCTGGATTGATAATGTTCTATGGATTAAAGAATAAAAAGTGCACAGTAGTTATACAGTAATAAGCTCTCTGAAAGAAAGGAGGTCGTTGTGTTCTATAACAACTAGTTTCGTAAAATATAATATATTATAAATGGAAATCGTCTAATCATTATCATACACGTAAATAATCGATCAAAAATTAAAAAATAAATAAAAACTTTATTCAATTTATGCCCTAGGAAGGCGCCACCGGGTCGGAAAACAACCCAGTCATCGAGAAGAGCCGGCAACAAACTCGATCGAGTTTATCTTTTTAACGTACAATTATTTATAATACATTAAAGTTACAATCGATTTCAACGGGTGCACAGAGAGAGATGTTGTTTTCAGACATAACCATCGTTCACATATTGTAGCATTTTATAACGTCCTTTTAACATCAAAACCAGCTTGATATTGCGCCCAATAATGTATTGTTAATTGAAGTTTCAGTAAAATATAAATACCACATCATATACACTGGAATCTTAAGTATTAACGAAATAAAAGCATTCTAATTATAACAAAAATAGCATTTCTAAATTCCCCTATTAAACATCCCAAGATAATCTATGCGTTAGAATACCGATAATAATCATACGAATTAATCATTCCAAACGATTTAGTAAAAGACAGAAGTAATTACTACCGTATCTGAAATACACTATTAATCAATACGACGAAAATTTTATATATATATAATTGGATCAATAAGAAAGTATTATTAATTGATAACGTTTATTATGTCCGAGTATAATGACGTTTTTGATGGTGTTATATGTCAATCTGCTACTGGTGATGAGATCAAATATAAACGGCACCCGGTTTATAAGAATAGGTGTTTAGTGTGTAAACTCGAAATATCATTTAATGTTGCTTAATCGAGGTATATATTAATCATCACATCAGCCTGTAAGAGACTCACTGCAGGGCAATAGGTATGGTATGGGTATAAACATTACGCCAACCCACGAGATTTAAAAACACTTCGAGAAATCAGCAGTTTCAATATATACCCACCTACGGTGGTGCTGATTGAAGATTTTTCAGGTTCAGGTTTCGTCACGATGTTTTCCTTCACCGTCAACTGATAGCGCTATCAATTTGAATTAGTCAATGTACGCGAATTCCGAAAAATTCGTTGATACATGCCGGGGTTCGAACCTGCGGGCATCTAATTGACATTACACAGGTCAAACCACTCGACCACCACAACTTTTTAGTAAGTGTCTATTTATACAAAATATATTTAACAATCTATTTAAGGCATATTGGCAGATAATAAATTACATATATTAGAGGATCTGGAAGGATGTAATTTTACACAGGAGTTTCTTACATTACTTAGCTGAGCATAGGGAATTAATTGTAGAAAATTCTTACCCTTATAAAAAGTTAGCCTGCTTATTTTTCTCATATGATATTTTCTAAGATTCGGGTAGTTTAAGCATAAATTTCTAATTTTATCTCAAAGTTTTTACTCTCCTCCCATGCTGACGTAAGTATTGACATAATATTTACAAAATCTCTTCTAGTTATATTATAAGTTTTCGAAAAAAAAAATGATAATAATGCTGACAAATTCACCATTTACACGCTCTTCCCCCGTGTCATTAAAAATAATCAAAGTATAGATCCTCTATTCCCTTTTGCTTATCTAATACTTGAAAGTCCCCAAGCGATTGGTCGTTTCGCCGAAATTTCAACAATTAATGTTGTATCCGTCTTTTCGCTAAATACATTAAGCTCGTCACTACCGACGCCCACGGTAAATAACAGTAGTGCATACTAATAACTCACGCTAACGGTGTGTGCCGTTATGGTATTTTTGATTGCTAGTATTTTCTTTATTTACACGGAAATTATCTCTTTGATTGAAACCTGTTTTTTTATATGTTATCGCTAAAGATATATTTACTAACAGCTTAAATTTTTTAACACTCATGGTCTTTTGACTAGTTTATTTCTTCAACTTTGATATAAATCCATACCCATATTTAAATAACTAATCATTTATGATTTACTGACATTTAAATTATATGTATAATTATGTAATTTGAAAAATGTAATAAAAATATTTAAATGTACATGTGTGTGATTATTTACTAATTAATTAGGGCTACTTTCATTGGGATTTCGAAGTACTTTTTAAGTATATAGAAATATTGTTGTATGGTCCAAAAAGCTCAAAAGTTTAGATTATTCTTGAGAATCGATATACTGATATATTGAATGTTTTTTGTGTTTTGAAATTAATGTCAATGTGCACTGTGTAAATATCACTTTATCATTTAATCCCAATACATTGATTCCCCCAATACCATACAATTTACTGTCGTATTCTAAACTACGTTTTTTATGGCATCCGAACTTTGAATATTATTACTTTGAATTGATAAAAATTCTTTCTAGTATAATAAGAACTGGCATATAACTTTAATAGCACACTAGGCTCATATAGAGGATATATAGGTAACTCAAGGTCGGGACAGATACACGTCCCCAACACAACAGTAGGTGACCGGGCACCGGGGCATCAAATCAACGTAATTGCGGATGCCGCTACACAACGCACACTCACATCCGTTCAGAAATTAATATAATACAGCTTTGATCTCGATTTCACTCGAATTTTATCAAGCAACAACTCGTTTTTGTTACATTTGTTACGTTTATTCATGTGATAATTTTTTTTTCGTCATATTTTTTATACTATGACCGTATTTATTTACAGTATCTGCTCGTTGTATGAAATTATTTGATATGAAATTCCATATGCAATGAAATGTAAGGATATAACGGTTTTATGGCATTTGGATTGCAATGATGCAAATATGTAAGTTATTTTTGATAAATTGCTTATCTCTTCGCTGTAGGCGTTTTGCGTTGTACTACGCATAAAATGATATGACAGAACCATTTTACCAAACTCGGATATAAGTAAAGAGGTATTTAAACAATTAAAAGAAGCCTGGAGAAGATATTATAGTAGCAACTAAGACACTTTGATTCTTTACAGTAGGATTTATGAATAAATGTAAGGTGTTATACCTTTAAATAGTGTTACGTGGGTACTACAACTTTGTGCATCTATATATATATATAGGACATGGACTACGTTAAGAGTCGAGAGAAGTAGGCAATAATGTTATTGTTGCATTATATCACAAAAGGGGCATTCTCGATCAGGTATTACTTGTTGTTTATAGGGGACTAGAGCGTCTAAACATTCAAAACAAATGACAGTCGTATCTTCAATACAATACAAGCAAAAGTATAACTCTGCAATGCGTTGTATTCCAAAGCGTGAAGACGTAGGAACATACACGGTGTCCCAATTCGAAGTCGGCTCACACGTCTCATCGTCAATCTTTCCACATTGTTAACATAATAACAATAGTGTTCGCGTGACAAAAACTGTGACCCATTCACCGGTGATGAATTGATGAACAGTTCATTAATAAAGTCTGTTGGATCACGAACACGTCGCGTGATGGACTCGAATGTCTCTAGGTACAGTTTCATTAGTGTTTTATTTATTTGCTTTCTCTTTGTATTCATTTGTTGATATTTATAAAGGTACACTCTAATAACATATTTCATACTGGCCTATATAAAGGTCAGCTACGAAAAAGCTCTTCTGCACACTTATTGTACTAATTGATTGTTAGTAGGTTTTACGACTACATCGAGCGAGGAAATAGTGAAAAGTTAAATCATCTCCATTGTTATCAGTGGATGATCCCCAATATGGTACCTTTGGAACTAACATATTTTTACGCGACTAGCAATTGCAACAAATAAAATAAATCACAATTAATATAAAAAAATACTGACCGTGAGAAAAATAAACTGTATATGGAACCGGATTGGCGCGTTGAGAAATTATTAACGAATTCAAAAGAAATTTGTAAGTATGTAGAACGGCCGCTTCATAGCTTCTGGCGACGACAGTAGGGTATTAGCTGACCGTAAATAATGAGAAGTTAAAGAGACACTAATTCTATAAGGACTTTTTTGAATGCATGCAGACTTAGAACTAAATACATACATGCACATGTTATATATGTACACTTGATCAAATGGTTAGATTCAGTTTGTGGAACTCCATGAACATCAATGCCTAAGTTTAAGTTCGTACCATTTTGGTACTTTCACGTTTGTTGTGAGTCGGTGTTCACTTTTCACACAGCCCGGTCGTATGTCAAGGCTCGTCAGGTAAACAGTTTTTGTAAAATAGAGAATAAAAGCAGAACGTTTTAAAAAAAATAAGATTTGGACAACGGTAGATTCTGGGCAAGAGTTGACGAAAAAAAGTAGTATATAAGAGATTCTGTGCAATGATAGAATATAGTAGCAATACCGCCAAATATATTTCTGTTGCAAAGGTGTAATAAGCACTTCCACACTGTTCATAACTGACGAGTTTGGTCGGTAACACACTAGTATAAAATGAAGTTCAAAACAATCCTTAGAACTTATAATATATCATTGACCTCAGGAATAGAGACTCTCTTGAAGTTGTTATAGAAACAATAGTAATGTAACATAAAATGAATTGTATGCCCGTTTGCTGCTTATTTCTAACTAGCTGTTACCCGCGACATCGTCCTCGTGGAACTTACTAAAAAAGCTTTGTTCACTATAGGTACGTGAGCGTACGGAGCGTACAGGACTAGACATTGCTTCTTTAATTTACTATATATAAGACTTTAAAAAAAGTGTGTGTGTACTTACGTACACGCGTTAGAAGTTATACTTCTTTGGCGTAACAAGATAAAAATCTTTTCAAGAATTTTATCTTTCGCCTTATTCTACCTTTGTAGAAAAAACGACACTAACAATAGAAAAAAGGTATTTAATACATACATACTTTTTTTGAATAAAATGTTGACTATAGCTATTTCAGGGTGTCGGTTTTTCGTGACGGTGTGCGCGCGAATGGTAAAAATTTACTCTCATCATTTTTCGCTAACGCGCCAAAATAAGTATGATTTCAAGAAGTAGCCTAACGTTATGCTCATAATATTAGCTGCCTGTCAGTGAAAGTCAGCTAAATCAGCTCAATCGTTTCGGATATTAGCCGCAACAAAGAGATATAAAAAAATAATTAAAATGTTTTTTTTTTTATACCGATACTTTTATATCAATTTAATAAAAACTGTTATTTTGACATTACAAACAGACATCTATTTTATCTATTTGTTGTTTTATTTTTGTTGTTGTTTTTATTTATTTGTGGTGTTTTTAAACCAGGTATCCGCACACTAGACAACTTGCTGCTCCAATTAAAGGCATAATAAAGATGTTTTGCACTCGCTCACACGCACCATGTTATACGTTGAACTTTCATCGTTTTAATAAAATCAATAGCCCCTTTTACGGTGATATAATATGAATCGGTCGATGCGATTTCACCGAGCAATTAAAATTGAAATCTGCAACTGGTTCTCGCACAGACGGCGTTTTGTCGATGGCCTCTTTAGAATTCGTTCACTTTATACGTAAATAAGTTTGGACTTTTATTTAAATTATACAAAATATTCATGTGTACATTTCAGTATGAATTTCTACTCTTTTTCGCACTATTGTACTTAAGTGACGGTGTGTTCCAAAACGGTAACAGACTAAGTCTAAAGGAAGACAACCACTCTTAATTGCAGTCACCAGAAGCCCTTGCAGGTGCTTGACGACAGATTTTAAACTAAACATTTATAGTCAACCCGGCCACCATTAAAAAATCCCTAGCATCTATATCTATATTTTATTTCATTAAAAACTCAGACTCATTATTCGAACCTACCGTCGTCAAAGAGATGTCCAAACAAGCTACTTATGAGCCATCGTTTGGAGTGTAATTATTAACATTGCGTCATCGTGAAGAATTAGAAGACATTAGGCAGAAATTTTGTACTTGAGATTAATTCCCCTATTACCGTCATCTAGCATGAGAATACAAATAAGATATGACAGTAATGGTCGTCCCTATTGTACTTACCATCTGATTAATTTTAGTCATATTATCAAACCTGTATAAAGAAACAAACGTTTGAAATCGCCAATGTATTATAGAATGAAAAGAGGTCAAATAACTATCGATCAAATAATATATCGATACCCTTATTCCTTGTCATGGTGTATTCTCATTTTTGACTACTACCATCCCACAAAACGGTCCTTCTCTTATCTTATGTTAATATTAATAATTTAAAAACAAGAATAAATGTAGTTATAGATCTCGTCCATGTTTTTAGCCGTAAGTTCGGGCTTACGCATAATATAGTCAAGAGTTTAGAATAGAAAACGCTTTAAATAAAAAAATTTGGATTATAAAATTGTTATTTATTTATTATTTCCTTGAGTTGTTAATTTTTGTTACGAAGTTGTGTATTTAATATAGTATGTATTTATACCTAAATTTTAGTTCCGCGTAACTATATTCAGAGCGGTCTAAAAGTATGGCGGGAAATGTATGTGGCTTGCCAGTTATTTTCGATATTTTCAGGGGTACTAGTAATAGACATATGAAAGAAAAATCAATCATATATGCTATATTTAAAATCGTTTATTTACGAATCGAATATGAGAAACTGTAAATTCAGTCTAATTATGTCTAAGCCGAAATCAAACAAGAAACCTCAGAGACATTACCCAGACTCGCTAGGCCACTAAAACCTAACTCTTTTTTACTCCTACAAGCGTATGCAAGTCATTAAAATAATTGGTTTCCAAGCATTCGACTGCATTTTTAGAATAAAAACATTAAATTTTTATATTTATAAACGCGACGTCCATCCGTCGGTTTGTTTAAAATAAACGCTATGACAATTATCTTTGTAATTCTTAATCGATGACTGGTTTTATGTTTGAAATATGTAGATTTCAATTGGAAATTCGAATAATTATAATCATTATAACAACATTTTGACGAGTTTTGTCTGTTTTATGATTTGCCTATAGTTAAATAAGCTTTTTAGTAATGTTGCTGCATTTTCGTAGTCAAAATGGCAATTATGAAATGACTATGGCCTTAATTATTAACATATTTTATAATGCAACAATGCACCAAAGAGGACGTAGTGCCTATTGTATAATGTGTGCTAAGTTTGGAATAAAATAAAACCTTATTAACGTAACACGTAAAAATTTATCGACAGCAGTTTTTTTTTAAATAACGATATTTTAACGTACATAATAATCTTATCTCGAATAAATAGTCAACAATACAAAAAAGTTTAGGGAGCTAGTAAAAGTTTGAATCAATTTCTCCAAATTCTGTCTTTAAAATAAAGGTTTTAATATGTAGGTACCCCAAAACTATACGACGATAGTATTCTACCAAATTATTGAAGAAAATTATAATGTAAGTAAAAATGACCGAAGTAAATCTACATGAAAGAAACAGCGAGCTTAAACTAACATCTTACAACTAATAACGATAGAACAGGTTTCTTTTAACAACTGCAATTAAATAGTTAATAAAAAATAACGGAGAAATAGTCTTCCCAGGATTTTGCAAGGTGAACGGATATTTTATAAAACGAATATTTTATACAAGTTTATTACTGTTATATGAATATAAATAAATATTGACACCAGAAAGCTAATGAATTTATTTGATTGCGTTTGCTAATCTCGCGAAGTACTGTTCAAATTAAAATCAAAAACTTTATTCAGTTTTTAGCCCTGTGAAGGCGCTTAAGAATGTCAAAGCTACCACCGGTTCGGAAAATAACCCAGTCATCGAGAAGAACCGGCAAGAAACTCGATCTGGTTGATCTGACTTGAATATACTTCATATTAGGTACGCCATTATTAGGTAGGACGCCATTATGCTTGTACAATTCTTGAAAATGTTTGTCAAAAGTTTTTAACATTTCAAATTAAAAAAAAAACTAAAATCATTACATATTATAAAATAAAGTCGTCCGCCGCGCCTGTCTGTCTGTATGTTCGCGATAAACTCGAAAACTATTGAACGTATTGTAATGTGGTCTTCACCAATAGATAGAGTAATACACGAGGAAAGTTTAGATGTATGATTTGTCAAGGTTTTGTGTAAATTGGTTGAAATATAACGATAATTGTTGGAAGTGTTGGAAAAAGTCAAGCCGCTAAGGAACTTTCATCGAAAATGCTGCCTAATTCTTTTGAGATATAACAAAACAATGTATAGTGACATATTCCTCTTTTATTTTAAAATATGGTCACATACAATGAGGTAATTGGAAAGCTATTTAGACGGATACAGTATTAACCCTTATCAAATTGAATACATTAGTTACCTTAAGCATTTCATGCACATAAGTATGTATTTTTTATTATCAGGGCAGGACACCGTCCGCAGGGTCTACTACTGAATAATAATTGTCAAATTAATCCCATACATTCACTTATTTCTATAGTTGGAAACGAATTTTACATTTGGCAAACATTTGTTTATTGGTTGGCCAACATGGTCGTTGGAGCAAATACGCGTGGGTTCCTGAATGAATGTAGTTGAAGCAATTTACAACACCTCTTGCACTGACTAATGCTGCTCTAATGAACTGGTGACATTTGTATACGAGCTGAGCACTGCAGCAGGTACGCGGTAATGATATGGAACAGAAATGATATACTACCGCACCAGACAGAATATGAATATTTAAGTAGGATAAATTATTTATGAACTTGATGAAAGATCTGTGGGAGATTAGAGAAATGGAATTCATTCTGTTGCAGTTTAGAAGCTTGTATATTTTAAATTATTAAAATATATACACGATTTGAAATCTTATAATAATGTAGGTAGAGTTTTTCGTATGCAAATAATGTGCAACTCAACGATATAGACTGCAACTTGTATTGTCCTAAAGTGAATTAATGAATTCCATGGTAATTAATAGTACATTTTAGTGCTTATATTTTCAATTACCGAAATTTAAACCAATGATAGATAACGAAATTTCTGTAATTCCTTTGTTATTATTCCGTGAATTGAAGATTCTAAATAATTAATTAATACTTATATAAAATCAAATAAACAGATTAGATTAAAAAATAAAAGTGAGAAAACTATAAAACATCATCAATGTTTGATAAATATATAAGAGTATTATCTTAAATATGTCAGTGGCTCCAAATTTCTAAGATAAAGGTTTGCGAAAAAGGTTTGCAGTCAACATTGAAAACAACACTACCTACTAGTACACAACGCTTTCATTGCGACATTCATATTAATCTTAGTCATATCATAAATCTTGTAAATAAATAACTATTCCTTAAAGGGTAGATACTACTACACCCTTAATATTAATTTTGACGCACATCTTATTCTTAGAAAAGAGCTTGAACTAATAGTGTAACAATAAAAGCGTCAACAGCCTAAAAATATTCGAAGTTGAAAGATTCTTAAAGTCTAAAAAGTTATAATTAAAAAATGAAATAATATTAAACACTGCAATAACAGCTGTTTGGCTGACGTGATCACAAATTTTATACATAATTTTATAACATGATTCAATAGTTCCCTTCCCTAGCAACTCTCGTGTAAATGCAAATTCGCACCTCGATAACGTCCAGCGACGGAGAGGTCGCCGAAGGACTATTTTATGAAACAGTGTTGAGATATTTGAAATTTATAACCCGACCAGCACGATACTTGTGACAAATAGTTATGGCAGCCGATGGGGCCCTAACATAAAGTATCGACCGATAGCTCCCGGGGCGAAACACGACAACGAGATTACCGGTACACGGGGCCCGACGGATACGCAGCGTGCCTTGTAATGATTCCACGTGATTGGAACTTATTCGGTGGCTATTTATGTGTGCTTTTGAGCGGTATTCAAGATAAATTTAGATAATAATAAAGCAATATTCCATACTTTCATCTACTTTAATCGTTTTATTGCTAGATTCAATAGACAATTCGATTTATTACAAAAATATCTAGTATATTTTATAATATTTTTATATTCTTTATATGTGTTAGGTCTGATATTAAATGAGAATATGGCCTAAAACCTACGCCTATGGATATGAACTAAAAACTAAATACGCTTTATCTAGGAGGAACAGCTGTCAAGTGTAGTTTAAGTAGGTACGCATAGTGGTTGGGTTTTGTTTTTGTTTGTTTATTTTTACGCTTTTCAAACTGAGTTTACATTAACTTATATGTCGGATCCAAAATACATGTTTGTGTTCATGAAACATACATGCTTTTTACACGTGTATATTTCACGAATTCATATATGTATGAATAGAGCTTAGTTAGATTCGGGATAAGAGGCAACAGTCCAAGCCGAGGCGAACCGTGCACCCTTGAGCTAGTTGCTAGTTGCCAATATAAAATCGGGTAAGTGCCTTAAGCGCTCCCCCTAGTAGTTCGGTGAAACTGTAGAAGCCTGTCAAGCCAACAGCGTAGTCAGTTAAAAAAAAATTCAAGTGTAGTTATGTGAAACACATCTAACAGGTGCTTGGCGACAGATTTTCAACTACCTATATATATATATTTAACCTAACCCTCAGGAATAGTAAAGTATTTTTAGATTAAAAAGTCCTTTTATGTATCCTAGACAACAT
Source organism: Antheraea assamensis (assembly GCA_035772565.1). Taxonomy (NCBI): domain Eukaryota; kingdom Metazoa; phylum Arthropoda; class Insecta; order Lepidoptera; family Saturniidae; genus Antheraea; species Antheraea assamensis. The sequence goes on from JAQQSE010000067.1 coordinate 2,666,434, forward strand.
GCGTACAATTTTTTATAATGATTGTTTGCATAACTAAAGCGTGAAGGCGTTACAAATCAAATTAGGGTAAAGTGCTTTTTGTACAGCCTTTCAAAATTTACAACTTTCAACTAGTTAAGAGCTCACACAATCTTAATATTTTGTTCAGAACAAATTTCGAATACCAATAAAATAATGAATAAGGCAACTAAACTTATAAATATGCTTCTATTTTTTTGTATATCTTTCCAAAATCGAACACGATTTCAATTAGAGACCATCAAATTAGTAAAATGGGAGCCAAGAAGACATATGAATGCCCACTGTCTCTGGAGCAACAAGCGTTATTGCCATAATGGTAGTTTAATGGGCAAGTTAAATCGCCGCATAAATCGATCCCTAACAGAATGAAACTATTAATCAGATGCGCTCCGGTCAAGTCGTTCTAGTTGTTAATCTGTTAAAATGAAGCGAGACAGGACGAGGCTGGGGATCTCCATCATTTGATTAGACTAACAATCTAAAGACTACCCACACGTATTCCATATCGTGATTTTAAATTTTGTATAATGTATCATCTGCAACTTCTAAAAGGTTTCATCCCAATCTACGTTTCAAAGTTATATTCTAAGATTGTACACAGTTTCGTGAACCAATTAAAAACAAAAAATCAAAGAAGCCGCAACTAACACACATTCAGCATGAAACAAAGTGATTCAAATTCGTTACGCTATTAAAATGTTAAGATTCCAGTAGGTGGGTAATTACATAACAAACTTGACCGTTATGTGAGAAACATGTTCGTATGTGAAGGAAGATTTGACGGCGCCCGCGTAACATCAGTGTGGAAGCAGTATCATATGAACTGTTATGATCTTTGCATAACTTATGACAATAAGAATACTCAATAACCAGCGACTAAATAATATGTTTGTCGATTATAGGATAAGTAAGATAAATTTAATTATGTTATGAATTTAAAGGTGGTCCAAACCCGTGGTCATGTATCAACGAAGTTTTACGAATGACCATATATTTACTAATCTTAGTCGAATTAGTAAAAACATAACGGAAAGCATAGCAAAAATAAAAGAAACTTTGAACCGATTCAAAAACTACTTTTTCCAGTTCAGGTCCTTGGAACACATTCAAACCATTGAGACGTGTTGGAAAGTAATCTCAGTCAGGTATTGGTAACATCAGTTTTTTTAGACGTACATTATAAATTTTAATTATTTAAAGAGACGGAGTCACTTCCAGATGTTACTATCTATTACATGATCATCAACTAGCTTTACATGATGATTCTTGAAGTTTTTTTTTTTCAGTAAATTGGTAACGTGCCTGGAAGCTTATTGTAGAGCCCGACTCTATTACCTAAACGTACTATTATTTGTTTTCTTAAGTGTAAGAAGTTTAATGTTTCTAGTGTTGAAGCAGTACATGATCGTTTACAAACTATTTTCCAGTAAATCAGCAATTTGTCCAGAAAGCTTATGGTCGAATTTAAAACTATTGTTACATGTTTTCTGTTTATATAACTAAGTATAAAAGACGGTTTGGAGATTTAACTCATGAATTGTCCCGGGAAGAGGATTTTTTATATTTAACGCGTCATTTATAAACTTATATCATTTTGGTACTATATACACTAAATGCCCTAAGATTACTCTTTAAAAAATCAAATAATTCCAGATTATAAATATATTAACAACTATTCATGCTTGGAAATAAGCTTCATTATTCAGTTGCTAAATACTTCAATAATGACTTGTCAGAAATAGCGTTTTATCACCGACTTGCCGGAATCGAAATATAGATCAACCTTATAAATAAACCGGATTATTATCTGCTCTAATAACAGCTATGACAAAGCCCGTCAGTTTGTGCGACCTTCATTCGAACCGCTAATGATCGTACATATTGCAATCGTTTTAAACAATTTTGTGGTCTATATATAATACACGACATTAAATCGCTACGTTAGATTGTCATTTTGTGTTAATTATGTTGAAAAATCAAGGTCTTTTGAATGTAATATTTTACGTTGATGAATTAGGTCTGAAATATAATTTGCTATTTACTACATTTACGTTCTATACATGGTGAGCTTTTATGTAAATACATCCGAGCCATATAAAAAGGTTTTATACAATGGACTTTTTGAACGAATCTCATTCTGTATTGCAATAGCTTTTATTTTTTTTCATAGACTGGAACTGTTGAACCCTATATTATGTAATATTAGTGGTATTTTACATGATATAGGTGGGTTATTATACAGAAATGAAATTAATTAAGCTAGCTTTTCTTCGCGGCTTCGCTCGCATTACCTCCTACAAAATCGTATGCATTTTTTTTGTTGTTTGGTAGAGTAGTTAAGTATTAATAAGTGTAACATGGAACAAGTATTCTGAGATCGTACAAAAACTACCTTGAAATCTCAGACAATAGGATCAAGAACATTCGAAGTCGCTATTTCTGAAACACGAAATACTTAAACGCTTGGGAACGGCAGTTATAAATTTCATTAAGGAAGTTGGTTGACAAAGTACAGTTGAATACAAATTGGTGTATATTAAAAAAAAAAACAAATCATAACAGATAATAATTATAGTCATAGGTACCTCTGTACGAGATAAAAACCACATTATAAAGGTGGACGCGCTTAATCGCCACGCTTACCTACCACGTATTGATAAATACCAAATACCAAAAAAAAACGAGTTTGGTGGTTTTCCCATTAGACGGTTATGCCAGATGAAGATGCAGTATTAATTTTCCTCGCGATGTTATCTTTTATGATCGACTGATAGAATTTCTAATTAATTTGAAAAATTAATCATTTTATTTTGGTACTGCCTGAAACTTAAACATACGCACATTAGATAATCCTCTAATTGTTTTTGTACCGTTAGTTAAATATAAATTATTAGCTAAATCGAATAATTTAACATCAAATATTAAATATAAATAGCCTGAATTAAATACCAATGTAAAAATATCTTATAACCTTCGAAGCAGCGGGAGACCTTATGGAAGGATATAAAAAATTATTCCAATATAAGCCGCTCACAAAGAACTAATATAATTAATATGACATCGACTGCGTCTTTATACGTATTACGTTAAATTAGGTGTTCCATTATGAGTATGTGATTAAAGTGCTCAAAGGAAATATTTCATATATTTTTTTATTTTATTTATAAAGCTACTTGAAAATTTCTTTGACGCGAGCTGGAGGCAAACTGCGTTGTGATTGGCCTACTCGAAATGACGCGAAACAATAAATTATAAGTGATAATTATTATTTCTTTCTATCAAACTTACAACCAATATAGTTAGTAAACTTAGCTATCACGATCAAATAGTAAGAGAAACTAGAGATGTTGTCACAAAATAGTCATAAATTTAATAAAAACTGAATTCATATCATATTATATTATCCTATTATGTTAAAAAAACGATATGAAATGCCAAATCCACTAGTTACAAATAATTGTATACTGCATTATGTACAAATCAAAATGCATTTCTACCTTTAATCACTTAGAATAACCAGTTGACAGGCATTCCCCTTTAGGTTTAGCGTGTTTACCATCTTAGATCACATCATCATTTATTAACATCAAATGAGATTGTGGTCAAACAGTAAATTATAAAGTATTAAAAAAACTCATTTTAAAATATTGTATCTAATATCTTCAAATATTTGAGAAACATAAATATTAAATTGATTAAAACTAGAACTAGAAACTAATTTTATCATATCATCTTATCAAAAACTAATTTCATCTAGTCCTGAACTGTAATTTTATCATCCCATGATCAAGATAAACTGTATAGACATAAACTAAGAAATCCTAAAAATGGTGTATATGGACTTCAGAATTAATTTTAGTTACGAGGTTAATAAAGTAATATGACATAACTAGTAATAGATAAACCATCTATTTTTAAAATTTAATTATAATACACGTAATTATAATAACATGAGATTATTTTATAACATAATGTAAAATATTAATGAAGATTAAAATAAAAGTGAAACAATACAAATGGTGGATGTAATTAGTGATGAACCATGGTAAAGAACGACAACGGAACTTCGTAAATTTTGTTTCCTATTTGTTACGGAACTTTTGTGTCTCTTTCCTGCAATACATTAATACGTATGATACACTGGAACGAGATATAAAAGTTCCGGAATAAATACGAAACAATCAAGTTTACGAAGCACCGTTGTTGTTCTTTATCGTCGTTAGTAAAAATCAATGAATCATCCAGATATACGCGGAGTGTATTAACACATGTAATGCTGCGTTTCTCGCCAGATGTCGCGCACTTGAGCCTGTTTTTATCGGAGGGTGCCGGTGGGAACGCGCTCGCATGTGTTCGATAGAATACCGATTTTCATGGCAGAACGATGGATGCAGGTTGCATCTTACATTATATTTAAACAATGTTTTAAATGTTCTTGATAATTAAACGCAACGAGCGTTTTATCTAGGCCTTTTTACTCTCGTGAAATGGCATTTAAATCGTCAACCGCTAAAGACGTCTAGCATTTATGTTTGAAAAATGATCTATTATCCAATCTAGTAGGTATAGTCCTTTCAATTCTCAGTCATATTAATGCACTAAAAACTATTCAATAAATAAAAACTAATATGACTGATACTTTTCTTCATACATTTCTTTAAAATTTGCATAAAAAACCATACTTTTATATGGCATATGGTAGAATAAATAATCATTTATAAATTATATTTCTTTTGGTTGGTTGATATGTTGTTATTTGTTGTAATTACATATTCCCTTACACTATTTTTATCGAAAATAAATAATTAATAAAATATATATTAAAGTTAAGGCATTTGAATGTATAAAATTTGGTTACAACATAAAAAGTTGTTAACCTATGTTATATGGAAATATATTTTATTGTTATTGTCGAGCATCGACGTAATTTCTCACGGTAATGATTAAAATAACGAATCTTATTATAATAAGTTTATACACATAAAATTAATATATTATTATTAATTCAACTGAATTAATAGCCTCTCGGTTGGTCCAACGATTATAATACAAGTCGCGGCACAGCGAGACGTCTGCATCACAACGTTTTTAAAATTAAAATTAACTACGAAGGATTATTTAACAGTACCTGGGCGTCCAAGCTTCAGTGTCTAACACCATAATTTTACATTGATTTATTTTTGTTTAAAATCGCATATTTTGAAGAAATACAACTATATAGATACATTTAAAACGTAAAACTTTATTTATATACGAAATTTAACCCCAATCGTTAGAGCCGTTTTCGTGATACACAAAGTAAATTTATATATATATATACTCATATATATGACTTACTTTTAATGACTCAAATACAACAATCAAAACGTTGTTATATGTGTATGTACATATAATTTCTTTAAATTTAGATAGTTATTTAATCCAATATGTGTTCAATTTTAATCGCTTCAATTTTCCCTTTTCTCAAATATTCGAACGATATTAAAAATCAAAGTATACAAATGATATATTAAATATATAATAATATATCAAAGCAAGGTAATATTTTTCCGAAATAAAACCGCATAACAATGCCACCTCGTAGTTTATTGACGTCGCATAAGACGTTCAAATCCTGCTTACAATTATACAAAAAAAAATGTAAAAATATCGTCCGTCTAAAGTCGTCCATCAAAACCATCAAAAATAATTCTCACATTTCCGATTCAGACATGTGTGAGTCATCAAACACAAATAAATTTGTATGTCTCCGAAGTCGTTGCCTCTGCATTATTAATTTATTTACTCGGTTCCGTTAAGAACTCATTATGTTGTTAAGTAACCATGGTTACGCGTTAAGTTCCCGCGCTTCCGTTACCTCATACAGGTGACTGACGATGGTTTTTTCCGCCTTAACAAGTATCAGTCTGTAAATGCTCCGATTCTGGATGTCATTTTGAAAGAATGCACGAGTTTAGATTTCTATAATAGCTTACAATGTATTTGATCTCTGTAAAGGCATAGTTTACATTTTTGAAGAGAAACGTCCTATGGGAGAAGGCCTTTGAAATCCTATGCGCGCACCTTTTCGAAAAGTAGGTGGGGGTAAACACTGTGTCGGTGAGTATTGAAAACACAGAATCTCGTTCGACCACTGACGTTAAGCAACGTCAGGCGCGATCAGTACTTAGATGGATAACCGCCTCGGAACTCTGAACACTACGTGACGTTGGCTTTTTGTTCTAATTTTTTAATTAAAATATTTCCCTGTTACAAACGTTATATTTCTATAGCTTGTTTTTACGACACATACTTTTTTACCGTTACCTGTCGGTATCATAAACTAAATCTAGTACTTCTATATTGTTTTATGATAAATTTTGATAACTTTTAAATTTTCGTTTCTTTTAAGACTTGTGAAATAAAACAGCATATTGTACCATCGTTTAAACCATGTAGAATAACAAACTAGATTGTTTAGACATTTGTGCAGAGACTTATAGATAAATCAAACAGACTTTTTGCTCATAACTCTCAGTTATATGGCGATAAAATTAATAATAATGATAGCATATTTCCATTTATATACACAACAAATGACACATACTTTATATATTACAGAATACAAAGTCTTAACGTCTGTGTCATGCAAAAATCCTATAAATGACTCATTACGTATAAAACAATGACTTCTTATATTATACAGTATGTTTACCAATATACGAAGATAATATTAAATTATTGTTATTATATCAAATTCAAATTTTCATATATATAATCCGAATCAAAAATATACATAAATTATACAACGTGTTTTATTAATGAAATTATAAAAATGAAAGACATTTTTAAACTATCTTAGAATTATATTTTAATACATGTTTACTACAATGATGCGTTACATAACACCATATTGTTCATAGAGCAATGATTTACTGACATCAACTAACATTTCGTGTGCAATTGGGGATATTAAAAAAAAACACAAAGGCAAAACAGCGAACAAAAAACCTACCGATACAGACGGCGAAAAAAAATTGAAAACGAAACACGTGGCTTTTGGTACGGAATTCGGTCACAAAATTTAATGCATTTTTATGGTATATTTTACGGCATTCGAAAGGTTTTCCGTGGGGTTTTATAAACTCATATAAACAACTTTATTTGATAATTTGAAGTCAAAGTTAAGTAATATCTTAGGAGTAAACGCAATTTAGTTAAAGCCTTGGCAAAAATAATACACGATATATTTATGTACATTAGTGTATAATATAAATCCATGTTTGAGAGAATGTATTATTTATTTATAACTAGCTTTTGCTTGCGTCCTCTTACATTAATATAGATTTGGTATACTCGGTAACAGTAAATTTTTTCCTTGTTTTGTCTTTTTCTGTCCGCTTGAGTAGTTAAGGCATGAAAGCTTAATAGACAAACAAAAAAACTCTCATTCGCATTCATAATATTGGATAAATTAGGATTTTTAGAGTAACTTATGAGATTAACTGGAAGTAGGCAACTGTCTCCAACTAAATGACAACCAACATACATCGGTGTAAACACCTACCATAGCAGCACGTTTAAACGTGTCACGTTCCAAGTAGTTCGGTGAAGCTGTCATTGCTCTATGGGTTAACAGCATAGGTCAGTTAGAAAAAAAAACAGAGGTGTCATGTTCCATGATCTGCCGATGTTCAAATATTCATCAACCGGGGTGGTAGTGTCTGTACCCGGCTAGTCCGCTACCATATACCACATAAACACACAAATTAACACATTTTTTTATTTTATTTATCGCCCTTCGGGATCATCCTTGCACTGAGAGGCTTGCAAAACAGACATAACAGCGACGACTGTTTTTTATACTTTATAGTTTCCAGCATTGGACCACAATTTTATCTTATGTTAATTGACAAGAGGTTTTAATAAAAAAAAATTTAAACTCTTAGGATGTTAAAGAAAGTTGTGTACTAAACCGTAATATCGTTTTGAACCAAAAGTTAAAATACACATTAAATGTAAATAATATGTTTTCTCATCAAAGTGATAAATTAAAAGGCGTCTTAGCAAACAGTTATTGGCTGTACGAGAGAAAGAAATCTCTTTAAATTATAGACCAATATGAGATTTCCATCAGATAAAGTTTTAAAGCCGGAAAAATACTACAATACTAACCAATAAAAGTCGAAATAACTTATATTCAAAAACGAGTTACGATACAAAAATCGATATAGCACGACAACGATGAACACGACAATCAGTTGACCGGATAAAAGACACATTTCAGTACGACAGAGATAGATGATAACGCCAACGTATAAGTGAGTGAGATGGGTAGATAAGTGAAATACGTTAGTTGCAGCTGCCGCTTGCGTTTACGTCACAAGGGGTCTAAGGTATTATTGAGATCGTTCGAGCATAGACAAAATTTATTATTAAAAAAAATTGAATTACCGTCTGTTACACTATATAAAAATATGGTGACTCTATGAATGTTATACTACAATGTATTGACGAGTTTGAAGTATAGATTTTTTCGTAATTAATTCTATTGCTATATGAGATAATTATGCCAATAACGTCTATTAATGAAAAGTAACCTCTCAACAATAGCCGACGCTTAAATATGAAACTATACACCATCTGAAGAAGTACATTCAATTTGGTAAACCGATACAATATAAACGTATTACATATTCGCTTACAACCACGTGGCATACAAAACTAGCAGTTATATTCAACTTACCTAATTTTCTATTCTAATTAAATGAAGAAACAGAAAGAAAAACAGCATTCTCGTGAAGTTAGTATTTTTACGAAGAATTCGCGAAGAAACATGAACAGCTGGTAAAGCCTGAATAGGGAGTGATATTACAAACAGTGCAATATTTTCACAACGACGGTAGGGGTTACCATAGCGGGGTAAAATAACTATGGGGATGAGTGTCAATACCATTGACCCCAGGGTTAACTTAAATTAACATAAAATGTCATTTAAACTTCACAAATATATTGCAAAGAATTTTCGTAAATTATAGGCAATGGCAGAATTTACGATTTACGACGAAGAGGGACCACCAAAATCTTTAAACATGTGCTTTTTATTAGTTTCGGATATGTGACAGAAACCAGAGATGAAAAAACCACAAAAAAGTAATACAATGATATGAAATGACTACAATGAAACTGTGTGGAAGGAGAGATGGAAATTTATTCATACGGATCCAATACAAAAACAATTTTGTACGTATACGAACAGAGAAGTATTAATTTGGAATTTTAGAAAGTTTTATATATATGGAAAAATACCAAAATGTTTAAAGGTATAGGATAAACAAGTGCTTCATCCTTTTCACCTATACCAATAGGGATATGATAGCCAAATACACAGTGAAGTTAGTTTATTCAAAGTATACCAGGTAGTTAATATAAAATATGAGAAAATCGAAAAGCTGCTTCAAGAACCGGTTGATTTTATTCGTCCGCTACAAAACACGGTATTCGTATAATAACATTACTTTAAAGTGTAAAGCAATACGATTAGATGCGTACTTCCGCGTATTCTAGAAAAATCTGTCGATTAAAGAATTTAAAAACACATTTTAATAACGGTACATAATTTTAATTATCAAATCCAGAATCAACTAATGCAATTTACAAATCAAGAACGTTGTCTTAATTTTGAGACAGCTCTTAATTACGCTATTATTATTCATTAATGATTTTACACCGACCCACACAAACAGCTTATGGATACGAGGTTAATTTTCAAATAAGTGTTTAATTTCGGTATAGGACACGTTTCGACTGCAATCTCATCTCAGATTAATGACCAGAGATGGTAAGTCACTAAACCTGGAATGAATTTAAAAGTTCTACAAGGCTAGTTCTAACAAAAGAACATAGTGAAACAGATATGCGAGACAATTGGTTGCCCCTCGGTCGCTCGTGCAACATTCGTAGATAAGGTAGCACAATAAATAAAGCCTAATTACTTCCCTTGTTCGTTTCTGTAACAGAATTTACCATCGCCAATTAGATTGTGGTTAAAACAATGCAAACACTTACAGTGTCATCTTTGGAACGCTTTTGTTGCAATTACCTGGATTTTTTTCTTTTTTCAGTTCAATATTTAATTCTTATATTATAATGCATAATATTAAAGTAAGCCCACTGTAGAATCATAATTATATTTATCATTAATAAGTAATAATAATAAAGCAAATTGATTTCCGGTGAAACTGTAAAAGCCTTACCAGGTCAACAGTGAATTGATATCACATAAAGTTTTAAATATAAATAGGATTTTTAATTTTTTACCTATACATGTTAGATAATTATATTACTTTTATTATATTATATTAATTATTATAGTAATGATAAAAAAATATCGAAAATTATTTAAACTTATTTGTTATATAAAGGTTGCCGTTGCTGTCTTCACTACCATTGATCGCAACCCTTTCTAGGCTAAAGGCCTCCGCCAACTTTTGCCAGACCTCTTAATCCTCATGTTTCCCTATCCATTCGTTTCCTCCTATCGCTTTTATCTGCCATTTTATCATCTATCCACCTTTCTCTGTAACGCCCTATTCTCCTTTTTCCTGTTGATCCTTCCTATATAGCGGTGTTTAATGTCCATCTTTTGTCCGCGTATCTTGCTATGCCCATCCATACTTCTGTTTTAGGACATACTGCAGGGCATCTATGACTTTTACAACCCGCCATTAGCAAATAAGCCAACATAATTACAAAAGACAAAAACAGTAAATTTGGAAGTTTGGTATCATAGTGAAAAGTATCAATTAAATCTATGTTTACTGTTAAACTGTCTTAGGTCACTAACCTAAAGAAATCGCGCATTGAAACAACGAACTGTTTGCAATATTTCGAAAGGAATTATTAAACGAATCGAAAACCGAACGCAAAATATTATTTCATCGGTATTGAACACTGCATCATTACTCACCCCACAATGGTGTCTATCATCTCTACAGTTCCGTAGAAACCCGTTATTGATGGAGCGGTAGTGTATAAGGCTAAAGGTGGAAGAATAATATTATGGATTCATAATGATTACATTTTATTATGCTTCATTATTTTATTAAAGTAGATATATGCTGAGTAGAAAATCTTTTATTGACATTCAAATTCTCTCCTTTATTGTTTTATTATATTTTCGTATTCATTCTTATATAATTGCAATATTTAGCTTATTTCAGCATCGTATATCTGTCTTCTCTTTCTTTCTTTTACTCTATTCTGTCTTCTGTATTTGTATATGTACAAAGAACATCATGCTAAAGTTTGTAAGAAAATCTGTGGCAGCATTCCTTTTTTTTTTTTTTTTTTTTTTTTTTTATATAAGTTCGGCAAAATGACTGTACGATACCTGATGGTAAGTACGGTACAGTCCAAAAACAACGGCGACTGTCGGTGTTAAATACCAACGGCAGTCGTCGTCAACTGACTATATGCTGTTGGCTTGAGGAGCCTTCACAGCTTCACCGGATTAACGATAGGATAGATAGGAGATAGAACTCAAATGACGAACATCGTATCAAACAGTTGTAATACAAAAACAAACGCCCAGTTCATTCCATGTTGAACTGTTTTAGTCAATTTGTGTTTTTTTTTTATTTATTTATTTTTAGACTTAAGGGTTTTCTTTGTAAGTTATAGGTTAAGATGGGACTGACATATCAGAATAAATAAAAGTCCCTAAATGAAATAAAGAAAAAAATAATTAAATTGAGAGAAAAGAGCAACGTACATCCACCCATATTCATTTCTCGTAGCATTTCATATCGAGAGAGAATTGATAGTTACGTTCATTACAGGGAGCATCATGTCCGTGTTTCGAACCGACGACTTTTTAGCTCAATGTTCTAAATATCTAAATTTTTATAAACGAATACTGATAACTATGTGAGTTTATAGGCTTAGTACAATTTTTGATGCAAAAGCGTTATCAACTATATGTAAATTTTGAATGAAATCACATCTTTTACGCAAAAAAACCGACAAGTTCAGTTTTAAGAATTCCATAACAGTCTTAAGTGGCTAAACATTTCTCTTAAGACACAATTATGTAATATTCTCATAATAAACTAGGAGTCGTTTCAACGACATGTTACACTCTATTTAATTGTACCATTAATTACTGACACGTCTTAATATACGGGACTCGGTACAGAACCGCAGATGGAGTGACTGCGGTTATACCGGACCATTAAAAGCATAACATCTATCACGTCATGTTTCACACTGGCGTTTCTGCTGCTGTATCTAGGTAGCAATATAAATTTCTTTAATTATCATTTTTTATACAGTTCACAACATATAGTTATTAATACCATTGTTTTAAACTTACTACTAGAGAATACATTTAGAGATATATAACATAAATATAACGCTACTAATAATCGCAAAGGAAGTACGAACGAACTATCAAAGTCGAATTCGTCTGTCGAAGAAATATAGCTCCATTTTGAGAAATTGTATACATATATGCTTATATGAGTCACCTATCATTCAGAAAAAAAAACTGTTTCCGAAGTATAGACAAAATCCGCATTTACGCGAGCAAAGCTGCGGACGAAGGATAGTTATCAATAAATTTAGGTTTGAATATTATGTATAGGAAAGATATTTTCAAAATTATTCCACAAACGCCAGTAAGAAACCTTGAACGGAACCACCATTCACAAAGAGCATCTAATAAACTCGGAGTCAGTAATAGAAAAAGCGGCTCGGAGACTGTAACAATTAATCACAGAGTCGGATAACACCCGAATCGGATTAAGCGTTAGTGGTCAATAAATATGACGTCTTAGAAGTATATAGTTTTATGGAGATCATTTGTCTTCCTCGAAATTAGAGTTAAATTGTTTTTTTAGAACTGACTATAGCTATTGGTCTGAAGGGCCTTCACAGTTTCACCGGACCAAGCCGTTTAATTGTAGAAAATAACGAAAATTATATTTTCTTATATATATCATACTCGAACAAATTAAATACAGAATGCCCAATTATTATAACCGGATACCTGTTTTGTAAATACAAAAGTATTTTTAATCAATAAAGTAATTAAAAAGTGTAGTAATACGCAAAAAATTATGACTTGTGCAAAGTTGTATACAAACTTAGACCTAATTAAATCCAAGTGTAAAGTTCAATTTCCTTTAGAAGGTCACGGCATGCTGCAGAGTGCGCGACCTGCAGGTTAAAATCCCTCGGGCAATCGGCTTAATATTCCATATAAGTAAGGTTCGCATTAAACTATTCACGTTCTATAGTGCAACGTGTTGTTTAGTGGTAAATATTCCAGTTAAGTTCACATGAAATTGGTACGATTTTTGCCTTAAGTATTCCGATAGTATTCCTTGTTATTCAGTTCGTAAAGGAGCACTATTTATTGCTATTGCTGATTATTTATTCCCTCTCTTATTATCAACTAGTTTTGCTTGATTTAATAAGCGATTTATCAGTTACTATTGGCAAGATATCAGGTCTACTAGATTTCATGAAAAAGCTGCAATAAAAGTAAATATAATTAAAAGTATTTCCCATTTACTATTCAGATAAATAAATATTAGTAAGTGTACACGAGAATGATTAACTCGGTACCAATACAAGTAGTAACAAACACGTGCAAAGCAATGGGACCAACAGTCTATACACAAAACCAATATCTCTATGTATCTACTCTAATAAGGTTAAACTTTGTTGAGTACTACTTAGATGGATAATTTTTTTAAAAAAAATCTACGTAACCTTCGTAACTTATTCCAATGAAAACCAACTAAATAATAAATTTAAAAGACCTTTAGATCGCTTTAAAGAACTTCAACCATACAACACGAATTACTCAAACTAAATATTAAAAATCATCCGTCGCGTATAACACTCCAATATGGCCGCAAACAACAATCCGCGTTCAACTCATAGACCAAGCCTCACACGCGAGGTGAATCACTGCCCCGAGAAAGCGGAAACAAACGAAATTCTCCATTGGTTTTTATAGTGTAAACCGGCCAAATTGGATACAACACTGTCGTGGATATCTTTGCGGGGTGATCTTCAGTTTATACAAAGTAGAAGGTTAAAACTTTGGTCGTGCGTCGAGCACCTGCGCTTGCGCACCCGGCGCGAATCTCGGAGGGTGCGTTTCGGGACCCAAAATGCAGGTAAACGGTCCGCGCAGACAATGTCCTAACAAAATAAAAGAGTATCATATTTGAACGTTATTAAACCGGTTTTGGATTCGTACTTCGAACTAGCGTTTTTGTAAACTAAAATGATAGTTTGAATAAAGCCAATTTTTCGGATTTCACGCACATTTGTACATAAACACACTAGAATTCCGTAACAGTGATCTTTGATCCTTCCGACGATGGATCTTTATTCTGATGGTTACATGATAGTAAAAAAAATATATAATTTCATTACTATTTCGAAAGAGTGTTATAAACTGGGTTTGAATCTTCGTGTACGGCAATATAAAGTACGTAGAAGTTCATCAAAAACTTCTCAGTACAAATCATTGACGGGACAAGAAGAAAACAAGCCGTGGAATAATTCAGAGATATTACTGAACACGGCGCAGCCCGGCGACTTAACACTATATCCATAATTACAGCTTCTCTAATAAATGACGGTGTCGTAACTCTGTTTAACGAGTCCTTTTCAGTAACCTGTCATTATAGAAATATATTTTTCTAGAGCATCATGACATCACAAGTTTTAACCGTTCATAATAATTAAAGTCTTGCTTGAATATGACTTTTTATAATATAATATTTCCAATGTGATCAATGAGCCACAAATATTTAGAGTATGTTAACATTTTGTGGTAGAAAGACTATCAAATATAAACTCGACATATCTAAATTATATGCAACTTGCGATGGGGGTTGTGCACTCGTGTTTGAAATTATTGTAAACCACAACCACCGTATTATGAACTCACTTTAGTGCGTCATCATTCGGAATTTTCTGATGAAGTAGTTGAAAAAGTTGGACCTTCGAACTATTTGCCACAAATAAAACGAATACACAAATTGGACCACTACTTTCAAGAATTCATGTAATAATTATACAGTTTGCATATTACTACCAACTTAACCAGTATGGTTTTTAAGTGAAGAGTATGCATAACTTGGTAAGCAATTGTAACAACTTAACTAACAAAAATATCATGATAAAAATATATGCAAATTATAAATTTCAAACAGAATTTATTTTATTATTCGATATTAAACTACTGCTCGGAAGAAAACTACAAATAGTCACGCAATACCTACATTTTCAAATCCCTGCCTGTAGCGATATATTACTGCTAAAATGTCTGTGATTTTATAAATTGTTCTTTATTTTAGACAAAGGCCACGAGAACTGAGCAGCAACTAGAACAAAGGGTACTCTAAAAACCCAGAATCCAAAAAAGAAGTAGAACCAGAATAAAGAGTCTACTGCGATGGAACTATTTTTGTATAGGTTTTAGCGTTTGACTATTTGACTAGTAGGGATTGTTGTTAAATGGCTTTGTGGTCTAAAATGGAAACCTTAAACCTAGAGGTAGACTTGGCTCTCAACTACAGCTGCCGGAACGCACTAATAGGCTTATAACGACAGATTTTCCCTACCATAAGGATAACAGCACACCTAATTCTGTCACAAAGTAGCAATACTCGGGGAGTAGCTGTGTTTTGGTCTGTAAGGTATGGGTGGCAACATAGACTAGAATATAGACATACCTAATTGTGATTTCATAAACATTAATGTTACATAATAATATTACAGCTATTTTTCTATCTTATATGTACAATTGACTGGTTTTTCTTGTACTTGAAGTATCCCCGTCCTTAGAAGGACTGAAGACTGAAGAAATGTACAGAGGTGAAACATTACAATTACCATTATTTTATGTTTAGAATATCCATTATTATAACAGCATTTTGTAGTATAAAATATGATAGATTAATGTTAATTAAAACACAAGTATATACATGATTCGATAGCTTTTCCGAGTGCAGTATATTTACCGTTACAATTTAATGTCAACTAGCAGCCGTTCGCAGTTTCGTCTGGATCTTTATAAATTATAACACAATACATTATATTAGTGCAACTCTAAAAGATTTATGCAACGCACTGGCAAGATAGCTCTCAGATTGTAGGATTTATTCCAACCATTATAATAGCCTATAGTGCTATTTTGACGTATAAGTTGACTGTGATGTTTCTTTAATATATAAGAATTTTATTAAAGACATTTCTTAATAAATAAATATCAATGTAAATTATAAATACGTTACAATAGACACACCTAGAATTCCAACTTTAACATTATCGAAACAAACAGGCGTAACTTAGCACAATAAATAATTAAACGGGATTGGTGGCTTCGAGTACCAGATGTCGGTTTTATAAACTCTGTTATTACCGCGAGATGTGAGTCCGAAGGATTAAGATAATCATTGTAATTAGGAATTATTGCGTCATCTCATTCTCAGCGTTATAGATCAGAATGGATGTGTATCATTAACTTCATTGTCTACGATGACCCGACCCGAGACAACGTGCAATCATTGGCCTTTGAGATAAGTAGACGAATTTGCAAATGCAAACGCGGTTTTTATGATCTTTTAACCTCACCCAAAGTTAATAGCCTAAACTTAGGGTGGCAACACGTTTGCTGTAGAAATGGGACTTACCGGAGCAAGTGTAAGAAGTAGGATGTTCGGATATTTTTTTACTAAGTCAGTAATTATGAAGTATCCTTTTGTATTTCTTTTATTAACGATTTTCTTATCTAAATTACTTACCTTGTGCCACCAGTATAATGCCACCATGCTAACTATAATAATATTTGAAATATTCTGTTAAAAATATAAAGTTTCAACTTTTGGTCACGGTTTCGCTCGTATTAATGTAGACATAATCTGTACCCCAGAAGTAGTATAGTTGTTCTATATGAAAGGTACCTTACTCTTACCTCTAACGAAGTATGCAAATTTGGAATTTCGTTATGATCAGTATTTAAGGAGTGAAAGCGCAACAAACAAACAAACTTACTTTCTAATGTATATATTAGTTAGATTTTTAAGAATTAAATGGAAAGTTAATATTTTTGAAGACTCAGAAGCTAAACTTGTTTACCTTAGTTAAGGTGAAAAAGAGATTGTATGCGAATAAAGACGCCCAAAGTATAGATATCTCTTATTACAGTAAAATATAATGTCTCAACTACCTCTATTCATTTTACTAAAAATGCCATATTGAATATTCTATTTATAGTGTTTTCTCGAGAACAAGCAGCTTACAGTGAATTTTATGACACACCACTTGTTTAAGCACTGATAGATAATACAATGGTGCTGTGATTTTCAACAACAGTTTGCTGGGCTCGGGTCGTTTCCTGGAGTACTTTTCAACGTGGTTTTTTTAACAAGTACGTAATTAACCAAGTTGTTAAACCGAAGTGGTCCTTTGGATATTGTTTTTAAATAAACACGTGCGTGCTCTTATTCCTAGCTAATTTGTACACGCAATATTATATAAAGTTCATTCAATGTTTTTATCATATAATTTAAATTTTGATATGACTTCGTAAAAATTACGCCAGTTTTGAATACACCGAAATAGTTTATATTGACTATCGTGCAGGTGGACAGAGACTAATCTTTGTCACCCGGTTCGGTTCATGGTGAACTAAGAAATATATGAAATCCATTAACCTAAAGGTCATAAAAATAACCTTGTATAATTTTACTGTTAACTATCTACATAATAATTAAAATGTATTTGGTGAATTACGTTGTATTTTCGTACTTCGTCAACACTTCGTACTTAACTCACGCTCGACGGTTGTTGACCTTAGCCTATTTGATTAGAATTAATTATAATAATGTGCATATAGATTATATTATCCATTTTGGATCACGGAACCGTTCACCTAACATAATAACACTTAGAAAAAATTGAACTTTAAAGAACGTTGGAGTGCTAATTTATAGCTTAAATCTCGAGGCCAGCACAACAATGGCGGCACATGCGCGTGCGCCGATAGCGCTGGTTCACACGGTCGCGATAGCCGCTAGCCGCTGCTTCCGAGAGAGCCCTTCCGTCGCGGGCGACGCGCGTCGTGTCGCGACCTGTCCGCGCCCTATCGCCGCCACTTCCGCCGGACGGCGCAAAGTTACTCGTATATTGATATATCTATCTACACATGTTGACAATACATACACTATTACTCCGTAATTAAGATCACAATGTGTACGTTGTCTTTAAAATTTTAATTTAAATTAATAATCTTTACTGTTAAACTGTAGGCTTTCCAAACTGCCAACGTGAGTATCACTGATTCTACGATAATCCATCATGGGAATACAAAGAAGATAGGTACAGAAAGTCAACATTCATGATTTTTAATGTGCATTACCTATAAGTGTTGAAAACATCACTATAATACGTACCTACTCACTTCTCCCAGTCAACGACCTAACGTGATTCATCATCTCCGAAACGATAGGCAACCATTCCCCTCTTCTCATCCCGCATTTTTGCGTACCGTTTGATTATTACAAGATGTTAGAAACCACTTTCTTATTCTGCCTACATAAGTGCCGAGAGCTTATAGTAATTTTAAGGGTCTCGAACGAAGTTCAAAATCGTATATCATTGAAAATATCCAAACACAAAGATTGTAATACGATTTTTGGATCATTTTTAATTTGTCCTTACTTTATTGCCTTTTTTACAACAAGAATCGTGTGGAAAAGTTAAAGTATAATGTTGAATGTTTATTCAGTAATTTGTCAGATGTTTGCAACGTCCGTGCAATCTCACACGAATAACTCAAAGTTATCAGTGAGGTGGTAAAGTATCCATTGTGATTGGTAAGGGTTGCGAAAATGCCTTAAGTTTCTTCACATGAATAAGCAACAATTATGCGCAACCAATATTAATTAACACATTGTATATAAACTACACACAATAACACGACACGTTGATTTCTTGGGAACCCTACATATTATGAGAATATTTTTCATCATTATATCGTATTACATGAACCTATAAGTAGCAGGAAAAATGCTATATCAGACAATTTTAATTCAAAAGTGTCATAGATAGAATGAAGTAGGTACATCACAGAATGGTGCATAAACGTTCAAACGAATGAAGTATATGCCAAAAAGTTATATGATATACTAGCTGTTGCCCGCAGCCCCGCATGCGTTTTTTATAATTGTAAATTACTTCTTATAAGATCAGCTATCTGTTAGTGAAAGTTTCGTGAAAAATGGTTCAAACGTTTTGGAAATAATACTACAAACGAAGCCATAGGTAAAAGATAGTTCAAAATAAAAAAGATTTAACTACTTTTTATAACATTAGCTATCTATCAGTGAAAGTCCCATGAAAATAGGTCCAATTGTTTTGGAGATAGTACTACAGACGAAGCCACGGATGACGCTCGTCTAAAATAAAGTAGTCTATGTCACCCGCTGTAATTTTAACTATTCGTCAGTGAAATTTCTGTCAAAATCAGTCCAGCCGTTTCTGAGATTACCCGGAACAAACAGACAGACAGACAAAAATTTTAAAAATTGTGTTTTTTTTATCAGTATCGTGTATACGTTCATATCCAATCAGTAACAAGTCGTTATTTTGATATTACATACAGAGACTTCATTTTTATTATATGTATATTACATGTTAAAAATACTTTGTCCAAAGAAAAAAGTTTCTAATATTAAAAGTCGCGATTAGAAAATTGTTCTACATTTAAAAAACAGCTCATTTTTGGGTTACTACAGTGAAAATATTGCATTTTAGTTTAAGAAACCTTTATTCTAAGTAGGTCCTCAAAATGAACTACAGAATGTCAGAACTACCATCGGAAAGGTGATATATCATGTAAGCCCTTAATGAATGAAGTGTTTGCAGAAATGTAAATACCTTCTATTTGTTGATCAAATTTTAGTTAGGGGAAATGAGTTAAAACTATCGAACATAAATCAGTCGCACGATCGGTAAACAATAATTAATTACACATTGGCAAATATCGGACCTATGTTGAATCTTTTGACGACCTACAATTGTCCCAAAATATTTCAAAAACAGATTAATATTCATAAGACTAAAATCGTATTACAACAAGACTGTAGGTATTGATTTAAATTAACCAAAGCGCTCAACCAGTGATTTCAACACATCTCCTGTTGCAAAATCTAACGCACGGATTGATCCAAACAGTTTCATAATCCAATTATCACAGCCAGACAGACGGTACTGAACTTATTACACTTGCTGCAAGCCACAGCAATTGATTGACAGTATGGTTATTAACAACTAGGTATTAGATTTATCTCAGTCCGATTACAAGTTCACAAGTCTAATGGAAAATTCCAGATCGATTACTCAATGAAGTTAGACTATTTTAACTGGTCTAGTCTCAAGTAAAACTCTTGCACTCAATTGTATAAATAACATGATTCCTACAAATGAAAACAGCTACATTAAAAATAAAGGAAGTTTATACCATATCCTGAATTATTTGTTCTATTTCTCATGCTACATCGAATCTTTCAAGGGTACTGTGTATAGCCACACATTCAATTCAACAAAATGGCGACACATAACGAAGGCTTACCGAACTTTTAGTGGGTATCGCTGTACTCAGATTATACTATGCTTAGCAATATTCATTTATCGTGCTACCATAACATAATAGAAGAAAACATTATCATTTTTACCCCACTACCATGAAAACATCTCCTCTCAATTGTATGATTAATGTCTTATTGGCTAATATTTTTCTTTCTTTTTTTTTCGAACTGTCTACACTCTTGACCTAGCAAGGCCTCTACAGTTTCACCGGACTACTAAAGGGAGCGCTTAAGGCACTCACCCGATTTTATATAGGCAAGCAGCACAAGGGCGCAAGGCGCGCCTCAGCTTGGACTGACGGTTATAGGCTAATCTAGTTCAATGCATCCAAGTGTTAATAATTGCAGAATACAAACAAATGTTCTGTTTATTAAAACTGGGAATTTTAGTACTGCCACACTTCTAAGAGCATTGTTATTGAAGCAAACCTTTTTATAATATTCAAAAATAATCTAGCCTCATTCTAAAGGTGTTGTCCATTGTTCTGGCTACCTTGTAAACCTTTGTGATATATCTAACAATTCTATTTACTACAACCATTCCATAAAAACTTCATACTTTCAACAATTGCACATTAAGCCAATTTGCCTGTCCAACGGTATTTGAGAGAATACAATATTGAAAAACGAAATTATACTTTCATTACAATTGTTTTTGTAATTCGCTAACACCAGTTCCCCGGTCAACATTCATAATCTATTCTTGATTACTGTTTCGTCGGCTTTTACACCGTTGTGCGCCCAACAGTTTTCGATGACCGTAACAAAAACAATGAAAGGTCATTTTTATAATCCATCGCAAACAATAGTGTGTTTGATTTTTATCTACATTTGATTCGTTATTCAATTAGTTTGATTTGGCTTTCGAGGTTTAAAATTAATTCGTGTTGTAGCTGCCTAAGTGTTATTTATCCGTACTATATATGTGAAGTTTGAAGCCTTCGAGGTCAAGCATGATCAAAGGAATAAATGTTCGCTGGTAAATAACAACAGGCAACTATCAGCCAGCCTTATATAAATATCTATTGAAACATAACTCCCCTAAAATCCTATAGAGTTAAGACATGAGACTCGCCAATACTATATTTGTGTATCAGTCAATTGGATTGTCCTAGGAATTCTTTTAATTAAGAAAGTATTGATCATAACACATTAGACGACTAGGAACTGTTCGCAATTTTGTACACGTCAAATACAATATAACACATATGTTACACAGTGATGGCCGGGGGGCCCATCTTCTCATTGCACAGGTTCGGCGGACGAGGGGAGGTAGCTGGTCGTGTACCCTGTGTACCTCCCTATAAGGACGGAGCCAGGCGGCCATCTTTCGCCGGGCCGACCGCTGGGGGCGGCATGGTGATAGCTCAGCACGGTCCCATGCCGCCCCAACTTAAAGCGGTGGCCGGTACACCGTGGGGTTTTAGTCCGTGCGAGTCGGACATAACCCATTCTCTCTCCCGGGAGGATGGGTATCCATAATGGATATCCCCACGTTAATAAAAAAAAAAAAAAAAAAAAAAGTCAGTTTCCTAAAGATGAAGTAACTTTGGACTCGAATCAGTAATTGGAGAGATTACCTCGAATAAAAAAACAAAAATAAATAAATATTGTAAAAATAATGTTAATGATATACCATACCTTATTTAACACGAGGCCAACGATAATAAAATCATATAAGTCAAATTATAGATTTAAGTAGTACAAATATTGAATGACAGGTAAAAAAACTCGGTGAACTCCATATAGCTACATGCATGCATACTTCATATAGTTTAGAACAGATTAAAACAAAAAAATATTATTGTTATGTTTTTAACCAATTGCCAACCTTTTTAGACGATTATACACAATGCCTTCTTTCAGTAATTCAGAGACTAGTAACTTAACCAGTTAATTAAATATCCTTTTCCTAGTAACATATCAATGGCAGTTCATTTAAAATTTATATTTGCTTAAAACCTATATGTAGTATTAAAATACATTTACATAATTAATATACAATTTTTCGAATGTTCCGTTACTCTAAAGGTTACATAACGTACGATTTTTTAAAGAGTTATTGATAAATAAAAAAAATACCTAATAGTACTAAGCACAAAAGCCAGTGAGCGATATAATAATACATTAACGGTATTGAAGTGATTAATGACTGAAGAACTCGCCACTAATATACCACAAACCATTCACTTTCACCCTAATGATAGCTAAACAAAAAGAACCATAAGATAAATGAACGTATTCTAAGAAAATAGCCTATTGAATATCAACATAGGCCGGTACAGGTGCCCATCGGAGCTAGACCACGAATACAAACTGACAAAACATACAATAATAAAATTCTTGAGGCCCATTAAGCGGAGTCACCTCGGAATTTCGAACCGTACCTAATTGATTTTAAATTATTCGAAAACGCATTGTACTATACATAAACGTGAAAAGCATTCGGATGATCGCTGACGTACCGGTGAGTGTAATCCGAACTCGATTCAGTTTTATAGCGCTAGTTGCAGCGTTACCTCACACATTGTCCGCGGCTGATACCGACACTAAGAAAATTTATTACATTACCCTTCGCTTATCTATGATATATTTATTCATGCTTCTAAGCTCAATATAACTAAACCATATTGTAAATGAGCCTCATGGTACTATATATGTTACCGTTGAAACGAAGAATTCAGTTCTTACTTTGTATTCTACAGCTTATCCAGGTAGTGTGCAGACAGACTAGGATGACTGAAGTGCCGCAAAAAATTAGATTTCTCATTTTGATATCCTAGATATACGTCGGTGAATGTTAAATGTTATTATTCTTATCGTGACCTAAGACTGAAGCGTAAATGTGGAAAATAAATAATTTCGTGGATTAGCTAGGTAATACGCACTTAACAGTTTTCGAACATTAGCGGTAACATACGCCTGAACTTGATAAAGTGTCGCCACCGCACTTCTTTAAATGGTTTTTGATTTTTTTATTACTATATCCACAATGAATAAATGACCGCTCAAACCCATACAAATAATAATTCCCGTCGTTAGAAATGAAAAAGTGTACCTCAATATTTTTCCAATTAACTCAATCAGCAAAACGAATATAATAAAACTAATCGTGTTAAATCTTTTTTTACTATATAAAGTTCAAACAAAACAAAAGAAATGCCGACCCTTCTTTCTTTATTAAGTGACTATTGCTAAGTAAAACACTTAATTTTATCCCGTTTTTTTATTTATGTAATACCTATAACCTATCCAACAGTTAATTCGAATTTCAACGACACTTCATATGTTAAAATCCATCAAACTTTTTCAGCTATAAAGCGCGTCAAAGAACTAGACATACATACTTCTGCGTCGCGTTAACGGAAGATGTAAACCATCTTCGTATATAAAAAATACAAAAAAGTACAGTAGACAAACAAACATAACATTTAAACATTAAGTAGCTTAATGCCATATCAGATCATAGACATTGATTGCCATAAATCAAGATATGTAAGATAAAATACTGCTTTCACGAACGTCTGGTGAGGCCGTTTTTCCGTCGCCGCAATTAGTAAGCGGCTACTCCGGTCATTTACTAATGACAGCTCTGAAAAATTAAATGTTAAATGATCGAGACGAACGAGTACATAACAAGAAATATGAATCTAATTACGTCTAACAATATGAACGAACGAGCCGTCTGGTAAAGCCTTGAGGTATAAATTGCATCACAACAGGCGTAGCGATTATTTGGGCTCGTCTCTACCGAACATACTAATGGCTTTGGATTACATATTTATATAAAAAGGTCTTATAATAAAATCATTATAACATCAATTACCAATAATTATGGTAAGAGACTCTTCCAACCAATAAACGTGGAGATTATAATAAGCAAAATCACTGTATATGTCTATCTGTTATAACTATATTATAACTGAAAAAACTACTGAACCAATTCACATGATCCTTATTTTCTAGTTTAGTGCGTTTTCGAACCAGATCTTAGTTAAAAAAAATTTACAGTATCCGACATTTAATTTGGCATGGTCGGAAAGACAAGTGCGACGTTCGGTTAAGACCGGCTTACCTCGGTTTTCTAAAGCATTCTCTCTTTCGCACAACGCATTGATTGTGATAGGCAAAGACAACGCTATAAGAAATCGAACTTAGCTGTATTAGTCTTCTCCTCGACGACAAAATACCGAAATCAAAAACCGAGCACTGCAGATAAAGTAGTATATAAAATAAATATGGTTTAAAAGGAAATTAAGTCGACATAAAATATCACAGTACATTCTGTTGCAATATTTTACCAAAACCATTAAAGATTAACCAATACAATGCAGTACAAGTATTATCTTCTAACTTATATATTTAAATCACAATGACCACTTTAAACATTTATGTAATGAAATAATTACAGCTACATAATTAACCATATGGTTAGTACTTTACGGTATCTAATTTTACTTCAAATTCTATGTAAATAATAAAACATAATAAAAAGGCATTGCTATAAATATTTTGACATAAAATAAACTATGTAGTGATTTTTCAAACATTAGTGATTAAGTAGTCCGGTGAAACTGAAGAGGCCTTGCCAGGTTAACAGTGTAATCAGATCGAAAAAAAAATAAACATTTATTAAAACACCTAAACAATAATTTTGTACTATATTGTAGTTCACACGAGCAACGTTAAAGGTACAGCTCATAATTAACATAACTCGACTTATCAATAATTTAATTAGTAAACATCGAAAGACTTCATATGAAAAATTCATAATGTATATTTCAAACAAACGAAATACATAACCTAAATTCGATTATAACACTTTCTAGGAATAAGTTAACGGTATCGATTCCAGAGTACGACATATCATAAAGACGGTAAATATTTAATTAATTTATCGAACAGTTAAGTATAGATTCTGAAAGCGTACAACTAATAAAACGATCTAATAGGTCATCGTTTTGATATTCATTTCGATTCAGAAAGTATGAGTGAGACGCCGGCGTGGAATAGAAATTCGAAGGTCCAAACGGCAAAGTTAATTTTGCATTTAAGAAACATATTTCTCGTTTGAAATAACTCCTTATTGTGAAGGCAGGAGAGTTTATTTTAGATAGTGTGACACGTTTATTTGATGTACTATTAATACTGTTGGTTACAAAGTTCATTGTGTGGGATAGAATTGAGTCATTCGATACTCGGAAAAGGACCGAGGACTCTACGATTTAAAATTTTAAAAGCATCAAACAAATAAAAAAGAATAACGATATATTTACATTGAAGTTTTAATATTTCTATCAGATTTCATTTACCGAAGGGGAAACACAACCTGACCGCTCTTTAACGAGTATAACTATAAGAAATAAAAAAACATTTTAAGTGCAGCATCGAATATCTAAATATTATTAAAATATGAATAACTAGTTCGTGCTCACGGCTTCGTTCGCTTTAATATAGATTTGACCCGTCCCCCGAGAACAGTACATTTTTTCTGAGCGAAAGCTGATGTTCTTTTCTGTCTATCTATCTATGTATACAGTATACTGTGTACAACTATATATGTTCTTAAAAATATGCGCGAGATTATGTTTCATGAAAAATAAACCAGATTGACTTTCTTGCCCGTTATTTGACGTTCATAAAAAAGCTTTCTCAGTGCCTAAATTGAATGAAGTTTCTTTTTAATCCCTTTAGAACGTGTATGTAACATTTCACGATGACCGGTTAAGTAGTTATGGCGTAAACAAACTCAAATAGGCATTTACAATATTAGTTAGGTTAAATATGTTTGGAAAAGACATGAGCTCAATATAATTAAAAAAAAAGCATAATTACAAAGAAAAGACAAACTGATAAAACTCTACCGTGCTTTTTGTTGACTCGTCAAGATGGTAGGATTTTTTTCCAATCCAATAGTAATGTTATTTAATTTCGATAAATACTTATTTGTGGCCTAAATGAATAATATATTTAGTTTGAATGTTCAACATAACCATAAAACAGTCCATACATTCAGTGTAAAGTAGGAAAGCTACTTTCTATCTATTGAGCCATAACCATCCAGTATTATCTGTTATTGGGCAAGAACTATTGGGTCTCAACTATACTTTTATTTAATGTTTATTAACTTGTGACACAACTCTCGTAACTTTCGTAGTAGTATTGATATTTTAAGTTTATCAATGTAACGAGCCCCTTAACTATATATATTTTAAATTGTCATTATTTACGACGCGTCCCAGGTGATCCTGGCGGTGTAAACTAGTGGGTAAGAATCCGCCCTGGATTGCGTTAAGACTACATGAAAAGGTTGATAATTCTGACAAAGTAACTCTGTTGGGTTGTCGGATGTCGTCGGGAACAGAGAAGGTATAATATCCAGCATGAGACATTTGCATGCCGGTATGTCTTGGCTACTAGTGATGCATTGACAATCTCTAGCGAAGGTCGATGTTCTTGGATTGTACTATAATTACGTTCAAGACACAACGGTCTTTTACCATGTGATTATAAGAAAATAATACATATAATGTGTTACAGAATGTTTCAAACATATATACAGCGCATCAATTCAATTCAGAACGGCTGCATTTATTTGACTAATCCTTTTGTTGTTTGAAATTATGACAACAAAATGTTCACTCACTAGCTCAACAACACATCACCCCCAACATACACACACACGCAGGGTAGGCACACATATGGCGGAAGGGTTTTATTTTTTCCCTCTTGTTTTTAGAACATGGTTAGTTTAGTTGGGTTGACAGACACAAAATACATGTTCAAGTTTGTGAGGCACACATACTGGTATACATGGTACTAAGATGTGTGCCTCACTAACTTTTATATGCATGATTAGGTTAGGTAGTATATCTTAGATAGATTTGCGATGTTGCATCTAAGGCTAAGCCGAGGTTTGACCACTTTGGCACCCTTGAGCTTGTTGCCAAGTGGCTGAGCGCCCTAAAAGTAGAAACTTAGAGGACCAGTGAGGTCAATAGCGTTAGTACGCTTGAAAAAAAAAATCACAACAAGGATTGTTAGAATGAAAATGTTTGAAAAACCATAGGGTAAATTGAAATTTTTTTGTTAAAAAAGTCCAACTTAATAAGAGGTGAAACAGAAAATAGTAAGGAGAACTACATAAATAATGATAGAATTGATAGATTGACGTTCAATTGTCATTTTATTTCGATACATGGTCGTAACGTAAAGGGAAGTGTTGGACTTATTTTCCACGTTAACCTAGTAAAGTATATTTTTTCTCTATAATAAAAGAAATAAGGGAATGCGTTATACCAACAGCCATGGATCTAACAAATACTTAGAAGGGAACAGTTAAAAAAAATCAATGCTATTGACACAGATCATCTACAAAATCATTTTATTCTATTTTGAAGCGGTCGTTTTAACACTCTTACAGTTTTGAATCGTCGCACCGTGGCCGCTTAGGCTGGCTGTGTTTGGTGTTCGTGACATCGGCGCAAGCGCTGGCTTATTGTTAAAGCAAACGCCGGACGGACGGACCGATAACCACTTGCGCATATGCATAGCGATACTGAGTAAACACTGGAAACCGAGCGTTCTTCACGTGTCGTTGGATGAACTTTGTATTAAGAGGTATAAAGGAAAGAAAAGGTGATTGGCCCACACCGTGCGTTATATCGTATTGTAACAAATAATATTATGAGTCTTATTTATTTTATTTTTAGATAAACCTTACTTGCGTCTACACTGTGGGTACAGAATACCTTTCATAAATCCTAACAGTACCTACAACGGTATACCCTTTCGATATATAATCTCAGTGTCAGCTGTTACATAAAATAATGTAAACAACTAGATGTTGACTTAAGTGTCAAAATTTTACAACTAAAGATAATCGTTAATGTATACATTCTATAACTAATATTATAAATGAGAATATGAAATTGTTTGTTTGTTACGCATTCACGCCTTCATTACTCAAGGAATCGGTATGAAATTTTGCGTGCGCGTTCTTATGACTACAGAGAAGGGCACAAGGTACTTTTCATCTAGAAAAAAGTACTGTTTCTAAATAAAATCTATATAAACGCGAGTAAAGCTGCGGTCAAAAGCTAATACACAAATAGTTGAATAATTTGTTTGATTTTCACTGGCAGTTAGACGTACTTTTCAGAGCAACATATAGGCTATAAATCATATTTTCTTAGGGGCTAAGATATAATTTAAGAATTTTACAGTTTCATAATCGTTAAACCAGAAATAAAATTAAAAACTACAACATATTTGTCAATGAATCCAGATAAAATATGAACTTCTTATGAAACGATAAAACCATTTTTACGGGAACCAAGCGATGATGACTCAGTTGGTAGTGTGTTCAGATACAGCTTCGAAGGACGTAGTTTCGAATCCTAGCAACTAAGTCGGAACTTTCGGTAAAGGAAAACATCGTGATGAAATCATAGCATAGTGGTAGGGCTGTTTCTAATTCCGCCTGGCTAGCTACCCTCAAGGTGAAAATCTGTCACCAAGCACCCGTTGGTGTGTTGCGGCAGCTGCACTTGAGAGCCAGTATCCCTCTAGGTTTAGCGTGACTACCATCTTAGACCACATCATCTTTTAACATCAGATGAGATTATGATCAAACGCTAACCTATAAAGTATAAAAAAAGACGCGGGCACCGGTTAGTATAGGATAACTTTTAATCGTTTTCAATGATTTAGTAACTATATAAAGATTTACTTGTATTGACTTTGATGGCACTTGTTTTGTTACGAAAATCCTATACTATATGTATAATAGATAAAAGTAATACGTGGAGAAAATAATAATGCAGTTTAATGTATACTTACTCCAGTATTGTGAATGTAATTGATGCAATATTGATTTGTTTCCTTTATCTTAAATAAAGAATAAGATATGTTAAGATTTTGATGAATTTAACACTTGCACTGACTATAACACTGATTCATCTTAAGCGCATAAAGCCATAAATATCGTCTAACGAACGTTATCTATAAGCGTGGTCTGGTATTGTTTGCCGACATAACATTGGGCCTCGCCGCGACTTGCTCAAACATTACCGTGTTTAGACCCCACGGATGTAGGACAGGTTTGCCGGTTAACTACGGACGTTGAGGGGTAGTGTCTTTGAACTGTTACTATGTAAGATATTTGGCTGATATTCTTCTTTCAACTATAATAATTTGATACAATATATAGAACCGTACGTGGAATATTCTAGAAATAAGACGATCGTTGCGTATACAAAATTGTATTATGATTTAAATAAAGTGGATTTTGCAGGTTCAACCGCGCTGTGACTACTAATCTCAGTGGTTTGATCTTGATACGAACTAATTAAGTTTTAATACTGTTCGATTCTGAAATAAGGTTCCAAAACATATCAGCGTTATAGAGGACACTATTTTCAGTCATCCTGTCAAGAAGAGGGAGCAGTCATATTTGATTTTGTTAACTTTATTGAGGTGCTCCAACAACTTGAGATCTATTCCTCTCTCTCTCTAATTCACGTGTTTTACATCCTTGTTCATATATAACTTAACAGCATATGACTTATGGCCTAAAAATGAACAATATGAACAGTAAGTTAAAAATTCTGCAAAAAAAAAGTCTAAATAGTTGTTAAAATTCTACTTAAAATATGAAACAGTAAGTTCAAGATAACGGTTTGAAAGTGAAGAAATCTCTTTAAATGAATATTATCTCCTTTCCTTAAGTAATACTTTACTTAATACACAGGTTCTTTAAAAAATATACCTCATTAACGTCGATAACTTTCAACTTTGTATCGAAAAGATAAGACTTCCAAGTACTGTGAAAATAACTACTTATTGATTAAATATATATTAAGTGTTTAATTTAACTAGTGATACTTGCAAGTTTTAAAGTGCATACTAGTGAATGAAACTTAAAAAAAAGGTAACAATGGAAAGTATTCGCATGAGAAACTGACATTTCCCATACAATACTGTGGCGTACACGTAATAAAAACATCTCAACCTCATTCGGGATGTAGAAAACCTCAAAACAATTATTTTATATAATGTTCCCGCATGCTTAGACACCGATTACCACAATAACTTACATGAGGACATCGTGGAATAAGTTTAAATTATACAGGGTATACATCTGAAGACTAAGCTGGCTTGTTATCTCAGTTAAACGTATTAAATGTTTATTATAAAGGCAAGTGCACGAATAAGTATGACAATAAACCAATTTTGTCTATCTGTAGGTTTGGATGTAACTCAAAAACGACTTGGTATTTTTTTTTAAATAATATGTGGCTGGCAGCAATTTTTTATCACCGAGTAATTGATAGACTAGAAAATTTTGACTGAAACTTTATCTGTTATGTGGTGACTTATATTTTATTCATAATCTTGTGTCATTTGACTCCATATCTCGTAATATTGGTTGCAGTTTACGTAATATAGTTTGGTTATTGTGCATAAGTGAAGTGGATGGAAAATAATACCACGGAGCATGAATTTTGACATGCCACAGTAACTCCCCCTGGAAAGTTCTAAAAAGGCGGCCGCCACCTTGTTAAAACATTGAAATTATCACAAGACATTTGTAATGTTATTACCTACCCGACAATAGCAGTAATAATGTAAAAGATTGGATGCCAAAAATGAAATTAAAAACAAAATCATTGATAGGCTATAAAATTATCAACAGTATTTATAATAAAATATATTAGTGGTATTTATTATCCCTAAGGAATTTTATTACAACTTATTTTTAGAGAAAATCCAAGGGTAATCAATACCGTTAATGCCAGTCCCGGATAAACAAATACCATACAAAAGAAGTGATAATAAAGAACAAAATAAAAAAATAGAATCGGTGTTAATATCCTCACTAGTTAAATATAATCATTGAAAACAAATCAGCCTATCTCATTATATTCAAGGTTAAAGAATAACTGTTCTCTATTACCAAATTGCAACCTTCACTAAGATATTATATTTCACAAACAAATCATTGATTAATATTTCTTAGTTAATTATAAGATCATCATCATCATCAGACTGTAAGAGACCCACTGCAGTGCCATAAGCCTCTTGCCGAAGGAAGGTTTGGGCATAATCACCACGCCAGCCCACCAAACTCTGAGAAAATCCTTAGTTCTATATTTTTCACATAAACGTTCAGGTTTCCTCATGATGTTTTCCTTCACCGATCAGCCGACAGTGTTACCAATTGAAATGATTAAATGTGCACGAATTCCGAAAAATCGTTGGTACATGCTTACAGGTTCAAACCTGCGGACATCGGCTTGATATTGCACCGGTCAAACCACTAGACCACCACGACTTGTTTAAAAATACATATGTTTTTAAAATAAACAATACTTTCGGTAACATTACATAATTGATTAGACATATGAAAATAAACATTTGAAAGCCTTTGGACTTAGGGCATATAGATGCTGCTTTACGTCGTGGTTGTAACAGTCCAGTGGCTATACTGACACATAGATTCGATGATTGCAGTTTCGAACCCTGACGTGTACAAAATATTTTTTAAATATTCGCTTACATTTACTAATTTAAATAGTTAACACTATCGGCTGACGGTAAAGAAAAACATTGTAAAGCAACCTGAATATGAGAAATGTTCTTGTTGTACCACTGCATGTAGGAAAATTGTAGAAGCGCGGATTTCTCTGTGTTTCAAATAGCCAATACGTTATTGTTTTTTTTTTTATAATAGCACGAAATTATAATATAGTCGCCTCTGCTATATACATTTTGGTGTATAATTAAATAGTTTATCACCAAATATTATGAGGATCGCTTTCCAGTCCAGCATAATTATTTTATCCTACTCTTCCCACAAGAAGAGAACTTTATCCCAGAAGAGGGAATCTTACAACCCATTGTTATTATTATTTACGACAATGAAAATAATCAAGAAAACATACTGTAAACATTGTATATAAAAAACTGATACTCAAATAACGTTAAGATTTAAAATTGTAATATAAACTCAACCGGCTAAGTACTTCATAAGCGTAGAAAAAGGCCGAATACCTAAAGACGATGTTAGGTGCATTTGGTCCCAATTCTTAGCCCATATATGGAAGCTTAGATGCCAGTTACTCTTGTGCGAGTACGACTTAGTAATTTTCAACAAATTTTATATCATACCGATAAAGAGACAGTGGTGTTCAATTAAAAAACATTGTACGAGTTTAGATTTTAAGTGTTACCATGGTATATTTTAAATATTACACGGGGATAATTGTTTTTTTAGTTTATAAATTTACCATCACCATCATCAGACTACAATATCGACCGAGCTGAAATAAAAATGTAGTCAGGCGGACTGGTTCTAAATTGCATCTACAAAAACACATTCATAAATGCTTGCCAACAAATTTTCAACTGTTGGATCGTAGCTAGCCATTATGGTTCCATCTCTATGGTTTCCTTTACAGAAAGCTCTTCGCATCTAAATTTTCAAATATCACTGTATTATATTAGATATTAGCAATCGCCCGCGACTTCACCCCCGTTAAATTGCAATATAAACTTAATAACAATAAAATATAAACTTAGCGCTTCCTAGTGGCGATTTATAGAAAGAAGAATAATTCATTGAAAAAACACTTGTAACCACTATGTAACGTTCTGCCAATTTTCATGGAAAATAAAAATGGAGTTTATATTACTACTAGCTTTTGCACGCGGCTTCACTCATATTCATGTAGATTTGATGTATCCCTTGTAAATAGACCATTTTTTTTTTCGGTGAAAAATATGGCGTGTCTTTTTCTGTATCCCTGACAAATTGTATGCAGAAAGTCATGAAGATCGATTAAATAGTTAAATCATGGAAGTTTAACAAACAAAATAACACTAGTGTTTATGATATTAGCAAGGAAGTAAGGATATGTCCACATAAGATAAAAGCAAAATATTCAAAATATACCCCGTATTGCATACAAGGGTATGCTATAAATATTATTTGACATAACAAAAGCAAGGCTTTAAAATTCATGCGCCAGAAGCAGTAAGCGATGGAGCTGCTCAAATATGCAATGTTTCTCAGACAGCGAACGTTACAAATAAGTAAAGGCAATTCTGAGAAGTACCTGTCGCGAACGGCCGATTGAGTGGAAACGCGATCGAGATATTACCATCGTGTTATGCAAATTCATTACTTAATAGTAAACAAATAGAGTTGAAAATATGTGAAGCGTGCGCGAACGCGATGTGAAGATCGGAGTGAGAAATTGCTCATATCGAGTACGTTTTTAGTTTAGATTGATAAGTGACAATAAAATTGTTGTGCGACGACCTCAGGAACGGCCAATCGGCTCGCAGCGTACAATTGGACATTAATTGCGTTTGTTTATAAAATTGGAACGGAGTGTGGTGTTTGTATAACATGGTATATCCATGTCGCTGTCGGTTCGTGTACCGTACAATGCATGAAGGTACTTTGATACGAAGTGATTATGATTTCTCGCTACATTCTCTTAATTGTAGGAAGTCTTGTAATGAATTTTAGTTTGTTTCAAAGATTTGAGATAAACAATTATTGCCAGAGAATATTAAGATAACGGAATAGAAAAATTCATTATTATCTATACCAGTATTCTTGTTGATTAATCGATATTGTTGATTTTGTTTCCATGGGTAAATATTTGTAACTACCTTGTCAGAATGAAAAAGTGTTATAGCGTTGTATAGCATTTTATTGCTGAAGATTATATGGTACAATCACAGCAAGCTATGACTTTTAGGAGCAGTGCAATTGGGTTACGCGACAACGACCTAATAGAACGAACGGGCCGTAACAACAGACAGTACAAATGCAAATAAAGCAAAATTAACGCCGATGAAACCGTGGAGCAAATCTAGTATCCAAATAAATTTTTAAATTTAACTTCACTGCATTGATGGTAAACATCTACTTATTAAAATTGTGGTAAGCACGATGCAAGAGAGAAGTTATTAAATCCAAAAAAATAAGTCTTAACTCTTAACGTGAAATATCACAACTGACGTAAGAACATTAGTTTACCGTAAAAAGCTTTAAAAGAATATTTTTGATTATATTTTTATAGCACAAGACCATTAAAAGAAAATCCAACAGGAATGTTTAATTTATAAAATATAACAATGCATACAAATGTCTCCTTAAACAGCACTCAAAATGTACAGAACACAAGTAGAACTTTCCCTCAAAATCGTGTTTCGTACGGAATTGTCCCTTTCTCTAAGCTAAATATAACGCTGGCTCAATCAATATTCAAAAAGTCCCATCGTTGTCCCGACCACAGAAATCGTGTGTAAACGAATCGAATACTAAATGCATACTTGAGATATGCATTAGTATTCAGTCGGGTGGGTTTACGCGAACACGCCTATGGATATGTATAGCATTAAACTGTTCTTTCTTATCTTGTTCAGATCTTGGATACATTAATATTATGTGTTGAACGACGTTCTGAGATGAGTTCTGACGGAAACATCGGTAATTCCGAATCCGGTATCGATATGAGATTAGAATTTTACCGTTTGTCATCGCCACCGGACATTAAACAGAGTACCGATGATTTTTTGTTGTTCCTAATGTCTCTGAATATTTTTTCTTAAAGTTTAAAGTTACTTCTCCAGTTTTATAAACAATACAAAAACGGAGTAGTCAAAAATTTACATAAGGACTCTTCTAAACGCTATGACTACATAAAAACATACAATAGATTCTACCGGTCGACTGCTTTTTAGGTAACTAGCTTCTGCTCGCAGCTTCGTTCGCATTAATGTGGACATGATCTATGATCAGCACATTTTTTTCTGGATAATAGGTAACCCGACATCCTTTTCTGTACCCCTGACAACGTGTGCAATAAAAACGAGGTAGTCCAGAAATACCGACGACAGAAGTGAAAACTCAAAACAATGAAAAACATTGCACATATATATACAGTATGCATATAGCTCATGGGAAACATTGCGTGACGCTGACGCGAGTTCTATGATTTTTGTTCACCCAAAAAAGTGCACAAGGCACCTAAAGAAGTTTTCACTTCAAAATACTTGATGATCCGTAAGGCGTGAAAACGTAACAAGTCATATTATTATAACTTTATTACAAAGAATAATGTTTAATCAAATTTGTATTCTTCATTTTTATACAGGTTTTTTTAATTATATTAATAATCACATACTGAGTGTAGATATGTCACGCGTTATAAATCAGCACATATTGTATACACATAGTATCATGTCAATGGACATTTGTAGCTTATATATATATAATAGTGTAATGATCGTGCGAGATATTTTGTTCGAACAAAAATAAACTTTCTTCCTATTCTTTTTGTAATACACAAGGAAAATCACATTACTTTTGTACATCTAAAGTCTATTAAGATTAAATACACAGAAAAAGGATCCTCGTCGTATCAGGTTAATAAAATAATGAACAGCTTCAATCTTGACTAGAATTAAGGAGATCGAGTTACAAATTGAATAAAATAAAACAGTAAAACTTAAATAATTTAATGTAGGTAGGTATATACCATGCTTATAAAAAGGTCAAACACCTTCTAAATAACTATGAGATTTTTCAATAAAATTACAAAAATATTACAATCCAAAATAAAAAGTTATCTCAAGACAAAGCAAACAGAAATCTTTGCTTACATAAATATTAATCTTTATACGTCTAATAAACAATTAAATAATTATTATATTTCAAAGTAAACATAATTAAGCGAAGATGAATTCATAAAAACTTATCTACATTAAAGAAAATTCGGAGAATAGGAGCCACAACGAGATTTGTGAGATAACAAAAGCGCTTTGTAATTATAAGCAGATTAGCTTACTAAATAAAGATAAATATATTTAGAGATACTCTTAGAAAATAACCTCATGGTAGACTTAATGGCGGAATTCTCAACATTTACTAGCGGATTAGCAAAAATATATTTTATATGTAATTACAGTGCTATTGATCCGAACTAAAATTTCAGTGGTTTACGGCGATTTCTAACCAATCTCTAATGGGTCTGTAGACCTATCTGAGTTAACTAATGCCTTGCTAACAAATGCTTTATGGATTCCAGGTATAATCTCGTTTAGAACAGAATATGAATAAGAATACTACAATATACCAACGTTACCTTAAATCTGCGTAGCCTATGTTATCCAATAGGAAAAAGACAGAACAAGACAATATCCGTATCCAGAAACTCACTCATAGATTGACGCTTATTTAACGACAGGCAAGCTCTGATCAATTCGAAACATTTCAGCATGGACCAATAGCCACATTCAGTACATTATTGTAAATAGTAAAATAATTCAGCATGAAATAAGTATTTTAACAATATCCTATTTTAAAATGATCTTTACTTTTTCTATTACAACATTTTACACACACAATTTCTATAAAATTCCGTTTTTTGTTAATATATGGAATCATTATAAGTCCAGCAACATGTTGATTTGAAACGGGACAAAAAGGTTCGATTCCCCGAAACGGAGCTCTCGAGCACGCTACTAGCGCGATACAGTGACACCGAAAATGTTCACTTCCTAGCTTAACACACAACACAGATTACCCCACATACGTACACACGCACACAGGTACACACATATGGTGGCAGATTTTTTTTTTTACCTTATTTATCGAACTATAGTTTAGCCGATTTGATAGATACAAAATACACGTTAGAGTTCGTGAGGCACACATGGTGATGGTACACATACGTGCTTTCTACATAATTCTTATGTATGATTAACTTAGCTAGTTTAGCTTAGTAAAATTTGAATCCAAGGCAACAGTACAAGCCGAGGTTAGGTTAGGTTAGCACTTGGCACCCTTGAACTTGTTGCCAAGAGCCACATTATTCCGGAGAAACTGAAGGCGCATCAGGCCAATAGCATTAGTCAGTATAACACGGGACTAAAAATATTGTTTTATTACAAGTTGTGTATCCACATTATTCCGAAGAAACTGTGAAGGCGCATCAGGCCAATAACATTAGTCAGTATAACACGGGACTAAAAATTTTGTTTTATTACAAGTTGTGTATGTGTTAAAACATGCGCACCTTCCATATCTGTTCATTCTGTACCAGAAGTGCAATTAATTCGTATTTTCAACACTTCTCCACAATTAATTTCTCTTGAATATTATAAGGCTTTTACGACAAAACTTAGTGGAATAAATGAAACGACAGCAGGAAGTTAAAAATCATTAAAGTCAAGTTAACGGATTTTTATACAATTTATGGTGTCGTTCGTGGACACTGTACCAACTTTGAAGTACTAATAACTTAGTATACTGTGATTTATGCATCCATATAGAAAGCACGGGCATTTTAAATCAGACGAATAGTTGTGATTAAGGGGGTCTAAGGAGGGAGTCTTCTTTCTTTCTTTTTATATAATTGTCTTAATTCCGTATATAATTCTTAATTAATATTCTATTTTAATGTTATTGAATTATTTCTAATTTTGTAAACATATTTCCTAACAAAAAGGCGTATTATCATCCGCACCAATTTGTAAGAATTGGTATTTTGACGCTAAAACTGTATCTAATTCGTCGTTATTATGTTTAAATATGAATACTAAATTACAGTCTGATAATTGACAACGTAGAAATTTTATTCCAAAATGGAGTGCTTATTACAGCAACCACTACTAAGTATCCATTATTTATTTAACTTTCAATGTTATTAAATGATGTATTTATAACTGGTAACTTAACCAAATCATGCTGGATATTATTGGTTCTATTGGCACGTGTGGATCGCGTCATGAATTATATAACGTTACTGTTGTCTGGATAACAAAGAACATACCCTGGCAGACAAAGATAGGGTAAACACTCCAATATCAGCCAGTATTGACTTATGGCTAAGAACGAACCTTTAACACGGATAGAAAAGATTACAATTATCTACCAACTAAGTACTGCCTGGACTTTTTTAAAATATCCTGAATATAATTACTTTATTGCAAAATTCAAGAAACTAGGAATCGTCCTACTATCGTATAAAATTACATGCATAGCAGTTGTTGGTAAACTGTCCACGCGGTGTTGTTATATGCAGCTAATTCCAAGTAATATTCACCGAGAAGGTACAAAAGTATCATATTATTCCCGCGAATCCAAACGCCGAGAAATCTGATAACACAAAATCATACTGCAGTGAAATTTTATATAACATACAATTAAAAATTAATTTAAAAAAACGCTGTTTCGAATCCACTCCACTTTTTTCAAACGAGTCGTTTCACAAGTCGGCACTCCGCAATGTGAGAACGGAGATGTTAACCGACCGGTTAGGTGTAACATCGCCTGGGTGTAAGCTCACTGTTTTGTTGTGCCTTCTCGTTCGATCGGTTAACTGCCCCGCGCTTTCATAAGCTCAGCTAGTATACTCGTAACCACTCACCTTCGACACCGTTGATACTGATGGCTATAGTCGTCAGCACGACAAAAGACAGCAATTGAATTCCATAATCCGGTATAAAGTTCCTCGACCACATTTTGAAACACAAAACATTCACACACGGATCACACACATTTGTTTTAACTCCTGCTTATGTCGTAAACACAATACGATCAACACTCACGGAACTAAATGTAAGAACAGACACTTCATCTTGTTTTTAAATTGTCGTTACGTCGATAACATTTGTTTTTTGAACATTTTGAGCGGTAAAACACGTTCGAAAAAAACGTAAACCCGGTAGGATCATGCGCAGCCGCGTCCCGCTCGCATCTGACGGCTTTGTTGTAAATACACAACGTAAGGTAAATCAAAATGGCCGCCAGGACGAGTGTGTGCGTGTGCGCAGCTTGTAACATAAAATAATTCGAAATTTCAGCATTTTAGCTACTCTCAAACTTTTCTATATTACAGAATATAACAGTGTAAAAGTAATTTATCTCATAAATAATGTTGATTATTAGTAAAAACCGTGAGAATAGACCGACGCACACATATAACTGTACGCGAAGGAATGTTGATCAATGGAGAAATCAAGCTACAGTGGTGTGCACACATTGGTAGCGAGCTTTTGAACTTTGTCGTACCGCAACCACAACAGAGATGGCAGTAAAATAAATATATGTTTAGAGGGATTTGGATTATCAGTATTAAATTAAACATGTAATAAAGTAAATTATTTACAGTTAAGACATTGGAAACAACTAGTTTATCTCTGTGTTACTACCTAATAATTTAAATTTACTCGAAAATATAGAACTTTCATAAATATTCAAACATCAACTAGCATCACCATTAGATTTCGAATGTATAGAAAAACAGTGTAATATGAAATATTTACAATTTTGTTTACCTATGAAGTATTCATTTCAATTCTAGCTAAAAGTAAAAATCAACCAACATATATTATAAGATAATTAAATTATTTTATTGTACTTTTGTTATGTGAATTTTATAATTATTCTTTTATTGTTGCTAAATTATGCATGATAATTAGACAAATTTAAAAACAATGTAAATGTAATAATACCGAAACGTACTCATGAATCCTGAAGATAAACCAGGAGCTTTTTAGTCTAATAAGCCTGAAAGTAAATGACGGAATTACAAGTTAAATCAATAAATCCGTTGCTATATTTGCTACAGCAACATACATTGAAGTGAATTAGAATCCGCAGACAACTATTGAACTACAATGGCTATGTGTTTTGAAAAACATCCATTCGAAATTGAAATACAAGATCGTCTGACGACAATTAATACGAAGATATTTGAAATTAAAAAGAAAATACAATTATCGGGTATGTTTTTCTCTTTTTACTCCTCACACTTGGACGTAGATACATTAAAAAAGTGAAATAATTCTTTGTCATCTAAAAAACTGTATAAAATTCGACTATGGTAAAACCACCTAAATATCTGTATCTACCACAAAGCAGTAGTGCTCGTACTCCTTGCTATGTTCCTCTCTGAAGGATGTGGTTGGTAGTATACTGACACACAAGAAATATCTACTTAGTCTTCATGAATTATATTTTCCCTCAGTAGTTGACTTTAACCTGGAT
Organism: Antheraea assamensis; assembly: GCA_035772565.1. Lineage (NCBI taxonomy): Eukaryota > Metazoa > Arthropoda > Insecta > Lepidoptera > Saturniidae > Antheraea > Antheraea assamensis. The sequence goes on from JAQQSE010000067.1 coordinate 2,707,180, forward strand.
TATATTAATCTATGTTAGAAGTTTGCAGACTTTTTTTTATCATAGACCACTTTCAAAATTTAGGCTGGTTCCGGTGAACTCCCTGCAGCTACATTTTTACCATATTTCCAAAACTCGACAATAAAATGTGAAGATTATATCTAACTATGAAATTTGCGTTGTACTGAATATGGAATATGCAAGTTTTTACAAGTAACAGTCGCTGAGCTTCTTAAAATATAATCTGCCTACATTGATAGGTGAAGTCAAACCAATATTTTAGTTCTTCACTATCGAGAGCAGAAAAATCGTCGTGGACTCCGCTTACGAATTGTGAAACTTCATTTTTTTGTTACGCCAACGTAAACCCCCCTCGAGTCTTCCGTGGACCCCTGGGGGTCCATCTGTACCACTTCGGGAACTAAGGATCCATAAGTATAAAAAAAACTTGATTGATATAACAATGCATCGTCCAAATAACTGGAGATAGAATAGTGAATTTTCATGTGGGTTCCTTTTACAGTGTAAGTGAGCACTAAAGGATTCATGGAAATTCAACCTGCAGTGTGGTGAAAAAGGGGATAAAATTTGTATAAAAATCCGTCATTTTCGCGGTGGTGGTTTCATGTCAGTAATTCTTTTAAATGTACACAGATATAAATTCAAGAGTCAATAAACTACTACTGCAACACGTACGAAACCGCGAGACATTGATAGTTGTATTATACTGATCAATTATAAAATTATGAGATTGACAACTCTAATAAACGAGTATAGAAGTCAGGCTGTTTCATTACAAGAGCGTTAAACATCTTGTTCATGTACTATTAACTGATATGCGCAACCTCATTTCGCGTTGTTTATTATGTTAACAATATATTTTATGTACGCAGGTAAAAACCAAAAAATTAAAAATTATAGCAGAAATACCTATGCTTTGCTTACAAAATTTATGTGTAAATAATTTTGACATGACATGTCATATTGATTGGATTTATTTTTATTTTAAACATTTTTATTTTGTAAGGGTTTATTGTATGTTAGTTTGATTTATTCGATAATGAATACACCGAAAGATACCAACTACTTTATCCTTGAACAAAAACCAGTGAGTAAATAACCCGAAAAGTACTGAGTACTTACGACCTTTTGACATTATTTACTCCCGGCAAAAATAATAATTTTGGTGGCCTTACCCATTTATATCACATGAACTAACTGTATGTAGAAATGTTACACAATGTCAACCTGTGTGTATACCACTGCTGAGCAAAACTTTCTGCTTGGAGGAATAAACTAACATAATCATCTCTTCGGTCCACATCATCAAGAAGAGAAATCAATAGTCACATAGTTTCCCTATATATAGCGGTACTACGAAAATAATCCCAAGCAGGGTTGAAGTGAGGCGCGCGCGGCCGTTCGTAAAAATTAAGCCAAATCATACGTTGTTACAACATGAGAAACATGTTGTTTCGACCCTACATAGGTGGGATAAGGGTAAGAAGAAGATGTGTAAATAATTATAACCGTTTACTTCATCTCTCTAGGACCACAATAAAATATATTAACCGATAGCGATATACCGCTAAACGCGTAGTGCTAATAGAAATCGAGGCTTTAAAACTTTATTATTTTATATTAAATGAAGATTCACAATACGTTCCACATTTAATGGCAATCAAAAATTCAGTAATTAATTTTTTAAACTATGAAGCGATGATAGGTAACGTGTTTGTCGTGTTTGGACATCGCGTCGATCGACATAGGCTGGAATCTTGTAATAAGGCGTAGATTTTAGAGATGAAACCATAAAATATTGCAAGGACTCTTTCTAATACCTATTTTACTACCTATCACCCTATGGATGTATTCTAGTAGTTGTATTTGAGTCAGTCGCATTCTTATCTACATTTATAGGCCACATGAAACAATCAAGTAATATGAACCAGAATATGAAAAATTGTAACACCTTCAACATTGTTAAGCGTTTTTCCGGTTACAGAAGGTCAAAGGAAATCCACATACGAAGAAAATGAAGCAGAAAAACAGCAAAACAACAATCTTATAGACACTTTGAAGAAAGAAATAAAACTCAGACTTAGAGAATTGGCACGAGCCAGGGCTGTCATTGCAGATGAAGAGATTCAAGTAAAAAAATATCTGAACGAACTATGTCCGATCGCTAATAAAAACGCCGATCAGGTAACAAATACACGACCATCTGCGTTCGTATTCTATTTTGCTATTTATAGTTTTCTTCTCCTCCTTAACTTGCCATCGATGTAGCATTCGCCACCTGTTTCAATTTCATTTTAAACCAAATATTAGGGTGCTTAATAATATTTACAGTTCATTTCTACATAAGTGTAATATCCTCCAAAAATCTTTATTACGTAATTGCCGCTATTCTATATGCAATAGCGAAAAGAAGCAGAAGAAGAATGTAGAAAAGAATAACTTAAAACCTAGATTATACCCTGATATTTTCATTACAGATAGTACACAACCTAGATTTAAAAGTGACAGACCAGCGTAAACTCCTTGATCTTTTAAAATATGAGAGACGAAAGAAGAAGGACAAACTAACAGCCCTGGAGAAGGAATACGAACATTTGTTAATTGAAAGTAGTAAAAGTGAACTCGTTAAATCTAAAATAACAAGTAGAGCAAGAAAGGTACTAATTTCATTATCAGTAGCCAGCGAATTGTGGATACGAAAGAATGCATCGTTTATTTCCCATCAGCTAGCAACGCCTCTGGTGGAAATGTGCATAAAACAAAATTATTAAAACTCATAATATAAGATACCCAATTCTACAAAAAAACATTCTTCGGTGTCATTAAGTAAATGATTTCACTTTAATGTTTTTAAATAAATCAAAACTAATCATTATGATGTGGCTAAATAAGTTAATAATAAACATACATATTTATACACCTCAGTGCTTAATATAGTTTAAACCAGATGGCAGCACACAGCGGGTATATATAGACGCATTAATAGTATTAAGTCAAAAACTTATTTATTTTAAACGAATTAGCAATAAATAAGACTTTGTATCTGCACACACAATAAAATAGACTGCAATTTTCTTTACATAGCATGTGTCTCATCTGGAAAATGAAATACACAAAATTCTCATTCAATGGACCGAAGCAGAATTAGTGAAAAAGAAATATTTGTCTATAAGGTAAAAAAATATGTTTTAATATTCTACAAAGCACGTAATTGTTACAGGGAACTAATTATTACAAAATTGTTTTCTGATGACTTCATTGCTTCAACAAGATGGTGGCCTTGTTGGAACTTTCTGTGGAGTTTTGTGGCATCTGAGAATCCCCATTCCGTGTATTTTTAATCCATTTCACTTGCGCACAAATATCAAATTATATTTCACACAATCTCACCGATATAGAAGCAAATAGTGCAAATATATGAAATATATGAAACTGCTCATGAGAGACATGACAAACTAATATCCTGGCAAAAAGTAACTGACGTTCTTCTTCTTTTTACTTTGGTAATTAATCCTCTTTAATAAAGATTATAACGATTATTCAATCATCAACTCGAAACTTTATAAAGTGTCTAGTTATGCCTTCGGTGTGTCGACCAGATGGTAATCTCCTTGGATATATTAGAATTTATGTCCTGTTCCCATTCACTTTCCTTATGTATAATAAACATTATTATACAATATAGGACAAATAACGCAACAATGAAAATAAAAGCTACTAATTATTATTTTAGCAACGCGGAAACATTTGCCAGTGTCATTATATATGTCAGGTATAGTTATACTTGTGCTTCTAATGTGTTAAGGTTATTTCTCAATTTATACTACTTTCTAAACTTCACTCGTCGCTATAACAAGATGGTGGATCTCTTTTGAGAACTGTCCATAAATTTTTGGTGTCAATGGAAAACACATATTTCTAGTTCTTCGTTATAATCCATTTCACATGTACACAGAAACCTAATGATATCACGTAAATTGATAAATAATAGAAAGTACTAATATTAATACAATATGAGGATTAAATATTTAAATGATAAATCACGTTACAAATATAATGTGATTAACAATATGTGGTATTTTAATACTCCAATCCAAAAGTAATATATATAAAAGTAGCACAATCATACAAAGTTATTTAATTTTAATACGTACGTATACATATGTAGTACATATTAACTTGTGCATAATTAAGTGTTATGAGTAAGATGCCTTTGCCTTACTGCATCCCAAAAAAATTTCGAAATGTTTCCAATCTAACACATAACTCGAATTATATATACTATTATTATATCTTACAGACAAGCTCTAGTAGACGACTCCGTGAAATTTGAGAGTTCGCTTTCACGTATAGAAGAATTACTAAATAATCAAAAGGAAGAAATTATTAAACTCGAGGTATGTTTTAAATAATAGGTCACATTGTGTTTTGGCGGGATTTTAGTCTGCCATGTAGAAGTTTTTACTTTTTATACGTAAACTTATGTTGATTGGCCATGTGTGGTGTAATATTAGAGCTAATTTGCATAATGTAAGTTGGTTATTTTAAACGAGTAAAATAGTATAACGAGTAAAATTACATGGTGGTAGGGCTTTTTCTAAGTTCACCTAGCTAGCTATAACCCTCAAGTTGAAAATCTGTCGTCGAGCACCTGTCGGTCTGTTTCGGTTGCTGCACTTGAGAGCCAGTATCCCTCTAGGTTTAGCGTGATTACCATCTAAAACCACATCATCATTTAACATCAGATGAGATTGTGGTCAAATGCTAACCTATAAAGTATAAACAAAAGATAACAAATAAATAACATGGAACATGAATTTTGAGGTTTTACAAAAACTATGTAGAAAGTTCTAACAACTGCAAATACTTTGTTAGAACACTAAAGATACTAGACAGAAGATACTTATATAATACAAATTAGCCATGGAACGGGACTGTACCTTTCACAATTTCAGTCATTTTTGGTAATTTCAACCTAAGCATAGCTTATGTTAAGTAACTAATGAGTTGATATATCAGATATATTTAGACACCATGCACAAAACTCAACTATGCATGCGGATCAAACCCGCGCTTTCTTGGCTCAATACCAGGCCGATACTACCACTGCGTTACGAGACCTATTGTGGTCATGTTTCCAAATCTCATGGTGTCAAAATAAAAGAGAACTGTGAAGAAGTTGATTTCGCCATGAATACCTCTGTAATAATACAATGTTATACTAAATACTACCAGCTAACTTCGCGGGGTATATTTTTTTAATTGAATATATGGAATTCTTTGTTCATAAGATTTCAAGAAAAATATATAAAATCTGTTTAATAGTTTGTACGTTATATCCGCAAAAATACAACACAATACTCATGACCCAGCCCGACTTCGCGCAGGTCGCACGTACCAATGTGGCGTTATAAGTTTTAAAATGATTTTGATACATTTTCTGACGCTATGACATTTATGATATGAAAATGGTGAATATTGAAATGTTTAATTGGCGTTGTACGACATGTGACAGCAAGTTCGTGAGGTTGCAGCGGACATGCGGATACGCGCGACGGCGGCGACAGCTGCGGAGGCGGCGCGTGCGCACGACGCGGAACACTCGCGCGCTGCCGAACGTGCATATTTCACACAACGGTTTAACGAGAGAAAACGGGAACTAGAAAAACTAGAAAAGAGAGTTTTCCCTCCTCAATGTAAAACATGAATTAATTTCAATTATCCTCTCTAATGTTATAATTTTGTTCGTTTGCTCTGCTTTCACATCTAAACTACTTAACCCATCATCATTAAATTTTGCATTCATTTTCTTAGTGGTACAGAAAAGAATATAGAGTACCTTTTATCCAAATAAAAACGTACTATTCCCGAGAAATAGGTCAAATCTACATTAATGCGAGTGACGCCGCATGTAAAAACTAGTCATTAATAATTACTTGAAAAAAAAATTTTGTTTTATTGAACCTTATAAAATGTTTATCTTCAAAATAAATATTTTGCTAGAAACCTATTAATTTACATTCTTGATTAAATAAATTGATTAAATTACCAATATATGTATTTATATGTTATTTTATTCTTTACTCTTCAACTATGGTGTGTTTAGAAAGCCTAGTTTTATCTGTTGCTTTTTGCTTTATTTCATTTTTCTTAATACTGTACTTTTAATTTAACATTACTAGTTAACTATGATCTGTCTATTTTTTTTGTAATAGCTGCCCTAAAAAAATATTTGTGTACTTACTCCGTGGACGACGCAGCGTTTAAAAGCCCATGAAAGAAACTGTCAATTTTTAAAAATGTATCATTTATTCCAAAATACTTGCTTGATAGTATTTCAATATATTGTGTTATTATTGTAACAGCAAGGCCAGTAGTTCGTCAAGATTCCACTAGATCGACAAATGGCGACGCTGTCCCCGAGGAGTGCTCAGCCGCGGCACAGATGGAGGATATATTCCAAAAACTAATGAAACTTACAGGTTCGTATTATCACAGAATATACATTTACATAGGTTAACACACGGTAGGACTTGTTTGTGTCTGATTAGGTGATACTATAATCATCATCAGCCTATAAGAGACCTCTTCTCTTCTCTTCTCCATAGGCCTTTTCTCGAAGCAAGGTATGGGCATAATCACCACGTGTTGACGTATTGGCAATTTCATATTCAGAGAAATCCACAGTTCTATATTCCTCCCCCCGCCTCCCAATCAAGTGTTAATACTAGAAAATGTTCTCAGGTTCAGGTTTCCTCACGATGTTTTCCTTCACCGTCAGCCGATAGTATTATCAATTTAAATTAGTAGATATATACGAGTTCCTCGTTCCTCGAGATTAGTAGTTTTGAATTGATCGAGTCTTAAAGGAACTGTGTTTTCGTTATATACTAGCTAACTCCCGCGGCTTCGTCTGCTTTGTTGGATATCGTAATAATATATTTTAAACCCAGTAAGAAAACATAAATCCGTGAAAGGTAAAATATACTTTGCAAAGAAATTATCTTTGTAAAAATGTTATCTATTTATTTCTCTCCTACGCATGCGTATCGCACATCGCTGAACGCGGGGTATTTATCAAAATTGTAGCTTCTTAAAATTTTAACAACTTTGTATTAGATGAAGATTGGTGATATTGTTTGTAGATAAGGACCAAGGGCTTAGAAATAAAACTTAAAAAAAATTGATGGCAATCTATCTAGTGGTTTTAGACTGATGCACATACAACGACATACCTCTTTTCATTGGCGTAATTATAGGGTGGCAAAAGGGGAAAACACAACGGGCCCCCAGAACTTCTGGAACCTTTAATTTAAGCAACACTATGATACAAGACAGACTACGTAACTTGGATTTACTAAAATTGAATTACAGTGTGGCGATTTTACTGGGGTTGCATTTGAAGAATTTTCCACGGGCGTCAGATGGTATAGTTACGATACTGCCTTTATTGTTGTATTTATGTATATAGGCCTATATATATATATATATATATAGATATATACAGATTCCTTTGCTCTCTCTAATTATATGCGGGTTATATCATCGGTGACATTATTTTTTATGTCAGGCGTCACCGATCCCGAGGAGGTGTTCGACAGGTTCCGAGCCCAACGGGAGACATCTAAGCGTCTGAGCTACCTCCAGCAGACCACAGAAGAAGAGAAACTCGACTTAGAACAACGTCAGACAACGCTAATGGCTGAACTGGAGGCGTTTAAATACGCCTCCGTCAAGGATAAGGATGAGTAGGATGTCACAACCCCTAATTGTCATATTGTCAACATTAAATAAAATTAAAAAAAATCCGTATAAAGCATGATAATTGCGTAGGGAGCTGACAATGCGACTGAGCCGTGCTGCATGGTATCTCATTGACTTAGGCATTCACAGTTCAACCTTTCTTGATTTTCGTTGGCTGTCCAATACATCCGCGTCGGCTCTTGTTACTTCTGACCTACATATTGTATGACAATTGCTCCGCTGCTAAAGGCCGTAGTGTAATACTAGGTAGCCTATAACATTATAGCTTTATAATATTATTTGGCACAGATTTGATGTACAATTAAATTGCTCTTTATCTATACATATAATAAAAATGAAATGCCTGTATGTAATATCAAAATAACAACTTTTTACTGACTGGATATGGACGTGTACACGCTATTTATACCAAAAATTTAAACATTTTGTCGGTCTGTCTGTCTGTTCGATTTATTCCGAGTAATCTCCGAAACGACCCAATCGATTTTGACACGCATTTTCCTGACAGATATCTGAAATTAAAATGAGTAATATGGACTATTTTATTTTACACTAACTGTTACCTGCGACGTCATACGCAGTGGAACATCTGGAAAGATTGGACCAATGTTCACGAGACTTTATAAGGAGTAATTTAGGCTATTCTATTTTAGGCTAACTGTTACCCGCGTCTTCGTCCACTGTGAAATTTAGTAAAAAAAATTGATCAACGTAAATGTACGCGTGAGGCGCACGCTGTACTACTTCTTTATTTTATTATATTTGCACGTTGTAGTGTAATTGTATTACACGGAACAATTATTTTTTTGAGAAAATTACCACATCGCTTACCTCATTTCTGCTACTTCTCCTCGGCAAATAAAAAATACACGTCGCCGAACTCTCGCAGTCTTTATAACAATCGTAATTTATTCAAACTAATAACTTTATACTAAATGAAGCTATAACCATAAATTTTCTAAATATGGACCATATATCTGAGCATTAAAACCAAAAAACGATCAAATCTATCAGGTAGTTTTTGAGTGTTTGCACGCACAACGATAGAACTTTATCATTTTATTTATATAAGCTTAATTCATAGCCTCTTATTAAATTAATAAGTTTATTATCATATTGATTATTTAACAGGGGACAAGATCAAATTAATGAACTCAAGGAGGACATACGGAAAGAGATAGAAATCTCTACGGATTTAGAGATAAGAATAGATAACCTCGAAACCTTTCTATTGGACATAAAACGTTTACTTTACGATCTGTGTAAGCTATTGGATGTGAGTAAATTTTCGCACATATAAGTTATTTCTTGTACTATAATTTCCTGACCCCTTTATATACGCTTAAATACCAAATAATATAATGAATACTATACTACTATCCCGAAATTGAGAAAATAATTGAGGTTAAGAGAAGATGAGACAAAATTGAGAAAATTTTAAATCGTCCGATTTGGCGTGTAACTATATATATATATAGACATGAAATAAAATGTTGAAAATATTAGTGGATAAAAAACACGTGTAGAGGAAATTGTTGTTCTTATAATTGTCTTTTGCTTTCCAACTTTATGAAACGTTATGTCATTCGTATTTCCGTTACTTTACCGTTATATACATGTCGTTTCAAAATAATTTTACAAAAGTGTGATGACTTTTCTATAAATATTTACGCTATATACACAAAAGTTGCGTATAACATTTGGTAATGTGATAACAACAATAACTTTTAAATTATTATCTTACAATTACAAATATGATGTGTACAAAACCCAGAGTTTTTGTTTCAGATTATTCCAGAACCAGCAATGCCCGAATGGACGGCCGAAGCTCGTGACGTTCAAGAATTAGTCGCAGTTCTCACATCAAGATATGAGAAGGCTCGACTACGAGTCCACGATATCACAGAGAAGAATAAAGACGTAACCACGATATTTGTACCATCAAATGTAAGTATATAATTGATTTAAGATTGTGTATTTTTGTATAAGAAAAACAGTTTTGGATAATTTGTTAAAAAAAAAACAGTTAATGTATGATGACATGGTTCGTAATGTTAATTGATGATTTGGTCATAGATAATGACATTAAGGAAACATCCATAAATTACGGCACACTTTAATGGAGGAAGGCGGTTAGCAAACTGTGATATCACGTCGCGTGAAAACTTATAAGCTTTGTGACATCATATGAATACATTCATTATTCCTACGACGTAATACGTCGCTGAACAGTTAATACTTTAGGCTTTTTTTAGGGATCGAATAGCTTCAAAATCTGTGGAGATTACTCTACTGTGGAGATGTACTGTGGACAAAGTTGATTAATTTTTTGACGTGGTAAAATCGATGAACGGTGCCTGGACGTACGCAAAAGCATGACTCATCGTCACGTTCCGCCAAGGCCGAGCACGCAAGCGAGAGCGCGAAACAAGTGATAGAGAGGCGCGATCTGCCTAAGCGTTATGCATATGCCGATGCGTCCGAGTAGAAGAGAGACAGGGGCAGCACACAACCTATACGTGAACTGCTTTTTCCACTGTTTATAAAGTGAAGTGAAAAGTTAATGTGGTTCCCATTGTTTATTAATTGCAACAACAATTGCGGAAAAAGTATGCAATTTTTCATCAATATTTTGTTATGACGTTAAATTATCGTCAGTAAACCGACTTTACAAACAACCAATTTTTATCGTTATTGTCGTCTGCATATAATGTCAATTAAGGATTCAATTCGAGTCAATTGAAGAAATATAAAAATTAATTTAATATTTTGTGTCTCACGAAAATGTAACCCACCCATGACAAGGATGGAGGAGACTGATGACAATTTTTAATTTTGTATGACGTAGTTTATGGATGCTTTTTAACTTATAAAATGGGCTAGTTCATACATCTAAGTTATGGAACATACCGACAAACGTTTATCTTAAAAGTGGTCATTGGTTAAGCGAACATAACAATCTTTATAGTAAGAATTAAATTAGATAACTTATTACTATGATAACTCAAGGTAATTAAAAACGATAAAGATTTTAATGTCTTACGAAGCCGGCGAGCGCAGCTGCGTCCGTGGCTGGGATCAGCATTCACAGCCACAGCACCCCGAAAGAGTCGGAGAAACCGACACCAACTTACAAGGAGCTATTGCAGAAGGAACCTGTCAGGGTATCTGGTAAGTACTGGAACCAGGATTAAGGTTGTGAGAACACTATACTAGGGAAATATAAATATATTTTATTTTAGATTCCTCACCAAAAAAATACAAAAAGCTTAGCATGATTCGCATTACTTTGTATGCGATTTCAGTTTTCAGCTCCTTACAAAGTGCAACAAGTTTAGTATTTGCCTACAGATAGTAATCATGTAGTGGTCTAAATCATCAGTTTAGACTTCCAAATTTATACCTTGTTGAGTGTTTTTTGTCATAGAATATATAAATTCCATAGAAATAACCTCTCTGTGTGATTATTTCTTCTTTATTTTTAATTTATGGTGTTGTGTGTAAGTAATACTCAATTTCGCCAATGTCATGTAGATACAAAGTGTGCGTTGTGTGTAACAGATAGTGGCATAAACAAAGGAGAGCGATTAAGAAATGTAATACGGAAAGGAAATTAATTAAGACATATAATAAAAATATTCAGATCGAGTTATTGTACTTTTTAAACAAAAATTAATACAGCCATGATGACGCGATGATGGCTCAGTTGGTAGTGTGTTCGTACACAGCGTCGAAGGACGTAGGTTTGAATTCTAGCAACTGAGTCGGAGCTTTGGGTGCAGAAAAAACATTGTGATGAAACCATAGTATGATGGTAGAGTTTCTTCTAAGTCCGCCTGGTTAGCTACCACACTCAAGTTGAAAATCTGTCGCCAAACACCTGTTGGTATGTTGCGGCAGCTGCACTTCAGAGCCAGTCTCACTCTAGGTTTAGCGTGTTTACCATCTTAGACCACATCATTATTTAACATCACATAAGATTGTGGTCAAACGCTAACCTATAAGTATAAAAAAAGAAGCCAAAGATAGATGCATATCGATTAAGACATAGACAGTTTGATTAAAGTTTGATTTTGTTAATTTTCATCAATGAGAGCAAGACGATCACAGACTAATCTGTTTGACAATGACGTTTATCACATCAATTATAAATCATACATTCAACATTTGCTATGTTTACGTAAACTTTGAGTCTTTTGTTGAAGTTAAAATAACTTAAGAAATTTATTATTATCTAATTATATTAATTTAAAAATGTAACTTTAAATTTTACCTATGTACACTATTTCTCTATATGAAATGTATACCTTACAATGTATGCTTGCTTTATGTCATATCTCACTGACCAATGTGCACGCCATGCACTTATAAAGGCGCTGAAGGTTTTTCTTCATGTATTCATTCATAGATAAAAATAACCTACAAATGACTTACTTCAATTAGGTTCTGTTTCTTCAATTAGTTTTGTTTGAGATTAGCGATAAATGCCCACACATTGGCATCAAACATATTTAAAATAACCTGCAAATGACTTACTTCAATTAGGTTCTGTTTCTTCAATTAGTTTTGTTTGAGATTAGCGATAAATGCCCACACATTGGCATCAAACATATTTAAAATAACCTGCAAATGACTTACTTCAATTAGGTTCTGTTTCTTCAATTAGTTTTGTTTGAGATTAGCGATAAATGCCCACACATTGGCATCAAACATATTTAAAATAACCTGCAAATGACTTACTTCAATTAGGTTCTGTTTCTTCAATTAGTTTTGTTTTAGATTAGCGATAAATGCCCACACATTGGCATCAAACATATTTAAAATAACCTACAAATGACTTACTTCAATTAGGTTCTGTTTCTTCAATTAGTTTTGTTTGAGATTAGCGATAAATGCCCACACATTGGCATCAAACATATTTAAAATAACCTACAAATGACTTACTTCAATTAGGTTCTGTTTCTTCAATTAGTTTTGTTTGAGATTAGCGATAAATGCCCACACATTGGCATCAAACATATTTAAAATAACCTACAAATGACTTACTTCAATTAGGTTCTGTTTCTTCAATTAGTTTTGTTTGAGATTAGCGATAAATGCCCACACATTGCCATCAAACATATTTAAAATAACCTACAAATGACTTACTTCTATTAGTTTTGTTTGAAATTAACTGTAAAGGCCTAAGCATTGGCATCAAGCCTGGTAACAACTAGACTATGTAAAAAAACATTAATAATAATGATAATACATTTTTTCTTTGCCTATTAGCATCAGATGAAGAAGAGGATATACCTTCAAGATGTTACCTGAAGCGTCAAGCGCAAGTGATCGTAGACACGAAGTGCAGGAGAAAAGGTTTCCGTCCCTACCCGAGAAGATGAACACTTCCGAGCTCTGAATATAGTCATTGAACCAATCAGAATCAGAATCAAAATCAGAATAAAAAATAAAACTAATTTGCACTTGTGTATTTAATTATTCGTCTTTTTAAAATAACGTTTAATATATGTAAATGAATACAATTAATTGATTCTCAAGTACATTTGTCAAGTTTTAGTCAAAAGATTTCGTTGTAAATTTCATTGTGAAAAGCTTCATATGTGGACAGACCGGCAATGCCATATCAACATGATTTTATGATATTTCACTTGTATCGTAGTTTTATTTGTTTGTTAGCTGATGCTTGCGAGTTTCATTTCGTGAAAATAGTGTTGTAGGTACTAAATGTTTTCTAATTGTAGTTTTGTTATCACTTCTTAACACTTGTGAAGGATTCAGGTATTCGACGCAGAAAAACAGCAGGGTTTAGGAAATAATAACAGATTTATTATTCATGTACACAATTAGTCTTAGTAACCACTTTTTCCGTCAATCTATTTTTTCGAATATATAAAAAAAAAACCAAAAGCCACTTCCGACCATAAATAACATTAAAAGAAAAACTAGATATTCAAACTCGTCATACGTCTTACGGTGGTAATTTGCCAATTTTTAGATTATATACTATAGTAGTAATAGATTTAGAAAATGGCTGTTAAACGCCTTCTATTAGCAATAATACATATTAATTAATTACTGAACTTCTCAGAAAATTATAATTCGAAATAAACCTAACAAACACAGAAACAATCTCATTGTTATCTGTACTCTTCCTTGCAATAATATTCTTACGACAGTAAACCAATAAAATTATAAGTTTAGCGCCATCTGTTGTCGTCATAAATATAGTTTGTTGTTGCTTCTAAAGATGATTTTTTCTTACATTTATGTTCAATGAACAATTTTAGTATCTTTTTTATTATAAAAAAAAATTGTCCTAAAATGTGATAAGATTCAATAACTTGTAATAAATACAACACAAAACTAATTAGAAATTAACAAATTTAATCACAATCCTTATGCGATCGAAAAATAAAAATCATATTTTACTTATACAAAGTACAAAGTAAGTTATTCAATTTATAGAAATATATAATTGGCCAATTTTTAGTCTTTATTATAGTAGGAATAGATTTAGAAAATGGCGGTTGAGCGCCATCTATTTGCATATGATTATGATAATGCATATTAATTAATTACTGAACTTCTTAGGTTATTAATATTTATCTATGTGAAAATAAAATATTAACCACTTTTCTTTCGTTCTATGTCTTAGTAATGTAATACTGTGGTAATGTTTTATTTATGTTATAAAATACTCTGGTTTTTGGATGAGGATAAAGTCCATTTACTTATCTATTTTTCTCTCGTACTTAACTCCCGTCGTCATTAAAATTGAAACAACTTTTGATAGAGTGAACCGATTTTAATGAAACAAAAAATTTATGTTGCTCCGGAATATGCTTGTTTATTTTCTTGCTGGAGTTTTATCAGATACCTACTAATTTACCAGTGATGCCTGTTCAAACAAACAAACAAACAGACAGACATTTCTAAAAATGATCGAAATGGATTCTATTACTTATTTCTAGACGCCTGCAACAATATTTTTCTTAAATATCAAAAAAGTACAGACACATTGGATTTACATTCCTGTTTAGCCACTATGAAAACGCTAATCGACTTGAATATGTAGGAACCTAGACTGGTTCAGGAGACGCAATAATTAACCTCGGATTACGCTATAAAGACAGATCTATATATTATTTTAATAAATGAATGCTTTATATAGCGCCAAAAAGAATTTTTAATTATTTGATTGACATATCAGCTATAAAAGAAACTAATGCTTTTCGCCAGTCTCCATAAAAGATGACATTCGAGACACATAGATATAAAAACACTATAATATTCTGAAAAAAATATCAATAGAACTGTCATCAAAATCGATTCAGCCGTTTTTGCGATCAGCGAAAATAAACACTTGACAATACAAGTTTATTTAATTACATGAATTTTATATATATTACATTTCATGTATAGACAATATCTTTACTAATTTTAAAACCATGGGCGGTACTATTATTACTGGGATACGGTCTGATCATAAAGGACTACTCGTTAATATAAATTGTGAAAAACCTAGTACTGCTTGTAAGAAAACTGCTAAACTTGCATCAAAAAGTAGATTAGATCGTTTAAATTACAATGTTATGCAAACATTATCTGCCAATATTTTTAGTAATCAAGATCCAAATCAGGATTACGATAACTTGTTTAATGTTATCAGGACTAAATTTAATAAACATTGCCCAAGAAAAGTTATTAGTGTAAAAGAAAAGAAATCATTTTAGTGAATTGGCTACCACAGCAATTAAAAAAAGTAGAGACCGACTATACGATTTGTATCATAGGAGCTCATTGACTAGCAATGAATCCTTTCATGCTTATGTCAGAAATTATTCAAAATTTTTTAAGCGTGTTTGTGTAGTTGCCAAAGTTAATTTATTAAGAAATAATGTTCTTGTGTCTAGTAATAAGACCAAGACTGTCTGGCATATTATACATAAAGAATAAGGAAAAAATAAAATAAGTGATACTTCGCATAATCTGAATGTCGACGGAGTATACATTTCAAATAACTCAGAGGTAGCTACTGTTTTCCAGGGCTATTTCATAAATATGCCTTTACAGGTAACAAAAAATATCATATCGTCAGCCCATGGTGCCGTATCATTTTTTTAAATCTGCATCTGTAAATTCAAAATTTAATTTCACATCTGTTAGTGCAGGTGAAATAATAAGGACTTTTAAACTGTTAAACTTGAAGCATACCGAAGACATATAGGCAATGTCGGTAAAGGTAGTTCAATCCTTAATTATTAATATTTCATCATATTTGGCAAACATATTTAACCAGTGTATAGCAAAAGGAACCTTCCCCAATTTAATGAAAATAAGTAAAGTGGTTCCTTTATTTAAATCAGGTTGTAGGAGTAGTCTTGGAAACTATAGACCAATTTCTGTACTTCCGTCTTTAAGCAAGATTTTTGAAAAGATTATGCTTAAGCAATTGTTGCAATATTTTAAAGTGCAAGAGACTTCTAGACAGTTTGGTTTCACAAAATTAAAGTCAACTACTGACGCTGGTGCAACGCTATTGAGTCATACGAGTATATTACAGGCATGGGAGGATGCAGGATGCAATTGGTGTGTTTTGTGATCTGTCTAAGGCCTTTGATTGCGTAGACCATAGTACACTTATTTTTAAATTAAAACACTATGGTGTATGTGGAGCTTCTCTCGACCTTCTGGTCTCCTATTTAAAAGATCGCTGTATCAAAGTTAGTATAAACGGGATAACGTCTGCGGGGTCGTCGACTGAAATTGGCGTTCCACAGGGTTCCATTTTAGGGCCGTTTCTGTTTTTGGTATATGTAAATGATCTGCCGCCAGTGGTTGATAACTGTGCTGACATGGTTCTTTTCGCGGATGACATTTCGCTTATATTTAAAGTAAAAAGAATAGATTCCGAGTCTAGACATCTAAATAATACCTTAAATAAAATTTCAGATCGGTTCGCATTAAATAATTTATTGCTAAATGCAGACAAAACAAAATGCATAAGGTTTACCTTACCTAATGTTTCATGTATTGATACTAGAATAGAGATTGAAGGAAATATATTTGGATTGGTGGACAGTACCGTTAATTACAATTAAATTACTATGGGGTCCTCATATTAAAAAATTGGCAAGAAGATTAAGTTCTGCTGCATTTGCAGTTCGAAAAATTCGCCAACTAACAGATATTGCCACTGCTAGGTTGGTCTACTTCGCTTACTTCTATAGCTTAATGTCTTATGGTATTTTGCTGTGGGGGCAGTAGCTGAGGTAGAGACCATATTTTCACTACAAAAACGGGCAGTTCACGCAATTTATGACATGGGGCCTCTCGAATCATTAAAGGCTAAGTTCCAGGAGTTTGGTATCCTGACTCTGCCCTCCTAATACATACTTGAAAATTTAATGTACGTCTGTTAAAACTTAGATAAGCTAGATTTCGTAAAGGACCGGCATAATTTAAATACAAGAAATAATAACAATTTGATCAGTTCCATGTTTTAGGCTCTCTATGACCAGTAACAGTTTTTTTAGGTAATAGTGTTAGGTTTTATAACAAAATTCCAAAACACGTTACCGATTTGCCGGATACTAAGTTCAAGCACCATGTCAAGCATGTTTTCATTTCTAAAGACTATTACATGGTCGATCAATATGTGAACGATGGTGATGTCTGGAAATGACGCCATCTCTGTCTGTGCATCTAGTGGATGCACTAAAACCAAATGTTATTATTTGTATCTATGTTTTAAAAATATGAGTTATAATATGTGTAATGAAAAGATAAACCAGACCGAGTTTCTTGCCAGTTCTTCTCTATGATTGGGTTGATTTCCGAACCGGTGGTAACTTTGACGTTCATAAGCACCTCTCGGGGCCTAAACTAAATGAAGTATTTTTGATTTTGATTACAGATACCATTAAAAAAAAAACAAAGGAAAATATAACACATAGAAATAAATACATTGTAAAATCTAGTTATTCAACTTGTTTCATCCGGCTGAAAGCAAATTGAAAGTACTTATGTTTAAACAGTGTGAATATTAAATAAAGTTGATATGTTAATTAAGTAGAAAAAATAAAACGTCACAAACAGAAATGTAGGGACTACATTTACAGTACATTGTGCTTGGTAACCCTAAATTCATTCTGTGTTTTTAATTATTTGCTTTATTAAAATTAAATATAAATACGGAAGTGATTTGTTTACTTGTTACACTTTCACGCCTAAACTACTCAACCGATAGTCATTAAATTCTGTATACACGTAGACAAGGGTACATAAAAGTACTTAGAGTATATTTCATCCAGAAAAAGTACTATCCCCGAGGGATAGGTCAAACTTACTTTAACGCGAGCACAGCGATGTGTCCATGCTAGCTAATATTATATAAAATTTAACAATCGCTCCGTCTGTTTGGTGTCTCACAATAACAATCTCTTTTTATTTCCTTATTGTAATGTACTGATGTAAAAAGTATAGTATTATTTTTAAATATTAGTTTATGATTGGAGATCTTCTGGAAGTCGGCTATCAACAGTCTTGTCACACGTATTCGTTAGTTTGAATTATTTTAATAAAGTTTGCTGCATTAATCTATATTATTTTATTTTATATGTTGTACCAAAGGCTGATAAGCACCACTTATAATTTTGTAACGAATTTTAGCCACAAAAACTGTAATAGATTTTAATTTAAAAAGTAACACGTTAAGTACGTCAATAACAAACTGTCAAACGTGTTATTATTTTTGAAATCGATTTTACATGAGTATTTATAATATTATTAAATTTGTATTCTAATTCTAAATAAAACAATGTTTTGCCCGCACAAGAACTCTTACCTCCAATTAGTCTGTGCTATCAATCCACGTGTGATCAATAAAGCGGTTGACCGTGCAAAGCAAAGTATTCACTTTGATCCTCATGATAGTAAGTTTACTCTCCTTCGTTTTATTTAAATGGCTTTATGAGTTGGTCTCAATCCACTGTGATATATATAAATGAGTACTTTATTAATGAGAGTTGATTTTTTTTCAATAAATTCGGCATTAAGTTTTAGCCTTCTTTGGAGTTGCGCGCTAGTTAAGTAGAAGAGCATCTCCTCCTAAAATTCCATATTTCTCTTAAGCTCTGTGCCGATACACAAGAACTATTTATACATGTATCCGCAATTGCTTTTGCTGTTATAGAAAATAGCAACATTCGAGGAATCTTTGAGGAAACAATCTCTTACTCAAACATAACAAGCAGGCTGATTCATAGCAGTTGTAGGTCACACCGACGTTAAGTAAATACAATCGTGAATCTAACTGGCTTTTTAACACTGTACATGTAGCTTTTCATATAATGGTTAATTAAAATAACGTTAAAATTGGTGAAACTGTTATATATCTGTTATAATCAGGATAAAAACATTTTAATACTACTGAATATCTTTTGAAAAGTTTGTAGTCGTCGATATTAACATAAGTTTGTCCTAATGTTGTTTGGTTATTAGTTGGGTTTAATTATAGAAAGATTAAGCGTTTAACCACAATGGTACCCTAACGTTGCCGATGTGACCTAATATGGCAATACGCTTAGCTTACAATGGGTGACTCTCCAGTGCAGCTGCCGGAACACATCTATAACCGCTTGAAGACATAATTTTAATTTGATGCTTCAGTAACAGTTGGCACAGTGAATGTTAGACCTGTGCCATGTTTTGCTTCATTGAAAGCTTAAACTGTTATAAGAAGATTTCTAATTCGATAATTCACATCGATGGAAGTTGTATAGGGAAACGCCATCACTGAGGACGTCACCATGAGATGATTTCAATACGATTGACCTAATATAGGGCAGGTCGGGCGAAATGTCTAAAACCCTCACACTGGCACTAGAGAGCCGTGAGCACAAAAGGGTCCTAGTATTTATTTTTACAAGATTTATTACTCTTGTATTCAATTACTTTAAATTGCCTCTTAAAGAACATCCTTAATAGGGCGGTATAATTTTATAATAGGTTGACCATATAAAACATAGTACTTTGATTAGAGTTTCAACCGGTCCAGAGACTAGAATCGATGCAGCCATCGTTGTACGCACCGCACGTGGACATAACACGAGCTCGTATTGGCTTTGGACGAATCGGTCTGAGAATACTCAACCGGGAACTACATTCGGAAGACCCGCTAGTTCAGTTGCAAAGTCTACACAGTATATTAGATGAAGTAAGTTTATACTTACATATAAGCACTTAAATATTACAGTGTGAAATGCCATAAAATCATCATCATCATACTCTTATCCCACCTAAGTAGGGTCGACACAACATGTTTTCCTTTTCCACTATCCCCTGTCAGATGTCCTTTCAGTATTCACACTTTTTATACACATATCATTTTTCACAAAATCCATCCACACCTTTATCGGTCTTCCTCTACTCCTATATCCGTCCACTTACAAACTGAAAACTTTTATTGTTACATGACTTTCATCTCTTGTCATGATATGTCCGTACCATGCTAACCTATTACTCCTCAACTTCTGTCACTGGTGCTATTTTCAAACTTCCTCTGATATACTCATTCTTAATCTTATCCATTCTTGTTACACCACACATCCATCTTAAAATTCGCATTTCTGCCACATCTAATCTTTTCTCATCCGTCTCTTTCGTAGCCCAGCACTCGGATCCATATAACACGGCTGGTCTTATTATAGTTTTATACTCCTTCCCCTTGAGTTTCAACGGCATTCGTGGGTCACAAACCACCCCAGACACCTTTCGCCAATTCATCCACCCTGCATTTATCCTATTCCTCACGTCCTTGTCTATTCCACCGTCGTTTTGGATCAATGAGCCGAGGTACCGAAAATTGGACCAGGCTGGTAAGAATGCACCGTTTAAGGTAATATGACAAAAACTGGATGGACCCCCGAAGTCACAGAACAAATGTTCAGTTTTCATCCCACTAATCTTTAAGCCAACATTCTCCAGTTTCTCTCGGCATTTCTCCAGCCTACTCTGGACCTCGGCAATAAATCATAAAAATTATATGTAACTCATATCTAGTTGCCATTTGTCCATTTTTTGCACATTATATCGATTAGTACATGAGGGAAACTCTCAGTTCGAACGATACACAGGATAATTATTTGTGTGATCCAAAGTGATTGTACTGAATCTGAGTGTCCTCTGTTAATTGTGTTTGTAATTTTCTCATGACTAGCGAACTAAAATCTAAGGCCTTAAACCTGATCTAAAACCTTAAGACTGATACTCAAGTGCTGTCTGAACACCCTATAGAGTGCTTGATGATAGATTTTCAACTTGAGGGTGGTACCTACCTAGGCGGGTGATAGAATTAACCCTACCACTATAAAATGGTTAAATCTTCATGTTTTCTTCACTTAAAGCTCCAACAAATTACAAGTCTGTCGATACGGTATGCGAATCCGCTGCTAGACAGAGCTTAAAGAGCTATTTGATTACGTAAATCATTTTAAAACAGGTCCATAACTCTGAAAGCGCGTTATTTCTCATAAATTTGCACGTGGGCTATCGCCTCGTCGATCTGATAATGAACCGGAACCCTGTCATAAAAGAAAAGGTCTGCATGATCCTCACTCGACTCAGCACCTACTATCAAGGACGGAAGCAAATAATGTCTTGCCCAGTTATCATAGACAACCTCATGTGGCTTCTAATGAGGGAACGGAAAGAGATACGTTACGCGGCCTCCTACACACTACGAACATTGGCCAGGGATAGATGCGCATGCGAAGGTATAATAGAACACGAGAAAATTATTGAGAATCTTTTGAAAATGATCAAGAATGATCACGTAGGTATAGTATTGCTTCATTTGAAGACACTGGAGAATTTAACAGAGTTGGATCAAATTCGTTCGTTGCAGGCGAATGCATTTCAAGTAAGTTTACGATACGTATTTGATAGTACCCAGTTTTAACAGTTCAGTTATAGCGTTAAAAGCTCGTGACAAATTTAACAGATTCCATATTTCCCTAATGTTACTACAGTGTCGTGTCCACGAGTGTTATGTTCTTCGAGCTCTTATAAAGCCGGGAGCCTGGTATTTTGCGCCTTTTACTGTTCTCTTTGAGCTTTTTGTAAACCTGCCTGGGCTAGCTACCACACTCAAGTTGAGAATATGTCGCCAAGCTTCTATAGGCATATTTCGATAGTTACACTTGAGATCAGTCCCTTCTAGGTTTAGCGTATTTACCATCTTGCACCGCATCACTATTTAATATCAGATGAGATTGTGTTTAAGCACAAAAATCTTAATTATAAAGTATTGTAAACATAGTAGCATGCAATCTGTTGAAATTAAAAACTTCTTCCGCCCATCAGAAAAGTTGGAACAGAAGTAGTAAACGGCACGGAACGCCAATTAAAAGATTTTATCATAAAGATCAAAGTGATAAGAATTAATATTTAAATGACTTTGCGGCCAAGAATGGTAATATCATTCAGTATATTGTAGTGAAATCCTTCGTTTCAGGTAATGCTTGCGCTGTTTAATAACTTGGACCCTCGTATCGTAGCCGGCGCAATGGATTGCATGGGGCAACTCTGTAAACACGAAGTCGGTGCAAAGCTCGCTGATATCAACGACATCACTTACAGACTACTACCGTTTCTATCATCACCGCATATTGAATTAATCGTCAGCGCGACCGGACTAATGTGTTATACAACAATAACGACTCGGTCGAAATGGCGGGCTAAAGAATGTTCAAACGAACTAACCAAACGTTTGGTCGAATATGTCATACACCGAAGCCCAGTATTGCAATTGAGAGCGTTGCAAATCCTGATAAATCTATGCGATTCGCCCGATATAAGAAATCACATGAAGGCACATTGGGAGATAGAAGTCGAAGGTATAAAAGTGAGGACCCACGAACAGTGGGACGGTACTTCCGAGACGACCAGCTACGGACTCGAAACGGGTCATAATTACAAGACCATGGGTATAGAGGGAGTGGCAACGATTAAAAACGATTACGGCGATAACGCGGAGTGTGTGAACGTGCACAGTTATCTGAGAAGAGTTCAAAACGCTAAGGAGCGATTGATAGCTGCTATTAATTGGAAACCGTATAATTAGTGATTAAAAATCATGACACTGGCAGATGTGTTAACACGCTTATCAACACGAAGAAAAAAAGTAATATTTATAGATTTTATACTTATACTAGTAATTAATTTGGAAATTTATTTCAATTTACATTTCCTTTTACAAAATATCATAATGAATCATAAACTAAAGGCGAATGTTGATTATATCCTTTTGTGAGAAAATTATAAATAAATACCACATAAGTTTTTTCATTTATTGAGTTAAAATTTTACAATTATTATCACTATTTGAGCTACACATTATTTGGTTTCATTAAATACAATTAGATAAATATAACATTCAGTCAATTATACTAAGTAGCTAATATTTTTATAAACATCCACTTCGAGACGGTACTTTGAGCACTCATATAATAAGCAGTGGCTACCAATTGTACTAGAATAAATTATACACAGGTTTGAAACGCTTACAAGTATATCTATAGCTGATAAGTATATCTTTTATATTACATACATCGAAAATTTTTATTCTGATACGAATACAAGAAACTAAGTGTCATGTTATTTAGATCCAGAATAAAGAAACTCAATTAATTTGTAGTATCATTGATAAATCAAAATAAAATCCTTCGATATTGATTAAAATAGATAAATAATCGTCTCGTTACGTTAAAGCTGTTTAATCATAGATTATAATTAGAGGCGTTTAATTCCTACCATTCGTCTTTGACATTGACATAAGCTAATCGCCTCTTTGAGCCGCCATTTACATTACATTCACTCGTCCTGTCACGAGTCGTGAGCATAAGCCAAAATATCACGTATGCGCGTATCTTTTCAACTGATAATTCTCGGCGACAGTCCAAGCCGAGACGCACCGTGCGTCCTTGTGCTGGTCGCCTATATAAAATTCGGTGAGTGTCTTAAGCGCTCCCCTTTGTAGTCCGGTGAAACTGTCGAGGCCTTGACAGGCAACAGCGTAGTGAGTTCGAAAAAAAACGGATAATTTCAAGGTTTCAAAATGAAATACGGTTTGAGTTGAAATATAGTTGATAATTAGAACTATGAAGTGTAGAGGTAAGGAGAACCATCTGTATGTGTATAAAAATTTCTGCGGTAGAAATGTGCTAAATTATGGTAGCGCTACAGTAGCAATAGGCTTCATTATATTTCAATTATTTTAAAAAGTTTTATTAGTTACACACTCGAAAATCACTAGACGTATTATATAATGTTTACCACAAAAATTCTATCACTCTCCAAGTTTTCTCACAGCAGTTACTTTAAATCATATTTACAAAATCACTTCGGACTAACCATACCTTTTGCCTACACTAACGGTATTTTGGAGAATTTTAGAACTGTTATTTAGTGCTTAGAGATGGACACTTTTTCAACATGTTCCCCATATGTGATGCTTCTCCTTATCTCTGCACTCCATATTTGGAACATTACTATGTTATATGTACAAAGTACATCGGACGATAGAAACACATCTTGTTTTATTTTAATAAGATGACTAAAATGCCACGATCCTTCTCTAAAAGGGTATAAAAAATATCAAAGACGATGTAGATATAAATAATTTGATAAATAAAGTAGCTGAAAATGTCAATATGGACTACACCAATAAAACCTTATACAAATACATGCATATAATTTTATTATAAGATTATATGTATTCTATATACGAAGAATAGAGTGAAAGATGACGCATGTTCGTACTTATTTTTATTAAAAGACGTATTTATATAACAGCGACGACATAGATTCGGACCAATGAAAAATCAAACTCCTTACACGACTCTTGCCCAAATCGAAATTGTACTCATGACTCGTGACGGGGACTGTAACTTACATAACCTCACTTCTACTACTATCATTGACGAAGTCATAATGATTGATACAGCTAATCGAGTAATAATTAATATTATATGAAATAATTTTCATTTCTTTATTAACAAAACAATATTATGACAATAACTTCAATCGCAGTTAATACCGTGAATATACTTGACATTAGGAGAATCAAATAATTATTAAAATATTAAAAATGTATAATACTTTTATCATAACTCTCTGTCGGTTTAACTTACATATCATTCTTAACAAAAAAAAAAAAACAATCTAGACACGCAAAAATGTGATCTAGGTGTTGTTAAATCGCCTCGATCGATTACAAATATAAGTAAATCATTGCATGATTTATATTTACAGAGAATCTGGAGAATATGTTATTATTATATCAAGTATTTGATATGTAATGGTAATATTACATTATATGCCACTAGATGGCGCTAGAGGTAAATCTATAGATACGTAAATCGCACTTGTAATATATAATAACTACATATAGTTCATTCGTTATGCTCACTATTCAACTAGAACATTAGTATTGATTTAAACTCTACTAATCACAGAGAACTTACAATTATTTTTCACTATGAGGTTAGAAGATACTTTCTTAGTACTTCAAAATACTATACCAATTTTGAAAGTCAATATTAAACATAAGTGTTTATACCGTGATTAAGCCGGAAATAAGCCTTCAAAACGCATAAGAATTAATAACCATTGACACAATTTAAAAAAAACCTCTCTAAAAGTTGAGTACTCGTAAAAATAACTAAAAGGATTCCTTTATATTCGAATTTGATTCGACGTCGTTTTTCTTTGACACTTGTAATTTGTAGATGTCGTCCATCGATGAAAGTCGATACCGTAGGGCAATAAAAAGCTGACGCAATTCTTACATTACCTTCATATTATCACAGCCGCTCACTCTGTCCGGTTTTGACTACGTACTCATACAACGCCTTGCAGAGATCGTGCAAATTTGTGTCTCACCTACTGCTCCCACCGCGTTTGTTTAGCGGATCGTACATTTCCGATTCAGAATCTATCTCGTCTTCAGATAGCGACAGCGAACCACCCACACGGCGCGTGCGCAGCCCCTCCTGAGAAAAGTGAAAAATATATTTTAATTTAGACATAATAACAATCCAATAATAAATAAAAATTAGTGGCATAAAATAGACGCTTGATAATATACCAATGGTATAATAGTAAAAACGCCACTGTCTACTGTTACAAAAAATTATGGTTGATATTTAAACTCGTGTACAAAAAAATGTTGTGATTAATATTACACATTAACGAACTGTACAAGAAATGTATTATATCCATACACTAAATAAATTACTTGGAATAGTGTAGAATTCGCTACAAACGCGGTGACTCATTGATGCGCGAAAATAGGTACACCTTGAAATCTTATCGCTCCGAGTATTTTAAACAATCAAACAAGTTCTAAAATAGCATGCCTCTAAATTTCACGCTTATTGTATCGAGGTCATAAATTAAATTTTAATTGCTTTCTAGAGATTTCCACCCCTCGTATATACTTGATACAAAAGTGCGATCGATGATATTTTTACCGGAGTTTTCATCAGGATATTAGTTTGTCATGTAGTGGCTTTTAATTTCTATTCATAATCTTGTACTATTCTAATCAATATTGTGTGTAATACTTGTGGCATTTTACGTAATAGAGTATGATTATTATGCACAAGTAGAATGGATGGGAAATAATAATATGAAATATGAATCCAAAGATATCACAAAAACTTTGTGGGAAAGTTCTAACGAGGGCCCACCGTTTTATTCAGACATTCAAATCATCAGAAGACACTAATATTCACCCATTTGATATTGGAAGTAATAATATTGTATAAAGAAGAATGCTGAACAAAGTAGGAAGGAGTAGAAGAATACAGTTATATTCTTGATATCGAAGCGAATACAAAGAGAGACAAAAGGAAATAGATTTACAAGAGTACTATAATGACAGGGTAGTGTGAGATGTAAGTACTACACCAGAGTACTCTACAGATAGTTTCTCTTTACTAATGGGCTTATTCCAATTTTGTCATCGTGTGTACGAATTAATTTCTTTTAACTCAAAACGGCAATTTAATTTTACTATCCGTGGATATATCATTATCAACTGATTTGTGCCCACAGTATATTTTTTTATGGTACCAATCAGTGATATGTAAAAATGTAGCTGAATTAAATATTTATTGTTCAATCTACCTGGAAATCATTGATAGTGGCGTCTTGACTTTTATACGTCTAATATTTTAAAAAGCAATATTTGTATAAATCGAGATTTTTATCATAGTTTTTATATAAATTTCTTTTTGTAAAAATAAAAGCAAACAGCTTTAAGATGAAAAAATACCTATGAGAGCTTAAGATTGTTTTTGAAACAATTAAAAAACCAAGTCCGTTTAACAGTTTTGGGGCTGCAGTTATAAACAAAAAAATGTTGGTTTAAACGTTGCCTAAAAGGCAAACAGAAATTCTTTCATAATTAGTAGCCCACAGACAACAAATCAGGTTAAACAAAGTCACAGCATAACACCTCTAATTAAACCAATGGGTGCTGAACAAATTTTAGCGTCCATTCTATGCCACCATGACAACAATTAACGTATTTAATGGAAATGTTAGCTCTAGGATCCCTTTAGGAATCACCCTTTTAGTCAATAATCAAAACAATACATAGGAAAAAAGCTGTACGTAAAAAAATAAATTCAATTTATCTCAAATAAAGCTGAATGATTAAAATGCTGTTTATTCCAAGTTTCCCAAGTTTATTTTAACATATAATGGAGTCGTAATGAGGCAGCCAGTATTAATTATATTAAGAGTATAAAAAATAGATACAAATTACGCAAGTGGATATATAAAATACGATACTATAAAAAAGGGTTAAAAATATGAAATCGGATTAAAATCAACTTATTGAACTTAAATTAAATTAAACCTTAGTAACGAAAAAAAAAACAATTAAATTTCCCTCAATAATGCATGCAAAACCATCACCAAGAACGTAACGAAGCATCGTGAACGCGACTACAAGAAAATGGGAGTTTCAAAACCAAAACTATAAAAAAAATAACTGTGTAAACCCTTGCGGCCAAACTAAAGTGTACACTCGTGCTGCTCAATATTTGCCCACCAGTTCCGTGTCACTGATCCACGCGGCACCATCCTCTACACTTGAAGACATCTGAAGCGATAGACAGATTATCACTCAGCGTAAACTTCCACCCACCGACTGGTCCAGCTAACGCATTATTTGCAGTGCTTCAAGCCATCACGTGTCAAGTTAGAGTAATAAACAAAAGAAACTAGATTTTATGATCAATCTAACGCATTATTTGCATCATGAGTCACGGCAAACGGTAATAGACAAAATAATCTAGATTTTTTATTTGGTACGAAGTTCCTTAACGCGGAATTGGAGTTGATTGGTAAAAATCATCACGTAAGAAAATAGTGTTACGCCCCTACATTTGACTTTCTCTTTCTTTGTATACAAGTCTGTGTGTGCGTGTGAGTATCGAAATTTGAACAGATAAGCTCCGTGCGCTGCCCCGCTTGTATACAGAAAGTGTGAAAATTTCATTACAACTTTTCATTTTTATTAATATAATTTATAATTGTATGTCTAATTAAAAAAATGAATATTAGTCTTAAAATATTAAAAATGAAACTTTTCGATTGAATTCTTTACTTTACGTTAAGAAACTTTGTTTCTGATAGGGGTGTCCTGACCGGAGACGTTCTTATTCGGCTAGAGAAAACGTGTATTTTTTGGCCTCATGGTTAGTACAAATACTTGAAATATGATTTATTACATCTATTACAATTTCTATACAATGATTCAAGAAATTATGAAACCAAAAAAAGTATATTTGGATCGTGTAAAAAACTACACGTGTATAGTAAAGGTGTGCATATTGAATTGACAAATCTGCCACCTGTGATAGAGAGTGGAAGAGGATGATAATGAGTTGAATGAATGAAGCGATGATAGCTCAGTTGGTACTGTGTTCGGACACAGCATCGAAGGACGTAGGTTCGAATCCTTAGCAACTGAGTTGGAGTTTTCGGTGAAGTAAAACATCGCGATAAAAGCATAGCATAGCATGGCGTTAGGGGCTTTTTCTTAGTCCGCCTGGGTAGTTACTACCCTCAAGTTGAAATCTGTCGCCAAGCATCGTTGATGTGTTCCGGCAGCTGCAGTTGACAGCCAGTCTCGCTATAGGTTTAGCGTGACTACCAACTTAGACCACATCATCATTTAACATCAGATGAGATTGTGGTGAAACGCTAATATATAAAGTATAAAAAAAATGAATTTAGTGGAATGAACCGATGAAATTGTAATTTAGTTTTTCTTAACTGTATTTTTAGGCTATACTGACATTTGATACGTTCAAACTTCCAGTGTAGTCCTATATGCCCATGTGGATCATTCATTTCATAATACTCATAATCAATTTATAATGTAATAGTCTAAGAACAGAAATAAATAATACTCAAAATTACAATGTTTTTGAGTGAAGAAATTTATTATATATTCGCAATAAAAATAACTATGCAGATTCTTGGATAATTTCACATATTGCACACGCATTAAGAACTGATAAAAATACAATACAGTTTGAACCCACCCACATCGACGCCGTGTTTGTACACACGTCGAAACTAAGCCAGCCAATCACAGTTTGTAAGAGAGTCGAGAAGAACCGACAACAAACTCGATCGGGTTTATCTTTTTATCGTACATATTTTTATAAAGATACATGATAGTAACAATCGTTTATTGCGAATGCACAAAGAGGAATGTTATTTCCATACATCACCATCGTTCACATATTGATCCACCCTATAATAATAGACCTTAGACATTACAACCCGCTTAAACAACGCAACCTGCTTAAATTTACTATGAAATCGTATCGCCCGTAATCGATGATGACTTAAATTAAACAAAGAGTGGTAGATTCCAAATTATGACGATTTTATCAACTATTTTTTTACAGGTGTTTTTTTATTTTCATAGGTCAAACGTTTCACCAAAATCTCACCTGATGATAAGTGGCATTGTGGCTTATAATATGCTAAAGGCTAAAGAATTAGCTCTCTAGTTCAAGATCACACCTATAGTTGTTTGTCAACAGATGTTCAATATAATAGCGATACCCAGGGATTACGCTCAGAGATTAACGTGTACAGACACTACGTCATTCGACGTAAGAACGAATCCTTGCGAACTGTGTAAAGATTTCAGTGTAAAATAAAACCATCTGATGAAACCAGTACACTTAAGAAACAAACCCCATACTTTAGATTTAACGTGTTTAGCATAGTTTGTAGACTACATCGTCGATTACGATTCAGGTGAGACCGAGATCAAAAACTACAACTTTTAAATTAAAAAAAAAAAACGTTTTCAGAATGCAATCACGGGACTTGACTACAGAAAAACTTTAATTAATGAAATCACTAGCTTTGGCTCGCAGTTACGCTCGTGTTAACTCGGTAACTCGGGAACACTACATTTTATCTAGGTGAAGGATATTCTTTTCTATACTTGTGACAGCATATTTCACAATGATTGGTTGAATGTAGTTAAGGCTTGATAGTATAACAAACAAACAAATTCATTTTTACATTTATAATATTTGTGAGAATATCACAAGAACCGTTTTCTGAGCATAGGAATTCTATTACAAATATGAAAATGAATCAATATTAATAGTTAATCAAACTTCTAAATTAGTACCACATTTTATAACCCCACGAATATACGTTTATCAATTGTTAACATAAAATAATGCTTCATATTTAATTTAAATAGATTTCAGTAGTGTCCCAACATCATACGAACATGCTTGTTATGGAATATTAACGTAATAATTCGTTTAAAATAACCGTTTGATAATAATTAATTAATAATGATTTTTAAACGAACACGAAATAAACAAGATATCAAATTTACAACATAATTAGCATTTTATAAAATTATATTTATAAATATATTTTTATAACGTTATCAGGATACAATGATCGTAATAAAGGTTAAGAAATAACAGAATACCGGATAATTAACGACTAAATACCGTTATAAAGTATCGTTATTATACGTTATTTTTTGCAATATATTAAACGAATGTTATCGTTTATCCGTTCGCCGATAATTAATTACAAGAACCGTTAAAAAGTATCGTTTGCTTCCACTACTTTTAGCAAAAATTTAATAAAACGTCGATTATCTTTGTCTGGTCTGTGTGGTTGTTGATAATTAACGATTAAATAACGTTATCACGTATCGCTTGTATTCGTTATTTTTAATAATAATTACATCAAACGTAGTCACTACTCTGCTCGCGAATAAAAACAATGAAATTATCCTTTTTGTTTGTTATTTTCAGCAATGTTTAAATCTGACATTGCCCATTTTTCCATCACCTTGAACCATTGCCACTAAATCCTATGTACGTTATTAAGGAAACGAATATTGAATAGAATAACAAGATGAAGTTAGAAGGTATAGTTGGTCAACCGGTACTAACCTCAAGTATCCCAGCACTGGGCTCTGAGGCGTAACCCTCGAAGTGGCGCTGGTCCTCCTCGTAGTCTGAGGAGCTGGAAGAGTCGTTGTCGATGTCTCGGGCTGTGCGAACGGAACACACCATCTGGGCTAGATCGGTGAACGTGTAACTGTGGACGAAATCAGTATCTACATGTATGCGTGTCGACGTATGCCTTGGATAATATGCCTAAAAAAATAGCATTATAATAGCAGGAGATTAGTGTTAAAAAATTGAATTATGCAGGATATACTACATATAATTACCTAATTACACTCGTGTCACTTTCATTATATAACCTACTAGCTTTTACTTGCAGCTTCGGTCGGGTTAAGGTAGTTTAAAGTCAAACTTTATTTATTTTTACTGTTTCTATTGAAATGAAATAAATAAAGCTTTGACTTTCAATAAATATACAAAGTAATTTATTAACGTCCATGTAAGTATTTCTCCATCCCAATGGATTATAGTAGATGTACAATTAATAATATTCGATAAATTATTTAATAAGACAAGCAAGATAACTATTCCTTTCTATAAAGTGAAAAAACCCATGTTAAATGAATGGGAAAAAAATCGTCATTCAGGCACGGTTAAATGACAACGGATTTTAGGCTATAAACTAACGGTTTTAACGATATCCAAATAAAAAAAAATTTACTATGTAAATAACGGACACCCTACTACCCTACACCTGTTGATGCTAAAAACGTGACACGACTAAACGTACCATTATAACGGGTGTTACACCTGGTGTATGGTGGTCACGATCCAGACTGACAAAATTGTCATGTTCTATCACGCCGCATTCTGATTTTTATTTTGAACGGCGGAAATTAACAGTTGTATGTATTAAAGTAATCTAATCAAAGTACCTTTCATAAAATTTTAACTGGACTAGCAAGTGTAAAAATCAAGATTTTATACAACTAGGATGATACTGATATGTTTTTACTTGATGCGAATCTGTAAATTTATTTGTCCACCTGCATATCCAGTTGTTTGTACGCCTGGTTATCAATTTATCGGCCTGTCTATCTGCTGTCCGTTTATGTATATCTATTTGCCTGTCTATTGGTATATCTGCCAGTTTGTCTATTTACCTAGCTGTCTTTCTATTTATCTATCTACCTGTCTATTTATTAGTATACCTGCCTGTGTGTCTATCTATTTACTTGTCTGTTTATCTATCTGTCTGGGTGTGTGACTACCAATAGATTGGATAAAGCATAATTAGAGAAGTAAGGTACTCAGTGAGCGAAGGCTGTGCGGAGGGCTTGCGTCGCACGCAAGCAGCGCCGCTGACACCACTGACGCCGCCGCCGCCACCACGCCTCTGCCCCTCGAAGTAGGCGGCGCCGTGCCGGTACCCGACCTCGCGGATCTCGTCGAACGAACCGAACTGCAGCGTCTTATACGCGTCTATCGGCGGCCTGATGTACTCGCAATAATCAGACTTCTTCACTTCCTGTTTTACATAACACCCTATATCATTATTTGTCGTCCAGTGGTCGAAATTCCACCAAAATTCATTTTTATTTTACAATCCCTGATGGAAAGACCTCCTCTCTCAAGGCTCAGATCTTTCAGGAAAAGTATCCTTCCAAACCTGGATACAACACCTGAGACGTAAGATAAACAGTATAAGCGTGTTAGGGACAACACGGCTACACATTTCTCAAGGCCTACAGATGGGATGCCGTCAGGGCCACTGACTTTCCGCACGTCACTTTGCCTTATACAATTTTTGGGATTGTGATATTATTTATTCAAGTTTCAATATTATTAAGGTTTTTTTAGACAAAGAATACTTTCAATTTCATAGATATGAAGACCGTAAAGTGAAAGAATGAAGACTTTCAATAAAAGCTTCGACTCGTCCATGGTAAGAAAAAATTTACTACTATTTCCACTTTTTTTCTCATGATAACGTTGCTCATCCATCAATAGGAGCCAAACAAAAAAATTAAACCAATTGACATACATAAAAAGGTACTACAGTTTTATACTTACCTATATACAAATAATGAATCTACAATACGTATTATAACAAATTATAATAATATAATGCGACTTGATGATGTAATTTATTACTAAGAATTTTTAAGATAATTATGCAATAAATTATAATATGTATAGATGGTTGGCTCGCGTATTGTTTAACCCTTAAATGCATGATTTTGTTTTGAATTTTGAAACTAATTTTAAAACGACAAACAAAAAAAATATAAATTACCCGCCAAAAGTGATATCATGTTTTTTTAAGGATTTGACATGCTGTCGGAAACGCATTCACTGAGGTGTTTGGATAAAATTAAGTGCAAGTGAAATGTAGACAATCGGCAACAATATGCATTTAAGGGTAAACCAGTTCCTTGCTTTGGAAGATTTCTTTATCCAGCAATAGAATATTTGTATATTGACAGTATTATTATCGGCTATTTTTTATATTTTTACTTTAATAATCTGTATTAAGCAAAAGAATAAGAAATATTAATTACCTCCAATTGGCGGTTACATGAGACATAAGCCAGTCTGCTTTGTATGTCTGGCAAATTGGGCACTTTTACTGGTGTCGTAAACGGGTTCCATCTGCGACAAAACTCATACAAAATGTATAATCAAATGAACCTTCAGCTATTATATAGACTAGACACAATATCTAGAATTTTCCGCATCGGAAGAGACGCGACTGGAATTCCCCTGATATAGAAATCAGACAACACATATTAAAATTCAAATGTTAGAAGCAATAGTATAACGTGCCTTGAATTACTGATGCCCGGTTTCTGAAGCCGTCAGTTAAACTATCAATAGCTATTCATTCAATAAAGTTATCCATAAGACAAGCGGCGTTTAACTGTCTATGCGTTTCTGAATACACAACGAGACGTCAAATAATTATCAAACCAATAACGACTTCTTTGATGTTCACTAGATGACTCTTTTTACAAAATGGTGTATAAAATTGATTTTATCATTTCAATTCGTCATTAATTGTTGTTCTATTGTAACAGTTTTTTTGTCAATTTAGATTCGTGGCCTTATTTTAATTTTAGTTATAAAGTTTGTATGCTGATTTGTCACATAGCTGTTTCTCAAAGACTGAAAATTGACTCCTCATTCCCAAAATGACAAACATTTAAAAAACTTTGGTTTTGTTATTGCTTGAATGGTATTATTATCATGCATAGTAGTATCATTTTTGTTGATTCAGTTAGATTTTATACTCAGCAATCCTGTTGAAATCATTATGTGTATGTATTTTATAAATAGATAAAAAAATATATGTACGATAATAAAGCACGAAAACAATATTAAAATATTATATAGTTGCTAAAGAATTTGTGTCGACAAAAAATAAACATAAAATGATTTTGAAGTACAGAGATTAGAAATTATCTACAGTATTTTTATACTGGATTACGATGAATTTTCGGATCCTTATTCATATTATGGAACATAATAAACAATAATTTAAACAACATTTGTGCTAAAATTAATATACCGACATAAAGAAAAAAGGGTTTCAGGTCAGTTTTGGCAGATGAAACGTCAAATTCAACTAATCGAATAGATAAACGCCCAATCTTGGCCAGTTAAGTTGAACCGAGGTTAACTGACATTTCTCGTATAATTGTGTGTTCAGAAACCCAATTTGACAAGTTATCGAACCGATAGCGCCATTGAACAGATAAACTACAGTTAAAAATGCTTCAGAAACCGGGCATGAGTGTATTATTTATTATCTGACGTTAAAGACAGTGTTCGACCAACGGTTTACCTTCCCATCTATCTAGATCCAGGGCTGTATATACTTACTCACCTTTTCCAAAGGAGCCACCAGCCCGACAAGTCGTCACCGTAATTCGTCAAGTCAGTATCATCCTGTGAACCTACGTCGTTCGCCAAGATATGCCTGGCGCCCAGGGATCTCATAACATCGGCTGAAAGTGAACAAAATTCTATATAAGACCATATTTTACTTTAGAACGTCATATTATTTGCTAAAATGAGAAAATACCAAATTAGAATAAAGTACATTTTTTTATAAAATAGTTACTAATAAAAAATAGCTCAAAAAAAATTGTTTTAAGAAAATATTACAAAAACAAAATTTTTTCATTATTATTTTCATATATTCTCGTTGCAACACTGACGTCCGGACATACCAATGGATTGACGACACACCATCCTAAGCAACGATATTTTCTAAACTGTAAATATCAAAACTATGTTTCGAAAAGTCTAACGTCACGTTCTATTAGTGTTGCTTCTAGTAGTCACGTGATAACAAGAATGAATCAATATTTTTTTAATTAACTATTAAAACTATATTTTGAACATGTCAAGAAAAATTATATTAAATTCATTTTTTCTATATTATAAGCAACAGAAAATAATTAAAAATATAATTAGTTTTGTACAGTGTATACAACCTATGTTTAAATATTGATAAAAGCGATTATAGGAATTCTTTCTCAGAGTGGATATCGAAAGTCGAGTCGATAGTATTTTCCTTACTTACTCTACTATAAAATGCAGAAAATTATTTTTAATACAATGCATATAATGTGTGACCATCTCCAGCAGCATTGAGGGAGAAATGTATTTTATCACGAAATAAAATTAGTAAATCGGGATAAAACATTATTTGAAAGTTAATTACAAGAACCAACAAACTTTACCCGGCACGTTGTTAACATAGCAGCCATCGAGAAGAAGATGTCCATCCATGGGGTCGCAAATCGGCGGGAATATACCCGCAATACTCATCGAGGCCCGACAGTATCGCCACAGGACACCTGAGTCATCATCCACCCAATCCCCAACATTCGAAAGACATCCGAATCGATGAGCTTTAGAGGTTTTGCCATCACTTACCTTCAGTACGAGGCTGAGCGTAAATACCTTATATCGAAAATTTTATACAGTATTTGAAAACCGATAAAGAAATCACCGTTTGTCAATTGAACCAACGTATATTGTAAAACCAAAATGTAGTTCAAAGTGTGCTATGTGGTGTAATGAAGAGGTAAAAATACCTCGTCATTCATTTTGATGTAATCTCGGGCACAATCTACAATGAAATGTTAATATTGGTTTAAGATCACATTTATAAGACGGAATTAAAAGATTGTGCAAATGTCGGATACGTATACAGCGAATGTGAAGTCATTAGTTAATTTAGAGAGTTAGATAAATAGTTTCTAAATGGCCACTATGAAATCTACATAACGATTAACTAATTGACTATTTAAGAGGGATTTTACCAAATTTTTAAATATAATGAATTTTACTAAATA
This sequence comes from Antheraea assamensis, assembly GCA_035772565.1. NCBI lineage: Eukaryota > Metazoa > Arthropoda > Insecta > Lepidoptera > Saturniidae > Antheraea > Antheraea assamensis. The sequence goes on from JAQQSE010000067.1 coordinate 2,743,799, forward strand.
GATAAACAAAAAATATTATTGTGTATTTACACTCAACCTATGCTGTCACAGAATTTATAAAAATGCGTACGTTCAACAAGGCACTCGTTATGCGTAAGCATAATAGCTGTACGCGTTCTGTGATTGGTTTACCTGGCAAGTTGTTGACGTAACCGCCGTCCAATAGGAGGTGGCCGTCTACTGGGTCACATAGCGGGGGCATGTACCCACTCAGCGACATCGAAGCGCGAATGTAGCGCCAAAGCGAACCTGTGACGCGCGACATGCCTCAGATTTATAATCGAATGAACGCACAATCAAATTAATAATTTTTAACAGCTATTTATATATATTATTATGTAAAAAAAAACACCGATAAAATGATGAAATCTCAAAATGAGATTTTAGTGTATCATTTTTTAAGTCGTAGATTATTCGTTGAAAAAAGTACAACGAAATAACTTCTCTGTTTTGTGTGTATTGGATAACACGGTCCATGGAAAGGAAAACAATAACAGAAGCCATCACGTATAGAGGTTATAATATAGAAGAAGAAAACATTTTCGTAGCCACCAGCCCAAAAGTAACGAAGAATTAAATTGGTCGATTTTCCGATTATACACATCGATTTAATCAAACCTACTCGGTGTCATGATTCGTGGCTAAAGTATTGATTGTCACATGCATTACATATAATTACACTTATGCACTGAACAGAGTTAATACCAAAAAACTAACAACGCATCGTATGCTGAAGATACGAAATACATTCACGTCAACATAAATTGAATGCACGGCGCCGACGTTTTTGTGGTGTTTTATGTTTATTCCTCCCATTTATCCCACGACTCGGTATGCTTGTTTCGTGCATTCATACGACTATTATAACAAGTAGGGATAATATTATTACTCCACATAAAGTGTTCATGACCAACCTTATTTGTACAATTAATATATTTTTTTTTTTATTCTTATTTTTTAAATCTAACCAGTCATGTGTCTTATATAAATTAAAATTACTTCTCAATAATGTAGCTGGTCCTTTTTCCTTTTCCTTTCATCCGAAGATCCCAAAATAAATATTTACATGGTCCTTCGAGCCGGATTAAAACTTATCAACTAAACACTGTAACATATAATATACATATTTGAATGTCAACATTTTCTACTATACACTCTAATCGTAATTGTACTTCATCATACTGGTCATACAAAGAAATAATATATTAATTGTACAAATAAGGTTGGTCATGAACATGCCCCCGGGCGTTGAAGGCTGTCTTCAACGCCCGGGGGCATGTTCATGACCAACCTTATTTGTACAATTAATATATTTTTTTTTTTATTCTTATTTTTTAAATCTAACCAGTCATGTGTCTTATATAAATTAAAATTACTTCTCAATAATGTAGCTGGTCCTTTTTCCTTTTCCTTTCATCCGAAGATCCCAAAATAAATATTTACATAAAGTAAGCCATAAACTCATTGTTTTTTGGCAATCGTTTATGTCCCCTGACGCAGAAATGCAGTCGTTTGTCCCCTTCATTTGCATAAAAAAGTGCAAAAGAAAGAACGCTATTTTAACCTCTGTTCGGTGAATAAAGTATAATTACGATACGAAAATACAACTGACACACAGTTCGAACGTGCGCGTACGCACGCACTCACATGCGTAATTTGACTACTGCGTTCAACTGCTTTTTCGTTAATAATTAGTACCATTTACTACATTTATGAAGGTGAATTATATAATTACGACAATGGAAACAACTAAGAACCACACTCATGCATATACATGAAAACAGAATGAAGAATAGATGAAAATGTTACATAATTATGATGAAGCAACACATTTACTTTAATTTGAACCCGACATTACACGTAACGATTTCGATTGTTAAGATATTATATTTAAAAAATCCCAAAACCAAGTAAACCAATCACTAGAGCTTTTTGTTTTTTTTTTATTAGAATGTAAGTAATGGCAACACCCCTTAAGCAAATGTCGGATTTGTATATATTTTTACACAAAAATATAAAAAAATAAATAGTATTCAATCAAAATATTAACACCAAACACATTTAAAAAATCATGTGTATCTTTAATAACGATAAACACTGTGTATGTTTTGAAAACAAACACATAAATGCAAGTGAGTGTGGTTGTAACGGGTAACACTTAAACACTGTAGCGGACAAACATAAAAAAGAAAATGAAATTATAAATATAGCTAGTAAGAAAAATATACAAAAAAATGGCAATATCGTCACCATCATAGATATTGTAGATCTTATGAAAGGTCTCACGTTTCCGCATTTATGACATAACCGAGCTTTCATTCGTCATTTATACGTCACAACATCTGGTCGGCACTTTCAACTCACAAAGAAAATTTTGTACAAAAACAATTAACATGCAATAAACTGCGATATTTCAATAAAAATACCTTAAAACAAAATCATATAAAAGTGTAGCTAAATTAAAAAAAAACACTGATCATAAAAATATTAACCGACGTACTTTTTGGGTTAGTAAAGGTGCAAATCGAGCGTTAACATAAAAATAAAAATGCAAACAAGTATAAACTAAATAACGTGATAGTTATAACATTTCCTGTCCATGAATGTATAGTGTTATTATTGCAAGAAGTAATCGTTTTTTTATGTAAAAGAACTGTCAAATGTGTGAAATATTTTAGATCACGATTCATTATGAGAACTGATTATTTGTAGTGTCTTAATTGAAAATAATGAAAAGACATTTAACATCGTGTTATTTGAGACGAATACACTTTTTTATTTTAGTTCACAGCGGGTAATGTTTAATCATTTCCCATAATTATTTAAAGATATATTGTCAAATCAACGTTTCACATTATTATGAGAGATGTATAGAAACAAAACAACAATATATATTGTAAACTTTATTGTTTCCTGAAAACCTTATCGTTTCATTGGCACTGCGTAATATATTTGTTTTTTTTTATTTATATTGTTCACTGTAATTATATAATTACTGTACAGACCCTGTTACGTTTAAAGTTATCTCTGTTAAACTTTATCATTACTGTTTAATCCCTATAGAAAAGTATAATGATATGTAGATAATACTATGAAAAGTATTCTATCTATTGTAAATCACTCATTAAATCAGTTAAAGCCGTTTCATAGATTAGATAGGACAAACAACAGATACTAGAATTTTAATAACATATAGATGAATAAGTAAAAAAATACAAGGAACTGTGTAAAAAAACTAAAGAACGTGAATTATTAAATATGGGTACACTTTTAATTTAAGGGCCGTTCATAAAATACGTTGGCACTTAAGGGGGGACAGGGGTGGCGCTTACTGTGACAAGATGTTACAATGAGGTTAGGGGGGTCAATGTAAGCAATGTAAGAAAATGTGACGTTGGCAGCTCTTAAACAATTTTGCACGTGTCTCTTGCCTTTCTTTTTATTTAATTTATTATGATAGAATTTCATTCGTTTAATATTTGTAAATATATAAATATTTTTACATACACAATTTATACATGTCTGAGGGGCGAGATCTATCATTCGTGACGTAATATTAATAGAAGGGTCATAAAAAACGGACAAGTTTTATGAACGGACCCTTATTGATAAATCTACGCAAAATCACTCACTTTAACACTACTCACCGTGTCGATGTATCCTCATACAGCTAGAACTGATATCGGTGGTGACGGTGAAGTACTGGGAGCCAGAGGTCCTCGATGTGTACCTCGCCGAATGTGGTCCGGATCGTCGCGTTGAACTGCCGCCCGGAGAACATCGACGTGGCCGGGTACGTCAAGTCGAGCAGTTGCCGACCCCATTGCGTCATTTTCTATATAAATAACAATAATATAAAAACATCCGGTAACAGTACATTAATATTTATATAATTAAAATAACAGAAATCTATTGCTTGTACCCAAATCATTTAAAAACTTCTAAATCTATATATATAAAAGGAGAAGCTGACTGATTTAATGACTGGCATATCAACGAAGGGCTTAAACTATAAGGATTAGAAACTTGAAATTTTGCACAGAGGTTTCTTTTATAACGTAGGGGAGCACTGAGATTTTTGAAAATTCACCCCCAAAAGGGTAAAACGGGGTTGTAAAGTTAGTATGAAACTTTGCTGTTTTTGAAGTTATTCGAATGAAACTCAGTGTGAAGGTTCTTCATTGAAAGCCATGAAACAAGTATAAAATATTTTTTTGAAAATCATCCCTTAAGGAGGTAAAAGGAGGGTGCAAAGTCAGTCTGAAAGTTATCTGATTTTCAATAAAATGTTGTATTTGGGTTATAAGTGCCTAATAATGATTATTGCCGATATCCTTTTTGTGAATTCAATCTCGAAGTGAGTAAAAGAGGGGTACAAATTTAGTATGTATAAAAGTTGTTCGTATTTACGTACATTATTTCATCTTTGAAAATTCAACCCTTACGGTAGTGAAAAAGAGAAGTCATTTTTTTTTAATCCGTCATTTTTTAATTTACATCTATTCACATCAGTATTTAACAATGCAGTTATAAAGTTTTTTTTTTTTTCGAACTGACTACACTGTTGACCTGGCAAGGCCTCCACAGTTTCACCGGACTACGAGCATAAATAAACATAAGTTTCATAGTTTTTTCCTATTTAAATAAATATCTTATAAAAACCTTTATAAAGTTACAAACGCAGACAAAGTCGCGGGCGGCTACTAGTAGTTCACAATATTATTTTTGGTTTTACTTCTTAGACACTTGGCCTTTATCTAGAAAAAAAGATTATCACGATAGCATCATTTAATATACAGTTTTAAGGAACTATGTTTTTTTTTCTACTATGGAGAAATGGAGACAAGCGATGTGTTTATAATGTTTTTTCCTACTAAACTACATTGTTAGAGAGAATAAACAACGCGAATAAAGGCGCGAGTATCAGCTACTTAAATAACAAAAATATCGAGATATTTTTTTAGACAAGGGCCAAATGTCTAAGAAGTATAATAAAAAAATGATCATAATCTATCTAGCAGTATTGACGTAATGCATGCATATTCAAACCTATGTCATTTATTTATAGAAGATACATTTTCAACCCCTCTGGTCCCAAAAAATTATACAGACGTAAGAAAGCTTAATCTGAACTGTAAAGTTTGTCAAATGTACGTTAGTTAATTAGTGCTACCAGGGTTGATGTATATTATATAAATATTTCAAATAAATTTAACTGGATAAACAAATGTTTTAGCAAATTTCTTTTTTGTTTTTATGAAAGTAGTATTTTTTTAATTTGCAGACTACACATCGACTCGTTATCAGCTGGTCCGAATATCGATATATACCATTTTCTTGAATTTTACGTACAAATTACCAATTTAATTTAATAACGAAGCAAAACATGGCGAAAACAACTAACCCTGAAAAATCTTGTAGCATCACTATATGTGAGACAAATATAGAACGGTAGATCTCAGGGGTTTGACATTTCTTCAGATAGAGGTCTCCAGGAAAGCAGCAGAAATCGTAGAGGCTAGCGTTGTGAGTATTTTGTTTCTTACCTGTGACCATTCCCTGGCCTTTTGCGTCATTATAGTAATGTTTCGCTCCATACACCACAGAGCGCCCATGAACGCACCGATGCTGACTCCGCCCACCATGTCTATGGGTATGCCCGCTTCCTGGGAACGAATTATTTTTGAAATTACAATCAGTTTTTTCATGCACTACAAATTATTAAAATGTTAATATAAACAATTTGAAAATCATTTGTGGTCATACGGTCGTCGACATAATTACAATTCTTACTAATATAAATGCGAATGCCTGATTGTTTGTTACTTTTTTACGTCTTAACACGTTCCATACCAAGCCATTTTTGCCTGACATGTCGCTGAGGCCATTTGATATTTTGATTAAAAATTATGTATTATTATATAATACACAACAATTATATAAACTTATGTGTTTTGTTATATACTATCATGTATGTCTCATTATTTTAGTAGAAATGTATGTTACATAATTACATTTGTTTTAAAATGTATGTTTTAAGCGCATTATATAAATTTAACTAGCGTGCACCATTGGTGGTACATATGGCACCAAAAGTGTTAACAGAGCATTATGAAATTGTGAATACACGTTGTCAGGCGTAAAGAATAGGACATAGGGTACTCCTTTTACTAATATTAGTACGAGTTGGAGATTTAGATACCTGTATAGCGCGGAATCATGCCAACGTGTGCCGCACCGCGCGCTCCGCCGCCGCCCAGCACGAGCCCCACGGACGTGCCAGTGAGCCAGCGCGCCAGCCTACTGAAGTCCGAGTGCACATTCGCCTCCGACATCAACACCTTACTGTATAATTCACTCTGAAAAAAACATTTTGAGGTGATAACGTCTTATAAATCGATGAACGCCGGTTGCACGTACGAAAATGCATGACTGTCATGTTCCGCCTGAGCCGAGCGTGGAAGCGAGAGCGCGGTAAAAACTGATAGAGAGGCGCGATCGGCCTAAGTGTTCAGCTTTTGACGCATCTATCAGTCTTCCATTCCATCAGTAATACAGTGATAATAATTCAATTCAATTCATAAAAGTATGCATTTTTCATCAACTGTTTTCTATGACGTTATCGCGTAAAATTATCGTCCGTAAACCGATTTTACAGCCATCCAATTTTTTTTATACTTTATAGTTTAGTGTTTGACCACAATCTCATAAGATGTTAAATGATGATATGGTCTAAGATGGTAGTCACGCTAAACCTGGAGGGAGACTGGCTCTCAAGTGCAGCTGCCGGAACACAATAACAGGTGCTTGGCGACAGATTTTCAACTTGAGAGTGGTAGCTAGCCAGGCGGATATAGAAGAAGCCCTACCACTATACTATGGTTTCATCACGATGTATTCCTTCACTGAAAGCTCCGACTCTGTTGCTAGGATTCGAATCTACATCCTTCGACACCGTGTCCGAATACGCTATCAACTAAAGCCATCAACGCTTCATCATTGTGCCGATGCGACTCCCACAGTTCGTCAAAGGCGGTCTAACACCCTCTCCCTCTCCCCCATCCTTCCAGAGGTTTCGCATCTTGACCGCTCAAGCCGTAGTCGGTGCCCCTTAGGAGGGGCCAACATCTGTCGGGGGAACAGACGTAGTACTTGCTCTCTTTGCCAAAAGGTGTACGAATCAGATAGATGGCATTAATATAAATTTGATCGAGTTTACCTCATTACTTACCAATAAAAAAAGTGGGAGTCTGCTTACAAACACACGATAAAAATGAAAACTTATAAATAAATTATAGAAATATTTAAACACACAATATCAACACTTGAAATACTATAGTGATTAAATGCAAAAGCTACATAATATTACATATTATTGTATCACTATATTGCATAGTTATCAGAACGTTACACTCGTTGTCAGGCAGTAATTGTGCCTCATGACTACTGGAGAGCAGGAAATCCGATTTAGTGTTACCGACCCGAGTGAGACGGTTCCCTTTTATTCAGTGTTCAACAGGTCTACAGATGTTTTAACTTGAAAAATAGATGAAAACAATAACTTACGATCCTGTACTGGCTCTTGCGTGTGAACATGCGATGGGGACAGCGCACGTGGTGGTGCTGGCTTACCCACGAGCGCATGTTCAACCAGTGCACCGTGCCCGAGGGATTCGGCCCGCCCTCGCGGTGCAGCAGCACCAACTCCTTCTGTGTACGTATCGCCAATCGCTCTATCTCCTTCTCTATCTGTATTATAAAGGCGAAAGTGAGTTTGTTTATTTATTCGTTTATTACACTTACACGCCTGAACTACCCGTCTATATCTTTTATGGCAACCAATTTTCTAGTATATTATTACTACTATTGTCGAGTAATTAATGATATTACAAATTTCTTACGATCATTTCAATGAACTAACAAGATGGTGGCTGTCTTGTTAGAACTTTCCAAGGAGTTTCTCTGGCAAGTCGGAATCCATGATCCGTGACATTATTTACCATCCACTTCACTTGTGCATATGAACCAAACTATATTACGTAAAACGCCACCAACATTACAAAATATGGAGCCAAATAACACAGGATTATGAATAATATTTAAAATCCAGTACATAACATTCCAAGATCCCACGAAAAACTCCCATCGAACATTATGAAATTTTCTTACAGCTTGTCAGGGGTATAACAGATGACATAAAGCCTTACATCCTAATAGTGTTAGATTTTACAAAAAAGTCCTAAAGCAAATTACCGATTTGCCATACTGTAAGTTTAAGTACAATGTCAAGCGCGTTTTAGTGTCAAAAGGCTATTATTGGGTGGATGACTATTTGAACGATGGTGACCTCTGGAATTTACACCTCTATCTGTGTATCCACTAATTTTAATGTATTTTTTAAATATATGCGCGTTCAAAAGATAAACCCGATCTGTTTTGCGAATCGTTGGTAGTTTTTGATGTTCAAAAGCGCCATCTTAGGGCGTAAATTGAATAAAACAGTTTTGATAATGTCATCAAAAAAAATTGCTCCCGAGGGTTACAAACAAAATCTAAATTAACGCGATCAAAGCCGCTAGCAAACGCTAGTCTTATGACACTTGCTTTATTAATATGGTAATTTACAAAAAAAATCATCGTATTCAGTCGTTTGTTATTCCTTAATCGTCTGATTCTTATTACAATTGTCAGTTTCAAGTTTGACTTTTTCAGTTAAACCATAGTTGTATTTGATTAGTACAAATGTTTAATCAGTCGTATGTTGAAGTGGTAACTATGTGTTTCACGTTAATATAATTCAATTATGAGTATGAGGGTGATCCTAAATAGGTTCTAAATGTAATAAAAATTTCTTGCTAAGTTACAATTCTTAATTTGGTAGGATTTTGGATGGACCAAAGTAATAAGTATGTACAAATATACATATAGGTACACCAGGATAATAATATCTTAAAAGATAGCTCTCACAAATGACAAGCTCTCACAAATGACAATCTATTTCAGAAACACGTTTAGCCCGTGCTGAAATGTTACCTAAACAGACGATATACAAATAATAAAGCCTAAGAAGTTTTTTGTTTGTTCTGAACACATTAACCTCTAGTAATCCCAGTCGGATCTGGTAAATATGAAAAATTTGACACGGCACAAATTTGGCCAGAAAAAAAATTGACACGAGTGAAACCACGGGCTATTGTTAGTGCAGTATAAAGTGCAAACACACACCTTGCCAATACTAGGTTGTTTGTCTCCCAGAGCGACTATCAGTATGCAATCAGCCTGACGTATACATCTCTGCGTCCACTGAGTTAAACTCGGATCACACTGGTACAAGGCAACCTGTCATAAACATAATATTTATTTCCGATAGAGCATTTTCTTAATTACATAATTTGTTATTAAACCTGCCTTAATTAACATAACTACACACATTAAGTATATAGATAGTGATAATGGTACAACAATTGTTATTATAATCGGTTATCATTTATTCTGCTTATTAGGTAAGTTACTGTTTTGTACTATGCTGTAGTTAGTTTATAACAATGTCAAAATAATGAAATCAATGGCTGAGTCTCAGCAACAGGAATTGCTTTCTCTTTCACACTTATTGATTACTACATAATGCTTGCTTGTTCCTGTCGTGCAGAATTAACATGTTCTAGAAAGAACCAAACACAATACAGTAAATGGAATAAAGAGTTTTTTAAACATCACAATTTCCAACGTTACCTTATGTTTGTCCTCCTGCTGAGCGAGCCAAGAACTCAGCCTGTATTCGTTATTCGGATCCATAATTGTCAAGCCTAGAAGTTTTCTTATAACATCTGAGGTCAGTCGTACAGTCGGTCCTGCACGGTGAAAGCAAATTAATTTTAATGTTTTTGTCTATCATAAAAATATCGATATATCGACATATATATATTTTTTTTGTTTCATATTGAATAAGTCTGTTTCTACTAATCTTAGATTTTTTTAACTCTGCACATGTGGAAGTAGAACTAGTACTTTAAGAGTACAAAGAATTATTGATATAATAGTGACCAAAATACAATCGATAGTCGACAAAGTTGTCGATGCAGGAGTACTTCGCACATACAAATAAAAATATATACGAGTTATCTCAATTTTAAATTGAATAAAGAGCATGATACATAGTCAGGCAGTTTAGACTTTCAATTTAACATCATTATCAGATCGACGCATAATTTGCGATATGAAATTTTTGTATAACCGAACTCTTAACCAGGATTCCCTTTAAAATACACACGAAAATGTCTCGAAATCCATTTCTACCACTACCAGTTAAACATAACTACGTAAAGATATCTGTTTTACAGAGATGTTATAATGTACATTGCATTATGTTCCATCATATCGATTTATTCCGGTATACCAAGAACATTTTTATCTAGAGACTGAATTTTAAAACAAACTAATATTGTCATGATAGTGTTAGATACATCTACTCATAAACCTATATATCCACAAAAAGTTAACCTAGAACATACTTACTTGAATATATAAATACATACATAATTATTACTTTACAATTGACACAAAATGTTTATAATATTTTTTTCTTTTGTGTTAAATATGCTGTAAAGTAATTTATAGCAAATAAATAAGTATAGAAATATCGCAAAACATATAATATGACTCACTTCGGGATATACCATTTTGAGATCGTCCAGTAGTATCTCGTGGTTATGATATTTACTAGTTGCCATGATAACAACAATTGTCGATATTCATGATCCTTTCACTCACTGTGAGGATTTCCATGGATTCCATTCCATTTCCATTTCTATGGATTCCAATATGAATTTAGGGTTTTTAAGCCAATAATTTTAGTGGATAAAAGTGTTAGCGAAATTATGGGGTAGAAAAAAGGAATCAAGTGGATTTAGAGGGTTTTAAATAAGCCGGTAGGTTACCACTACTTTTTTAATGTTATTCTGATTATGTTTAATAAGATATCTGATTACGAGTCTTACAGTCTCTTACTATTCTATTCTTTGTGACAAAAAAAATGGTCACAAGAAAAATTTGTAAATGTCAAGGAATTTTATGAGGATTTTAGTTTAGAACCAGAGGGAAGACGAGTAATGTCAGGTATTTTAGTATCGTAATACACCTAGTACTGCGATATGCGTTCAACATGCTTTCAAAAGATTTGTGAAGTGTTAACTTCCAGGGCCGTATGTAATCTTCAATATGGTAGAACTCACCAATAGCGCAGAGAGAGTGATAGAGCTCGTATGTAAAGGCAGTTAGAGGCACATCGTCACTGACAGGCACCACTGCGACGGTCGAGAAGTTGTGCTGCGAAAGACGGGACTCGAAGGCAGGCGCACCACCGAGACCACTTGTCGGCTTCTGCCATGAACCTATTCGTAATAAACCTTGCAGGTTAAGATATTTTTTACACTTTATTGTTTAGCTTTTGACCACAATCTCACCTGAAGTTATAAGTCGATGCGGTCAAAGATCTTAAACATACAGTAAGGGAACATATCCATCCTACGTAAGCCGTTCAGGGGGCGGGCGGCTTTTAACGTATTTAAAGCCAAATACGTTAAAAAAGGCCAAATAGGTTAAAGGCCCTGAGTTAACAGAAAAATAGAGGCATCAGAAAATTTTGAATATTAATTATGAATATGCATTAAAATGTTTAAAAAAGTGTTTAAGGAGTGTTTTTTTTTGTTTTGTTTTTAAACAAGATAGAAGTATTATAAAAATACTATTGTATGACCCTTGCGTGGGCATAGGTCTGAAACCCTTATTGCCCTCCACTAAATCTGATCTCGTCCTCTGGTCGTTGTTTATAATATTAACGACCTTATTCGTTATAATAACGTGTTTTCAAAATTTATAAAAAATAATTCTGTGGGAAATCCCACACTGCACACATAATTCAAATGTAACAATGAATAGTTTGTCTTTGATATAGTTATAATTGTTTTTATAGACACGACGACATTTTAGCCAATCACCAAGTTGCATGTTCATGTAGCTATATTACTATTGGTTGATTACAGGAATCCAGTAATATCTTCTCATATGTTGTACAATTCAATATACCATTGATTTATAATTATTTCTTATCGATACCATTTGTCTCTCTCTACATAAACGTGTATTATGTATGTAACTTATATATATAGTTCATATAAACTATTTGTTTTTATAATGAAGCCTCTATTTTTGATGCATCAATTATTATTTTTACGCATTTAAAATTCGCTCACCCAAAATTCTGTGTCCTAATAAGTTGATAAGTCTAGTCACAACAACCGGGAATCGAAGTTTGATCGCATTGAAGAGACCCTCCGGCAACTTCGCCAGTTCCGAGTCCCTCACCGCCATCACGGTCGTACTGCGACGCGTTTGGGTCACCATCTCTACCTGAAGGACAAACAAACTTACATATTATGTGATTGACATTGGTCTAATTAAGGGTTCTTAATTAGAATTATTATTATACTATATTATACTATTATTTCGTGATGCTAATTTAGAAAATATCTTTGTTAATTATATCATATGTGTTATTCTGATAAATAAGCTATATTACTATAAAGTTTTATTTAAATCTGTTCAGTAGTTTTGGCTTGAAAGAATAGCAAACATCCATCTGTCTTCACAAACTTTCTCGTCATGGTATTCATAGTGTTATATAAATAAGTATTCATTGGAATTCTGTATTAAAATCAAGTAACGGGGTCACACTGTTACTATACTATCGAATGCAGACTTTAACGTAATTAACCGACAGGCATTTTCCAATACAGTAGTACTCACGATTCCAACCAAGTCGCCCTTCCCGTATTCACCCACTAACTCCTTCTTCCCGTTGGGATGAGTGATGACAGAACGCAGCCGTCCACTCAGCACTATGAAAGTGGACCCTGACTCCTCGTCTTGACGGTATACAGCTCGGCCCGATTCCAGAAACACCTGTACAATAAAGGAAAATAATAAAATAAATAAACGTATGATTCCTCAGTATGAATACCTTAATTATTATATATATTATATGAAAACCCCTGTCAACTCAACCAACACCGATACATATTAGCAGCTTTGACTAGACTTTACCGTGATAGAATCAAAGTTAAATACATTCATAGGCTTCAAGGAAGAGGTCTTTCGGCCGACATTGTTAGATCGAAAAGATGATCTTTATTTAGCAATACTCAGGTGAAATCATTATAGCCATCCACTATCGTTATTTGGCATCAATATCAGTTCCTTGTTTTAAGATTAGTTTAATTACTTTCAACTAAAAAAAAAAACAATGACATATACTTATAACTTCTTTACTTATTACACCAATTTCTTTAACTGGTACTTAATTAATTGAAGCTATATTATTTTGATTTTGTTATTGTAAAAGAATTCAAATATAATTAGGGCCTTCCAAAGTCCTTCCTATAAATTGATAACTACAATTGGGAACGAAAATAATTAATTAATCTCAAATAAGATAAGAACGCTAAACAATTATAACGAGCCCAGAGCTTGGACAAGCACATAAGTATCCAACACCATCACTAACAAGTAACAAATCACTACTCATCGCAGTGGAAAATACACGTGCAAACAGAAAGTAAGGCAAGAGAAACAATGAAAATTATTACAACATCATTGAAGTTTCTTCTATTGTTAATATCTGACAGTCAGTGCAGTCTTGTTAATGGAGTTTTTGACGTAGTAACAAATACGACACACGTTTTCGCAGACAAGGTAGGAGGTATATTGCCGCTCCGCCGTGGACATATCTTTGGTAAAAAGAAGAATGGTCCAACAGAAACTGGTAGAACCGGCTTAATAGGCGGATTCATCAACTCGATTCATGATAACGCAAGGAACTGTCAAGAAAGGATCAAAAACGTATTTCTTAATTTGCAGACGAGGGACAACGGTGTTTTAGGTAATATCATAATTAGGGTAATTAACCATATTATTAATGTCAAACACTTTCTCTTTGGAAATAATGAAAAACCGCAGGAGACAGAAACGATACACAAACTTAAACCAACGGAAATAATAAATAAAACACACGCTAATGTAATGGAAAAAACTAAACCAATCAGAAATTTTCTCAATACCCATTTATTCGGTAACAATATTATAATGAATATGCAGTATAACGACACTATGAAAGGTCTTGAAGATATGAAAGAAAAATACAGCAATAATGATAAACCTGGCATGAAGAATCCAAATACTGAAGAAAAACCAGAAGACGAAGCCAGCTTATTTAATGTAAAAGCCGCAATTGTTACCGTTAAAGAAGAAGCGCAAAAGTTTACCAAAGGAATGAACATAACAGACGTTCATATTCCGCATGATACAGGTGATATTGGTAAACAAGTACATAAATTGAAATCTACTTTTGAAACATCAATCAATGATGTTCAATCGAACGTAAAGAATATTTTCAATCGAAGTGGTTTTATAAGTTTTTCACATTGAAAATAAAATTGTGACATTTTAATTTTCCGATAACCGAATAACTATAATGCCGTCGTAAAAATAAGAGGCGCATCCAACAAAACATGACTATTTGGTTTATTAATTGTTTGTAAGTACAGGAAAACCTAAAAATACTATCAGAGACATTGTTTTATGATTCCGAGGATATGTAAACTGGCTTTTGGTCGTTGTTTCCTTCGCGTTAATGTAAATTCACTGCAGTACATTTTTATAAATAAAAGTACTATTCTGTACCCGTGACAATGTGTGTGTAAAAGTTTATGACATTCGATTGACTAATTAAGATGCAGAAACTTAAAAAACAAACTCATTTCCACAATTTACAATATCGGTTGGGATTGTAAAAAAATGCACCCCTCTTTCTTTGGACAGCAGTATTACAATCCACTAACATTGAGACCATAATATTTGAAAGTTACATTTGTTACTGCGTGAATAGTGCGTTCAGTTTTAATTTATACTAGCAGATGCCCATGACTTTGTTTTCATGGGCATGGTTTTATTTTATGAAGACGACGTCTTTTATGTGCATTAATCGTAGGCTTTTTTATTTTCTAATTGTAATTTTGTCATTTTTAATACTATAGCTAGTTTTAAGCGTAAACCAGGGATATCCCTGTTAAGTTTAATATACGAGTATACTGCTTAACTCTTGTAGAAATGCGTAATGATATGTAAGTCTTGATTATGTTCTGAAAAGTACTCTATCTGTTAGAAAGAGTCTCGTCAAATACGGTTCAATCGTTTCCGCGATTAACCCCGACAAATAAACACTTCAATTTTATTCATATGTATTGATTTTGTGCGTAATATCTTGTATCAAAAATACTCATTCGAAATAACAAATGACTATACATAATGATTATTTATTAATAATACAATCATTTTATAACAAAATAAATTATTTCTTTCTACACCAAAATCACTCCGATTCCATCTAATACTTATGGAATATGAAAAAAATGTGGTTTTAGGAAATCACGATGCAAGTGGAACTTTTTTCGGATCGTAGGCATTTAATTGAAAATTTTCGAACAATTATTCGATTTAGGGTATTAAAATCGCTTTTTTAATATTACTTAATAATTGCAAAATTGGAATTTAATAGTAGACAAGAAATCCTACTATATATTTTAACTTCAATCTGCGTATTAGTGTACGGAATACATAATAAATGTAATGATTCAGATGGCAGGCGCATTTTAAAAACTGAGCCCAATATTTATTTAACTCATTATCAATAGAGCCATGGGCGCTACCATATTGGCCTTGGCTGCTCTGCCGAGCACCTTTCACTTTACCTCTACTTCACGGCCAGCTGTAAGGCGACATGCGATAGATGAATTAAAAACTTGAGGAGGTGTAAAAATAGTTTGACTTTAAAGTGCAATTTACATAACCACATTTTTTTAAACGTAAAAACGACTGTGCCGTACTTAAAGTCAACCGTAATTATGAACAATTATTATCAAACGCCTTCATAATCACATTAAAAAGCCACAGATAAAAATTAAGTTTTTTTTTTCTCTGCAACTTTTAACATTTCACCATAATTTCACTTGATATCAAGTGACGATGTGCTCATAAAGCTCCAACTCATTCTAAAGATTCGAACCTGAGTCAATAGACAAGGTGCGCAAACACGCTACCATGCTGAACCATTATGTCCTTATTACGTACCGTGACCAGCGCATTTTGCCTGCACACGTCGTTCAGGCCATTTGATATTTTGACTAAAAATTGATATAATATCATCATACAATGTTACATTACAATATTAATACATAAGTAATTCTTTCGATTTCAGTAGTATTAATAGAAAAGTAAGTAAGTAAGTACTGTAAGTATCACATCACAAGTATGTGATACATGTGGCCTAAAGATCAAGCTTAACGTGTACTACCGGTGGTACACCTTATATAAGTTGGATTACATTGAAACGCACTGTTCAAGTTAAAGTTACTGATATTAAAATTACTGAAAAATTTCTCGGTATTACCCGAAATAATAATGTTACATTTATAAAATTTCACTCACCCAATCTAAAGCGAAATCGACTTGACGTACGAAAGGCGAGAGTACGCCGGACGACAGTGTTAGCGATGTGCAGCACCACCGACGGCCGATCTCGCATAATACTGTACACCGTGGTCTTCGACAGTAGACCGATACGAGAGAAGTGCTTCGCTCGGATCGAGAAGAAACTAGGCTCTCCTGTGATCACAGCCAACCCTCCTTCCACCTCACCTGATTACCATTATTAGAAATTATAACAGAACAACAGAGATATATGTAGAATTCAGAATTGAAAGACTAAACACAAATACACTATGCGTAGGAACATTCTCGAAGAAAATTGGCTATATACGGCACACGAGAATCACAAAATAATCAGGAGCATCATCGTCATCATCATCATTTTAGCAAGTTATTCATAGAAATAGATACTAAAAGTAGTAAATCGTCATTCGCAGGTTGGTTAACTAGAGTGGTACATTCACAGTAGGTACTCAACTAAACACGGAATCTGACACAATTAAGTACCACACGTCGATTTCCAATATAATATTTATTTAATTAACAAACACTATCATTAAAATATCAATTATCATAAAGAAATGAAAAAATATTACGGTCTAAGTTTTACAGTGAAAAATCCTAAATTATAGTCACAAAATGAATAAATATCGGTCAGTTATCTCATTATATGGTGAGAAAATTTGTTATTTTGTGCTTTTTTTCCTTTTCATCGTCTCTATTGGAGTTTCGCGGCGATTTGACCAACAGAAATCAGCAAGCATTGCTGCTGACCATTTTCCACTGTAGCGTTTTTCAACCTGCATTACATCCTAGTGAAACCTTTCACCATGCTCATCTGATACGGCTCCAAGATTTTCAGAAAAAAAATCTAAAGGGGGTCCCTTTAATGCTCACGTAAAACTGGAATGGGTGTTAAACGAAGAGGGAATAAAAATAAATTACAACTTAAATGATACCACATTACTATATAATATTTCCTAGTCATTTGTAGTATATAATAATTAAGAATCATTTACCTGGATATGCTGTGAACATATGGACTTCGCCCTCTCCCTCTGCCACCTTCTGGGATACCAGCAGAGCCCCGGAGAGAAGGTACACCAACGCAACATCCTACATAAAGTTAACAATATAAATAGTTATCGTTATGTATAAGATACGAAAAGCAAAAGGTCAATTATGTTACTTGCTATATGCTATTTTAGAAAACTAAAAAAAAGTACTATGTGACAAGGTAAATTTATACTTTAATTTTGTATGAAAATACCTACCAAAAGGGAATATATTTCAATGTTGTATAAAAACATAACCGAATTAGATTATATTTCAATGACGTATGAAAACATAACCGAAATAGATTATATTTAAATTTTGTATGAAATCACAACCGAAAATATGTATTTTACACACTTCTAATGAATAAAATGTTACTAGTGATTTTTTTTTGGCAATGTCGAGTTATAAAATATTCCTTTAGTTTGAAAAGTAACAATCCCCCTACAAACGGGAACGGAAACAAATATATGCGACCATGAGTGAACATAAAACCATGGACTGAACATGAATAGGACACTAATAATGTTCTCAAACCACTCTTAACATGTCCACATTTGAATAATCAATACCTGAATTATTTCTGGCTCACCCCTGACACTATAATAAAGCTTAGAAAGAAAGTAGATATAACATTAGTAAACATCGTACACAAAAATAGGTTCAAAATATACATTGTAATAAGATCACAAATATTTCAATTATTCTAATATATTTGTTCAGTTTTACAAATACATGTAATGTAGATTTTGGACACTAGAGAGCATTAATATTATGTCAGAAAGACCTAATCACTATTAATAATAGAATAATTTAAAGCATCATTATGATAACCTTTTCCAGTGTTAAATAAAGTAGATAAAGTTGTAACATTCATTTAAACACACAAAACTATTAATTATGTTCTCAAAAATATAATACTATTATTTCTATACGATATTGACAATATTGAATGTAAAAATAATTCGCTAAATATTTAATAGATGGCAGTATATCGTAGTTCGTAGTAATTTATTTAATATCCATTTTTACTTAATAGCTATATACAGATAACAAATCTAGATCTTGAAATCATATATTTCAAGACAAAAGATTTATTTAATGTTTTTTAATAGAAAGCTCAAGCATATAAATTATTCTCAACTTTTTAGTACTTCCTTCGCTCATCTTAATAAATACTTTGGTAGGATATTTCTGATTAATTTCTAGATTTCATAACCTTATCTTTCGAATCAATCTTTGGTAAAGGCAATGATACAGGATATACTATTTTCCTATTATTTAGTAATTTTACACAATCATTGTATTAGAATATCGAAGTTACAGTTTTCATATTTAGAAACAAATAATTAAACAAATCTTCAAAAAATGTATATTTAACCTACTTTCTTATAAGCCTTTCGTAGATTCATAATTATTTATTTTTATTCTAAATAATACATACCTTATGACTTTCTTCTTTCATGATATATGTGCCGGCGGGTAGATCTCGCACTTGGACGTTTCCACGTAGTAGTTGATCGTTTTCGAGGCCCAATTCTTTGATGAAAGCCTCTGTCGCTATTTGTATTAATGCCTGACAAAATATGTGATTTTAAACGTATGATTTCATTCAGATTTATTTAATAATCTTTACCATCTAATATTATAAACTATCGTGCATTCTGATATACCATATTTGGTTGGACTGGTTTGGATTATCAGAGACAGAGGAAATGTATTGCATAGGTAATTCTGATCTTATTGGACACTTTAATACGTCGAATAATAAAGTGATATACGATTTTTAATAATTATAACTTCGTAAATTTTATTAACAAATCATATTTGAAAATAAATTTATATATTATAATCTTAAGTGAAAAATATCGATAGGTACATTTTTTTAAAACAAAAATATCGATAAAATGCTATGCATACACTCACTTGTTCGTCAAGATTATCGGTGTAATGCTTCTTGAAGGAAGAACCTTCCTTGCTTCTCGGCAGAGACGATGTCGGTTGAACGTCTGGCTGTTGCTGTTATGTGGAACAGATTAAAAACTCTTAAACAGATAATTGAGAACAACTATCGAGAAAAATCGGAAACAAATTTGTGGAGTAGTTGGACTCGAAAGTATCGCAATCACATATCACAAAAACAATATTATATTTTTATATAGACTTTTTACGAGGCTTCTATAAAAATACTAGCTGATACAAGCGGCTTCACACGCGTTTTTTTTAAATTGTATTAAAGTAATATAAAATAGTGAGAAGAAGTAGAATTACAGAAATGCTCTTTTAAAATCATTTATAGGTATGACACGCATGCCACCTACTGTGATATGTCACCTGTACATTAAATATGTAAATACTAACAGTGTTCCGGATGGGATTTAGCAATAACAACATATTTGGAACCTTAACTTGCTATAGAATCCACTCAGTGCTCACTTACACTGTTTGTATATACTATACGTATACGTACTGTACTGTACGTAATAACGATAAATGACTATGTATGTAGTAATGAAAATTTCAAGTTATACAATTTCTCTTAAAGATGTTGTTATGTAATTACAATTAACATAATTAAGTTTTTACGATCATACAAAAAGTAATCGTTTCTCTATTGCGCACGAAATTATATTTATCTGTAAACAGTTTTTAATATTTAGGAATTAAAATAGTGCTCATTGAACTAGACGCAATATGCTAATACGTTGTTATAGTTAATAGTACCGGGTTAGTTGGCCCCCCATTTTTCTCGTAACGATTTAAAAATTCGTAGAGGGTTTGCCCATCGATTGCCCATTTTTGCCATTTAATTTTTACAACATTTATTTTTTTTGCCCAACTTAATAAAAAAAGTTATGAAAGATTTAAATTACGTAGGCCACCGTTTGAAAAAACTTTCAAAAATTGAAAATATCAAGATGGACTTAATAAGGCTCATTCCTATACAGAAAGACATTCTTTCGACTGGTCATTTTTTTTTTGATTGCCAACTCTTAGTTTCAGAGATATTTTAAGAAGAATATAATAACGGTCTATACTCTACCAATAATCTAAAATGTTTTGCCTATCACACTATTAATTGTGGAAAACTGGGACTTAATAAGGCTTATTCCTATACAGAAGGACATCCTTACAATAGCCCATAATATTTCTTCGATTGCCCACCTTTAGTAACAAAGACATTTTATTTGTATACTCCACAGGGACCGTGATATTTTAATTAATTAAGTTTTCTACAAATAGTCGTGTAATAAGTAAAACATATTCGATTATTGCTAGAGTCAGTTTCTTTCCCCTCCAACTTTTACTACTTAGAAATTGACTTTTCAAAAAAGTAAAATATGGGAAAACATGGGCAAAAGAAGTAGATTCAAATGCATAATTTCAAAATTCTCGACCCTTCACATTTTCTTTTCCCCCAGTTGAAACCCCTTAAAATTTGACTTTTCAAAAATGTAAACGATGTGTCACCGTGGACAAAAGATATAGATTAAAATGAATCAATCCAAAATTGTCGATCACTCAATTTTTCTTCACCCCCCCCCCCCCTTTCGCCTCCACATAGACTTGTCAATATTTCAAGAACCCACCTTGATATTTTCAATTTTTTTAAGTTTTTTCAGACGCCGGCCCAGGCAATTTAAATCTACATAACTTTTTTATAGAGGTGGACAAAGAAAATTAAAAGGAGGGTAAAAATGGGAAATCGATAGACAAATCCTCTACAAATTTACAAATCGTTACTCGAAAAATGAGGGACCAACTACCCGGAGCTATGGTTAATGAGTTATGTAGACGCGAGCGCGGTAAATATAACAAAATAGCCGCCAAATTGACCAAAAGACAAATTACATACAAATATATTAATTACAATAATTTTAATTATTGGAGTGCAGTACAGTGCACGCGTAACGCACATGTTTACAGTGAATAACATACTTTTACTAAATTTCACGCGGAAGAAGTCGTGGGTCACAGCTAGTCTAAACTAAAATAACCTAAGTTACTCCTTATAAGACCAGTTACGTGTCGTAAAAGTCACATGAAAATCGGTCCAAACGTTTCGAATATTTCACTTTGGTAACAGATAGTCTAAAATAAAATAATATAATTTACTCCGTATGAGGTCAGCTATCTGCCAGAGATTGTCCTGTAAAAATCGGTTTTACCGTTTCGGATAGTCCACAACCGACAAACTTCCGAATAACAAATTCTTTAACATAGCCTACAATTTCAGCTCTCTGCCAGTAAAATTTCCGTCAAAGTCGGGGCTGCCATTTCGGAGATTACTCGGAACAATCAGACTGATAGCCTGGTAAACATAAAAAAAAAATGATTTTTACTATAAGCACACTTTCATATACAATCACTAAAAAGTAGGTATTATTGATTTTGTATATAGACCCTTTTCTTTTCATTATATTCTAGCTATTGCCCGCAGCTCCGCATGCGTTTTTTTTATAACTCTGAATTACTTTTTATAAGATCAGCTATCTGTTAGTGAAAGTTTCGTGAAAAATGGTTCAAACGTTTTGGAGATAGTACTTCAAACCTTTGTTGGCTTGTTGGCTTTCCATGGGTAAAAGCTAGTCCAAAATAAAAAATCTTTAATTACTTTTTATAACGTTAGCTATCTGTCAGTGAAAGTCATGTGAAAATAGGTCCAATCGTTTTGGAGATAGTACTACAGACGAAGCAATGGATGACAGCTAGTCTAAAATAAAGTAGCCTATGTCACCAGCTGAAATTTTAACTATCCGTCAGTGAAATTTTTGCCAAAATCGGTCCAGCTGTTTCGGAAATTACCCGGAACATACAGACAGACAGACAAAAATGTTAAAATTGTATTTTTGTTATCAGTATCGTGTATACGTTCATACCCAATCAGTAAAAAGTCGTTATTTTGATATTACAAACAGACACTTATTTACAGACTTTTATTTATACGTATATATATAGATTGCAAATCAAAAATTCGAAATAATACTGACCTAAAATGATACCTTTGAATGAAAACTTACTAATTCAATGAACACAAAATAAATAGGGTTGTGCGAATATTCGAATTAACCGATAACAAATCGAACCGAATAATTTGAACTTTTCGGATTATTCCAATATTTTAATTTATGCGTTAAATAAGCATTAACTATAGAATTGAGTGCATTCAAAAATACTCTATCCATATTTCTAGCCAAAAAGTGGTGGGAAAAATGGAAAATTACAATTCAAGAAATTAAATCTCACTTATTTTTATTTCACATTGACAATTTTCTTAATGAACTATAATTGATTTCTTAATTTATAAGTGACCACATAAAATATTCCAATATAGTAAAAACTACACGTTTGTATAGTTATTTACGAAATTTGAGCGCTAAAATTTTAAACCATTTTTTTATGTATGTGCTAAAAAATAAGAACACAAAATTCTATAAACCTGTTAAAATATGAAATTATACCGAAATCTTGAAATTTCTTTGAAATAAAATATGTCAGATATTTCTATTAAAATTTTATTAAAATTGAAATGCTATAAAATTACTTAGATTTCACTGAGAAAGTATATTTTTAATAAATATTTTCACTAATAGGATTTTATTATTGTAGAATGGAATTACATTGTAAACTAAAGTTCTTTTTCAAAGGCATTACAATCTTGATGTTTAAATAATAGTTCTTTTGCATTAACATTATTTTTAATTTGAATTATTACAATAGAGAAAAATGTTATAACTTTTCCTATAACTATTAGTTTAATAATTCTAGCTTATTTTAAAAATACAGTAATAATTCGAATTTAACATCATTATTCGATTCGGTTCAGTTCAGGCATTATTAGCACACCCCTAAAAATAAACTTATTGCCACGGGTATAGTATTATTGGTTACTATAACAACGATTGTCTAATGTCAGGGACTGTCGATGTCTGTAGGAGAATATGTTATTGTAATTAAAAATGTATTTAGGATAAGTTTTAACCAAAATCCGCTCTTAGTGAGCATCTACCTCACAAAGCGAATAACTATGGTGAATTTCAAGTCAATCCATATGTCCATATAGTTTCGGAGAAATCGTGATGAGTCTGTCAGTGGTATTTCGCTTATATATATAATAATAATAATATATAGATTATTATTGCACATGACCTTATATTTTAAAGGAAACGTGTATTTATTTCTTGATCCAATCATAACAATTTGAAGTACAGATAATTAATTTGTTGTTATATTTTTATACTTAAAAATAAACACGAGTCTGTGTTTTATCTGATGAATTTTTAAATATTCATTTTTGGTATAGTGACACCTTTCAAATTTATTTGTTATATCGTATCCACTAATTCATGATAAAGATGTTTTTTAGTTATAGTCGGACCCACTGGATGGCGCTATTGTCAATATCCAATATATATTTTATAATACTGTGACGAAATTTTAAATATATATTTTTGGTATCACACCTTTAAATTTTCTTTTAAATTCAATATTTTTTGTTATATCGGATCCACTAATGTAAAATACGTGTATATAAAGACCGTGAAAATAATACTATGTGGTGTTGAATATTAGGTTATTAATGTAAATATAGCGTAGTGGAAATATATTGTCGATTATTGACTCGATGGCGAGCTGATCGAAATTTCAAGAATATTTATTACCTGAGGAGTGTTGGAAGTAACGTCAGGCACCATATCGGGCCGCTGCCTCCGACCTTGAATGTGGATAGGCGAAGATACTTGGTGACCGCCCTCCTGTCGCATGCGAGGACATGGGTCTAGTGTTAGTTTCTAATGCAAATGATAGTGATTATCATACGTAACATTTTGAAATGTTAACAGCTCCTTTGCAAAAAATATTTGAAGCGTTCCGGTAAAAAGAAACTCTTCCAGTTAGTACATATAAGTATGATATTCACATTGGAACATTCCAGGCAAAACTGAACCATTTTCTTGGATCATCTTAATTTACCCCTTCCCCAAAAAGTTTTTAATAGAATCAGAACAACAAATTATTGTCCAAATGTAGGAAGTAAACCATTTAACCTAATCTCGTGGTTATTGTTAAAATACAAAGAACACCAGGATTCATTACTAGTATTTCTGTAATAATAAAATGACATCACACAAACATCACACAACATAATTTTTGTAACGTATAGCTTTTCATACAATTTTTCAACAACCACATGATGACGTTAAAATGAACTATGTACACTGTTTTGTATTGTGTTTGTTAAGGAATGTTGACCTGCAATGTTACGAGTGGCGCAAAAAATATTATAAAAAAAAGGGTCCCTGCGCTAGGTCACATCGTATGCGACATTACTGTTCAGTTTTTGGTTTTGATGCGTTACGACGTCTAACGCGTAATAATTAATTTGATATTTTGAATTTATAATTGTATTTATAAAATTGTTCAGTTATTGGTTTTGATGCGTTACGACGTCTAACGCGTAATAATTAATTTGGTACTATGAATTTATAATTGTATTTTTACACTATTAAAGGGACTATAATAACTTTGTTGAGTTGAGTGTTTGTGAATAAAAAGGGTGAATACAGCTCCAGCTTTGTAAGTTTCCAATTGTACACTCATTCATACATACAATTAAACTATACATATTTACTACACACAATCCACTGGAAACAACAAGAACGCCTACGCGACACTATAAGGTAAGTGAATTTTGATGCAACTACTTATATTAAAGTGTGCTGTGTATCACAGTTTCCACTAGGGTTGGTCACGACTCCGAATTGTATTATTGAAGGGCCCAGCAGCAATTCGGTTTTCGTGGTTGTGACTTTATCCTACAATTTTTTGGTAGCAGAGCGTGGTTTTTTCCGTAATCACGTCAATTTTGGGTAGCAAAAGTGGTTATTTCGCGTATTGTTTGTTGCCTAATAACCACTTAGGGTTGCGTTCACTTGCTTAAATATTGTTATTAAACCAGTGGTTCCGCATAAATATAATTTTGTTTGTGTTGTATTGTATTTGTTTGTAATATGTTAGTTTGTTAACGTTAATGAATTTGTTTTTAATATATATATATTTCTACACTAAGCTCTGAATCCGGGTTGGCTTGGTGTAATTTGTATTTAAATTTGATTTGTGGTTAAATACTTGAATTTGAGTTTAACGTTATAATTTGATTCTTTATCTATATTATTGTTTTTTTTTTTATATTTTTGGAATTTGTATTGAAATATGCCATCAACACATACCAAGCGGATTAGGACAGAGCTCGTATGGGCGACTTCTGCTGCCGCCTTGGTAGGTAGAGTTGACAGACAGGAGGCCCTCTTAGAGAGGTTTAAGGCCATTGATAAAAGACAGGCGGCAGTAGACGCTGCCTATGAGTCCTTTTTAAACTCGTCGGCGGATAAGGAATTGACTGCCACGGTGGAGGCGGATGTCGGTCAGTTTTACGAATTGGTCGACACCATCACACAGGGTGCGCGTAGTATCCTCAATGAGAGAAAGGAAGCTGGTGGAAATGTGAAGGGGACAACGCGACCTCCAACGCATCCAGAGTTGTTAGGACGTCTTCCAACTCTAGATTTGCCTAAATTTGATGGAAGTATTGAGGATTACCCTGGGTTCCTTGCGATGTTCATGAGTTTAGTGGATGCCCGGAAGGATTTGGCGGACAGTCAAAAGTTGGCTTACCTTCGGGCTTCTCTCAGTGGAGAGGCCAAGGATGTGATAACACATTTAGACATAACTGATGACAGTTACCGCACTGCCATGGATTTGCTCGCCCGGCGATATCAAAACGTCCGGCGCCTGGCAGATGCTCATGTTATGCGACTTTTAACGTTACCCCGTGTCACCCGAACTGACCGCTTACAAGTTGAGATTTTGAACCCAGTGTTAACCTCATGCAATTCTTTAAAAGGATTAGGCCTGCCTGTAGACCAGTGGTCGTTCTTGCTTCTGCACATAGTCTTGAGCTTACTCCCGCGAGAGCTCAAACTTAGATTTGAACAGATATGTGGTGGCGATGGTGCCACTTATTTACCACCTTTTGAACGCTTACTAAGTTTTTTGGAGGACGAGTGCAGATTGCTTGAAAACTCTGGTGTTGCGAATTCATCTCGAATTCCGGAGCGACCGCAGGAACAGCGGCGAAGAGAGACACGACCTCCTGTGGCACCCCGTCGTCCTCCTATTCGACATGCTGCTTGTGAGGGGGAAATACGTTGTAGTTTCTGCCGTGAGACTGGACATCGAGTCCAGATGTGTCCTCGGTTCTTGGATAGAAACGTTAAAGATCGGCGAGGGATTGCTAATTCGCGGAAATGGTGCTACTCCTGCTTGGGACAGCATTTTCAGAGACAATGTAGGGAATCCCGACCCTGCCCTCACTGTCAGGGTAAGCACCACCCTGTATTATGCATGAATATGCATGGTGTTCATAGTGTGGAGAATAACATGCATTCCCCCTGCATGGGCGGGGGGTCTAACTCCGGTCCGTACAATACGGATTGCCGCCGGTCCCCAGTAAGTCACCGTCGTTCTTCAGTGAAGAATACACAGCCCCAGAGGAATCATTGTAAGGAAGTCCGCCCCAGGGGCGGGGGTACTACCTCACCGAAGAATCAAGATGGTAGAGGATATTTAGCAGTTCGACGTCCATCAAATTGTTCGCCACCTCTGGCCGAATGGCCGCGTCTAGAGCGCCGCCCTCAACGATTAGGTAATCGTTCAAGTTATAAAGAGCACGCTGACCAGCACACATCACCTCAGGCTGAGCATCAGCCTTATTTTGATTGGCAGTGTTAGGTAGCAACTGCCCTCTCTCCCACAACAGCCACCCCACCTGAAACCATTCTTCTGCCGACAGTTTCAGTTAAGGTGTGGGGCCCGAAGGGTAGATTTGCGTTTGCTCGCGCCCTTTTGGATTCGGGATCTCAAGGCTGTCTTGTCACCTCTCATTTGGTGGGAAAGTTGGGCCTCCCTTGGAGACCTCACCGTGGCCCGATATATGGTATAGGTGGAGTCCAAGCCACGGCTTTGAAAGGAAAGGTTGAAATTAAGTTTTCACCCTTAAAAGGTGAACCACGTATTGTGGCGAGAGCAGTAATTTTGGATGACATATTAGGCAGACATCCACAAATTACCATACCGGAAACTGTGGTGCGATTGACTTCGCGTTTGGCTCCCGCAGACCCCAAATGGTTTGTTCCCGGAACGGTAGATCTTCTGTTAGGTGCAGATGTGTTGGGCTTGATTTTAACCGGACATCTTCAGATTTTGCAGCCGAATGGCTTAGTAGCCGCACCAACAATATTTGGATTTAGTTTTTTTGGTCCCGTTTTATCGCAGGTTGTCGAAGATCACTCCTTTGAAGTAGGGATATCTCTGAATGATGTAGTCCAGCGCTTCTGGGAGGTGGAAGAGCCTCCTCAAGCAGTTAGAGTTGACCCACTTGCCCAAGAGTGTGAATTATTGTATCAAAACAACATTCGTCGCCGTGTTGATGGTCGATTTGTTACTAGATTGCCTTTTCTAGCGTCACGACCCCTTCTCGGTCAGTCACGATCCCTAGCGGAAAGAAGACTTTTGTCCATGGAGCGGCGCATGCGAAGGGATTCGTCATTTAGAGATAAATATATTGAATTCATGCGTGAATATGAGGACTTGGGACACATGTCCATATCCGATTTTGATTGGCGTTCCCACGAACACTACTTCTTGCCCCACCACGCCGTTTTGCAGAACCCCGGCGGTAAAATTCGGGTGGTTTTTGATGGCTCAGCGCCCTCATCGAATGGAGTCTCACTGAACCAGTGTTTACACTCGGGGCCTAAACTTCATCGTGATATATCGGATATCCTCACGCATTTTCGCCGCCATCAAGTTGTATTTGTGGCCGACATACGAATGATGTTCAGGCAAACTATTGTTCATAGGGACGATCGGCGGTATCAATTGGTCTTGTGGCGCGAGCAACCATGTGAACCAATCAAGGTGTACGAACTGAACACGACTACATATGGGTTAAGATCTAGCCCATACATTGCTATACGAACTTTGTTAGAGTTAGCGCAACGTGAGCGATTAAAGTATCCTCGTGCAGCCAATATTTTAGAAAACTCTGTCTTTGTTGACGATATTTGCACCGGAGATTCCAGTATTGAGAATGCACGAATTTTGAGGGATGAATTGATTGCGATACTTAAGTCCGGTGGCTACGAATTGAGGAAATGGTTATCGAATTGTCCTGACTTATTAAGCGACCTTCCAGAGGCACATCAACAGGATCCTCATCTTTTTGAAAACCCGGATACTCCAAATTTGGTTGCAGTTCTTGGTATACAGTACCAACCGGTTCAGGATGTTTTTACTTATCGAGTGAAGTTGGACTGCCCTAAGACTTGGACTAAGCGTCTAGTTTTGTCTACTGTTGCCCGAACCTTCGATCCAAATGGATGGATAACTCCTGTTATCTTTTTGGCTAAATGTTTCTTGCAGAAACTTTGGATAGCAAAAGTCACCTGGGATGAACCTTTGCAGGGAGATTTGTTACGAGAGTGGTCATCTATTGTGTCTTCCCTTCCAGAAATTAATCAAATTGCCATGGCGCGATGTTTTCTTCCAACAGGAAAGTGCCGAGTAACCCTTCATGGATTTTGCGATGCTTCTGAGCGGGGGTATGCGGCTGCGGTGTTTTTGCGGACTGTCAGCACATCTGGACAGATTAAGGTACATTTGGTTATGGCAAAGAGTAAAGTAGCCCCTATTAGGTCTCGATTGACCATTCCAAAATTAGAATTGTCAGGAGCGGCTCTTCTTGTACGCCTTCTCAATCATATCAGCTCTGATTTGGGTACCGTCATTGAGATATCTGGCGTTTATGCATGGTCTGATAGCGAAATTGTTCTTTGTTGGCTTCGAGCGTCTATACACAATTTGGAAGTCTTTGTCGCGAATCGAGTTTCACAAATTCAGAACACTGAAACCCCTTTAATTTGGAGACATGTCCCAGGAGAGTTGAATCCTGCAGACTGCGCTTCACGTGGCTGCTTGGCTTCTTCTCTCATAAATAACTCTCTTTGGTGGAATCCACAATGGCTGACGCAGCCTGAGTTATCGTGGCCTCAAAATAAGTTTTCTTCTCCCCAGGTTTTACCCGGTTTGCGTATTGGAGTTATGGAGAATCCTCTTACTTATAATTTGGACACTCTTGTTAACAAATATAGCTCATTTGATAAGTTGATTGGAGTTACTGCTTGGATCAGGCGATTCATATATAATTGTAGGAATCCCCATAATAAAATATTGGATACAGGTTCGTCATCTAGTGAACGGCAAGAGGCACAAATGTTTTGGATTCGTGTAGTTCAAAGAGAGCATTTTGCAGATACCAATGATATTTTGAAACGAGGCTTAAATTTGAAAGGTTCCGTCGTCCGATTAAACCCATTTTTGGATGCAGCAGGTCTACTCAGGGTCGGAGGACGGCTTAAGAACTCCAATCTTCCTTGTGAAGCTCGTCACCCATTGCTGCTTCCTAAAGGAGGAACTTTTGTTAATTTATTGGTGACTCAACGTCACATTCAGAATGCCCATGCAGGTCTCAACGCTCTTTTAGCCATATTGAACCGTGAATTCTGGATTTTGTCAGCTAGACGCGTTATTCGGAGCATTTTATTTAGATGTATGCAATGTTACAGATTGAAAGCTAAACCAGTCCAGCCTATTATGGGAGATTTACCAACAGACCGCGTCACGGAAACTCGACCATTTGCAGGAGTAGGAACGGATTTTGCTGGTCCATTTGCTGTTAAATCATCGCACTTACGTAATGCGAAATCACTCAAAGCATATTTGTGTGTATTTGTATGCCTCTCCACCAAAGCGGTTCATTTGGAAATCGTAAGTGCCCTCAGCACAGAAGCGTTTGTGGCAGCGCTAGGTAGATTTGTTTCACGTCGTGGTCTACCTTCGTTGATTCGATCTGATTGCGGAACAAATTATAAAGGAGCAGATCGTTATCTAAAGGAAATTGTACAATTCTTAACAAATAATAAAATTACTATAAACCACACTTTGTCGAAGATGGGGATAACTTGGAAGTTTGATCCTCCAGCTTGTCCTCATTGGGGTGGAATATTTGAAGCAGTTGTTAAGATTGCAAAAACGCATCTCCGTCGCGTTATTGGTGAATCCATATTGACCTTTGAGGAGCTGGCTAGTGTATTTTGTAAAATTGAGGCCGTCCTAAATTCCCGTCCTCTTTGTCCACTCTCATCCGATCCAAATGACTTGGAAGTCTTAACTCCAGGACATTTCTTAATAGGTCAACCACTTAACGCTCTGCCCGAGTACCCCTTCAGGGACGTGAAGTTATCACGTTTGACTCGGTTTCAACTATTACAACAGATGACTCAAAGTTTTTGGCACCGTTGGTCTCTTGAGTATCTACACACTTTGCAGCAGCGCGTTAAATGGACGGACAAAACGAACCCTCCCAAGGTGGGGGATCTTGTTTTAATCAAAGACCCTAATTTGTTGCCGTTGCATTGGCATCGAGGGCGTATTATAAAATTGATTTTTAGATCGGATGGAGTTCCAAGAGTGGCCGAAGTTATGGTTGGTGATTCGGTTGTGCACCGAGCAATTGCTACATTAGCCCGCTTGCCAATTTATTAGCGTACATAATCCTTATGTCCGGGACGGGGGTTTGTTAAGGAATGTTGACCTGCAATGTTACGAGTGGCGCAAAAAATATTATAAAAAAAAGGGTCCCTGCGCTAGGTCACATCGTATGCGACATTACTGTTCACTTATTGGTTTTGCTGCGTTACGACGTCTAACGCGTAATAATTAATTTGATATTTTGAATTTATAATTGTATTTTTACACTATTAAAAGGACTATAATAACTTTGTTGAGTTGAGTGTTTGTGAATAAAAGGGGTGAATACAGCTCCAGCTTTGTAAGTTTCCAATTGTACACTCATTCATACATACAATTAAACTATACATATTTACTACACACAATCCACTGGAAACAACAAGAACGCCTACGCGACACTATAAGGTAAGTGAATTTTGATGCAACTACGTATATTAAAGTGTGCTGTGTATCACAGTTTCCACTAGGGTTGGTCACGACTCCGAATTGTATTATTGAATGGGCCCAGCAGCAATTCGGTTTTCGTGGTTGTGACTTTATCCTACAGTGTTATATGTATATATTTTATACCCATAAAATTGCACTGTGTAAGTTATTTTGTGTTGTATATAGTATTTATTCAGAGTAATATTAAACTCACAATGTACGACTTTTATAGTATATACATTTTATACAATTTTCCATCACCAGACATGTGAGTCATGCCATGGATGGATCTATGGCAACAGTTAGTATTGTGTACATTGTGTCTTATTCTGTAGTGTATATAGTGTAAGAGGAAACGCGGTCCACAAGCTGAATAAGTTAAAACAGGAGTCTATTGCTGTCACAGTCTGCCTACACTATCAAATAGAGCGAGAGAGAGATAACTGCAGCTCGCTCTAATTATACTTACATAAAACACTCGAAAACAAGAAGCCACACACAAAAACAGGCCAATTTTTGAAGTGAAACTTCTTTAGAATCATTGCGATTTCAAACCGGATGCAACGGAAAAACGATAGGCAAGAGACACAAATACGACAAAGAATGAGACAGAAATATATATACTATTTTATATTATCAGTATCTCCTGTTTGTGCCATGCGTCGTAGCATCCCCACTCCCGTCTTCTAAGCATAGTCGCCTGTAATTAGTGAGCCAGAGCGAGAGAGCAAATGTCGGTGTATATGTATATTGCACATTGTTTAATATTTGCTTGTATTGGAGTATTTAACGTGTGTTAATATATGTGAAATAGTACGTTTACTACTGTGCACCGTTTGCGGCTGCGTATTACAGCTTTTTAGTAAGAAGTCAGCGTGATGTGTTATTATTTAACAGTGTTTGTGAGTATTTTTATAACTTGTTTGTTGAAACTGAAAATATGGAACTTGAGCAATACGTTATGTAACATATGTTAAATAAAATATAAAATATCGTTCAAAATTAATCAAAATACTTTTATTTTTAAACAAATAAACATTGTAATTATCCTACTCTTGTTATAATATTCATCTCATTCTTTTGTCGATTTACTGAAGTTTCACTTCTATCGTGTGTGAATCGCACACACACCTTTTTTTATAGTTTTTTTCAGAAATAAAATAAGAAGAACTTAGGCCATGCCTAATGTTTTCCTATTATTGTTTATATTCGACAAATAAGGTTGCTAGAGGTTTGAGAACATCGGTAAAATAGGGCGATTTTACTGATTTTATAAAGCTCTTATTCCTTATAATAATTGAATTACGGTTAAAATCAAAACATACGGGCATAGTAGTGGTGGATATAGATGATACGGTAAAAAAAACACTTGCTCTAGTATAATTATCCAGTTGGAAAACAAGAGAATACCTTTGTATGGACGAAACAGCGCCCGCGTTTCCTCTTAAACACAAACAAAAGTACAACCAATGTATTGTATTCTGCGTTGTATATAGTATATTAAACACTATCAGAAGTACAGCCATTGTATTATATTCTGTTTTGTATATTGTACTTATACACTGTCAGAAGTACAGCAAGCACTTAATTGGTATTTTACACACAAGACCAACCTCCGGCACTGCTCGCTCGGCGTGATGCGGCGAGTGCATCGTAGTTCCGCTGTCCACTAAAGTAATCTTCCCGGTTTTGGCCGGCGATGACGTCATCGTCGTCGGTCTACGTTTCTCGCGGCCCTAGGGACAAACAAAAGTTAGGCGATGGAAACAATACTATCTATTTCACACAAACACATCTTGACCAACACTGTTATTATAAAGACTTCACAATAGGAGGAAGTATTTTTATGTCCCATGTCTTTGTATGTGTTAAAAGTTTTCAGTAGTCTCACGATTTATGTTTAAGATTGGTATGAATGAGGGTAGGTTGCAAAATATGTGCAACATATTAAAGTACCATGCTATGTATAGACTTATAATAATTGTGTATTTTATTTTTATTTTACTGGGTTATCATTTTTATGAACTAATAACTTTAATAATTATATATTTTTTCTAAAAATATTTAGAGAAAACGGACAAAAGTTTTTTTTTCTATGTTAACTTCGCACCTGTTAACTTGCATTTATTAACATATTTACTACTAGCTTTTGCTCGCGGTATCACTCACTAAAAAAGTCAACAAAAAAAAAATTACATTGACATTTTTTTATTATTCAATTTATTACTTAGGATAATTACTTTATAATATTTTTTTCATGTACATTTTTATTATCAATTTACTAAATCGTTGTCTTATTTAATAATAATCCATTATACGATATAACATTAAACACATATTTCTGATTCCTACAAAGTAAATTGAGTAAAACCTCACCGGATTCACCAACTCTGCACTCAATCCAAGGTACTGATGGAGGGCTGTGAACGTCACGCGTTGCAGACGAACCATAATAATCTAGAATAAAAAGGCAAATTCATACTTTATTCACACTATTATAACCATAAACAGCTCATACTAATTTTTCATAGCTGTTCAATAAAAAAATATATATATATTGTAACCCCTGTATGCGAACTCGTAACAAAGAAATAAAGAATGATTCATCGTTTGTGAAAGCAAAATACAATGGTGTTTTAAAACAGCACATCTTGAACTTTGCTGAATCGTTCGAGTATTGACGTCAGCCTTCGAGAATATTCCACCATCCTTTCTTAATAGGTATATAAAAAGCGTGCGTATAGTTTTATTCGAGAAATCAGAGCGATTACGAAGAGAAGCGTCAATATTTTGAAGATGTCCCTATAGTGTTCTCTCTCACTCGCTCACTTTTACTTTCACTTTTTATACGAAGATTTTTAACCCATATTATTAATTTTTGCCGTACTACAGTTCAAACATTTTCTTTCATACAAACAAATCTGCTAAGAAGTGATGAGTTCTCGTAAGGAAGTATTTGAATAAAATAAAACAAGAACATACCTGTATAACTCGAACAAATATATCCGGATACTCTCTGAAAACTTCCTGGAACGCCCTCATTGGAAGCTTTATAACTTGGGAATCCTCAAGTGCTTTCGCGTTTACCGTCTTATAAGGTTGAGAATGACCCTGAAATTTAATAATAATATAAATATAATTAAAACTACCATAATACAATTTCATGACACCAGTCGTGAGTATGAAAAAATGGTACCCAGTAATAACATGGTCTTAATTTTATCACGTAGGATCTGTATATCATAGCAAATTAAAGACAAGTGTTTACTGAGTAGGAGATTATTTGTATTAATATATATCAACACAAGTAAGACATAATGTTGATGACACTGAATAAACAAATATACCAATTAACTGGCTATTACACAACTAAGAGTTGTGATCACATATCTTAATATTCATGATATATTATAATGAATTTATAACAGAGGTGTTTGGGAGTAATAACTGTAATTAATAATGAGAGAATAAACTCCCTTTAAGTATTTCAGTAAAACGAATAAACTCGTGGTTAGCATTCAGTAAATGGAATAAACTCACCGTAAGCATTACAAGAAAGTGAAGAAACTCACTATAAGAATCTCAGTAAAATGAATAAACATAATGTATACATTTCGGTAAAACAAATAAAATAATTGTATCATCATCTTAATAAAAGGAATAAACTCACTGTAAGGACGTCAGTAAAACTGAGAAGCGAAGTGACGCTCTCTCCCGCCCGTACCACTTTCAACGACAATCCGCTGCCATCTTGGTTCGTTATATACACATTCACCCGTCCTGTCTGAACTACGTACACGTTTTCATCTGTGTCACCTGAAATTATAAGATAATATATTTTATTTCACAGTCTGATTAAATATCAACATGATTGGTAATCAATTGCAGAAGATAACTCAATCCATGAGTACATATAGGAAGGTTTGGTTCCCTAACTAAAGTGTCTGGTTCGCTACTCAAGGATGTTGTGCTAATGAAACTAACATTGAATTTCGGCTCCATCAATCATTGCTTTTCAAAATCTAGCCTCAGAGACAGAATAAAACAATGCAGTACATATAACAATATACAAATACAGTATCAATATAAAAAAAGGTCGTCTATTTAGAATTGAGGTTTGAAACTTTTAAATTTAATATGAGAAAATTAAGAAACAGCATTAAAATAAATGACTCCACTGGTAGAATCACTTTTTGAATAAATGTGGTGTCCAGGACATTTAAAGTACTACTACGTAGTAGCTACTTTTAAAGTATGTTTAAGCCCGTTTTGACCATGCACAACTTCGAAAATTGCTATGCCCGATTGACTTTAATACAGAAAATTATTATATGGGACACGTAATGTGTCATCATTTCTTTTTACTATATTTTAAAATATTTTATTGTTAGATTAATTGTTTTATATTTTGTTATATACGATATTAGAAAAATCTTGTTGTATCGACTATAATAAAATATGAAATAACAAATATTATATAGGTGATAATTGATATCAAAGATATAAAATAGTCCTGGCACTAGAGAGTGACTTACCAACTTTAAAGAGAAAAGATCCAGCCGGCAAATTCAATATCTCTGTGTGCTTGCAGAGCATAAGGAACACTGGTTTTTCAAAGTGGCCAAACACTCGAATACTGTGCAACATGTATAGAGCATCCGGTGGCACTCTGTCGTCACTGGTCAAGTCTTCCTCCAAGTATTCAGCTGGAGGTTCTAGTACCTGTTATCGATTATCTTATTATACATTCTCGTTTACGTGCAAATAATAGTATATAGCCTGTAAGCATCTCACTCCTGGACAAAATACCTTTTCTCGAGGGAAGGTATGGTATGGACATAAACAACGTCACAAAGTATTAGTGATTTCAAACCCAGAGAAATCCATTTCTATATATTTCCTACACACAGTCGTACTACAGGAACATTTCTAAAGTATAGGCGTCTTCACGATATCTTCCTTGAAATCAAAATCTAAAATACTTTATTCAGTTTAGGCCCTGAGAAGGCGCTTATGAACATCAAAGCTACCATCGGTTCATAAAACAAACCAGTCATCGAGAAGAACAGGCAAGAAACTATCTATTCATCATAGCTAGATGAGATTGACATAGTATTACCAATTGAAATTAGTAAATGTACGCGAATAAAAAAAATGCATTGCACACTGCGAGATTCATATCTACGGACAGTGAATAGATATTCCGTAGAAAAAACCACGACTTTGTTGTTTGAAGATGCCATACCAAAAAACAAGTATCTCTCTTCCCTTTTAATATTCTCTTGTGTCATATTAAAACCAGTCCATACATTGACTTTGTATATATTTCTATATTTGTTATATTTCTACGTGGAAAATGAGTGCTTTGTAACTTATTTTACGAAATGAGCAAAGTTCACTTTTTAATATACAATTTGATGCTTTCTTTTTATACACTTAGAGAAAAAAAAAGGATTTTTAATATCTAATCTAATCTCGTCTCGCCTCGTCTTTAAACGTTATGGCTTGCAATTTTCCCGAGATATATAATTATTACGTCATCAATAATTTGAAATAAACTACACTTATCTAGCACTACAAATATGACCACTTTTCTATATTTAACACTAGGTGATGTTCGTCTCTTTGTCCTTATGAAAATGGTTGTATTGTTTCATGAAAACCACGCGATCTATATAGATGAATTCTGAGCTGTTTTTTACTATCACCATTTAACTCTTGTAACTCTTTTGTCTATTTTAGTTTAACTCTCCTAAATTCTAGCATTACTGCTTGACTCATATGTAAAATATAATATGTAATCTAGATAAATGGGCTCTATCTATCAATTAAAGGTTCGTCGTAATTGGACAGATTAACACCGGACAATTCAATTTTATTTGTATGTATAGAAGATCACATATAAATGCAAATTAATATTTACACAAAAAACAATAGGTATAATTCAACATAACGTGCTTTAACAATTAGCACCATTGTACTAAACTCTTTTTATGGAGTATTATGTAATAAAAGTAGTCTCTATGGATTGTCTATACCTTGAGTTGTTCCGGCGCGGATTCTTTTTTCAGTTGCAACAGTTTCCTAGCGAAACGCATGACGGCCCGCCTCTTCCTGCCCTGCCCAGAATTCGATATAGATTTCACTTTACGAAGCATACGCCGCCCGTAGAATAGCATCTTGTCGCGTTTTCTGAACCTTTTCGCCGGTTCCCCAGAAGCGCCTATCGTTCCCGAGCCGCCTGTTAACTCTGACAATTATTTTGAAATTAATACGAAATAATTGAAACATGCTGTATAAGTATGCACATAGGTGATGAAATAGTCATCTACATAATTTTATTTATTTATTTCACAATTTTTAGGAAAACTTACAGCTAAATTAACATTATAAAACAAAGAGTAGGTTACATGAAGGGCATTTACAAGTTTTCACAAATAGAAATAAATAAAAATGAATATCCTTATAAAATAATTATACACGTCCGCCGATGTGTGTGTATCACGCAAAAACTACTGGATAGGCTTATTTTTTATTTTATTTTACTTCATAGATACTTATATAAACTATCATGACCCCATACATTTAATATAAGGTTATTAAAGAAAGATACTACGATTTTAATAAGCAATACGTGTTCAGCGACGTGCGTTTTCTTACTGTAGAGAAGTGATGCATACGTGCGCATGCACAGAAGAGGGGAAGTAAATGAATATCATTGTTTACAAAGAAATTTATATTTTAATTATAATTTATATTTTTACTTTCAATTTCCTTTTTTTTATCATTGAACATAAAATCCAATTAAGTCCAGAAAGGTATTACTCCTCAAATGCACCTGATGTGGTACTTTGCGACATATTGCCCGCTTGAGCAGAAGGACTAAACGAGCCAACATTATACAATGCACTACGATCATTATATTTTACTTCAACGAAAGTTTAGACTCATTTAAGATTTAGAATCACGTTATTTGACACTGACACTAGGTTTCTTTAACTTATAGTATCACGGGAAAGTGACGAGAATGTGCCTGATAATATAATCCAAGAAAAACGGCGCCCAACGAGAAATTAGTAATTCATTAGCGGTTGTCGCTATCATGCCGGCTCTTGCTCATTTTACTTCCTGACCACAAAACGCGACAAAGTAAAGAATTACTCCGACTGGCTTATAACGATGTTCATGATACTGTAGTAGAATGCAGTTTGGTTACCGAATATATACCAGACTAGCTGTTGCCTGCAGCTACGCATGCGATTTTTTTTTATAATTGTGAATTACTTCTTATAAGATCAGCTATCTGTTAGTGAAAGTTCCAAACCTTTTGGAGATAGTACTGCAAACAGAGCCATGGGTAAAAGCTAGTCCAAAATAAAAAAGCTTTAATTACTTTTTATAACGTTAGCTATCTGTCTGTGAAAGTCCCATCAAAATAGATACAATCGTTTTGGAGATAGGACTACAGACGAAGCCATGGATGATAGCTAGTCTAAAATAACGTAGTCTATGTCACCCACTGTAATTTTAACTATCCGTCAGTGAAATTTCTGTCAAAATGGGTCCAGCCGTTTCGGAGATTACCCGGAACATACAGACAGACAGACAAAAATCTAAAAAATTGTATTTTTGTTGTCAGTATCGTTATTTTGATATTATAAACAGACACTCCAATTTTATTTATATGTATAGATGTATAGATAATCATGAAAAGCGAAACGCCTGAACGGACCTCTATAACGGATTTTACGGCTAGTGCATTATGGCCTAAATGAATATTACGTCCATTCTGAATTAACTTTATTACTCTCACCTTTGGACCGCCATCGCCTGTAGTAATAAAAGAACACGACTAGTAACGAAACAAGTAGACATCCGCAGAACGACCACAGCAACTAAAAATTGAAATGGTTTTCTTTATTAGTAAATTATATATACATAAGTTTACTATATTTGCATAACACATTTATACGGTACAAATTGATTCATAATTAATATATAAAATATTTATACACCTTTGTACATATCTTTGAACGGACTTAACATATAATTGATTTGACAGGTTCTGATGATTATTTTTTAATTTTATTTTTTTTGCCATGATTTCAGAAGTGTTATAGACTATGATATATTCAATTTAGAAAGAAGTTGGCGGACACCAGCTGAGTACTGAGTAAACTTTGTGAATATCATTGTAGGAAGATATTTCGAGCGATTTAAAAAATTCTTACACTCGTACAAACCTACCTTCACGAAGTTGATTGATTATAAGCTATGTTTTATTGTTATTATGTTTTACTAATATAATGTTACATATTAGGTCTTTAGATATGAAATTAGCTTTTTATATGGAAAGATTAAAACGAAAAAAATATTATGAAATGATATATTTAATCAATCGAAGTATGTACCATTATTATCTTTACACTTACGCCATTTTATAGGTAGTTAAAATTATGGGAGCGAAAATCAATAAAATCTTTGAAGGCGGTTTGAGCTGCCTTATCGGAACTAATTTCTTTTCCTTGTAAGATGTTAACCGAATTCCGAAAAAGGATAATGAAAGCTAATGTGTTGGAGCTAGGTCCGAGAAGTTCGATAAGTGTCGAATACATTCCAACCGCAGATCCTCTAATTTAGTGACCGTCTGACGTGAAGTATGGGGCCTAGCGTTGGCCTGAAGCAGTAGTGGGCTAGAGAGATTGACCATTATCGGTTGTTTAACGGCTAGCTTTTCCATCATGGTTCACAATTGTCGACAATACAGATCTGTCGTAATCATATGCCCAGATCTAAAGAAGCTGTAGTGAATAACACCAGCACTGGTCCACTAAGCATTCACCAGTATCTTTTCCTGAGTCAACTTTCGCTTGGGACGGAATTTTACGGGTGTCCAGGGTTCAACCAATATGATGAGAATTTCCAATTATCGTAAATGTTTCATTTTTCGTTGAAAGTACTACGAATAATACTAATACAATACGATTAAAAATTCCATTGTCATTGTGACAGGTGAGTATTGTAATTTGTAACGCAGCGCTCAATGCGTGTTTGTTGGTGTATGTACTTCCGTAAATTCATGTGGTACCCATTTGTCACACTTTTTCTCTTTTCGAGTTTGTTTCAAGTGAATTGCAATTATTTTATCACTCACAAAGAAGCCTGCCAATGACATGATTTGACTTCGACGATCACCCTTAATTCTTCACTGTCAAAAGACTCCGGCCGACCATGGGGTTTGTTGCGTAGGTCAAAATTTCCAGAACGAATACGTTGGAATTAATAATATACCATGGTTTATTTTACAGTAGCTTCACCATACACATAATTAAATCGACAAAATGCCAATTTTATATCTAAGAACCTAATATATATACAGAATAAAGTCCAAAACCACGATATAATGCGAATTTTGATAGTTTAGTCTCAATAATTAAACAATAACTTGTAGCATATTGTTAAAAAATACAATAACTGTTTATTGTATTTTTATAAAATAACTTTTATATGCAAATAATTGTATGTCTTGTAATTAATTAAATTGAAAGTATAATGATAAACTTGTTAGAATATTACAACGTACCAGCAATAACAACGATGAGTTCATGTTAAACAAAAAGAAAATATTACAAAAACACTCAACAAAGAAG
Organism: Antheraea assamensis; assembly: GCA_035772565.1. Taxonomy (NCBI): domain Eukaryota; kingdom Metazoa; phylum Arthropoda; class Insecta; order Lepidoptera; family Saturniidae; genus Antheraea; species Antheraea assamensis. Next base: position 2,785,117 of record JAQQSE010000067.1, read on the forward strand.
AGGATGTGCGCGCAACTGACGGCGCGGCCGCGTCCCCGCGCGTCGTGCAACGCGATATAAACAAAGCTTCGATAATACTACTAGATACAGTAAAGTTGTAAGAGTATGTAAGAATTTTTTTCGCAAAAATATTTGAGTCTCGTTCGAGCAGCGGTCGAGTGCACACGTGCACCCGCTCGCCGCTCTGATAGTTCGCTCGGTTCACCGTGCTCGCCTACCATGCGCACCAGATGTTCGCATTCCAACGATTTCGTCGCCGCCCGACCCGCATTGTTGCCGAGTGACTCATCGCCCGGTGCTTTTGTTCGAGCGTTTGAAAATCGAAGAAACAAGACATCTGCTGCGAAACCGCACTTATAGTGTGTTCGTACGGCTATTGTCAATCGACACGCTCTTTTCAGAGCGACGGTGCACCTCCTTTAGTGTACCATTTAAACCGCACCGCTTCGCTTCGCTTCGAGAGTCGTGCAGCGCGTCGTGTGCCGCGCAAAGTGTCGTTCTTCGCGCCGCACCGTGTGCAGATACGAAGAGAGAAGATTTCGCGTCGCGTCTCCCTTTGGCCCGGACACGGATTGTCCGTTAAATTTTAATTAGGCGCACCCCCCTGCCCCTCAGGCAGGGAGGTTAGTCATGTCTACCCCCGCGCCCCCGCGTGCCCCTTCGGCCCATCCGGCCTTTGAAGATGTCGCCCACATCGAAGAACTACTTCGTTTTCATATGTTCGTCTCCGAGTACAATAGACTCCGAAAAGTCTTCGCGCGCAATCCCTCCGGCCGTAAGCCGCGTTGTTTCTCCGAGAACCCGTTCGCGAATCTCTCGGACGTCGACTCCGATATAGACCTCGATGTCGTTCCCGCGACCACGCCCGCCGATGACGACGGTTTCACAACCGTCACGCGCCGCGGTAAACGCCCACGCGCCGCGAATCCGTCCGACAATGACTCGGCTGCAGGACTTTCCGTCACAAAGCAGTCCAATTTAGGTGGCGCTCGGGTGCCCCGAACCTCTCCCGCGCCTTCTGCCGCCAATTCGGCTAAAGCTCCGGCTGCGGTACCCGCGGTCGCGGCTAAGAAGCCACGCCCACCGCCTCCCGTCACCTTCCGTGACAAAGCCCGTTGGGTGGAGATCTCGGACGACCTTAAGTCGAAAGAGATTCTCTACAAGTCCGCCGTCAACACTGTTGCCGGCATCTCTATCAGAATCTCGACCCCCGATGAGCATCGCAAGGTCACTAGGTACTTCCGGGAGCGAAAACTCCCTTTCTTCACTCACGCTCTCGAGGAAGAGCGCCTCCTCCGTGCCGTCATTCGTGAAGTTCCTTCAGAACTCTCTGAATACGACATCTCCGATTGCCTGAACGGTCAGGACTTCCCAGTCCGGAGCGTACAGCGCATATACCACCCCCAGTACGAAGGCCCCTTTCAACTTGGTGCTGGTCACACTGGACCGTACCGTGGAAGGCAAGGCCATTTTCGGCCTCACCTCTGTGTGCGGCCTGTCCCGTGTCTACGTAGAGCCTCCTCGTCAGTCCCAAGCACCCTCGCAGTGTCACAACTACCAGATGTACGGTCATTCCGCCCGGCACTGCCACCTGCGCCCCAGGTGAGTTCAGTGTCTCGGAGATCACTCCACTAGGGAGTGCCCCCGCACTCCTGAGTCCACCGAGCCTTCGAGCTGCGTCCTCTGCGAGCAAACGGGTCATACCGCGAACTATCGCGGATGTCCCCGCGCATCTCGCCCGACCCGTCTCCGCCGCGGCGGACGTGCGACCCGGTCTAAGGCGCACGGCCCACCGTCTCGGACGCAACCGCCTCCGCCTCCGCCCATACAAAGCCAGAAGGCTTTCCCTGACCTGCCGGGCACCTCCAGTGCACCGGTAGCACCCGCTCCCGCGCTCTCTTGGCGCGTAAGGCCTTCCCCGCCAGCTCCCTCAGCTCCTAAAGCCAAGCCCCAGCCTCCAAAGGCTCAGTCCACTCCTGCGCCACCTACCGCGTCTTCAGTATCGACCACCGGTATCGACTGGATAGCTCAACTCCTTTTAGTACACGATGTACAAGAAATACTCGCGTTCAACGCGCTCGTCAATAGTACGTCTGAGCTCGGGCTCTTAAACGCGATCTCAGCTTTCCCGGCCTTTGCGACTACGTTACAACATCTAACCCGTGCCGCGCATAAATAAATTCGCGTTAATCAAAATATCAGTTCGAACCCGCATGTTCATATACAATAGACCGATACATTAGGTACTCGTACGTAATTGTATAGTTAAGTCGGCACCGTGCCATTGTTCTTTATTTTTCGCTCGATGTTCTCTTAAAAGATGCGTGTTTGCGCCCACGCCCGCGACTCTCTCTGCTCACGCCGCCGTGAGCGGAGGGTGAAGATACGATCCCGCATACTCGTCGCGATTTTTCTTGTAACAACTCGAGCCTAGGTTTGTCCCTCGGTGTGGAGCCCTCGAGTATGTTACTCGCGCGAATACAGTGACTCACGCTTGTTTCTCATTTACACGATCACCCCCACACACATGCACACCTAGGCACACAGTGGTGGGCTATTTTTTTGCCCTTTTCGGACTGAAATAGGTCACACAACATAGTAGTCAGATGTAAAATACACATATACATTCGTGAAACATGCATTTTTCACGAATTCATATATGTGTATGAAATGGATAGATAGCTTAGCTAGCTTAATCAGATCGGGAAAGTCGGCGACAGCTCAAGCCGAGGTGCACCGAGTGCCCTTGAGATGATCGCCTAAAACAAATCGCGTGAGTGCCCTAAGCGCTCCCCTTAGTAGTCCGGTGGAACTGAGAAGGCCTTATTTGGCTGGCAGTGTAGGTCAGTTCGAAAAAAATAAAAGCAAAAATATTTATTATTTCTACAGTCGATAACCAAAGCTAATAATTAAAGACTTTGTCTAAATGGCCTTGATCTTTCAGCTGATGTTGCGTTACTCACTTTTATTAACTGTGACAACATAAGGATTAATTCTCGGACCTTCGACATCTATTCGAAATCATTTGTAATGAGGTAATGACAAACGACGCCGTATTACTAATTAGGGTTGTACGCCGTATTGTGATGTTTTATGAATGAAACAAATGAACACATTTATTTAAATAGAAAGGAATAAGTATATTTTTTCATATATAAACTGCTTTTCTGTAATAATAAATAACTTTGTATGTGTGCGTGCATGTGTGTGCTTGTGTGTGTATGTACCAACGACTGTATTTAATAACCAAATTATATTTTATATTTATTATTTTATAAGCTTAACTTTCGTTTGTATGCTTGACATATTGAAAAAATAAATGAATTTAAAAAACTCTTTCCTCGCGTACAAATTTTACGATGGTTGCTGTTTATTGTACTGCTATTGCATTTGGTACACTTTTTTTACCAATATTTAGTAGATAAATGGCTAAAGTATTCAACAAAACAAAAACTTGTTAAATTCGAATACTGGAATATTAAAGTTCAGTGCATCATTCTTTTTTAAAAATAGCAGTGTGAAATTATTATTTACTAGAGACGTATCGAAAAACAATGATAATATATCGAATGATCCAGAATCGAGGATTTGATAATGAGACATTATACTTACGCAACTTGACTAGCGGACTGCTATTTTGCGCAAGCATAGGAAATCTAACACACTTTTTGTATTTTATTAATATGTTAGACAACATTATCAATATGGTGAGTAATTATCAAACCGCCTTGCCCCAGTTTCTTTTATTAGATAAGCCATAAACAATACACAATAACATGTTTCAGTGACAATAAATTTCGCTTTCTTTTTACTGCTTTTTAATAAAAAAGGAGCAATCTGGTATATTGTCCTTAGTTATAAAGTAAGTGTAGCTCCATTAAAATAACTACATATAATAGGTTTGCCAACAACTCTATTTTCCCAAGACTTATCCTGTTTTTTTGGAATGTCTGAATGATTTTTAAATAGCATTGTGTGTTTTTTAAAGTATTTAATAAGTCTCTGTGTTTTAAAATTCGCGCATCACTATTGGCTTCAAACCTTATGGTTACTCATGCTTGTATCTTCACCTTCAGGAGCTATTACAAAATTTGACCATATAAACAATTTATAAACAGTAAATGACTGAAAAACTAGATTTTTCTTAATCTATTGAGTTAACACTAAATGATTGTAACATAAAAAAAAAACAACATTACACATATCACTTTAACCATTTCCTCAAACAATGATTTCTGTGAAAGACCATTTATGGCTTGGAAATACATAAATATGGAACACATGTGAGTGATTGCATATAATTCACTCAATTATGTAAAAAAAAATGACTAAATATGTGCATTACCAAAAGACATATGTATATGTCTACAGCCCATCAATGTCATTGGGCCTACAAGGTTTTTAGTGCAAATACCAGTTTCATAAATACTGGCCTGTATCAAAATGTAAAACATAGAAATCGGGAACAATAATCAATTTTTCTATGAGATATGTATCAGGTGTATTTCAATCAGACACAATTATCCTATTTCACTACCCTGGCCATTACTTTATTGTCAAGCAAGCTACAATACATACTGAAAAAAAAAAGTTTCTCAAGATAATATTTGGGTAGTGATTTATAAATACGAGTATATTGAAAGGATAAGCTGTTGTCTATTGACAGTTAATCCATTTCTACTGCTGTTTGTTTTCCTCAACAGTGAATGAATTCTAAAAACATTAACAGGTTAGGCAGCTTTATGTATCTTGACAAATTATTTGATTTCCTTTAACATTCAAGTTTGGAAACACAGGATGTTTGCCTACACACAGTATTGTTTCAAATAAAGCAAGGTGAATTTACCGATCTTGTGCAATATTAAGTTTTATATATATATTCATAATCCAGGAAAAAGATGCATTTACTTTTTTTTTATCATCTATGAACTCTTTTTTTTGTTGTGCTGTAAAGTACACATTTGATAAATATTTCATTATAAATTTCATACCTGCAGAAAATGATGAATAAAAATAACCAACTTTTCAGTAATAAAAAGCCAATTTACAGATATTATACCAACATGTTGAAATGTAAACAAAGAATTATATAACATTAGTTGTAATTGTCTTGGAAGGTATCTTTGCCATAAATTACTTCTTTTAACTGTTTCAAATTTGCAGCAAACTATTTGCATACAATTTACTTCATGTAGTTTTACAGCCTGAACAACAATACACTGCCAGGAATAAACACCAGATAAGGAATTAATGTTTATATCCTTCTAAACAAAAATAGTTATTCTATATATACAAATAACAAGTACTCAATAAATTAAAGTAAAACAAAACAATATTTACCTATTAGAATACTTAGGTAACAACAATGGAAATTTGATTTTAATGTAAGACCACAAAGCATCTGCCTATTTAAAATTACGTTACTGTTTTAGATCCGAATAAAAGCAAGGGAACAGTAGGCGAAAATGTACTGATATTGCTGTGCCCACATATAACATTTTTAGTCAGCAAATATAATTTAACTAGCTATAGCTAGTTTATGGTATATTTATGACAAATGTAATTTTGTAAACATCAATATAGTATCATTATTTAACATCAAGATGTAGGAATTGTGTATTTTGTGAAATCTGAGAATGTATTAAAAAAATATTATATTATTGAATAAATTTAATGAATGTCGGTTAGGTAATATAATATAATAAAAAATATCTACAATGTATTACGCCTTAAAGTATATCTAATAGAAGATCAAAACATTGATTTCAAGGATATATAGAATCTAATAATATAAAACTATTTTACCTTCATTATCTAACAGTTTCTTAGATGGTGATTCAGGACAAAGATTCAATAAATAAATAACGAAAGCTTCGCAAGTTGATATAAACATTACAATACTATAAAACACAATAAAAAGTAAAAATCAATACTTACTTGGTTCTCCTGAAAATTATTCGACCATTCAGAAGTCCAAGTTTTGACAGCGAACATGTTAGTTTTATCATTTATATTATTTAACAAGCCTACTACATCCATTTCAGATTGATCTACAATTTATAATATATTATATTTCGAATTTTTTTTATTGTTTTTCGTAGAATTCGTAAAATTATCAAGTGTCTAACCGACTTGACAAACAAAATAATAAGTGACAATAAGAACTGGAGAGGAACATGTAGGGATGCAAACGATACATCGATGTATTAAAGTATATATGTATTAATAATAAACATCGATGTTGAAAGACTTAACATTGACAATACATCACTCTACGAAATCAATGTTTCGTCACGTATAAAGCCATCTATTGTATTCGCTACCCACTCGCTTCCTCAGTCACAGGTAAGGATGAAAGGATATGTTATGTTTTAAAATTTTGCATATTTCAAAAACATTCATGTTTTAACACGACGGTTAAAACCGATGACATCAATGACAAATCGCTTTTTAAAAACGATATTATATTAACGATGTTTTATCATGTGTGACGCCATTTATTATATTCTTTGATCATTCAATATCTTAGTCACACGTGAACAGTTTTTTATCTAGTTTCTTGCTCTCACTCATAATTGATCGACATTTATAGATCGTCATTGTTAGTTAGATTAATGTATACTAAATCGCCGAAAGAAGCTAATGGAAGAAAAAATGGCACACAATACAAAAGTAATGTTACAATAATAAATACAAAATTTTACAAGATTATGTCGTCCCTTGTAACCTTCATACAAGTAGATTTATTACCTGAACTTCATAAATTGGTAATATATGTATATAGCGAAACCATATCGACCCAGTAAACGATCGATTTAGGAAACTAAGGCTACGAATACTCAAGAAAGGAAACGATTACTAGATAAGGTTGATAAAATTATTGTTTGTCAATTCTGTTTCGTGACATAAATATTAGATATTTTGTTTTTATTGTACGAACATAACATCGTAATAATCGTTAGGGATGTAAAATATTAAAAGTACAATTTTTAATATTGGCAAAATTGTTTGTCTTGGACGGACTTCGAAAATTGAAGAGATTTTATATGTTCGGCAATATTATTTTGCGTTTGTATTTATTAATGTCATCGCCAAATATAAGCCAATTTTAATTATTCCTTTTTTCTTTAATTATAATCAGAGGTGGTCCCGTTCAAATTTGCAGAAAATATTTTCCCCTAAAGGAAGAAAATCAAAGAGCAAAGAATAAGTGACGTAATACATCGCATATTAACGTGCAGGACCGATATCTACAAAATCTCACGAACAAAATGTACTTTGAATTTTACGTAAAATTAGTATAAAATGTTTTTAATTCAAATCTTGAGCAGTGTTCAAATACACAACAAACGCCACTATTTGCTGTTATATGCCGCATTAACTCATATAAAATATTATGGATTTTAATTACGGTTGCATTATCAAAGCAGATATAATGACTATGCTCCTTAAATAGCAATGCAACAATTTTTTAGCCCCAATTTCTTCATAGACAAATTTAAAAATAGCAAAGTTTTCAGTGGAAACAGGATAAGGTTCTACATTTTCCCTGTGTATTTTTCTTGCGTTTGTTTTGTCATCACAATCCCTATACAATCTAACGAAATATTTAAAATTAGCCCTATAATTTCAAACTTTTGATTATACAGTAGGCTATAAGTTTGGCAACATTATCCTGACATTACGATAGAACACTGGGCATCCGCTTCGACATACGTTCAATAATTCATTGATCATTCTCTTACAATTACCCGAAGTGAGAGGTCGTGCAGATCAGAAGTTGTAATTTAATTTTTTAATTCATCTATTAGGGACAGTTTTTGTTGTAACGTAACTTGAAGTCGATATTACTGTGTTTAAAATGTAAGTTATTTATACACGTGGTGATTAAAAAAAGTTAAATACGAATAGCACACGTATTCAAAATGGCGTCGGTTATTATATTTGTAATTTAATTTTTCTAGATGTCAAGATATCGCGAGTGGGATCTGTCCTGCAAAGTATACGTTGGTAATCTAGGCACAAATGCTTCAAAGTATGAAATAGAAAAAATATTTTCAAAATATGGGAATATAAGAAATGTATGGGTAGCACGTAATCCACCAGGATTTGCGTTTGTGGAATTCGAGGATCCACGGGACGCAGAAGACTCTGTCAGAGGTTTAGATGGAACGTAAGTATTTTATATTGATAAAATAAGGTATAAACATGGTTATGATGAGGATTATAGAAGACATCGATCTCATGTGATATATTATCCCGCGTACTTCGCGTAAGTCGCCATTTTAGTTTCTGTCGCCTCACGTAGCTATTTTATGTTTGCGAACCTCTATAGAATCTTCATGTACACTATGTGTTATTCTGGAAATAATTATCAATACAACTGATCTTATCAAATAATTATAAGAAAAATATTATCTGTGAATGGTATAAAACATTTTTCATACTTAAAATGTGAGATCTAGGTGAAACTTGCATCTACACTACAAATTATCCAAACTATTATATTATAAACAGGAGTTTTGTTACTCTTACATTATGATTTTTTTGTATACATTCTCTTAAAACAATATTCTGTGAAAAAAATTAAATGTTTGTAAATTATTTTCAATATATACAAAGACCAGAAAAGTGTTTAGTTTTTTGTGTATTTTCTATATTTACGTTACCTGTTAATCGGCTTTAACAGTAAGTAAATATATTAAGGATTTTAATGATTTGTATTGTTTAACAAATGTTTACCTTCTTTATTATAGATCTGCAAATAATATTTACATCTCAAAAATCTAAATATGAACAAAACTTTAGTGCTTAAAAGAGTATTTATACAAGTTTTTTATATTTATTTTTGGAGAGATTATGTCACTAAAATTTGTATTAAAATCAAATTTTTGAAGAGAGTGGATAAATGTTGTAATGTACTATTAACAACAGCAATAATATTCATACAACTTTCTGTACTGCAGTTTTATTATATGTGAAAAATTCATGTGTCTGTTAAAATAGCACGCTCCTTAGATCCGTTTCATACTTAATGTGAAACGCTTGAGTCATAAGTGTGCAAAATCATTGTACCTCCATTCTAAGTCAGATATGTGATATTTTCTAGTAAGATATCACTTGGCCTGGGTTGGGGAACAATAGTAGCTTTTTGGATACATATGCATGTTTCCAAAAAAAAAACATGTATTTTGTGTTTTAATGGGATACTGTAGGTGTAACATTTATTGTAGGTGTAAATGTAGTAAAAGAATGAGTTTGTTCTGTGAACTGATCTAAAGTTCAATATTTTTCCTTCAGTCGTTGCTGTGGAACTCGCATACGTGTTGAAATGTCAAATGGTAGAACAAGAAGAGATCGCAGATATTCCAGGTAAAAAGTGTTATGTGTTTATTAATTTTATAACATTATTATGGTATTTACACAATTAAACAAAAAAAAGACTTAGTTTTTAAATATTAGAACAATATTCTGTAAAAAAAGTCAATATTTCAAATTTGTATATCTAAACAAAATAGATGATTGAAAATGTGTAAATGCCATACAAATTTTATTCCAATGTATAGAATCCTTTTTATAGTGTCATCTGATAACAATAAATAAATATTTGATAATGAGATATTAAAAGTGGTGGGTGTTGGAACGTTTACAGGTCCATTTTATCAATCAACCACCAACACACCAACGACCTCACCACATCTCTTCACAACTACGGCTTGTTAAACAATATGACATCCGCGAACGCCGCGCGCTACGACATCCCGTTCAACTTCTACGGTCGACTCTCCAAATTTCTACGCGCAGCAGAAGTCTTCAACAACTGCGTCCCTATAACTCTCCTAACAGCCATCACCTAATCCTTACCAGTATCAGAATTTGGACTTCATCTTTGAGAAACACACAATGTAGGAACTGCCTAGAATATCATTGCAAAACCTTGATGCGGTCTACCAACTGCACACACACGTCGACAACGTGGCACCAAACAACCTTACGATGATCAACTCTCCTTGTGTTACCGAAATTTTTCTCAAAAACTTCCGATCCACCGTTCAACGGAAGATCACATAGAAAATTGACTCCATCGGTTATATCCCTTCAACCTCACAGCAGCCGCACAACGGTCAACCTCCTCGGCAGGCTCACCATGTCTGGGTACTTTTTGAATCCTATACTTAGCTACCTTGCCTTATACCTGTATTTAGTTTTAGTCAAATAACGTGTTGGCATTTTGAGGTGTAATTAGGATTGGCGTGTAGAACGTTCTAGAGCTTCATAGACACTGTTAATCGAATTAAAAAAGTAATTTTAATTAACTAATCGTAAAAATCGGGGTTTCTATCTATACAGTGTACGAAAATTATTAACACTAAATGTACATAATAATTGTTGTCTGTGAGTACTCAATTAAATCTAATTGATTTATCATACATTTCTGACAAATCAACAGATCGCGCAGTCGTAGTCCGCGAAGACGTTCATACTCCCGTGGTAGGTCACCGTCTCCTCGTCGTTCTCCATCTGTACGAAGACGGTCACCATCGATTCGTCGATCCCGATCACGCGATCGACGAAGCCGATCAGACAGCAAGACCAGGTAAGTAAGAAGTTTTGACTTTCACAAATATATCATGTTCTAACATAGTATATAAATTATTTCTGTTTGTTTACAGATACTAGTGCTTTAAAAAGTCCAGGAGGACTAACTTCAGAACAAAGTGACAGAGACATTGTAAAAAGAAATGTGATTGTGTGTAAATGAGTACATATTTTAAGTTTTATTTAAGTTGAAACATCTGTTTACTTTATGAACTTTCACTGTAGATGAATTGACTAGCTGCTATATAAATGTACCTTAGTAATTTAAGATGACTTGCATATAATTATATTTAGAAAATGTCTTTTATTGTACAAAACACATAATTGATTAAAATTAGATGTATTCATTAGAAATGTATCAAAAATATTTTAAAATTCACATTAAAATATAAGCAATAAACTTTGTATAATATTAGTAGTTAACCAGGACAACAATAAAAGTAAATAATATTCATTTATCTTTTAAGTTGACAGATTTTTGCTTTCTATTTGAAAAATAATCAAAATATACATAAGTTCCAATTGCTACTAGCACTGTTCCCAGAATATGGAAGATTGTTAGATTATTCTTAAAAACTATTGATGATATAAGAAGAGACAAGAACTTTCTTAAAGTTAATATAAACGTCACTGTTACTGTGGTATCTTTAGTAGCCAAATTGTGGACTGAATGTGTACAGTAGAATTGTGACATTATGTTTAGTACAATGACTAACCAAATGTCCCAAGTAAGATCTAAAGAACTATGTCTTAATTGAGGAAATATTCCCAAAAACAATGGCAGCGGAATGGCATGGGTATAAAATAGCATCTGTAATTAAATCATGAGAATATTAATATTGTTTATAATCATAAAAATTATTCAAGAAAAGGGTATTTCTCACCTCATTGGGGTGTTTTCCATACATGGCATACAATCTTTCTTGTTGCAGGCCAGTAAACGCACCAGTTATTAATGTTATCAACAATATAGTCACTCCTATGCACCAATATAGAAAAATTCCTTTTTGCTCTGAAGCTGGTGCACCTCCGTACATTGCTAGAGCAACACCAATACTTATGAGGATAGATCCAATAGCTTTGTTTATTTTAGGTGTTTGTTTTCTTACGCAACAGTATACTAGCATACTTGCTGGAGATGAAGCAGATCTACAAATGTTTTTGTCTTGATTTAATTTTTCATGTTCGATATTAGTTTAATATATTCACACCTACATTTAGTATTATAATAGCATTTGACAAAATATACAATCTGGCAAAATATAATTTCTTTCAAATATACTGAGTAATGATATAATGGCATTTAACCTTTTTTTAATACTTAGCACCTGTTGTCCTTATCCACAATTGTCAAAATCTATATACTAAATTTCATTTATTGTAAATTTAGTCAAATTCCACTTTTGATGTTATATGTAGTAGTGTCTATTTATAAGACTTAAATCTTTTTAATCCAGTATAAAAAATATACCTTATTATCATATGCAGAGTAGATGGAACATGTAATGAGTAAACATAGTTATTAGCTACACTTGTTAAGAAAAACAATATCACTAAGATAGCATACTGTTTCAATGGTATCTTTGGTCCTACCTGGAACAAATGAATGTATAAACTGTAAATATATGAATATCTAGAATTTACTTTATATACCAATTGGTTCATATTTTAATGCTAGCTTTTTTAAATTAATAGGTGCATAGTACATTTTTTCAATTTGAAATTACGAATTAAAAGAACTGATTTATAGAGTTCTTTATCCAATTATTACACCAGTAGTTAGATTCTGAAATTATAATATTTAATTAAGTTCTTAATGTAAAATATTTAAAATTACAGAATTAATAAATACTTTCACTAACAATAGTAATCATTTAAGCATCTTTTTTATCTACTATAATATTGTTGATATAAGAACATCATGTTTTAATAATTTTTAACCCATACAGTATCATAATGCCTCATTATTTCAAGCATTTATGAAAGGTCAAATAGATAACTCATTACTGATTTGCAGTAATGACTACCAATTACCTGTATAAGCAATTTTATATTTATTTACAATATATCAAATAACCTGATCATGATTAATAAGTTTCAGCACTACACTACATTCAAAAACATTTGTGATATACCCCAAATAAATATATTTTTATTTCATGAATGGTAGATAATTTACAGTTTGAAAGATTAAGATTATTCTGTATCAGAATTGAATTCATATTAGTTATAATACTAATTTGAATTAAGTAATACTAAAAAACTGAACCATAACCTGTACATAACCATCCTTCTCCCTGGATACTTATGGTTAGTTTTTTTTAATGCAGGTGTGACATTATATATGTAGAAGGCTGAAGAAAAGAAATATAGGCAGATTTTTGTATTACTCATGTTATTAACGTATTATTATTCTGAGATTCGCTTAAATGAATCCGTAAAACTGTGTTTATTTAATACTTACCGTTCCAAATTTTGAGGTTACAACGAAACCATATATAGTTATGAAGAAGAATTGAAGAAACGTTACCAAATTAGCACTATTGGGTGTCTTTACCATTAGAATTTCCATTAAAAATGCACTTATACAACAGCCAAGAAAGACATCGAATATGCATTTACTTGAATGCATTTTGTGTAACAAATTAATGTATTTTAAATGAATACAACCTGTTAACTAAAGACACGTAAACTTTATTGTAACATGTTTATTACACTACAAAACAAAAAAAACTGGCGCGCATACGCAACATATTTATGCCACATACAATTTGCTTATATATCTTCTTAACTGACGCCGTAGAAGCATTGACCAGTGTGAATGTTCTGTTTTAATAGAAATTTTGCCAGAATAGATACACTGTTATCGTAAGTAGGCACTTAAATTTTAAATTTGGACGTTATTAAAGACCTTAGTTTCACTAAACATGTGCTCTATTCTATTCAAAGGGTTAAATAATGTATTTTTCGAGGTTGATAACTTTTTTACTAATATTCGTAAATTTTGTTTTGTGTTAAATAAAATTAAGTATTTAGTACATCGAATTTTCCACACTACTATGGGACTGTCAAAAGATTAAATAGGTACGATTTAAAATTTTATTAAACAGTAAAGGATTGTTTACTTTACATTAACCTAATATTCTCATATTTTTACACTATAATTTGCCCGAAAAAATTACTGCCGTAAAAAATTGCCGCAGGGAAGAGAGGCTCTCTTGCTCACGTGAGATTTAATGAGATTTGGCTTTGCCCCCTCCCTTTACTGATTCCCTCGCTTTTAATGGGCGCTCCTATAACGAACGGTTTTAGTATATAATCGTCCAAACGGATACGTCAACACACACTTGTGGCATCGTCATAGTACCTACCTAGAAATTTTTTAGTTGCAATATAACTTATAACCGTTCCAACACGCCGGCCACTAACAGTACAAGACGCCAATACAAAGAATTGGGGACTCGTCACTACCGCGGCATCGTGAGAACCACCTTACATATTGAATTCCAATTTCGTGGCAAATTTCGAATAGTAGTTACATCATTTAGGTCTTAGATAAAGTTTTAATAGCTTCGGTCTTATTAGAAAATAAAAATGAACACGCGTTTAAAACTAGTTTTACTAAACATTGTGTAAAATTGTAAACACGTTTAAAATACTTTATTAAACAAGAGTGTCTAAGCAGTCTCTAGCTAAATTATTTTCATTGTATTTTATCCAAGCAACGCTGAATAGCATTCATTCCATTCAATCAAATCATTCAAAAACGTTCCAATTTACGAATAATATTTTTGTTTAGACCTTCATTAAGAAAATTTATTTATTTTAAGTGAAATTGGTTATAATTATTGTGACATTTGGTTTAAAGAAAATGATGTCATTATTAAAATAAGCAATATATAAGTTTAAAATAATACCCAACGCAAATTGCGTAAAATGGGATGACAATATAATTTCAGAACAAATACATTGTTAAATGTCAATCTTGTCATTTACTTGTAAATCTTCAAAACTGTCCAATTTGTCTACATCTTCCAAATTAATTATACACTCGAAATCCATAATTTACTACGAAACGTCGTTTGGCGGCAAATAGAAATAAAATAAATCACAAAAATAAAATGAGAACTGTAACTTAGACAAGTGTTATACAATATTATAATTTAAATAGTGTCTATTTATAAACAAAGGTAAAAAATAAACTCTTTTGTGGTCATACTTTTTTGAAACAAGTGTTGGACGCGTATTTAACTTTTTTGTAATAAAACGGCTTATGTTTTATTGGACTATTATCTTATACCTTGAGTTGTAGATATCTCTTAATTTTAGATTTAATATAATTTAAATGAAATTTCTCATATCACTAAATGTTATATTAAAAGTGATCTTTTTATATCTCGCGGACACGCCCCACGTAATTAATTTGCTTTAGTGAGTTCATAATAGACACAAAACAATACGTAAACAGTAGACAACAATGTACTCGAAACGACGTTCCATCGTACCTTGATCAAAACCAAACTATGGTTATCTGTCAAAAATAATTATTGGGAATAATAAAATCATTCATAACGATTTGTAGCTCAGTGAACCTATTTTTTTAAATACCCTTTAGTGGAGAAAGATCATCTTTGCTTGAAACCTTTCACTTAATTTCTTTAAATTCTATTTATCACCTAAGCTATCTTGGTATTAAGATTAAATCATTCTTGCAAGTGATGTACATTTGTAAAATGTCATAGAACACACAGCAGCACCATTATCATAACATTTTTCACAGCTTGCATAAAAACTAGGAATGTACAATGTTTCTAAATAATTATCATTATTTAATTTCTATTAAAATTACAGACTATGCAATCCCTCATAAGACCCAAAATGTTGTGTAATATTGATGGCATTTTAGTGGTTATTGTGGATTTTAAGTGATAACTAAAAAATACATTCATTTTGACTTACCACAAACATTTCGTAGGCGGTTTTAGTAAAGGAGCCACTGTAATGTTAAAACGATACTGAGGCTTAAAAGATGTATATCCAACGACCTTAACAATAAGAAACACATTTTTCGATTTGTGTGATTCGATTGACGTTCGTAGCGAGTCAGTGATTTTTAACAAGTAATTTTACTAAAGTATAGCCACACTCATAGAATTCAAGTTTCGTTTTACTCATGTCGCGTAGAGTTCGCCACAGGAGTTCGCTTCGACGTGTTTTGATGTAAGGTTGTGTTAGTTCGTTCGCGCTAAAATGCGTTTAAATCGAATTTCGAACGTAAATTGCACTAGTATCAGTTTTCGATTATTTTTGTAACTGTTATTTTTTTATAAATAAAATACAACAGTTTTTCAAGTGTTATACAGTGGGTGTGTGAATATAACTCGTTTTCATAACAATGCAAACGATTTTGTGTCTTATGTCTATGTCTTGTGCTCGATTTGGTACTGGTTGAAAATGTTAAAAATATTTTACATAGTGATTTCAGTATTCATTTTACAAACGTTTCCGTCAGGTAAGGTATTATATTAGTTAACGAAATTTTTACACTGGTTTAATCACAAAGAAAATATATATATATTGTCGAAACATAATTATATTATTTCAATATTAAAATTAAATGTAATACATAATGGTATAAATTAAAATTTTTGTTATAGTCTATGACTATATCACTTACACGCAATAATATTTAATGATATTGATAAATAAATAATGTAAAAACAAAAACTTTAAAAAACATTAGGAAAAATAAAACTAATTGGTCTGTATCGAAATAAGCTGGTAGGTACCGGAACAAATCGCTTTCAGGATCTCTACTACTTTTTATTGTTATGGAGATCAGTGTGCATCTAATTATTTAGTGAATCTAGTGATTTCGCTTTAGGAGATTATTTGTGTGACATTATAACGTTGACTGTTATTTTCGGTGGTGCGGATAAAGGTCGAAAATGCTAACAACATATGTTTATCTGCAAAAAAAATATGTTGAATGTATTTAATTTCTCATCACTCGGCAGTCAGCGTTGGTTTTGTGATGTAATTCAGTTAGTGATTCGTGAAGAACAACCATTCCCATCTTCGAGATCATCTGATCGTAAAGATAACTGATAAAAATATAAAAAAATGGCAATTAAGGTTGTTTTTTTTTATTTTTTTATTCTTCCCTTAATCGCAGAGATTTCAGTTTTTTTTTATTATTAATTTGATTTCAAATGATAATGAACATACAAAATTAGAAAATATTATATAGACATACAATGCTCACATTCATATATACGTTTAAAATCATTGAACGTCATTGTAATGTACCAACATACGTATAGCCCTCGCTAAACTGGCATATCGGGTGAGTGCCTTAAGCGCTCCCCTTAGTAGTCCGGTGGAACTGTAGAGGCCTTGCCAGGCTAGCAGTGTAGGTCAGTTCGAAAAAAAAAAACCTCGCTAAACTTTTTGATAGCTCTGAATATTGATGCGCAAAACACAATTTAGGTATAAATAAATACGTATTATATATTACAAGCATAACATCGAGGCAACGTAACAATAAATAAATGCCAATTTTAAATTCTTATAATAATATTTTAATTGTGTTTTGTATTAATCTCTTGAGGATATTATGCCAAACCCGAACTTGCAGCTATATTCAGAGCGGTCAAATAAATTGACGAGGACTGTACATACGTTATTCAGTTGTTTTTAGGAACTGTAAAGTATATTCTCATGTTGCCAAATTATACCGTCGCTCCGCGCCGCGCGGTTCCGCTAAGTACCTTCGTACCACAATAAAATGTAAAAAGCATAAAGTACATTTTTGTTTGTGGTAATCTATTAAATTAGATAAAAATTCACATTAAGTTCATGAAAAACACTCGGTTGCCAGGAACGAGACACAAAAAGAAGAATATTAGTACTTATCATTTTTTTTAAATATATCTGTGCTCAAGGTCATTTATGTATCCATATAATTAAAATAAAGTGCCTGGTATGTAATATCAAAATAACGACTTTTGACTGATTGGATATGAACGTATACCTGCTACTGATAACAAAAATACAAATTTTAAAATTTTTGTCGGTACATTGTCTGTCTGTTTGTTCCGGGTAATCTCCGAAACAGCTGGACCGATTTTGACAAGAACTTCACTGACAGATAGCTAAAATTACAGCGGGTGACATAGGCTACTTTATATTAGACTAGCTGTCACCCGTGCCTTCGTCTGTAGTACTAACTCTAAAACGGTTCGACCTATTTTCACGAGACTTTTACTGACAGATAGTTGACCTTATAAGAAGTAATTAAACCGTTTTTTATTTTGGACTAGCTATTATCCGTGACTTCATCTGTAGTGCTATCTCCAAAACGATTAGAACAACTTTGACAGGACTTCCACCAGCATACAACTAATGTAATGAGAACTGTCTTAAGCCATTTTATTTCCTATTAGCTGTTACTCGCGACTGCATTCGTATGGAATATCCGAAATGATTGGGTCGAGTTTTCACTGGCAGATAAATGACGTTATGAAAGCTAACTTAGGCTGTTTAATTTTGCTTAATAATGTTATCCAAACTACGTCCGCTTCAAATTTAGCAAAAAATATGTTGTATACTGTTAACATGTGCGTGAAGCGTGTGTTGTACTGGACTCCAACAATTAATATAATTGAAATTCTTATATTTGTATGTATGTGTGTAATTTGAATTATATTACCTTTTTGGTAAATTTGGCAGCGGTTTTATTTTATTTACCTTACTTGTGTCTACATAACTTAGCAATCATAGCAACGTATAAAAAATATTGCGTCGAGTTCAATGAGCACTATTTTAATCGTCAAAACTGCTGATATAGATTTTATATCTTGATTTATATCAATGCAAAATTCTAAGACTTCAACTCTTTTTATATTATAATTAAAATAATAATTATCAACTCATTATTCACAATTCAACAATATAATTAACAGTAATTTCAAAGATAGCAGTTGTCTTTCTAACTTATTAGTTGTTACAAATATTTTTAATTTTATTTTATATATTAGTATATAATAGTAATATCTTAATATTAGACCAGAAATGTATTAAATACGTTAAGAGTTCTATTATACATTTTTTTACGAAACAGACAATCGGTTTCTGTTTGTATGGTCGTAAGAACTTAACTATATTGACAATATTATATCAATGTAATGACAGCTTTGAGAGATATGGTTTAGCTAGAAATTTTCATTCGTTTCTTATATATTGTAAGTGAGCACTGAGGGGTTATATGATGGGTTAAAGTTCCAAATATGTTATTGATGCTAAATCCTATCCGGCACACTGATAGTATTTACTTATTAATTATAAACGTTACATGTTACAGTAGGTGGCGTGCGTGTCGTACAAACAAATATTTTTAATAGGGCATTTCTGTAATTTTACCTCTTCTTACAATTTTCAATTCCCTTAATACAATTTTAAAAAACGCATGCGGTGTTGCGGGCAAAAGCTAGTTACAAATAAAAACATTTATACAAAAAATGGAGTAAAGTGAAAAAAGTAAAATCAATGGAAATGTATTATAAATGTATGTATGTAAGACAGGAATTTTCGGTGCGATCTTGATGTCTGTTGTATAGTGGTTTTTTGTTATTAACGTTCTTGGGTTACCTGACCCTACATTTTATAATATTGTTAACATCTTACGTAATATAGTTCAGTTATAGTGCACAAATCAATTATGGGAAATAATACCACGAATCGTGAATTCGAATGTCACAAAAACTGCCTGTTAAGTTGTAAAAGGGCCACTATATTTTTGGAAGATACTTTATTATAATATTACTGGCTTGATAAATGCAGTTGTAACTTTCATAATATTACCAGCGTTTAAAAAGTCGGCAAATTATATATTCAACCTTTTTGGACTATTCTTAACATTAAGAATTTTAATAATTATACAATAATTATCGTTATAAGTATCTTGTTATGCCGGTAACCAAGTGAAACGGCGATAACTCGAACACTGAATTGATCAATATGGGGTCGAATTCAACCATAACATAGTTTTAGTGTATTTTTACTGCTTAGTTCAATTACTCGATGGATTTCGGTTATGATAAATTTCAGCATTGGACAAAGTATGGTTATACAGTTTTTAATAAAGCCTGCATAAAACTGAAGTTAAAAAGCATAAATATTAACCTTGAAGTTACACGTTGATGGATGATATCTGACTTCACTCGAGTGAAAAAAGTTATGAAGAATAACGGACACTACTACTGTAATCGTTAATTTATAAAATAAATCTCTTATATTGATCATAATCTAATCAGTGAATTGCATAGTTGACTTTATTATAATAATTAAATAGCTTATCTTCCATATATATAATTATAATATATTATATTCACCTGTTACTATGTAATTGTATATGTTTTGCAAAGATATAAAGAAATTTTGCTATGAATATCATACATATAGAATAACTGTAATAAATTAGGTATACAATGTAAAGGCCTTGTGCAATATCAATTTTTTTTTTAATTTATTTTATGTTCCCTGCAACTAATAATGTACAGGGTATTGAAACGACGAACGTTAAGAGCATAGAACTTGTCAAGAAGAACTGTTGTCATTGTGCTAAATTAATTACAGCGCGAGAATCGCTGTCAGATACAATTTGTACGTTACAGAATGTTTCAAAAGAATTATAGTTTACTTGTTAATATTTAACACGTTATTCTTCTGTGTTTAAAAGAATTGACTGTTTGAATACTAACCTGGTACATAAAACAAAAACAATTATATTTTTCAATAAAAAATATTTGTGATTTAAAGCTAAACGTAACAAAATCGTTACATAAAGGCAACCGATTAATCGGTTATATAATTAGGTTTCTTTGTTACAAAATTTTCCTCGCGCTTGCATTATAAACATGTGAATTATATGTAACAACCGACTGTTACAATAATTACTTATTTACAATTACTATTTGTCTCTTTCATAAAGAAATTGATGATACCTATAAAGAAAATTCTTCATTGTAATTTATTAAAATCATATATAAAAGTTTATTATTAATTATTCAGTCCTTAAATTTCAAATACCTATCAAGTATTGTCATGAACATTATAAGATATACAACAATAAAATTTAAAGTATAGTTATTAAATTTCATAGAGAATTACTCCTTTGATAACACCGCGACAAACGTTTCACTCAGTCTGCGTTGTTAGTTTCGCTGCGGTTTTTGTAATGTCGGCTTGTATAGCCAGAAAACCGTATTGCGATTTCCAGCTGGAAGATCAAATGAATCACGGTATGGTCTTTATAGGTAAACCACAGACATTGTAGTATTTTATACAAATAAATAAAAGGTTAACGTGACAAAAAACAAATAACTACTTTATCTATAATATAAAAATGAATTGCTGAATGTGTTGCTAAGCGCAAATCTCGAGAGCAGCTGAACCGATTTCGCTAATTCTTTTTTTACAATATTCCTTGAAGTACGTGGATGGTTCTTACGGAGAGAAAATTTTTTAAAATTGTCTAGAATAGTCTAAAAACAAAACTTTTCTATATTCCCATACAAACGATTCGTAATAATACTTAAAAGTCAATTTGAACTTTAATACCATACTATAAAGTTTATGTGTTAGTGGAGAGGTTCCGGGAAGGCAAAACAATGGAGTGACGTTAGTATCGTAAAAATATGAATGTCAATATTTATAGGATGGTCCGAATAGCAGAATAATATTAAAAAAAAAATAAAGGATCCACTGTTAGGCGGTACGAAGTTCGCCGGGGTCAGCTAGTTATATAATAAATAAAACCGACTTCAGAAACAACAGTTGATATACAAAAAATCATCAATTGGTTCTTGACCATCATTACGTAGGACCTATCAAGCTAGTGTTGGATTATCATAAACCTCATCTTGTTTGAAATCGATTTATAAAAGACGTGTTTCTAAACAAATATTGAGTACTCCTTATAACAGTACACTATCTATAGTAATTTTCCAAACTCCTTTTCAAATATTTATTACATGTAATAAAAACTATAATGTACGGGTTTGATTATTATTTCCAATGAACGGAAATTATCACGACAAAACATTTGCGTCGACAACGTATCAATTTGTGCTCACTTGCCAATTCGCGTTTGTTTCTACGTCACGTATATGTACTGTACATTGTTGTTGAAAATATTTGGCAATGTGCTTTGTTAGCTGTTTTATATATAAAATTACAAAGTTGTGTAAGGTTTGACTGTCGAAGTATTGAAGCATATATTTCGGTAGTGAAGAAGCAGAGCGGTTGGTAACAATTACTATCAAACAATGTGTCCTTATTTATTGTAGGCCTGTAACTTATATTGAAATAGGTTATCACATATTTGTGATATATTTGGATAACCAAATATAAATTAAAAAATCAATTATTGTCAATTTCAAATTACAATGCTTTATTATTCGAAATACATAACCTAAAAAATTATTTCGTAATTTATTTTTTATTAAGCTTTATAGTACATCCAACTAATAAAATAAAATTGATAAGTGAACAACGAAACGTCAATCTTTTAATCCTGTCAATATTTTTAAAGAGCCACCTAATGTCTTCTGTCTCACTTAATCACCTACTTTTTATATGGAGTTTTGTACCCCAAATTTATTCACTTGCCCGTACGATTTTTTAAACATTTACTCTCATACAAACCTTGTTCTAACACACACGACAAAAAAAAAACAGCCAAATTTATAAAGATTACTTTTAGTTCCGTTCGCTTTGAAACAAATATTTAATAGTAATCTATTTATACCGTGAAGATGAGTGAACCTAGAATATTGTATGCCAAAATGTAACTGGCAATGATACGTCGCTCCTACGTGCCTTTGTAGACAGATCGTCTGAAAATCAGCTGGGAGGCCATTACCAACAAAAATTAATGTGTTTTCACGCTATTATGAAATACAGTTATGCTTTACGCTCTATTAATTTGTTACAGGAAACGGTCTGATAAAATATCTAATGAATGTTAAAGAATTTGTTACTTAAACTTTTGTGTTAGTATTAGTAGGAGAAACAAAATACAATTGACAATTTCAATTCTATACTCTACTGCAACAACAGCATAAAATTTAAGCAAAATCAAACAATTGGATCGTTCATTCCCCGTTAGGTGAGACTAGTTTGGGTTTTATGTGTAAAGGAATGCGCCAATAATTTATTGAAAACTTGATTGAAAATTTTTTTTGAACACACTCGGGCATATAATTTCTCACTTTAAAAAAAGACGGGACGTCCGTAATTGCAGACAGCGCTTATGCACATTTTCACATTATTGTTCAACTATATGTTATACTTACGAGGAATTAAGCTATTAAAACCTTTCAAATATTATAGCTCTTTTTTTTTATTAGCGTGGGGAAATCCATCATGGACACGCCACCCTCTCGGCGGGAGAGTGGGTAGTATGAGACTCTTACTCACTAAAACCCCACGGTGTACCGACGGCCGCGATAGTTGGGACGACAAGGGATCGTGCAGTGCTATCACCATGTCGCCCCAGCGGTCAGCTCAGCGAAAGGTGTTCGCCGGGCGTCTTCCTTATAGGGTAGCAAGCTGGGTACACAACCAGCCGCTTCACCTCGTCATCCGAACCGGTGCAATGGGCAGATGAGCCCCCAACCATCTCCCGTGGCTCAGCTACGGTGGTGGAAGGATGAGGGGCCAGACGCAAAGGGTGTCCTGCGCGGTATCCATCAAAGCGCCCCAGTTATATGCGGTCCGAGCCCCTTAAAGTGGGGCTCGAACTGCCAGCGTCCGTCCAGGGAGAAGCCCAGATATTTTATCTGGGCCCCAACCCTGATTCGAACGCTCTCTATGTATATATGGGCCCCAGGAGGCGGCCCCTGCCGAGGCCCATGAAAAAGTAAGGTTTCGGTTTTGTTAAGGGTCACCCTCAGGCCCAACCGTCGGATGCGCCCGACCACGAGGGTTGTAGCCTCCGTGGCCAGGCGCATCAGGTCCACTAATTTCCCCCCTGGGCTACGACTAGGAAGTCATCCGCATAGCAAATGAGGCGCGTTCCAGATGGAAGCACGCCTCGGAGCACCCAGTCGTAGTCCAGATTCCACAGTAATCGCCCTAGTGCCGATCCCTGCGGGATTCCACATGGAGTCCTCCCATGCCTCGTCCTTGGTCTGGCTGATGGCAATTTGCAAAGCCTTCTTCTTTTGCCTGTATTCCTCATAAAGCCGGGCCTTCTCTTCGAGGTCCCTATGGACTTCTCCGACGGCTGTGCCCGAACAGCCCGCAATCCTCATAAAGCCGGGCCTTCTCTTCGAGGTCCCTATGGACTTCTCCGACGGCTGTGCCCGAACAGCCGCCGGCAATATTATAGCTCTGAGTTATTTCTTCCAATTCAATTAAGATTTATAGTTTTTACGTTGTCGTTTAAAACTTCAACTATATTTACAAAGACACAAATCCGGCATTGATAAATAATTTTCAATAATAGATTACATAACCGATATGTTCTTATAAAAGATTTATATCTGTTTATTCAATTTTACCTTCCTTGTTCTTTTATCACTTTAATTCGCCACTCCAGCCTATTAAATAAACCGTGTTTTGACCCTAGTCAACATGTCTTGACGTTTGACAGCTTCTGCTCCAATTGACACCTTTATTTCTAAGGTCAATTACCGAACCGTACGATCTATTAAATGATTGCTATATACACCGACGTGTCCAATTGATGGGATCAGAAACATTGTGGAAAAGTTAAATGACCGTGACCATGAATCTGTGAGGGTATTTTAAAATTTTCCGGATGCATATTTTAGCAACGGATTTAAAATAGATTTGGCTACTCTAGAGTAATTAGGCATACTAAATATGATTTAACTAGTCATTGTAGAGTATTCTAAGATGTTAAACACTAGCGTAGGTGGTTTGACGTCACAGTATTATGAGATATTACATAATATTTTCCGTCGCTTAGAGTTATCATCATTTCCTGCCTTTTTTATTTATACTATAGTGAAAGACACAAAGCAAAGTTGCAGTAATATGTTACAGGTATAAATAATTTAAACTTTATTTTGCGCTATATAAGTCTTACGACATGTTCCTTCGGGAAGAGGCCTATGATTCTGCAGTGGGTATCTTACAGGCTGATGATGCATCGTCATGAAGCCTTACCAAATTGTAGTTTAACTTCGGTAATAGAAAAAAGTATCTATACTATTTGTGAAAACTTGTAAATGGCCTTCATGTATCCTACTCTTTGTTTTATAATATTTATTTAGTTGTAAGTTTTCCGAAAAATTGTAAAATAAAATAAAAAAAGATACAAGAAAGACTTGTCAAAAATTAGGATTTTAGCAACAATTTCATCTCCTGGAGCATATGCTTGCTTAAATGTGGATATTATCCATATGTATTCATTCACATGATTCTGTATCGTACTGTTTGAAAGGTTTTCTTTCACTCTGAGTACGACAATACAAGATCAAGCAACAGCATAATTAGCCTATGAACTCTTCCAGATCTAGATAAGTCACTACTGCGATACCCTCTTGTAATAAAAAAGTAAAAAAATAATACTTAGCGGTGATTATAGGGCGGAATAACAAATAGTAAGATACACATGCCTTAGTGCATCTGGATTATCCATAACCACTGAAACATATTTAAAGACCCAAGTAAGTATTGTTTATGTATAAATAGGAATCATTAGGTAGTTTTGGTGTTCGAAGTGGCTTCATAGGGCCTAATTTTTTTATTTGTAGGTCGTAGGTATGTGACGTCATTGTACTTGATGCTGCTTTGAAAGGTTCGATGTTGTATGAAGGAGGAAATATATTGGCCGCTAGTCGGTTCCACAGCTTCCCATCGCAGCATAGATACGATATATCGAACTTACCTGTTCATTCCGAAATGGAAGTTAAAGCAGTAGTTCCATTTTAAAACGTTTATTTGATTTTAATTTTGGATATGGTTTCGGTTCTTTTAACATAATCAATAACCTAGAGGACATTTGGTACCCATACTATTCTTCTATTGTAATATAAGTAGTAATCAACATTAGGTATAGTGTATTTATTTCCCTCAGTCAATGAAAAAACTAAGGCGGTATGTGGAATAGATGTGTTCCCGTGTGATAGTTCTCAGGTACCGTAGCGTTGGAGGTCGTCCAGGTGGGCCAACCGTTTGTTGGCACACTTGTTTTACGCGGATGTGGTTTTAAAATGTGATGCGAAGGTGTCTCGACAATAACCTGCTCACTGTAACGAACGACACAGAATTCAGTTATAAAAACAATTAGTCTTTAGTTAAGAACATAATATCATGATTTATTTGTTTGTCTCTATTCTTAACTCAAGGAATTAACTCTTCTTGTCTTTAAGGTATATTGTCTCTGAAAAGCTGTCTTTATATTCCTGTATCTAGATTTAGTTATCATTAATTAACATCAGCAATGATAATCGTCATACTACTCAATATAACGAACCGTGATACGGTGTATTTTTTAAATTTTATTACAATTCAGACTTTCGAAATTGGATTTTTTAATGATGAATAGCAAAAAGAATGATGTATATTTCCCACTTTCAAATCGATTATTTGGATATCGAATTGTTGGTGAAAAATAGTAACTAACTAATGGGACAACCGTTATATCGCTAGCATTTGTGTAAATGACTAAAAACTAATAATAAATATATATAAATAGATACACCCTCAAAATTATACCTGGTTGTTAAACAAACAAGATGTGCTGAAGAGCCTTTAATATTGATTGAGTTCGGTACATCGGGTTTTTTAATAAGACCGATGAAAACGAAAACGCTCCGTACGTAGTTTTTTTGCGCTTTTAAATAAAATATTATGTTGATCAAAATAGCGTCATATATGACCGTTATTTTTTTGATAATAAGCAAAAGATAAAAATAATTACTGGGGTTATCCTTAATAGACAAACATATACCATCATGGTCTTTTTTGTAGGCCCATTTAAGATGTACAATTGCGTAGTATATTATTTTATTGTTTTAGCAGGCTTTCCTTCTCACGACTTTATTAGAATATATCGCTTTTTCTTTACTTTATATGAAACGCTTATACATACATGTTCCGAAAAAAATCTAACGACAGTCAAAATCCTAACCAAATCTGTAGCATTTTTTATTTATACTTTATAGGTTAATGTTTGACCACAGTCTCTTCTGATGTTAAATGATGCTGTGGTCTAAGATGGTAGTCACGCTAAACCTAGAGGGAGACTAGCACTCAAGTGCAGCTATCCGAATACACCAATAGGTGTTTGGCGACAGATTTTCAACTTGAGGGTGGTATCTAGCCAGGCTGATTTAGAAAAAGCCCTACCACCATGCTGTGGTTTCATCACGATGTTGTCCTTCACCGAAAGCTCAGTTGCTAAGATTCGAATCTACGTCCTTGGACGCTGTGTCCGAGCACATTACCAAGTGAGTCATCATCGCTTCAGATTCGCTTCTACTTTAGAAGAACTAAGGGAACACATAGACAAACACAAAAAGCTACTTTGTGTGTTATAATATTTGTATTATAAATATCTTATATTGTTTCTATCAGAGATAAGACATGTGATATCCTGTAATATCAATCAAATTGCAGACGCTCTGACGTAAATATCTTGACGTTACTGATAATTATCGAACAAATTTAAAATCAAAAGTGTAAGATAAATCTATTTTTATAAATCACTTGTTAATATCGCACCACAGATTATCTATGACTTTTTACGTAATAACTGACGTGATATGTTCCGCAATTACGGTCGCTGTTAATTATATTGATCGTTATTTCAGATATGATTAGATAAACATATTAATGATATTTATTTGTAGTGATTTATGTGTATTATGTATTTCTCTTAGAACATTATTATTTGATTATGTGACTATAATTTTATTGTGTAAAGTACAGCTTAAACACACACGGATCTAGGGTTGCTACGTTTATAGCATTAACGTTATTATTATAATTTTATATTAGATCGCATCCTTATGGTATGTGCTATAAATTTTGATAAAGTAATGAGATATGAACGAGATTTGAAAAATTGGTCATACACAATTTTATTAGGATTTACAACATTTCCTTTTGAATGTTTTTTTTTAAAAAGGTATCATTCTTCGAAGTATGTGGTTGTGTAATTAAAATTTTACCAATATTTAATAACGGTTTTCATGTTTGTAAGTTTAATAAGAATCGTTACGAGAATTAAAAAATCCCAATAAAATATTTTCTTTTGTTTATTAACGGAGATTTGTAAGCTTTTTAAAGTATACAATTTGATAGCAAATTATTTAGAAATATAAGGTTTTGCCAATATTGGCAATGGAAGGAACCGAAAAACATTGTTAAAACTTCTTTACAATACTTTGTTTTTTTAACTTTCTATTACATAATATAAAGTACAAATTATACGTAAAACATTTCATAACTTAGAAGAACGAAGGGAAAAAGGGAAGGGAATATATAGCCGCAATAGTGATACTGTTTTATTGTACGGTATGTATTTTATTAAAAGGTATTTTTCGATATCTCGACAACGGTAGTTTTTATCTGAATAGTCATTTTGAGTAATTCTGACAACGTATATTCAAAATTCCATCGTGATCGGTTGTATAATTAAGACGTGAATACGTAACAAACAAACTAATCTTCGGATTTAAAATATTAAACATTGTGGCAACAAATAAACTATTATTTTTTACAATAAATACTCTTATATTATTGTGAATATATTAAATTCTTATATTAATGATTGATTTATATATTGAAGTCTTTAAATGTACTCTATCTAAATACAATGAACGAATGGCAAACAAGTGAACGAGATATTTATAGCGTTGAGCCCTTATTATGCAAAACATGGCATGTTTACTGCTGTCGGGTACGCATGTCATCTGCAGACAAACATACAGTAAGTTCTATGGTACCATGTCATACCTATGTGACAATCATGTACGTATAACGCGAACTTAGTAAATGATTATTATATATCAGAGTTTGTAAAGAATTAGTACTTGTAATAAATAGTCATAGGCAAAATAAGGGAAATAATAATAAATAAAATAAAAAATAAGAGAAATGTGTGAAAATACAGATTATTCAAAAAACAAGTAAAATACAGATAATAAAAAGAGTAATCTTGTTGATTTTAATTACTTTAAATACACCTAAAAATTATAGTAAAATATTCATCATGTATTTTTTTTTCTTTTCATTTTTTGTTATACGACTTTCATCTTTTCTCATAACATGCCCGTACCATTCTAACCTATTACTCCTCAAGTTCTCTTTCACTGGTGCTATTTTCAAACGTTCTTTGATATACTTTTATCCATTCTGGTTACACCACACGTCCATCTTAACATTCGTATCGCTACCACATGTAATCTTTTCTAGTCCGTCTCTTTCGTAGCCAAACAATCGGATCCATATAACACGATTGGTCTTTTAATTTTAATTTTTATACATCTTCCCCTCAAGTTTCAACGGCATTCTTGGGTCACAAACTATCCCAGACATCTTGCGCCAATTTATCCAACTTGCATTTATCCTATCCCTCATATCTTTGTCTATGACTCCGTCGTTTTGGATCAATAACCGAAAATTGGAGCAGGAATACGTAGCATTGAAGCTTTGATAAGGATTGGGATTGTAAAATAGTTTTTTCACAAACATGCATGGAAATATTATCATTATTTTCGACAAAAGAACACGCCAAGTATCGAATTTACGGATAAAGAAAATCAAATCCATAGCATGAGCGTTTTTTTTTAATTTGGAACATTACAACGCTCCATCAATGTTGTATGAAACGGAGTGCTGTGGTTATTAAGTACTCTTAGAGGGGATTGGCATACCAAAGTAAGTCTCTTTGCTTAGTACAAATTGCGTTCACGTGACTGTATAGCCATAAATGCGCTTGCCTTTCGGCACAAATGATAAACAGAAAATTGGCGGCAAAGCTGAAAATTCGTCTTGATTTGTTAATACTTAATAAATTGTTACATACTTAATAAATATAAATTTAATAATTAAAATGAGTTCCAACGGTTTAGAGAGTGAAATGGAGATTGATTGTACTCCACCAGATTTCAGATTGGCAATGGAAATCCTGCTTCCAGCAAAGTCGAAAGAAAAATACATGACAGTATATGAAAATTTTTACTGGCCAAAACATAAAGCAATTTTTAATTAAAGCCCCAGATTATATATATTTAGCGACAAAGGTAAATATAAAAAGTAGATTTTATTTCCCTGTATTCTTTTGAGAAAAGCACTATATATGCTTCGCCCGATATGGCAATTGCTTGTTTAGTCCGGTGAAAATGTAGTGGCCTTTACAAGCCAACAGTGAAGTTAGTTAAAAAAAAAGGAAATGCCTGTCTCGTATTAGTGAAGTCCTCGCTTACGGCTCGGCCTTCAAATTCATACTCGACTTGCAATTGCCTATTTCGCGGTTTTTGTAATAATGTACCAATATTTATATTGTAATTATTATTATTTAACGTTTTTATTATTATCAATTAATTAACAGTTAAGTCATTTAATGAAGAATAATAAATATTAAGTCTTATTTAAAGACTAACTGATTCTCTGTCGTTTCGTCGGGACTTAAAAAATGCCAATGAGTCAATCGAATCCAAAGCCCAGAACAGAACCATCTATGAAAAATTACGCATCGAAGGCTATACCGATACGCTCAGTAGTTTGTTTTAATTTCATTGAACCACATAGGGACGGCACATCCATTGATGTAACTCTTGGTTCTCTGTCCTAAACTCGAAGTGGGCTGAAATGATTTTCACGAAAA
Organism: Antheraea assamensis; assembly: GCA_035772565.1. Classification (NCBI taxonomy): domain Eukaryota; kingdom Metazoa; phylum Arthropoda; class Insecta; order Lepidoptera; family Saturniidae; genus Antheraea; species Antheraea assamensis. The sequence continues at coordinate 2,815,583 of JAQQSE010000067.1, forward strand.
TTTATCTAGTCTTAATTTCATTGCTCGTTGATAGCGACATGTACATATAAAGAATAGAGGAGTGTTTTTGTATGTTGATAATTTTTTTTACGATTCTCGAACCGTAAGAATTAGTATTTCACTTGACTATTATTCGTTACGGTACGTGGTTTTTGTACATTTCCGTACTATTCAGAACAAGTCCGAGACCTTCATGTTTTTTTATTCATTAAATGATAGACAATCCAAACAAATCGAGACACGATCTAGACTTGATGAAATTGATATTTATAAAGTATTCATTGTGTTAAATCTGATAATTGCAGTTATTATCATATAGGTACATACAGACGAACCACTTCTAATTAAATATATTAGTACAATAGATGGGTTCAATTAGAAAACGTGGAGAAACACGTGCTGTCAATTGTTCTACGATTAACTTCATTGTTGGAGAGATAATTTTAATGTTCTGTTTACACACGGTTTATAGTCTCTGTGGAAGGCGATGTATTTTATTTCATTATGATAATTTTTACCTAGATAACATAAATAAAAAAATTGGATATATCAATAACATTACAACTATAACTAGGTTTTATAAACACAAAACAAATCTTCAACTGTCAGATTTGTTCAGATACCAATGATTATGTTAAAGAAAATTGAACGCGAGTGTGAGAAACGTTAATTTTAGATTATGTATTGTCGTGTCTTCCGTATCACGACTTTTCTTATACACACGTTTCAATAATGACGATTATAATCTATTTTTATCATTACTTTGCGACATTCAAAAATATTACATAATATATTAGAAATTCTATTATTTCTGAAAAACATCCATTAAATCAGATCATAATGGTTAAAAATACATAGACAAATGTTATAGAAAAAATATGTCCATAAAATTTTGATTCATCTTTGAAACTTGAAGTCGATATATTTTTCGTGAACTTAATGCTACTAACGCATTAAGGAACATGGATAGTACGTATAATTGACTACTAGTAAATGCATGTGGATTGCGAAATGCACAGCGCACTGTGACGCTGAGGGCAATAAGAGAGTACCGGACAGTGTCCTCGGCGGCGGCCATGGTGCTCGCCGGCTCCCTTCCTTGGGAGTCGGAGGCAAAGGTGCTTGCCATCGTATATAACTATACGGTGGCCAAGAAACGAATGAGGGAGCCTCCAATTCCCAGGGAGGTATAGGTAGTACGCGAGAGGCTCTGCGAGGAGATGATGGATCGATAGAGGTAGGACCTGGCAGACGCGCGGTTCGGTAGATACACTATCGACGCCGTCCGCCCGGTCCTGTCAGAATAGTGTTCGAGACAATGAGGCTCCTTATCGTTTCGTCTGGTGCAGGTGCTGGCCGGCCATGGGTGCATCGGTTGGTACCTACACCAGATCGCACGTAAGGAGTCAACCGCCGTATGTCACAAGTACGGCGTTGAGCCGGACACCGCACAGCACTCTCTGAGTGTGCTGCGTGGGAGGAACAATGCCGTATTCTGGCTGCGGCGGTAGGCGTGGATCTCTCGCTGCCAAGCGTGGTAAACGCCATGCACGGCAGCGAGTCTGTTTGCAATATAGTGGCCTCCTTCTGTGAGTAAGTCGTCTCGCAGATCAGGCGGCGGAAAGGGCCCGCTAGATGAACCCTCAGAGCGGTCGTCTCCGCCGACGGAGGGCCGGCGGGCCGGAGGGCCGGCGGAAGGCAGGGACGGTACGCTCGCCTCCTTCTACCACCGTAGCCGGTCCTGGGAGGTGGGCCGAGGGGCCCATCTTGCTATTGCACAGGTCCGGCTGATGGCGGAGATGGCTGAAGATGTGTACACGGTTATCTCCTGATAAGGACGAGGCCTGGCGGCGCTGATTGACGCCGGGCCAACCGCTGGGGCGATAAGATGAATAGTTAAGAGATCTCGTGTCGCCCCAACAAAAGCGGTGGATGACACCGTAGGGTTTTAGTGAGTAGGAGTTTCACACTAACTACCTTATTCGCGGGCGTGTCCATGATGGATTTCCCCACGAAAAAAAAAAGCTGTTTAAAGCGTGGGTGGATTATTACGTTTAATCTTGATCACTCCAACAAAGCTATAAAACCAAGGAACAATTAATTGCCACACTTAACTCGTGATCAAGAAACTTCATTTTTTATGATGATTTACTTATAAGTCAATAATAATTATTGCAAGTGTTTGAATATCTACATTTTATATTATTGAGTGTTAACACGTGTTAAAAGAATTCATAGCGTCTGTCATTTAACAGGTGTTCAATTGATGTCATCGATGTGATGCAGGAGAATCGTGGCTTTTATTTTCTATTCATAATCTTGGTTTGTTTGATCTATTATGTCGGGGCAACGTTCACGGGACAGTTATAAAAGTATGACGTCAATCATAGATGATATTCCTTTGTCATTTAATCAATCTGCCACTCAAGACCAATCAAGTATCAATAATAAAAGTGTTTACCTTAAACAACAGATACAGTACACTTCCAAATACAGAAAATATATATTATCTTTAGAGATGTGAACGCTTCCACGATTCGTGCGGTAATGATCCCCTCTCCTTTTTCGCGACACCCTTTGTTTCGTATTAGTGGATGAGGTGTTTTTGACGGTAGACATACCTTTGCCCAGATAGACATTGTATTTTGTATTATTAGTGGCATTTTTTTATGTGAGGAAATTCTATATAGGACACACCCACCGTCACGGGGAGAAAGTTGGTAGTTACAAACTCCTACCGATTAAAACTCTCGGTGTACCATTATCGTAATGCCGCGTCCATGTGTTAGAGGCGACAGGACGCATCTTCGCGTCGTGAATCGAAATGGTGCGAAATAATAAATTACCATTAGGGATGTCACAGTGAATTAAACCCAAATTACTTATCTGTAAATGTATATTTTACGACTTTTTACGGTGTATATACTTAGGCTGAGTTGCACCAAAATCGTGGTTATTGTAATTGTTAAAGTTAACTTTAACAATGAGAAGAGTTGCTAACAGTTACATTTGCCAAAACGAGTTGCACCATCAAACATTTTGTAATTGTTAAGTTATTAGGGTTGCCACTTCAATAAATCGATTAGTCCCTAAAATCGAAAAGGTTAACATTTTTTATGTGGCAGGACTTAGTTATAACTGTCTCTATTGTTATTCTGTGACTGTTACCAGATGTTCATTGCGCGCAAATATTAACTTGTTACAATTATTTTGCTCTGTTATTTACTTTGTCTTTTTCTGTGAAGTTGTATATGGGATTTTTTTTATCAACATATTATTATCAATGGCTAATTCCGAGAAAATTAATACCACATTGGTTACCACATTCGGGAACAGTATAAAGTAAGTAGTATTCAATTTATTAAAATCTACAATAACATTTGAAAATTTCATATAATTTTTTTTTGTATGCACTATATAATAAAAGTGTTATTAATATACAAGTATTCGATCCTGTAACGACAAAATGTTAGCTTCTGTCGTCCTGTGGGCATTTTCTAATTCTGTGTTTGTTATTTAAAGGAAGAAGCATTATTTTCAGCAAAAATGAAGTGAACTAGTGAACTTGACAACCGATTCAAACATTGACATTAACAATAACGTTAACCGGCCAACATGGAGCAGTAATAGTTAACGTTAAATCGTGACGTCATTTTAACCATTGTCATTTGGTGCAACCTATTTTTTACCTAACAATAACTTTAACCGAATTTTTAACTTTAACATTAACTGGTGCAACTTAGCCTTAGTAAATTATAACGATGGAAGCAAGGCCACTTGTAATTAATTGTATTCCGTATTCTACTTTAGTCTATGTTCCGGCTAAACAATATTGTGTTAAGTTATAAATCACAAAGGTATTAAAATACTGTTTAACGCTTAGAATGCAGTTAAATGTTTTGCACTAGAAACCTTCGAGCGGATGATAACGTTCTTATAATAATTAATATTACCTCATTACGAGTACCAATATTAAAATTGCTCAAGTTTCACGTATTAGCTTAAACTTAATTATTATATGATAAATTGATATGTATGCTTAAATAATTAAAATAATGAACTAATCAAGTAACTATTGTATTTCTAAAGAATATTATAAATACGAATGTGAGCTCATTTGTTTGTTAGCCACGCTTCACATTTGTATGATGTAGTAAGTTTGCATCACGCGTCAATAGACGGCGTTTATCAAAATTATTATAATACTAGAACACGGAGTCGAGAGTCGCATGTGATTATATATAATCTAATTAGACTTTGTAATTTTTGTTGTAGTTCGGTAATACTGTAGAGGCCTCCGGGTCAACAGTGTAGGTCAGTTCGAAAAAAAGTAATTTTTGTTTTAGTAGTCCATTGAAACTGTAGCGGCCTTGCCAGGCCGATAGTGTAGGTCAGTTCGAAAAAAAAAGAAGTATTTTTTTAAGTTTTGATTATATGTCTCAACTCCATCTCGTTTTATTCTTGGGAGGACCTCAAAGTAGGCGGTTCAACATCTTTAACTATACAACCTGTCATAGTGAAATTTTGCATACTCGTTTTCAGGGGTAACCGAAAAGAACACGGTGTACCTTCTAGAAAGAACTACTGTTTGTGGTGGATAGGTCAAGTCTACACTAATTTGTGCGAAGCCGCGAGTAAAAGCATATACATATATATTCGAGACTCTTTGAAATGGAGTTTATTTTCTAAGAAATAGCCTAATTTGAAAATGATTGGATTGTATAAACATATAAGTGTAACTTATTACAATGATATAGTATAAATAATTCCTATATTATCGATACTGTAGGAACCTGTATGATTTGTGTTAAATTATAACCTATTATGCTTTTAATTCTGATGCACCAATTCGAATTGGTTTTACCAGCGTAAGTAGTGATAAAATTTCCATTTATATTTCGGTTCTGGTTTTAATTTCAAAACCGTTTATTTTATCGGTATTTTAAGGATTTTTTAAAATCTGTAATTATCCATTACCTTTGCTATTACTAATATAGGAATTATTGATGTGATAATAAAATGATTTCAAATTATTATATATCCGTAGGTCATAAACACTAGCATCAGTGCAGGCCATAAAAGGGGCGAATTTCGGTACCACTGAAGGATGTGGCATGTTTCGGAATCATCACAAAACGCATCTATTGGATTTTTTAAATACGCTATCCTTCAAATATTGGCCCTTAAAATTTGGTAAAGTTCGACACCTTTCAGCACCTTCCATAGATTTTGATTTCTCTCCGTCGTTAGTAGACCACTCTTCTATGTTTTTTGTATTATACTGTACTCCTATAATAAAATTCTTAGACGGCTTCCTGGCCGTGATGTAATTTTCTATCGAATTAATTTTGTAAATATGTGGTAGATTACCCTGATAGTGTTGTATAACTTTGTTTTAGTTAACTATTAAAATTATTACGGTTCATTATGAGTTATTAACTGAATTCTAATAGATTATTACTGTCATTGTCGAGTAGTTAATGATATAAAAGTTTCTTGCGATCATTTTAATGAACTAACAAGGTGGCGGTGCTTTTAGAACTTTCTAGGGAGTTTTTGTGGCAACTGAAAATCCATGTTCCGTGGCATTATTTTCCGCCCACTTCATTTGTGCACAATAACCAAACTACGAGTATATCACGTAAAATGCCACCAATATTACAAAATATAGAGCCAACTAACACAAGATTATGAAAAATATATAAAATCCACTAGACCACATTACAAGATCCCGCCAAAACTCATTATTTATATTAAAAACTACAGATTCTTAGCTCATGACAGTACAAACTCAACTAAGTTCCCTTTTACGTTTTTAATATTTTTTATAACACGCGGTACGTGTTTCAATAAAAAGCTAGTATATATAAATGAGAATGGAATTCCTACACGTTCATTATTTACGTTCTTTTTGAATGATAAATACATAAAAGTCAAACAAATATTAGCCTGTGATCAAACAGTCGCTCCGAGTGGAGTATATTAATATAATCTGTATTTTAATACATATAAAATTAATGACGTATTTCTACGCACGATTGACGTAGTAGAACCAAAAAACAGAAAAAAATATACGCCAGAAATACCTCAACATAGTGCAAACTTATTGTAAAAAAAACTTTTATGACCAGTATTCACAATAAATGACCAATCACCACCATATAAAATTTAATTCACACACAAATATACATGTATATTTATGTATGAATATATTATTTTATCCCCAGTCCCCACCGATATAAAACGCGTGTTGTAGATTCATATATATATATATTTGAATAACTACCTTGATATCGTGTCAGTTTGCGCGAAAACTTGCCAAACAGTTACCAACTAACTTAATGGTGTCGTATTTAGGTGTTGGCATGCGCGCACATCGTAAAAATTCACTCTCATCTTTTTTCCCAGAAGTGCCAAACGAAATAAAATTACCGTTAAATGTTACCTCTGGACGACGACATTAAATTCATCAAGTTTTCTAAGCCACAAACAAATACTAAATGCTCAATTTAACTATTTATTGTTTATTTGGTTGAACGAACTTTCACAACATTTCAGTCCCGTTCATATAACACAATAGAATATATCGCTAAAAGAGAATGACATAGATATTTAATAATGTTGCCAACTGTACATAATTGTTATGCTTTATCGTCACTAATTCAACTGTCAAATCTTTTCTTGCCGACACTGATATATCCTGTAGAATGATGTGTATGGGAAAGAATTTAGTTTATAAAATATTCAGTTTCCTAATATTCTGAAAAGATTTAATTATGTAGCGATTTATGCAAAACATTACAACTAAGGTAATAACGAAAAATTAACATAGGAACACTAGTCAGTTAATTTGATTGTTAAATTTTGAAGGCTGTTACTATGTTTAGTAAAAGATAATTTTAATAATAATTAGCATTTAGTTAGGTGTTATAAAATAAAAATGGCTAAAACATGAACATTCTACATACCTCGCCAAACTTATAGACCTCTCTGAATATGCTTGCGTTGAACACAAATTTAGGTATACATATGTATTATACTGTATGCATAATATCGAAACAACTTACGGATAAAGAAATGCCAATTTTTTATTCCTATAATAATATTTTACCATTGTTTTGTGTTAAACTCTTGAATACGCGTAGGCCTGAACTTACGGTTATGTTCACAGCGGCCAAAAAGATTAATCAGGACTGTAATCAACAGTTTGATAGTACTGGAATATATCACGGATTAGGGATTTTTTTTAATGAAAAATAACTGATTCCATATTCCAAATGATTTATTTGTGTTGATATTAATTTTCATATCATATTTTTAATTAAAAATACCTTTAAATTAGAAATTCAAACGTGTGCTACATATTAGTCCTTCTATGTTTGTAACAGAAGAGCTAAATAATATATAACGATAAAAATACTAATATTATAAACTAGCTCTTGTCCACGGCTTCATACGCGTTAATGTAGGTTTTAACTATCCCCAAAGAACAGTACTGTTTTTTCGATAAAAGTATACTCCTCATGCCTTAACTAATCTTGTATGCGCGTTGTGAAGTGTATAGAAAATAAAAATATTAATATTGCATCCAGGGAAAACAGTACTGTTTCCTGAGGGGTAGGTCAAATATAAATTAAAACGAGCGAAGCCGTGAGCGAAAGCTAGTCTTAAAATAGAACAGTATTCCACTGACCGTCTGAGAAATAGCAGTGATATAAAGCTTAGCTTCATTGTGTAAAGTTATATTTAAATTGGCTTATAGTTTCCATACCTAAGCTAGGTATTTAACACAGCTATGACTCTCTGGTCGATCTAATCATTGTAATAAATTCCAAAAGGGACTTTATCGCCATTCAACAAATGTCTATCTTATTACTACTTACTGTCTTTGAGAAACAAATTGAAGCGTTTGGTTTGCCAAAAGCATACGATTTAGTTAATTGAAACACGGCAACGTTACCAATGTTGTCGCGGACAAACGTTTCGTACAAACTTCCATACGAGTTTGTACAAATTGACACTAAACAAATTTATCTCTAACGGAACGTCTTTGAAAAGTTAACAAAGTCATCGCTGATATAAATGTAATTTATAATATCAAGGTAGAAGTAAACCTGAACTGTGATACATAATGCAAACATTGTCTTACGTACGAACGTGTTTGTACTCTGCAATATCTTTTCACTGCAGTTGTTTGACTTGCGCAAGGCAAGACCTGCGGGCTGCGACTATAAATAGAACTAGTCTGAGAGGCATAATGTATCCAGCCTTAAGGCTCCATTCCATAAATAGAGTTTCTCGAAAGATAAAGAAAGAATCGTAACGGTTAAAACGAGTCTCAGGCATTTAATGAAAATGATGTGGGTAGGTTATCATCTTATTTTCCAGAGGTTAACAATATATTCACTTTATTTTCTCATCAAGACAGTTGTGTTGGGAATGACACTTGTATACACAATGCAGGAAGAATATTTTCTTTGATCATTTTTCAACATATATGCAATTTTGCAATTGTAATCATTTCGATATTTGCCCCTTTTATGCTATATTGGACAGTAATGGTGCAATAAATATCGCCGACGAGTTTGAAGTATTATTAGACTAGCAAAATTACTGATAGAGAGAAGTAATGGCAAGTGTGAAGACATCAATACTCTTTAAATCTCATCGTCGTCACAGCCAAACTAAACCAAGACACAGAGTTCTCGCATGCAGTAAATAATTGATACATGAATCGTTATCTAAAGTCATTAACAATTTTATGTCAAGCAAATACTATAAACTGTTATATGAGTTTTCTTGTCAATTTTGTGATAGTTACATTTCTTAATAAAGTACGTTGCGTGAGTCTTACGATTTTAGTTTTAAAACTATTTAGTACTTTTTATTTAGTTCAAAAAAATCAATAATATATATTTCTTAATAAACTAACTTATTCGACTTTCATTTCATTCTCCACGTCACTACAAAAACTAGTTGATCACGAGATGTATGACGTGACACGAAGAAATGAAAAAGACAAACAAAGATTATCGTATAGGCAATTAGTAGAACATATTTTTCCATGAGCATCCATGGAGAAGTGACATATTATCAAGGTTTTTAGGTAAGAAGTCACCAATGTTAAAGCTTTAAGTCGATCTATTTTTGATAAAAATTAAGGGAGACTAGAATTTGTAACTTATATTAGAATTATTAATTTCGTATTTTTTTTATTTGAACATTGATGTAATCTAAATTAATTAATAAAGCGCGCCAGACTGTTTGTAATTCGCTGATCTCTGGAACTACTAGTAATATTAAAAAAAATCTTTATGCATTTTACAGTCTGCTTTAATGAGGAAGAATATAGAATATCTGACATCGGACTACGACTTTTAAGAGCGTATCATTTACATTAGCATAGATCAGAGAGAACACTAAACGATAACGAAGTGGTAGTGCAAACGACAATACCACGGAAATACTAAATGCGAATGAAACTGTGGGTTACTTACACCTAGTATTTTATAAAAAAGAGATTTTGTGTTCGCTAGCATTAAATATAATCAGTTAAAAACTACGATACAGTTTTATGATGAAAATTTCTTGGTGGTGGTAAGGCTTTTTCTATGTCCGTCTGGCTAGCTATCACCCTCAAGTTGAAAATCTGTCGTCAAGCACCTATTGGTGTGTTCCGGCAGCTGCACTTGAGAGCTAGTCTCACTCTAGGCTTAGCGTGACTACCGTCTTAGACCACATCATGGGATTTGGGTGCCTGGGCCGGAGCCGGTGCCGCCTTCTTCTTTTTACGGCCTGCAATCTGTGGCCCAGTCCGCCCCAGAAGTCGGCGCTGCAGGGACTGGCAGCTCGGCCCAAGTCATCCCGAGAGGGGGGCGGCACTAGCACGCGCCACAGGTGGCGCGTTTTGACTCCTACCAGCTACAGGCAATAATCAACCCAAATTTCTAGAAAACTCTTCATTAGTTTAAGACATTAAAATTAAACTCGAGTCACGGACAAAATGATTTTGTTGAACTGTATAGAAATGACTGCCTGTTAGTTTACGCGATTTTTGGTTAATTGTTTTTATAATGTCTTCGGTTTCAGTATAGGTTAAGAACAAGATCAAGTGCTAGTTGTTGAGTAGTATGTTAGTAGGAATAAATAATATAATATCTCATAGCAAATATTTGTATTTTTCGATAACCACTGGATTCATTATACTTCAAGTATTTTAGCCTTAAATACCTGTTTTTTTGTTCGCAGGAAACTGTTCTAGTCTTTTATGTGGGAAAATAAATAAGAAGGAATTGGGGTTGGATTCTGCTGCGGGCACGGCCTTAGCGTTGGCGCTCGTGAGGCCGGCCACCGCTCCAATAGCTCCTTGCCAGCTGAGTCTCTCTGCTCCCGATGCTGCTGGCTTTGCAGTCAGGCTTATTGATGTTAAGGTAAGCTTTTTTTTATTGACCTACACTGTTAGCCTGGTAGGGCCACTACAGTTTCATCGGACTACGCTAAGGTAAGCTTATAAATATGAAACGTATTTTTGCCAATGTCTTATAGAAAAAATATATAATATTGGCGTAAAGGCATCATCGACTATAAAAAATATCGCAGCTATCATCAAATAATTTTATTATGTCCGATACATGTAGCATAGTCGGTATTGTTCTGATGCTAACACAAATGCAGATAATAGTGGTGATAAAAGATACAGGACAAGGAATGGTATTTGTCCACGGCGAGCTTCATACCATTTTCGCGTCTTTGTGCTTGCTACCACTTCTTCATCTACTATGCCTACCAATCCTCAGCGCAAAAATATTTTTGTTATTCTTAAGGGCGTAAATATATACTGGCTCGTTGGTTAAGATTTTCTTACACCGCTGGGATATATATCCTAGGCAATGGCCTGTATTTTAAAATTAGCTGAAAGGGGACCGAATGAATCCCAAAATATGTATCTCCATAATCGGGGTAAAAGCTCATTTATATGAAAGTCTTCATCGCCGCCGTAGTAGGAGTTAACAAAATACCAGCTTACCAAATAATGCACCACAAATACCGATGCACCGGTTCGATAACCGTTTCCGTGTAGTTCCGTTGTGCGAGTCGGAGTGCGAATGCGATTTTTAAATTTATATAATAAAACAAAAATGATTTAAACTACTTTCCTAATTATTCCTAATGATTCCTAATTACTAATTTATCCCCAAACAGAAACCATATCATGAAAGGAAATCCATGTAGTTGTATGCAAAATTTCTCGATGATCGATTAATAACGATAATAATCAATCAAACAAAGGTGCGAAAATGTAACAAATAACCAAACGCACTTTAGCATTATAATTGTAGTTAGGATAAGGATAGTTCTGGATCAGTAAGGTTAAACTTAATTTTTACATTAGATAAATATAATAATTTTGGTCAAAAATAATAATGCTTATTTTCATTAATTATATAAATAAATTTCATTATTTTATCCTACAATGTCAACTAAAAGTAATATTATCAGAATGTATAGTCATGTGTATTTAATTTAATTAGACGCGTCGATCACATGTGAGCTAATAGTTAAATACCTCCTGAAGTTCTTCAAATATTTCGTGCGTATCTGTTACCTAACTTAAAACAATTTATTAATCGACTTCCGAAACCACAAAGAAGATTATTATTATGTCATTTGTTTATCTCTAATTTCTTTAGTGATGACTCATGTCTTAAACTTTACCGATTTTCTCGGCTGGCCGAGCATCAATCGTTGTTTTGTGTGTCTGTTTCCTTTAAAGGTAACTGATAATATCAGAAAGCAATATTCGACCAAATTAAGTTCGCAAATATTTAAGAACTAATTTCAAAAATAGACCAACAATAAAAATGGCTGCCATATGTTATCTTTAGTAGATATATACAAAGCGTTGTGGACTTTTCTGTAGACCATTTCAATATATAAAATTCCGTAGTAAGTTTCAACCAGTGTCAACAAAGTAAGCGCCGACAAAAAAATTTTACGACTACTTTGCAATACATCAACTTCTCTCTTTATTTTCTGTTATTTTTAAAGTTCATGATTTAATCAATTCTCTAAACATTAGTGTCAATCGTATCAAAATTCGTTTCGTAGTTTAGATGAACTAAGCTTAGACACACAATATTGACACTTTTGTTTTATATTATTTGTTGTTACAAAGTACAGAGATATAGATATATTTTATATTCCCGTGTAAATAATAATGAAACCGTAAAATAATTCAACGGTAAACTTTATAAATTGTGTTAGGTGATGTATGATCGTAGTGGCGTTAAAACTTTATAGATGTAAAATGTGTATACAAATAAATGAACGTAAAACTTAAGGAAAACAGCGGTACAATAGGTATTAATCGTGCGTTATGAATGGACCATTATGACTAATGTATTGGACTTTCCTGCTGTACGCGTAAAGCTTATAAACATCTTGTGTACAGTTGGGTTTCGCGACAAAATAATAGTCAGACAACTGTGACTTATATGTACAGTGCTTATTTAACGGCATATAAATAGCGAGAAATAAAACGGTTCAGTACATAATCCCTCTCTGTTCTTCAACCGGTTTTCTTTTTGTGAAATCAAAATCAAAAAATGCTTTTTTCAGATTAGGCTCTAAGAAGGCGCTTATGAACGTCAAAATGACTACCAGTTTATTTGTTTAGTAGATATTGACGAGCTTTAATGTCATTAAGATAAGAAATGGAGTAATTTGTGTTTCGTTAACATTAAAAATCACGGTCGAATTTCCACTACGTTGTAATCACTAGTATAAATTAAATTATAGAGGTCGACCGTCGCGCTGTGGGCGCATCACTCGAATATTACTACATAGATTTCGATCTTAATTACTTTAATTTGCTTCTTAGATATTTTATCCTTATTTTAAAAGAATATCACGATAGTTACTTCTATATAAACGTACTGAAGTTTTAATAAATTACAGTTTTTCATAAGCATTATGCATTCGCCGAGGTTCCCACGAAGTACGAACGCATGAAGTAAACGGTGTGGGTACAAGTTTCCCTCTTTACAATATATAGTTAAAATAACAAACAACGCAGACGAAGTTACAGGTATCAGCTAGTTAAGAATAAATTAGTTGTAACGGCTTTCCGCCCGTTCGTTCACATTAATAAGAATTAATCTACATCCACAGATACTAATTTTGTCGAGAAAATAATACATAACAAAAGAAAAATTTTATTCTCAGGCTTAACAAAACCAATTTATCTAATTCATAATAGACTTTAAATTCAACTTTTTAATAATGGCGTCTCGTAAATACGAATTCTGCCAGTGTCAAGTTCAGCCATGGGAGAGTCACTTTATAGGTAATATTCAATTTTTTATATAATTTAGTTCTTCCAGATTAGGACACTGAAACACAAAAAGAAAAACACTTACAGACATCATGCCTTAAATAAATACATATTTATATAATAGTTATTGTGATATGTTAAAGTTTAATTTTGTTAATACATATAAAATTTGTCAGATTATTGACAAACGGAGAAAACACATACAAAAGCAAAGATTGAAAATCAGATGGACAAGGTATATTGTTAGGTAAAATATACAACGAATATACTAATTGGGGCCTATACAAATAAAATTGGTTTTAGAGTGTCTTCACATATTGAGTTGTCCCTGATTCTGAGCTTTGCAAGATGTACTGGAGAGCAAATTGCACTAGTAGTTTTATTTTGAAAACAACGATAACAAGTTCATCGACACTATCTATCATTTCGAGATTGATGAAATTTTACAGAAGTGATGTGCTTAAAATGAATATCGGGGATATATATGGTTGTGAATTGTGTACCATACATATCCTGGTAGAACCGACTTCGTATTCTTCAAGAATATTATGTAGTTCATTTCATTTTCCTTTCTGAATCCGTTTGTTTATTTTAGTTATAAATAGGTATAAGTTATGATGAGGCTTGATATATATATAATAAAAAAATACTGATAATAGAGTTGCGGAAAAATCCTAGTCTGGAACAAATTCTCGTGTAACGAATTCAAAACGAGCAAGCAAATGCTAGCAAAGATTTTTTTTTTATTATATCTACGACTAGCCGTAGATCGCCGCAACGTTTGCTTGACACACCAAATCAATATATGTGGGTCGATTATATGAGTAAACCGATAATCAAATTATCAATAAGTTAATATTTATTTACCTAGAGCCTTATGCTTAAAGTTCTAAATGAACACTAAAAATCGTAGCTGTCAATATAACTTTGATAATCTATAATCTATTCATTGCAATTATATGATACAATTAATTATAAAATTCGAACCGATTGCTTAACCACTACACATCCATAAAATTATGTAATGGCGCGGTTTGGTTCAATTCAATCTGAATTAATTTGTTGTCGAAGAAATTTTTTAATATTATTGATGTACACATTCAATTACGGGCATTAAGTACAATCACATTGAAAAGTGTTTACAATTTTATTTATTAACTTTTGCTGTGAAAATGGTTTTAATGATTCATTGGACTATGCTTTTGTCATTATTAATTGTGGTCTGTTAATTAATATTTAAATGTTATATTAAAGTATAAAACCATTGCGGCTCGGAGGTACTGCGATGGCGTATCGAGAATGACTTAGTTTCGAATCGCTGTAATGTAAAGCTTTCGACAAAAGAAAACGTCGCAATAAAACCATATAATGGTGATAGGGATTTTTCTAAGTTCGCCTGGCTAGCTAATATTCTCAAGTTGAAAATTTGTCGCACTGCAACTTTAGTGTGTTCCAACAGCTATATTTGAGAAGCAGTCCTCCTTTAGATTTTGCGTACTTACCATATTAGAGTATTTAACATCAAGAAAACAGTTATATATCATTTCTATGTAGACATTACGAGGATATTTTTATTCTTTTTCTATAATATATGTAGGCAGTCATAATGAGAATTATCACTCTATCGAGATCGCTGTATATGAAAAGACTTACCCTACGAGCGGTGGCAAAATGAACTAGTTATGACGTCACTACTCAACAAGAGTCAATTCAGAGTCTTTTAATGTGATGTTACAACATTGGAAGTAGTCAATAAACCGGTATCCAAGTTACAAGCAAAACGTTAGCAGCATCGTTAAATATTGTGTTCGAAATAGCAAATTAAGTTTATGTAGTAGTGGTAAACAAGTTTCAGCAAAACAATGATATCGCTGCCTCTGTATACGTATTACCAAAATCTTTATATGAATAACAGATATAAAGAAATGTGCATACTTAAGCTTACACTGCGGATGGACCATTGTCTAAGTCTAACGAATTAAAAATATTGCTGATAGATCTGACTTACAATTACTACATACTCGTATTTATTCGCAATATAAACCTTTACCTTTTATTTCTCTTCTTAAACGTATGGTTAGTATAAATTATTTTTGCTGTTTTTTTTTATAAATTACTGTAATTCATTATATGAAATCCATTAAAATTAACACACGCAATCGCGAACATTCAAATATAAAACAATGCGAAATGCATTAATAGTTAAATCAATTACAATATGCTGAATTATGCATTCAAGCGTGATTCACCGCGTACATAATTCAGTGGAACTAATTGTTTCGTTCAACTTTTGCTATAGTGTAACAATAATATGAATTATTCAAGTATTTGTAAGTTTGTTGGCACGAGGCTAGAGGTGATATTTTCACAGTTCAAAACAATCATTGGTACAGTCAAATCGTACTAGTATTTTTATAAGCGCTATCTGTTTCGTAATGCTCGTTATATTTATATTATTTTCAGTTATAATAACTTAACTTCCGTGATGAAATAAAGTTAACATAGTTTCGTGTTTTGAATATGCTTGATAATTGGATTAGATCAACTAGAAATTGTTATATTCCATTGAAACATTTAGTAAGTAGTTCATCTTAAGTTACTCTTTAGCTAGCTAATCAGTACACATTACTTCGTAGATAGACTAATCTAATATAGATATCTATATAAAATGTCTCTTGGTTGTTTGGGCTAATCTCGTGAAACGGCTGTACCAGGTTTTACAAGACTTATACAGGCAGATAGAGGATATTTTTAAAGTATTGTCTCGGCTACATAACAATACGCTTACTCATATGGGCGAAGAGGTAATGCCGAATTAAATAGACGTAATTTAAAATCGGAATGTACAATTAATCCAAATTGAAACAATTTTCACGCGAACGAAACCACATGCACCGGTTAGTTTGTGTATAATAAACAATATTGTACAAATCATTCAAATGAAAACGAACTGTCATAATAGAAAGTGTTCGACGGAAACTGAATTGAGTCATCACATGAAGATGCGTAAAGGGCTATTTACCTTTGATCTTTTACTGTTGTAAAAGGTTTGAAAGATCGTAACTTTTGAGAATATTCAGAATGGAGTGTTAACTGTTAACCGAATTTCTATCTATAATGAGAGGGGTAGTTACGTAAGGACACAACTGACAATACGAAATCGGAACTGGTGGTATAATAGTTGTTATGATATTGGTTTTTGAAATCTTAGTGCTGAAGGAACTAAATTTCCATAATAAAAAAAAAACTTGAGAAGACACTTAAGGACGTCAAAGATGAATCTCATCATCATATATTTTAGGCTTCTTGGAACTATAACATACATCTGATATGGCTATATTGGTTGCTCTTCGTAAAGCTATTTGTATCAACATTTCCATTGAGATAGAAACCACAATCTTTTGTACTATGTTCGAGTCAATATAATTTATAAAAGAGTCTACTCTATATGTTTCTCTTCTATAGTGTGAGATTGTGTTATAACATTTAATAGAAGTTATACCTCTTCTAGTTGACGATACATTGTGTCGATTAAAAAACCGCTTTCCTTCTTTCATTTCACTTCCCTGATCTTTATCCACATTTTGCATAAGATCAATTACAACAACAATATAATACAGTTACGTGTACGTAATTTAGTCGTTATTTTGTGTCTTTATTTTACTATCCCGTCTTATAGTGACAACAATACTATCTCTATTATCTTATTGTTGTTCTCTGTATACAATTTCTTAAGAGTCATCAATTTCTAGCATCGCTGCATACGCGTTAACTGGGCCATCTGTGTGCTTTTGTAAACGTAGTGCCTCATTTAAACAGACGTTTCTGTTTGTCGTATTAGATAAACGTATTTTGGATACAAGTGCTGTTGCATATAAGAGTCGAATATTATGTTTGTGTCCCTTATCTATCTAGACGGAAATGAAAGGCGATTGCAGCTATAAAAAATATTTCAATTCCATGGTATTTTATGTAATATTGTACGGTTATTGTGCATAAGTAAAGTGGATAGGAAATAACACCACGGAGCATGAATTTTGAGATGCCAAAAAATCTTCATGGAAATTTCTAACAAGGGAGCCACTATCTTCTAAGATCATTGAAATTATTACAAGACACTTGTAATAGACACCTCAATTGTTATTATAATCCTCCAAACCTAGTGTCACAGGTGTCTATGGGCGGCGGTGATCACTTACCATCTAGTGACCTACATATTCGTTTACCTCCACCCGCATAAAAAAATGGTTTAGGCGATAGACCATGCCATACAAAAGAGGAAATGTGTGTACATGCACTCAAATCTCGTGGGAAGTTAAGTAAAATTTACTAATATAGACAAATATCAACTTGCGCAAAATATTTCTTAAGTACCTCCATGCATTGAACAAAAATAAAACATGTATTTCTCCAAATCATTTTATCTTTAGTTTACGCTGGTGTGAGCGCATATTACCTTTCTCTAAATTTGAAAACGAGCAAATCATGTGTTTAGTCATGACGTACAATTATTGTAGATGACAACGTAAATTTTGTATTTGTAAATTACAAAGCCTTTGAGATCCATAGACATTAATTGACTTATATCGACTTCATAGAAAAATAAATTGGCATTCATTTAATTAAATTGCATAGTCACCGATCGACTCTCACGCACCACGTGTACACAGCCTTTCTGTTTTAAATAGAAACTAGCTGTGCACGTAGCTTCACACACGTTTGTTACTGGTTATTGTAATGACAATTTGTTGTAATAAATTATTCAGTTAAAGCAAAATAGACAATTGTCATTATCAATTGAAATTGTACAGATGTTGATTTGCCGTAACGCCATCTAGTGACGATTTATAGCAAAATTATTCTGTCCGCAGCTTCTGTCACGTTGATATAGATCTCACCTATCCCACAGGAATGGTTATTGTTTTATAGATGAAAGTAGCTTATATTCTTTTCTGAACGCCTGACAACGTGAATGCGAAATTTTATGATGATTGTTTGAGTAGTTAAGGCGTGAAAGCATGACAATTAAACAAACTCACATTCGCTTTTATATTATTAGTAAGGATGTAAGGATAGACAACACTAAAAATTTCACTATAAAAAATCCCTACTTTTGCCAACCTTCTTAGTGATTACTCAGACGGTATTGGAGATCACTCTATTTTAATGCATACAATGTATTCGAGTATGTATACTCGAAAATTACGTATTTTCCAACTAATACACATTCCTAAGCTGGTCTAAATGTTACAGTCCTCGTCTATGGAATGTAGACGTAAGGACAACTGTCTCATTCGGGGGACATGTTGAAAAATGTCCATCTGTAAGTACTAAATAACGGTTTCAAAACTCTCTAAATTGGTGCTAGCATAGGTAAAGGGCGAAACATTTGTGTAAATTTAACTTAAAATAACTGCTGTGAGAATTGAGAAAACGTCGTGAGTTGATTTGTGCTCTTTAAATAATACGTTTAGTGATTTTAAGTGTTTAATGTTGTGAGAGTTCCCAAAAATCTGCCACTATTATCTGGTAATATAATGATATATTGAAATAAAACGAAGGGTATATAGGTAGAAAATAATTTATATTCACGAATTTAAAATACACTGTATCAAATAGAAAACAATCTTGACATCGCGATGCAGACTACGAACAGCGACATCTAGTATCGCATAGCCGAAGCATTACTTATAAGAAATAAATTTATTCTAGCATGATCAAAAATATGAATTTTTAAAATAATATGAAACGTTTTAAATAATATAACAATAATGAACCCTGTTGCTACTCTAACGCCACTCTAATTTAGCACATTTTTACGGACACATTTTCATACACAGAATAGATCTGATCCTTCTTACCCCTACACTCCATACCCTCCTCAATCTTTTTGACTGTTCTGAATATAGACGTAAGTTAGCTAAATGCGGTGAAGTTGTGAAGGCCCATAAGGCGAATAGTGCAAGTCAGATGGAAAAAATAAAAAAAGTAAGTTCGTGCTCGCGCATAATATAGTCAAGAGTTTAATACAAACCAAAAGCATTTACTTATTTATCCATAATTTATATTCCGATGTTATATATATAGTATAATGCGCATTTATACCTAAATTTCTGTTCTACGTAACTATATTCAGAGCGGTCACAAAGTTGGCACGGATTGTAATTCGATAGTTTCTGTAAAGAGCAAAGTATACCTATAAAAATATTGAATTTTCCAGTTTTTATGCTCATTCTCACGCGTCATACAGGTGTTTTACACGGACAATATTATTAATTTTAACAATGGTGATAAGTATGATTTATAGTAACTTGTCTATGAAGTACTTTTATTGTATTGACATAATAAATTGTATTATATTTGTTGGTAACACTCTAAATTGATTCTATTGTTTTAACACATCATTAAAAACAATAAAATATTACCTACTGAACACGTGTTAAAACAATCTGAATATACTATGTATGTACCTTTACTAGCGTCCCGCCCCAGTTCACACGGGTGCAATGTGTTTACCATAAGTGTTTAAACTATTTAAATATCAACATTCATATTATCCGATGCATTTTTACGCATTGATATTGGCCCTTCATTAAAGTCAAAGTACCTTAATTGGTTTTGTCAATGACCATTACTGGGTATGCCATTTTTTTTTTGTACTAAATTTCTTTTATACTTCTTCGACACAATATCTTAGTGTTTCGAATATATGCGTATATGTTGCATGTGAGTAGTGTATCTGTGCATATGCGTGTAACAAACATGTATCAATGGTAACCAGTATGCAAAATATGTCTTATTCTGATAGCTTTACCAGACGTACCTATTGTTTTATATTCATTTTAGTCCATCTACTGGAGTGACTTTCAAAGAACACAATGTTAAATTCTTTATAAAATCAAAAGACTGGCTTTAGTGTCTAAACTTGCAGTTTCACCCGACCAGCCACCTCGATAAATTGGTATTACCATTTAATACGATACGTACTTGATTTTTCTTTTTAACTAGCCGCCCATCCCGGCTTCGCACGAAGGAAATGATACCAAAACGTTACACTCCGAGCAGTCTAAAATATAAAATGGCAACTGAAGAGCTGAACCCTAATTTGTCAATTCTGTCTCCCTCATCCTGTCATTTTTATAAGGAGATTTTTAGCCCAAAACTTTGCGTTGATTTTTCTTTCGTCGTTGCTCATAGCTTTTGGAAAAGCGTAATTACATGTAATAAGTCTCATTAGAATCAGTTCAGCCATTTAACCCGGACAAACGAACAACGCTATAAATTTATTCATACGTGTAGACTAGATATACTTGATAGTCTACAATGCAAAATAAATTTAATTTCATTTAGTTACCATACAGATTCTAAGCGTACGAACACGAAACAGGTTTTTGTGTGATTATGTGACCATAGCAAAAACTACAAGGACACCGCGCAGCGCCGTCCCGCCCCACATCGCGAGACGCTCTTACCTAACTTATTTTATAATTAGCTTTTACTCTCGGCTTCGCACGCGTACATGTAGATTTAACCTATCCCTCGGGAACTGTGCTTTCTTTCTGGATAAAAGGCACTCGTATGTCTTTTCTGTACATCTGACGACAACATTCGTTTTTTATAATATTGTATGCGTTGTTCACAGTTTCTTAACTTTGTTTTTTTTATTGCATAAATCGCAACGGGCGGATTCCTTGATTTATTTCCCGATTGCCCTTTATGGTTGTTTAGTGTGTTTCGACGCGTAAAAAAAGTCATTACATTAGAAAATGTTTGAACAAAATTTACCTTATTTTAATAATAGTATAAACAAATTACTCGCTTTAGTACAAGACTTGGACTTATTATATTATTGGATATTTAAATTTGAGAGCTATTCCGCAAAATATGTAACGTATCTAGGTTAACATTTGCACACAATAATCCATCTCTATCAATACTAAAATGCAATCTAATAGCAACAGTAGATTCAATAAGCGTACAAGTTTTAGTTAACGCGAATCTAACTCGACAAACATGTGACGTAGTCGAATTCACAAGACCGGCAGATGGTTAAGATCAATACAAGACAATAAAATCGTACCAATAAATACCTACCTATCGCAGATTGTTTACAAGTCAAAACTTATTGCTTCTACACCATATATTTACATATATACTTTGGTTCGTTGATCTATTTATTACTATAATGTATACATTATGATGTTTATTAACAGTTTGATATTATGTGTTAATTTTATCTTAATTTAAAGAGCGTTTGTTCTTGATTGACATCGTTCCTGGAGTAAACATGTGAAAAAAACAACTTTACAGGAGTGTGAAATTTCTTTTATCATCATCATCAGCCAGTAAGAGACCCACTGCAGGGCCATAGGCTTCTTCCCGAAAGAAGGTATTGGTATAATCACCGCGCCAGCTCATGGCGTATTGTCGATTTTAAATTCCGCCAAATCTACACTTCTATTATTCCCATATACGGTGCTACTTCTACAAGAACATTTCTCTGGTTCAGGTTTCCTCACGATGTTTTCCTTCACCGTCAGCAGGTAGTGTTACCGATGTAAATTAGTAAATGTACGCGAATTCCTAAAAATTCGTTAGTACACGCTGAGTTTTGAACCTGCGGACATTAGATCGATATTTCATAGGTCAAACTACTCGACCACAACGACTTCTTATTTCTGGATTGCAAACTAATTTGAAGTAGTAGGGATCATCTGTAAACAGCAAAGACTATCCAAAAGAAGCCGTAATTTGCTTGATGTGCGAGCTATTTCTATTGTATTCAGTACACGTTTAGAAAATCTCAAAGAAATATATTAATTCTTTATTAATCGAAAAGGTAATTACTTAATTTTTCATTATGTGAACAATCTCTGTTTCATTTAAAGTTGTAAATTAGGATTACTTTATTCTAATGTGATATTACATTTTGTAATATACAGTGTATAGTGTACATTATATATGTACTCGAAAAGTTCCTATCAGAATATACTCTGACGGTTCTTTTTAACACGGAAAAGTTACTGCACTATGCCTGATGCTAAGCCCAATATAATCTAAATACAACAATGACTATCATGAGACAAACTATTCGTCATATCCATCCTCTCATGCGGGTCTGTGTACCTTCTTCACGTTACGCTTAAAGGATCCGATATCATGTCAGTGTTACCATAAAATATGTATAATAATGTACATTTTCTACGTTAATATTATGTATTTGGATTTCCTTATAATTTCCAATTTTTTATTTTATGCAATGGTTTATTCATTTTAAGACATTTTGAACGCTCGATTCATAAATGAATTTAAAAAAGATGTGCACACGTCTCACTTATATCTTCATTCCGAGAAGGGTGCTATATACAATTTCACGGATAAACCATAAAACGATTAAGTGTGAAATTAAACAACAAAAATACGTTTTTACGCCATATTATTATTTTAATTGAAAAAAATCCTCGCTGTCAGTTTATTTTGTAAACATTTTTATAAATAATGGCTCTTATATTACTTTGTTTCTGTATTTTTGTAATTTTTGTTTCATTATAAATCACTACTAATACAAGAAAATTGTGACTATAAATAAAACCGACCTCATAAAAATCTACTATACAAAATGCAGCAGAACGTCTTTGAGCAGTTAGTTACCTTTTTATTTTTTTAGAAGATTCCCTCCTTGCCCAGCAGCATAGGTGGGAATATCAGATTTGTTCTGATTATTACCTTTTTATTTTTTTAGAAGATTCCCTCCTCGCCCAGCAGTATAGGTGGGAATATCAAATTTGTTCTGATTAAACCCTCTCGGTGTTCTTCTCGCACCATTTAGAGGTGGGCAGGAACTACCTCTGCAAAATTTCTACCCGACCCGGCAGGTGGTGTCCCCTCAGGTGGGCCCCGGCTTGTGGGTCTAAGAGGGAAGACCTGGTATTAGGCCCTCCTTGACGAACTGGTGGAAGGTGCAATGAACATCAATGCACCTTAACCACATCGGTCTGTGTAAAAGTTGCCAGGGTGCCAAACGTGCCCGTATCCATCACCCTAGTTAGGTAGCTACCTAGTCTTAGGTTCTCATAAACCCACCAATATCTCAAACACAATATATATGTATCCCATTCGATTTTCACGAGTACTCTGGTGTGTTTTGAAAATTCAAGATCCAATGCTTCATTGCAATTAAAATTAGACACACCCTTAAATATATTTTTTCCAAAAAATAAAGAACTTTCCATTGGTTTACAAATGAGGAAATTACAGAGGCAAAAAAAAAATTTAACAAAAATACAGCAGAATTCAAAACCTCTTCCTATTTGGAGTCTGTTAAAAATGTATGTATGTAATGTATTTAAAATAGTTCGATTTGTATGTCCTTCGAAGTTAATACTTTTTAGTCGTCAGCAAACGTATGGAATTGAAATACAAAGGTAATAAAATGAAGCTTTTAATATTCTGTTTCACGTTTATAAACACTGTTACCTATATGTACGTTTTTTTTAAATATTGTATTGAAGAGTAGCAAACAGACTTACAGTTCATCTGATGTCTAGTAATCATTGTAACCTATTGCTACTTCAAAACGCTTTGAAACTTAGCTGAGTTGAAACGCCTTGTGCGTTAGGTATTTTTTGCAAACATACATTTCTTACTGGTACACAGCAGAACGAGCAAAAGTAGGTGTGATGGTGGTGCTGTCGTAATCGAATCCTCTCTCTACCAATATATGAAAATATCTCAGGTATTTTATGTGTAATTAAGTATCTTTAAATTTTCGATATACCATATAACTCACTGTGAGAAATATTTTAATTATTTTATAACGCCTCTCATACACCTGCTTGTATGCACCTCTACGGTCGCAATAAACACGGGTGTAGAAAACATTATCGTCATGCATTATTAACCGACTTCAAAAAAGGAGGAGGTTATATATTATTGTACATACGATGAGCGTTTTTACATATCATAAAATGAGTTCAGTGGACGTTAATTTCGAATTATTGGAATGACTCAGGAAGTTCTTAGTTTGCTGTTTCTTTGGAAAAAAAATAACGGTAGTTATAACCAACAAATCGTCGAAGCTTCGTCACGTATGTGTGGGAGAGCCATTATATATGTGTTCATAGAACTAAACCCATGGAAACGCGAACAGAACCGGTTTTAGGATAAAATGTGTAAAAACAACGTAATAGTAATAAAAATAAAGCGCAAAATTGCATGCAAGGTGCCATTTCGATCTAGATTATAAGGAAAAAGTTGATCGAACCAAGCTGTCGATATGGAAATATTTTCTATATACCTACGCGTCTGGGACTTGTTTTTAATAGACGTGAGTCAGAACTCGATGGGGTTACTTTATAGAATATTTATTAGTACTTTAAATTAATTATGTTACCTACCGGTTTGAATGACGGTAACTTTACGTAATATTTATATACATATGTGTTCCTTAGGTTTCCCGCTAAACACATACTATACTAATTAAAATAGAAAATATGTTGCATAGTTATTCTTAACATATTCAATCACTTAAAAAGGTTATCGGGACACCCGCAAAGAAGAAATGGTGGTGATTTTGACGTTCGTAAGCGCCTTCCTAGGGCCTAAATTGAATATAGTATTTTGATTTTAAAATTCTCTAGTAAGAAAGTTTAATAAATATCGAAACGGAAAAGATATGGCTATTACTAAACATTGTAAACATTGTTCAATGTTTAATAAACTGGACGTTAAATAATAAAGAAATCATTTATTATCTGAATTATAAAGATAGCGAAAAAGATAAAAACTTATTGAAATCTATACTTCATGTGCCATCTCACACAGAAACTTTTGGACCACAAGATGAAGCATGCAAATGGTTGGAGGGGCACAATCAATCGGACTATTGTTAGCACTTTTGGTCTTACTGCTGTTGAAATTTAAACTTGTCTTAGATTTAGTTGCAGTTAAAAAAAATATATTGCGTTATAAATCAATAAAAAAATATTTGCCTATGTTGCTTGTCATTTTGTATGACGCGTTCTTATTATCATTCAAATATGGAACATGTATCTCAAAAATCATACAGGTTATACACATTTTCGATATTGTCGATTAACCTGACATCGAGAGGTCCGTGTAATCCGGTTTTTACTGCTGTTATCGATATATTTTTAAACAAAACACTTACATGTAGACATGAGTCAGCAGGTATCTGGCATCCGTTAGATATATATGTCGATTTGTTATAATAAATCAAATATGATTATTAAAATTATCCATATATTGAGGGTTCCATCATAAAGAAGCGTATACCCAACAGTGCACTTTCACACGAGAGAAAAAATGTTGACTAATTCAAAAGTTATTAAAATGAAACGCTGATATTTGAAGTATGTAAATAAATGCATGTAATAATTCACATTTAATCATGAGTGCACCCACCACCTTTAGGATTCAGCAAATTAATATATGTCCATGATTCGAGGTTACTTTCTCCTCCACAATCATTGGTATCTAACTTCGTGGAATTAGTTTCTTCAACAGCATTATTAAGGCTTTAAGAGAAATTAATTTCATGGATTTCTTAACTTAATCGCTTCAAACATTTTATGGTAGCTACATAAAATACTATAAGGCTTACCGTAAGTAAATATATATACTTGAATGGTAAAGTCGTAAATTTAACCCTAGAGTTATCTATGAAATATATATATATATATATATATATAACTATATATAATATAAAAATTATATTTATCAATTTGGTGCCTTAAAGGATGACACTCGTAAGTTAAGATTTTTCTCTCAGATCTTTTTCTGTCATAAACAGAGGAGGTCTCATTGTACCTATTAATCGCCCGGTACACAAACATTTTACTAATACCAAGCGTATGGAGAGTTTTAAAAATTGAATTTGGCACCATACCTACTTTGTGTAATGCAATTACAGCGATTCGGTTCTCTTTATCACCCCACTCCATTTTGATATCGCAAAATATTGTACAATGTATTGGCGCTAAAATGAGAGAACCCAATGAACAATCATATAAAAATGACAAATTCAAATGTAATATTTTGTTTATTTTTAATTGTAACAGTATTTATAGCCATGCTAAGTAGAAAGCATTTGTCCACTATCTTACTTGATAATAAGAGGTAATATAGTCTAATATGGTGACATGGTAAGTATAGAGGGAACTTACTTTCGAGTGCAGCTGCCAGAATGTACCTATAGGTGCTTAACGATGTATCTTCAGCTTGAGAGTGGTTGTTAGGTAGGCCGGCATTACAAAACGTTCTCCCATCATACTCTCCTTTAATCACAATGTTTTCCTTCAATGAATATCTGAGATCGACAAACTTGGTATCATTCAACACCATTCAACCAATCAGCATAAAATTTGGTACACTTTAGTGTTTTATTTCATGGAGAAGGTTTTTGTCTGATTTACTATAAATTCGCCTCTAGATGGCACTAGGCTACATTTTATTGTTATTAATATAAAGTAACATTCGAATTTATAATAATTCATCACGAAGCTAGTCGTGGCTGAATGCCTTCTTCTATATTTTTTATATAATTATTAGCTTTTGCCTCCAATTTCGCTCGTATCAATATAGATTTGATATATTTCTCGGTAATAGTACCTTTTTTTCGGGTAAAAGGTACCATATGTTTGACAACGTGCATGCAAAATTCCCATGATGATATGAATCAGTTGAGTAGTTACGGCGTGATAATGTATCAAACAAACAAACAAACTTAAATACACATCTATAATATTATAAAGGATTCAAAATACTTGCAAAACATAGTTTATGTTAAAATTGATGCCGTAATCACTATTCAATGTTTATTATGTTTATAGCATAACCAGACTCGGCCGAACGATCTAAGTCTAAAATTGGCCAAGCTACCTAGGTAACAAGAGGGCAGAACTTGAGCACTACCCGTCAGACAGGTTCTAAGGTCCAAAAATAGCCGCCGTTCTTGTAACGGTGCGTACACGCCGCCGCACACGTACACATTTCTCCTTTCACTGGATACTTGTAGTATCTACTTGATTCTCTTTTGTTATAAGTTCAAATAATTTTTCGATGTAACCTTTTTAGTATTTTTTGCAAATTGCGCTATATATTTTATTGTTTTTAAAAGTTGTTTTTTAGTTTCTAAGCAAAATTACGTAAGTCAAAACCAGTTTCAACTGCTTTTATGATTTTGAAAAACTGGTTCGACTGTTTTCATTTAGGTACTCCATTCATTACTTTTAATTTATTTCGCATATTCGTGTGTTTTAAACTATTATTTTGTATTAAATATTTTAACTGAGAACTCGTTTAAGGGACGATCATGTAGAACCGCCACCGAATTTTATGTACCTTAGAACTAGTACATTAGTTAAGACTTCAGTCCTTTAAGATATTGGTTATAAATGACCATTCAATATTATAATACCTGTTAGATACTTGTGTTATAGTCAAAAACAGCTTTTATCCTATTAATACTATAAAGGAGAAAGTTTATGACGAAGGATAGATTTCTATTATGGTTGCATGAGAAAACAACCTAAAGGATGAAACTATATAATATATATGTTGCTTATATATCAGAATAACTTGACTGAGGCCAAGGTACTCAGTGTTTGACCTTCAAATAATATTGAAAATGGAAAAGAATACACATAAAAAAAAAAAACAGGAAATTTCGAATACCGAAATATATCGTTAGCTTTTTCGAAGAGGGTATTTATGAATAACGAGGAAAGATCGTGTTAATGGTTGCGTAATGTGTGACCCGACGAGAAATATTTGCGTTGCGATTTTAAGAATTCGCGATGAGTTATTGGAAATCAATATTGAGTATTTGTTGGTGACGTCATTTTGAAATCGTACACTGAGTACGCACACGATTTTTAATATTTCTTATTGGAAAATAAACGATTTTTTTAATCGCGAATTTTTTTAATGGCGGACTCGCTATATAGGTGGACTTAGACATATCTCATTTTGGGATGAGTCGGCATATATTCAGCAAACAAGAAGTGATTGTAAATATTTAATAATCATCTTATTGGAATGTACACAATGTTTTTAACCTGGTGATAGGAACTATATTTTTGGCAGGCCTGCGAGAACCGTACTACTAACCTAACACCCACTATAGAGGCAGACTTAAACGTATCTTGTACCTATATCCAGTTATCAAAAAGGAATACTATGCCTGGTAATATTACGACTACCAAGCAGCCATGCGCATATTTATGGGCATGTAGTGATAAACCCGTAAGAGAGAATATTTTTAGCAAGTCTTGTTTCTGGATCTTTCAGTGATGATCCAGTAGTTAAAAAGCTTACAGGCCTTGATGACAGCTGATGGAATATATATTTCTTAATGGTTTCCGTTGTTTTTTATTTGCACTATTCTTACCATCATATAATTTGCCGTCCAGCATATCGTAATACAACAAAAAAAGGACGAAATTAAAGAGGTTTTTCTTTTTTTTGCTTTCGAAATGACTACACTGTTAGCTTGACAGGTCTGTACGTTTTCCCCGGACTACTAAGGGGAGTACTTGAGGCACACACTCGATAAATTGAAGAGCAATCTTTAGTCGACAGTACTTAATTAAACTGCTAGTTTAACTGTCCATCGCAAGTTTGAACACAAAGAAATTCTGCGAAATGCTTAACGAACCTTTTAAGTTAAGGAAAATTGTCTTATTAAATAAGACGTTATTAAAACGTGATGTAACATATCAGAACCGTTGCATTTAATCATTTGATGAACCGTGGTTTGAGAAAATAAAGATTGTCTTTTATTTACTTCAGTTATATAAGACATAATCCATTTAATTTTAAACATATAAGGGGTATATATATATTTCTGATTTAGAACTCTGTATATTAAAAATTCTTAATATCTATTGATCGACAAAGCACAACGTAAATGAGTGAGCTTAGAAGTTTTAATATAACCTAGGTAAGTATAGATTAAGACAAAGGTGTCTTATAGAAATTTACGATGATAAAAAAATAGTGAATAATCTTTCAAATTGCTTATGATAATCTCCATGTGAAAGAACTAAGGTTTTGACATTCTTTTTATATAAAACTAGCTTTTACTCGTGGCTTTGCTCGCGTTAATTTAACACATATCGCTCGAGAACAAAACATGTTTTCTGGATAACATTTGTGTAATAAACGAATAAACTCAATTTCACATTTATAATATTAGTTAGGGTTAACTGAATTTCTAGACAGATTCGGCGGTTTTGTGCACTGTATATAATCTAAACTTCCCAATAGAGCACTAAATAACCCAACCATCACTATTTTAAGAGTTTGAAAAATAGTACTGTTATCGGAGTCGGAAGCTCGAGGCCACGAAACCGTATTCTAAACAAAGTGAAACAAAAACAAAACGACGCTTAGGCTGTCGTAATTGATATGACCCCCACGACTTACATAATCATTACGAAATAGTAATCTTCATTCCGACCGTCGTCCACCCTTGTAAAGTATTCAGATCTCATAGTATTACGCTATTATATAACCAGTAATCATGTCATTATTAGACCTTTGTACGTGACGTACCTTAAGTGATCATAAGGAAGAATTACTGTTAGATATTATGGTTGCAATCGAGATTTTTTTCCACATGTATCGCTTTAATTGGTTTAGTTCAAAGAATTGTTTTGTTTCTTGCGTTTATTTAGTTTGCCTGACTAGGAAAACAGTTACGATGAGTTTGACACGTACTGTGCCAAGTTAATTTTGCCTGACATGTCGTTTAGGCCATTTTATATTTTGACCAAAAATTTACATATTGTCATACAATTTCGCATTACAATATTAATACGTAAGTTTTCTTTCGTTTTCAGTAATTATCATAAAGTGTAAATGTAAGTAAGTAACTAGTGTAGAGGATCACATCACAAGTGTGTAGGACACGTGGCCGATAGATCAAGCTTAACGTGTACCACCGGTGGTACATGTGACACGGAACGTGTTAATGATGACAAAGAATTGAAGGAAGTAAAGAATTGCCATAGGAACTTCGGTAAGATCAACCAAAATACTTGCGATACACTTATGAGACTTCCCTAAAAAATTATTTACAAGGACTCTCTATAGATCGATTGCAGTAAATTTTTATTTATTACAAAATTGTATATTTCCCGGCTTTAGGAATTCTATAAAGAATACTCTAAAATAGCTCGCAGATTTTAACAGGACATAGCGCGCAGATGCATAGTTTTTTATAAACTCCGTGTTAGTAAATATTTTATTTTAGAAAATGTACGATGAGTCATCTGTTTGAGAATCACTAAATTCCGAATCATATAGCTAATGGGACCACAATTATTTTACACTTTTTACTGATTAATAAATATTTTATATTAATATTTTTTTTGCTTTGGAATCTTCATTTACACGGTTGTGCACCCTTAAAAATGAATATCCTGAGGTATTTATAAATATCATAGTTACTATTTAGCTACTATGCGTCATTAACGACGAATGTATAATAAAGTATTTAAAGAAGATAATTTCTGTTGCACGATTAAAAACTATTTTTTTATTTCATAAGTAAGTCATGAGAACGTCTGACGAGACAGATGTTACAACGAACTCTGTTAACAGCTGCGAGAGATACAGTTGCTCGTAACGGGAGTGCTTTGTTTAATTCTCCGTCAAATTATACACTCAATTCGATTTTTTAATTTTAAGTAGTTTTTTAATATACTAGTACACATTCATAACACAGCTGTTAAAATTTATCTACATAAAATATAGAAAAGGCTGTTTGTTTATTTCTAAGATTGTTTGAATTTGTTTGTTGTTGTTTCTCTTATATTTTCTATGCCCTAGGAAACAAATGCTAAAAATATTCAATCGTCCAACAAACATAGGCTATTTTGTATTGATAAAAAAATTGCTATTTTGATACAGATCTTAGGGGGTATAATGGAAGGACTCTATCCATTATATAGTGCAAATACCTCTGACGTTTTTACCGTAAAATTATTGTTTTTTTTATTTATTCCTTAGTTAATCAGTTTTAGATAATTCTATATTCATTTCAAAGTATTTTGTATTGAATAGATAATAATAGTAGGTATTTCTTCAACAAAGGTGAATTGAAGATCAGCAGAGTTGCAAAACAACAATTAATTTATTTTCGGTCTTCAGAACGTTCTATACGACATTATAAAAATAAAATTCACAATCGTATATACCGATAAATATATTCTTTTTTCGAAAAAATGACTACTCCATAAGTTAATAAATAATATTCAGATATCCTCATAACTCATTTTAGCAAACAAAACACGGGCTTCTTTATATAAATAACAAACTAAACAAGTTACCATAAACGCACTTCCTTGTCCATATATTTACGAACAAACCAAACAAGATAGCTTTTGATCAAAACAAACGTGCACGATACATTTTAAGAATCAAAGATGGCTGTTCGGATCTGTCAAATTTGGCCGAGTGGAATTAATTTAGACAGTCGACTGCATTTTTTGAATCCCAAAAATCTTGTTGTAAAAGAGCATTCCTTTTATCAAAGCAACTGAAAAACAGTAAAGAATTATAATTTATGTAGACTAGTAGAACTGTCGTAACATGTGTTTCTTCATTAAATAATGTTTTTAATATATATTATTAAGCAACTGAGTCACCATTTTATCGAGGTCTATCTAAATAATACCTATATATAATATGCTATCTTTTTCTATATTATTTAACTGAAAACCGACGTTTAGTGTGTCACTTGTAGCAATAGCTGTATACATTATAATACTGCAATTTACAGTTTCCATTTGTTAAATAAGTATATTAAGATAAGCCCCACATTGCACACCTGTAAAAACAAATGAACCTGCATAAGTATATGTATCAGCAATTGTGTTTTTGTTACACTAAACGAATCAAGACGAGTTACTTTCAGAACTGTGTCTTGTACCTTGCGCAAATATAGTTACAAAGTAGAACCTAACAGATATTAAGAATTATAAATGATATACTGACGTTGAATGATATAATTATCGGAGCGGTACGTGTCGTTTGAAGAAGTAGTAAAAAGACAAATATAATTTGCAGTGATGTTCATTACATATTTGATAGGTTTTATGAAGTGGATACATTTGATTATAATTCCAAGTGCGAATGGGGAAAATAAGCGAAGAACTGAAAATAATTAACGTGGATATAAAGCTATATTACTATGAAACATTGATAATAAAAAGTAATTAGATTGTATGCGTTGCGCAATTTTTACTAAGATTTCACTTAAAAAAAATATGTTTTTGATTAAACGCACTAAACTAGTCACATTTTACATTTTATAGCTTATTTATTGATGAAGGTTATATAGTGTCACGCTACGGTCTTTAGGAGAAAAGAATTTACCTTACAAATTGTAAACTATAAACTGTAAACTGTTTAATGAATTATCGAAGGATCTAAGAGAAACTGAATCCGTAAATCTATTTAAAGTAAAACTAAAAATGTATATAAAAGATAAGTATTTTCATAAATAGTATTTTTTTTGCTTTATTAACATTGTAACGTTTGTTAATATTGTAACTTGTAAGCGATCACTGGATTAGGCTAAAGATTGTTTAATTATAATGAATAATTGCTTGTAATTCTCATTAAGAGAACTATATTCTTTTGAGAAATAAATTTCTTTAAACCGAAATCAGAAAGCTCGCTGAGCGAGATTGAAATAATAGTGCGGGCAGAACGTGTGACGGCGCAGGTATCGGGGGCTAAGGGAGGGTTGACTATCGAACGAGAATATACCATTAACGACTTGGCCCGAACTATGAATGCATATATCAGTAGGGTACCACGCCTCGCATCTCAGTTGTGTTGTCGGTTTCCTATGCAATAATTAAGCTTTGTGCGGTACTTTTTTAAGATTACACAACTAAACGAAAATAAACTAAATTACATGAATATGTGTGGATAAACTAAATTAACATAAATCTTTAAATTTTATTAATCAATATGTAATAAAATCCGGTTTTTATTGCGACCAATGTATTTATGTGGTAAAACTAGAAAGGAATAGTTTTAACACTATATTAAATATATACTTCTGTACAATCCACACTTATGTTATAGTGAAGACTAGCTGTTGGCCGTAGCTCCGCATGCGTTTTTTTTTATAATTGTAAAATACTTCTTATAAGATCAGTTATCTATTAGTGAAAGTTTCGTGAAAAATGGTTCAAACGTTTTGGAGATAGTACTGCAAACAAAACCATGGGTAAAAGCTAGTTCAAAATAAAAAAAGCTTTAATTACTTTTTATAACGTTAGCTATCTGTCAGTGAAAGTCCCATGAAAGTAGGTCCAATCGTTTTGGAGATAGTACTACAGACGAAGCCACGGATGACAGCTAGTCTAAAATAAAGTAGCTTATGTCACCCGCTGTAATTTTAACCATCCGTCAGTGAAATTTCTGTCAAAATCGGTCCAGCTGTTTCGGAGATTACCCGGAACATACAGACAGACAACAATTTTAAAAACTGTATTTTTGTTATCAATATCGTGTATACGTTCATATCCAATCAGTAAAAGTCGTTACTTTGATATTACTTACAGACACTTCATTTTTATTATATGTATAGATGTAAGCTTTGTTATTACGTTTGTAAGAGGTAATCTCCGGATCTATTGGACCGATTCTACGAATTCTTTCGTTAATAGGAAGCTACATTATCCCTGAGCGATATGAACTAGATCGTGTTGTTGCTAAGAAGAGTTGCTTCACTGGAAAGCTCCATTACAACTCTCTTACAGTAAATGGTCGTTTTTAATTGTAGTAGTCAATGACCTGATTTTATTGCAAATTTTAACGACTCCTTATAAGAAAACATTGTTATTATACATAAAACTTTGCAAATATTTCATATGTAGTTCAAATGGTGAACACGGTATATAGTGTGAAAGTAATGCATGTCTAACTTGAAGCGCTTTTTGACGGAGAAATCGCGTGACGTATGAACGTGTATATCTTAATTAGATTAACTGTTGACCTTGATATTTTTTGCTATATAATACGAAACACCAATCACAATGAAACGGTTGTTTAATCGTTGAACATCGATTAATCTTAACAAAATATGTTCTTATATTTCATTTAATTCGACTGCGAGATAAATATCTGAATACTTACATACGTAATGGATACAGATATGTCAAGGATGTCCTTTCTTTTGTTACATACTTGAACGTAAAATTGACCGCTATCCTTTGCGCTCCCTTCGGTTCTTGATCACGACAATAGATATCTATAAAAGTATACTGTTCTGAAGCCATATTTGATCTTAACAATTTTTTCAATACAAACTTAGATATACTTCAGTAATTAGTGCCCATTCAAAGTTAGAAACACCTTAATAAAACATGGTGTACCACGAGGACGCTGTAATCTTTCCGTATTGGATTTAATACAAGTGTTTCTGAAGGTTATGATGAGAACTAGATTAATCCGAACAGTAAATATTAATATCTACGTAGCGCTTTTAAGTCGCTGCGCACGACTAAGCGTGTATTACTAATTTGGGTGAATTGATTATTTGTCCAACAACTGTCTAAAACTTCAGATTTATTGTTGGTTCTCTTGAATTCTATTCGTAATGGTTTAACTAAAATTGGAGAGAAATGCTCAATAGACAACGTGTTCACATTGTTTTTCCATGTAGTTTCACTTTTACTATCTTCGAATTAAGTGAAGAAATGCGATTTGAACAAATGTATATAAGCTGAAAATGAACGTGATCAATATATAACTTGTGTGAGTTGTACCTCTCACCCTTGACCTACATTTACAAATAGAGTCGATGTACTTGCAGCTACTGTATCGAGTTTAATAGAAGGGGCTTCTTTGCGGTGCACCGTCAATTAAATAAGCCTTGATAGGTCAGCGAAGTCAATCTGTATTTCGTAAGTATTCCATATAGTCAGTTAGTGGGGATAAGCTTGTTTGATTGAATCATCTTTGGTCTTTTAAAATAGTCTATTACCATTTTTAGTGTTGAGTAACACGAATGTAGTCCTTTAAAATTACCGATTGAATTTTTTGTCATAATTGTATGACATTTGTCATATGCGTTATGTCATCAATTTAATCAAACCGGGATTAAGTCTGATTATAAAAACTGTTTTCTTATTTCTAGGAATAACTGAATGAGTACGTGTCTCTTGTTCTGCCACAAACCTAGTCTATATTTAATATATTTATTGTGAAGCTATAGATAAAATCAGATTCACAATATTTGAAATTGTCACGTTAATTTTCTTAAGTGACTGGGACTTGAATATGCATTTGTGTTTTGTTTTTATCATTACCTCCGTCATGTAAAGTATTCCCTAGCATAATCTATTTATTATGGCATTGATTATCCCACCTAATTAGGGTCGGCACAATATGTTTTCCTTTTCCAGTCTTTCCATCCACTCTCCCTTGTCAGATGTCATGTCTGTATTCACACCTTTTATGCACATATGATTTTTCACACAATCCATCCACACCGTTTTCGGTCTTCCTCTACTGCTATATCCGTTCACTTTCAAACTCAAAACTTCTTGAATTCTGGTTAATCCGAAAACGCTTAAAATCTATGTAAAGGTTATAATTTGAAACATTCATATTTATGATTTGTGTAATCGTTTGCGGGCAAAAAAATAGCTGGTTTCGATTGAATTTCACATAAAATAAAAATAAGTTTTAATAGTAATCCAAATACATATGTATGTAAAGTAAAATAATAAAAAAGATTGTTTCCGTGATACAGCGATGGTCGCTCAATGTTGGCATTAAAAACTGGTCGGGTCTATGACATATTTGGTAGTATTATTTGCATTTCATTAAATCAGCATGCCAACAAAAACCCGATAATTTCACAGCAAATTAAGTTCCTATAAATATTTATCTTATATATCAGTTACTTGGTGAGCGCTTCGTCCTCTTGATAACAGTACAACCGGTAGAATTACTCTATCAGTGATAAGTTATATAGAATAAATTAATTAAAAAGGAATTTAAATTTATTTATAAGATTAAAACATATCGACTTTTACGTAATATCTTGAAGTGAGTAGGTATAAATAAACGGACTGGTATATTGAGGGATTTAAATAATAGTAGGACTTTAGGGAAAAAACAACACTAACATTTTTTATGGACAGCGTTAAGCGATAAAATTTGGTTTAGTCATATTTAAGCGTATAAGCATATAATGTATTTAAGCGCATCAGTTCAGAATGGTTGAAAGGTATGGAAAAATTGGGTTAAAAATCGTGATGTAAAAAATGAGTAAACGAGTGAATTAGGAGTCTTTAGGGGAAATTTCTTAAGATATTAACAGATTTGACGTAAAATTTTTCATTTGTCATTTTATTTCGTATTTCTTTAGTACATCCCTGTGTAACTAGTTATAATATAAAGTTAAATACAACGTTACTTTGTTGTTCAAATGTAATCTTTGGAAATAATGATTTGTTTCTATAAAATCTGTCGTTAATAAAAAACCACATTAACCCTGAAAATTATAAGTTATATTATACTGTTATTCGTTTTTATATTATAACTAGCTTTTACGAGCAACTTTGCTTGAGTTAATATAGGTATTGGAAACTTTAACACTACTAGTAATTCGACAGTTATCAAGAGAAATTGAGAACAAAAATAACTGTGTAGCTTTATGAAACCACGACGCAAGTGAAACTTTTTTTCGGACCGTAGGCAGTTAACTGATAATTTTCTGAAAATCGCGATTGTAATCTTAACTTAATAATTGGAAAATGAGAATGATAAAGGATATCAATAGTAAACAAAATATCCAACTATACATTTTAACTTTAATCTGCGTATTAGAATAGATAATAAATACAATCATTCAGATATTAATCGCATTTTGTAAACTGAGCACAATATTTATTTTAATTATTGAATCATTTTGATTTGAGCCATTGGCGCCGCCATATTGGCCTTGGCTGCTCTTCCGAGCGCTTTTCACTTTACCCCTACTCCGCGGTCGGTTGTAATAATGCCACATGCGATAGATGGACGAAAAAAATTGAGCGAATGTAAAAAAAGTTTCACTTTAATAAACAGAAATTTGAATATTATTTAAAAATTATTGAGCGTTGATATGACTTCTTTTCAGATCCGTAAACCTCACATAATAGAAAAATTATTAGGAAATCTCAACTGATAAGCCGTCCCGATATTAAAATTTATTGTTAAAGTTTACAAATCCATATGTACAATGTGTTAAATACGAAATAAATGGTAGACCAAACGAAAAAACATGGCTCTGTAATAATTTGCACTCGTTTGCGAAATCGTATACTTTGGAAGATGACGTGAACCTCTGTGCCATGAGACGCACGTATGCCATTATTGACATCGTTAGTAAAATAGTAATTACTAGAATTTGAAATAAATATACTGAACAAAACTAACACGAAAACGAAAATAACTTTTCTTGCTTATACTCTATAGGTTTTAGTGTTTGACCACAATGTCATCTGATGTTAAATGACGATGTGGTCTAAGACTGGTAAACACGCTGAACCTTGTGGGGGACTTGGCTCTCAATTGCAGCTGCCAGAACACAAGTATGAGTGTTTTTGGTAACTGCTTTTCGACTGAAGGGTGGTCGGTAGCTAGTTAGGTGGGTTTAGAAAAAATCCCTACTACAGTTTAATCACTATACTTTTCTTCATCGATATCTCTGCTTAATCTTCGCTAGGATGCGAACTTTACGTCAAAATCAATTCGTCAATTAAAAAAATCAAAACTTACATTTTTTAGCATTACACTTTAAAAAAACCTTCATACATAAAACGTATTTAGTTTTTGTGTTAATATCTACTCTTTGTACTTGGGTTTACTACTAACAGTATGCTTTGTCATTAACTTTTCGCTTTAGATGTGGCTATTTTTCAACTTGATGGAAATTTTAAATTTTCAGCTTCCGTTTTAAATTATCTTGTTGTTTAATTATTACTTGGATTATCACATTCACCACATGACACTGACTGAATTTTGGATAAAGACCGCAGGCGCTAATAAAAAAAAGATATCATCTGTTCAGTAACATGTCTTAACGTTATATTTTATTTATGTAACGTCTATACATATATGCTTAAACTGGCTAACTGTAGACTAAGTTTAATTAGGTTAATTTTAAATAACCACCCATATAAAATTTTATATTATACTAGGTGTTCCCGTGACTCAACACGCATTTAGTATCGTTCGTTGCAATATCTATTTGTATGTAGTAAATAGTAGAATCATAGCAATATATATATCGTATAAACGTACCAAAATATTTACACAAATTTTCATGGCGGTCGGCTAGTAAATAGAGAAGTTATGTATTACAGCGCCATCTAGTGATACTAAAACCAGATAAGAAAAAAGTCTTATCTACGAAAATACATTTACGTATTTTTTTTTTTTTTTTTTTTTTTTTCTTTTTTCGAACT
Source organism: Antheraea assamensis (assembly GCA_035772565.1). Classification (NCBI taxonomy): domain Eukaryota; kingdom Metazoa; phylum Arthropoda; class Insecta; order Lepidoptera; family Saturniidae; genus Antheraea; species Antheraea assamensis. Next base: position 2,854,418 of record JAQQSE010000067.1, read on the forward strand.
GACCTACACTGCCGGCATTATGCCTTCACAGTTTCACCGGACTACTAAGGGGAGCGCTTAGGGCACTCACCCGATTGGCTTTAGGCGTACATCTCAAGGGCACTCGGTGCACCTCGGCTTGAGCTGTCGCCGGATTCCCGACCTATCTAAGCTAGCTAAGCTATCTATCCATACAATACACATATATGAATTCGTGAAAAATGCATGTGTGACCATGCATGTTTCACGAATGTATATGTGTATTTGGTATCTGATTACTGTGCACACATTTACATGGTGATAAATGCAAAGCAGTTATTAATCCCACCATTTTTCTTCCACATACTTATAGCGTTAAAATATATAATGCTTCAAGACCTATTCTTTCATCATAATTAATTACTTAAAGTGTTAAATTATTTTATTAATATTCAAAATACCACACGAGAATTTAAAACCTCCATTGAATATACATTTTCCGTTAATATTTTCGAAATATCACATCGAGTTTCAACATTCCGCATTTCAATGGTATAGGTATTTAAATCTATTCAATTCAGTTGTTATGACGTTGGTCGAAGGGACCTGGGCGTGGGTTGGTAACTTTGAAACCAGTTTTTGGTGTTTATTTAATAGCAATAACTGGTTAAGTAATGCGGATATCGTTTTAAATAACTGAAGAATAATACCAGTACATCGGAATTCTGGTTTATAGCTAAAATCACTGCTATTTAAATTTCGTGGTGTGCGAAATTAATTTGTGGCTTCTCTAGGCAGAATGGACAGGTTACGCTAATGTGTTTTATTTACATACTGTACCTTTTCCAGCAACTCTTTGATTTGATCTAAGAATTCGAAGACAAAGATCACAGTATTTCATTGATTCACCATGCGGGTGCGAGTACTGAAGGCGAGGAGCTGGGGTAGTGCGTAAGACTTGTTCTGCTTATGCGTATCACCATTTACCTCTATTCCCCGCACTCCTCTCCATGCCTTGCCAACTATAACAAGATCTCACTAAGGTTAACCTTGAGAAGCCAGGATCTTTTATAAGGATCAACAGGGATTTTGATGTCGTAATATTCTTCGCTCTTATTATTATAAAATATTTTCTACTATAGAGACTGTAATTAGTATCTCGGCTATTAAGTTATTTTTTTCTAGCAATTACTTAATTTACATAAGAATATTTTTATTTAGATTGTTAATATAAAATTATTAGGAACCAAGTGTACTGTGTGATAGTAGATAAAGGATATAGTCTGGAAGAGTCTGTCTATATAAAAAACAATAGCCTTTAAAATTAAAGTACTGAATTAAATTATTGTTTAGTTGGACTTTTAAAATTGTATAGATCAGCTACTGTTATGAAGGATCGAATCCTCCATAATGAAGTACCCTTTTTTGCTGCAATTCAATCAGTCATTTTATAAGTAAACAGAATTTACGTGAGTAACAAAAGACATCATTCATCAACACTGTAACATAAATTAAAAAGGTAATGAAGTTTGCATGTGAAGTGTGTTGTTAAAATATCACTCTATTGTAAGAATACTTTAAAACTACGTGTAATCTAAATACTATTGTTATATTCGTAAAAGAGTTAAGTCAGTTTGTTTGCAGGTGGTATTAACGGTCCGATTCTGATTATTGTTTCGACGATATACTTGTATTCTTCCTGAGTTACATAGGCTGCATTTTATTTTGTATTTTAATTCGAACATAAACTATGCAAATTCAGTGGAATATTGCCTTAAAATTAAATGTTTTTAAAAATTAGGGTGGACATTACTTTGCACTTCTGCTTAGAATTGTATGGCCGCGGAAGTGCGAAGTAACGTCCATTCTAATTTTAATGATAGATTTCCGCAAAATAACGCCTCTACATCAACCAAATATCTTAAATGTTTCCTTTTAAAAATCGAATTTTTTTGATTAACAACATAATCAGCTATGATCTAACTGTTTATATATATTTGACTGTATCTGTTTTAGTTATTGTCTCTTGTATTAATAATATCCACTCTTGGTCCAACTTAAAATATCATTTGAACAAAGTACAAAGTTTTATTTATTTTAAGTCTGCATTCGTCTGTTTCATTACATTGACTTTGCGCAACTATGTTTGTCCTAGCTAATGCATGTAAACATACGTTCCGTGTATTATACTTACGTCAATAAAATCTCTAGGAATCTGTACAGGTATAAATTTTATCATATTTCATAGTAAATCATAACCGGTATGTTACAGAACAATATTCTTCATGGAATTCCCCATTTATAGGAGTGATAACAAAAAATACCTTGGAGTATTTCTGTTTAATCGAGAGGCTGATTTAATAAAATATTAAGTATGTTTCTAATAATTATATTTAAGCACGTAATCACATTATATTCATAACTGGAACATATTTGTTAGAAATTTTAATCTATTGATTTAATTGTGGGTGTCCTTAATCGATCTTTAACAAGAAGAAAAAAATTAAAAGTTGGAACAACGTAATTTATGAATACAATTTTGTAGTCATCCAATTAACTTTACCACATAAGAAATGCCGAGTACAGTCGTCAACACCCTATAACTAATGCCAGTTTTCTTGTGCAATTTCTTTAGATGCTTTATTGTTCTTTCTTTTAAGAGACTCTGATCATCAAATGGACTTCTGCCCAATAGATGGCATCCCGTCTTTATTCCATCACCGACTTTATCTAATTGATTAACTTGATTGAATGACGATTCATCACATATAATCATATTTTCGTAGGCAACTATGTCTATGTTTATTGGTGAGGAATAACGATTTTTGTATTATATTCTCGCTTGTCGCTCAACAATATTATTTCCAAACCAGTTACTTTCAAGGTAAACGCATGTGGGCGTGTCACTTCGTCACAGATTGTTAATTATTTACTTCTTGCTGGTTAAGTATATATTCTTAATTTAAGTAACGCATTTACTTAAAGCTTACTTTATAAGCAAAGAAATAATAAGGAACGAATAATTATTTGTATCTATGCACTTGATTGATTTAAAAGGAAATTTAAAAACTGTTATTTATCATGTCTGAATTTACGAATTACGAATATTCAGGTGCGACTTAGACTTAATAAAATGTTACGTAATTGTAAGAAACTTTGAGCTTCTCAATTATTTTAATTCTTACTCTTCTGTTTTAAATATTCTTGTTATTCTTTCAACTATCATCTGCATGTCTTTTTAAATTAACGGGATGTTAGAAGGAGTAATATCAAAATTGTTTACATTTATTAAAAACAATATGGCAGTATATTTTCCAACGTTCTTCTGATCACACATTGTCCTGGAGTTGTAAATTTAATTGCTAAGCGTGTCTTTGGATTGCTTCACTTTACAGCGAATTCTGTTTCTAGGCTTAGTTTGCTATTATAGTTGTTGTATAAAACGTAAAGATCCTTATGGGTATTATTCTAGTTTACAAAGGTTTAGTACCAACGCGGTTAGAATGCTATATTTATTTATCTCGTAATATACATAGATTTCATTTAGAATTAGAGTTGGTAGTCACGTCGCTAGAGGCGCCGGGTCGTAACAACTTGTTTTTATTCATTTGCAAATATCTGATTTCCACACACGTGCTTGTTTATTCAAAACAGGTTTTACCGGTCGTCGTCTAGTGGTATTTGAACCTTTTGAAAATCGTTTACTAATGTAACGATCGTCGATATCCATTCATTGTGAGGTAAGAATAAAAAGAAATTAATTAACCCGTATATATTAATACATTATCTAGCGGTTTTGATCATTACAAATAGAAAAACATTTGGTTTTAGAATATTAAGATAAATGGTGTTTTAGTCGCTCTAACTTAAATCACAAAATTTTTCCCCTTCTTTTTTCCATACCAAAACCATGCATATTAGTTTCTGGAGCCACAGTCTTGCGATCACAAACAAAAAACTTCATGTCAAGTCTTTGTCAAACTGTGAAGCTATGGAACCGTCTCCTACCTAGTGCGGTCGTATTTCCTATTATATGGGGTATTATACCCCAGTAATCGCTGTTGTTTATGGATTCCATAATGCTTACCTTTCAGTATCTGGAGTAAATTTCTAGAGTTACAACATAAAGTTAGGATTTTACAGTCCCGAAAGAAATATGTTATTGTGTACGGCATTGAGCCATCAACAAGGGCGCGATTAGTTTGTGGTGACCTGTCAAAGGCACTAAAGTGAATTCCAAAGCAAAACCTATACAATTGGAGGTTATGAAACCACAATTTTAAAACGTTAAAGATCAGACTATTGATCATTTTAAAATAACTTACTAGTTTACTATTAGTATTAATATGGTATTACAATAATCAATGACTAATACAAATTCTCAATTTACGTCATACTTGATAAAATCACACGTCGACCTTCCAAGTCCACTTGTCAACTTGACCCGTGTAACTTTAACTAATTGTTTGGCCTCAAACGAGGCTACATGTAAACAAAATCTCTACCTATTGTCGTACGGGTTTGTGTGGAACTGCTGGTATTATGTCTGTTGGCGACGCGCGTGAACTTGCGACCCGCGCCACCTACTAGTTGTAAGGACAACTCGAGACGACGACATTTTTATAGTTTATTTTTAAGATTTTTGCATATTTCCTAATTAATAATTGAAATATTGAATTATAGAAATATGTTTTGAATAGATAGGAATGCAATACACAAAGAATTATGGAAAAATTATGAGAAATAGAAAATCGCATATCCGCGTACGTAAATGTTACGTAATTTATATTTTTTAGTAATAAATAGTGTAATAAGCATAAATAAAACTTAGAATAGAATATAGAATTATATAAACATGTAGAAAACATAGATTTAAGGAAATGTAACCACAGAAACCTGTGTAAAATTGAGTGTTTTTACGATGTAACTTTTTAAAGGGGATTATTATTGATTAGAAAATTATTGTATCATATAGAGTGTGCAATTACCTATAAATTGATATATAATATAGAAGATAAAAGTTAATAATTAAATAAATATCGAGCGAAAACCGAGCCAACGATAGTAAAAATTAAATTAGAAAGCCACAAAACTTGGGTGGCTCTCATTATGGTATAGCCTTGAACTACTTAAGCTCCATCGGGCCAGTACAAAATCGTAGTTCGTGCAGTTCCAGTAGTTCCGGATATAACAAGTAATTCAAGACGCTTCAACCAGTGATTCCATCGAGTGTGTTTTTACAAGTCTCTGTGACGTCATATCGACCGTTGGCTCGGGATCGCTTTCTTCGTGAACAACGTGTTTTCATTCGTCGATTCCCGTTCCGAGACATCATCGTCCGGTTCGTGCCGTATAGCACCCCTTGGGAGGCTACTCGTTAAACACCGACATCCGACTGTCACCACCGAGACGGGTACCGGCGCTCTCTATTAGACCCAGAGAGAATCCACGCCCGTCCAAATAATATAGAGGGGGACGCCGTCGCACCTATCCTTCTCTAAAGGTGGTAGCGATTAGCGGTCCGCCCCCCCCAACAGTTGGTCCTTCGAAGCCGGATCTTCGTGGCAACCAAGATGCCGGTCACGAGAAGCCAGAAGGGTTCACCGAGGGAGCAACCAGGCGAAACGGAGGCTGCGGCACAACAAAGCAGCTCAACAGAAACGACGTCATATGAGACATATGACACCTCAGCAACGGGTACTACGGGTACAACAAAGGTCACCGAGGCATCCACATTGAGGAGACACAGGCCCACATCTACAAAATCACAACGAAGAAGAAAGGAGCTGGAGGCCCGTGCAGAATTGGCAGAAAAGGAGCTTCGGGAGGCACAAGCGGCTACAGTGGCAGCGAGGCTTCGTCTGGAAATCATCCAGGCGGACGACGATGAAGAAGAAGACTCAATTATTGAAGAGCCTACTGACAGGGAGGACCAGGTCAGGGACTGGGTCCGTCAATCGGCAGGGCGTATAGAAGACACCGAACATATAGAAGAAAAAGGACATAAAGTAGACGTTCGGCATATTGAAACCGCTCCAGCCCTCGCCACCAAACCAGAAGGCCAACATATGGAGAAGAGTCAAGAGCATCGAAGCCTAGCCCAAGCCATCGCTGAGGCAATGAAGACCACACAGCAAGGATGGATAGCGCAGCCGGACTACATGCACCACCTACCACCGTTCGAGGGAGACTGCAGGGAGTGGGTGGCCTTCAAGGCCGTCTACGACGACACCGCTCCGCTCTTCTCCGACGTGCAGAATATGGCACGATTAAGAAGAGCATTGAAGGGAGAGGCAAGAGAAGGGGTTCGCAGCCTACTATACTCCGAAAGCACACCGGAGGAAGTTATAGAAGCACTGAGGCGGTTATATGGAAGAGCGGATGCCCTGGTCCTGGCGGAATTGAGTAAAATAAGGAAGCTGCCAGCGATCAGTGACTCCGCGTACGACATATGCATGCTGGCAAGCTGCATAAATAACACCGTCGCAGCAATAAGGGGGCTACGGAAACCGCAATATCTGCAGTCACCGGAAATACTAAAGAGCATCACGGATAAGATGCCTACTATATTAAAGTTTCGTTGGTACGATTACGCCGCGGACAAGATGGATGGAGGGGACCCAGACCTCAACATGATATCGAAATTCTTAAACAAGATGGCGGACCGATGTGGACCTCACGCCATACCAGAGGAAGCAGCTACAAGGAAGCTGTCGCAAAGAAGACAGGCCACGCACACCACAGCGGATATGAAACCGGAACAGCAGGCGATCTCACGAGAAAAGCCAGCATGCCCGCACTGCCAAGAGGGACATCGACTCTACGAGTGTCCGAAATTTCGACGGGCTTCGGTACAAGAAAGATGGAGTATAGCCAAGCAATCACGCTTATGCTACAAGTGCTTACATGGAAAGCACCGCAAAGAAGCTTGTCAACGACCGCCGTGCCGGACCTGCAAACGATGGCATCACGACCTGCTACATGAAGAAAAGGCGGTAGCTGCAAAAATAGAAGACAGCAAGAACGTCAACAAGGAGGTAGCTAACAATGTACGGCTACCCGTAAATTGTACACGATCAACGAAAGCCTATCTGAAGATGGTTCCAGTAGAGGTCTATGGACCGGCAGGGACAAGCAGAGTCCTGGCCTTATTAGATGAAGGTTCCACCGTATCACTATTGGATTCGACTGTGGCCGAACAAGTCGGCCTCAAGGGGCCTAAGGAAACCCTTCAACTGGAAACCGTGGGTGGCAAGACAGTCACGAAGATAGACTCGATGAAGATCGACATAAAGATAAAGGGGCTCCACCAGAACAAGAAGAGGACCGTCACTGGGGTTCGCACTATGGATAATCTACAGCTAACACCCCAGCAATTAGAAAAGGAGGTCATCGAGCGCTGTGCGCATTTAAGAAGTCTGGCGGGTCACCTATGCTACGAAGAAGAATCTCCCAGGTTGCTGATCGGTCAAGACAACTGGGGGCTTATAATCACAAGGAAGACGCGTAAAGGTTCAAGAAACCAGCCGGTGGCGTCCTTCACCAACTTAGGATGGGTGCTTCATGGCGTCGATGGAAGCGCGTCAAAACGAGTGAACTTCCTATGTGCACACGCATCGGAACGGGAAGACGCACTTGACATGCTCATGAAGGAACACTTCGCGATAGAATCGTTGGGAGTCGCGCCGAAACGGCCGAGTACCGACATGGAGGCGAAAGCCCTCAGCATTTTGGAGGGAACGAGCAAAAGACAAGAAGACGGAAGATTTGAAGTCGGTCTTTTATGGAAAAACGAAAACGATGTCTTACCGAATAACTACAAATTGGCCGAAACCCGATTAAGAGGAATAGAGAAGAAAATGGATAGAGACCTCGAACTGCGGATGGAGTACAACAAGCAAATAGAGAATCTCATTGAAAATGGATACGCAGAAGAGGTCCAGCATGAATCATCGTCAAGACGGAAGTGGTACCTACCTCACTTTGCAGTCACACATCCTACAAAGAAAAAGAAGAGACTGGTTTTCGACGCTGCTGCCAAATATGGAGGAAGAAGTCTCAACGACGCTCTTCTGCCGGGACCGGATCTGTTACAATCTCTCTTCGGTGTACTGTTACGATTCCGCCAGAAGCCTGTCGCCGTGGTCGCAGACATTAAGGAGATGTTTCTGCAAATAAGAATAAGAAACGAAGACCGTGATAGCTTACGGTTTTTATGGAGAGGAGAACAACGCGATGACACCCCGAAGGAGTATCGGATGACGTCAGTCATATTCGGGGCTGCTTGTTCGCCGAGCGCTGCTATTTTTGTTAAAAACAGGAACGCAGCCGATTTTAAGGAGCAATTCCCGGAGGCAGCACGTGCTATAGAAGCAAACCATTACATGGACGACTATCTCCAGAGCTTTGATTCAGAAGAAGAAGCCATCAAGATAGCCAGCGAGGTGGACACCATCCACAAAAGAGCGAAGTTTGAATTGAGAGGATGGGCATCCAACCGAACAAATATATTGAAGAACTTCGTGAATGAAGTTCAACAGATGGAAGTGGAACTCGGTTCTAAGGAAGAAAAAACATTGGGACTGCGTTGGTTTCCGGCGAGCGACGAGTTAGGATTCCGCGTACGCCTGAGTAACGCATCCATATCTGAAGACGACCGGGCTCCAACAAAACGTGAAGTAACGAGCGTCGTGATGTCTACTTTCGATCCTATGGGAGTAGCATCGCCTATATTGATACAAGGGAAGGTGCTCATACAAAATATATGGAGGAGTGGCGTCGAATGGGACGAAACAATTGAAGAAAAGGACGTCAAAGCCTGGCGCGATTACAATGAAAATATTCAAGTCTTGGAGGATCTCCGCATTCCAAGATGCTTCACGCACTTGAATCACGAGGGGGAGCTGCACGTCTTCACAGATGCCAGTGAGACTGCATACGCATGCGCGGTATACTGGAGGCAACCAAGCAGCAATGGAAGCTACCACGTCGCCCTACTCGCCGGGAAAGCAAGAGTCACTCCTTTGAAGCCTGTGTCTATCCCGCGGCTCGAACTACAAGCCGCGTTATTAGGCACCAGGATGGCACGAACGGTACACGAAGAACTGGAATTGAATGACAAAACGAAGACTTATTGGACGGATTCCAGTACGGTTCTATCATGGATCAAGTCTGACCCTAGAACATTCAAACCGTTCGTCGCACATCGCCTGGCAGAAATTGAAGAAACATCGAAGCCACGGGAATGGCGCTGGGTACCAACGTCCCAGAACCCAGCGGACGACGCGACCCGAGGCATACCGAAGGACTTCAATAACAAACACCGTTGGTTCAATGGTCCAGCCTTCTTAAGCCAGGACGAAGAACATTGGCCTAAGCCTCGTTCCTTCAAGGCGGAACCAACGGGAGAAGAAAAGGAGAAGCTCACCGTAGCAACTACCAGAATTTCCACCAAGCAACTCACGCCGGACCCGGAAAGGTTCTCGAGTTGGACAAAATTATGGAGAGCAACAGCAAGAATGCTTCAATTCATCGAGTTGTGCCGGAAAAATAAGGAAGTTATCTGCACATTCAGAAAAATAGAAAAGCTTGACCCGACTTGGAAAAGAACAAAGAGGGGAAAGATTAGTGTAGAACCGAAGTATAACGTCAGGGCACAACGAAAAGAATTCATCGCAATTGAAGAGAGCTGCCTAAGAAGAGCCGAAACCTTACTGCTAAGAAGATGTCAGGAAGAAAGTTTTGGAACCGATGGAACAGGCAAGCTCAAGGAACGTCACGAAAAACTTAGGAGACTTGATGCAGTAATAAAAGACGGCTTACTGCGCTTAAAAGGCAGGATCGATGCAGCCGCATATTTGGACACGGATTTCAAGCGACCTGTCGTTCTAGATGGAAAGCATGCGATCACTAAGCTCCTCATCAAGTATCACCACGAGACGTTCAATCACGGAAACCACGCTACCGTGATCAACGAGATAAGGCAGCGGTATTGGGTGCTGGGGCTACGATCGGCGGTCAGGGTAGTGGCACACAACTGTCAGTGGTGTAAGGTGTATCGAAGCATGCCACAACGACTACCCATGGGGAACCTACCGGAGGAGCGACTGCGGTTCGGCGAACCACCATTCACCTGCGCTGCGGTGGACTACTTCGGGCCGATGACCGTCACCGTGGGCCGACGACATGAGAAAAGATGGGGTGCTCTATTTACCTGTCTTACAACACGAGCAGTTCACATAGAGCTGGCGGCATCTTTATCAACGGACTCCATGGTGCTAGCCCTTCGTCGGATGGCAGCAAGGCGAGGTATGCCGAAGGTCATATATAGCGACAACGGCACCAACTTCGTGAGAGCCAACAAGGAGCTGAAGGAATCCATGGAACAGTTAAACATGGAAGCAGTCGCCGCCAAGACCAGTCTCAAGTGGAAATTCATTCCACCTGGGGCACCGAACATGGGCGGAGCATGGGAGCGCTTAGTGCGTTCTATAAAAACAGCCTTAGCCGTTACATTAAACGAAAGATGCCCGCACGAGGAGACGTTACACACACTTCTCCTCGAAGCGGAGCATATAGTAAATTCCAGACCTCTCGTCGCAGCGGAGCGGGACAGCAACGACGAAGCTCTCACCCCCAACCACTTTATCATCGGGAGGTCCTGCGGACTACCCGGTATGGGAGGCACCTGCGATAAAGACCTCGTCGGACGGCGTTCATGGAAGGTGGCGCAACGAATGGCCGATCACTTTTGGAGCAGGTGGCTAAAAGAGTACCTGCCCACCCTGCTCCCTAGGCGCGTCGGCGGGGAAGTCACCACGAGGGATCTGCAGTGTGGGGATCTGGTCCTCATTGTGGACCCCACACTGCCACGCAATACCTGGCCTCGAGGAGAAGTGGTCCGCACTTACCCCGGACCTGACGGCCGTACGCGTATCTTGGAGGTACGCACTGCAGGCGGACTGCTGAGGAGACCGAGCTCCAAAGTGGTGCTGCTGGTTCCAGCGTCGACAGGTGAGGAACTACGAGCCACCGACGACTCTGCAGCTGCGTCGCCAGGACCTGAAGATGCGGCGGCGTCGCCAGGACAAGGAGTTGGTGCTGCGCACGAGGGGGAGGATGTTGGCGACGCGCGTGAACTTGCGACCCGCGCCACCTACTAGTTGTAAGGACAACTCGAGACGACGACATTTTTATAGTTTATTTTTAAGATTTTTGCATATTTCCTAATTAATAATTGAAATATTGAATTATAGAAATATGTTTTGAATAGATAGGAATGCAATACACAAAGAATTATGGAAAAATTATGAGAAATAGAAAATCGCATATCCGCGTACGTAAATGTTACGTAATTTATATTTTTTAGTAATAAATAGTGTAATAAGCATAAATAAAACTTAGAATAGAATATAGAATTATATAAACATGTAGAAAACATAGATTTAAGGAAATGTAACCACAGAAACCTGTGTAAAATTGAGTGTTTTTACGATGTAACTTTTTAAAGGGGATTATTATTGATTAGAAAATTATTGTATCATATAGAGTGTGCAATTACCTATAAATTGATATATAATATAGAAGATAAAAGTTAATAATTAAATAAATATCGAGCGAAAACCGAGCCAACGATAGTAAAAATTAAATTAGAAAGCCACAAAACTTGGGTGGCTCTCATTATGGTATAGCCTTGAACTACTTAAGCTCCATCGGGCCAGTACAAAATCGTAGTTCGTGCAGTTCCAGTAGTTCCGGATATAACAAGTAATTCAAGACGCTTCAACCAGTGATTCCATCGAGTGTGTTTTTACAAGTCTCTGTGACGTCATATCGACCGTTGGCTCGGGATCGCTTTCTTCGTGAACAACGTGTTTTCATTCGTCGATTCCCGTTCCGAGACATCATCGTCCGGTTCGTGCCGTATAGCACCCCTTGGGAGGCTACTCGTTAAACACCGACATCCGACTGTCACCACCGAGACGGGTACCGGCGCTCTCTATTAGACCCAGAGAGAATCCACGCCCGTCCAAATAATATAGAGGGGGACGCCGTCGCACCTATCCTTCTCTAAAGGTGGTAGCGATTAGCGGTCCGCCCCCCCCAACAATGTCTGAAAATAAGCATCTCTTTGTCGATCACTTTTGTTTTTTGTTCTTTTCGAAGGTTTTTGACGTACGTTCTGTTTCGGGTTACCGTTCACTTTGGAATAGTGTACGTGATGGAATATATAATATATAAAACACTTCTCGTGTCCGATAATTATGAAAAATTACACACCTAAGTATTTTTCATAAAGAAGATTTTATTCCATTTATCTTGGTATAACTCGACAGTATGTTTTACTAATAATAACGGTAGCATATAAAAGTTTTCTGACGGTGTTTCCTTCACCATTAGCAAATAGTGTTATACATTTAAATGCGTAAATATGAGCGAATTAAAAAAAAAAAACGTTAAATACCGTTGATCACGCCTGAGGATATTGAATCGTAATTTGACCGGTCAAACCGCTCGACCACCATGACTAACGACGATGATACTAGGTTGTATTTCATTCTTGTTATGTTTTATATTGCAATTTACGCGGACAAAGGCGCTGGTAATTACTAGTAAGGGTATAAAGAACACTGGCAATTTCAGATATAAAGATAAATACAAACATTGGTATATTCCGATCGGCCTTAAGAATACATGTTTCTATTTGTCCAAGCGTTCGTATTGTATAACTGCTTAATGATTTTCTCAACAATCCCGCAGTCTCGTATGTACCACCTTTATTGGCACTATAAAGTTTTAAACCAGGTATTACGTGTATCTCTTCATTCCTAATGAAGTCTGCTAATTAATTTATTCTTATTTTAATAATATTTTTAAAAGTTATTTTACTTATAAAACTATCAATTTTCTATTTGATATGCGTTGGCTGATCGTCAAAGAATTTAATAAAGTCACTGTAATGGGTTTATCGTCATGTGTAGGATTGTCCCGGCCTAGTCACAAATACCTGAAGGAAAATACAAACATGAAACCATAGCATGGTGGTAGAGCTTTTTCTAAATCCCTTGACTAGCACCACCCTCAAGTTGATCGTCTGTTGCCAAGCCCTATAACTATGTCCCGGTAGCTGCACTTGAGAGCCAGTCCTCTCTAGGTTTAATGCGTTTACCATCTTAGAACACATTTTAACATCAGGTGAAATTGTGGACAAACGCTATGCACAATCTGTAATATATTAAAATAAATATTCTTTGCATTGCCAAACTCAATTTGATAATTATATAAATTTACTTCCCCAAACCACTACAGATTTGCCATTAGTTCTGTATATCGTCTTATATCTCGTATCTTTGTAATTATATAAGATAATTGGTGTTCATTAACTAAGGATTGAGATTTAGTGGTACTTTACCGGAATTTTAGAGGTTAAAATAAGACATCGTTATCGTTCCACACCTTGAAACGTGAAGTTACGTACGACTTGTGTACAATTCTAAATACATACATTTAGTTTCAATTTAAACAGTAAGATGTTTAAACATTAGGTAAATTGTTAAAACAGACACGACGATACCCGCTTAGATATGATCGGGTACGTACCTTATCCATCATAGGTATGATGCGATTAAATTTCTATTTTTAGCGGTACCTGTTCAGTGGCGTGGTATTTTACGAGTTGCGAGAGAAAACCGTCCGACCGGTCCGTCATGATCGTTGCAGTTCTATCGAAAACCGGGAGGATTCCATTGAATAATCCTGATTAACTTGTTTTACCTACGTTATGCTTTCATGGTTTTTCATGTACACGAACCACAGATCTCCAAAGAGCGTTATAATGTGCTTGTCATATTTTACAAACGTGTCATCGGTGTGTCAATAATAACATCCATGTGTTTAATGTGTGGTGATCCATGATATACATCTTTTAGAGCATCGGATACTCTTATATTTGCTTGTATTCGTATTATCACAGATTAGATAGACTACTCTTGTGTAGAGAATTTAACTTAGAAACATCGTACCATAGCTTTGGAAGGCAAACTGTGAATAGTGTCAAGCCAATCGCTTAGCGTTGCTTATCTCTCATTAATATTGAATTAACCATACAAAAGTTCCAGTAAATGACTGATGCTCATTATCTCTTCTTGTACATCACTTTGCCAGATTCTAAGTTAATCTCATCCGGGATTGCAGGTAAAATAGAAAATTAAATTATGTGTAAGCCTTTCATTTGAGCGAACTGTTTTTAGTGTATTATGTAAACAAATGCTAAAGGCCTTATCTCTTTGCCAGAAAAGTGAAATATATGTAGGTCTCCAACATGAGTAACTTTTTCTTTAAAATTAATTACCTAAGTGGTTTTAAATGTTATATAAGTAAATAATTAGAGATGTGCGAATATTTGAATTAACAAGTTGTTTGATAGTGAATCGAACCGAATAATTCGATTCGAACATTTGAATAATTAAAACTATTCGAAACATCATTATTCGATTCGAGCCTTATTTACTCACCCATATAATTATTGTTACAAGGATAATTCCTGACATATTGCCAATGGGAAATTCTATCACCAGCGACTAGTATTAATATATCTTAGTCACTAACATTCTTACTAACTCGTATATTTCATCGGTGGGATAAGTGTCATTTGTTTTAAATATTTCCTCAAGGTATTCCGTATTAAAAACATGAATGAAGTGAATAATGAAACTTTTTATTGAATCGTTCAGCCTTTATCGAGCTAGTCACGTAATCAAGTTGAACTTGAATATTTGTTAAAGTGAAACTGCAGGTTAAAGCGGTTAAAGCAGATTAAAGTAAAATTATTACTTAATGCACACAAGGAGCTCAATCGTTGTTATCATAAGTCTGTACCAGTAGCTTTTGTAAGCTTCGCCATATTCCTTTTGGTATTGGCCAATTATTTTTTCTTTTTTTTTACTGTTTAGTATTTTGTAACAGTATCACCTGAAGTTATTGACGAGGTATCTTAAAATGTAATAGCTAAGCATAGAGAGGATTAGCTGTCGGAAAGCATGTACAGGTGTATGGAAGCATATATTAAACTTGAAGGGTTAGCCAGACGGGCATATGAAAAGTCCGTACCACAGTACTATGGTTTCATTACGATATTTTCTTTCACCGACATCTCTAGCTTATGGTAGTTTAAAATTACGTTGATCGTCGTTTGATGAAAAATCGTATGAAAATTATTGGCTATTTCATCCATATGGTTTACTTGTAAACATGACTTTTGTTTAAAACTAGCTGTGCTTCGCGGTTTCGTACGAGTCTATTAAAATAAAATGGCTAAACAAAGTAAACTGAACATCAATCTATCAATTTTAAAATATTTCTCAAGATCTTCCTATTATCTTCTGTCTCACCCACTCATCTGGTTTTTTATATGGAGATTTTATTTGTTCACTTTCCGTGCGATTTTAAATATTTTCTTTTATGCTAACTTTGTCCTGACATGAAAAATCATGGAACACGCGTCATCGTCACCGAACACTTTCCATAAGCTATATGTATACTGTGTGTATATTCCGACCTACTTCGTTGGATATTAAAAAAATGGCTAAGAGTCAATCAAATTATGAAAATAAGTAGCCTAGAAATATCTACGACAAATTCCACATCGAAAGGTCATGGTCCTATTCCAATACATTCAGTAATATTGATGTGATTTGGATAAAAAAAAACGGTACTTTCATTACCTATACATAATGACAGATAGATAGCAGATGACAGACTGAATAATGGTATGTTTAAACTAACTCTGATATGAATAGTGGCGCCATTTATCGTTTACATTTGTCAACAATACTGCAATGAGCGGTTTTCCCAACGTTGTTATTTAATGTAGGAGGACTGTGAAACCAATTTTCACATAATAAAAACCGTGATATTTATTTTCTGACTGATCTGCGTGTCCCGTGTAAGGTCACGAAATTGCCGGTCGCGTTAAAATGAATACACAGTAACTACAGACTACCATCAATGGGGTTATTCATTATATAATTAGTCATAAATAAAGGGTAAAAATGACATTTACAAATGGCAGTTATGCATTGAGAAACAGATGATGTATTATTATATAATGTAGCCAGTAATTTATTAACACAATAACCTATTTCAAGAGATAATTTTATAAAGTAACGTGTACTTGAGGAGTTCTATTTTGTGATAGGTAATAATCTAATAATTAATGAAATATTTATTATTTTATGAAAACAATTAACAAGGTTACAAGTATATAAAGTCACATAAGAATGTTTAAAGTTACAATTATAAATGCGCATGTGTGCGTGTGTTTGTTACGTTTTCAAGATTTTACAACTCGACCGATAATTATAAAATGCTGTATACACGATTTTAGGAATTCAGACGATGATACAGGATCCAGAAAAGAGTACTGTTCCCTTAGGTGTAGAATAATTGTACTTAGTGTAGAATCATTGTACTTAATGTAGAATTTTACGACATACAGTGATACATAAAAGCTAGTTAAATATAATCTGTGTCATATCAAAGACTTTGCATCCAGGATTGCCAGTATTACCACTATTATATATAGTATTTATTAACTACGACGCGCAACTTCATTCGCGATAAATTGTAATACAAAACTTAATAACAATAACATGCAATTTAGCGCCATCTAGGACGAGTTTAGCAAAATGTATAGCATATAACCATCTCCATGTAAAAATTACATAGAAACTTCACGGTCAAACGGTGGTGGGACATTTGAATTTCAAATATAAGGTATATACCGTTATCCATTTTTGTATATATAAATAGATTGTACCAAAATTAGAGTCTGCTTTTTGATATATACTATTTGAGTATGTTCAAAATGTGTATTACATTTTCATTACGTTATATGACTCTTCATTGTATGAACTGAAAGAATTTATTTTTTATTTATTTGTCTATTTAACACTTTTTATAAAATAATGTACGCTAAACCAAACTAGATTTTAAAACTTATTTTTCATTTAATTGGTTAATAAATTTAGTTAGTAGTTTAGCAGGAAGAACAAAGTTGTATTTAGATTTTTTTAATAATAACTTACTTCAAATTACATTCCTTTTGTTGTGTTATTATCAGCGTATTTACATATACATACGATTTCCTTGTAATACAAAGATCAAAGCACAAAGAAAACAATTTTAATTTGGGACTTCCTACGGAAGAGTAGCTTAACGATTTTTTGCTCTTTACAAAAACATTCAATAAATTATTCTTAGAGTTTTTACGAGATACAAATATTATTACATTCCGTGTAAAACTCGGTCAAGGTCATGTTTATTAACAACAAAACTGGGTGTTTTACGAATTATTTACCTTTTATAAAGTAGTGATTGGTCAGAATTTGTAAATAACACTATATTTTTGTGAGCAACTTTTCTTTAACCTCGGTGATGTTTAATTGAATCTGCTCGACCAAGAGAACAGGTTTAACGAAGTGATACATTTTGTTCTCAGAGATGGCACTTAAATCGATTTCACTTTTTCACATAACTAGCTGAGACAGGTAATTTCGCCTGCGTTGTCCTACGCTTGTGCGCACGACACCGCCTTACTTTTCCATAGGAAAAAAATACACATTGCTATGATTGCTATGATAATCCGATGTCCGCGGGTTCGAACCTCGGTATGTACCAACGAATTTGTCGGGATTCTCGTACATTTACTAATTTCTAATGGTAACACTAACGGCTGATGGTGAAGGAAAATATCGTGAGGAAACCCGAACCTGAGAGATGTTCTAATAGTACCACCTGGGTTTGAAATCGTCAACACGTTGTGGGCTGACGTGGTGATACTATCCATACCTTACTTTGGGAAGAGGCTTACGGCTCCACAGTGAGTCTCTTACAAGCTGATTATAAATTATGTCAGACCCCCACTACTACAATAAAAACATTAGGTTGAAAAATGAAAATTAGTAATGCGTTTAATTCCACTCTAATTCATAGTAACTCATTTAATTTATTCTTTTACGTCAAAGCTCATTACACCCTTACGCAAGTTTATATAACAATTAACTTATAACGTAATATAGCTCTCTCATAAGCAAGGAGTGATTCATAATTTGCCTTTTCCTGTACATTCAACACGTCGTTAACTCAGCTTTGTGTGAACCGGACGGGTTAAGGATCCGTTACTCCAATTGATTAAGTTCTGCGTATAAAGGTATTAAATACTGTTACTCGTTTCTCATGTACATTGTATTTTTATGATTTAAATTTTTTTTTATATTTTATAGGTTTTAGCGTTTGAACATAATATCAACTAATGTTAAATGACGATGTGGTCTAAGATGGATAACATGTAAAATCTAGATAAACTCCCAACTCCCAACTCAATTGCCTGTATTCGAACATACGTTAATCGACGCGGTGTCTGAAACACGCTATCAACTAAGTCATCATCGTTTCAATAGCAACAATTGTTATTAACAATGACAATAGTCAGCTGATGTTATCGCAATCGCTATGTAACAAGCAAGCGTTATACAACCAATACCAACCTTGCTCAAACTGTAACAAATTTTAATATCATTATTATGTCTTCGTTGCAAATTATAAAGCATAAAATATGAAAATATGAAAACAAAACGGCAGAGTAACTGACAACTGTTTATAAAAACGGTGATTCTGATTTCTGAAATAACACCACAAGGCATTTTTTTTTTTATGGCCATTATTGCCATCAATATACATATAACCAACCACAAAAGGACCACGCATGCACGCATGCGTACCATAACAGGGAAAGTTGTAGACTGCTGCAGATTCTGAGGTCTGTGTTGAAACGGGTCGTATGCCAAAAGCACACTTTATGCAAACTGCGCGAACGCTGTTGGGCTGGTATAGAAGTAGGTATAGCGTTCGTGCTTCTTCAGTCGGACCATGCACGAGTTCTACATTTACAAAAATTACGAAGTGTCTCTATGAACCGATTATGCTACATGTCACTATTATTTTCCATAGGTGGCTAAATAATAATAAAATTTAACTGAACTGACTTAAAATAGAAAACAGAGTTCCACAACGTAATAAGTATTTATAACAAAATTGCAGTAACAGTCAACCACGATTAATCCATAGAGGAGATAGTTACCACGAAACAACATCGTGTTCACGAGAACGAAATCACGGGCAACAACTAATATTAATACTAGACAATAGTTTAAACCACACAAATAAATGTGAGTTGATATAACGTTGATAAGAATTGAGTGAGTATATTAGAGGAAGTTTGAAAATGGCACCAGTAATAGAGAATTTTGAGGGGTAATTAGTTAGCATGGCATATTATGAGAAGAGATGAAAGTTTATCACAAGACACTTACTTGAAACAAAACATTGACACTGGCAAGTGCTTCTGCGGTGCCAAAACAAGAAGAAGAAGAAGAGATGAAAGTTATATAACAATAAAAGTTTAGAGTTTGAAAGTGGTCGGACATATGGGGTAGAGGAAGACTGAAAAATGGTTGATGGATTGTGAAAAATGACTTATGTATAAAAGGTATGAATACTAAGATGACTTCTGGCAGGGGAGAGTGGAAAAGAAAAACATATTGTGCTGACCCAACCTATCCCGGTAAGATGATGATGAGTTGAAACCACACAAATAAATGTGAGCTAATATAACGTTGATAAGAAGATGATATGAGACAAATTTTTCTAGTATTTACGAAGAACATGAACCTAAAAAATCTTAAATTTCATTTCAAATTCATTTTTAGCCGAAAGATTAACGCGTAGTAAAAATTGACATTTTATACAAATTAACTTAGATTGTAAACGCAGACGGCCGGCCAAGGTCTCGTCGGACACGCTTGCCCACATCGGACTTTGTGCTCGCCTTGTACTGCGGTAGTTAGGCTTTAAGTGTTAGTTAAGTTAAACCTAAACATAGTGTTAAGAAACCCGTAGATTCGTTTTATGTTATATTTCTAAAACCTAGTCTTGCCAAGTACGACTTATGTTGTTGTTTATTCATATTATCTCGATTACGTATCACAATAAGTAGAATTATTAATACAGAAAAACAAAAAAAAACGACTTAAAACTATTGAAAATTAAAGGATTTAATGAACCTTTCACTGGAGTGCAGTTAAGTAAAATACTTATTTTTATCCTTTGTCTCTTTTCTAATTTACATACTTTGTAGTTAAATATTACACACTTTTACTTACTTTCAAAAATATTATTCTTCTACTGCGATATCAAGTAAAAGAGCATAAAAATTTGATTACTGTTTCAGTACTTCTATTTATACTATACTTAGAGCATATAAATTTTTTACAAGATCTCCAAAACTTAACTAAGTTGAAGAATTTGTCTATAAAGTACAAGGTACGCATTCCCACAGCCCTCCACGCTCTCCTACACTTCCATAGTTACCCACCTATTCCTACACCTACCCACACACTCCTATATCTACCGACTTACTCCTACATTCACCCACTCACTTCCATACCCACCATCATATTATTACATTTACCCACGCAACCTTCATACTTCCACTCACGTACATTCACACACGTACTGCCATACCCACTCACTCATAAATGCACCCACGCACATCCACATCAACCCGTACCCTCCCTTATATACTCACGTACTCGCATAATTCACTCATTGATTTCTACATGGACCCTCGCATATTCACATCCACCGACGTGCGTCTACATCCACCTACGCATTTCCTCATCCACCAACGCACACCCATATCCACCAAAATCAACCTACTCCCACATCCACCCACGTATACTCAGAACCACTAATTTGCGTACCAACCAGCACTCGCAAAAATAGGTCATTTATGCAATCTATTTTTTTTTATCATGGTTCTACTTGTTAACAAAAGGCTCCTTTAATAAGGAAACAATTTTTTTTTTAGAATTTTATGAAGAACACCGATCTCCCAATATACGCAGAATTCTTCACGCAGTTAACTAAACTGAAGACGTATATCTTACAAAATTGCAACGGAATTGAGCAATGACACTGAGTGGCAAATACCTGACAAGCGTCAAATTCAGATGAGGTGAAGTGCAACATTCGTTCCATACGACATAACGTTTCAGACATCCAAGTGATATTTGATGCAAAATCAATGGATTGCATACAGAGGACGAGGCTAATTTAAATATCGATTCAGATTGGTCTATTGTTAGTTTAGGGCTGAAACGTAATCAGTTCAATACGTCAAAGAAGAATACCCGCTGTTTGCTCTACCCATGACCTGTTCATTTTTACCGACGACGTCACACCCTAAAGGGATTTAATGAGTTGAATATTCCATTATGAGGAGATTTTTTTTACCTCTTCGGCTAAATAATTAAATATAAAAATAAACAGGAAAAGAAGGCGAAGGCACAAATATATAGAACAACAAATATTCTTATATCTATGGCCGTATATGATTCGTTTAATTCTACAGGATTATTATCAGTAAATTAAGGGCGCACGGAAGGGAAATAATAACAAGTATAGCATAATTTATCATACATAAGCCAATTAGTGTGATTGTTAGGAAATATGCGGTTGTCATGATTCCGGATATAATAGAAAAGCGGTACCATTAGTTTAATGAAATTATCTAGAGTTTCATATATACACAAATCTGTATATATTTCACTTAAATCTGTATATATTTCACAGAGCCCTGAAGATAGATATTGACGACAAGGTCGTGTAATTACTAACAAGCAATAATTTAAAACATTATTTATACGTAATGGATAACAATTTAATTGGTGACGTCCTTATTCTGCTGTTGATTATCCTTCGTCCGTTATTATCTTTGACAATGATAATGGTCGACTGGTGTTAACGTAACGTGCAAAAAAACAAGCAGTATGCTGCAACAAATCTATCTAAAAGCACATCACGTTGTTCACACTTGAAGCCACGATAAGGATAATAAACGTTAATTTATTTACTGTATCATCGTTACCAATTATAATAAATTACAAAACAACAAATTACCCAACAGCATAATAATTGATAACTGTTTATAACAATGATTTTTGTAACATAACAACACAATGCATTATTATTAAAGATACTATGTAAGTGCAATAAACGCTTTATGAGGATTAAACCACGAAAATTACAGGAAACGTGACGCATCGTTTCGTTTTTAGACGTTATATATTAAACAAACATATAAAAAAGGGAAACGATTTGAATTGCAAAATCACGTATACGACCTTCCATTGCGCTTGGAATATAAAATTGATAGTCCATATTTACGGTACCATGGGCTCTCATTTTATTTGCGCTTCAAACTAATGTGTTGTTTTAGTAGCTGAAAAAGAAATAACATTTGTCGTAATTCGAATTAAAATTAACCGAAATTTAAATTTAATGTCTACGATTTTTACACTTTTTTCTTGTAACTCACCGTGAGACTTCGTAGTAATAATATAAAGCGGATTAACATCACTTTTTCGATCTGACTACACTGTTGACCTGGCAAGGCCTCTACAGTTTCACCGGACTACAGCGGATTAACATCACAATTGCAGTGTGCGGATATATAAATTCACACTCAAATATAACCTTTTAATATGGCCATGCCTTAAATGGAAATAAAAACTGTTCTCTGGTATCTTCTGCAATGAAGGCAAAATTACACTAAATGTAATTACATTTATATTTGTTTATTTATTTACTTTATTGATGTGGCACTATGATATAATTAAAGTGTTTGATTAAAAAATTGATTGCCGCCGGGCCCCGGTAAAATGAACTTAATCTGATTACGTCAGGAAGCGGTAAAATATCAACTACTCATCGACATGCATTGACAGAGCACGGGGCTTAATGTACCTCTTTTAACTCAGCATCTTCTTACTCATAACTCACCTAAGTGGGGTCGACACAACATGTTTTCCTATTCCACTCTCCCTTGTCAGATGTATACTCAGTATTGACACCTTCTATACACATATCATTTTTCACATATCTTTTCTTTTTCGGTTTTCATTTAGTCCTATAACCATTCACCTTCATACTTAAAACTTTTCAAGTTAAATCACTTTCATCTCTTCTCATGTCATTCCCATAACGTGCAACCCTATTACCTCCTCAAATTTCTTGTCACTGATGCTATTTTCAAACCTCCTCTGATATATTCATTCTTAATCTTATCTATTCTAGTTACGTCACACATTTATCATACCATTCGTATATCTGCCACGTGCAATTTTCTATCTCTTTTGTAGACCAGTACTCAGATCTATACATTCATAAATAAAAACTAAATTACCTCTATTAAAAATACTCACATCACGTACATAATGTCATGATATATTAACTACAGAAGATCACTATGGAATTGCACGAACGGTGCAGTGTTTTAAGTATTACCTCGTTGCCACAGCGCGCAATATGTATGATGCACGAATAATTATCTTCTATCTTGATATT
This sequence comes from Antheraea assamensis, assembly GCA_035772565.1. Taxonomy (NCBI): domain Eukaryota; kingdom Metazoa; phylum Arthropoda; class Insecta; order Lepidoptera; family Saturniidae; genus Antheraea; species Antheraea assamensis. The sequence goes on from JAQQSE010000067.1 coordinate 2,877,839, forward strand.
CTTTGTGTTCGTTAATTGTGTTTGTGAAGTCTCTCACCACAAAAGTCTTGAACATTAATACTGGAATTGTTTTAAAAAAGTGAGCGATAACAACAATTAGTAGGGGATGCTTCATGCCTATATAAAATCATAGGTCCGAGAATCATTATATAAAAAACAATAGATTTATATATATTATGCTAATAGCGTATGTAGCCTGATAAATATTTAAGATTTTAGTATATACACTTTGGCATGTAAATATTCGCGCACCGTATGTGAGAATTTTATTTGAATAATTCAATCAAGTATTTTATAGCGCCTGTTTTAGCTGCAACGAAATAAACAAATTTGAGTTTATTGCTAGAGGCTGTGAGGTGGAGGAGATTGGAAAGTAAGTCGGCCTCAAAATCGGTTTGTGATCGTAGAAAAAGACAAGGTTATAATGTTTTTTTAGCGTTTGAACACAAACTCACTTGATGTTAATGACGTTTAACTGAAGATTATATCATTATTTGTAGAGAAACTGGCTTTTAAGTGTAATTGTAGAAGATGCCGTAACATTGTGCTAAATAGTTTCTTCTAATTGTTTTTTTCTACCGTTCAGGTTCATGTACGATTAGAATCTACGTCTATCGCAGTGGTGGTATCTTATTAGCTACCTACTTCATCATTATATTAAATGGCCTTTAACTGCATCTGCTCCGGGTGGCAGTTTTAGAAGGATCCAAAAATAGAGAAGTAAAAAATCTTACTTCGCAAAGTGCCTGGTTTACGGAAGTCTGGTTGAGTCACTGACGACTTGTAAGAATAAGGTGCAACACAGACCCACACTATAAGTGAACTTGTGAACCCGAGATCTCGATTTGAGATTTGCCGAGTTAACAATTAACGTCTTTTTGTACTGATTCACAATTTTTCCCCGAGTATATAATTTCATATTACACAAATGAAAAAGTTATTATGTAATAGACAATAAAGAGTAGCTGGATAAAAAGGCGCCACTATCAAGTTTCTGTCCCGGTTAGAAAATTAGTGAAGTTTTTTGGTCCAATGTAATGGTAACTCAGACATTGTAATTGCAAAAACTTCTTCATTACTAAAGTGTTTAAAGGGATATTGGTTTAGTAGTTTTGCCCGGAACTAATTTGATCGATGCTCGCTAGAAGCTCACCAATAGTCATTAAATAAATAAAAGAAAATCGATATACAAGCAACAGAGAAAAAGGTACTGAAATTATTTATCTAACTAAACTTATTTCAATTAGAGGGTCGCCTGGTTGTCAAATGTTTTGTTATCTGTGAGATCATTTTCGCTTACTTTATGAATTAAAATGATGTCGGTCATTTACAGAATATAACTTATTTAAGCCTTTACGATTATGTATATATTCAAATATCAAATATGTATTTGGACTTTCGAGTACAGTCAAGATACAAAGTTCCTAGAACTGGGTTTTCCGTGATTAAGTTGCTAAATATCGCTGCTATGTGTTAATTTCATTGTAATTTGTTTCTGTAAATATTTCATATTTTTTTCAATGTATTAGTCTCTTTCATAAGATAACCCAAAGATTTGAAAGATTCTCTAAAAACCGAGAATGTTATATTATTGTAAAATGTAGAAATAAATATTCAACTTCCTACATCGACTGTCAACGTTGCTAAATAAATTGTTTAACGAATGATTAACATCTGACATTTTTATTGTTGTTACAAATAATCAGCTGCATATTATGCATGCAGTGTGCGAATATAAAACGGCTATGACCGAATTAAGAAAATGTATACGGTAGGGCGATATCTATGTACGTTTTGAAATCGTTAATATCTATGAATATTAAATATAATCTGTGTATTCAAAGTTAAAATGATTTCTAAAATACATTACAGTATAATCCGAGAATTGTTTTAAATAAATATGTGAGAAAAATGCTAATATCAATACTTTTTTAATACTTACAAAAATATAATAATCAAATGTTTTTTTTATAATAGAATTATAAAAAAAATCGTCTGATATGAAATAATTTTTTTCTTAACATGTCTTCTTTAAGTATGATCTGACTAATACTTTCTAAATTCAAAATTAGAATTCGACCTGGAAACACGGTTCTTACAAAATATTTGCATTAGATAAAATGTTGACGTCACTGGGACAATAAGAAGTAAACAAATTCTCGTCAATTCACTGGCTCAAGCAAAGCTGTCAGTCTTTATCAAGGATCATTGTGATGCAAAAAGTAAACGGGACAACGCACTCGATACCTACACAGTGTACTGGTCACGTCATCCATCAGCAATGACATCCTTTCCGAGCTTTAAGTAACTAAGTTGAGTGTAAATAAGATGTCATGTAACAACAATGTTTATATCATTTTTTACTAGTTGATACCTGTGACTTCGTCTGTGTTGTTTATTATTTTATAAGTATACAGAGAAAAAACATTAAAACAAAATTCAAAACAAAAAACATAACTTTTAATATTAAATAAGAATATGGGTTTATTTATTTGATACACTTTCACTTCAGAGTGGTAGTTAACCTGTCATTATGAAATTTGGCATACTGCGTTATCAGGGGAACAGAAAAATACATAGAGTACATATACATTTTATCAAGAAAAATGTACTATTCCCGAGCGATACACGAAATCTACTTTAACACGAGCGAAGCCTCGAACAAAAGCTAACATTTAATAAAATATATAATCATCATTATTTCATAACAATGACATTATAAGATTTGGAAAATGGTTTTTGATTCTTTAAGCAGGAGTTATTGAAGGGGCTGGTGGGACCGTGTAAATAGCTCCACCAAGATGGATGCGGTGAAAATAAAAATGTATAAAAAAATGCGTGGAAGGAATAGAGAGTGTGGGGCGGTAGGCGGTTTTGCCTATAAATAAATATAATAACAAAAACCCCAAATAAAAAGGCGTGAACTGACCTGCAAACTCAGCACCTCGTACGGAACAGCGGCTTCTCAGTATCCTCACTGCTAGGCGGCGATAAATCCAATAATTTGGTTTGCGATGCTCAATGCGTGATATATAATATTGTTGCGGTTCTTTGGAGTGTAATTTTCTCCGTTATATATGTGCGATGTACAAAGCGAAAAATATATAAGCAGTATGTATTTGCGGTGTCAACAATTTTAACATAATATTTAACAATATATATTTAAATTTTCTCTTCTTTTTTACCGAAATGACAGCGATATAATCTAGAAAAGCGTCTGCATGCTCCGTACTCGATCAATGAGATGCAGGTTAGAAACACATCTCATTATCTGAAGCGCAGTCATTATATTTATTTATAAGGGCGATCCAGTCACCTTTCATTGAACCGAATTATTATGTACGTCCAATGTAATTTTAAACAAGATCCCTGTTCTATTTCAGGAATCGTTAGCGGAATGGGAGAGGGGATATACCGACCTACAACCTTCCAATGGGGGATCCACCAGTCGCAAATGGAGCGCGAGGTCGCCGGCGCATGCCCAGGACACGACGAACGATCACGCTTCGCACGTGACCAACAGTAGCGATGCTTGCAAACTATTAATTGTAAGTATCTAAATTATAATTCCATTGAGAATGAATCTTTGTGAGGTGACGAGACGTAGCAAATAGGAAAATTAACTCATCTTATTCACAACCCTATATGAAGTCTGGATACTTCAGACTATCGAGACATACTGACACCTGTGTCTACAATACCGACTTGATCGACGACGCCATTGCTGGCTTCATCTATGGGGCAGTAAGCACTCCGGCGCGAGACATTGTGGGTTAGTACCTAAAAATGGCCATAAAAAAACAAAATGAAGCCGCCATAAAGCATATCACGCATATCATCTAAGCAAAAGACCAGAATTAAAAAAGTTATATTTGTATATTTAAATTAGCTGTAACGAGTTATATCTTGTCTTGTTCACTTGAATATGTCTATCTATATTCAAACTGCACTAGATTTTAAAATGATTTTTATTGAAAACTATTTTAGAAAATAGGTGCGGACCAAGGGTCTGTAGGAAAAAGTAAATAAACGAAAATAAAAGAACCCTATATTAAGAGCCATTTTGATCTTGATGGTGACATCACATACGTAATATATATTAGATCATAGCTTATTTTGCAGAAAAGTCCTTTAGCAAAGAACTTGCTTGTATGAAAGTATTTTGTATATTGCAAATAAATTATAGCTACAAACGAAAGTGAAGTGGTTGCTGCTAATCTGGGATAATCTTTGAAACTGCTAAATCGATTTGGTTTAAAATTCTACTTGGCAAATAGATTATTTTTCAGAGTAATATCTAGGCTACATGTCAATACACTTAAGGAATAAGCAGTAATGATGGAATTAAATAGTTGTAACTTAAAATCGGTAAATAGGTAGTATAGGTGAAGAGGGCGCCTATTAAATACATGAGGCATTTTTGAGGATTTTTTTACTCACCCTTCCTTCCTGGTGAGATGTCGCGAGATTTATCTCGATCCACTCTCTTCGCACTGACTTCATATGAGATCTTTCAAAGTTAATATTGTGGGGTAGCCCGGTGAAACTGTAGAGGCCTTGTCAGGTTAACAGTGTAGTCAGTTAAAAAAGTATTTTGGGTATAAATGTGTAGTATAAAAAAAAATACAATTTTCCTTATTATTTTATATGAATACTAGCGGATACTAGTATTTGAGATTGTTTATATCGTAATCTAAAATCACAGTGATAACATAAAATAGAAGTACTAAAATAAATAGAAGAATTGTGTTAGATTTCAGCATATTTTAGTCTAAAAACATGTTTTACTTTTAATTAATTTGATTTTCTCACATTTGTAGAATATATTTACTCGAAAAAAAATTACGTGATATTTGCCAAAAGCTCCTCTTTCCTCCACGTGAGATTTGGTGAGATTCGGCTTAACCCCCAATCCAAATAAAGCCTGTAATAATAATTGATATAAAGAAACAACATTCAGACGTAACTAAAGTATATAAAAATATGAACTCAAATATTTTTCTAGATCCTTATAAGAAATTCTTAACATAATCTCTGTATGTATTTACACTTTAAAGAAGAATTAATAAGATATTTTAGTCCAGTACATTCGTAAATGACTAATTCAATACAGTAATCACAATATGATGTGTTAAATATATTGCTTGCTACGAAACAAAAGAAAGGTTGTCACGGTTCCGTAACTTACATATTAAATTGTCTTGCAAACTGCCTATTGTAATCGAAAGCTTACGTAACAACAGTATTTAAAGATTCCAGCAAAACATATTGTGTTACTTGCAGACTCTATTATTATTACTTGGATTACGTTAAACTGATACTACGGGAATGAAATGTCTTTTTTGTTCCCTGTTTCTCTTTTCAATCTGTTGCATAGCTTTAACCCCTGGACTGTCCAAAACCATAACGGTTTAAGTTCCATACAAACGAATGTAGACTTCATGAGGCAAAAAAAATACCTGATATATTATAAAACTTTGAAAAATAACAAATTATGTATTGTAGAATGTATTTTTAAATATATTTTTTTCATTTGTCCGAACTTTTTTTTTACTTAATAATGAAATTTTACAATATATTATGTCGTGAAATCATAATCCGCCATTATGAGATCTGGGTCTTAAAAACACTCGAGGGATTAAATGTTAGATCTTTATTGTATAATGGTACTAATTACACATACACTTCATAAGGAGTAATTCAGAATACTTACGAGTGTTTTACCGTAGCGCCGTTACCGTATTACGTATATAGGTGCAGCATTGTCGTGTATTTGCTAAGGCTTCGTTATGATGGGTACATTATCGGAATTGACTATGTTGAAACGGATAAATAACCATCTTATCGCTATTGCTATCGAAATACGTAATCAAGAGCCGACTGTCACTTGTTTACATCGAACAATCATGCTTAAATTAAAAAAAGGAACCGGTATCATTTGCCTTATTTCATTTAACACACCGCTTTATGGATATTGATAACGTCAACTGAACTAATTGAACTTATGTATCGGAACCTGATTTTCTTTATAGTTCTTTTGTTCGTGAAAAGGCTTCTTCGTTTATTTTATTTTTCTTAATATACTATAATGCTAAAAAAGCGTTTATTTTTGAGAAAGGTAATAAATTAGAAATTAGGTATGACCATTGTCGTTATACCGGTCTATAATTAAAATAAATGTACGTCCTGATTCGGATGGATATTTCCACCATATGTGTGATATTAATTATGCTTGCAAATGCTTCATCTTACTCCTAACGGGTTCTTCGTGATTTCTCAGTCCGTTGTCAGTTAAGATTGGGTGTTAGTATGCAGGATGTTATACAAAACACTTAAAGTTTTCTCCATTTCATCGATTAAAATTTCTTATTTCAGTATACCGACGTGAAAAAATCACCAGCGTGGCGACTGTCACTATGTGGTGGGAACGCTGCGTTAATAGCGGCCAGAGCGGGCACGAAGCTGCTCCCGTCAAATGTCAAGATCGTGTGGAATCCACCGACTTCGGCGTATCAACACACCGAAAAGCTTAGGCTTGTAGTGACGGCTGTTTATAGCGGTAAGATTTTTTAAATTCATATTGACTGTGGCGCTGTAGGGTTCGCGGTCAATAATATTTAACAGAGTGCAATGATTACAATTTCCCCGCAACCTCAACGTATATTAAGTGGAAATGTCATAGAAATTCTTTAAAGATTTGGGTTTGATAGCTAATCCCGAGGACTTGAGTAGAAAAAGCTTGTGAGCTTTTAATACCTTTTGTGAATAGATTTGCTTCTAACGAAATCAAACCATGTACAAATTCAACCATCTTGTATTTTCTATAATGTCGCCTAAATTTATAGAAACATTGATCAAAACTTGACGAACGATATATTTTTTTAATAGATTAGCTATTCCATTTCTTCTCTCTAGGGTCATACTGTAACAATGAATCTCAGTTCATTTGCGGAGCGACGAGCCTTTGCGTGTCTTCGTATCTGGTATGCGACGGCGTCAAGCACTGTCTTGGAGGAGAAGACGAGGATGCGGCCGCGTGTGCGAACAGACGGGACCCCCCGCTGTTGGAGCTGCTGCGTCGTCTTGCGGCCAGGAACCAGGAGCTGCTCGGTCTCGACCAGCCTGATGGGGTTACCAAGCCTTCTGTTATAAGTAAGACATTTTTTTATAAATTTTAATGTTCAACCACAATGTGTCCAGAGGCTTACATGACTGTATCATAGTGGAGACTGTCGATCTATCGATGGTCGCTGTTATCTTTTATTACACAATTCAATAATTGTTTCGTGCTACAACAAACAAGGCTAGCCAGACAGATGTCAGGAACATCCCAACGCGCTATCACGCTCTTTGTTAACACCGAAAACTTAAGCTTAGGGGAACATTCGAAATGAGATCAATGTATGCCATTGAGCCACCATCGTTTCATCACTTCCTTTGTACTATAATTTTCATTATACATTAATAATAACGATAACCTCGTTGTTCCGAACTTCGGGTACCCGCACACCTTCAAACAAGCAGTTAGAAGCCTTCGCCTGAATCTAATCGTCTAGTTTGATTTTTTGGGTCAAAACACCTTAGTAGTGGAATAAGCTGAATATTTATAACAGAAGTCGTTACAACAATGATGTTTGCACTTTTCAGTGAAGATAGGCGAAGGTGAGAAATCTTCGAACGCGTTCCTGGAGTTCGCCGCAGCTCTGAAACCTTACGGCCCATGGAGCTACCTGGTAGTGGGGATGCTTGTCTGTGCCACCATACTCATGTTCTGTTTAGCTTGGGGTAAGTTATGCACGAATAAATTCGAATTAGAAATTTGTTTTATTGCATTTACTATCATCAAAAAATCTCTAAGGACCTAGGGGGTTTTAATCATTTTACATCAATGAGAAATCGTTCGCGTTACGTTAACTAATTAAAAAAAAGGTATCATTATAGGAAAATAAAATTTAGAGTACATTTCATACGGTCTTTCAGATTAATAGAGCTAGTGCTGCTGGAACATAACAATATAAACTCGAGAGTTTTCAAATCGCGCTTGTCCCATTACCAAGCAGTTCCATTACATTTTTGTACATTTTAGATTACATTGTTTTCTTTTATATACGTTATAACATTCTATGGTCTGTTTAAAGTCCCACCTGGTGTAATACGTTAAACCCAGATCAACTGGCTCCAAATTGCAGTCGCCGGAATCATCTTAGGTGTTCTTTAATCTTGAGAGTAGTGGTTAGCCACGTGGACATTAAAGAAAGCGCATATCACCAAATTATGATTGTATCACGATGTTTTCCGTAACTAATAGCTTATTGATGTTTTTTGACTGAATTATCGCCGCCTCAAAGTAAAAGTAAGATATTACCTTCAGAATGTTGCTGCAAACGATCGAAACCGTCGGATACGCCTATAAACATACCTCCGTCGTGTATGGATTTGTCCCCGACGGTGACGGTGACGGCTGCCTCGCAGCAGATGTTCACGCGGCCCCCTCCTCCCTCGCCGCCCGAGTACGAGCCTCCTCCCTCCTACTCCTCCTTGTTCCCGAGAGCGTTCAAGTCCTCGCCGACTCCGGTACCGCACTGCTCGCACCAAGAACCGCCGGACTGAACGGATTCTATAAGAAAATTTAGATCATAAGTAGGTAGTTTATTCTATTTTTTATATGATGAGATAGATGTATAAAAGTCAAAGAATTCCTTATAACGGTATATGATCACGTGACTAATGTTACAAACACCCTCCAATGATTTTTTTTGTATATATACTTCATGTATTTACCGTGTAATATTGAATACGTACATGAGTGGGATGTGTTTATTAGTATCACAAAGAGTAAATTAATTTTCTATATCAATTAAAATTTTGGTCTAAAGTTATTGTAATAAACTTATATGCCTTATTTATGGCGTTAGATAATAAGGTCGCCGTTACGACGACTCGCGAATAAGATGTCTTTAGGCATAAATATATTGAAAGAAGGGAGAATCCTCTCTGTTAGCCTTTCAAATACTCTATGGTTTAAAAATACCATATATCATATACGAATATGTATTGTGAAATTAACAAATAATAACATTTTATATTCCATTGTTTTTTTTTTTACCAAAAATATGAAACCATTCATCTGTATATGAAATATTGGAATTTACATAGAATATTACGTACGCCAAGCTTACCTCAAATTAGTGGCAATAATTTTTAACACAATAATGAAAAATTCAGTATCTATTGCTTTAGTTTTAATAATTATTACCGAATGTTAACATTTTGTTAAAACATTCTTAATTGAATATATCATTTAGTTTTTAAATATAAATCGCACATATGTAAAGTTATCCATAAAAGATAATAATAGAAAATCTCTGAAATAACGAGACATCTTTTTTGTTTATTATTTAATATAACGACACTTGTAGTTATAATGCGGCAATAAATTAAAATTTACGCAATTTTAATGTAAAGCGTTTTCTTTTTAATGGACTGTATCTATCTTCCTTTAATTTCCTCACAATTTTTTTCACTAATAAATTTTCCCTTACAGTACGCGCCATTCTGTTGTGTGGTCGCTCTCAATACAGATGCGCAGAACACAAATTTAAGTATAAATACGTATTATACTATATGTATAACATAGTAACAACTTAAGGGTAAATATATGCAAATTTTTAGATCCCTATAATAATATTTTAGCTTTATTAAACCTTTGACTATATTATGTTAAAACCCGAACTTACGGCTATATTCAGAGCGGTCAAACATACTGACAAGTACTGTACCTTAATTCTCAATTACTTCAACCAAACGGAAGTAGCTATAAGTCTGACGAACACAAAATAACAAAGATATGGATAATAATATGATAAAAGAAACAAAAAGATGACAATATTTAATGATTTTAAAATTATTACTCTACTCTGCTAGTATTTTGGGTCGACGTTAGCTTCCAGTTTCATTCTTTACTAATTTTCTTTACTTTATTGGCCGCAGTCAACAGCCAGCTATAAAAAATATAATAAACGTCAAACGTATTAGAGGTTATAATCAATATGATGGTATAACGTAGAACTCTTTCTGACAACGAGTCTGGTTTTAATATTTAATTAATAAAATATAATATCGTATAATTAGATATTTTACATAATATTATCATCTTTTGCGGGTTTAAAGTATGGTTCGTCATACTTTTTCGAGACGAAATGTCCTTTTTTTTAAGTACGATAAATATTTTAACTCCATAGATAATAATTAAATGGTTGGCGTATTTTCTCATTTATTCTTCATCAAGTCCTAGGCGTACTACATAATAATTAAATTAATATTAAATAGATATGCAGTGAAGTAGTCAGAGATTTATATTTTTTACTTGGAACATTTATTTGTTTTTTTATTTTATTTATTTTGTTTCTTTTTTTACAAACCTTAAAACAAGACATTGCAATATTTAATTAATTGCTTGAGAGATGAGACTCTGTAAAAATGTATGTTTTGTATAACAATGTTTCTTTGTAAATATGGTGAGCGGTGTTGCCAGTTCTCTGAAGTTACATTTAATATGTTTGTGTATAACAATAAGTTATAATGTATGAACGAACTATTTTTGAACAACATTACAAAATTTACATATTTAGCTTATAAAAAAAAACAGTTTCCCTTTCAAGATGAAATTTATGTATTTTAACAATTACTTTAACAGCTTAAAAATGGTATACTGAAATTTGTGATGTTAACTTATAAACATATATGTAGTTACAATAATGTTGTCTCCTACTCATTTTTATTCACCTTTGCCAGAATATACTTTTATTATAATGGGTATTACATTAAAATGAATGATCAGTATAGTAAAAATAAACTTCACCGATAATAATTAATTAGTGTCAAACATCGACTTTTGTGATATTGGTTTTAATATTTTCCACTACAACTCCCAAAAAGAGAATTCATATTTCAACTTATATACGTTTAAAATGAAATGTCTGCTATTTTTAAATTGTAATTTTGTCGGTTATAAAACGTTGAATTAGTGCAATCTGAGTGTAAATACTTGAATAAGCTTCAAACCTATTAAATGAATCAACAATTGTACACTGAATATACTATGTGAATTAACTAAATTTATGTTCGACTTTTACAGATTAGTTCAGGTAATTAATAAAAATTAAAAAAAGTAGTATGTACTTATGTACACGCGTTAGAAGTTATACTTTTTTGGCGTAACAAGATAAAAAAAAATATTTTTTTTTTTAATTTTTTAAATAATTTTAAATAAAAAATAATTTTAAATAAAAAAAAAAAAATTTTATCTTTCGCCTTATTCTACGTTTGTAGAAAAAACGACACTAACGATAGAAAAAAGGTATTTAGTACATACATTCTTTTTTGAATAAGATGTTGACTATAGCTAACTTCAGGGTGTCGGTTTTTCGTGACAGTGTGCGCTCACATCGTAAAAATTTACTCTCACAATTTTTCCCTAACGCGCCAAAAGAAGTATAACTTCAAAAATTATTAAAAAACATCTTATACCATTTATATATTTGTAAAACACTCATTATTAATGACATTGAATGTTCTAAAATAAATAAAAAACAATTCATGTGTATGTAAGGATACAATTTAATGTTTTAAAATATTGGTATGCTGTGATGAATTTTTTTAATTTATTTGTTATATGTTAAATTTCTCAGTTAGACATTACTACTAGTCTATTCAGGTGTTATTCTTATTACATCCTCCTTATTACCATCCTTTATTTTGTATACAGTTTATTATTTTGTTTTCCATTTTAACCGCTATTAAAACAGTATATCAAATAATGTTGTAATAAATAAAAAAAATGGAAGTGATATATAACTATAAAAAATGAACATATACAGAAATTATATACCTATTTATTAATATGATTCGACTTTTATTTCCGTTCCTCAGAAAAATTATCGTATGTTGCCAGAAATCTAATTATTGTAACAAAAAAATAATTCAAAGTGCTTCGATGCAAAAATGTTACTAAAATCATGATAAATTCAGTAATAATAAAAGTTAGTAAAATTAAAGTGTTTTTCAGTGAAAAGTTCTTATGGTAAGTAACCATTTCATTATACCTGACCACTATTACTTTGATATTAAAATGTATATTGAAATTCAACATTGTCGAAGTCGCGGGCTGCAGCTAAAACAGAACAAAAAAAGAATTCTAAAGCGTACTTCCAGCGTATACCAACGTCGTTTTTCTGTTTAGCCAAAAGCATCGATAAGTCAAATGTATATTAGGAACTAGGCACCAATAATACTTAGTCGGATCGCAATCAAGCGCTTATCATTGTCAAAATGTGTTCTCAACGTTATTGTATGGTGGCAGCTTGCTAAAACCGGATTAAGTTTTGAGGCAATGTGAATGTCACATTTGAAAGTGCATACTTTTTTTATTACTTTTGTACACTAAGAACGCAATCTTATTATTTTAATATAGGATTATTATATTACCAATCAAAGTCCCACCAAAAACCCCTATAATAGTTTATGATAGCTTATGATATAGAAAAGCACTTGAGAGTAGATTTATATTTTTTAAATTTAGGTTTAACACGTTAAACCTATAAAATGATTAGTTAACGGAATACATAGCATGTTGTTTATTGATAGATTTTTAAATTTAAGCTGGTAGCTAGGAACAAAGGCATTCATCGTCAGATTTATCATTCGACTTAATCCTACGTTGAATGGCGCAGTGTCTAAACGATAGATCATTTCCCCTGTAAGATTTAGATTATTTTTCTAATCTGGCAACCAATTTTAGATACGCTATAAGGCTTGATTATCTTTGACGATAGAGATACCAATATTACTTTAATATTACTATTTGTCTCTGTTAGGAAAAAGCGCGTGAGCGTACTAATTTTATTATTTAAAATTTAACAAATACAAAAAAGGACCAAGAAACAAAAAAGATGCTTCTTCTGCCGTGAATAAGGCCGAGGAAACATTAAAAGATTCTTATCCTCCGAGGGTGAAATAGAAGATCGCGATGCACCTTATTTTGTGACCGATTACAGTTGTCGTTATTAAGAAGATTCTGCTGGCACAGAATCCGTAAACTTTGTGGAACCTGCTGACAACCAGAGGTATATGATCCAGTGATTTATTACCCTTATTAAGCTCCTTAGAACTGGTTTAAGAAGATTGTAAAATATTTCTTTATTTTATACGTCTGTATAAATTTAAAATTGGGATGTACTTTGAAAAGTCTGGCTTCATCCGACGCCTTTTTAAATAACCAAACATTCCTTAAAGGATGCCAGTTTATAGCCAGTATCATAATAATTATAGTAAGTCTTTTCTCGTTAATCCATTCACACTTGAAGAATTAAATACAGCCATTAAATATAAAAAAGAAGCACCATGTATTGGAAATATTTTTGAACAGCTTTTAAAACTACGCCTCGAATTTTATATTGAAAATAATAATTTGTTATCCAATAATCAATTCGGTTTTCGTCGTGGATTTACAGTTCGTGAAAGTACAGCTCACCTTTTTACAAATATTAATTCAGCTTTTAATGAAAACAAGAATGTCGCATGCATATTCTTTGATATTGGGAGCGCTTTTAATAATATTGACATTAGTGTGTTATCGGCTTATTGTACCTACACTGGCATTCCTGATAAATTAGTAAATTGTATATTTAATTTTCTACATGGTAAAGATGGTTTTGTGAAATATAATAATATCGTCTACGGGCCTAAACTCTCATTTAAAGGTGTGTGTCAAGAAGGCATCTTAGGCCCCCTGTTCAATGTACTTTATGTATGTAAACTCAACATCGTTGTGGGATCTGATGTCGTTAATTTGCAATTTACTAATGATTTAAAAAAAACTCATAGTATCCCGGGCTTTCTGTAAAAAAATTTACTGTAATTAGAAACCGCAATGTTATCGTTCTCTCATTGCTTCACTCTCTACACTCTCACTACACTCACGTCACTTTTGTTTAGTCCAGGGCTGTCCAAACTACATGGGACCCAGGGCCAACAAAAATGACTCAATACATTGGGGGGCCGCAAAATATTTATAAAAATAAAATACAAGTATAATAAGTATCATTATTTTATTATCTACTTTTTCATTAATTTGTCTTTTACAATTCTGTCAACATCAACCTCAATATTAGTAGTAACTAGACGCAGTGCATGTTTAAGTGAAATATCTGTCAATGAAGACCTGTATTTAGATTTTATAAACTTCATTGTTGAATATGCACTTTCACAGAGGTAGGTATTAATTCGTCGCAAGAAAAATAATTTACTCATTTAATGTATTTAAACAAAGAAGATAAAAAAGATTTTGCGGGCCGCATGCGGCCCGCGGGCCGTGGTTTGGACAGCCCTGGTTTAGTCTACTATCAGAAATATTCTATATTACTCTAAAAGAAGAATGATAAGGGCTTCCTTAACATAAAATATTATAAACAAGGGAAAAATTTTAGACATAGCCTTGGCCTTTATCTCAATTATACTATAAATATAGCTAATTCCAACCACTCCAAATATTACACATTACAAAATGACGTTTGACTTGGCTGCATGGTTGCTATACCTTTGCCTTTTCCTTAGAACAGCAAAATTAAAAAAAATAATGTTTTTGCTATACTTTTGTTTGACATTAGTGTTTGACATTTGATAGTTTCATAAAATAAAGACAAACTTAAAAACTTATTCTTAAATTATCGACCATTCAGTCTCATTACAAATGATTATACAGATATATCCTTAAACTTTTGTAGTAGTAAAATAAAACCAAAAAAGGTTCATGGCGCAGGGAAAAGGAAATAGAAATGAAAAATGTCGTATTTGTTTAAGTTCCGATACTACAGTGAAATACTTATCATTATTTGAGAATTATAATGATTGCTTCTTATCTGACAAAGTAAGCATCATAGCAAATGTGGAAATAAAAGAAGGTGACGGCTTACCTGACAGAATTTGTCCTGAGTGCCTTCTCGAGCTTGATAACGCCGTCAAATTCAAACAGAAATGTGAAGACTCGAACAAAATTTTACGTTCAACAATAGTTACTTATGACAATCAAGAAGTAGTCATCAAAGAGGAAAAACATTCACAATACATATCCTCTCTGGACTTGGATTATTTAGATTCCTCGGCTTTATTTGATGATGGTGTCAAACGAGAGGAGTTCACCATTGTAGAATCTACTATTAAAGTGTTTAAAAATCGCTCTATAGATCTGAAATTACAATGCCACGATTGTGGAGGAATCTTCAAAAGCAAATGTAAATTGCGAGTACACTGGAGAAGGGAGCATCAACACAGTCAGTTGGTATGTAATAAATGTAAACGCCAATTTAAATCCTTCAAGGCCTACAAACTACATCAGAAAAAAAACTTAAAAAGCTGCAAAACTGCCAATCTTGTACATGTTGAGGGAGTGGGTAAGACTAGAATGTTTCATTGTAAAGACTGTGAGTATAAAACAAAACGAATCAAAGACATGGAGTCTCACCTTGTTTTGCACACAGGAGATAGGCCATTTGTATGCAACTTTTGCCACAAAGGTTTCACTCAACAAAGTTCCCTCCAAGCACATCAGGAATCCGCCCATAAAGAATACATGATAGAAACAACATGTCAGTTTTGCGGTAAACACATCAAAGGTCGGACGAAACTGTATAAACATTTAAGACAGCACAGACCTATGCAAGCACAGTGTGAGGTTTGCAAGAAAATATTTAAAAGTAAGCAATATTTAAAGCAGCATGTCAAAAGGCATAGCAATGTTAAAGGGTATTCGTGTGAAGCATGTGCTGCATCCTTTTACACAGCCTCAGATCTTGCAAACCACAAACGAACAACACATAATAAAAGTAAAACATTTAAATGTGACATATGTAACTACTTAGCATATAGAGCAGAGATTATCAAACGGCATAGAGCTAAGCACTCTGCTACAAACATACCGTGTTTAATATGTGGTATGTTTTCTCAAAATCAAGAAGAATTTCTCATTCATCAAAAAAGACACTCAGACAAAAAGCACCAATGTCCTCACTGTGAATCACAATTTTATGGAAGGAAGAATTTAAGCAGACATATAAGAGTTAAGCATAAATGTACAATGCTGGTTAGCAAACATCTTATTAATCCTATAACTGTTAAGGAAGAGAATCCTAATAATGGGCAATATGATATAGAAATATCACCAGTTATAATTTAATAGTAATATTTAATATATGTTATATAAAATAGTTGTTGTATTAAACTTGAAGAGATTAGTGAATGAGTTGGATGGTATAGAATTATTTTTAATCCATTACAGTTCTCTGCTCTGTGGTAAATTATCTTTCTAAAAGCTATATTTATTGCTTTTTATTTAAATTATTATTTCAATGGTACATAATATTGTGTTTTAAAATACTTTATTTGTTTTAGAGTGTGACCAAAATTTCATCTGATGTTAAATTATATTGTGGTTAAGATGGTAAAGACCCTAAACCTAGAATGACTAGCTCTCAAATACAGGTGTAGAAACACACCTATAGGTGCTTGGTGACAGATTTTCAACTTGAGGGTGGTAACTAGTCAGACAGGCTAGTAAAAGCCCTGTTACCATACTACGGTTTCATGACATGTTTTCATTTACTGAAAGCTTTGGCTCTTTAGCAAGGATTCCAATCTAGTTTGATAGATACTGTATCCGAACACAATAATCAGACTGACTGTTGTGTAAACAATATTATTTTTGTTTTCTAACAGACAGTTCCCCATTAGGATTTAAGGCCTGTCACAGGATACTTTAAAAACATAATTAACAGGGGCTACAACACAATGGATAACAATTTCTGGATTTCGTATATTTGGCTCTTTGTCTTATGTAGGATGTGAACCTACAACTGTCAGTGTAGCACCAATAGTGAGTTACCATTTAAGCCACTACATTATCTATGCTATTCTGTTGTAATGGTTAGATTTTTTGGTTTCAAGTTTTTGGTAGCCTTATTATATTTGAAACAAGTTGTTTACTTTAGGTTGAGGAATATTCTTCAAGTATCTTTAAGACCTGATTCTTATGTCTAACTGATTGTATAATTTAAAATGGTTGTTTTTTATATTTCAGTAGACAAACTTTGTTATACTTATCATTGTTTTGATATATTTTCTAAATACTCCATATAATATACTAATATTCAAATACTTAAAGGGTGTGTTTTGTTTTGTATATATTTTAGATTACTGCAAATTTCATTACTTGTGTTGCTGATTGTGAGCCTTTTGAAAAATAACAATGTATACTGTAAATTAAAACAATAATTTAATGAAGATTTTATCAGTATAATAAGTAAAAATGTTATTAAAAAAATGAAACTTTTATTTGACATCCTTTTTCTTATACTCCGCCTATATCACATTTATCACTATATCTCTTGATGCAAATGAATTGATCTATGTAAAACCAATCTAGTCATAAATGTTCAGTTTGAAAAAAAAGAGTCGAAATTTATACAACATACAAAAATTGGGGTGTTCCAAGCCAGATCGGATGGTTTGATAATGTTGCTATAATTTCTCAATTTTGTGATAGCAACTCTCAGAATAGCCCCTTCGGAATTACTCGTTCGAGCGATAATTTTATGGAAATAACTTTCTTAAAAATAGACCAAATTTAATCTTTTTTTTACTTTTTGTTTTTAGGAATTTATAGAAAAAAAATCATAAGCGTTACACTTTAGCCGTGCATAATATATGCATAAACAAACAGACAACAGACCTTTTGTAGTCCGGTGGAACTGTAACTGCTTTGCCAGTCTAACAGTGTAGGTCAGTTCGAAAAAAAAAACAGACCTTTCTAAAAATGATTGAAATGTATTTAATTCCTTATTCTTAGTCACTTGCAATAATGTTTTACAAAAAAAAAATCTGAAAATACAGACACGTAAAATTTAGTCTTGTTATAGGTATAGAAAATATATATATTACTCACAGTGACAAGAGAGTCACTGTGGTCGAGTGGTTTGACCGGTGGAATATCAGAATACAAATTCGATGTTTCTAACTACTAGGTATACGTGTAGTCAGTTACCACGATAATGTGTTCACCAGGAACTTGAGAAATCATACTTTCAAACTTTGATTTGCCACTATGAGCATAATAAGAAAGCAATTTCCTTGCTTATCAGACATCACTGTATGCGTGAGCCGAGCACGTGTAGTAGTATCACTCGAGGCCTAAAACCAAAAACTGAAGTGCGTAAAATTGAATACGCGTCCATAACTCACAAAGGGGTAGCTGTCGTTGTGTCATATATGGGCCTCTAGCTAGAGAGGCCCCGATGCGTTCGTATAAGCAAAAATTCGTAAAGTTATTACTCGCAATTCAAATTATTATTGATAAGCGGCTAATAATTAATTAATAATGCAACTATGAAATAAATAACACTAGACTTATTCAATAGGAGATGGGATTGTTGGGAGAAATTGTCTAAATCATTTTTATTCTGAATCAGATACTGTGACCGTTTAAGTTCGTAATTATAAGTAATCAACACCGAGAAAAACAAGTCTTTAAGCATCCTTTACTTTCGAAAGGGTGGGTCCGGTGTTACATAGAATGCATAATTTAGCAACAAATATTCACTCAGGGATCATTTAGGGTTATCTAGTTATGTTCAAATGGTCTAAATCTTAAACTTTTTTTTTATTTATTTATAATGAACTTTATTATACATATTTTTTGGATGTATACAGATTACTACTAACTAGCTTATTATTCACCGCAACCTTATTCACGCGAAAATCTTCACGGAAGCCATGTATGTTATTTACGTTATTGTTGTCTAACTCTTATTTTGAAATTGTGATTTCGTAATTAATTTATGGCCAACCTTTTTCACTTATTTCCAGTTACCTCTATTACATTTCATAATTACTGCTTAGTGCCAATGGGGAAGCCTTACAGTATTTGACTTACTTTATACTCTGCAAATTGACAGTCCGCTTGTAAAGTCTCGTCGAAATCACTTAAAGCATTTCAGAGATAAATCCGAACAAACTTCCAGACAATTAATTTTATTTAATCCAAACCTTCAACATATGGGACTGTAAGGTTATTTGCAATGGTCGGTGGGACCAGTTACCCACGCCTTATGCTGCTTCTGTGTATGCATATTTAGTCCGGAGAAGCTGTGAAGGCCCTTTGATAAAAAGAAAAGTATACATTTTATTTTTATGCATAAACTATAATTTAAAAAAAACTAGAAAACACGCTTTTAGATTTATAATAGTGAAATTAATTTTGTCATTAGTAATTTCATTCTTATGCTAAGAATTATTTTTTTTATTTTTAGTTTGATTATTTATTTGACTATAATTTATTTTTCGCTTTTTAGTTCGATTTGTTTGACATGAGTGCCAAGTTTCATTCAAATTTAATCGCTCGCTCGCTAGGGCAAAATCGAGGCTAAAAAGTCAGTTAAAACTAACAAAAAAATAGGTGAAACTAATAAAAGCGTGTTAAAAAGTTACAATTACAGATTATGTAATTGCATAAATAACAAAACTATTATAGCATAACAAATCTGAAATACTTTTATAAACTATACACATTTAAAATTCTAAACTATAAGCACTGTTAGCCTAGTATGAATTTATTAACCTGGGCTACGACTGGGTGCTCCGCGGTGCGCTCCCAATCGGAGCGCGCATTATATGCTACGTGGATGACACCCTAGTCGTAGCCCGGGGGAGGGAGAATGGGGGAATTTGGTGCGCCTGGCTACGGCGGCCACAACCGTCGTGTTAGGGCGCATCCGGAGGTTGGGCCTCAGGGTGGCCCTCGATAAGACCGAGGCCATATTATTTCACGGGCCTCGGCGAGGGCCACCTCCAGGGGCCCACTTATTGGTGGATGGCGCCCGTACCAGGGTGGGGACCCAGATGAAGTATCTGGGCCTCACCCTGGACGGGCGCTGGCGGTTTGAACCCCATTTTGCGGGGCTCAGACCGCGCATAGCAGGGGTGGCGGCGGCACTCGACCGGTTGCTCCCCAATGTGGGGGGACCAAGTGCCGGGTGCCGCCGACTCTACATGGGAGTCGTGCGGGCGATGACCGTTTACGGGGCCCCGGTGTGGGCCGACGCCCTCGGTGCCACCAACGTGCGCGCGCTGCGGGCTGCGCAGCGCATTGTGGCACAGAGGGTGATTCGGGGATACCGCACTGTGTCCTCGTCGGCGGCCTTCACGCTCGCCGGCTCCCTGCCTTGGGAGCTTGAGGCAGGGGTTCTTGCCGCCGTGTACGAATTCACGGCGGCAAGGAAATGTTTGGGGGAGCCTCCGGCTCCCAGGGAAATAGAAAGTAGGAGGAGACAGGGGAGGGGGGCCGCTATAGAGCGGTGGCGTCAGGACCTGGCGGACGCGCGGTATGGACGATATACGGTGGACGCCGTCCGCCCGGTCCTGCCGCAGTGGTTAGAGAGGGAGTGGGGCTCCCTGACGTTCCGACTGGTGCAGGTGCTAACTGGCCACGGCTGTTTTGGCTGGTACCTGCACCAGATCGCTCGCAGGGAGCCGACCGCCGCATGTCACGAGTGCGGCGCTGAGGAAGACACCGCGCAGCACACTCTGTCTGAGTGTGCTGCGTGGGAGGTGCAGCGCCGCACTCTGGCTGCGGCGGTGGGAGGAGATCTTCCATGCTCGGCAGCAAGAACGCGTGGATGGCGATGGCCTCCTTCTGCGAGGAGGGCGATTTGCCCGCCTCCTTCCACCTCCGTAGCTAGACCTGAGGAGATGGGCCGGGGGGCCTCTCTATAAGGAAGGAGCCCGGCGGCCATCTTTCGCTGGGCTGACCGCTGGGGGCGGCATAGTGATAGCTCAGCACGGTCCCATGCCGCCCCAACTTGAAGCGGTGGCCGGTACATCGTGGGGTTTTAGTCCGTGCGAGTCGGACATAAACCATTCTCTCCCCCGGTAGGATGGGTATCCATAAGGGATTACCCAACGTTAATAAAAAAAAAAAAAAAGTATGAATTTATTAATGAGCATATAGTCCAATATTATTATACAAATATTCATACAATTAGACATACATATGTACACATTTAATTCTATAATTCAGATACAAATTTCTTAAAATTACTTAGACTGACATAAAATATGTGTTGGTTTACACAAATATCATTGTAATATCTGCACATTCGAAGCAGCGAATTATTGTTTGAAGCTCTGTTACTGACAAAATAAATGGTGTATGAAAATCTGATGTACTCGTACTGAATGAGTAATCATTATAAAATATATTATCTGTGCTTGGTATGAAAATCTTGATAGATCAGAAAATAATTTCCTGTCATTTCACTGCAAAAAGACGACGTTTATAGTATCGAGAATCAAAACTTAATAATCTCTATAAATATTATTTTTTTGCGTTTATGTCCTTTTCTGCGTCTACCTCTAACACCACCATCATCATCTTACCCTTATCCCACCTAAGTAGGGAAAAATAATACAAAACAAAATTGCTGATGATCTGTTGAGTAGAGAAAGTATAACAAACAAATATACAAAAAATTGAAATTCGCATTTAAAACATTGGTTAGGATAGTTATATGATAACCGAAACTAACACCTGTGTAATTTTTGGTATGGAACATTCCAGAAAAAATTGTATTTAACAAAATATTCTCACAGGATTCTGGTACAAATTATTTTATATTTCCTTTCCTAAAAGCGAAACCGCTCTATATTTCGAACAGAAGAAAATTATTTTCTCGGTGTGAAGAAAATTGATCGCAAATATTTGCCAGGATTTCGATGGAGTGGTAAATATTTGAACTGTCTTATAATGGAATTATTTTGTTATTGAAGTGAACTGTGATATTATTGAATAAGAATAAAAGAAATCGAAAATCTGCTTCGTTTCGAGGTATCGATTGAACAGAATAATTTATTTACACTAATTAAATCTGTAGTAGATATTTTGTGTTATCAAAACACTTACTAGGTGAGTATTATAGATGCGTAATTGCACGTTGGAAAGTAATTAAATAGCCCATAATGTGAGCTATCTTCGACTGGCTCACAATTATTTACTATGCCGATCCCGAAGTCGAAGCGAAGGTTTTTTTTTCTAACGCTGGTGACACCGTGGCTTGGGCTGTTGCTGTACATTGCAACATTTGCGCATCGATCTAAACTAATCAAGCTAGCTAACTATCCATACATGTGTTCGTTCATGAGACATACATTTCCAGGTATGTCTCTGCATGTCTCTGTAACTCGAAGCGATGGAGCAATTTTCACAGGTACGTCGCAAATAAAAGTCTTGATGGTCTATGTAGTAGCGAAGAATGCTCTACGTTGCGATGTCGAATCACCACTGACTATCTGTGGACTACCGAGAGTTGCCTTAACTTTAATTAATTTCTGGCATATATACAAGTACGCGAATTCGAAAAAATTCATTGGTTCATGCCAAAGTTCGAGCCTTCGGACATTCAATTATCATTCCACCGGTCAATCTACTCCACCGAGATGACTTTAGTTTATTAATTTAAGCCGGTAATACTATCGGCTGACGGTGAAGGAATACATCGTGAGGAAACCTGGACCTGTAAAATATTCTTGAAGTACTGTCGATGTGAGAAAATATAGAACTGTGGATTTGGATTTCTCGGAGTTTGAAATTGACAATACGTTGTGGGTTGTCGTGGTGATTATGCCCGCACTTTATTTCGGGAAGAGGTCTATAACCCTGCAGTGGGTCTATTATAAGATGATACAATTTGAAAAAATAAAACTACAGTTAAGAACACACTGCGCATTTACTTTAACAAGGTATAATAAAAACACGCGTCGTGGTAACATCGAAGTTCTTTTTTATTAAAAGACACATAAATTAATAATCGTCATCATCATCTCCTTACCTTTATCTCACCTAAGTAGGGTCGGTACAACATATTTGTCATGTTGTGATGTATGATTTGGCTTAATTTTTACGACCGACCGCGCGCGCCTGACTTTAACCCACCTTGGGATTATTTTGTAGTATCATGGTTTCTGTTCAACGTTGGCGACATAATATTATATACTCGTATAACATGATTCGTCTGCGCGGCTCCATGATTTTGTGTCACGTAAATCGATGTACGAGTATATTGACTTCAGTTAATAAAGATGGTATCTTTCGGACTATTCATTGACAAAATTTTATACAATAAATCATTACAATAATATAAAAAATATGATAGAAAAATAAATGCAAATAAAATAACATGTCATGTCAAATAGTGCTAAATTAAATTAATAATAAAATACTAATAAATATAATTATAAATATATAAAGCTGCTACGTATATACTAAAAGACATTTTGGTAACTACGAGTCAAGTTTCTATAGCTTTTTGGTTTTAAACTGGAAAAGTTGTAATGTTAAATATTACTTAGTATTAAGAAGAAACGCGGTTTGTAGTCCGGTGAAGCTATAGAGGCCAGTCCGGTCAATAGTGTAGTCAGTTCCAAAAACCATATAATAAAAAAAAAACAATTATTCCATACAATTGTATTCCTCTGTTTTGTACTTAGATCATACATTCATAAGTGCCTTTTCAGGGCCTAAATTGAATAAAAAGAAATTAACTTTGATTTTGATTTATTGATGAAAGTGTTGGACTGATAATAAATACCTTTTCAGGGCCTAAATTGAGTAAAAAATGTTTAATTTTAATTTATTAACGAAAGTGTTGTACTGATAATATTAGCGTTGTATTCCGCTTGTACCGCTGTAATGTAATAGTCTAATGTTAGATTAGCTTTGTTGTTACTTGGTTTAACACATTTGTAACGCATGGGTGCCAGCTTTGTGTCAGCGTGAATGAGATTCCAAAACACCTCTTGTGTGAATGTGACCCACTGAAGTCTACACGCAATCGGATTCTAGGAAAATTCGTATTGCTCCCGGACGTGGTACAGATGCTCTCGACCAAAAAAGTCCTGTGGTATATAAATGCTATAGGACTAGGCAGAGAGCTTTAGCAATGTGGGGCGATCACAACAGATCATACTAGTCGCAGTAATACAGTACTAAGGCATGCATTTCCTCCCTTTTAGATTAATAATAATACATGGTTTAAGACCATCTGTGTGATATTACGATATGGTAATAGCGGGTGTCACACATAGTGTCTGGTGATCGCGATATAGTCATATAAAACTGTCATGTCGTAAGCACCGGTAAATTTGTCTTAACTAATATTATAATGCGAAAACTAGTACGTTTGTTACGATTTTAGACCTTAACTACTCAAGTATTACCATGATATTCTGCACATACCTTATCAGGGGTATAGAAAAGGATAGAAATTACCATTCATATAGAAAAAATGTACTATTCCTAATTGATAGATTAAATCTACAGTAATGGGAACGAAGCCGCGAGCAAAAGATAGTAAACAAAGATTTCAGTTTTTTTTTTAATTTAAATTGATCGTTTTTAAATATCCGTTTCCAATAAACGGGTAAGTAAACAGACAATTACGAACACTGCATCGCTTCGAGCCACTCTGTACCAATAAATCGATACTCCGCCGGCCTTAATTAAAATTTCAACTATCAAGTCAGAAGCCTTTGATGTATATTGCGTTGTTAATATTGTATGTAATCGATACGGGAATAAAACAGTTTAATGTATCTCACTGTTATTTTTCACAGAGATACTATAATATTTGTCGACGAGCTACAAATAAGATTACTGTTCTAGGAATATCTTGCAGTCGGAAGACGACGGCGACGGAGATAATTAAAAACTTTTTATGCAGCATATTTCCATTTATCACATGTGAAATAGCAGAGTTAAAAATGCAATTTCACTGCTATTTAAGATATGTACATTTGTAATTTAAAATATCATATCTGTATTCTCCATATATGCGTACGACGTGAATTTTTGTACAGATTTGGTAATTTATATATATTGCAGCATATTTAACACTTGGAATCTATTAGGGTTGTGGGATGAACTCAATTTTATCGAACTGATAATTAAAAAGAAGGCTGACCAAAAAGGGTTGCTGAAATATGATTTCGTGCTTAATTAAAACTTTACTTTCAACGAATCCCAGAATATTCCAACGTTTTGCTCAAAAATAATTATTCTAATTAGTGATTTCATTAAATTCTTTATTAAAACAGTACGGTAAATTGCATTCATTATTTTAGTTATTTTATTTAACTAGATACGAATTTAAATACACTAATGAAGTTAAATCGAATATCTATTCTATTTACAATTCTTATAAAACAAAGCCGACTTTCGCGTTTGTTTGTTTGTTTTCTTAGTTCTTCTAAGCCACGTACTTGGTTTTGATAAGATTTTAACTATAACTTAGAGATTTTTTTTCCGAAACATATACATGTATAATAAATGTTTAACATATTTATATATTTATATATATATATATATTTATATATATATATATATATATATATATATATATATATACATATGATATCTTCTAATATATATATCTGTTGAAACTATACCCTGGAAACACCAATTTCGATGTACATTAAATGCGCAATGTAACTAAAATATTTAATTAGATAAATATAAATTCTTTATCAAAGGGCAAAACTTTCTGCTTGGAGGAATCAACTAACATAATCATCCTCCTCTGCCCACATCATTGTAATAAATGATGAGAAATCAATAGTCACATATTTTCCCTATATAGCGGTACTACGGATAGGAGGGTTGATGTCAGGCAGGCGGCCGATAGTAAAAATTAAGCCAAAACATACATCACAACATGAGAAACATGTTGTACCGACCCTACATAGGTGGGATAAACTTAAGAAGAAGAAGAAGATCACATACATATATAAAATAACGCGCAACAAAAATAAAGTTATTTGTGTGGAGATTTTTACATAGCTTCTAAGACTTTGATGAACAGTAAAATATCAGTGCGAAAAAAATGGATATACTAGAAGATATTACATACATATTTAAAATAACGCACAACAAAAAGTAAAGTTATTTATGTGGAGACTCTTCTAGCTTCTATGACTTTGAGGAACTGTAAACATCAGAGCGTAAAGAAATAAATTTAAATCGTTTGAGAGAATTATGACGCGCTACATAAGAACATTGCACCAATGCAAAGCCGGCCGGGACAGGTCACTATTATTTCATAAAACGACTTTACACGCTTGAATGATCAAACGGATTCTAATGAAATTTGGCATAGAAGTCGCTGAAATCATGGAATATTTTACAACGATTTGTAGCTGGTACTAGCGAATTCGTTCTTACGTAAATACTTTTTCCCATTTCATTGGAATTAGATTTTTATCTGGATTAATTGTGGGTTGCCTTTTATTCTTCTAATTTTATTTTACTGGTTTTAGATTACTCTGTTAGAATTTTATAATTACCATTTACTTTCTACTGAAATGTGTAATTATATCTAGGCCATATAACACACTGAAAAGTACTCTATCAATCTATATGTATCTATCTACAAGTAAAGATCTCACCAAAATCAATTCAGCCGTATCATATAGTATCACGAATAAACCACAGACACCAATTTTTTTACACGTATAGGCTAGTTGATACCGGCCTGATAGCGAAGCTGTGCATTAAATAAACTGTTTATTAAAAAAATTGCAAAGGGTCGGTGGAATTAAAAAAATATTATATAAGGACCATCTATGAAAAATTCCGGACCGATTTATGCGATTGGAGGCAAACGAACAGACGGGTTACCTGATGGTAAGTAATCACCGCCGCCCATAGACACCTGCGACACGACAGGCATCACAAATGTGTTGAATTTTCCTGTGCCGAAACGTTCAGTAGTGTGGATGTGAATTAGCTTCAAAGGAACTGTATATACATGAATGTAACAACTGTAGTATAATACATCAATTAACCGTATATTGCATGTAGATTGATTACGAAAGTTTCATTTATGCCTAGAGCATCCGGTAGTACACGCCAGAACAAACTAAGAACGATAATAAACAATTCAGTTTGGGTAGTATTTACTTATTTCAAAACAAAGTGACTGGCCGTTAAAAATCGTAGATAAAAAACAGAAAAAAAATGTGTTACGCTCACCTATAAATCAGACTTCTTCCGCAATAGCCGGTAAATAACAAAACGAAATAACATCGGAATAAATTTTTACGAACGTGCCTATCCGATTTCTGTATCGGATTTTGTGGGTCGCGTGGGTGATAGAATTTAATTTATACTCTAAAAATATTTACGTAATGTCTTTCTTGTTCGTAAATAAATATCTTCTTGCATTTCGCGGCCGTACTATTTTTTTTAACCGGTTTTCCGCAGCGATAGCGTTGCACTGTTACGTTGGTCATAGATTAAGCACTTTACAGAGGGGTGAAAGTATATCGATATTATATTTAAACTAAATTAGCTATATTGCGCGTCGGAAGAATAAAAGTTACCAGAGTAAATTTGAAATCCGTAAAAGGCATTGATCTGTTGTTATGTATATTCCTCTATATGTTCTATATTTATACTTAAATAATAAAGGTAACATTTTCATAAAAAAGACAACCCACTACTAATCCAAATGTATGTAACACCCATGAAACAAAATTATTTTCACAAGATTGATGTCGCCGACACCAGTTATATAGAAAACGATGTACAGAATATCGACATTATCCCATAAATTTTGGCATAACGATAATTAATGTATGTATATAATATAATATATATTATACATATATATTTAACTTTATATCAAATCAAATCAAAATCAAATCAAAAATACTTTATTCAATTTAGGCCCTAAGAAGGCGCTTATGAACGTCAAAACTACCACCGGTTCGGAATACATCCCAGTCATCGAGAAGAACCGGCAAGAAACTCGATCAGGTTTATCTTTTTAACATATACTTATCAAATTAATAATTCAATAACATTCGAATTAATCCGTGCATGACGTGAAAAATGCAGGTAATGTAAAAATATCAACGCGGTAGTGCTTTTAGAATGACTTGCAAATTGAAACTGCTCTGAGGTAGACCTCATGTGTCAATTATTTATCACGCAACTTTTATTTAAATTGCTTTCTTTCTTCACTTTTTTTAATACACAGACAGTGAAGTCGACTTTGAAAACATAGCTCAATTATGTAGCTGTTTAAGAATTTAAATAATATTGAACATATATACAGGTCTCTTCCCATAAGATTGAAAAGGCCAAAAGGGAAGATGGCTAATAAATTTACGCTATAAATAAAGATTACATTAAAAGCGGTATCTTTTTAGAAAACATATATGACTCTAATATTCATTTTCAAATCGATGTTTTGTGATGTTACCAAAAAAA
Source organism: Antheraea assamensis (assembly GCA_035772565.1). Taxonomy (NCBI): domain Eukaryota; kingdom Metazoa; phylum Arthropoda; class Insecta; order Lepidoptera; family Saturniidae; genus Antheraea; species Antheraea assamensis. Next base: position 2,906,208 of record JAQQSE010000067.1, read on the forward strand.
TGAAGAATAATAGTGGATGCCTAAAACAAAAGGTTTTACTGTTAAGGGCTATTCTTACAATGTAACGATTGAAGTATTACTGAAGAGCGACAGACATGACTAACTTCTAATCAAACGTGAAATTGGCATTTTTTTCAAGCAATATACTATTTCACTTTATACTCAATCAGATGAGAAACATTTTTCTATTTTATGAATTATAAAGATCGAAGTCGTAAGTTTACTTGCACATTATTTTATATTAGGTAAGTGATCCCTGAATTAGAAATATATTTAGATATTGCTACATACACCAATTCTTGGTAAATTCGTTTCTTCATTCGGGTTAGTATAGTGTAAGCTATTTGGCTATCCTTCGGAAATAGTATTTTTTGGGTGAAAGGTATCCTATGTCCTTTTTGCATCTTTGGCAACGTGTAAGCAAAATGTCATGATGACTGGTTAACTTGTTAAGGCGTGAAAGCGTAACAAACAAACTCACATTCTCATATATAATATTAATTTGGATTAGGATGGTTCAGAATTAACGAGCTGCTTGTATTATAGACTTGCTGGTCCTCTCACCACTTCGTACTAGTGAAAATGTTTTGTTGTTTCATGTGAACTAAGCATTTCACCTAGATTAATTGTCGTTTCTCCTTTTTAGTTCTTGTAATTTTAACATTGTTACTTAACACATAATTATTTTCCCGATAGTAGGTAAACCTCTATTAGATTATTTCTTTACTGCTTGATTTCATGGAAAGGTGTAAAATGAAATCCGAAGCTCCAAAAAGACAATTACAAAGACGAACTCGCGGATATCAACTAATTATTCAATATTTATAAGGAAGTTATCAAAACATTACACGAAAATCGAATTTTGGCAATAGAAGCTTTAAAAGTTCTAGAGACCATAGATTGATAATAAAATAAAATAAAAATTGTTACCTCATCGTAAGTTCACATATTTTTTATAAAATGAGCCGTACCCACATTGTTTATTTCATTTCAAATTCATCGTAATCTATCGCAACAATATTTGTTTATTACTTCCGAAAGAAAATAGTTCATGTTAAACTACGATCATCCGATATAGCCGCGTTGTGTAATCTACCATGTTTTATAACATATATTATGCTGATTTATTATCCATTATTTTACACTTACCTTTTCCTTGTCTCGTCTCTCACCTGGTCAATTCACACGCATGATCTTTGACCGCGCGGCGCCGCACAGATCGTCGTCGCGGCCGCCATTCGGGCAAAGAGAACGACAACGGTTGCGAGCCACCGATACGTTAGCGCCATTTTTACTTCAGTCCAGTTAGAACCGCCGTTGACGTTACTTGTTTCGTTGCTCTATTATTCCCTCAAAAACGATCGTCACAATAACATGCGATCGTTTGTGTTTAGATTTCAAATGTTATTTAACGTTTACATATGCGTGTGAAATAGTTTGTAATATTATTTTGATGTGATTTTAAATTCGTGGAGTTTGTTTTGAAAAAGTTTTATCGCAATAGTCTATGCAAAAGTTAGTTGCGAGGTATATTGTTGCGTCTGAGAAACGGTTTAGTGTGTTGTAAACAGTGATTTTGTCGCATTATTTGTGTCGAATTGGATTCTAATTGGACATCAACTGCTCTGGTGTACAAACTACGCTGATTTTAGCGTTACTTGAAGGTTTTGACAGGTGAGTTTATTTTGTTCTTTACACAATTCAAATCATTTGACCAACGTTCTACCGTGTATACCCTCACATTTCAAACGTAGTTACTATTATATTGATTTCCGTAAACTAGAGAGTGTCTAGTTTTCGAACTTTGACCATAATTAATACAGTTATCATAATTTCAAATTTTAACGTCATGGAAAAAAAAACTATATTCTAATTTTTTTATTGATACACTACAGTTTGTGACAATCTGATGAAAAACTGAGGAAAAATATATAACTTAACTGCTTTGTCTCTGCTTATTTATATAATAAAGTTGTCCTACTGTTGGTCAAATATTTATTTCCGAACGGAGGTGATTTTGTTGTTATATATTACGAAAAATTAATGCGCAATATTCGCTTCGGATTTCATTTGAATTAAAAAAATGTATATTTGTGTATTCCGAAACTAAACCTGAAAAACCACTGACATCTTAATTTTATTTATATGTATGCTAGTTAGGTATGCTTAGAGAAAGAAATTGTAAGAAGGTAACTAATAAAAAAAATCTTAGCAACTCAGGCGAGGGTGCATGAAATTCAAATTATTGAATGTTGAGGAATTTTCAAAACTAAGTAGAAATAACGGTCCCTCGTATCCGTCTACTGCTGTAGAAAGATTGGTGTAATAGTGTAAAAAATTGCAGATTAACTTTAATGTAATGTAATTTGATCAGTACAATTATACATTCATATAGAGAAAATAAAATATAGTAGTGGTTAGTTAGTAGTCGGAGTTCAATTATAATTAAATAGTTATATAATTTTCAATATAATTAAGGAATTTTGAAATATCAATATTGTTGATTAATAGACGTGTGGAGGGTGAAGTAAGACGTTTACAGACTTATAAGTAATGGTATCGACTCCTCGATGATGTAAAAAAAGTTATTTTCATTGGTTTTAATTGGTAACATTAAACCTCTTTAATAGTTACTAAACAAAAAAAAAAAAGAAAGTCAGTGGAGAAACAAAGCAGAAAATAGTATTGAACTTACATATTTTAGTAGAATTATATGTAGATACTAGACTGATGGGCCACACCGTATATTGAAGCTTACACTGTTTCTACTACAAGATAGAAATAAAAAACTACACTACAGTACTGGCGGGCCATGTAGACGTTATCCTGTCCTGATAATAAAAAATCCTAGATCGGATCGCAGCGCCACCTGCAAGGTTCCAATTCTGAATCTAAACCATTCTTGAAATTCACCGGAACACAAAAAAACATCAAAATCTGTCCAACTGGTTAGGAGGCATTCATAAGGAAGTCGTCTTGCAGACTGAGGCGGCGGAGAGGGTCTGTGAAGAGGATCCTCTGAATGGCCCTCTCCGCCAAAGGAAGGCTGACGGGCAGTGCACACCATGTATTCACCATCCATAGTGACTCTGTTACGCGTGACACATTACCGGTTCAATCGATGTATATAAGACTAGCTGCCCATCCCGGCTTCTCACGGGTGCAATGAAGAAAATTAGACTAAATCTTCCTATTACGACAGTATGGTATTTTACTGGAAGGGACAACAGCTGAAGTAGACACCAAATTCTTACTACAAAAACGGGCAGTTCGAGAAATTTATGATATTGTTAATTATTTAAGTTCCAAAAATTCGGTATCATAATTCTACTCTCCCAATACGTTCTTGATAATTTAATGTATTTCCGCAAAAGCTTAGATAAGCTGGATTTAATAAAAGACCCATATAATTTAAATACTAGAAAACAATAACAAATTGGCCATTCCATGTTCTAGGCTCACTAAGACTGGTAACATTTTTTTAGGTAATAGTGTTAGGTTTTATAACAAAAATCCAAAGCACATTACCGATTTGCCGGATACTAAGTTCAAGCGCCATGTCAAGCGGGTTTTAAGTGTAAAGGCTATATAAGGTTGATTAATAAGTGAATGATTATGACATCTGGAAATGACGCCATATTTGTGCATCCACCAAAAACGAATATAACTATCTATGTCTATAACTATGTATTCGTAAAAATATGTTATATTATGTATGATGAAAAGATAAACCCGATCGATTTTCTTGCCGGTTCTTCTCGATGATTTGGTTGTATTCCTAACCGATGGTAGCTTTGACATATATAACCGCCTTCTCAGGGCCTAAACTGTTTAAAGTATTTTTGTTTTTTTTTACCATGTAATAAAATAAAATGGCAACTGAACGTCAGGCTGTCAATTCTGTCAATATTTTTGAATATTTACTGTCTCTGTCTGTCTTATTTACTTACTTGCTCTTTTATATGTAATTTTTAAAATAGATTTTTCGTTTTCAGTACAGTTTTCTTTTAATCAAACTTTACCCTGACAGTTAGAAACAATAAAAAAACATTAAGCAAATATGTGCAGCCGTTCGGAAAGGAAGCTCTTACATGCATTCCGAAAATTGGTATTTTTAGCTATATATATAATCAAGTGGTGTGGTAGGGTGTCTGTAACCGCCTAGATCGCTATTACCACGCGTGTGGTAACTAAAAACTAGTCATAGTGACTCATTTAGTTTATTACGTTTCATTGAACCAGTGTCAAGGTGACAGGACTGCAGGTGGGCACGACAGCGACGATTGCGGATGGACTACATCTAACTGAATGTCGTTCTGCTACAATAAAAAAAGTTCTTTTTAAATTACGTCAACAATAATCTAGTACTTGAGAGATTTTTTTCTAGCTGTAACATTTTTTATTACATTTTGTATTAATCTAACATAGAAAACCACACCAAGCATATTTCTCTGTGTCACGAGTAAAAATCAGAGCTGGAGGACTAACCATCATATACCTAGTCTTGCCATAAATACTGAAACAAAAAAAAAAAAATTCTATTGCAAATAAAATTTATTACTTTTACAGTTTGTTGGTTTAATACATAAATATAAAACAATTTAAAATATAAAAAGCTTATTGGAAGTGGTCTCCATTCGCTGCAATACAGTTCTTTAAACGTTGAGGCCAGTTATCAATAGAAGCATGCACTCTTTCCATGGGAAAATTCTTCACTGCCAATCGTACGGATTGTTTTAGGGACTTCAAATTATCATGATGTTTAGAGCAAGCCGTACTCTCTAAAACTGACCATAAATCATAATCCAGCTGATTAAGATTGGGACTAGACGACGGCCAGTCTTCAGCTGAATGAAGTCCGAAGCATTCGTTTCCAACCAAAACTGCGTAGACCGAGCTTTATGTCCCGGCACCGAGTCTTGCTGAAGGGACCATTCTTGGTTATTGAACATGGTGTTGTTAAGGGGCTTCACTACCTTCTCGAGAATGGTATATTGATACACTTGTGCCGATGTTTTGATACTTTTTTCACAAAAGTATGGCTCAGTCACTCCTTCATAGTTAATACCCCACCAAACCATCACTGAAGTCGAATAGTGCCCACGTTGCACTCTGTCGACTAATTGGGAAGCTTCCTTAGAGCTTTGAGCATAAATACGGTCATTTTGTATGTTAACATGTTGCTCAATTGTAAAAAAATTCCCATCTGTAAACAAATTTTTTCTGTGACCTCACTTTGCGTATCGGTTCAGTAGTTGTTTCGTTTTTACCATCCTATTCTTTTATAAATTATCAGTTAAGAAATGACTAGTACGTCACTTAGAGGCTGTCCTAAGTAATCTTTTAAAATACCCGACATGGTTATAGGGGCTATCTTCATCTCCAGAGATAAAATCTTTTGCTTTCGGACAGGATTTCTTCGATTTTTTTCCCTTACTGCTTTGTCCACCTTTTTCGTACGAACACTACGTGGACGGCCAGATCTTTTCTGTCACAAACAGAAGAGGTCTCATTATACCTATTAATAGCCCGGTACACAAACATTTTACTAATACCAAGCGTATGGAGAGTTTTAAAAATTGTATTTGGCTCCATACCTACTTTGTGTAATGCAATCACAGCGATTCGGTTCTCTTTATCACCCCCACTCCAGTTTAATATCGCAAAATATTGTACAATGTATAGACGCCAAAATGAGAAAACTCGATGAACAATCATATAAAAATGACAGATTCCAAATTAAAACATTTTGTTTATTTTTAATTGTAACAGTATTTATGGCCTGACTAAGTATAGTATTCGGGGCCCAATTCTTACAAACACATACAAAATCCTGTATTTTTAGAATCCTGTGTTTTTAGTTGTTTTATTTGTATCTTTGTGTGTTTATTTTATATATATGTCGGGGCAACGTTGAGGGGGCAGGTATAAATGTATGACGCTATTCTATATTGATGTCATTTTTAGTAGCAAATATATTAGTCCACTACTGAATATAGATACGAATATGTAGAGATGTGAACGGTTCGACGATCCCCGTGTGAGTGATCTCCGCTCCTTTTTTTTCGAACTGACTACGCTATTGGGGCCTGACGGGCTATCACAGCTTCACTGGACTACTAATCCCTACTGCTTTTTCAGTAGGCCTTTTTTTAGGCTTTGCTTCGTGTTAGAGTGTAAAGCGTAATTTTATATCAGTAGAAATACTTTTTGACGGTAGAACAGCCTTTGCGGCGATATACACATAAATGGAACATCTGTAATTAGTAATTATATTTACGCGTGTTCCAAATAAATATATTTTCTTTTCTTTGTAATGTATTTATTTTCCAAAATCATTTTGATATATGACAGTTCTTATATGATTTTTTTCAAAAGACGCTCTCTCATGTTCTGTTATGTTAAATTGATCGGAAATACAATTGAAAATAGATAGGAAGTATACATCAAAAGCCTTAAGTCGCCAGCATAGATAATGAATTCAACATTAAAGCATAACCTCCTACGTAATGTCACATTAATATATACGATAAACATAAATACACATTCGTAGAATATAAGAGAGTCAATGAACTCTGTACAGACTCCATCTTGTCTGGTTTGAGACTGTTTGTTCATTTTTATGTGTGAAAAATTAAATTATATCGTAATGTTTTTAACAGATTTATCATATTGCAAAAGTACCTCCATGTAAGTGCTGATGATAAAACGCTGTCTGAATCTCGGAAGATTTTAAAAGTAGGTATACGGGTTAAAATAAGCATTAACCATAGTTATAATTAATGATGCAAAAAATATGTACATATTTTAGAATACATTTGAAAAGCATTGACACCAGCCAATGCTTATGTGACACTAATTAAATAGAAAAACGTGTAATATAAATACTTACATTAAATACAGACTTGTTGTATAATGAAATAATAATTATTTTAAAAATACGTTTTCATTATAATTATTATGTTATACATTATAAATAAAAATAATTATTAGCTATTTTTAGAATACTTTATCCATCTTTTAATGCATGCGAGATTTCTTATGCGGTTTTTTTACGTATTAAATTGCCTGTCATATAAACGTCAAGAGGGTTTTTTAAACGAGAACTCTTTTTATATATGTACTTAACAACGTCTAAGAGAGAGATGAATGTAAAAACATGCTTTTAACTGTTACTGGCAGTAAATACGTGGGCAGATCAGCCAAATAAGTACGTATTTTGCAATAGCAGAAATGCCTTTAAAATGACAATTACAGATTATATATATTTTGGTATTAAACACACAGAGACAAAACTGTCCTTTTTAAGGTTCAATTGTGAACGCTATCTAATTCGAATTACCGTAATGAAGCCGATATTTTGCGAAATACCTGTTCAGGTGGCTGGCTGTTATACAAAATCGATTTTAATAATCGACTAAAGTGGTCTTGATTTAATTTGCAACACGAAAAACAGGATTAATAAAACGCACGCCTTATTACGTCGATAGCGCATGCGCACTTAGTGTACCGTTCCAACGCGCTTGAGATTGACCAACGACAATAATATTTATTATTAGTTTCCATAAACTCTGAAGAAAAATTATAAATTTAAAAATTACAACGTCAGATAGCTAAATATATGTATATCTATAAATGTGTGTATTGGTATGTATATATATATATATATATATACTGGAAAAGACTGGAAAAGAGTTATATGTTATCCTTTTTAAATAATCGCCACTAGAAGCGCTGAAACGTATCAACCTGCAAACTTTTTACCGATTCCCATATAAACTATTTAAAGGTCGAGTGTATTTGTATAATATATATTTCGCTATAACTTGATTATTCATTATACGATACTGGCAAATGCTTCACTTATGTCTTGCCAAAATGAAGAAAATAGAGATAAATAATGATAAAAAACCGATGCGAAGCTATGAGCACAGCCAGTCAATTTGAAAAATAGAAAAATATATTTCATTTATATTTTGAAACACTTTTGTTTATGTTATGTAAATTTATTGGCAATTTTTTATGTATTTATGCGCTATTTAAACTGGTATTCTTGTGTAAATGGATATATATTATAGTCAAACATGGCTACTTGATTATTCTAGTCTTATTTTTAAGACTGTGAAATGTCTTCACCACACTACTAACATAAGTTCAAAACTCATGTACGTACTCATAGTTATGCTCTGTTGATTAGAACACGTTGAGTGAGTGTACGCTACGTGAAATTAACAAAAATCATTTACAATGCTAATTAGTTTGCATGCAAGAAACTCTGTATATCCGGCTGAGCAAAACGTTATGAATTAAATTAGACATTTATTATAATCGATTTGAATTAAATCGTTATATGAATCTAGGTATGTAGGAGTATTTTGAATTAGAATCTAATTTCCGCTATTAAAGTTTTAATCTCCTATTTTAACTTGATAATTTTTTAAAGTTAACGTCCAGTATCGTTAATCTCGAGTTTGAAGTGAAAAGGGATTATGAGTTTATGACTTCTACCGATTAGCCAATTTATATTATTACGTACGGGTAAAGAAATATGCCGTCTATTGTTATGAAAGCTTAATGTACTTGTAATGAACACAATATACATACTTCACAAACTATGAGTTATACCAGTTCCAAATCTCACTGATCACACTATTCATTGATCACACTGTTTACTGGCCATAGTCTTCTGACAGGCCGCTTTCTGTTGTCGATTCTCTTTCGCGCTAAATTAAACTGTGTGTGGTTGATCTGTGTACCACAAAGGCCTAGAAGGTTCTAACGACTTTATAACTTAAAACCCACAGTCACAAATTTTCAGGATAATCTATAAGAATTTAGGTAATCTGTATAGAGTTTTTTAAATGTTTATGAGGTTAAGGAAAATTGCTCTTACCTTTTATAACTTGAGAAACGTGATTATATTAGATATATCTTCTTTATTGTCAATTACTTTTTCAGTTACGTTACCACTTCATAACAGTAGATATATAAACGACACGACTAATATTTATTAATTAATATAAACATGATTGATATCAAATTTACTTTTCAAGGATCTCGTGTATTATCCCATAAATTAATTTAAATATTTTTAGCCAGTCCATGTTGTTAGTCAATCGGCACCTCGCATGTGGGAATAAAGTCTGGCCTATATCACAGCATCTCTGAGCACCGGAACCCACCCTTTATCATGCAAATTACCTTTACCAACGCCACGTGTACCTATTCGAAATGGCTCAAGCATGTATTTATCAGGTCCTAAACGTTTGTTAAACTTTATTTCGCAGTCAGTATATTCTTCAGTTAAATTTGTTTTTTAAGTATAGAGGTTAGTTAACTTTTTTTTTTAATTAGTATAATTTAAGTTATGTCATAATTAAACTTTCTATTTTTTAGTACCGATTAGAACATTATAATGATTTTTGTATAGCTAGTAAGAGGACTAAAATCACGTTACATATTAAAAAAAACTAGTTACATATTTGTATTCATATAAGAAAATTAAATTTACATGTCTGGTTCTTGAAATTGTTTGTATGGTAACCATATTTAGTAAGACTACAAAGAAATAAAGACCCTATTTTAATGAGGTATTGTACCTGATTCGTGAAATTATAACTATATTTAAAACTTTATGTATCTTTTGTTAGATAAAATGCTTACTATAATACGTTTAACTTAAATTCGTCGATGTATGTGGCGGGCACCATTTAGTTAGTCTATAGTTTTGCTTTTAATTCAATAACATTTTAAATAATACGTATTTGGACTCTAAAGAAAGGTTTGCATTATATTTCATTATGTCTCGTTTCAAAGTTTAACAGTATTTAGTGCAACGCTTAATCGAATCACGGCTGTTCCGCCTGTCGCATCAACGGACAGACAATGCAATCAGAATACGGTATCTGTGCTCTTACTTAGTTTGACAGCTTTGACGGGTTCGCAATGCTCTATTTATCGTAATTGCTGAGCTAATGTCAGAACGGTTCAATGGCCAGTTTCTGTAGAACTGTCGATCGTAAGGGATTTTATTTGTTTGATAAAGTTTAAGGATCAGGATAAGTTTGCTGATAAAACTCCTTGGTTCGGTTACGACGAAGTACAAGGTTTCAAGGATTTTATTGTAATGAAGCCAAAACATATGCTGTTAATCTATGGTTTGTATGAGCCATTGTTATAGGTTTTAATGGTGATGCTTGTCACTTCCAATTATCGAAACAATAACCCTAATCCATATTGGACGATCCATTGTGAATATTGGAAGCATTGTTGTCTCTGTTTACAGAACGATTTGTAATACTTCAACTAAATCTGACGAAGAATTTAAGTATATGTGACTATAAATTGAAAATAACTTATTCAGAACTCACAGATGGTGGCGGGTTAAAAAAAATTGCACTACGGAATACTCACGATTATGGACTAAAAAGGGATCTAAAGTTATCCAGCGACCGCATCCAAATTATATTTAATTTGTGTTGATCTGTTTAAGGGTTGAAACGACCAAAATCTTTATATACCACAGAATGTACCTGCGGCTTATTTTCAGTCGTAATAAATAGTAGCGGCTGTAATAAAATGGATATTGTGCAAAATATTCACACTCACTCACGTCACTCTTCATTGATCCGATGTAGCGTCACCTAGTGTTGGGTTATATTAACCCTGTACTGTCGAAAACTATAATGACAATTACATAGGAATACAAACGAATGTAGACCTTATGATGCACGGGTCAATAATGTAAATTGGTAAAAAAATGTCTCAAAATTACAAAACATAGTCCGCCGATTTAAGACGTGGGTCTTAGAAAAACAGCCGTGGGGCTAAAATTGACTAAAATTTATCGGACTCCAACTTTATATATATTATATATACTGCGAAATTTTTTGAACAGAATTTCAAAATATTAGTTGAACAAAATGAGAGAATAAGATAATCCAAATAAGAATTCAGTAAAAGAAATATCTAACAAATGAACTCCCGGCTTATTTAAAGGCTTATTCCCCGACATAATACGAGCGGTGACATGATGAGCTAGCCGTGACGTCACAATCGGCGAGAGTCTGTTGTCTTTTAATGTTGCTATGAAAGGCTTGGATTATGGCGAGGGCTGCCGTTTGATGGGTGAGTCCTAAGTCAATTTCCTGTGATTCGCCCCTTACGCTCTAAGCATTTATTTATTTACCCTTATATTTATCTTGTATCAATTCTATATTTACTCTTAAAATAATAATGTTAATTTATGCACTAAGTATGCGCATCGTTTGGACAATATGGAAGTAATTTGTATGTAGCTTTCGGATTAATGTAAAACTGAATCTACGAAAGAATCATTATATTTTTTATATGGACCACGTTCTAATGATAAAATTGCAATTGAAAAAATTAGAGACAAGTCAATTTAAATCCAGACAAGACGCGCATCATTTTACAGTTTCTTGGTTATTTCGATGTTAAATTTTTGACATATCTCTCTGTTTATTTGGACTTCTTGGCTTTTCATAGTTTAAAATAATATCAACACTTTTTAATTAAGTCGTCGCACGACCGTATTTAAATAGTTGAAGATAACCGTGAATGAACGTTGTTAATGAGTTACGGTTCGCCGGCACTGCTAATGACGGTACTGAATGAAATCTGTTCGGTCAACGTTAACACAGTTTTATTTTATTAATATACAAATTATAAATTATAAATATTTCTAAGACCCTTTAGAAGAAAGGGTCTCATACATAATATTTATAGCATAATAACTCTAGAATTATTTTAAACAGGAATTGTAATTTAAAAAAAGGTTAAATGACTCGACTGTAGTCTGCGTAACTAAATATTTTTATTTATTTAATGAATAACCATCATATGAAAAGAGATGAATGGTATTTTGTTGAATGTCGCGTGGACTTCATCATAATTTAAAGTTATACCTTCATATCGTATAATAAATACCGTATAAGATAAGGTACGATTATATTTGAGGTTATACTTACGCGTCTATTAAAGTGTATATAAATCATTGGTTGTATACATCGAAGTAAATATATATATATATTTGTTCTTTCAACATACAAGTCTGAAGAAACAAATTTAACAGAATAAATAAGGCTTTAATTCGGGTTACTTTAATATTGCCTGTACTCGGCGGTATCACCCTCATTTCATACCTATAATTTTGATTTGTTGTCAACACGGTTAATTAAGCTCAAACAAATTCCGTATAAATTATATATGTTGCATCGATACCTCGCGCCGCAACATAGTGCCCTTCATATTACTACTTAATTCCCGTTTATCGAATTTTCTGACCTGGATTTCGTGCGGTAATTACTTCACTCATAAGTGAAATAACATATAACCTTCCTCAATAAGAGGGATATAAAGTGAAAAACGATTTTTTGAAATCTAAGTGGCAGTTCCAGAGATTTGTATGTTCGAAAGTATAAGGTACCTATAAAATATACAATATTTTGGGTTTTATACATATAACTGTAGATTGGAAAAATAAGTTACTTATAATAGTTATAATATTAGTAACACACGGAAGTGTACGTATTGAAATACAGTTTTTTAACATATATTTTTTCTAACATAAACTTTACATCTGAGTTAAGACAAAAAAAACACAGATTCAATTGGATTATTAGCAAATAATGCATTTGCAAACTTCATTATAAATACACTCTTTCTAATTCACAACCTTCACAAGCATTTAATTAAGTCTTCAACTAGTTTAAACTAGAATAAAATTTAGTATAGTTTGCTTGAAAATTAAAATCCTGTTTACTGAAGATGGCAATGGTTTAATGGGTAATAATATTTAGGAATAGAATAACAAACGTTACGTAAATTTTTTATCAAGAAATATTTTGTTCTACCGTGCTGTCTTTTAGAGAATTCGTACCACGTAGCATTCACAATGAAACTGTAGCAGGATACTATTGCATTAACTATTGTGTTAAAAATTTGTCTCTAAGCGCTAATAATACATGTGTTTCAGCAGCTGCATTTGAGAAACAGTCCTCGCAATTTAATGTGTTGCTATCTGCAGCTGCATCATTACTTATCGTGAGGTAAGATTGTAGTCAAACAATATCACAGATTAAAAAAAAGGTAACCTTTAATACCATGCAAACGTCAAATAATTAATTATGAAAATTGCTGAAGGCTTTGTATATAAAATTTAATGTATGTTTGTACAGTCCTTTGTTGAATTGTAGCTTGCATTTAATATACTTTGTCTTTTATTGTGAGACGAGTTTGGTTTATGTTTCTGTGCATGATAATTAATATTACATTAATTATGTAATTACTCTTATTAAAACGAGTAATTATGAATAAATACCCTATGTTCAATTTGCATTCTGTTTAATTTTTATGGTTACACAAGATCTGTCGTGGTGGACTTGTAAGACTTTATTTAATTGAGAAAAATCCTACACGGTTAACCCGCCAGCCATGGTTAACAGTGGATTGGTTACCTACGCGATTGACGCAGGAGGTACCAGAAGGTCTTTTGCGCATGCTTCTCAGAATTTCTTTCCCCCCACTAAGTTATCCATCATCGATCGCATCCCACAGATTTTCTTTCAACTACTTACGAGTTCCACTTATCCCGAAACTCTTACTGCCTTGGTACCGTCGTTTGTCTGGCTATTCGCCGTTGAACAGAGTGGCCGCTAACTTTTTGAGAAACTCTCGATTTGTCTGATCAATGCGTCTCGTATAGTGGATAAGTACTACTAATTAATACTGAGTATTCAGTGGTAAACAGGCCATCAATGTCCAATATGTTATTACGTAACGTTTTCTTCTGGTGGCGAATTAGATAAGTTAAACATAACTTTGAGTGTGACTTTTCTTGTCAATTGACTGACGCCGGAGGTTATCATTCTTAAATTGCACATGAATTAAAATCTGATGAAAATAAGTTATTTAGCTGCGCTGAGTTATTTCAAAGGGAGACATACTACTAATTTGCAATATAAAAAATATGTCTAAATGTAAATTATTTAGATTAGATTATTACTTGCCGGTCACGTACTAAACCGTTAAAATCTAAACGTTTCACCGTCATGCCGGTATGATCTGTTGCTTTTGAATTTTTTTCTAAGTAGTAATAAAATTTTGCAATTGATTTTTGATTATCATGATACACCGACATTATAACAGTATATAACATACAAAGGCTTTGTCGGTAAGTTCACACGGACAATTTTATTTCAGTGAGAATCGTATGCATACTTTAGAAGTTCGCTGTGTAAGACGTGTTTCATTTAATTTATAGCACTTGAGCGTAACTTTTATTATTTATTGTAAAGATATCCTAAAAAGAGGTCAAGTTAAAAATCACTTTTTTATGCCAAAGGGTAGCAAACAGCCAAACGGCCTATCTGATGTTAAATGTTTACAACCGTCTGTGGACAAATGTAATACTAAATCACTGTTGTGCTGTCGACCTTGAATAGCGTGTTACAATCCTTTATTGAAGAGCCCCATGTCATAACCCTTGGCGAACATGGTGCTAGGTAACCTATTATATAACACTAGCTTGCGCATAATAAAGCTTCTGGAGAACCCGACGGTTGTCGCCATTTTGCTGGGCTTTAGGGTATGTGCATGAGCAACCAACCAGTGGCGGGTGGTGCGAGTTTGGAACGGTGTTGTAAGCAGCGTATCAATAAGTTCTTCAGAACACTCCATTACAAATACGATAAAGCACATATAAGAGATCCAATGTTTCTGTGAAATTGTAATTACTCTAGATTGCTTGTTAATTCGGGTTCGTCAACAATAATTTCTCATAAAATCACACACACAAATGACAATTAGTATAAGTTTAAAAAAGTACTCAGTTTTATTTCAATAATTACAGATAATAAAACTTAAGTCTATGATAAATTTCGAATAGATAGTATCAGCCTTTTTTATAAGATTAATAAGATGTAAATAATTCTTATCATTTATTTAGGACTAGCAAATAATTAAACTAAGTACTTAGTGGGTAATACCATTAATAACATTAAATTTCGTTACTTTATGTACGACTAATTTGTTATTAAACATTTATCTCATGTACCACATCGGTTATCGTCCGAAGTTTTTGATCTTTTCAGCCAATATGAATTATATGTAGTCTCGTAATTCACGCTTGGGACTAGATTTATGATAGTTTCTGCTTATTTATCCTACCAGATATTTCCAGATACCAGACTACGCAGATATTTCTCGTTCTGACATTTGAACTTATATAACATCGTTTGATGTAAACGACTTTGTATTTATATATGTAACGTATTGAACTAGCTTGAATAATAAATATGATCCTCAATTGTACAAATGATGTATGTAAGAATAGACAATGACAGAAATAAAATATGTTGAATGGAATGTGTTTAAATTACCATAGATTAAAAATTTAATTAGATTTAAAAAAAAAAAAATATTTTATAATTTTTCGGAAAACTTACAGCTAAATTAACATTATAAAACAAAGAGTAGGTTACATAAAGGCCATTTACAAGTTTTCACAAATGGAACGTTTTAGTCGATTTTAACTGCGGAATTATGTAATTCTCAATAGGAATGTATGAATATAATTGTTTTTTGGATTTCGATTTCGTGTGAGATAACTATGTAAATGAAAAGTTTAGGTTTTTTTAAATGAACAAAAAGTTTTTATCAAAATGACTACCTTTAAGAATATTTTTATGTAATTAAAAACCGGTAACATAAGTCGATACAGTGTACATAAGAATATCTGTCTCGTTAACGTTACATTTCATGATATTGATGAGTATATTACAGGAATGTTACGTGTAGGGTTCAATACGATCGTTGAAAATACATTTGCGGTTTATTGTATCCACAAAACTAGTATTTCAACTTGAAAATCCAACAAAGCAAATGTAATAGTCGCGTAACGTGCTCGTATATCTTGTTACTAAACAGCGTATTAATGAATCATTGCATACTCAGAAGTATTGTGTTAATTATCAAATGTTACTAATCCTAATTAATGTTTTTTATTATTAAGTAATCAGTAAGTCCTTTGACAACAGACAGAGACCTTATCTTGGTTGACAATATTCGCTATTAAATATGCTAAGTTAATAAAAGATAATTAAAACGATATCTAAAGAGATCAAGCAGAAATGTATAAATGACAAATACTAAAAGTAAACTAGAAGTTATAGGAAACAAGGAACTTAATTACACTTATTAAATTAACTTAAGTTAAGTATATACATATGTATGGATATATTCTTGCACATGTTTATTGATACTCTTTTTTCCCTTTTTTTAGTTAACACAAGAACTAAGAACCAATAAAGCAAAACTTAGAATAACTATTTAATAAAATACCCATAAAACTTAAGTTATTTATTTGGAGTTTCTTATAATTTATAAACTAATTAATATTATAAATACGAATGTGAGTTTGTTTGTTTGTTACGCTTTGACGACTCAATTATTCAACCGATCTTTATGAAATTTTGCAAACACGTTTTTAGGTGTAATGAAAGACATAGTATAACTTTCATCCATAAAAATAGTACTGTTCCCGAAGGAGTAAATCATCTTTATTAACGTTGTCGAAACCGCGGGCAATAATATGTTTATATGCGATGTTCTGGTCCCTCAAACTTTTTTTTTCTAACTGATCCACGCTGTTAGCCCATAGTGCTTTAACAGCCCCACACAACTACGTCTTTCAAACAGTTGATTGGAGTTTATTATTTAAATGCAAGTAATCAATCAATAAATGGTGGATAGTTGTGTGTTTAGTTTTTCTAAACTACGCGATAGATTTTTATACCGTTTTCAATATGGTTTGGAGGATTTGTTCAGGATAGTCTATAAGTGTACTACTTACATGTTATATTTATAGAAAAAATAAAATACAATGTATTGTTTATTAAGCCGTAAAATATATTGTTATGGCAACATATATTCCTAAAGCCCAGAATACACATGCTTGTTACTCGCACAAAAGCATGCCAATTACTGGTAAGAACAAGCTACTGACAGGTGTATCGATATTTTGCCCGTAGCTCCCGTGCCAGTACAAAGCATACCAGAAGATAGCAGCTCGTTTGATTTGTTCCTTTCGCGGGGAAGCGGGGGAGCACTTCACTAGCATGAAGACGCTTGATTCTAAGAACTGGTATGTCATCCACAGGCATCTGTTTATAACCGGCATACCGGCTTACCAGCAGCTTCTACGCTATTTACAAGCAAGTATATTCTGAGTCTAACACTAGTTTATTACCTAATCTGTAGAATTGTATAGTTTAAAGAATACTGGACTGGTAACCACCACACCCACACAGACCGTGGTGTCTAACTTAGATAGTGGACTGTATTCTTAAATTGTCTGGAAGTAGATAACACATACAATGAATGCCAAAATATGTACCTCTATAACTGGGATAATGGCTCACGTAGCTGATAGTTTTCATCGTCGCCATCGCCGGTGTTAACAAAGCAACAGCTTCCCCTATAATGCACACCACAAATATTGAAGCGCCGATTATTGTGCCGCGCCGGTATCCGTATAGTGCCCAGGAGCGAGTCCGATCCACAGGCAAGTCTGCTGGTCATCCACGATTTTAAAATTTATATAATGTGTCAAAAAGAGTTTGAATATCTCCTAACCAATTTATGACGGAACACTTGTATATAATCTGGGATGGTATATATCTTAATATCTTATAACAATTTTTATTTTATGCGTATTATAAAAGAATAATAATTATGAGTCTGTATTAAAATCCTATGTTATAAATCCTTACCCATAAACATCTTATTTGTATTGCCCATTTAATTTAGATTGAAATGGTTCATTAAAATATACCATTTCAATTAATATGTTAGGAGATATCGCAGATTTAAAATTTTGCACCACGAAAGACCGTTGCTAGTAGTAACGAGATTTACCAAGCGTCTTTTACACAGTTCATTTCAAAGTGTTAAAAATGTATAGTTATACTACCCTACTACATACATTAAAAAAATTATATTAATATAAAAACAATTAGTTTTGTCAATGTAGCGTAGGCTTAGGATTCTAAGATAAGCTTAGCGTGTTACCATCCTCTCTTACATTGTCATTCAATATCGAATAAGAATGATGAGTGTTTTAAATATTACTATCATTGCTTGTAATCTTTCGTTTATCTTTACTAGCTGGTCGCGCCGGCTTCGTACGGATGTACAAATTAAGAAAGTGAGACCAAATCTTCCCTTTATGCAATAAAATGGCAAATGAAACTCAATCTTTCAATATTGCTGAAGTTCTCCCTATTGTTGTGTGTCTCTCACACTCGCTCATTTTGTACGTGTACTTTTTTAGGTGGTAGAACCATACTATATTCCTATGTGGATCTCAGCACGAATGGGCCGGCTCGTCCAGGGTAGTACCACCCTCTCACAGAAAGTCGGTTTAAAGTAACAGTACTTGTACTATTGCGTTCGTTTCGGATCAGTGAGAGCGCCGGTGGCCGTTCCCCCTCCCCTCTCAAAATATGATAGCAGTTTTAAAGAATGATTTACCCCAGGGGGGATCCCAATACTCAGTGTGGAGGAGAATCCCCCCTGAGCGTACCCGCTCAAGCTACCCTTCGTATTCTGGGGTGGGCTAAAATCCGCTTGTCATTTCGACCAGAGGCAACGAAACGGAATAATCGTCGGCGCGTTGATTTCTGCAACATAAAGGGAATCCACTCGAACCTTAACTCTGTCCACCACCACCACCTTGAGACGGAGAAGCCGGCATTGTACATTTGTACCCACACACCATTAAATTTACAAATGATCCATCAATGAAGTTCCCAACAAAAACATCCACTTTATTTTATTGTCATCAGGCTTTATCATAACAATAAAATACTTGCCAGTACTAATTACATTATCAATAATACAAACTTACAGCTAAAGTCAGACTATAAAAACCACGTGTAATCCTTAAAATTCGGTAATTTGCGAAACTTCTTTGACCTTTATGAACTGTAAATGACAAAGCGCCAAAAAATGGATCTCATCGTAATCGCTTGACATTTATGGCGCCACATTAATAAGTACATTGCACTCGTGTGCTGCCGGCGCGGGTAATAATAAATAAAAAAAACATGTTCATGGTGTCTTCATTAAAAAGTGTAAACGAAATGCAGTGGTCAATATTCGACCATATGGAAGCAAACGAACTGTTTCTCAATTCTTGTCTTTGTAACATTAAAGATCGACATTTCTAAATAGAAAAAAAATAAGAGAATTTGTTGTGAAACAGAGGTGGAAGCTATTCTTAACTGTTTTTACTTTGCATAAATAAATATTTACAATGTTTATAGATTTTAATGCTTGAACACAATCGTACTTGGTAAACACGCTACTCTCAAAGGAGGACTAGTTCTCAAGCACAGCTACCGGAATATTCTCATATGTGCTTGGCAACAGCATTTTGTGACATGGTGGTTGCTAGCGAGACGAACTTGGAACTAACCCTACGATCATCACATTATACGACCAGCATCGTCACGATGTTTTCCTTCACTGACAGCTCCGGCTCGTTCACAAGGATTGCAACATACATGATAGGCGCGGTGTCCGAAAACCATAACAACTGTACTTTATCTCTTCTGTTCTATAGTTAGATAATAATTAGTAATTTAAATGACATAGGTAAGTTAACCTTATACATATATATTATCTCTAACGTCAACGATAATCTAGTAACCAAAACTACATCCCTCTTTAATAAGTTATCCTTTTAATAATCCACTTTATGACAGCTATAAAATGATATTAGATATTTATGGGTGCATAAAACAGTAACTTGATTTTCCTAAGAAAGTTCAGTTGTAAATATACATATATATTTTTTATAATTGGTCAACAAAATGACTTACGTATTACTCGCTAATGTGTTGCGACGTTATTCTAAAACAAAAAGGTAGCGGAAATCAGTGTTCAATATTACTCAATGTCTCAGCAATTCCAGTGACTGACGTAAAGGTTTATACAATCAATGTTTTGCGCGAGGTTCAAAACAAATCTATTTGTACAGTAATTTTTACATTTTGTTATGTCATAACGTGCTGTTTATATGGGTATTTTGAAAGGTAGTTTTTAACTCGTGTAAATAACTTCGTACCTCTAGTCTAGAGTTTAGATTATCTTCATTGGTGTATAATTTCCGCTCTCTGTATTTTCTAATAAATTAAATTAATTATTGAGGGTATTCCGTTTTTTTTTATTTTGTGCTTTTTTTTCGAACTGACTACACTGTTGACCTGGTAAGGCCTCTACAGATTCACCGAACTACTAGGGAGCGCTTAAGGCACTCATCCGATTTTATATAGGCAACCAGCACAAGAGCGCACGGTGCACCTCGACTTGGACACGTCGCCGAATATCTTGAGTCTAACTAAGCTAACTATTATTTCATACATATATGAATTCGTGAAACATACTCGTGTACCAAGCATGTATGTTTCACGAACTTATACATGTATCTTGAATCTGACTCCTTTTTAAATTTTTTTTTATTATATTGGGGAAATCCGTTATGGATACGCATCCTCTCGGGTGAGAGCGTGGGTTATGTCCGATTCGCACGGACTAAAACCCCACGGTATACCGACAGACCGTACTTGTTGGGGGGCAAGGGTTCGTTTGGAGGTAATCACCTTATGTAACCGTCCCAACGGTCCGCCCAGCGGAAGGTGACCGCCGGGTTCCTACCTAATAGAGAGACAGATTGGGTACACTCCAGCTGCCTCCCCTCGTCAGCCGGACCTGTGCAATGAGGAGATGGCCCCCCGGCCCATCTCCTCAGGTTCTGCTACGGTGGAGGTAGAAGGCGGGCAAATCGCCGCCTCCTCCTTCTAGTTCTCCGTTGGCGGAGACGGCCGCTCAGAGGGTCATCTTCGCGGGTCCTCTCTGTCGCCTCCTTCTGTGAGATGACGTCCTCGCAGAAGGAGGCCATCGCTTCCCATGCCTCTTTGCTGCCGAGCATGGCCGGAACCACACTCGGCAGCGACAAGTCCGGCCCTACCGCCGCAGCCAGAATGCGATGCTGTTCCTCCCATGCAGCACACTCAGACAGAGTATGCTGCGCGGTGTCCTCCGCAGCGCCGCATTCATGGCATGCGGCTGTTGGCTCCCTGCGAGCGATCTGGTGCAGGTACAACCCGAAACGACCATGTCCGGTGAGCACCTGCACTAATCGAAATGACAGGGAGTTCAACTTCTCCTGGCGGACGTCGTCAATAGTGTAACCCCCGAACCACGCGTCCGCCAGGTCCTGCCTTCATCACCCTAGCGCGTCCTCTCGGCCCTCCTTTCTCTTGGCCTCAATCTCCCTGGGAGCTGGAGGTTCCCCAATTCTCTTTTTTGCCGCCGTGAACTTATACACGGCGGCAAGAACTCCCGCCTCCAGCTTCTAGGGTAGAGAGCCGGCGAGCGCAAAAACCGCCGCCGAGGCCACGGTGCAGTACCCTCTGATCGCCCTCAGTGACACAATACGCTGCGCAGCGCGTAGCGCCCGCACTTTAGCGGCACCGAGGGCTTTGGCCTACACCGGGACTCTGTAAACGGCCATCGCCCACACAACTCCCATATATAGTTGGCGGCACCCGACACTCGGCCCCCCAATGTTGGGGAGCAACCGGCCGAGTGCTGCCGCCGCCCTCGTAATTCACGGTCCGAGCCCCGCAAAATGGGGCTCGAATAACCAGCGCCCGACAAGGGTGAGCCGCAAATACTTCATCTGGCCCCCCACCTTGATACGTGCGTCCACCACCATTATGTGGGCCCCAGATGGTGGCCCTCGCTGAGGCCCATGAAATAGAAGGGCCTCGGTCATCTTGAATCTGACTACTAAGTTAATCTAAGCTAACTCCGTTCGAAAAGGGGATTAAAAAACAACCCAACCACTATGGTCGTATGGTATGATTGGCTTGTATTTATTTTGTGCTTCAATTTACATTGCAATACTTTGTTGTAACCTTCTTAAGTTGAATTTTTTTACTTGCAGTGTGCTTAACTTATTGTTTGATTTGAAATTTTAATATTACCTTGCTATTGGAGTTTACCAAAATCGATTTTGACATATATGAATGACCCTTAGTATAAAATAAATATATAGAAGAAATGTCGAGTGTATTCGAAAAGTGAACCGTTTTGTAAATAATTTAAGTTTTAATTACAAAAACTCATTCGTCAGCGTTCATGGCGGGCGCAGTCGGTCAGCACCTTCGGGTGTTAACCGAAAGAAAGGTCGATGGTTTGAACCTATCCGGTGGCGTTTAACTTTTTATTATTATTCAATAAGTATATTAATTACGTTTATTGAGAGCATAACACAATCTATCTCGCAAAAATGTAAATAATATATTTTTATTGTAACACAGCCGTCGATATTTTTACATTGAAAATATTTGCTACAAAATAATTGCATGTGATATATACGGAGTGTAACAGTATACAATAAGATTATTTTTAACAAACTTGTATGTATTTCTTTGAGAAGGCTAATCTCTAAAAGTACTTCAGGGATTTTCATAGGGTTTTACCAACTTTGTCTTTTTTTTGTTAAGATAATCGGTTTTAAGGAGTGAACGACAGTCGCGTGTTAGAGCTAACACTCAAATTTTGTTTATTTATTTATACATTTAATTCTCACATATATAATAATATATGTTACGGACCGAATGATCAGTTAGAAATTGTTAGTTGTTTGTACTGGTAATTGGTATTTGCTTATATTCCATTTTGCAGAAATTATTTTTTTCAATTTTGAGGTTATGTCTCTATCGTTGCTAGAAACGTCAAAGTGTGAATTTTGTACAATTAATTATTTCTAACATTATTAATTAAAGTTTTAACGTGATTTGACTAATCCATCACGCAATCAAGATCACAGAATAATAAGAGGATACTTCTTCTTCTTCTTACTTTTATCCCACCTAAGTAGGGTCGGCATAACAGTTTTTTCCCTTTTCACTACCCCTGACAGATGTCATCTCAGTATTCACACTTTTTATATACATATCATTTTTCACACAATCCATCCTTACCTTTTTCGGTCTTCGATTACTCCTATATACGTCTACTTGCATAGTTAACACTTTTATAGTTACATGATTTTCCTCTCTTTTCATAATATTCCCATATCATTGTAACCTATTATTCCTCAACTTCTCTGTCACTGGTGCTATTTTCAAACTTTCACTGACATACTCATTCTTAATTTAATCCTTTCTAGTTACTCTTCACATGCAAGGTGAATAAGTACAGATGACGTGATTGGACTTGTTATTATTCATATGGCTCGGGAATAAATCACTTGGTTCATTGCATATACTCGTATAGCATATGCTATAAGGGATTGCGTTGCGTTATTCTACAGTTGTTAAATGTGTCGGATAATAATTGCCCCAGAATAAAATAAACCCCAGTTACCAAAAAGTAAATATTTTATGTGGAATATTAAAAAAGTTTAAGGCAATATATAATTTCGTTCGAAAACAACGCACGTGAGTATATAACAGTTATATGTAGACAAAACAACACGATTCCACCAAAAAGAACGATTGCTTAGAGTATAATTTGCATATAAATAAATTTCGACATTGTGTCCAGGTGTGGGCGTGTACGCTCCCACGTACAACTAAATTTCACACGAGAACTATTTCGGGTTTCATTAAATACGTTTATCTTAGCGGTGGAGATACTGAATACACGTTATTTCCATTTGTCTTTAAATATAGTCGGTTTACAGTTAAAAGAACTCGTAAAGTATTCGTAGCTTGCTTTATTTACATTGTTTTTGGTGACAACGAGCCATCTTTATAGCTCAGCTTAATTATTGTTTCGATAATTTAATGTACATCCATTTTGCTTTGTTTTAATACATTGAAATGGAAAATGGTTGACTTGGGCACACGTACAGTACTCGGCGTTTCATTTAGCACGTCGGGAAAAAGAGTGAGACGTCCGGGCAAGATCGCTTTGTTTCGGTAGTGTAAAGCGTTCTCTCTATCACACAGTGCATTGACTGCGGTAGATAACCACATGGGACTATTGTAATTAGATGGTATTTGCTAGAAATTCACAATCGTCAATGAAATGTCGTGTGCTAAGTGCCCACTAATGCGAAACGCAAAACTATTACAGAAACAAGTTCAGTGTCATTTTATCTACCATTATTAGTATGTTCCTTCATATTTCACTGTCTAACTTCAGCAATCTCAATTTCATATATTTTGAGGAAGGACTATTAAATACACAATACCTTATACCACGATACCTTTGTTTACTACTCAAGCAGCGTAATTATCGGTAGTTGCGTAAAATTATGGTAAGTTATTATTATTGTAATCATTGTTGTCTAATGCTTACTTGAACTATAGATATTTGACGTCTAGGTCGTTTTCTTTTTGGAATCATTATTTTGGTTACGCTTTTAATTCCGCTTCCAAATAAATAGTAAGAGCCGATTCTAATTGTATATTTTACTTCTTGATTATATTGAAGTTATCCAATTACAAGTTCATTCAACAGAGGTAGCACAATGAAGATTGGTGAATTAATTCTGTGCCTGTGGATGGAAAATGAGGCATTGACGGCTTATTAAGTCGGCAATCGGATTGTCTGTCGTGTGTAAAGGGGTTATAGACTTCTTCAGCGGTGATATATTTTTTATCAGGACAATATAATTTCACACATGATCATTTAATCTTAAAATAAACCTAGCATACAAAAAATAATGCAGACTTATTAAAATGCACTGGAACGTTCCTGACCAGAGTTAGGTATCTACATAGACTGGGATTTTCAAATCAATGAAAACCTCAGTCACTATACATTTCCTACTCGATTTTGAAAAGTTCCCTCGTATATTTTCGAAATTTAAGGTTAAATGCTAATGAAATTTCCATATCGGCTTATAAATGACGAAGTTCTGAGGTAACACACATAACAAAAAGTGTGTGTGCTTATGACCACAGAAGTGGAGTGAAAACTTCTTTATAAAAGTACAACAAAAAGCCAACATCACGTGGTGTTTTCAGGTGCTCTTCCATCGAAGCATTGACGCGTCTGATATGGCGGTAATCGGACCATAACCGGTGTTGCCAACACTCTACCTGACACAGTATTTAGAGACCACTTTTCGTCACACAAAAAGGTTGCGGAACAGAATTTCAACGCTCTCCCGTAAGAAAATAAAACCTTACTTAAATAAATAAAACCGACTAAAAACTGTGTAATAAAAGCTGGCGATATTTTAATAAACGTGAAGCGTTATACTGAATGATTATTAGATGTCAAGATACCGGGCTAACTACCGAGGATTTTCGGAATATACGTCAGATGGTGATAAATCCGTCATAGTGCCTTGCAAGTTGGCATTACATCGGTGATTTGCGATGCATTATCGACTTGCAAAAGATCTTGTATTGTGCTGTGATTTTATCATTAGCCACAATGCTGTCACCATGCCGTGCTACAATTAGCAAAGAGAGCAGATATTTTGTCGGCCCATTTTAAATTTAATGTGATGTTATTTTCTATTGTCGTTTTTATTATACTGTAAGCTTTGATCACAATTTCACATGATGTTATGTAGTGTTATGGTTTAAATTTTGACCCGTTAAGTTTAAAGGAGGCTGGCTCTGAAGTGCACTTACAGGTAATTGGCGATTGGTTTTCATTGTGGCAATACCAGGAGCAGATTTCAAAATAGCTTTCCACCATTATATAGTTTAATTACGAAGTTTGATCTATATATTGACCTAAAATGCCACCACTGACACTGTCCACACAGTACACATAGTAGTCTATATTCTTCTTCTGATTCCTGGTCATATCTGTGTGCAATTTTATCGAAATCGGTTTAGTCCGAACTATACTAAATGACCCGTAAAACATACGAGACAACCAGACCAACGGAGGTACTTTCGCATTTAAAATTTTTAATGTAATTTATTGTACAAAGCTTTTAGGCGAATAAAGTAACTTGCGAAAACTATTAGTTATTTATTATACAAACAAAATTTTCTACTCATCGACGCTCATATTGGGACGCGTTAATCTCTTGTCAAAATGCGATTACTCAAATGTTACGTACATAATCAAGTAGACGTAGACTTCGTTGGTCCATTCAAATTAAATAATCCATTCAATAAACGGTAAATAAACGTTATGTTTTCATGTAGCAGTATTTGGTCCTATCAAAAAACATGGACTCTATTTGATGTTTAGCAGTCGCTACAGCCTATCGCTTGCTAATCAACTTTCTAAAAGGACCTCAGATACCAGTCTAGTTAATAGATGCATCTCGAACTTTCTTTACAACGGTCATTCACAATTCAGGTCACTAGAAGGAACAGTGTGGACAAAATGACCACAAATGTCCACTCAAAACATTAATTTTAATCGGATCAAATACGAAGGCAATGAAAACTATCTTCCATCCGTGTCATCTCGATTGCGGGAAGTTGTCTACTGTGTGGTTTTCGCGTGCGTTTTCCCCGTGTATGTCGAATCTCTGAAATAAACAAATTAACTCTCAGTGACAGCGATTCCGCACCAATAAAACCTAAAAGTCTACATGAAACGAGCTTACTCCTTCCTTAAAGGTTGCCCCTCGTATAGCGGGTTCAGCGGCGGTGATTACTTATCACCAGGTAACCAGTGTGTTCGTTTGCCTCCAATCGCATAAAAAAAAAGAATGTTATGCAACTGTGTCATTGTGAGATCTCTGAACGGTGTTCTATTGTTAACATTTGTGTGTATGGTGTTTTCAAAGTGTAATGAGTTTCTTTCATCGCAATACTCGACATTTTCAATTACCCTATGGTCTTAATCCCATAAAATCCCATAAGTATAACCATAATCGTAAGTAAGACGATGTTTTGCGAAACAGCTAAGTTATTAACGTAATTATCATGCGTAACTAAGTACCTTATATCATCTACGACTACTACTTCTAGGGTTGGCATTATTTTTTTGGTCATGTATATAAAACAATATTCATAAAATATATCCATCATTGTTGGGATTTAACACGTTCCGTGTCACGTGTAACACACACTTGTGATGTGATACTTACACTACATATTTGCATTTACATGATATGATAACTACTGAAAACGAAATAATTGCGTATGTATTAATATTGTAATGTACCATTTTATGATACTATATTTTTAGACAATTACGATTTTTAGACAAAATATCAAATGGCCTGAACGACATGTCAGACAAAATTGCCTTGGCACGAAACGTGTTAATTACGGGTCAGGCTACGGATTACATTTGCCACATTTTCTACAGAAATACAGCCAATATTAGTGTTGTTTGTTACTGGTTTGATGTATGTTTGGTCTCAAACATATACTGAAACATGAGCCCTCCAACTAAATTGTCAAGGAAATCATCCTATCTGTAAAATTGTTATGAATAGTGTTTTAAGAGACATCGTCGTTGCTAACATTGCTAACAGTGTTAGTTAGTTAGGGCATAAGCCCCGTGGGTACCTAAAAATGTCGTGTATTGCGATCAAAGAAATAATATTCTTGAAAAAATACGAAATTATATACAGTATTTACCGTCAACTAGACTTTAGATAAAACGTAAAACATTTTAAACATTACAACACTGTTCTGAGGTCGCACATTTCCACGGTCGCATTACATGAGCCATGTTTCTAAAATTATAAAATTCCGCAATTATGTAACCGTTATCAGGCGTTCAGTAAACAAATTTGACTGAAAATACATGGATAACTGAAGTCCTATTTTACATTATTCTTGAGAATATTTTTTTAAGTCGGTTTAGTTTTGTGGGAGGAAATTGGGGAATAGGAAGTTTTGATTTCATCTATTTTATTTAGGGTATAAACCCTCTGTCCTGCAGTTGTCTCTTTCGTAATCTATTCGGTATTTTAGGTAGTATGCGAGAGCAATAGATTTCTTTTGATTTCCTTCAAATGTCTTACAGATCGCGTCTCCTGCTAAGTTCGCCGACTGTATTTAAGTAGATTTTTGAAGTTACTATGAGATATAAGACGATTTGAGGACAATGGCGATAACGTATCGAGATCGATGTAGGACGGACCTTTAGTTTTTTTATGACAATTTCAAAATAAGTATTTTTGTACGAAAAATCCTTGTAAAATTTCATGCTCTAATTTAAATAAGTTGATGTGACAGACCTACATGTAAAAGGAAAATACAAGTAATTGTGTATTCAGAGAAAGCTTCAAGCAAATTGTGTTTCAGGTTATTTAGACTTCGAGATGACAACACGAGTGAACAGGTGTCTGAATAATTTATCCTTCTCAGGTCACTTAGTTCATAGTGTGATATAACTACATTAGAGAACAGTAAAAGATCTACTTAGTTGAATAGATTTTTTACTAAATCACATTTAAACAGTAAGAAGTCACGAGTGTTTTTCTGAAGAATAAAATGTGAAGTTATCTGTGTAGTTGGTGCTGATTCATATAGTTATTCGCAGGATTTACTGGTCTTGTCTCGGCGCCTCTTTAGCAACAGGTCTCTTCAAGATCTCTTCTTCTGATAAGAGCTAAATCCCCTACCATCGTTACTTGTTACGTGAGAGTTCGGTGAGAACGCTGTGAGAAGTAAAAGTAAACAATCAACTATAAACATTAAAAAACCATGTAATCGTGTAATTATTATTAAGAGTAATTTACAACACTGTAAATTAGACTATAAAATGATTGTGCATAGAGTTACTATGCTATCAACGAATATCTACACTTCAAATGAAAACTGTGATGTTAAAAGGAATCGTTATCATTAAGCGTTGTTGATTTCATGAATATAAGGAAAAAAGAAATGGATATATTACTTCTTATTCCAATTTCTTTCTTAATTTCTCATTTTTCTAGTCTATACCTGTTTGTTGAATAATAGTGTTAATTTATAAGTTTCTTAAGAATGTAGTTACATATAAAAAATAAGAATTTAATTCGAAATTGTGATTGTTAATTCAAATTACATTATATATTAAGGCGAATTGAAAACTTTGTTTCGAATGACAAAGCAAAGTTTGAGACAAGTCCTCCTTCCAGTTTTGAATCGTGAATGTAGTCTGAATACTTTTCAAGGTAAACGTTATAAAAGTCGCTTTTACGATGTTTTTGTTTTTCGTACTGTATTTCCTTTTTTGCCATTTGGATTGCTTTTAAAAGTTACATTGTTTACAAATTAAATTATGTTTACTTTCTATCTTATTACATCACGCTTATAAACGGAACTTCGGTTTTAAGGGACAAAACTTTATTACTGTGGAAGCTACGAAATATTGACGATTAAATTATGTTTTCTAGAAGCTGTCTAAAATTATTACTCTTGATGAAATTTATTACCTGTGGCTGTTTTCTTAACGTCGTAAGACGTGAAGTTTCTGAACATCATCAAAATACATTTTACAATAAATCAAAGTCTACGATTGTGGTATAAACAAAATTAGTAGCTTTTGTTGTCAAAGTTTATTTAAATTTTATCGCCTTTGTTAAATATTCGTTTGTTACTTGTATAACTATTCTCTTTAATTGTAGCCCTTTGATGTTCACTAAAATACATTATTTTGTCCGCTGTTGTTGTTGGATGTATTCTTAAGGTGGAAGCTTAATATATTTTAATACTTAACAATTACTTACTTTGTATGTATTACATATGACAAGACAATAACACGTGCTTACCTTCATTTTTAAATTACCTTTATCCTTTATGAATCTGCTAAGTATCTGTTTATAATGTTTAAGTTTATAATGCATGTTATAATTATATACATTTATGTAAACTTAAAAATTCACTTTACATTAATAAGATAATAAACAAAATCGTACTGAAGCTAATAAACGCAAAACAATCACTTATTACTAATAGCTTTTTGCTTAAATGTCCACAATTATCCTTATATAGTTCTCTATATGTAACCAAAAATCTGTAATCTCGAACAAATTTTAGGACCGAGGTTTATCACAGATAGACTGCTAAGAAATACATTTCTTAATTCCTACGAGTCACAACACGGTTTCCGTAATGACACTTTCCGGAAAAATGCCTCCCATTACTGTCCGAATCGTAACATACACAATAAGAGTTTCGGTAAGCCAACAGACATAATTAATTTAAAAGGCAAAGTACCATTCGAATTTCTTAAACTTCTCTCTTTATTCACATACTTATAGTAGGGGTTAAATATTCTCACAGTTCGTCTACCGTCCACTTGTAATTTTAATTCCGGACGAGCATTGGTAAAAATGCTTCCATTTCTGTGTAATACGTTGATTGAGAGTAAAGTCGGTAACAGAGAGTAGCCTTGAAACTACTGCGCCAACAAAAAAATATGTTGGCATGTTACGTACTCTTTTTGTTCTTGTCAATATCGCTCGTTTACAATACGGTTGAAAATCAATTGAAAGTCACAATTTTTGTTAGCGTGCCCAAATGTCTCTTTACGCTTCATTACAAGAATTAGATACCACCGGAATAACACACCGTGAAGATTTATTTACAACCTTCATGACATTGACAAAAAATGTAGCTAGATGTAATTATTTTTTACCATTTTATGGAAGTTACTAAACTTAAAAGTATTTTAAACCTAATTGGTCCTAATAAATATCTTAATACAAATTTTTGTTTGTTCGTGTATGTAAATTACCATACTGTTCATCCGATTGCAATAAAAATTCACATGCGCGTTGTCCGAAATATACATAAACATATGGATTTTTTTTCATCCAGAAACAACGTACGTTAAATCTATATTAATGCGAGCGAAAACGTGGGCAAAAGATAGTTGCTTTCCGCAAGTTCGTTAAATAAATGATTTTGTTATTAAATGAAAATTAGGTGCTATACCTGGATTTTATTTTTATAATTGTATTTTTTCCTATTTAAGCATTATAGTACTATTGACGACTTTATGTTAATTATGTTACATTTTATCCCGTATTGCTTAGTTTTTATGGAAAAGCGTAAACATTTGCAGCTTCAGATAGAAATACTCAGACAAATCTTCCATCTCCCAGTAAAAGGTTCGATAGAATCTATTATGCCGTTTGAGAAGTTATCGCAAACAAGCAATAGACATTTGTATTCTATTTATTTGTGTATACTATAAGTCCGGAGATAATGAAAACGCCTGTCTATTGAAAATGAAGAAAATACCTCGGCAGTCTTTTATTAAAGTGGCCACAAAATCCTGTATTGTTTCTTCAAATTTAAAATCAATATACCTGCCAATCTCAGCAGTTATAGCGTGAAACTACTGTTTATATTAACTAAAATAATCTAATATATATTACATATAAAATTAGACTTGGTGTAGAAGAAAAACGTTGAATAAAAATATATTTACGGCATAAAGAACTCAAAGCTGACACGATGATCTTCACAACTGAGACGAAACATTTAGTACAAGTAATTTGTAATAAAACATCAAACATATACCTTTGTTTGGTATTATATAAATAAATGTAACACCCTTTCTGAAGGATTTGTTTAATGTAACATAAAGAGGGGAGATATCAAAAGTATTAACGCCTGTGAAGACTTTTGTAACTAAATCCCGACAGTTTGAAAAAGGCTTCACTGATTTGTAGCCGGAATAAAATCACGAACGAGGGCGAGAAAAGGTGTCTATCGAAGGGATTACTTACAGTTTTGTGAGTTTGTCTGTTTGTACGTTTATCTAGTATAACCGAGTGATGGATTTTGTTTGAGATTCGGGCATCGTTTAGACGTTGGTCCGAATCTTAATATGAGCGTGAGTTTTATTGTTAAGTTGGGTCGTTCAATTATTTTTTATTCAAGTTTAATCTATGTATGGACGCAAAATAATTTAAAGATATATTTTTTGTCTAGAAATTGCAAAAATTCAAGCAAAAGTAGATGTATATTTTATGAAATTTTGTACTTATAGCATTACTAGTTGTGAAACAAGGGAAAAACGGAAAAAGGGAAGTACGACTAATATTGCGCCATTGTTCGTTGCGAACATTTTTTCAGGCTCATCGGGCTGTACAAACAGAAAACGTGGTGTATATATGAGGGACTCCCGCTGTGCGGCTTTTTTGTGACAATTATATACGTAAATAATTTCAGTTCTAATACTTCTTCAGTCTGCTATATAAAACAGACGTAGGAATTGTTCAAATTATAATATACTGGTATATTCGATTTATAACAGTATGGTTATGAATATTAGCGACAATGCAAATACATAATTACATATGATATATTATTTATCACACATTACGAATAATAGCTGCGATACAATATCACAGTTATTGTTTCATAAATTATATTTCATTTACGAAAAATAGCAGTCATCTCTGAAAGGTTTCATGCTTAAAATTTATTGTAAATGGAACAGTCCTATCTGAAGAATAACTTATGGTTATGTTGTTAACAATACCTCGAATCAAAACTATTTTATTCGTATGTAAAAGGAGTTACAACCTTGGCTCTTCTATATTATAAGTATTACGAGAATAGCGACACAACCTTACACGAAGTTGTTTAATGTCAAATTCACAGGTTCGCACGTTGTCGTGACGAGGTGACCTTTGCGGAGCGGCCTTTTGTGAACTCACTTGTGTTTAATACGTATTGTTATGTCATTTTGATAGATGTAACAGAAGCGACACGAGTGCCGGTGCTGTGACCTCGTTAACATAAGTGTGTTAAAACTGTGATTTGGTGAAAAGTGACCGGTTTAAAAATAGAACGTGATGCACAAGCTAGTGAAGTACCAATTAATTGTACGCATATTGGATTGGACGTCGGGTGTTGGTATCTCGTGTTGCTGAAATAAATTTTTATACGCTGAAAAGTGTAGGAATGCGATTTTTCGGTAACAAATGTCCTTAATATATTATATTTTTTTAATCATTTCTTTGCTTCTTTATACTGTGCAAGAGTAACGAAAAGCATATCACATAAAACTACTCGACGAAGTGTGTAACGCTTTTCTAGATATAGGTTTTGTTATATGTGTACATATTGTTACCGCTGTAGGTAAAATGAAATATAATGTGTTAGAAAAAAATATGTACTCGTACAGATAAAAATTTACTCATAATCTCACGATTACATTACATTCACACTTGCACTTTATAACGCTATAGTTACAGTCCGTTTGAAGATCTCTTTTGTTTTCTCTTCGTATTCGCTCCGATATCCAAAAGAGAACTCAACTTTTACGCACCGCGGTGTGCGCATATAACTTTCAATAAAGGGGTGTGGAAAACTGTGGTAGACGTCATCACTCGAACAGTTTGATAAATTTCGAAACAAGTTTTTTAGTATCCTGTTGTATTTAGTTACCACGATCGATGAAGCAATTGTTTATTTGTATCAAGTTCGAAAAAAATATAACCACATTTTTGTAGGGGCTAGATAATTATTAGGAATTAACAGAAAGATCAAAATTTTACAATTTTAACTTCATTCAATCTATGACTGACATTGCTTATTTATTTACAATACTGGCGAAACTGCTGGTAGAACTTAGCTATATCGGTTGTTAGTAATCTATTTGTCACAGACCTCGGACCTCAAACCTGTTTCAGATTACAGATACTTGTTTTTGGTTACATATATAAAATACTAAATCTATACATAGATAAACGAAGTTAAAAACTGTTCAGTAGCAATTTCTCCTTAGTTTGTCGATTGATTTTCTTTGTTTTATTATTTACTGGTTTTTGACGTGCTTTAGTGTTATTAATGAACAAAAATTGGAATTAGTTTATTTTTCACACCATCAAGTATATTATATGTATTAGAATAAATTGAAAATTTATACATAAGGACGTCTTTGTACAGATCCGTAGCTGACGTAAAAAAATGTAATGATGATCGTAACACACTAAAAAAAAAACAAAATAATAAAATTAATGAATCATGGTCGAATTACGACCACAAGATGACCTCTAGTATGGATTATTATTATATGTAATATTGTATCTAATAGTTAAGCAAAAAACTATAATGAAATTTAATAAGCAAGGTTATAATTTCTTTAACCCTAAGCATAAATACGATTATTTTATATACTATATAAGTTTTTGTGTATGGGCGGCGGTGATTACTTACCATCAGGTAAAC
Organism: Antheraea assamensis; assembly: GCA_035772565.1. NCBI lineage: Eukaryota > Metazoa > Arthropoda > Insecta > Lepidoptera > Saturniidae > Antheraea > Antheraea assamensis. The sequence continues at coordinate 2,940,362 of JAQQSE010000067.1, forward strand.
CGTCTGTTCGTTCGCCTCCAATCGTATAAAAAAAAAGTTATAGCGTTTGACTACAATCTCATCTGATGTTAATTTTTCTTTTCGGACTGACTACGCTATTTGCCTGATATGCCTTCACAGCTTCACCGGACTACTAAGGCGAGCGCTTAAAGCACTTCGCAACAACTAAGTTCAAGTGTGCCAAAATGGCCAAACATCGGCTCGGGGTGTTGCCTTGTATGCAACACCGCGAATCTGTCTAAGCTAAAAAAGGAATAATACATATAAGAATTCGTGGACACACATGAGTACCGACACGTGTGCCTCATGAATCAAACGTATATTTCGTATCTGACAACTAGGTAATGTCAAATTACGATGTTGACCAAAAAGGTAAACACAATAAACCTAGAGGCGACTGCTTCTTTAAGTGCAGATGCCGGAACACATTTATAATAATGCTTAGGCGAGAGATTATCAACTTGATCGTGGTACTTAGCTAGATCTATTTACTACTACCACGCTATAGTTTCATCACGATGTTTTTCTTTACCGAAAACTCGGGTTCATTCGCCAGGATCCATACCTACATCGGTCGATGCGGTATCTGGACACATTAAGAAAATATTTTTATTGATTTCTAAACAAACGGAATAATTAAATTTATTAATAAAGAAAAGCAAAAATGTCGATACCTAACCATATATTTTTATTGGACGTCATACTTTAATTATACAATTAAGATTAATCTAACAAGATCTCGTGTTTTAATAAAACCCATTAACTCGTTTTGGTTACAGAGATCACAGTTTCTTATCAGCTCTTTACTATAACGGGGTTGTTTTCCTAACTGATAGTGGTGTTTTAATGTTCAAAAACTTTTTTTTACTAGATACATTCATAAGCTTGAACCTTCTTTACGCAGTTGAGTAAAACGAGTTATCACCTGGGTTATTTGCAAAGAAAAATAAATGTTGTTCTGAACTATATTTGGCTGCCTTTACACGACACCGTCTTATCCATGTGAAAACGATTGCGCGCAAGAAACAGTGCGCGTGTCATCGAGTAACAAAGCTGCGAACAAATATAAGCTGTTTCATAATTCTATGGCGCGTATAAAGACAAAACAATAACAATCGTTCGTGAATTCATGTTTGCGCTTTCCCGTGTTCAAACTTGCACACTCTAATCGCGCATGAAGGAGCGTGTCGTGTAAAGGCAGTTAATGAGAGGTAACTTTGAAGTTGGATATCAATTCGATGATGTTAGTTACAACTTTGAATATCTGAAGAAAGTCGATAATCACTGAAATTTATTGATTGGTCTAAATCGGGTGATGTTAAACAAAATCACCGCCTACTGTATGTACATTTAAAAAGCATGACGTGATAAAACTTAGACTTACCAGAATTTCTATACTTGAAAGATACGAACGATACATACGACGGAGAAACGAAGTGTGTTGGATAAAAAATACCGTGTTCTTCTAAAGCTGACAATAAACTATGGTTAACCTTAAACCTTCCTTTGTTTGCACTTTGTCTCTCGGTCTGCTATCATGGCGGTGATCGAATGCGCACAACGATTTCTTTTCCTTTACATTTTTTTGGGTAGGAAAAATATTTATTTTAGAGACACGTGTAGGAGTCTACCATCTCGACCCCTCAGACTGCAGACGGGGCCCCTGATGAGGGGACCGACACCTGCCGGGGATGCAGAAGTAGTGCCATTGGCAGTTCCTGCTCCCCGGCCAAATAGGTGTGAAAAAAAAAAGGTATCGCATATACTATAATTTTTTATTTAATTTGATTAATATAATAGTTTAGTTACTTTTCGCTTTTTAGTGCCTTCTTGTTGCCTTAGTGTTTCTTGATATTGAAGTTGGTTTATTTTTTTTGTAAAATTTTTATTATTAAAATGTAATATTATCATTTACTTCTTCTGGTCTAGTCAGAAAGTATAGATTACTACTTTTGTATCCTCACTTACTTGAAATAGACCAGTCGTCGTATCATTTTTCTAGTCAAGGGCAATAAATCAACATGTGCCATATATCTGCGGACCGCACATTCATGGATTGGGTAGTAGTCATATTTTTTATTAGTGGTTAAAAACCGATAATCTTATAGATGTTATGCGTATCAACCTGTGAAGTCGTTAATGGGCCAGCTCAATATACTAAGTATTATGTAATTGTTTTCTAAGACCTTAAAAATTAGTTTCAGGGTTAAAATAAAATCTACTTTTGAGAAATTGTGTCATGTAATTATTGGTCAAAGATGTCAACAACCCAATCGGATATTACTATATAAATAACACATGAAGTATTATGGAAGCGGGTGCGAATACATAATGTATTTTAAAAATGGGTCACTTGATTAATAGGTCTTATTTTTACATACCAACAAAAATATATTCCCAGTTACTCGTTTACTTCATTTTTCTGTCTCGCGTACTTTCATTTAGTTAATACATATAAGAATCAGTTTTGACAATAATTGTCTACTAAAATTGGTTGGTATGTTGCGGGCCGCACTAATACCGAGGCCACATGCCACATGTGGTCTGCAGGTCCATATTTGATGACCATGGTTATAGACTTTTCAACCAAAACCCTCAAAAAGACATGTGTTTCGTCAATTTTTTAAATTCATTAAAACGTTAAAAGTTGTGTGAGATTGTAGCCCAAACCTTAATTCTTCTTTATTTTTTGGCTCTGTCACGGTTTGTGCACTAGCCAGCGTCAAGTAACAAGATTTTGCCAAGTCAAGTGTCTTGTGATAATTATAATGTTCTAACAAGATGGTGGTTGCCTTGTTAGAACTTTTCATGGAGTTTTGGTGGCATCTCAGAATGCATGCTCCGTGGTATTATTTCCCATCCACTTCACTTGTGCATAATAATCGAACTATATTACGTAAAACACCACCAACATTACAAAATATAGAGTCTAATAACACAAGATTATGAATAAAATATAAAAACCACTACATGACAGACTAAGATCTTGACAAAAACTGCCAAACCTTAATTTAAAATAACAAATAATAAAAGCTGGTGGAGTGTGAATTGGACATACACTAGGTATCCCAACTCGATGAAATAAAACACAAACTTTTTCGTAAACACATAAAACAAATATAAAGTGTAATGGAACGGAAGCCTCCGTGCTCAAGTCCGTGTCGTACTTTACCGATTTAATCCGAAAGCAATATCAGATGGTTATAAATGTGTACATATTACATCTTAATGTGTAATATTTTGTTATCATTTTATACGATAAACTTATATTGGATTGAAAAATGAGTTCTAAGGAACTCGGGATGATGTAAAATGCTTTTAAGAAAAAATGATATTTTTAAAATCCGTTGGAAACGTTCGCGTTGTGTACCGTGAAGATATATTGTAAATATTTGACAAAGATGCTTCCCACGGTATACGAGCTCCCACGAACATTTTACTGGCAACCAAGTTATATTTTAAAGTTTAGAATTGATACGTATTGTCGACGTCTGAATATACTAATATTATGTCGTTTTAAAATTAAATAGCTTGAACACTTATCTCTGAAACTACTTTTGATAGCTTATTCATAAATAGGGTACCTAATAGCACGCTACGACGCTTAGGGACGGATCACTTACCATACAAAATATAGGTCAGAATATACGAGAAGAAACTGAGAGAAGTAATAGAGCGAGCGTGTATTAAAATAAAAAGGAATTTGAACAAAATATTAATCCGACTTTAAAAATCTAAATAGTAGAACGTTCTTGGACATAGGTAGCTCAGTCTTATTTGACATAAACCAACCAATATTGCAATCACTTTCGCTATTCAATTTTGAGGAATTTCCTGATGTATCTTCAAAAACATTGAAATGGGAAGTTCTCAGGTAAGAAACATTAAAATAATGCAATCTAATTGAGAACATTCTCTTTTTGAAGTCGCTTAATAAAGAGAACGAGAACTTGTGACTCGCATCGTTCCTTGAAATGCTATTCTAGTATCTACATTTATCTCGATGTATGTAAGCTCGTTGCATTTAATCAGTTTATTGGCGCGATCGATAGAATATCCTTTTACTTTGTGTCGAAGGTCTTCGCTTTAATACGAAGTGCATGAAAGGAGCTTCTCGAGTAATGCTCTAATAGTTTTTAAAGACCAGTTTTTATTTTATTGTTTGATGATAAATACAACGCAATTCAAAAATGACGAGGACTACTCTGAACTCGACGCTTTGAAGCTGGATATATTCTGGATAATTTTAAAACGCGACAAAGTAACGACCGGTTATCATGACGGGTTATCATGTATTTGTGATGGTAACGATCAAGTCGGGGATAGACAGTCTACAGGCTTGATGACTGGCTATACGTCAGTTGATCCTGCCAGGTGCCGCTATTACGGGTATTTCATGGTAGTACTTATCCAATCCTATTATATATCCGATTTTCTATCAACATTTCGTTTTTGGCCAAATAAACGTAAAAAGATTATATCGTTCTAACATCATGTAAGTAAGTATAAAGTATGCTTAATGATAACAGTCACGTCACCATCAAAATTTTGGTGGTATTTTACAGAATAGGATAAATGTGATTTTCTAAGTTTCAAAATGTTTCTAAGATTTTACTAAACATCTTTGTTTATATACTTTATAGGTTAACGTTTGACCACAACCTCATCTGATGTTAAATGATAATGTGGTCTAAGATGGTACTCACGCTATACCTAGAGGGAGACTGGCTCTCAAGTGCAGCGGCCGGAACACACCAACAGGTGCTTGGTGATCGATTTTCAACTTGAGGGTACACTTAGAGATAGCCCTACCACCATGCTATGGTTGTATCCCTAAAGCTCCGACTCAGTTGCCAGGATTCGAACCAACGTCCTTCGACGCTGTGTCCGAACAAACTACCAACTGAGCTATCATCGCTTCGCTTCTAATATATTAGTAGGTAAACATTCAGTTCAACTTTATCTCACAATGTTGAATATACTTGCTCAAAGTTATTAACATTGGTGAAATCAACAACTGTTCTCAACTTAACTCGTATTATATATGAAACTAAAAGGTTGACATAGGTAAAAGTTTCAGCGACGCTGATTGAAGAAAAAAAACTTCGTATTCCAATTGAGTCTTTACAATTAAAAATGAATCAATTCCAAACTTTGCCGTTAATAATATTTTTGATTCTTTTTTATGATGTTCAATGTTTTACGCGTATAATTAATATTTTCAAATGTAACAACATAATTATAAAATGACTATAATATGCATGGTTTTTGAGTATAACTTTTGAATTGTAAAAACAGTGGTTCACTTAAATTGCAGCATCCAAGTGTTATTATGTTTTATTGCATAATATTTCACGTCGAACAACACAAAGTTCAAATGATGATTGTGAAGCGAGGTAATTATAGTATTTTCGTGTAACTCGGTGAAAGTCGAGAGCTTCGCATAATGTCTGTTATTAATTGTGATAATATGGGAGTATTTTTTGTAACTGTAGGTTCCGTTTTTTATTTTAAACTTTACTGTTTTTTAATTGTTTATAGGTTTCAGTGTTTATGTAAATTCTCACTAGATATATATTTAATTATTTATTAAATTACAACAATATATATATATATGCTTTTCTTATGCGATTGGAGGCAAACGAACAGACGGGATACCTGATGGTAAGTAATCACCGCCGCCCGTGGACACCTGCGACATGAGAGACATCACAGATGCCTTGCCGGCCTTGAAAATTAATGATTAAGCCTATTACAATTAAGAATTTAGGTTTACACATTTAAAATATATAGATATAGAACAAATTGATGCATTCATGAGAACGAGGCCTTATCAAGGTAGTCGGCTGAATTTTTAGTATTACTATTAATGGTATGTATGAGTGGTTGAACTTATTAGTATATAAGAGTTTGTACTGTAGTACTGTTACTAGGCCTAGCCTATCTCACAGGTATTGCCGTTTTCCCAAGTTTTAAGTAACGATCTTCAAGCCAAAGACAATTCGGTCTGCAGTACAACTTATGGAACACAGTTACTATGCGACAGATTTCGGCTAGTCAGCTGAGCATTAGAGAAAGTTGTACGACCATTTTACACTTTTTTCATCAAGGTGGAAAACCGTCAACAAAAAATAATACTTATTATAGGAGTTCGAACTTACGTGGATCACATGCTACCACTAAAGAATCATTGCTCCGTTCTCCCATTATAATACAGCCACTAATTATTGAGTTACATATCTAGTTGTCAGTTCCTGAACCTGGCTGTTAGCTTGTTGAACCTGTAAAGTTGTTAGATTGCTATAAGTAAATCTTCTATTTATATATAAATGAATTGCTGTTCGTTTGTCTCGCTAAAACTCGAGAATTGCTGGACTGATTGGAATAATTTTGATCTTGAGATATTTGTGGAAGTTCAGGGAAGGTTTAAGCGGTGAGAAACATAAATAATAAGTTTATGAAAATACTAAAAAACATAATTTAATTTTCAAATACAAAATGTTCCTAGCTATGAAACATTTGATATCTTTTGTCATTTTAGAAATAAAAAATTGCCAATCGTTTAGTCAAATATTTATAGGTGCGTTCAGAAGTTGTCTGTTTCATAGCTGTAGTATGAGGTCCGATTTCTTTGGTCTGTTTTGATGGAATACAAAACAGTTCTGTTTCAGAAATAAAAATAGTACATGAGAAAGCTTTAAATCGAATAAGTGCATAACTGTGTTGCATTTGTAATGTAAATAAAAGTTTTGTATTAAATTTTGACCACATTTCACACAAATATATGTAAGTGATACGAAGATCACCGGGTCATCTAGTTAATAGATAAATGTAAATACATACAATATACCTTGGCTATAGATATTAGTATTGTATGTAGTTGAGAAGTTTCCTTCTCATCTGTTCTTACGGATCCTTATTTATTTATAAATAAGAATCCTTAAGAACAGATTCCTTTTGGGGGTGTTTGCTAAAGCAATTTTATTGAAACAAATTACAAACTGTAGCTATTCGATTATTTTTTAATGAGAGGTTCTCTTTGTTATTGTTTTAATCGCGTTTTAAAAACATTCAAATTGATGGTGCCTAACTAACTCCCTCACAACATAATATGGTATAAAGTTAGAAGCAGAAGAAGTAAGAGCTATATAATACAGGCTTTGTGTTTTACCTTTGTCTTTATACTTATCTGCCACCAGGTAACGTGCGTCTAAGTTCAGAAGTAAAGCATGTGTTTCCAGAACACTTTTATAGGAAACATCACTAACAGTTTCTAACTCGTCTGATAAAAGTCACTTTTTTCTGGCCGATGTAATTGATAATTTATCAAGATATATTTCAGTTATCAGATTTGGACATCCGAATAAATGGAGGCAATATTTAGATGTTGTTTGTCCTTATAGTAAAATGGAAAACGGTTTAAATTGTTAAACGTGCCACGTATTTTCCTGTTTCTGTTATTTGTTCTTTTGTATTTTATCGCTCATGTTTTCAGTTTATTAAATGTATTATGCCCGCTATGCTAAAAGTAATTTATTAGTCTATATCGTTATAAGAATTCCTACGTACTTCTTCAGGTTGATTATCTCTATGACAAATTTCTTTTTGATCGATTAGAATGTTTAGTTATGAAGAGATAACACATTTACATTCGAATCTATTTCGCATTACTACAGAACAGCTGCACCTAGTTGACTAAATCTTTCTTCGTCGTGTGTGTAATTGTTAGGACAAGGTTTGTAGAACGAACGTTTGAAAAATCGCACGAAAAAGAGATTGAATTTGGGTTACAACATCTTCATATGATAACGCGGGTGAGTAAATGAGACAGCAGACAGTAAACAGATCTTCCTAAACTATTGACAGAGTCAACATATCCACGTTCATTTTTTATTTTTGGTCTGACTACACTGTTGGCTTGACAGGCCTCTACAGTTTCACCGGAATACTCTAAGGGGAGCACTTAAGGCGATTTGCATTCACGTTCAGTTACCATTTTGTTTCATTACATGGTTGTTTAAAATATTTGCCAATAGATGGCGCACTGTTGTATTTGTATATTTTTTGTATCACGCTGTCAAGAGTCGCATTTGACGTATCTGTGTTGAGAAACTTTTATCAGGTAATGAGCAATATACATATCTATATCCTAATCAAAGTAATCTATACAATGGTCGTATTGTAAAGGGAAGATTAGACTCATTTTCTTCCTTGTTCAATCCGTGTGAAGAAGGGCCAAGTAGCTACTTTAAAATATTACTAGCTGTGCTCAGAGGTTTCATTATGGTTTAACTTTTTCTGTCTTAGGCTCGCGATACTCCGCGAAACCCAACATAGTCAATCTGTACTATGACTTTGTTCTAACTTAGACTGCTGACAAAGTGACGTCACTGAGCTTATCCGTAAGCACTGTTCAATTAGTACCCGGTGAGCTTCAAGAAATCGGCTGTCATGCTTGCAAGCCTGATCGCGAACTGCGACAACTGAAAGGAGATTCTCTAATATTCGTTCATCACCATATGCATATATAGTCCTGACTCAGTCGTGTACAGGTCGTTACCACTGCATTTAGTTGCTGAACATTCACCAGTTGATTCTGTCACTACTATACATGACACTATGGTGAATATATGGTATTCGTGAGTGAGTCGTTCAAAAGCCCAGTATAACTCTACACCTGCATTTTGTATGTTAATTGCGCTAATCCTAGTGGTCGTAGTATTTAATTATTCACATCTGACTGGTAGTTTTAGAAATTAGCGCGTTCAAACAAACAGAAAATAATCTCTTGAGCTTATAATATTTATATAGATAAAGTGTGAATTGTCTAGACAATTAGGTCATGCATGCGGTCAGGTAACTTTAAATATAGCTTAGACTTATATGGCCGACCACTGCACTCGATCGTAGGCGACCTTCTGTATACTAATAAAAAGTTGAATTGCATTGACAGTTCCACATTACTGTTTCAATCTTAATTTCTGTAAATTGGGTATTAAGTTATTTTCTCAAAATATAATAATAATAAATATAACATATTAACAATATACAAGTAAATATTAATGTACAAGTAAATAATGAGTATAATTTATTTTTTTTACAAATTCAACTTAATTCGCATTATAATTGTAATAATTAATAACAATGTTTACTATCCGTGAAATAAACAGTCAAAATATCTATACCAATGTCATTATAGTCTTCTTTCAGATTTCTACTGTATGACACTCCTTGTATTTGATGTCTGGAATAGAATTGTCATCCGTTACACCATAAATCAATTATATATATGTTAAAAACGTGGAATTGCATTCTCTAGTACGCAATTACACTTTAATCTATGACACCGATAGCGTTTGAAGGAAGTTGGAATGAAACGACGCATGCTGCTTTTAGAACTTACTTATTTGTTGAATATGCTTGAAGCGATTAAGTTTCTGCGAGTTCCTCGTTTCGATTAGCCATAACGCTACCTTAACTGTGACTTTGTATTTATTCGTGAGGTTCAATGGGAGAAATCTAGAAATTACTTGAGTGATCGTAAATAATACATAGTATTTTGTATAAATTTTATTCATTGTGAAATCATCTAAAGTCTTAAAATATATTTAACCAATTGTAATGACTTTTTTAGATGTTTCTTATAATTCCTGAAGTTCTATGAGGCAAGATATATAGGCGAATAATATATTATGTTTAAGAATCGAGAGCCTAAAATCGCGTAATGAAAACATTGCTTCCTCTACTTTTTTCATATCATATTGTCTATTTGTCTATTTAATAACATTTATAACTTTCTATCAAGTTACTAAGATTTAGCTTTAAAAAAAGTTGGTTATAAACAGTTTACGCATGAAGGTATCATTATATAGCAACTACTGTCATTACACGTACAGTCGAGTAGTTAAGTGAGAAATTATGTTCCCGCATTGCGACGAACTTTATGTACGACATACATAGTAGTTACATATGCAACTTTTCGGAGCGAAGATAAAACTATGTTAGCGAGATCCTGACGTGAAACTATTGCTATTTCAGAATCTGTTCAAGTACTAATAATCTTAACCGTATACTTACTACTTACTATACCGTAAATTATAGGAGTGTTAAATCATTATATTGTTACGTCTGTAGGTTGATCAAATGCCGTTTGCGACAGAATACATTTATTTATTATTCTTATATACAACATTCATATAGGCTCTATCATATACATATATATAACTATATATCTTATAATGTTGCACAGTCGCAGTCCGCTTGCAAATTTCTTCCTATTGCTTCTCTTCGTATTAATTACCATGTCTAGAATTTAATTCTCGGACGCGGCGTGCTGTATATCTTTTAATAATGGAGGGTGGAAAACTCTGGAAAGCTGGCGTTATTATTCGAACGAGTCGACAAAGTTCGGATCGGGCTATTTTTATAACTATTTTTGGGTCCCACTATTTTTGGTTCCCACTGTCGATGAATCATTCGTTCATTTGTTTGTAAGTTCACATACAATATAGCGAGTTGTAACAAAAAGTTTATAAAGAAAAGTGACTGCGTTGCCGTTGTGGTTAAAATGTCGGTTCATGTTTCATTGTGTAGTGGTTCAAGTGGCCGATTGCTGCTGTCACTGCGCTAAATGTCGTGGGTTCGAATCACGCACAGAATAATTATTTTATAAACCTCGAATGATTGTTCTGAATCTGGGCTTGCTTTGTATAAGTGAGTGTATGTGTGTTAAGTCTCCACAGCGTAGTGTTTGATCCATAGAGTAAGCGGTTTTTTTAGAAAAAAAGTCATCGTTATCTTTAGCGTTTGGAACAAATTGTATAAAATTATTATATGGTCACCGAATAAAACGGGTTTTTATTAAGTCATCAGCTCGACCTTATGAATATATTAAAATTAAACTTTCATAGATGCATGTAACTATTAAAGTCAAGGACTTATAATTCTGAATTCGTTGGTTTTATAATTTACAAGCAGCCCCCCGCTACTTCGTCTGCGTTTATATCTTATCTTTATCGTGTGAATCTACCGGCTTATGCAGCGCTCGCCGAAATAGCCGCTCAGATGACAGGTTTTTTTTAAATTCGCTTGATATTTATCGTTATTTTTACAATTATTAAACCATATATTTAAAAATGACATTCTGATGTACAAGCTATTTTACTATTTTGTCAATTTCATTTCAGTGGTTTTTCATGATCCAACCAACCTCACAAACGTTCTCTCTCAAAAGGTCAATAAAAAAAAACACACAATAAGTTCTTGGCCATGTCCTGTCTTATATATTTATAAAAATTCCGAGAAAGGAGTATTAAGTTTACATATTAATTTAAAAGTTTTTTAGTTTTGTGGTGTCCATACGCAAAAGAAACTAATTATGGTTGTTAATAAATGTACGTTACGTCGGTAGCATGGAAATGTATCCTAAAAGAAGTAATTACTCTATCGTTGATGTCGTAAAGAATTATACTCTAGGTATGTAATAAAATGAAGAAATCAAATTATGTACAAAAGTAAATTGAAATAAGTGTTGACATCATTTCTTTGATCTACTTAATATCTTATATTGACACGGATTATTAGAATTTTGTATTAAATTTATGGGAAGAAAAAACATAATAAGAGATGTCGTGAAACTGCCAAATTTCACTGTAAAGCATTTAAATCAATATAGTAATATAATTTAAATCATATTGGATTTTAAGAAATCGTACTTCTCAGTTTCATGGCTAAATTAAGCTATAATACTCGGTTCTTGATTTGGCACGTTGTGGACTCAGATAATGGGTTAAGTTCGATTCCGTATATCGTTATCGTATATCTGTATCGAATCTATTTCTATATCGTATATATTTGTCTATTGTAGTAATTGCGCTGTGCGGTAGAAAAAGTGCTGTACAAACCGAAGCAAGCTAATGTTAATAGGATGTCTCACTCTTCTTCTTGACGTACCAGATCAAATGGCGGGTAGCAAAAGCTCGTAGATTTTAATCCTCCTCGGAATTAATAGAATACATCGTAAATTTTCGAAAAGTAATATTTTACTTTGATAACATTGCAAACCAATTTGTAATAGTATGAAAAATATTAAACATTTAATATATTTTACAGGTAACAATGTAGTGCGAACAGTGAGCGAATAGATGGCGGTAAAATCAATTTAACCGCAGTGGTATGTACAATTGACTTTCCATCGAATCATGTTGTCAGTTGATACAAACTAAAATGCTGCTGTCATTCGTTTTAAGGAGTCTGCTTGCGACTGTACAAAAGACTGTATCGTACGTGTTTATATAACGGTTTTGGAATGTTTACGTAAAATTTTAACGTCTACCTTCACGCAACTCTTTGATGTTTTAAGCTAAATTACTTAATCTTTTATATTGCGACTCTGTTTTATTTTTCACTTATAGTCGTAATTTTTTTATATGTCATTTGAATTCAGTTCCTGTTTTGTAATGTAATCGTGGTGGTAGTGTATGTTATTTTTAATGGGGTAGGTGAATATGAAAGTCGTGGTGGTCTTGTGTAAATTTATTTATATGATTTGGTAAGATTATAGGTTTGAAGGTTGCGAGTAAACCTTAACCCTTGAAGACTTTTCTTCTAACCATTGCATGTGGGACATAAGAGTAATGTAGATTTCTGACCATATGGACTTGATAATACGTCGTGTGCTAACAGGATAAAGCTTCATGTTGTCCTACTGACGAGACCTTAGCTCACCCAGCACTGTGATACAGTCTGTTATTATTATTTAGCTAAAGGTATAATTTCACCGGGTTTTAATAGACTTTATCAATCCCAGATATTTAGTCCATCTTTCCATACCCATCCAGGGCTATTACCCTCTTCCCGAAGGAAGGTATGGGCATAATCACCGCGCCAGCCAACGACGTATTAGCGATTTCAAACTCCGAGAAATCCACAGTTATGTATTTTCCCACATACGGTGGTACTACAAGAACATTCTCATATTCAGGTTTCCTTCACCGTCCGCCCATAGTGTTACTAATTTAAATTTTCAAGAATGGTTAAAAATTCGTTGGTATAGTCGGACATCAGATTAATACAGATTAATATTCCACCGGTCAAAGCACTTTACCACCACGACTTTTTCACGACGTCCATCTATCTTTAAATATAATTTATGCATATGTGTTATGTCACATGATTGGGACACGGGGTTTCTCGTATACCATAAATATTGATCATAAGTGTAATACTTTACATCAATAACTTACATCCCAACGTGTGTTGGATGGGTGTTACCTAAGTAATTATTTTACCCAAGTAATATAGCTTATGGTAAAATGCATTTATTTATTTACAGATATAAATTTAGCGACTGTAGTTTCGTTCTCAAATTAACTTGGGTTCTAATATATGTATGTCTACATGTCGGGGAAAAAGTTATAATATGCTTGTATATATTAGTACTTATGATGTTGCCGGAATAGCTCTTCGCTATAGTCGGACTCGGTAGATGGCGCTTTTGCCGAGATATATATATTTTTTTAAATTACTGTTAGTTTTTCATAAATATTTGGGGTTTTTAAAATAACAATGACAATCTTAAATTTTCAGCTTCTCAATACTTACAATTTTTTTAATTCAATATAGTAGGACTGTGTCTGGTTACCGGATCCTTTAGTTGTACAATAAAATTGCGATTAAAAGATTTTTCAAGTACGTTTGAACCGAGTGGAACAGTTTAGTGTCACTGGTGACCCACATTGTACGTATTTTATTTTAACTGCATTGTATAACATCGTTGTGTTTAACCGATCGCTTTCGATATACCAATGTAATATTTATGCAATCGTCATACCAATGTGACTGATTACTGTGAGCCAATTATACATTGATTAATTTAATTATTGATAATACAATTGTATGTAGCGTTGTGGAAGCCATACATGTTTAATTGACGAACTATTTACGACCAAAATCATGATTAAACTGTTTGGTACTATAAACGTTTATGTGATGTTTATTTTTACCTTTAATATGGGCTTTATCGCATAGCGACCACGATGCCCCTTAACGACATCACAGACATATTAATATACAATACAATTCATGCTCAGATCTTAAAAGCTTACTTTGCGATTCTATATAATATTTTCACTATCTGAGACAGGGTCTAACAGCATCGAATAATAAGTGAAGGTTTAATAAGTTTGTGTGGTTAATATATGTAAGTTAAGGTAATTACGGTTACCGCTGTTGGCCGGACGGGTCTTTACAGCTTCACCGCGCCTTTAGGGTGAGCGTTTAAGGCACACAGCTACATGGTAACAAGCTCAAGGGTGCTAAAATGGCCGAACCTCGTCTTGGGTTGTTGCCTTAAAATAATTGTTATTTAATGATCACTTTCAACACACATCTATTTTTCTTATTAACATATTAAGTACACAACTATACGTTTTAGAATAATTTCGAAAATACATATAAAGTTATATGCTTAATATGTAGCTGCAATTTAATAAACACGTGAACAATACTCTATTTTAAAATTTCATATTATCAGGCCCAAAAAACAAAAATTTAATTCTATAGATATCTTTAGATTTGCATAGCTAAGATCAAATATAATGGCTTATTCTTTACATCCTATTAACTTTTGAGAATGGATGGATTTTGTCACTTTTTTACGTAAAAACTATTGAATTATTTTTATGAAACTTTACACCAATATAGCTTACAGATAAGTATAATACATAGAATGTAACTTTTCAATATTTTTTTTATGGGCCTAAATATAATGATAGACATCTAGAAAGTTTGAAACAATTTTGCCACCCGAGAGCTATCTAAGTGTGCGAGGTATAAACTATTTGAAAAATAATGTATCTATGATATCAATATTTAGAACTATAAATTGTAAGTATGAAGATGGAGGTATATAGGTGTAGAGATAGACTGAAAAAAGTATGACGTGAATACTGAGATGACATGTGACAGAGGAGACTGGAAGAGAAAAAACACGTTGTACCGACACTACTTAGATGGGATAATGCCTAGAAGATGATTATTTATAAAGGTACAAATGTAGATGAAGTCGGGGTAGTTCTGAAGGTAAATTACATGAATATGCTATATATCTGTAATTAATACCATCGTTACAATACTAGAAAGTTTGTGTGGTTGAACGCTTTAATTACAGAATCTACTAGTGTAATTATTTTTGTGGTTGATAACCCGTGTATTAGGGTAGATCCTACATATGAGTTCATCTTAAGATTTCAAATTAAGAAGCAGAAATGTTTCGTAAATAAAACCGCGGGTATAGATAGTAGTCTAGTAAGACGTCATGAGTAACGAGTCTACGTAGAACGTAGAAATTGTATTTCAAAGTATAATTGGAAATGTTTTTGATTACTCTGAATTATTATACATTTGCGTTAGTGGTCGCGCTTGACCGGGTCAGTCGGTTTGAAGTCAATTTGTGTTCCGGTTTGTTAGCTTTATATAATTAAGTAAACTTTGGGGCTTGAAACATTTTTTGTAGTGTTATTTCTAAACCGGCTACCTACCACCCTAAAGGGGAAAATCTATGGCCTATCACCTATTAGTGTATTTCCGGCAGCTGCACTTGAGAGCGAGCCCCTCCTTCTAAGTTTAGGGTGTTGCCATCTTTGACCACATCGTTATTTAACATCAGGTAAGATCGTGGGCAAACGATACAAGCGATAATGTATTTAATCAAATACCTACCGTTCGTATTTTTCACTGAAATCGCATATTTACCCACCAGATAATGGAGTTTATAGATTTATGCATTGCAAGCGAACTCCGAATCTTGTTGACCCGATTAACAACCTTGCATCTTGCATTAACTTTAAATGCATTTTGATATATTAATTGAACGTTTATGGGCGTACATATAAGTGCTTTGATTATGCGTTACTTAAGTTGATATCAGGTTATTAAAGACTGGATGTCCTTGGCGGTTTGGTTCGCGCTTAATTTTGTCCCGTCTTCGACCCTCAACTGTTACTGTTACTGTGTTCTCTCGCTTACCATATTTTCTGACCTACTCTTTGTATGGTAATTGCTCTGACTTTAAAGGTCATAGCGTGACGTCAGACAACGTATAGGCTCCCTTAATAAGCATATTACAAAATATAAAAAAGTTTTTTTAATTCTGACCATTCAGTTCCAGAGATTAGAGCGTTCAAACAAAAATACAATCTCTTGATTTAATTAATTTAATGGACCACATTCATTATTTCGTTGGACAGCGTGGTTGAAGACTGTGGAGTAGATAGAATTCTATAAATAAATGAGTCCGTATTCTATGAAAACTGGCAACCTCTATAAAAAATGTTATCGACATCAAAATATTGGTGTACTTTTTTCATATTTATAACTATATTCAATAAATCGTTCAGTAATCTACATGAATAATATTTTATACATTTTTCTCCTCTTCATTCAAACTAGGTTCTGCCTTCCTTCAGAAACAGTCCCTCTCTAGAGTGTATGGGAAGTTATCAGTAATAATGATCAGTTGAATAGTGAAAGCGTAACAAACAAACCAACTGCCCTTCGCATTTATAACATTAGTTGGGAGGCTAGTAAATTGGAAACTACTATTTCTTAAAATCACATTTTAGGTGTGACATTTGTAACAAAAAATGCTGTCAAATGCGGATCTCGTTAAAGACGCGATGGTCCGTTTCACCGTTCACGTAATACTATTATACGCTGTGCATTGATATTATAATTATATCGTTTACAGACGGTTTGAATTTTGACGGGTTGTTTGAAATAATGTTGAGTTCACACGAGCGGTTTGAACGCTGATTTCGCTTCATGAACATTAATTACTTTTTATGTACTATAGCTTTTTGTAGAACGTGCACTATTGTTATGAATTTTTTTTATAACTTAAATGTTACGTTTTTCATACATTATTAATATTTATTGCCGGGCATTTCTGTACACAAGGTTTATTCACTTTTAAACAATAACACCAAACCATCATATATGCTATAGTAACAAATAGTAATATACTTGAATGCATAACGATAAAAAAATTCATCAATTCACATAAGTCGTGGTGGTCTAGTTATTGACCAGTGGAATATCAAACCGATGGACACAGGCTCGAATCCCGGCATGTAGCACCGAATTTAGGAATTCGCGTGCATTTACTCATTTAATTGGTAACACTATCCTGCTGATGGTGAAGGAAAACATCGTGAGGAAACCTGAACCTGAGTAATGTTTTTGTTGTAATCACCGTTTGTGAGAAAATATAGAACTGTGAATATCTCAAGGTTTCAAATGGCCAATACATCGTGGGCTGGCGTGGTGATTATGGCTATACCTTCCTTCAGGAAGAAGCCTAGGGCCATGCAGTGGGCTGATAATAATGATGATGATGATGTATACGTAAATACGAACATCCAGTAATATAAAAATTGATAGCTTTGATTCGCAGCTTTACATTAGTTAATCAAATCAAAATCAAAAATACTTTATTCAGTTTAGGCCCTGACAAGGCGCTTATGAACGTCAAAGTTACCACCGGTTCGGAAAACAACCCAGTCATCGACGTCACCATCGTTGACATATTGATCCACCCTGTAATAGCCTTTAGACATTAAAACCTGCTTGATATGGTGCTTGAAATTAGTATCCGGCAAATCGGAAAGGTGTTTTGGAATTTGTTATAAAACCTAACACTATTACCTAAAAACTGTTACCGGTCCTAGTGAGCCTAAAACATGGAATGACCAATTTGTTATTATTTCTTGTATTTAGATTATGTCAGTCCTTTACGAAATCTAGCTTATCTAAGTTTTTGCGGATGTACATTCGATTTTCAAGTATGTATTGCGAGGGCAGAGTTTGGATACCGAACTCCTGGAACTTAGCCTTTAATGATTCGCTGAGGCCCCATATCAAAAATTGCTCGAACTGCCCGTTTTTGTAGTAAAATATGGTGTCTACCTCAACTGCTGTCCCTCACAGCAAAATAATACAGATATATCCTGTCTCTCGGGAACTGTACATTTTAAGAATTAAAGGTACGCTACTGGTCTGTATCTTTGGTAACGTATATGCATGCTGATCGGTATAGTATTTAAGGTATGCTGATCGGTATAGTATTTAAGGTGTGAAAGCATAATAAAAAATGTCCAAGCAGGCATAAGGACTGCCGACAGAAGTGAGTATTTAAAACACTGGAATAACTGTGGTCTTTTTGCATTTGTAAATCAATTTTAATCCGAAATATTTTTTTCTTATTTGTAAATTATAATTATTAACATTAGTCACGTTTTCACATCTATTAGCACTCCGAACAATAATTATATATATTTTTAGGCAGTTTATTAATTAATCGCACATTTAATGGGCTGCACAACTTCAATAATTCAAGACAAGTGCATTATTTAGGGGTAAATAAAAATTAATTTGTGCATATAAAACGCGTGTAAAGATGTACCATTATCTCTGCAAAAGACCGGTTACGAGATTCGTACAATATTACGGTAACCGATATAATTATGACGAAAGATTCCGTAAACGTCATATTTTCTATCATGTTCCGAAACTGTTATTATTATATAAGATTTAGATTTTTTTATTAAATATGCCTATAAACAGCGACTATGATATATAACGTTATTATTAAGCTAATTCAAATTATTTTCAAAATGGTGAAGCTTTATAGATTTCTATATAAGCCCAAATAAGAATATCGTTGTAATGATTTTAATTAATTTCTATGAATGGATAAAGTGTGCATACATAATACTGTGCATACATAATTATCACTGCTCAGTGTTCACTAATTATGTAAATAATAGCTAATCTATAATATAAAAATGAATCGCTAAATGTGTTGCTAAGCGCAAATCTCGAGAAAAGCTGAACCGATTTCGCTAATTCTTTTTTTACAATATGCCTTGAAGTACGAGGATGGATCTTACGGAGAGAAAAATAAAAAAAATTGCCTGAAAAAGTCTAAAAACAACACTTTTCTATACTCCCATACAAACGATTCGTAATAATACTTAAAACTCAATTTGAACTTTAATACTTTCGCATAAAGTTGAAGTGTCAGTGGAGAGGTTCCGGGAAGGCAAAACAATTGAGTGAAGTTAGTATCGTATAAATATTAATGTCAATATTAGCAGCGAATAGCAGAATAAGTATTAAAAAAATATTTAAAGAATCGACTGTTAGGCTGTACGAAGTTCGCCGGGGTCAGCTAGTTTAATATAATTGTATACTATTCATGTCATATGAAAAATAATAGGGAACCAAATTAATAATTATCATAGCATTTGTGTTAAATTTATGTGAAAAATAGCACTGATGCATCACACATCCTAAGCTTAATGTTTATTATTGCTACTTTATTTACATTAAGACTTCACCGATACAATCTACCCATCATGTAATATTTATAAAACACATATAGCAATGTAGATAAATTTGTGTTAGGTGCATAGTTATTCTATATTAAATACGTTATTTATATATAGACTTTGTATTAGAGTTACACAATATTAATAATAGTGTTGGTATGATAGGGGAATGACGTAGGTTAAGGATGGATAATCCACTAACATAAAGAACTTTAACATACAAACTTTATACATTCGTGACGAGGAAAGGTATGTTTGTATTTGTTCAAAGGGGACTAATAGGGACCACGTTGTCAGTTCAGAGAAGTTTCGACACTTCGTATATTAGTTGTGGTCACGTGAATAAAGAAACCTTATAAGGAGATCACTCCTAAGCTTATATGATTGATAACTTACACCTAATATGTATATATTTTTTACACATTTTGCATCTATAATGAAAATATTTTATTTGAGTTTCAATTACATCACAACTACTGAAAGTATTGGCATTGGATTATGACCATTCGATGTGGAATTTTTCGTAGATGATTCTAGACTCCTTAGTATTTGGATTCGATTGACCCTATGTAATTTTTCGTATTGCCACAAATTTGCCAAAAAAGGCAAACATCGTTTTACAAAAGCGTTACAAATTAGTTATATTTTTTTCTTATTATGCTTATTTATATAATTTCCTAATTATATTTAGGGAATATAATACTTGGAGAATATATTATAACAAATCATTGGTTCTGTTTGTACATTAATCTTTTTTCCAAATTAGCGAATAACTATATAAAGGCTCGCTTATAACGAATATGATATTAAGGATTGTCTATCTGTTTGTTTATATGGGTAAACAAAAAAAAACAATTTGACCGATTTTTATAAAATGCTGTACACCGGAAGTATAAGTAATTAGTGAATTAAAATTACTATAAGAATTGTCTTAATTTTTTTTTATCATAACATAATTAAATACAAAAATTGGATTTCTATTTATTCACAATCGAACCAACAAGGAATATATTTCTTCTCAAAAGAAAACATATAATACTTTTAGTAATCATAGAATATAAGTAAGTATGAAATTACTGGACGAAAATAATTACTGCGTAAAAAACCCGAGTCTAGCCGCGGGCAATACTACCTTTTTTAAAATGGTTTACATAATTAACAGTGCCAAAAACAATGCTTTTATTTTTAAAAGCTATGAGTAACAATAATATCTAATGAAGAAAATAATGAATAATAATATAATACATATTGGGAACAGTAACTGGTATTTTTTAAAATCATTCTATTTAGAATGTATTTTATCGTTTACTAGTTGCCCGTCCTTGCTTCGCAGTACTACTATGTAGTGAAATAAAATGGCAACTGAACAACTGTATGTCAATCTTTAATTCTATCAATATTTTTGAAGGTCTCCTAACTTTCTCCTGTCACACTGATTCACTCACTTTTTTATATGTTTAACCTAAATCTTTCACTTGTGCTTGCAATTATTTAAAAATTCATTGACGTGATAAAATCTTATAAATCGATGACCGCCGGCTGCACTCACGAATAAGCATAACTGATTGTCACGTTCCGCCTGAGCCCAGCGTGTAAGCGAGAGCGCGGAACAAGCGATAGTGAGGTGCGATCAGCCTAAGTGTTCGGCTTGTGACGCATCCATCTCTCTTTCACTCCATCGGCCGATGCGTCCGAGTAGAAGACGGACAGCGGCAGCACACAACCTACACGTGAACTGTTTTGTCAACTGTTTATAAAGTGAAGTGAAAAGTTAATATGGTTCCCATTGTTTATTAATTACAACAATTGTGGCAAAAAGTGTCCAATTTTTCATCAATGTTTTCTTATGACGTTATCACGTAAAATTAAACCGACTTTACAGACAACCAATTTTTTTTGTACAAACCTTGATGAAGCCATTCTGAAGTGATGCGCTTACATATATTCAGCAATTGCTTTTTAATTATATAGATTTCTTGGGTTTATGTTGCGTATATCGCGGGCGCTTTTAACAATTGTTAAATACCACCACGACGGTAGTTTATAGCTAATAAAGATGGCAATCAATATTAACTATTATATATATTTTTTATAATAGCAATGTCGTTTGTTATCTTTGATCGAGGAAGCTGAATTTATATCGGTGGGAAGGCGGCATTTTATTTGGTGCTTGTTAAACTTGTTCAGGTCAATGATAGCGACGGATAATATTAACTATTAGATGCACGGTCTAGACTAAAAATGCGCGCGAAACACGTATAAATATGGGAAATATAAGTTAAGTGTTTATTTCCGTTATTTTTTTTTAAATACAAAACTGTGTAAAATCATTAAAATATGTTTAATATTTAATCATATGCAGTATGTTTTTGGTTGTAAAATAATAATTCTAAAGCTAATGTGATAAACATTATGAAAAACAGTTTTTGTTACTTTTATATAAATGACGTAAATGTTTATTGGGAAATCAATTTTAATTTGAATATTTATGTAAATAAAATGAATACTCCTTACATTTCCGACAACTATTAGATAGATTTCGATTAACTTTTTTTATTTAAAACAATATTACAATAGCTTCATTTATATAAAGTTATTACAGTTTTAAGTTTCATTACGCGTTCAGCTATATATGTCTTCGTGGCGTGAAGAGTTGTGAAAAGCGGTATAGTGCCTATGTTCCTTTCTTCTATACATAAAATATATTGTTAAGCCAATAAACGACAAAGACGAAGTCGCAAGTATCAGCTATTTAGTAAAAAAATGTACAGGTTTTAAGCAAGTAAGGTAAATAAAAGATTTTTGGGCAATAGTGTTAGAGGTTTTACAATATGCTCTCAAAGCACACTACCGATTTACCGACTGATAAGTTCCAGCACCATGTCAAGCTGGATCATTAGATACATCGTGATGATCTCTGGAAATGATTGATTTTCTCTACATCTTATTTATACTTGTATCTTCGTACAATACTTGTATTGTGTTATTAAAATATATATACAAAAAGAAATAGGTAAACCCGATCGAGTTTCTTGCCAGCTGTTCTTTATGAGTGTGGAATGTTTTCCGAAACGATGGTAAGATTTGAACGTGAATTAAATAAAATATTTTTCATTTTGAATTTATTGTTCTAAAATCATTGTAGAACAACATTGTGAAAAAAGTAAAATTACGAGAATTCGAATAACAGAAGGTTTTAATAGAGATAAAAAAATGACAGATACAAATTCGTGTGCGTTAGAAAGAAATAGCATAAAATATTGACCACATTATTACATACATCGTGTTTTATAATAGTATTATACTTATTACGAAGGTTTTAGTTTGTTCCGAAATTATAAATGAAATATTTTCTGAGTAACAATGATATTTAATAAATTCCCTAGCAATTAGCATACAACGTAATTTAGTTTAATGTAAGGCATAATTAACATATGACGTTTTATTGTAATGAACCAATTACGCCTATGTTATTACTCTCTGTGGTTAACAATTTCTTATTTTACTTAAAATTTAAAACTCATTATTACCATTGATTATCTCCGCGTATATAGTTTGTTTTATTAATCATTATTGACAATAAAAATATGTGAAGACAATAACTAAATACTATACTTTGAAGCGAATACTTGCTCCAATATCCAAATTGCAATGTAGAATACTGACTGATTTTACAAACTAATGTCTAATTTCTAAGCCACGCTTCACGGCCCTGCAATCTGACGGCTTTCTCCGGTGTCGTGCTGTGTTCTACCCACTGGCCGCCCCTGGCCATTCACCCTAAAGTGTAATAATATAAGGCTATATAGTTAATCTACAGATTGGCGAACAAACAGGTCTAGATCGAATAGAAAGCTATACGAGACAAAACAATGGGACGTTATGTCGTACTGTAGTACTTTCACTTGAACATTGAAACAATGTGCTTGTAACTAGATACTGAACCACGAAAGGGGCATATCCATTTGTGATGTACAGGTATTCACGTTTCAGAAGTTAAGGATAATGGCGTATCATTGAATTTTATTAATATTATATGTTAATGTAGACCACATTTATTGAAGATACTGACTTAAAGGGCATAAGGTTATTCCTTCAAACATTATTAGTTTTAATGCTAGATTTACATGTTGCAGGAAGATGAAAAAAATAGAAATTTCATCAAATGCCTAAGCTAGATGATCAATTGATGGAACGACGGAAACTGGTAAAATAACAACTCTATGGGCTGATTTCCCTGAGTAATGTAAGTGATTCGCTCAATCCCTTAACTGTTTCAATAAAAAGGTGAAATAATATTGTTTAGATATTACAAATAGTTATTTTAGTAAACCGTGCATTAATAAGTTTGGAGTAGATAATACAATAATAGTCACTGTAACTCAAATTTTTATTCAAAAGTAATTAAGAACATTTCTGTTCTCTACTCAGCTGATACTTTTAAAAATTAAAAAAAGAATTTGTAAGAATCACGATACTGCGCTTGACGATTGCTGCCGCGACCGTCTCGCACTGTTCACAAGTCAAGTCACACCTAACGGATCAATCGACACTCTCCGCGAATTAAATTTCATCTTTTCGTTATAACTGTTAAGGGGTCTAATCAAACCCCTGTAGTTTTCATCTTTCCTGCAACAAATATTTCAAAGATCAATTACATTTTTTTATTACTTTGCGAGGTACGGGCGGTTATCTTTGCTTCCGCACACTCGCCACATCCTGTCCGGTAGCGACTCAATCCTAGGTGCGATCGTCCGGAACGGAGCAAAGTCCGCTGCTAAGCGATACAGTGACACTATCTTTTATTAGTTTACAACATATACGATGTTGGACTTCACACCTGCATGATCACATAATACTAACTAGTTTTAACTAATATTATAAATCAGAATGTTGGTTTTTTTGGTTTAAACGCCTTATGTACTAAACTGATCATTACGAAATTTTGAATTAGTAGTCCGGTGAAACTGTAAAGGCCTTGCCAGGTCAACAGTGTGGTCAGTTAAAAAAAAAAAGGAATTTTGAATAGACGTTATCACGGGTTATATGGTAAATCTAATCCAGAAAAAACGTACGTACTATTCTTGAGGGAGAGGTGAAATCTACATTATTACAAGCGAACACGTAAGTAAAAGTTAGTATCCATATATATAGGTCCTGTAAATAATCTTTTTTATATTTATGGTTAGTTGAACTTAACGAAAATAATCATATGATTTAAGTCAATATACGCATACTTACATAACATGTATGTATGTGTAGGTAGTTCGAATTCAGATTCAATTATGGGAATTGCATGTACGGTAGAAGCCCATATCTCTTGAGCTAACAAACATTGCGGTCCAGTGCTTTCAATGGCCATTTGGTTATTGAAACCTGTAGTAATATTCTACACGTTCTGTGAAGTTCTAAGTCCCAACATAATTTAAATAGATCGTCCAGTTTTACATTACAATACCAGATAAATAATTTCAATTAACATAACGTTAAGTTCAAGTAGTGACAGTTGAAAGGTGACGACAATCCCTCGCTGGTTATACTAGATGTCAAATACCGCGGCGAAATACAAATAAGATGTGAATGGCAGACCCTTTAAAGTGTTATGCTTAATCTCATGTTAGATATTATGGGTGTGAGTCTATTAGATTATAAATGTAGACATATACTCGTATTAATTGAATTATTTTCTAAAGATGTCTTGTTGAGAATTTTACTAGTCGTTAATGTTTTATTATAATAAACTGTCGGCCACATACTTCGGTCGTTGATAAAACGAAAAAAAATAATTATGTGTTTTTATGAAACTACGACGCAAATGAAACATTTGAATTGAGCCACTGGCACCACCATATTTGCCTTTACCCCTATTCCGCGGCCGGTTGTAATGCGATAGATGGACGAAAAAATTTGAGGCGATGTAAAAAAGTTTCACTGTATCATCTCAATTATTATGTATTCCGTTCTCGAATACGCAGATTGAAATTAAAATGTATAGTTGGATATCTTGTCTTCTATTGGATTCCCATAATCATTCCAATTTTCCAATCATTCATATTATATTAAAAACGTGATTTTAATACCATAAATCAAATAATTTTCCGAAAATGTTCAGTTAAATATCTACGACCTGGTAAAAAAATTCACTTGCGTCGTGGTTTCATAAAACCACCCACCTTTTATATAATGTAGTTCGCATGTTGTGCAGGAGTCCAAAGAACATCAATAGAGTTGCATCAGTTATATACTCCCCACATATCATAATAACCTGACATGTTCACGTTAAAAAATGTTTAAAAATCAAAGAAGAATTTAATAAACTTGTAATTAAATTCGAATGGTTTAATATTTTCATGGGAATGAAATACTGCTGACACTGGCGAATATTACCACGATGCCAATCAAATAAAAAGAAAACCATCTATGTCCGTTGCACAGGCAGGCTGAATTGAATATCAGCAAAGTTATGTAGAAACAAATAAAAAGAGAAAATAAATTTAGCATGAATAATGTTCAAGGTAAATTTATCTTTGTCGTTTATGAAACAATAATATATACCTTTACGATATCGAAACTCAAACTTTCTCACAATTAATTCGTTGCCCATTGAATTCTCCTTCCTGTTCAATGACTTCCATTATTTATCATAACAGTCAAAAATTTTAGCGCGTGAGAGAATTTTATTGGAATAAACACACAAAAAAAGTATTTTTCTCAAGTATGTTAAGATCCAAAAAGCCTGTGATACGTTTTATGCAGTGCAATTTCACGTTGAAATCGTAACGATAGCAAAAAAAATATTGTTTTAATTTTTACGGTCTGTTTGTTTCTACTAATCTCCGAAACAGATCAAATTTTCACGTGACTTGTTATATTCCACGTGGACAAAGTCGCCAGTAACAGGTAGTATGTCAATAGTCAATAACGCTGTTGAGTTACTTTACAAACATTTATTGTCATAAACTGTTGTCAATTATTCTGCTGTTGGGTGATTTTTTTCCTGTTTTCTAACACAATAATGACTATTCGTATGTTAACATTTATATATCTATTAGTTATTGCATTTTCCTAACTTGTTCACACTTTGCGATACTCCGAACCGACCATTGCTCTTGTAAGTAATAACGGACAACAGATAACCATAAAGCAGAATAACCATGTGCTTTAAGACTGTATATTTAAATTATTAATTAATACTGACCACTTCTATCATGATAGGCGTGTGCAAATATTCGAAATGAGGAATTCTTTTCTATGATTCGTATCGATATGAATATTAGAATAGTTTGAACTATTTGTGTAAATTTTGGCGCTCAAAATTCGTTAACAACTAAAAACGTATAGCTTTTACTATATTGGAATATTTTGTGTGGTCCTTTATAAATTAAGAAATCGGTTATAGTTCATAAAGAAAATTTACAGTACCGTTGAAAAAAACATTTTCAAATAAAAATAAACGACATTTAATTTCAAGAATGTGTAATTTTCACTTTTTTCCGCCACTTTTTGGCTAGAAATGGAGATAAAGTATTTTTGATTGCTCTTAATGGCTGGTGTCAACTGTGAGGGCGTTACTGGTTAGTTCGTAACATTATATAGTTAATGCTTATTTGACGCATAAATTTAATTATTTGACTAATCCGAATAGTTCGAATTATTTGTTTGTTCAATTCACATTTTGAATCGTATTATTCGGTTCGATTTGTTATCGATTAATTGGAATAGTCGCTATTTATTATATGTTCATTAAATGAGTAAGTTTTCGTTCAAAAATGTTATTTTAGGTCAGTATTATTTCCAATGTTTGACTTGCAATCTATAGATATAATAAAAATGAAGTGTCTATATATAACATCAAAATACCTACATTTTACTGATTGGATATGAAAGTGTATAAGCTACTTATAGTAAAAATCAAATTTAAAAATTTATGTCAGTTTGTCAGTCTGTATGTTCCGGGTAATCTCCGAAACGGCTGGACCGATTTTGACAGAAATTTTACTGACGGATAGTTAAAATTACAGCGGGTGACATAGGCTACTTTATTTTGGACTTTTTTTATATTATAGGGGCAAACGAACAGGTGGGTCACCTGATGGTAAGTGATCACCGCCGTCCATAGACATTAGCAACACCAGGGGAGTCGCAAGTGCGTTGCCGGCCTTTTAAATATGTGGGCCTCCGGCGCTCTCACTGACCGAACGAAACGCAACAGTGCAACCACTGTTACTTCACGTCGGTTTTCTGTGAGAGGGTAGTACTACCCTGGGCGAGCCGACCCATTCATGCTGAAACCAGTAATAGCTTCAGCGTAGTTCTACCACCTACCATACCAGTAGCCGTCATCCGTGGCTACGTCTGTAGTACTATCTCCAAAACGATTAGACCTATTTTCATGAGACTTTCACTGACAGATAGCTAATGTTATAAAAAGTAATTAAAGCTTTTTTATTTTGGACTAGTTTTTTAATCATGACTTTGTTTGCAGTACTATCTCCAAAACGTTTGAACCATTTTTCACGGAACTTTCACTAACAGATAGCTGATCTTATAAAAAGTAATTTACAACTATAAAAAACGCATGCGGAGCTGCGGGCAACGGCTAGTAAGAAATATAACTTGAAATTTTCATTACTTTCTTATACTGTGTAAGAGAGCACTGTAGGGGTTATATAGCAAGTTAAAGTCCCAAATATGTTGTTGTTGCTAAATCCAATCCAGCACACTGTTAGTATTTACATATTTAATGTACACGTTACATATCACAGTAGGTGGCATGCGTGTCATACCTATAGCTAGTTATAAATATGAATGGTTATTTTTTTTTTTTGTTAGTCTTTCATGTTTTAACTACGTCACCGATCGTGTTACAGATATCTTGACACAGTTACAGTAAAATATATAGGCTGCATTTAATCCAGAAAAGTAATTGTTTATATAGATAGGTCAAATCAACTTTTATGTGAACGAAACCGCGGGCAAAATTTAGTTTTTTCTATTATTAAACGATTACCCGCTCTGAAGGTAGATGCGCAGGGTATAAAATTTAGGTATTAGAGACAAAATGGGGAGGGGTACAAACCATGTCCCTATAATTACAAACACAACATAATTAGTCAAATAGCGGCGACCGTTCAGAAGATAAATTTCAATGACAAAAGAAGTCACGGGCGGTGACTAGTTTTGTATAAAAATAAGAAAGTATTATTACAATTTAATTTAATATTTCTAATGATTCAATATATAAATGGATACTTGTATATAACAAGTAGGTATTTAGCAATAGAAATAGGTGATAAAGTGCCGGCAAAGTCACCAGCGAAACAAGAGCGATTTGAGGAAACCTTGTAAACGTAAATGTTCTTATAAGAGATTCCTTACAAGAATTTATATGGGGAAATTGTTAACGCATTAAGTCAGGTCGAATGAAATGTGTTTACGCTTTCCTCGCGAAGTTTCCTGGCTTCGGTAGCTATAGGTAATTGATTATAGCTGTTATTAAATTTTAGACTAGTTGATGCTGGCGACTTTGTACATACATACATTAGAGAAAACTACGTATTTTGTAATTATTGATAATGATTAATAATAAGTCGTGGATCAATTCACGGTAACATTTCTAAATACGATTAACTAATTGACGCGATTTCATATTATAAGAAACTGAATTGATCATAGCGCGGTTTCGCTTATCGTATTTCTTCAAAATTTTCACAATTCATTAAACTTACACTGTAATATAATCCGTGTTTATACACCTAACATAAGACAGATGGGTAATATTCTGTTTCTATGTATTTTAAAATTCTCATTAGTCAATACTAGTATATTGTTGTTCAGTTTTAAAAAATCCACAAATCGTAGTAAATTCATACCACGTGTGCACATGCAATATGATTTTTTTTGTTACTGATTTCTTTATATCTATATAAATATATATATATAACCGAACAAGAATCTGTCAATACTATGAATATTTTTGCGAAACTCGCTATGTTAGCATATGTTATATTTGCACTCTATCACATTCACTCATTCACTTTTTTATATGGACCGTTTTTAATTCTTTTTTTTTTACTTTTCCGTACGGTTTTTACCAACATTTTGTTTCATACAATACCCCTGTCCTGGCAATTACACACACAACATAAGATCAATTAGCTAAACTAATGCAAGCGTTCTCAAGTATTGTGCTTACTTACATACATTCGCCAATAGGTTTTTAATTATGTGAATTATAATACATATTAGAGTTTGAGGTCTAATAAATCAATCTTATGAATGTGTAGATTATGGTAATAGTGATCACAAACGCCGGTCTAGATTCCTAATATTAATAGATAAAGTTAAAGATACAAACCTACAATGAAAATTAAAGTTTATTTAAGGTTTTTTTTTTTTGTATTGTCATGTCAACTTTAATCTGCATGAAGAGATTGATTTGTGAATCTTAATTGAAACGTCAAATTCAAAGCTCGATTTTGATTCAATTTTAACAAAGCAATATTTATATAAGCTCTACAACATTATCAGGGGTAATCGTCGAAATTGGACTGGACAATAGACTGAATTTCTTGGAATGTTTATTATTACTTTTTTTTTCGAACTGATCTACACTGTTAGCCTGGCAGGGCCACCACACTACGTTACTACGGACTACGTTATTATTACCACAGTCAAGTACTCTTCTATTTCTAGACTACTTAATGGAAATGAATGTATAAATTTGAATGTAACTCGTCGCTTGCAATTTCTCTGCAATTATTAAAATAAAATTATGTACTTTATTACACATACGAATATGTGTTTGAACTAAGCTGTGTATTTTCCGTGTCAAAAACAAGACGGTCACCTGAACGTTGCGACTGCGATATAGTTATTATGTGATTGCATGCGTCACGCGACCGCGATATTTTGTCGACGACACTTTTACTTTCGCACTGTAGCTTTAGGCTTACCCTCCGATGTTGTTGCTATGCTATATGGGGCTATAAAAAGGATAAGTGCTTGTTTACACGTTTTTACTTAATTGTGAGAGAATTTCAATGATTCGAACCTACGTAGATCAAAGTATTGTCCGAAGTCGCTATCATATAAGTCATGGAACTAAAAAAATATCAATATTTCAATCTTCAAAATCTTGTAAACAGACTACATAAATCAACAGTAATTCGCAAGCAAGAGCCTGTTACTTGAAAAACTCTGACAGCTGGTTTATATTTTTTTTTAACTGACTGTTGGACTGACGGGCCTTCACAACTTTACCGGACTAATAGAGCGAGCGCTCAAGCCGATCAGCCGCTTGACGACAACTTCAAGAGTGTCTAAATGACCGAACTCTGGTTTGGGCTTTTGCCTTAGATGGAACAACGCGAATTGAGCTAAGTTAAACTAACTAAGCTAATCATGCATATAAGAATTAGTGAGGCACACACGTGTACCACCATGTGTACCTCACGAAGTCAAATATATATTTTGTAACTGTAGGTCAATCAATGGTTATAGTATAATTAGTGTAGAAAAGCAAAATGGCGTTTAACAAACGGTTGTGAGCAAAATTATGACTTCTCTGTTAACAGAATCGATGATTAGATTGAAGTAGTTGACCGCGCTTTTAGCAACTCAGTGGGTACTTAACAAGGTATATGTCAGGTTATTTATTTATTTTTTACGTTTTAACAGATTATTTGTTCAGATTTGTTCGTATCTAACAATTGAAGGTTAATTGTAGTACGACGATGTAAACTTTACTGCACTTAGTTAGCCACGCGTCGCATCACCGTGGTGGATAACCGAACTCATCGTGCAGTTTGACCGCGAAACGACCGGCCGTGAATATCAATGGTTATGTTTCAAGCATATTATTTTCTTATTTCACCTTACCTACCATCTTATTTAATTTTTATGTAACGAAAAAAGTGATGATAATTTGTAGTTTTGTAATCTCAATTTATTTTTAGAATAAAAATATTTATGTTAATTTATGACCCTCAGTCACTACATACAATTTTCCCTTATTTGTTGATGTCAAGGACACACAAGGGTTGAGATTAATAAGTTTGGCCTTTGCCAAATTGAAACAAAATCAACTGGATTCTATAGTACGGCACTGCTGTAGTTTGCAAAAGTAAGTTGCAAATTGTTATATTCTGAAATAGGACGTATCAAGTTTTTCCTGTTTTATATTTCACTTGCTTTTGGTCGTAGTTTCTTTAGAGATAATATAGGTTTAACCTATCCCCGAGAATAATACTTCTTTCTGCACGCTGCGTTTGCCTTTTTCTGTACTCGTAACAACGTGCACGCGAATTTTCTTGATGTTCGGTTGAGTTATTAAGGCGTGAAAGTGTAACAAATCAATCAATAAATAAACATTCGCATTTATTATATTAGTCAAGATATCGAAAAGTACAGTTATTATATTAAGTAACATAATATTGAAGAGAAGTATTTTATAATACATTTTGAAATTCAATCGGATTTTTCTAGTAATGTTTTCTTTTAGTAGTCTCACAGTGGTCCAGTATTAAACATCAGAGGTATTAAGGTTATTATATATTAATATGTAAGCTCATGTTTAGAAATAGGTTATAACTAAAGCTCTTAAAAAATCGTACATAGTCGTAGTATGGTTTTATTAAAAATCTATTTATATGTCTCATATCGCATGAACTGTAAATAATATACAAATATATACAACTTCTAAAGACCTATTATTGTTCAAGCCTAGATCTTAAACATTTCGCAAACAATTATCTTTTATACAATTCGGAAATAACAGCTGGTTCACTGTAAAAGTTATCATGCTTATTATTGCCTGTTTTGTAAAAATTTTAATAAACATGTTTGTTAAATTCTATAAACTAGTTTCGAAAAATCATTAGTTAAAATTAACTTTCTGGAAACAGAGAAGTAATCATGACGTTTCATAGTTTCAGTGACCTATCTGTTCTCATTAATCTTGTGATGATAATCTCATTTCAACAGTCACCTGTACTTACAACACAAGTATATATCAGAATATGACAATCGGTTGTGACATTTTCTGAGCTCCATGAATGCCATCATTAATGTACGTAAAAACAAGTTCTACTGCTATGGATTTTAGGTTAATATTAGTTTTTATTCAAGGTCGTTTGTGAATATTATTATACTTTGTATTTCTAGGAATAAAAGTCTGGAACTCGTCCAAGATTAAAATTATTTCAATATACATTTTTAATCATAAAAAAGGACGAAGTACAAACGAATAGAGAGAAGTCGGTAAAACGTAAATTTGTCGCTTCTATATTTAATATAATTTAATTTTGTTTGTTGCATTTTCAAGCCTTAACTATTGAATCAATAATCATCAAATTTTGCATAACATTCTCAAAAGTACAGAAAAGGCGTTTAATCCATAAAAACCTTTAATCCACAAAAAAGTACATACTGTTACCGAAGAAATAGGCAAAGTCTAATGCCAGCGAAGTCGTGAACAAAAGCTATAATAGTAAAAAATACGTCTATTTATTATAAAACGAAATCGCCTTTCTTGTCTGTCTGTATGTTCTTTTAGATTTTAGAACGGATTGAATACAGTTTTCACAATTCTTTTTTCGTACATCTTTATGTTTATAATTCTTCTGTATGTGACTGAACTCCTCCGTTTAGGAAATAAAAAGCCGGAAAAGATTTTTATAAAAAAATTGTGTGTGTTCAGGTGAACTCAAGAATGGTTTACAATCACAATTGGACCCTGTAGGTGGTACTGCGTTCTGATTCAAGGCTTTTTTAAATATCAGTGCAGGATATCGTTCGTCGAGCCTTTGGTTATTTGTGACGCTGTTTTGATAGTATTAACTCTTATTCAACGAAAGATAGAAGTTACATTGGGTATTTAAAGTTGATCAAAATCGCCTTTAACAACATATTATTTCAATGGGTATTGTTACGTAAAACTATACGTGTAAAGAAAGGTAACAACGTGAGTATTACAAATTGACCATTTCAACTGGATAGTCACATTACCGACCGTTTTGATACACCTATCACCCCGCATCTGTCTCCCGTCCACCCTTACCAACGACTCTCGCGCGCGCACCTACACTTTTGCTGTCGTCAACGAAATTGTAATTAAATCGAAAACTGTGAATCTGTGGTGCTCTCCAAGTTTCCTGTGCTCCCCACATCAAATTGGTGAGAAACAGTAATTATCTAACAAATCTGGTCCGTAGAAGATATTCTAGATTCATCATCATCATGATCAGCTTATAAGAGGGCTCAAGACCTCTTCTCAAAGGAGGATATGCGCATAATCACCACATTAGCTCACGACGTATTAGCAACTTAAAACTTCAGAAATCCACAGTTCTATATTTTCCCACATACGGTGGTACTACAAGAACATTTCTCAGGTTCAGGTTTCTTCAAGATGTTTTCCTTCATCGTCAGCCGTTAGTGTTATCAATTTAAATTAGTAAATGTACGCGAATTACAAAAAAAATCGGTCGAGAACTGCGAACATCGGCTCGTTATTCAAGTGGTCAAACCATTAGACCACCAAGACTCTACTATTAGAAGCAAAAAAAAAGGCAATTTCTGTGAAGATTCTCGTAGTTTTTATGACTTTAACGCACTATAAATATTAAAACACCAAATACATGGATGTAAATCATTTAGACACTTACGATGAACATATTGCACCCATGCGAATCCGGGGCGGGTCGCTAATTTATTATGTACTAGCTTTTACCCGCGACTTCGTCCGCATAAGTTTTTTTGTTTTCTCCCGGCTATAAGTCCCCCTGCAACAATGTCCCACTATCGTGTTCCAGTCCTCAACTTCACATCAAAATTTGTTCAAAAGCAACCTAAGCTACATAATGGATAGCTCCGAATGTTTCCTTAGTAAATATAAAAAGTAAACAATGTAAATCGGTTTAAAATAGTACTAACTACCTACCTGCCAACCCCCGATGTTAGACAGTGTGACATCCGTAACATCGTCTGCGTAGGAAGTACTAACTTAATGCAAGTAGTATAATAATGTAGGAAGCTAAAAATAAGAGGCCTTATTACTGTAGTACATTTTTGTAAACTATGTTCTTTGTTTTTCTCTCTCTGGCCAACACATGGAGATTCTGTGGACTTGAAACACGTGAGCAAGCCACGTATAATTGTCCGTGAGAAAAACAACTCTTTTCTAAATTAATGCCGGCTACTTTTAATGTTTGCCCCTGAGCTTTATTTATCGTCATAGCGAATGCGATTTTCAGCGGAAACTGTAATCTCTTAAACTGAGTTAGGTAACCATCTATTACCTTACTAAATTTCATCAAGATCTGTTCAGCCTTTTATACGTGAAAGAGCAAAAGTCCCAACAAAAACGACTAAAAATCACTAACTCAATTTAGTTATCTGCCTACTGCCTACCCCCTAAGAACGATGGCGTGATTATTTATAGCCTATGACCATTTCTAGGTTATCATCTATCACCATACCAAATTTCATCAAAATCCGTTCAGCCGTTTAGGCGTGAAAGAGGAACAGACAGACAGACAGACAGACAGACAGAGTTACTTTCGCATTTATAATATTATATAGTATGGATCTATCTCATTCCCGCCATTCCGTTGTCGTAAAAGTTGTCTTGTTGTTTCATGGGAAACGCATGTTTTATTTAGATTCATTGTCGCCGTCTTCTATATTAGTATTGTAACTTTGTGAGGCTTTTAAACTCTCACAGTAATTTTATCGATTTGAAAAATTACGTCTGTTAAACTGTATCACTAATAGTAGTGCTTATTTAGCACCTATAAAAATGCAATAATTGTGGAATGTCGCGCTTAGTTTATTTCACTCCTAAATAAATAACTTAAAATATAATGTATTTGACACTTAAAACAAAATCGTCTGTAAACTTAGAATCACTCCTGCGACATCCCCAATTTAAAAAGGAAACAACCATATAGGCCTTCTCTTTCTAACATATAACGTTCCGTTTCCCACATGATTGCAAGTATACATAATACTCAGCCCTCTATTTACCGTTAAAGTCTGGTTAAAATTAGTTCAGCTCTTTCGGAGATTATTCCAGGCAAACACCAGATATTCACTTTTATTTATTTGTGTCAATATTATCACTACAGAAATTCGCTATACGTGTCTGTCTGTAAGTTCTCTTCATTGTTCTAAACTACGCAACGCATTTCGATATTATCTTCACTAAGTTTTTTTTTATGCCAAAGGGCAGCAAACATTTAGAGAATTTGTTCCAGAAGGTTTATATGTATAGTTCATGAATACTATATCTACGGAAAGTAGAGTAAAAATAAATGTGTTACAATGAAAAAAATAATTATGTGGGGTGCTTATATTACTAATCTATACATATAATAAGAATGTAATTCCAACGTGTCTTTACTTTTTTGATTTTTGAGAAAAAAATTGTTGCAAGTGTCTAGAAATAAGTAATAGAACCCATTTCGATCATTTTTAGAAATGTCTGTCTGTCTGTCTGTCTGTTTGCTTGAACAGGCATCACTGGTAAAGTACTAGGTTTCTGGTAAAACTCTAGCAAGAAAATAATCAAGCATATTCCTGAGCAACATTAATTTTTTGCTTGAGTAAAATCGGTTCACTCTATCAAAAGTTATTGTAATTTTAATGACGACGGGAGTTAAGTACGAGAGAAAAATAGGTAAGTAAATGGACTTTATCCTCATCCATAAACCAGGGTATTTTATAACATAAATAAACATTACCACAGTATTACATTCCTAAGACATAGAAGGAAAGAAAAGTGGTTAATTTTTTTTCATATAAGTAAATATTAATATCCTAAGAAGTTCAGTAATGAATTAATATGCATTATTGCAAATAGATGGCGCTCAACAGCCATTTTCTAAATCTATTACTACTATAATATACATTCTAAAAATTGACCACTTACATATATTACATATTTCTATTAATTGAATAACTTACTTTGTACTTTGTATAAGTTAAATATGATTTTTATTTTCCGATCACATAAGGTATATGATTAAATTTGTAAATTTCTAATTAGTTTTGTGTTGTAAATATTACAAGTTATTGAACCTTATCACATTTTAGGACAATTTTTTATTATAGTAAAAAAATTAGGAGACTAAAATTGTTCACTGAACACAAATGTAAGAAAAAATCATCTTTAGAACCAATAACAGACTACATTTTTGACGACAACAGATGGCGCTAAATTTATAATTTTAATGGTTTACTGTCGTAACAATATTATTGCAAGGAAGAGTATAGATAAAAATGAGATAATTTTTGTGTTTTTTAGGATTATCTTAAATTATAATTTTCATAACTTTACCTTAATGCTAATGTCTTAATTACGCTTTGCATTAATGAATACTTTTTGGCTTATGCATTAGGGAGCTTGCATTTTCTTCCAGCGGTACCATGGAGAAAAAAGACTGTAGGCAGTGCAAATAAAAGAAAGGATAACATAAAAATAATAATAAGAATAAGCTATGTGAAGTATATATGAATGAATATTATAAGCCCTCGGCTGATTTTTTAAGACTCTGATCTCAAAATGGCAGATTATGTTTTCAATTATTTTTTAATTTAACTAGATCGTACTTTGTAAATTTCATGGTTTAGTAAAAAAGTTAGTACAAATGAAAAAATAATTTAAAAATACATTTTACATGAAAATTATTATTTTACAATTCATAATTTGCTATTTTTCAAAGCTTTGTAATAAATCAGATATTTTTTAAGCGTATACTGCCAACAGTCTATTGACCTATGCCTCAGGTCTACATTCGTTTGTATAGAGCTTAAATATTTATGGTTTTGGACAGTCCAGGGGTTAATAATGCTTTTACAGTTGGTAAATTAGAACATTGTGTTATGTTACTCCTATACTTGCGTGTATCGTCACGAAGTTTTGTCCATGTTCTCAATAACTTTAGGTGTGGGCACACATTACCGTCGTGTGTTACGAACTATCTGACTGTATGACGATAGATGCAGCACGATAGCATGACTCACGGTTTTTACACACATCAAAGTAACTTGGAAGCCCTAATTTGAATTTATTATTGAAGTGACAAAGGGGTGTGACTATTATTAGTTTTTAGTCTGACACTTTACATTACAAATATAGAAGATATACAGATATAAATTCAGATTGTTTCATTAATCACTGTGTTTTGTATTCCGTTCCACGTGGACGAAGTCGCGGGCACAGGCTAGTGCTAAATAAACCTGATAATGTGCAACAAAATAATTATTGTGTTTTTATGCTTCTGATTCTCTATACTGAGATTTTTCATTACGCAATATTTCATGTTGAAATGGTTCTTTATGATATTATCAGCTTATATTAGTTTATATCCTATCTTCTTGTGGAATATTTAAATTGAAACTGTCTGCCATATGCTACCATGCTGTAACAGATTTTAAAGATCAATATTTCTATAGATTGTTCGTATTTAGTACCAGATCATGTTTGGTACATTGGTTCAGCTGTCCTGAATTAATAAAAGAATTATGGAATTGTAAATCTTAAAAATGGCTCCTAATTCGTATGCCTTTAAATATATGATTAGTTACATTGGGGTATTTGGTGTAAATTAACTATATATTCTAAATCGAAATAGTGCTTATTTCGTATGCTGAAGTGTAAATATCAAAGTATCAAAAAAAAAATATCACATTGTTTTACCAGAGCCAAATTCAAAATCTGAATAATCGACAATAGTCATTCAATTTACTAAAGAATCCTGATTATTTCAGGTTTGTTCCAATGTTACATTTTCCGGAGTGCCAATTTAAGAATAACAACGCGTCAGTTTGCTTTTATTGGCAACACGACTCCAAGAGTGATATATTACCAATAACGTCGGGGACACAATAAATTTTCTTTTATGACTTTAATAAAAATATGTACGAAGGATTGTTTTTCTTCTGTATAATATATGTATATGTTAGTGGGGTTATTAAAACTATGCCATTGACCATACGGGTGTACTAAAATGATCGGTATAAATAACTATTCGTTAGGAATACCCAATATGGACAATACTTATTTGCTATTAGCTAACTACTATTGGCCGAATGCCTTAAAATGGCTGCCCACTACTATGTATGGCTTTCACACGAGATCGCCTGACAACGGGACAAAACAAACACCACACAATCTGGTCGCCCCTGCTGAAAAGGTGACTAATGGAGTGTAGAACACCTAAATTCATAAGAGCACGAATCACTAACATGTTACTCGCCCCAATGACCGGCTCGTAGTATTTTTATATGCGATTGGAGGCAAACCATAGACACCTGCAACAAGAGAGGTATCACAAATGCGTTGCCGGCCTTAAGGAAAGAGTAGGCTCGTTTCTTGAAGATCCTGAGGATTGTATTGGTCTGGAAACGCTAGTTCATTCCAGAGGGCCGACGTACGTTGGAAAAAATGCACGCGAGAACTGCATATTAGGCGACTTCCAACCATCGAGATGACACTGATGGAATTTCATTTTATGGCGAATAGTTCGGTAATGGAACTCAGCAGCAGGTATCAAAATGGTCTCGTATAGAATGCAAACAAGTTACTGGAGCTACTTTACTTCTTGTAACTTTAAACAACTTTGATCACATATTTAAGTCTCATGGAACTAGGAAAATTATTTATCTTGTTATTTTTCTTGTTTGAACGGACTGTCGCTGTTGGACGGGATATTTTAATAGCCTCATCTGATTTGATGGCGAGCGTGTTAGGCATTCAGCTGAAATTGCCACTAGAACAAGGGATGCCTAAAGAAGTGGACGAACCTTTGATTGAGCCGTTGTTTTGGATGCAATTGAATCCAACTATCCAAGCGAAATGACTAATCACACATAACTAACAATAAAGTTGTGCTACGTCTATGTGTATACACATACATATGCGTTAATATATTTACTGATCTGGTAGAGGCAACTAGCCAAAAAATGGAAACAAAAGCTTTTTTACTGAATCTGTGTATATACAGTTGTGGGTGTGCAGGTGTGTGAGTTAGTGTCGTGCATGGCGTTAGCTAGTCAAACTTTTTGACCGCTCTGAAGATAGCTGCACAGAACACAAATTAAGTGTAAATATATATTATATGCATAACATCGAGACAACTTAAGAATAAATAAATGACAATGTTAAATTCCTATAATAATATTTTAACTTTCTTTTGTATTAAACTCTTCAATTTAATTCAAGCCCGAACTTGCGGCTATATTCAGAGCGGCCAAAAAGATTGGTTACGACTATACGTCTACAAATTACAATATTCGTACAATACTCAATAGAGATAATAATGTTTATGCATTAAGCACGTGCAGAAAAAGTTTTGTACTCTTTATTATGGTTGAATTTCGACTACTGTAGGACTATTAGTCTTGTGTCACTAATAAAAGAAAATGTTGACATTCACTTTGGTGCCTTGGAATTATCAAAACATCTTGCCCAAAGGAAATATTTAGTCTTTTAAATATATTAAAAGCTTTTTCATGACTAATGTCAATAA
Source organism: Antheraea assamensis (assembly GCA_035772565.1). NCBI lineage: Eukaryota > Metazoa > Arthropoda > Insecta > Lepidoptera > Saturniidae > Antheraea > Antheraea assamensis. Next base: position 2,980,281 of record JAQQSE010000067.1, read on the forward strand.
TCAAATCAAAAATACTTTATTGATTTGGGCCCTAAGAAGGCTCTTTTGAACGTCAGAATTACCACCGGTTCGGAAAGTAACCCAGTCATCGACAAGAACCGTTAAGAAATTCGATCAGGTTATTCTTTTTACATATATTTTTATAATTAAAATACATTACACGTTATAATAATTTCTAATGGATGCACAGAGAGGAGCTAATTCCAGACATCGCCATCGTTCCTATATTTATCCACTCTATAATAGCCTTTTGAGACTAAAACCCGCTTCACATGGCGTTAAACTTACAGTCCGGTAAAAGCCTTTCGTATGTCGAAGTCTAAAAAATGAGATGAGTATTTAGATCATACCGGTCTTTGACGAAAAACTATTAAAAATTAATGTAACCTTTGAAAGTTTAATAATATATTTTAATTATTTTTACTCCGTCGGTTACGTTTGATATTTTCTGTTATACTTTAAAACCCGTTTTTGTTTGCACATTTCAAAGACCTATTAAAATACATCATTTGCGGAATTGTAGCCTATTCTGTTTTTTCTAAGGCTTATCGAACGGCATTATTAGAATCGCATCAAGGATCTGGTTGCCCGTCACTAGATCTTCCCATTTAGAAATGTGTACTAAAGATGACGTAAAAAAATAAAACCGAGAAAATAAAGTACATTTAGATCTCAGTTCCATATAAATATGTATCATCGATTTATTACGGCGGCAGCACACCCGTAAAGTAACAAAGCCGTCTTTTTATATTCCTGTAAAATTTGTCCGTGTCCTCGCCTTGGTTTTAAAATTACGCAGACATTTATTTTCAATAGCACGAGGTATTTTTTGTTATACTGACAGAAATACTTTCATTATAAAACGTTAAAATCTTTTTGAATTGAAGTTAATTAATGAGGCATGGTATTCGTTAATTATAATATAATGTAAACTATACTTATAATATACATAAAAATATATTGTCGAATGTATTTTTGGCTATTTTTTTTGTGCGATCTCAGGTTAATGTGTATTTTTTTTTATTTATTATATGGGCTTTGTCGCATAGCGACTATGGCGCCCCGTACCGACATCACCGACATCTTGAGTTCCGCAATACAATTTATTATCAAATCTTGAAAGGTAAAGTCGCGATTGTATATGTCGAGGCGAAGATAAAATGACGTCTACGTAAGACTATGACGTCATTGTTATGATCTGATCGATCAAGCCACCAAAACTAATTGAATAAAAATGTTATCCGATACAAAAATGCAATACTGAATATACATAGTTACTTGGCTACTTTCGTCTCACTCGCGCTTCTTGTTGCGAGCGGCGAGGCAGCATCAGAGCTGGGCCCTCTGGCTGCGGCTTCAATCGCCTTTTGCGACTACAGAAGAGTCTCTGGGTGGTAGTACGCCCCCGCAGAAGCGCTTTTTCTTATTGGTGATCTTGGTTCTGTCTTGCGGGCCAGTGCGTTGGCTGGGATTCTGAGCTGGTCGTCTCGCTACCGACGTTTTTAATAATTTGAGACAGACCCCGCATAAGTAGGTCGATGGAATGATCATAGTTACGAATTATCCGTAGATGTAAATAGTCCAACTATCTGAGCAAGAATGCCCAGTCTCTTTTTTTTCTTGAATTTACTACACTGTTGGCCTGGCAAGGACTCCAAAGTTTCACCGGACTACTAAGGGGAGCGCTTAAGGCACACACCCTATTTCGTCGCCGAATATCCCGAGTCTAACTATCTAACTTAAACTAAGCTAAACTATTCAGTTACATAAATATATGAATTGGTGAAATATACATGTTTACCAAGCATGTATGTTTCACGACTCCGTACATGTATTTTGTATCTGACTACTTTTTTTTTCTTTTATTATTGTGGGGAGATCCCTAACGGATACCCATCCTCCCGGGGGAGAGAATGGGTTATGTCCGATTCGCACGGACTAAAACCTCACGGTGTACCGGCCACCTGCTTTGGAGCGGCATGGGACCGTACTAGGCTAACACCATGCCGCCCCCAGCGGTCAGCCTGACGGAATATGGCCGCCGGGCTCCATCCTTATAGGGAGGTAGCTGTGTACATGATCAGCTACCTCCCCTCGTCAACCAAACCTACTTGTGCAAAGAGGAGACGGGCCTCCCGGCCCGTCCCTCAGGTTCGGCTACGGAGGTGGATGGAGGCGGCGATTTGCCCGCGGTCCGCCTCTCGGGCACTCTCCGCCGCCTACTTCTGCGAGATGACCTCCTCGCAGAAGGAGGCCATCGCCGTCCATGCGTTTTCGCTGCCAAGCGTGGTTGAAAGATCTCCTGCTACCACCACAGCCAGAGTGCGGCGCTGCACTTCCCATGCAGCAAACTCGGACCGAGTGTGCTGCGCGGTATCCTCCTCAGTGCTACACTCGTGACATGTGGTGATCGGCTCCCTGCGAGTGATCTGGTGCCAGTACCAGCCAAAACAGCCATGGCCGATTAGTACCTGCACCAGTTGAAACGTCAGGGAGCCCCACTTCCTCTCAAACCACTGCGGCAGGACCGGGTGAACGGCGTCCACCATATATCGTCCATACCGCGCGTCCGCCAGGTCCTATCGCCACCGCTCTCTAGCGGCCCCCTCCCCTCTCTCCTCCTACTCTCTATCTCCCTGGGAGCTGGAGGCACCCCCAAACGTTTCCTTGCCGCCGTGTACGAATTAACGTCGTAACGTAAAATTTTATTTATTTTAAACGTAAAAAACGTAAAAAATCTTTAAACGTTTATTATACGTTTAAAAATAACAGATGATGTATTGTGAAATTATAATTTTTGTGTAAAATGTATTTTTAATGTATTTCTACATTTGTACGAAATTATTTTTTACTAAACCATGAAGTTTACGACGTACGTTGTCGTGAAATAAATAAGAAAATATTTAAAAACATAATTCGCCATTTTGAGATCTGTCTCTTTAAAAAATCAGCCGAGGGGTTAAGATGCGAAGAAACAAAACTTCAATCGAACATTAATTTATAAAACACACACGAAATATCCTATTAGATTCGTATCTTGTTCACTGCTCCCGTTAAATTATTTTGTAGTATAACATAGTAATTTTACGCAACTCAACTCACACGACATGATTCTCAAGACTGCGACCTGAATTGATCGTAAACATATCGAAATGTACGCGGGCACATCGCTCGGCTCTCGATCCCGGAACAATGATAATATTGCACAATTGTATTATGAAACAGTTTTATATTCGCAAATGAAATAATAACAGTGCCGTATTCAGGAAGTGGTCACTTGGGACATTACCACCAAACTAACAACTTTGATCGACACTGAGGGAACGTACTTACCGGAATAATTAAATACAGTAAAATTAGAATCTTTACTGTATAAGTCAAAATGTGTTGTGTACGAAATGAGACGAAAAATATCAGAATGTTATTATTTAACTAGCAGGCCCGGCGGACATTGTCCTGCCTGATAATAGAAAATATATATTTTTGTGCTTAAAATGCTTAAGATAACTAATGTGTTCAATTTAATAAGGATTAATACTGTGTTCGTTCCTCTATTCCTATTACCGCAGTGTATGTGACCATGTGCCTAATGATTACATTCTCGTTGAGTTGTCAAAATTTTGTATCATTATCAATTTAGTCAAGCTTAAATAGATTCCATATAAAGCCTCACTGTTAAGTAGGAAGTCAATGACAGCGACTAAACCGCGTGGTATGGAATCTTGCTGTCGTAGGTAGTCACAGTTCAGTCTTTTTCTGTAATGTTCGGCTACCGTCGAGGGGTTAACTCGCTCTGGGTCCAAGATAGGCCGCGCTGCGCCACATTACCCGCCCGTACTTATTACTTTGTCGTTATTGACTAGCATACTACGAGTATTCGTTGTTTTGGTAATTGCCCTACTTCTAAGAGTCATCGCAATAAAATTGACAAACAATTTTTCATATGAGACTGTTACTTAAGGAAATTCGCGCGTTCAAATAATAGACAAAAACAGGGTATGTCATAAAGACACACGATAGAAGTGAAACTTTTCTATTATAAGGAAAGATTGTGATTAAATAATATACCAAAAAGCTAACGTCTTCCCAGGCCTTTACGTCGATGATCGGACGAGAACTGGTGTTTTCAACGCTGTACTCGACACAGTTACCCCACGACTTTTCGGTACACAAGAAAATTGCCGATCAGAATTTCAAAGCTTTCTCATAAGAAATTTAATTAATAAACATTACTTTAGCTTTATAATATTCGTCTAGATAAAAAATGGTAATGTTGTGAACTTTCCATTTCACAGTGAGAATATGCGTAACAATGAAAACTGTTTTCGGGTGTAAAGATTGTATATTTCATTTCACACAGAATTAGGGGTTCTTTAATTTAAATAATGATTTCGAGGTAAAGTGAAAAGAACGCCGGCACTCCTGGTGCTTATTTAATTATAATGTAATGGCTACCGAGTGTTTTTCTTTATAGTTATTTTACAATGAAAAATAAGGATAAGTTTTGCTAAAAATATGTGCTATATAAATCAGTACTCGTTGCTTTTTTTCTTCATCTCGGTGTTCAAGGGACTTCATAGGAATTATATGGCCAAAGATAGTTATGCGCTTAGTCCAGAAAGAATTACCTTCAAGTGCAGCTGCTGGTACACATCTATAGATACTTCGTGACACACTATATGATACTAAGTAACTAGGTGAACACTACAAAATGATTTAACACCACGCTATGCAATCCTACTATTCCTATGTAATCAATACCTTTATGAGAATTCATTATTAAAGCTTGCCTTCGGTCATAACTCTATTAATCTTCAGCCTACTTTAGTTCACTGTTGGACGTAGGTTTCTCCCAAGTGGTATTCCTGTGTAATAGCCGCGGCCAAATATATTCAAATTTCGCCAGTTATTCTCGAATAGCGACGATCAAGAAATGTGACTATGATGCTCTAGTCGATGGCAATAGAAACATATATAGATTCGGGTATAAATACAGTGTCCTTATAGAATTATTCGTTATATAGAAAACCCTGTGATAATGTAGAAATCACATCAGTTTGGTTGCTTTACTTTAAGCCCATACATCAATACACTCTTTGTAGTATGAGAATTATTCTATATTACGAAGAAATACGTTCATAATTTAGCCGCCAGTATATATTTACAGTATGTATTATCAGTTTGCAAAACGTTCTGACTATTTTTGAGGTACTGACATTTTTAAGAAAGACACCTAATATTGTTAACAATCGCCTTGCTTTTGTCATTGTCAAGTGCAAAGAAACGTTTGTCATTATATGGAGTTTGGATTACAGTGTGCGTAGGAAATTTTGATCACAACTGTTATAATAGCCGGTGAAAGAAAAGCTTAATGTATTAACAATAAAAATACGTGCACTAGAAAAGGCAGAAACAAAAGCTATGTTGGATATTCTTTCAAACGAAAAAAAAAATTGGTTCCCTTAACTTTTGTTCTAAAGAGTTTACACTGTATTATAAGCCAGTAACGGATTTCAGTACTGTCAGTTAATATTATAAATCACCTAGGTTACGGATGTCCGGTAATTATCGCTACATATTATAAAACAAAGTCGTCCGCCGGGTCTGTCTGCATGTATGTTCGCGATAAACACGAAAACTACTGAACGGCTTCTAATGCGGTCTTCACCAATAGATAGAGAATACATGAGGAAAGTATATACCTAAGTATATAATTTGTCAAGGTTTTGTGTAAATTGGTTGAAATATAACGATATTTGTTGGAAGTGTCGGAAAAAGTCAAGCCGCTTGGGAGCTTTCATCGAAAACGCTGCCTAATTCTTTGGAGATATAACAAAACAATGCGTAGTGAGATATTCCTCTTTTATAGATCTACGAAAAAGTCTGCGATGGCATATACCTATCTTTTAAGGATAGCTTACTATACCCATCTATCTTCTAAAAACATGGTCACATACGACGAGGTAATTGGAAGCCTATTTATACGGATACAGTATTAATCCTTATCAAATTGAATACATTAGTTACCTTAAGCATTTCATGCACATAAGTATATATTTTTTATTATCAACGTCGGCTAGGCCTGCTAGTTAAATATAAATAAAAATTTAAGTTTATTGAAAAAAAAACCTTAAGTTTAAAAGTTATAAGATACATTTTATAGAACCATGTAAGTTATACTAAGTTATAATGACCTAACAAAATTTTAAAATTTCTACATGCAATGAACATTACAAAGTTTTATCTAAAATGTAACTTGTTTCTCTCTTGTCACTGCATACACTCTGAATTTATAACAAGGACCATGTTTAAAGTATCTCTAATGTGCAAAGTTCTATAATCTTTACAGGTACCAATACAAACCAACTGGTTTATATCCTTTTTCCTTATGAATGACTATGCGTGGTAAACACACGTAAGACCTTAATAAACTGGTGCTTATATTTTTTTTATATTTTGGGTCTGTTCTATAGAGTTCATTATAGAAGGTGATAAGTGTAATTAATCTGACTCTCAAACTTAATTAACTTTCAGGGAATTCACCTCAAATAGATCAGAGTATGTTAATAATTGCGTCACTCGAACTAATATAACTTTATAGTCCACTTACTGTGCTCGTGGCTTCATTATATATGTATTATAATTATTAGCATAAAACATTTATGAAAAAATACTTAGGTGATCAGACTTTCAAATTGGTTTATCGAACGGACTTAGAGATTTTCGATTTAATATTTATCAACGTAAATTTCTATATAGATTCTTGGTGCATTTGAGAGTTTGGAGAAAAATCGATTGAAATCTTCGTACATTAAAAATTTTACAGTCATTCAAATGTTATATATAAGAATCACGAATGGTAGAGCTGTGGTTGCTGGCTGTAAATTCAAGAAGTTAACGGTAACAAAACGCAATATTTTCAGAAAATTCTCATTATAATTGTTTAAATTTTGAAAATAAAATTTATCTTTTGTGAATTACATGTCTCGCTCCAGACCAATAAAGGAAAAATATAAAATATTGTCGGTAAACCGGACCATAATATATAAAATATGTACCAAAACTCATATCATTTGTCAAGTTGTTTGTGTAACGTTGAATTTCAGCTTGAAGTGATCATTCCTTTTCATAAAACATTTTCCTTAAGCACTTCTGGAAACACAATTTATTTGACAAAAGCTCACGGGAAATTGAAACTTGATTTGTGAGAAAGATTTCTTCAACGTCTGCCTTTTGTATTCAATAATGAGGTATTCATAAAACTGATTTTATAATTCGCACTCTGTTACATTTAATGGCTAATTTTAAATTCTTTTTTTTTTCGTAATACTTCCACGTTCGATCACAATCTATCTGATGTTAAATGTCTATGTGGTCTAAAATGGCAAACACGCTAAAGATGGTCTGGGGTTGGCTTTCAAGTGCATTTGCCGAAACACATCAACACGTGCTGGGTCACTGGTTTGGATTACTAAGTAGTTATAATTAAAAGCTATTCTCACTGGCTCTTGTAGCTCTTACTACTGATGATAGAAATTTGAGGATGGTAACTCTTTGTTTAACATAGTTTAGAACGGAATTGTTTTCAATCCCTAAAGAGGTCGAAATCGGGCTACAAAAGTTTCTATGAGAAATAATATTATTCAAGTTAGATTTATTTCAAACTTGGCATTAACACTTTTTGAACGACAAATAAAACGCATATTTCGGCGTCTTTTTTAATTTCAGCCTCCTAAAGGTGTGGAATGGGAAAGTATTCATAATAATATTCATAATTCTTTATTTTTCATAGTATAACAGGTAATGTTACATGAAACGTCATTTAATTAACAATGTCGATAAGTAAGCATATTAAACTCTTTATATATATATAATTTACATAATACTACAGAAAATTTATTTAATTGTAATTCTTAACGTCATATACTCTTTCAAATTATAATAAGGATTATTTTGGAAAAACATCTTTAATTTTGATTTGAATCTATTGTATGATAAATGGGTGAGTTCGTTCGGTAATCTATTATACAAATCGATTTTCAAATTGAGGCCCTGTTTATATGTTTTAGTCAGCCTAGTTTTTGTAACCCGCACGTTCTCCTTTTGTCGAGTATTGTAATTATGAATATCTTTTACTTTGATTAAGGTGTCTTTGTCCTGATGTATTTCTTAAAAGTGATTAATAAATGTACAGGGATATAACCGTCATAATTTTCGTTTTCTTAAAATAGTCTCTTACGGATTGCCTCCGATGTAGACCGTTTATAATACGTAATGCATGTTTTTGACACAACAATACTCTATTGACTTCAGATGCGTTCCCCCACACTGTTAATGCGTAGTTTAAAGTAGAATGAAAGTAGTAATAAACTGACAATAGTGCCTTTCTATCGACCAGGGGTTTTAAATTTATTAAAGCATAATTGGCACTTGCTAGTTTTTTGCACACTTTCTCAATGTGTTTTTGGTGATTTAATGTATATTGTAACTCATACCCTAGAAAAGTTACATCTTTATTTGTTTTGTTGCAAAGTGGTGTCGCCTTTGTTTTATAGTTAATAATAACATTTTTTTATCGTTAAGGAGTATACCATTTACTTCAAACCAATTTTTTAACTTATCTGTAATATCTTTAACTTTGCTTTCTGCCATTTTAGTATTTTTATCTTTAACACCAATATGGGTATCATCTGCAAAAAGTGTTATAAATGCCCATTCAGGCAAACAATTTGGCAAATCATTGACATAGATGAGAAAGAGCAATGGACCTAAAATGGATCCTTGTGGAATACAAAGTAAAATTTGCATGGCAAATAATATATGTCAGATTAGATTTATTCTATGAGGCCTGTTCTGTTGTCTAAAAATGTGGTGATTTTAATACCAATATGGGACATAAAGAATGATTTAAATTTTCGCTTAAACTATCTACATTATATAATTTGTCATATTAGCATATGCATGTTTAGAAACATAACCTCTACCACTAAATGATTGTATTGTAGTCAATAGATGTTTGTCACTCAATTAATCTAGTAGTAATTCATATATGATGATAATCGACATTTGAGGCAAGCGACAGTCTCGTCACATAGTCTACCAATCTAAGTATAATTATTGTGACGTCGCCCTTCGTGAGGCCGCATATACTCATGTCGCCTTTGGTGACATTATCATTGATGATTTCACACTTTCTCTTCGTACGAATCATATACTTTAGATAAAAGTAAAAAATGTAATATCTTAATAACTACGCGAGCGAAACCGCAGACAGAAAGCTAGTTACCTATATTTTAGTTTTTTACGACAATATACGAAATCTTAAGAATATTGGGTCGCGAGTTTCCAAATATCTGAACATACGGTTTAAGACACTTTCCGACCAAGTTAAATTGCAAAAAGTAATGTTTAAACACTTATTATTTACATTAAATTTTGCCCAGATATTGCAATAGAATACACTTTTAAGTAATCCGACCCAGATCGCGTCAGCCATAAATTGCCAAATGTAGAACGAAACTGATAAATCGGAAAGGTCTGATCGAGATATTTAATATATTTGCTGAACATTCACGTAAAGGCTCCAGTGATTCGATGCACACTTGAATGTTAATAATTACATTATTGTATTATGTATGTACTGTGTCAATAAATTGTATAATGTAAAATACATGAACTTAAAATTCCTTACGTAATATTAAAGGTAAATTAAAATTATACAATTAGGTATTTAAGATTAAAGAATTTTTGTACATATTTAGTAAATATCTCTTTAATATTTCTTATGTGAAAAATATCACAAAAATTAGATACACCTATAATTTTACGGAGTATAGAAAGCGAATAAAAGTATCCCTGATTTGTCCTCTAACTTTTATGAGATAGGAGTCTAGGAAATTACTTTATATAACAAAAATAACTATCAGTATGTGCCGAAATGTTGGGTCATAGGCCTTTATAGCAATTCGAAATGCCGTAAAAGCCACAGTTCTATACTTTTCCGGCTATATAAAACCATTTCCCAATTTTAGGTACGTGTCGGCGTTCGAATATACCGCCGGTCAAACTACTCGCTCGACCAATACTTATTTTTCGCTTTGCGCGCTTATTTGGGAATTTTTTAATGTACTGTTGCGAACTCACTTTAATATCGATAAATAATCGTATCAAAAACAAGTGAATATCGGTTTGTCTATTAATATCCTGGTTATCTCCTTTTAAATCATACATGACGTAATATCGAATTTTATTATTGCAAGATTGTGTCTATTGCATTGTCAGTAATATAAGGCGTTCAGTCTAGACTGCCTTCACGGTCTATCGCTTGAATGACCTTTAGTGTTTCGTTTGCTCTTTTCGGTTTCAATAAGTAACATTTGAGAAATACGTCGTCTGTATGAATATTTGAATATATTAACATGGTATTATTATAACCTCAATGTACAGAATCTCTTTGGTTTACCGTACCTAGAACTTTTTCAACGTTGAACTTAATCTTTACTCTGTAAAATTGTTTGTTAAAAATAAATATTATTACTACACTTATACTATACTTTTAAAATTACATGTAGTAAAATAATTCGCAATAGCTTTACCAAACTCAACCAACTACGAAATTAGTTGATCACAGCCGTAACCAACATTATATCGTTACAACTGTTTTTAACCTTGTTACCGATTTCATTATAGAAGTGTTGATCTGAAATGAAATGTTGTTCAAAATTTTCCATCACGTATTTTGCTATACGAGAACTAACGTGATGCCCCGTGTATTTCGAGATTTAAATGTCAAACGTTACTTGCGGCGGGAACTTCACACACTAATTTAAAATTTAAAGTGCGCTGCCAAAATTAGCGGAGCATTTTCGTGTAGCAGGATTATTTTTTGCTTGATTCGCCGCAAATGATCTTAATTCTCGGCTTGATTCAGACCTCATTTGAATAGACTACAAAGCTTTAGGTTAAACTTTAGGCGTTTAATTATGTCATGTAGTAAATTAAAAAGCTTCTTTGAAATGGGTTTATTTCTCTATATTTTGCTATTCGGCGAAGATTTCCTTATAGTGTCATGAAGTTGGCTTCATGCTTTACTGTTCATTGGGCATGCTAATGACTTTATTTTTTAGTATTGATAAAAGTAGTAATATCCATTTATTTAGCGAATAGTTGCTCACTTCTGGAAATAGGACTATCGAAAGATCGACATAACAACCGGTTCTACGTTATACGACATATTGTCGATAACGTTGTGGTGGGTCTACATCTTCCAATGCTTAGTCACCATTCGAGAACTCTTATCAAGCAATGTATACCACTGTGTATGACTTAAATTTAGCAATATTTGGAACTGCGTCGATGACTTTATGTCTTATGCAGATTTCCACATTTCCTGAGTACTAAAGGAAAAAATAAAAAGTAAAGGATGTTCTGAAGCTAACATAAATATAAACTTAGTAATATGGCAAGAGGAATAACTAAAGCAAAATGGAAAGTTAAGTTTGTATGGTATAAAGAAAGTAATGCATAAATATTTCAAATTTGGTTTTAACCGACATCGATCCTACAATCACTATTTTTCCTTAGATACTATTACCAAAAAAACAGGATAGCCGCTTTAGACGGTGAAATAATCTTTGTTTTTTTTTTCTTCTACTACGAACAGTTTTGATCTAAGACATAATACATTTATGAACTACATCTTTTGGAAGTGAGTGTTTGTTTGTATTTCATATATTTACATTAAATATTACTTTTGCCTTTGTAATGAAGTAAACGAGTACAGCTTAGGTATTTCTTGTTAGATAATAAAGCTTCGGCGCTGTCTACTTTCTTATTCATTAGCATATTTGTTAGGCTTGAGAATAAGAACTAGTTTCAACTCAATTACATTTGCTAGTAAAAGCAACGTATGTTATCTTTTCTTACGTTTATATTCTTGCTTATGACGAAACATAATATAGAGATACTTATGTGTCACCGGAGCTTTGGTGCTGGTGCTTAAGGCTAATTTTCAAATTTTATAATAGTTCTGATCACTCCTCAAAGATAAAAGATCCATAAAGTTTCACAAAGATTTACGGTAATACCATCACAATTGTTTAGAAATATCAGGTTAAGTAACTTAAGGATTCCATAAAGTAATGATATGTCTGTGGTTACTAAGTGTTTAGTTGACTTAGACTAATGTTAGAGAAAATTTCCTTTTCTACTATAAGAAAAGGAATATTTTTACCGAGTTACATTTTCATAAAGGCTCGGCGGTATTTTATTCATATCACATCTACGTACATATTGCTTTACTATGAGATAGAGCCGAATGAATTTATAGGAATATTATATGAATATATGAATTTATTTGTGATTTTCTCGTGGTTCTTTAGATGATTAATTATATAATAAATTAATTTACTTAGACAACTATTTGCCTTTGATTCTTTATCATTCTTTTATACTTAATTGGGTTCAATTCTGACCACAATATCATTTAAAGTTACGCCGGAACATACCTACATGACGGCAAATTTCCAACTTTATAGTAATAGCTAGTCAGACGTGCTTAAAAATGTCCGTCATCATTCTATGACATTATTATAACACTTACTTTCATCGATAGCTGAGGCAGCTTGTATGATCCGAAACTATGTCAGGGGATAAGGTATCCGAACACGCAATCTGTTCAAAATCACATATGATTTCGACTAATTGTGATTGTGATGGTGACTAAGGAACATTCTCTCTCATATCGGAAAATAAAAGTAAAATATTTTTCAATACTCATTACGTGAACCAAAAGCAAGTCAATGATTTATCCACTGTCTTTTATCGTTGGTGATAGAAAAGCTACTTTACATATTTTCATCAAAACGTTTTTAAAGTTGAAATAGAGGTAATTATCTTCATTTTTGCCCTGACGTGACCCAAAAACCCTTGTCGCCAGCAATGAATTTATGAAGCCAAAAAGAACTAAAGGACAGATTGTTAAAAAAATAAAGACCTTTAATATTTTCTTGCGAGAATGCTGAAACATTTCATGTTGATAAATTCATATCAATTGTATATATCGTAATCTTTTATTAAATGTGTCGACAGTCAAAAGTTTTTATTATCGTTCCATCTAAATATTTAAGATGCGTACGTTAACGGGCACTTAATTCACTTTATAATAATTATTTCCAGCTTGCCTTGGGGCTGTTAAAACACGATATCAGACGTCCTACCTCATATGTATCCTACTATTTGTTGTAATACTTGGAATATAATAGTGATAAGTGGGTATATAGTGTAGAGTACTAATGAGTGCATGGAACACAACCGATAATTTTATTTTACTTCTAAAATATTTATTTTATTATGATTAGATCTTAGCTTAAACTATAGTAGAATCAATATCAAAGGACATAGAGTCATAAACCTTTGACAAGTTTTTTAATAATAATTATTCTGAACCTTTTATAACCTTAAAATTATATTTGTTACAGGTAAATTGGAATTAGACGAAATGCGCGCACAACGGCAGACCTCTATCGTTGTATTTAAATAAAATAAGACGACAAGGCGACTGCATTGTACCTGGTGATAAGTATAGTGGAATCCAATAACGTCCGAGAGTACCGAGAAATATACAATCTGTCGGCAGTCGCCGTTATTAATCTGCAATATTTTCCACTGCTGTGTATATACTGACTGTGTTGAAACACGACAATCCAGGATAGAAACACTGTTACGGATCCAGCACCGTGTGTAATATAACGTTTTTTTTATGCGACAGATGGTAAACGATCATGCGGATCACCTGATGATAAGTGATCATCGCCGTCAATGGATACCTGTGACACGAGGAGTAACACAGTTGCTTTTCCGGCCCTTGAGAAAAAGTAGGCTCGTTTTGTGAACGTTTTTAAACACCGCCACTGCGAGTTCTTTCCAAAGAACCGACTACATTGTAAAAATGCACGCGAAAACTCCCAACCATCAAGATAACATGGTTGGAATTTCAGTTGATGGTGAGTCGTTCAGTAATGGAAATATCTAGTGGGTATTAATTCGAAAAGCTCTTCGGAACACTGTGTTAGATTTTACAAAATGCGCAAAGTGACACAACAGTCCTACGAAGTGCCAAAGGGTCGAGCCTTAAGGAAAGCACTTGGTTGTCGACGGTTTGAGTTGTTCTACGTAGGATTCGGTCAAAAGGAATTAGATGGCATTGAAGCGCTCCGGCCGCGGCCCAGAGATGTGAACAATATTCCATGTGTGGACGGATTTGCGTCTTATAGTATAGCTGAAGGCTGTTATCCGATGCAACATGCCGTGTGAATGGTGCAGGCGGGTATAAACACCTTACCAGCCCGTTTTATTGCAGGATGCATATAAGTTGATATTGTAAAGCGACACGCCTAAATAAAACCAATATACATATTCCAATTTAGAACCTGAGAAAGCGCATATGAACGTCAAAACTACCACAGGTTCGGAAAACAACCCAGTCATCGAGAAGAACTGGCCAGAAACTCGATTTGCTTTATATTTTTATCATACATTAGTAGTCGTCCAGTGCTTAACATTCAACATTACTAAGAGGTACAAACTTTTTCTATGCGTATTATATATTATTATGTATATTTCTTTTTGGTTGTTTCTTTTCCAAAACGGTAAACATTGTATTGAATATTGTACAAATATTGTTGAAGATCGTAGATGTAAGGAACATGAAATATGTCGAATAGAAACAACTTATAATTAAAGGTTTCGTCTAGTCGATAGTATGGAAAAAAGGAATTATGTACATATTTCCAAAGTTTTCTATCGTTCGATAATAGATACTAAACAGTAATAATAAAGAAAATCAGTTGAGAGTCAAAGGAGATATAGGTATTGAACTGCTTCAGCTTTGTCTATTTTTATAACAAGTGTTGTAATTATAATAGTTTTAAGGGCACACTAAAAGGGGCGTTGTTTCCAAACAAAACTGTCGTTCACGTAGTATTTGCCCCATAATATCCAAGCACGCGATCCAATCGGACATAATTAGCATGCACTATCCGTTTACTCCAAATAATTGAAAAACCCAATTGTTATAAGAATTACCAATAAAATTATTTTTCAATAACATTCTATTCTTGCACTTGCAAATTGTTTTAAATATTCAACGAATTTCATTACAGTATAATATCATCCCCGTCAACATAATCATTAAAGAAATCAGAAAATTTTGCTTCTTGTAACACGAATTTAATTTCAAAGCCAGTTTTATCCATTATGAAGCAAATGGGCTTCTTTGATATACTTGAAAATTCATCGTTGTATAGGTCCTTTGTCGGAGAGAATGGTCTTTCTTAGATGAGAGTGTAGTAACGCGCCGCGAGCGACAACCTTGCGTTTTGTCACTCCCGTATTCATGAGATCTTGATGAGAATCGTGCAACAGGTAACTGATTCTGAAAAAAGTGATATTTCAGTTTATTTTCTTGGTTTAAATGTTTATTGAAGCACTGCGAAACACATATCGCACTCTTCCTGGAATAAAGTCGTATGTGACAAAAGGCCATATTCTGAAGCGTTACATAAACTGTCGTCAGAAAGTACCAATCAAATATGCCGCAAACGTTGTACAGGCCAATCTTCTTTTACAACATTTTAAGAGAGTGCTACTTCTTTATTAATTGTGATAATAACCTTTAACAATTCACATACATTTATTACAATTTATTACATTTTATATACGCACTTATTCACATTCTGATCCAAATCTTGTCCATATTTGTTAGGGTCACTTAATTCTGATACTAATATACTGCCTGGAACAATAGATTTATGAAATATATTAATATATATTAATGCCAATCCATTCAACTTACGTAGCAGTGAAATTACAATTGCAATTACTTTCTTGCCCTTATACCGACGTCTGCTTCTTCCGATGCTGCTGACAATTTGTATATGTCTTCTTTGAAAATCGTTCCGCACACATTCCATTAAAATATGGGTGGCAAATATTTACTGCTTTCGCTCCTTTTCAAGTATTATTCAATGGAATAAACGAATTCTCAACTCTAAGACAATCATGTTCCTTCTCATATTGGAATCTTGGAACCAACCGATCCCAGAGATGGTTGGATCGTCTTATACCAAATACGATAATGATCTTTCACGACCATACGTTGAGTTATTTCTTTTGAACTTATAGCTTCGTGGTATATTGGTATGCAATTTGCTTCTCTAGCTAATATGTCCACCATTTCATTACCCTCTAATCCAATATGAGAAGGCACCCACTGTATTATTACAGTTATCACGTTGAATTTTAAACTTGCCCGATGCTCTTTTGTAATGTTAGGTTATTCAAGTATATTAAAGAATATAAAATTTCCACGACAATATGAACGCAAGTACGCTTTTATTGGTTAATTTGTTTTTACATGAATTTATTTTACCAATTTTTTTTACATCTTTCTATCAACCTTCTTATACGATATTTATTTTAATTCTAAGTTTACACAATTATTAACATAATGTTTTTTTTTAACTGAAGCATCATTTAAATCGTTTAACAACAATATACTTTCTTTGTAATCCCAATACAACAACAAATAAATTATAAATGAAGCGCTAATTATAAGATTAACAAAGGTATGAACAGCAGATTAAAATAAAACATATATATGCTTGTGTTTATGCTTATGACGATCAATTTCATTCTATTTAACGAAGATTTAAATATCATCGATTACTTTTGTTTTAAAAACTGCACTACTGTCAAAGAATATATCTAAATAAGTTGTATGATAAATTGTGTTTATAATAATACATGAAATAGAAAATATTTCGCAAATGTTTTACCTATGTCTGTAATCCAAGAAATTGCAATGTATCCGGTAATGTAATTCGGTTACTCTTACTAGTTTTAGTTTAATTAGGTAAGCTTTTGGTGGATAATGATGCAATACTTGGGGGATAATTGATTTAGAATACAATTCGAACTATTCGCGTATCATTCATCTGATTCTGTTAAAATTCTATAACTTTATTGTTCGCAGAATACAGAACAGTAGGTGATGTATGAATCGTTTCAACAAATAGTGCTCAAACAAGAGTTAAACTCAGAAAGAATATAGGCTACCTATCATTACGCTAGTTTTTAAGTGTTAAGCAATATTTAAAATATACAGCCAAAGAAAGTACAAGGCAACCCACATTTAATTTAGATACGATACATAACTCTAGTGAAACAGCAAAAGAACTTATGAACCTTAGTAGCTGTATGAAAATATGTCGTTTTTAAATAAGAGTTTGACTGAATGTATGTAGTTTGAATTTAAGACAAAGAAATGTTCATTTATTATCTTTAGCTTACCTTAATTTTGTCATATATATACGCTACCAAGTGACGAACGTATCCGCTTTAGTGTTATTACAGAATAAGTCTGTGTGACATATAAGGTAAATAAACTAGGGGTTCTCGGCGCGACGCTACGATATATGTGTATTTACGTAAAATGTTTGCTTACATTTCAAGGTTTTGTGAGATGTGTTTTATTAATTTCTTCAAAAGCTATATGTCGTTTTATTTCTGTCGAATAATATGAAGAAGTAAATCGTGTTTAATTACAGATGGATAGCGAAAACTTTCGACGTCATCCTACTTTAGTTGCGGTCAGTCCTTCCAACTTTGTTAGAAACACTGCCTTTTTACTGTCACGAAATATTGAGGTATTCAATTGTTTCGGATAGTTCCTACTTTCGACACACCAATGTTACCTTGTTTGAAAGTGCAGTATGTTAAAATTTTCGCCATTACATGTCAGATGTTATTAACATTAGTAATACAGTAGCAAATGGTCGTGGCTTCGCCCATGTTAAATTGCATTATGAAAACTCAGTCAGAATTAAATATATTTTATTCATACTCTTTGGCAATGCATCAGTGACGCCTCTCGTGTCGCAGGTGTCCTTGGGTGGCGGTGATTACTTACCATCAGTTAACCCGTCTGTCCGTTTGCCTCCAGTCTACCCACGAAATAAATTTCCGAATCGGATCAACACTTGTAGAGGTTACCTCCTACAAATATGTTTACTAACGTTACCTTACATAAGTTATAATGAAGAAGCAACTACCCGTAGCTTTGTACTCATTTTAATTTAAGCAGTAATAATTTTCGACTTCTTTTTTTATTTACTTCAATTTATTGAAATATGATTATACTTGCTTTTGCTCACAACTTCGCTCGCATCAACATACTTTTGAATTAGCTCTTCAAAGCACTACTTTTTGAAATTAAAAATGATAGGATTAAATGATTTGAACGAATTAAACTGAGATAAAATTACTCTATGCTCTTTTCAGTAGCCCTGACGTATACACATACACGTTTCATCATCATCATGAGTTTCATGATAATGGTTTGAGAACTTAAGGCGTCAAAGCGTAACAAACAAATACACGTTATATTTGTAAGAATTTTATGATTTCCTATAACTATTACTGATCATTTTTATAGCGGTTCCAATTTCGGAATGTACGATTTAATTCAAACTGTCATTGTGAACTACAAAAGTAATATTGATTAAGTTTGTATCCTATCATTTTTTGTATGATGCCATTTAGTTCATGTGTACAAAAGTTCATCAATTAACAATAAAAATATTTTTTTTAATGATTTGTTCGAAATATTGTAACACTTCTAGTACTTTGTCAGTTGAGAAATGATATAAATTACTCGTTTGAAAAAAGTTCATAGAAATCAGTCAAGCCGGATTTGTATCATATCCGGGCGTACAAAAAGACACACACAACATTTTTAATGTCATATTTGTATTCAGTCACCTTTATTAAACTCGTCTATTACTTAAGTAATTCCAAAAAAAAAATACAAAGAGAAATACAGATTTATTACTATTATAAAACAAAGTCTTCTGCCGCGTCTGTCTATCTAACTTACTGTCTTAAAAACTACTAAATGGATTGTAATGCAGTCTTCACCAATAGATAGAGTAATTCACGGGGAAGGTATATGATTTATCAAGGTTTTTATTTTTATTATCAGGGTAGGACAACGTCCTCCGAGCCTGCTAGTTATGAATAAAAGTATGGAATATTTTTCCTTTTTTAAACATTTTCGTTCTTTACCCTTACAGTTATGTAGACCTAGTTGTTTACATGACCTCGATTTAAATTACTTATCGACCAGGTTGTATACAAATGAGGCGTCAGCACTGTCAGGTTCTAATAACACAGCGCTACAAGGCATATTTATCCTTGATCCTACATATTCAGAACAAACCGACTAAAAAGACTATCTGTCTCTCTTTGATTTGTTCCGAAAAGATGTCATCAATACCCGTCTGATATATAAGATATTTTATGTGTATTTTATAAGTCTTAACGTCTGACCGATAATCTCACTGGATAGTAGATGATGGGGCTTAGATGGTAACACACTAAAGTCACTCATAAGTGTAGCGGGACCTATCTACTCGTACATGTACTTGGCGACAGATTTCCAACTTGAGGGTGGTAATTAGACAAGTAGGCATTAGAAAACACATACGCAATGTTTTCATCACTGTTGCTGACAGCGAGCCATGTGCAGAACATTCAGTGTAATTTGAATATATATTTATATTATTACTGTATAATTTATTATAGATAAGTTATGTTTATGCCAAACGACTATACGGTACGCGTCACAGGGGGTGGTGCCTATACAAAGAAACGGTATGAGCACATGTGAGCATTTGGGCCACTTTTTAAATGTATTCTGACTGGCACTTCCCAGGTACTCACAGTCCAGACGATGCAGAGCTGCAACGTGAGAACACACACGCATAGTACGCTTATTGGTGGATCGCATCAGCGAGGCGTGTAAATAAGGAGTACAAACTAGGCAACGGAACAGTTACATGGTAGAGTCTGATCAGAACAGATACACGATAAACTCTGATCAAAATAGACATGCTATATATCGACAGATAGTTGGAGAAGGTGGTTCTAGATAGGAGATACACAGCGATTAGTTTGCAACAAACTACAAGGAAAATCCACGGGCAATGATTCTACGAGCGACGAGTCCAAGAGCCACAACAATAACTTGTACTATGCAAAACTGTATCGTACAATGAGAACGAATTATAAACATTGCGGATAGAGCTGATTTACAACCATCGCACATATATTCACAATAACCACGATATATTCATTCACCAAAAACTATAACTCATTGCAGAGTTCTCTGATGACGTCCGCCGCACGTTAACCTATTATCGTTTTAAAATTCATTCTTCAATACCAATAACAAGTTTGAAGACAATTAAAGAAGTGCAAAAAGTTATAGCCATATACTACATATTTGCAGATTCATATAATAGACACGTGACATTGTGTTTAATTCATTTGCAAAGTCCGAGATCCGACAGATGCTACGAACACACGAAATCAATTTGCTAGATTGATCCTTTGCGGTGTGTGAATAATCGTCGTTCTCTGGTCTAGTTGCCGGTGTGTGAATAAAATAAATAAATCGATGAGTGTAATCTCGCAGAGAATGCAAACTAAGTAAAATAAATTACCAAATTGGTTTGGATTAAATCTGATAAATTCCATTACGTAACCGAGATGAAACGTGAAAGGAATAAATATCGTAAGTTGTTCTTGCTAATGTACCCGTTTTTCTTTCTTTTTATCGGCAAATCTCTGCAATATACAGTTCGAGTTTTTGTTTTGAATCAAGAATCATTCGAATAATCTAACAGTACTGAAGGACAATAATAGCCATGTCGCTGTAAAAATAGTGTATATGTTTCCGAGTTTTAAAGTAAACAGTTAAAGTGTCTTTTACTAGATCTAGTCTGCTTTTTTTTTTTTTTTATTAACGTGGGGAAATCCATTATGGATACCCATCCTCCCGGGGGAGAGAATGCGTTATGTCCGACTCGCACGGACTAAAACCCCACGGTGTACCGGCCACCGCTTTAAGTTGGGGCGGCATGGGACCGGAGAGCTATCACCATGCCGCCCCCAGCGGTCAGCCCGGCGAAAGATGGCCGCCGGGCTCCGTCCTTATAGGGAGGTACACTGGGTACACGACCAGCTACTTCCCCTCGTCCGCCGAACCTGTGCAATGAGGAGATGGGCCCCCCGGCCCATCCCCTCAGATCCGGCTACGGAGGTGGAAGGAGGCGGGCAAATCGCCGCCTTCTTCCACCGGCCCTTCTTTGGCGAAGACGGCCACTGAGAGGGTCCGCCTCTCGGGCCCTCTCCGCTGCCTCCTTCTGCGAGATAACCTCCTCGCAGAAGGAGGCCATCGCCGTCCAGGCGTCTTCGCTGCCGAGCATGGCCGCAACCACACTCGGCAGCGACAGATTTTCTCCCACCGCTGCAGCCAGAGTGCGGCGCTGCACCTCCCACGCAGCACACTCAGCCAGAGTATGCTGCGCGGTGTCCTCCTCAGCGCCGCACTCGTGACATGCGGCGGTCGGCTCCCTGCGAGCGATCTGGTGCAGGTACCAGCCGAAACAGCCATGGTCGGTCAGCACCTGCACCAGTCGGAACGTCAGGGAGCCCCACTCCCTATCAAGCCACTGCGGCAGGACCGGGCGGACGGCGTCCACCGTATATCGCCCATACCGCGCGTCCGCCAGATCCTGCCGTCACCGCTCTATTGCAACCACCCTCCCTTCCTTACGCCTTACCTCTACCTCCCTGGGAGCCGGAGGCTCTCCCAAACGTTTTCTTACCGCCGTGAATTCGTACACGGCGGCAAGAACCTCTGCCTCCAGCTCCCAAGGCAGGGAGCCGGCGAGCGTAAAGGCCGCCGCCGAGGACACGGTGCGGTATCCTCTGATTGCCCTCAGTGCCATAATGCGCTGCGCAGCGCGCAGCGCCCGCACATTAGTGGCACCGAGAGCATCGGACCACACCGGAGCCCCGTAGACGGCCATCGCTCGCACGACTCCCATATAGAGTCGGCGGCACCCGGCACTTGGCCCCCCGATATTGGGGAGCAACCGGCCGAGCGCTGCCGCCGCCCCTGCTATACGCGGTCCGAGCCCCTCGAAATGGGGCTCGAACCGCCAGCGCCCGTCTAGGGTTAGATCTAGTCTGCTAGTGTAAGCGATGCTAAGTCATGCGGACCTACGTTACTCAATTTCTGGTTGTTCAATTACTAGTTAGATACAGTTAAAATTTTATTTAATGTAAATAGAAATACTTGAATCGAAACTGTTCCGTATTTCTATAACTTATATGTTAGCACAAATCTTTTCCTTTTTTTATATTCATTTTACGTATATTCATTTTACGTGAAATGGAAATGGAATGAATATACAAACAAATATACCAATGTAAGTGGAAATTAATTAAAATCAACCTTAGCCGTAATTGATATATTACACATCGAAGTACAATTAAATAAAATCTAATGAAAACTACAGTGCGTGCCAAACTATTGACCGCTCTGAAAATAGTTGCCTAGAACAAAAAATTAGGTATACATACATATTATATTATATGTACAACATCAAGACAACTTAATGATAAAGAAATGCTAATTTTAGATTCCTATAGTAATATTTTAACTTTATTTTGTATCAAAATTCTTGATTTTATTACGCGTAAGCTCGAACATCGGCTATATTCAGTGCGGCCAAAAGATTGTCAAACACGTTGTTTGTACCACAATAAATAAATTTGACATGTTTAACGTTGCAAAACCGGTGAACACAGGCGACCATCCGCGTTGTATTCGCGTATACTCATCGTCCTAAACGCAGTTTCTGTCCTCTTTATCTGAAAAAATGCAATTAAAATTAACTAACAATAGGCTTTGTACATTTTTGAAATGGATATCTTACGGTCACTAAATTTGTTTCATACGCGTATGGTATGTTGTCAATAAGTCCTAGTAGCCATAGTAGTTAATATCCGTCGTGTTTTGTTACTGTCTATTACTGGACAAACTTAATCCAATCAATTGTTTCCATACATTTGAAAATGCCTGCACAAAACATAACGCACGGTGGAGTGATTCACGCTGTACAAACGCCACCAGTCAAATTATTAATTAATCTCTGTTGCGATTTCGAATAACGAGCGTTACGTCCAATGAATGTTCTTGTCAAATGAATCAAAAAGTGAGTCAAAGCTGTGATATTCAAATTGAGATAGTAAATCAAGCAAGGCGATGATCCATCCAGTAAGTTCAAATATTTCATTAATTCTCACCCTTGTTAAACTTAAACAGGTACGCTTGCAAGTAGATTGTATGGATTGGTGTTGAAGGTCGAGGAGACCTTTTATTGGAATTTTAGTGAACTCGTTTCTTTTTCTAGTAAATGTATAAACGTTACGTGAGTTTGACGTAATTATGGATATCTTTTTTCACATGGAAACCTGCCTATGAATATTTCTGTACTGAAGATTTCTCAATATTTATCTTTTTATAAGCAATCTGACGACCAGGTATTTCGTTTAAAACAATAAACAATTTTCTGTAATATAAAATGTTTACAGATTACGGAAATATGTAATTTCTATAGCATGACGTTACGTTACGTTACATTACATTACGTTAACAATCTGGTTTGTAGTTGTTACACTTGGGATATATTTATTGATAATATAACAGACGTATCCTTGAAAGTAACCTTTTTTCCTGATAGAGCAAAAGCCCGCGGGTATGCTACGAGTATATACCCGGGTTATATAAATAAATCTGCGGTAACAATTTGCATTTTAAATAAGACAATACATTCACAAAAAACACAAAATTATTTTATTTTCGCTTTCGACGGCCCTAACATTTATTTTACAGAAGAGATTATAAAAAAGTTTTCATCAGAATCAGGGAGTGTTCCCAAATGGTTTTCGCCGAGTTTAAAAATTGAAGCGAATCTGAATATTTGAATAGATACAATGGATACAGTGGCGCGTTAACGAACTGGCTCGTAATGGAGAGGCAGGCGCGATCGTACGCTTGTTGCACGCTTTGTACCTACCTATTTCTTTCATTTATATGAAGCTTCATAATGGGTAACGGAGCAATAGCACGTCTCCGAAACGTTTGGATGCAGATCAAATGAAATGATCATTAGAATTCGTCAGTTATCAGTTATATACGAATAATAATAAATTTCTAAAAGTTACAAGATTTAACAATTATAAAAGTAATGTTACTGACGGCGCTGAATTCACAGACATCAGCGCACAAATTGAGAGGATAAAAAACATAATGAGTTCGGAGACCATGAAATGCATCAGTCTAATAAATGAAATTAACGTGTCTGTTGTTAGTTCGAGACAACCTCAGAAACGGTTAAATCTATTTTTATTGGCAGATGAAGGTTTTTTAGACCATTATCCACCTTACATATTATTACGCTTTTTCATAGTACTAAGCAGCAATAACAAAATTTAATTGAAGTAATTTAACACCGGTAACTCCTATAACTCATTGAGGTTAAGCAATATGTAATATGTAAAAAATATGTAAAAAAACATCTTAGATAGAGCAAGCACCTCTCAATAAGTGTAATAATACAAAAAGCGACATTTATAAGAGGTGATTTAAAAGTATAATCTCCTAGATTTTCGTTATAAAAAATTAAACGAATCAATCAACGAAATGTCAAGAACCGAAATTCATTACACGATCAATTATGAATTTTCCTAATGTCGAACTGAATGGGTACAATGAATACAGCGAGACGCGGCGGTAACGAACGAGCCTCTAATGACCGTGGCGGTTCTATTCAATTGCTTATCATGTGGAGTCATTCGCTCAATTCGTGCTTACATAATGGCCCATTGATATGTGACTACCGTGATAGAAAACGATTAGGATGTAATTTATATTAAATTTTTATTATTTAATCGAAAATGCGATAAGTTATACATGAAATGAATAAAGAATAACAAAGTTACAAAGACACGTTATTCACTCTAATTAATCCGAAGAACAATGGAATCTGAAAGCAATGATCTGAGAGAACTATAATCTATGGCAGTCTTTAACGACAACAGACACGTGATACGACATACTCTTTAATGGCGTAACTGTACCATCTGAGGCCCGTGGCAAATTAATTGGGTGGGGCTCCAGAAAAATCGTCACATTGTAAACTTTAATTTTATTAAATCCATGATATGTAGTCTGTCTTGTCCCTTAGTCCATAGAGTATCCTTAAATTAGAGGTTCCTGAAGTTCCGAGGGCTCCGTCAGGCCGAGGACCCGGGGCACTTTGCCAGCTCAGCCACCCTATAGTTACGCCACTGATACTAGAACGCAGTAAGTCTAATCATGCCGTAATGTTAAGTATTACACTTGGTGTATATACCTATAACTAACTTCAAAAAAGACCATATTGCCAATTAAAATAAGCCAATAATAATTTCATTGTAATACATCGCGTTCCAGCGCGTACTGAGACAATCCTATGGAGGTAGTAATGGTCTATCTCTTAATGACGATTTAATCGGTCCTCTCGACGGTCCTTCTCTTCAACCTAAACTTCGTCACATTATCATGCGTTGGCGATGTCATCCTATCTGCATGGTAGCTGACATCGTCAAAATGTATCGACAGATTAAGGTATCTGATGATCATACAGATTTTCAGCGCATCTTATGGCGTGAGAATACACACGACGAACTTCAAGCCTTACGTCATTTACGAGTAATGTTTGGAACATCATCGGCGCCTTATCTCGCTGTTAGATCTTTGCAGCAATTAGTTCAGGACGAGGGCTCTGAATTCCTGTTAGCTAAAACTCGTATTTTGTCTGATTTCTATATGGATAACTTTATGACAGGGCTGTCAAAGCATAGAAGAAGGTGTAAAAATTTGTAAACAAACAACGAAGTTACTTAAGCGTGTAGGATTTGAGTTGCAAAAGTGGGCCAGTAACAATGAAGAATTGTTGAGATATATCGAAGACGACAATCAAATGCCAAGTTCGCAAGGGAATATACATTTAAAAACAGATGTTATTTCTAAAATATTAGGTTTAACTTGGGATAAGAACGACGATGAGTTTGTGTATACTATTCAACTTAATGCTTCAGACTTCCCTGTAACAAAACGAAAGGTCATTTCGGACATAGCGCGACTTATCAATCCCCTTGGATGGTTGGCACCGACGATCATCACTGAAAAGGTATTTATTCAGCGGATTTGGATGACTGGGATTGAATGGGATACAGAGCTGCCTTCATCTCTGCTGATAGATTGGCTTAACTTTCGTAAGAACCTATGTCATCTTATCAGGTTTCGTCTGCCTTGTTGGATCAATTCAGGCAAGGAGAACAGAGTTATGGAATTGCATGGCTTTTCAGACGCGTCCAATATGGCATACGCTTGCAGTGGTATACGTCCGCATTATCAGTCAAGATGGTAAGATTCACACAAACCTGATAACTTCTAAAATTAAAGTCGCTCCCATTAAAGAGGTATCAATATCACGACTGGAGCTTTGTGGAGCAGTTTTACTGGCAAAGCTTCTACAAGAAGTCGCTACAGTTTTAGATGTTCCCAAGCAATACGTATACGCATGGATAGATTCCTCTGTTGTCTTATCATGGCTAAGTAGCCACCCTAGTCGTTGGAAAACATTCATCGCAAATCGGGTTTCTGAAATCCTCACTGTTATGGATAGAAGTCAATGGTCACATGTATTGTCTTTCGAAAATCCAGCGGATTGCGTATCTCGTGGAATAAGTGCCTTGGAGTGTGTAGATATGTAACTCTGGAAAAAGGGGCCTAATTGGTTGCAAAAAGAAAAAATGATTATGATAACGAACATATACAAGAAACTACGTTAGAAGAAAGAAACATAAAAATAAAATGCCATACTACTATTGAAGAAGTTGTACTATAGTCTACTTACTAGGTTTTCTAAATTAAATCGATTAATAAGAGTGATAGCTTACTGTAGAAGATTTTTACGGTTAAAGGGATCTAATCATAATAAAAATAAAATAACTACGTGGTTAACGACAAACGAATTACATGAAGCTATACTTACGTTAAAGTTTAACTTTGCCAACTACAGTGTTTTAGAGACGAAATAGAATCTGTAAAAAACAAGAACAAAATAAAAAGAAATAGTAGACTTACCTCGTTAAATCCTTTTCTTGATGATGACGGAATCTTGAGAGTTAGGGGTCGCTTGCAAGCGAGCATCTATTGATGAGAATATGAAACACTCTATTTTAAATCCTCACAATTCCCACTTTTCCAACTTGTTAATTGCGGATGCACACGAGAGAACTTTGCACGACGGGCCGCAATTAATGCTTAATTATTTAAGGTCGAAATATTGGATAATAAATTCAAGAACACTCGTGAGACAATATGTTCGTAAATGCACCGTTTGTCTTCGATATTCGTCACAAATAAATCAACAAATGATGGGTACAGTTACCTAATGCTAGGGTGTCAGCTCAGATACCTTTCCAGTGCAGTGATGTGGATTATGCTGGTCCAATCTGTATTCGAGCTACGAAAGGTCGCGGCCATCATTCCACCAAGGGATATATCTGCCTATTTATTTGTATGTCCACTCGGGCTATTCATCTGGAAGTCGTTAGCGATATGACTTCACAGAGTTTTCTTGCGGCATTTAAACGGCTTGTAGCCCGACGGGGTCGAGTACTAGATTTATGGAGTGATAACGGGACCACATTTGTTGGTAGTGCAAAGGAATTGCGTCGACTGTTTAATGCTGAAAGGTCGATGGTAGATTTGGAAATAACTGAGTTTTTATGTATGAATGGTAGACTTGGCACTTCATACCTCCACATGCTCCAAACTTTGGAGCATTGTGGGAGGCTGGTGTCAAGTCCGCCAAGTATCATTTGAAAAGGAATCACAGGCAACGGCACGTTGACATTTGAAGAAATGTCAACGTTGCTGGCTCAAATTGAGGCCTGCCTCAACTCACGACCGATCTCTCAACCTATCCAATAATCCAGAGGACGCATGTCCATTAACGCCTGGATACTTTCTTGTAGGTGAACCACTAGTAACTGTGCCTGATTTAAATTATGAAAATTCATCAATAAGTAATTTCAAACGGTGGAATCTAACACAAAAAATGCTGCTAGGTTTTTGGCGGAGATGGTCTCTAGAATATTTAACAGCAGTTACAGCATCGATATGAATGGGCAAATCATAAACCTGAACCGAAGATTGGAGATGTCGTCCTTGTTAAGGAAGATGCTCTTCCTCCAGCGAGATAGCTATACTGAATTATCATAAATAAACATCCGGGTTCGGACAATCTCACTCGTGTCGTAACTATTAGGTGTAAAAACAATGAAATCATAAGACCAGTATCTAAATTAATTATTTTACCCGTAGCAACTTAGTTATTGATTATCACAGTGAATTTATATTGTACTTACTATAGTATCCTTTTTCGTTTTTGATGAAATTATTGTTATACTGCTTCGAGAAGGAAATATGCTCTACTTTATGTCATGGTGGGCGGCTGTAGGCTTAAGTTCGTCTTTAAGTATAAGCGATATATTGAAGTTTATATTGTTATATTAAGATTGATGGACACTGCTGTCCATGGTGGGCGGAATGTCTAACCCATTGTATTTAGTACACCTCGTAATTAACAGATGGCGTTAAATTAATCTTTTATTTTCTTATATCGCGGTGTCAAGATTATTTTTAGATTAATAACGTCTCGATGGCTTAACAATTAAATGTCTTGCCCTGAAAAAGTGTTTTATTTCGATTGGAGATATTCTCAACTGAACAAGGAAAAAGATTTTTCCAATTTCTTTTATTTTAAATGTAACTTTTTGGTAGGAGAAAAGCTTATGAGTTCGCGTCACTGATGACCCTGATATGTTCGTAACGTGTTGCGCTTGTGCCAGACTACCAACGCATCATATAGTGGCCAATGTACATATAATATTGATATTTTGTATTGAGCTTGTGCAGCCCATCATATGTTTGATTAATTTAATAAACTGTAAAAAAATGTATATAAATAATCCTCGGAGGGCACTTGATGTGAAAGCCTTAAGTTAATAATTTCAATTTACAAATTATGAAATTTAAATAACTCAGATTATAATTAGTTTAAAAATTCAAAAAAAGATCACATTTACAACACACACACCTTAAAAAAAAGATAATCGGTTGACAAACAGAGTACACAAAATTACTGGACTCTTTCGTTTTCGCCTATTTACATGTAGATTAAACATGTAGTTGATCTAGCAGTCGGATAGCGTAATAATTTTACAAATTCTTTTAGCTGTCGTTTAAACTGGTACCATATCCATGTATAAACCTATACATACATCTAATTACGAGAAGGAAATAAAAGTGTACTGATAAAAAAAAATTAAATCAATTACGTAACTGCGGGCCGAGGACAATTAGCTGTGGAGTAACATAGACTTGATAATTAGACAACAGAAAGAAACTGCTGTATTAGGGGAGCGTTGCTAATTCATTTAGTGCAGAGAAATTGTATTACTCGTATACACACACCACTGTAGTTATGTAATGGAAAGGTGAAAAGTGAACTGTAATTTGATTCGTGAATTCGTTTTTACATTATATTAATGGTTTGTATAATTAGTAGTTAAAATGAGCGTAACGAGCATACTTAGGAATTGTGAATGTAAAGAGCTTTATCAAATTTATTTCATAATGGGCGATGTGACTTTAATAATATTAGAATTCACTAAATTAACAATAGCAAATATATGAAATAAATTACATAAGAAATTAAATGTTGTAATATATTATATATGAGGTAACAAATAAAGCGTCTTCGCAGGTTCATAGAAAGCCTAGTTATCAGTTGATTAATAAGTATGTAGTTATTTATTAAAACTGAGTTAGTTGCATAAAGCGAAGTTTTTCCAACTGTGTCCCACTGCAAGGTAATTGGACTTATTTATTCGAAAATGTAGAGAAATTATAACGAGCATATATTTACAATCATACATTAGATATACAAGGAACGAAGTGTTTTATAAAAATTGCAGAGTGTATTAAAGATTTGGTTGTAATTTGAAAGACTCAAGTACATAGCCTTATTGGAAAAAATACTGCTAAGGAATCAAAAAAAGTAACTAGTTAGACCGGCAAAAACTTTGTAATACAGTGAGAAGGTAGGCTGGAGAAATATTTAATAGACAAAATTAAAATCAAAAATACTTTATTCAATTTAGGCCCTGAGAAGGTGCTTATGTACGTCAAACTACCACCGATTCGGAAAACAACCCAATCGTCTAGAAGAAGATAGTATGCGTGTAAGTAATTACCATATAAGAATGTGTATTCTAGAGTTCACTTAAATAGTTACCATCACGCCGTAAGTCCGCCGGGCACCATCTATCACTTCCATCTGATAAATTCTGTTGAGAACTATTTCCCCTTTCTAAGTTTAGCGTGATAATAAACGGATGAATTCGCCAGTAAATGTTCTTATAGAATAAAATGTAAAATTAAATAAGTCCGTATAATTACACCCTTTGTCCCTCAACCCTCAGGGTTAATGAAAGGCTTAACAATTTCTGTCATTTCTCATCACTTCCCACTGAAACAAACATTTCCTTTTTATTGTGACGTCAAAGGAATTAAATTCTTTTCATTTAATAACAACAACGATGTAAAACCTTTGTCACGTTTCTTGAGCGCTTTAAATAGTAAATTTTAACAATTTTCTTCAGTTTACGTTTTATAAAAAATACTTCGTTTATATGTGTACATTAAGAAGGTATAAAGCTATTTATTTACACAGAAATGAAGAATTATGCTATAAATCGAAAATCAATTTATCTATGTATATATCTATAAACGTAATTGTTACAGTTTAATAATAATTTCTCCTTCTTTTTTTCAAATGGTGCCGTAGAAATATTTACTATTGTCATTTGTTTTCTATAATGAAAGTGTTATTTCTGTATTCTGTGTACATTGTATACACCACATATCGTGTGTAATCAATCAATATTATGTGCACTGCCGTTATTATTATCTGGTTGGTTTTCTTTATTTCTCGATTATATAAGTAATTTTTACTAAAATAGTGGGTAATTTACTAAACTTTATTAGGGAATTTTGTTGTAACTTTGGATACGCCTTATCTACTGTAATTTCGAAATCACTTTACCAAAATCAAAATATGTGGTGAAAATGTTTGATGGAAATTGCAAAGTATAGGATAAAACAAGACAGGCCTATTAATGAAAATCCTATTTGACCAGTGATTTCCCATCACAAACTTTTCAAAGTACAGTAGTAGACGCTTGGTGATCAGTAAAACAAATTACATACATTTATATTATGATTTTTTTCTTTCAGAATATATTGGGTTCAGTGTAAGATCAGAACCCTCTCTTCCATAATCATCGTCTTATTCTTATCCCACCTTAGCAGGGTCGGCACAAAAACGTTTCCCCCATCCATTCTCCTCTGTAAACTAACAACTCAGTATTCACAACTTTTATACACGTATCAATTTTTATACAATCTATTCATACCTTCTTCAATCTTCCTATACTTATATGTCCGTGCATCTTCCTACTTAAAGCTCTTCTTATATAACTATTTTTCTTACTCATAACATGTTCATAACACGTTTAATTCAATCCTCAACTTCTGTCACAGGTGTTATATTCATTTTTTTAATTTTTTATTTTACATGCCATTAAAATTAATATAAGCTGTCTGCGTGTAAAATATTTTATTATGAAATCTGATAATCCTAGGATATATATTACATATTATTTATTACCGAAAATCTCTGAGCAATAAAACATGAAATACTCCAAACGTGTTCAAACTGTATAAAACCTCGAGGGAACGCTTTCGATGAAATATTAAAGAAAATGGTCAGACTTTTTCCAACCGACATTATTTATTGAGTCTTTTCCTTCTTACTTTACATAGATGTATTCTTACAGGGAAACTGTATAATATAGTAAAAGGAATTTAGTTAGAAGTATAAATAATGCGTGGAGTATAATCGCGATTAACGTGCAAATGAATTTTGAATCGGAAACATGAATAATAAAGATTCTATTTTCAAATAGCAGGTACATGTGACTTTATTCATTGTTTATTGATTTTATTCATGTGTATTTTAAATTTCACAAGTGTTACATGTCTTAATAGAATAAAAATGAATCGAGAATTTTGCCATTACTGTCTAGCATCAACGAAAAGCACAACTGTATGTAGATTAGATATTACTCTTTGAACATTTTCCACTTACCAATGAGGAACGTGTCAACATCGTTGTAGCCAAACAAAGTGACAAATGAACAGATAAAAATTTAAAGAACGTGTTTTTGAGCTTCGGTAATACGGATATAACCATATGATTTTACTAAGATGTCTTTAATTCGAATTACAGTCAAACTCTACATTTTTTTTATTTATATACATTTCTAAAAGTATCTTATATTGCATAACGAACATCATCATCATCATCTTATACTTATCCCACCTAAGTAGGGTCGGCACAACATGTTTTCCTTCTCCACTCTCCCCTGTCAAATATCATCTCAGTATTTACTTTCCTTTACTTTACTTTTCACACTAGCCATCCACACCTTCTTCGGTCTTCCTCTATATTCGTCCATTTTCAAACTCAAAACTCATATAAGTAATTATATTGCATAATGAACGAAAACTTTAATTATATAATTTCAATTTACTCAACTTTGATAAACTTTAAACTCGCCTAACAGATTTCCTTTTGAGGTGAGATTAGATGATTACTAAAATGCTATTCAGCCACGTTGACAATATTGACCTACAGAACTAGATTGAATTGTATTCTAATTATAATAATAGTTTGTTGATTTATATCAACAACTAAGTTATGATAGCGAATACTGTATACACAAAAAACAAATAAATGTAGATTATATGTACGGTCAGATTAGCTATACCAGACATAGGGATTCCTAGGAGGGCGACTTTTTTGTCTTTTCTGTGTTACAAATGCGACAGTTCTTGCTCTTGTGGGGGCGGCCCCGTTCGTAGCAGAAAAATTTGAGGAGATTCCCAAGTGATCGACCTTTTTAACACATTGCATTCGGTTCCTCACTTTAAATGTAGGATAATTTGTTTTATATTTAATTTTATTATTATACAAAACCTATGAGATCCTATTAATATTTCTGGTCTAATCTCCCTTTGAGTTTAGGTGTAACTTTATGAATTAGTTTAAGATCAATTTGAGTAAGATACGTATTCTCCCGAGGCAATAATACCGTCTGACCGGAATTAGAAGAGTAACTTTATATCTTTATCGAGGTCAGCCCGATCTTTTAAATTTACGAAAAGTTACAAAACGGTCTTTGATAATAAATTACGGGATAGACGAGCGTTTTTAGATTTCTTATCTCGATTGAAGTAAATTACTTCACATCACAAGAAAAGTTTTGAAGATATTTTCAGAATATTTATTTTCGTACAGTTTAATTCAAATTTTCTCTCATTTTATTTATTTAATTAAGGCGGCGAAGTCTAAAAGCAATTTAATTCTCAAATGTTACATTTATAATATAAAATGACAAACATAGTATATCCCTTTGACGTACGTAATGCGGTATATCTGCCCTTTTCAGAAATCTGTGAATTCGGACTTTGAATGCTATTCATTGGGAGCTTATAAAAGTTTTCATAGAATGGAAGTGTTTAGAAATAACTGTGTCGCTTTTATATAAGCTTGAATGGAATGTAATTAACCGAAAATACTGAGATACCGTTTGTTCTACGCGAAAATCTTTAATAAATTTTGGTGTAAGACATTTTTGATAAAAATGTATATTTACTTAAGCCATTTAGAAACTCGAATATATTTGTAATTGTGATTATTAAATGTATTTATAAATCAATTACTTTGTATATTATTTTCGATATAAATTTAATAAAAAATGAACTCTATATATTATTACCATATTATAGTCACTTTCCTTAATAATTACTAGGGGTTCAAAATTAATTCCTTTCGAGGTGTAACTAGACTCGCTAAGACTTATTTTTCTTCTTAATTGGGCAACTAATTCTCTTTATTAAGTATTATTTCTGCTATTATCAAGCAGGTAATTGATACAAGGTAATGATGATAATATTAGTTTTCCAACAAGATGGCGGCTTCCTTACGAGAACTTTGCAGGGAGTTTTTTTGTCATTTTCAAGATTTAAAGTAGAATAATCAATCTATATATTGCTTAAGATATCAACAATATTCCAAATTTAAAGCCAAATAAAGCACGACTATGAGTATATAATAAATACTACTGTATGACAGACTATGATTTTGAATGAATATTTTTCTACTTCCTCTCTAGATCCCATACAATTCAAATGTTATATAAGATAATTTAACGTATATGTGTATGTATTTATGTTTTAATAATGCTTAAGACCATTAGCTAACTAAAACAGGAAATAAATAAAGTAATAACGATACAATATAATTTTATTTCAATGAATTTATAAGACTATTTTGTACCTGTTCTCCGGAAGCATTAATTTAATTTTAGACAATTACATTCATCAACACGATTATTATTAAATCGTTGTAATGTGGACTGTCTCGCTTTGATATAAGGCTTATACAAAATCACCTGTTTGTTTGGGTTCGTTGACCTAAAACTCGACTTAGTTCATTCACGCACCTGCCTCTTTGAGAAGTCAATGATTTTTGTTTTGTTGTACAGTCACGAGCAACTGTGTAATAATATGTTTGTTACATGTGTCAAATCGCTAAATAAATCCACATTAGCTGCCGTTATAACCAAGAATTATTTTGTGTTAACTTACATTTAGGTATTTATCATTGACTTTCAAACTTATTTCACTAAAATCTAAGTTATATGAAATTTACGTTGATTTTAATTCGAGTCAACTTACAAAATTGAAATCGCTTTACCGATGACTATGAAAGTGATTTTCTTTGTTTGCTAGATATACAATTTAAAAATTTGAATGTCTACGCTTTATGTTAAGGTCCAATACATTTCATATGAAGCATGGATATTGCATAGGGAGCGACAAAGCGATTGATCTGCTTAACATGGCGCCTTGTTGACGTCGGCATTCACCGTTCGGCTCTTCTCAGTAACGCTAAGTTTTTATCAGTCGACCAACTCGTCCTTGATCTTCTATAATCCGCCTCGTACCATACGGTTCTTTCGCACTGCTACTTCGAATTCGCTTACCGTCTGTTATAACTTACATTTTGTGTGGTAATTGGTTCGTTCTTAAGTATGGTAGCATGATTATAGATAGCCTACAATTTTAGAGAGAGAACGTTCAAATAAACAATCGATCTAGCTCTATAATATTAGCTTAGACTCTCACAACATATTAATCTGTTTTAAGATTATAGTCTATAGTATATATTAAAGAATAGAAAGCAAAACGAAATTGAGAATAATTACAAAAAGTTCCTACAAATGCAACTTACAAAAGTGTTTTAGTATAAAAGTTCTTTTGTTTCCTCAATGTTCATTCCCTAAACCTTACTGGTTTTTGAATGTGTAACTCGCACACAGTGTGTGTACGTGTGATGAAAGAATTGCGATATAGTGGCTAAAACCACAATCCTGTAATTGAGTTTGCTAAAACCAGGGTCACTTAATGTAATACAGATCTAGCTCCTTTTTTGGCTTATGTTTGTTTCATATCAGTACGTACTTGGGTATTACGTTAGATAATTCAACAAGTAAAGTAAATGAAAACGTTGCTCTAATTACGTACTTTGAAGGAATAAATTGATATCGTAACTGGGAAAAGAAGGGCTCCGAAATTGAAAAATCATTAGATGTAAGTAAATAATGTAATGTAAGTAAATAGTTCCCTTTTCTTTATAGACATTCTTATTCGTAGAAAGAGTTTATTGTTACGTATTTAAGATATACAAGTTTATTCCTCACAAAGGTATTGACGCATTGTATTTTCTTTGATAAGGTGTATTTATGTTTGCTAGATAATCTACATTTACCATTCTGTAATTCTGCAATCACTTTGCCCTTGTAAATTTCCCATTCTCCGAGTTATATAAAGAGCAACCTTGATCCCTACCATTGCACGATAATTAATACTTGATAAATCACAATTGACCATAGATACATTACATATACAAACTGATTATATCCTATTTATGATGTCATCTGTATTGTGTAAAAAGGAAATACTATAAAAACTTCCTAATGAAAATAATTAGTACCTTTCCAGTGAATCATGAATCAACTGTCAATGAAATGGCCGTTCGCTCCGACCTTAATAAATTTAAATTCTCAAAGTGGCCGAAAGTGCAAATTGAGACTGTAAAAAGGTAAATGGATACTCAAGCTGAGTTTCGTCGAGAAGAAAGATTCTCCTCCATTTAACCTCGCTG
Source organism: Antheraea assamensis (assembly GCA_035772565.1). Lineage (NCBI taxonomy): Eukaryota > Metazoa > Arthropoda > Insecta > Lepidoptera > Saturniidae > Antheraea > Antheraea assamensis. Next base: position 3,016,661 of record JAQQSE010000067.1, read on the forward strand.
CGAGATAACTTGTTTCGGAATGAAATTCGTGATTTTATTTTAATGTAGCTTTTTTAAGCGGCGCTTATAATAGCTTTTCCAAATTTTTTGTGTTCTTTTATCTAGGAATATCAAATCAAATCATTTAATCATTCAAGAGACAACGAAGGTCCATAACACAAAAATATACAAAACTACCTACTTAATTAAAATAAGAAATTAAAAATAATTAAACTATAGATAATATATGTAATATATAATAATGAATATGTAATACAATATAATAAATAATACTCACTATTCTGAAACTAATCCTATATTACGTTTCTTGCTAATTAAAGTGAATAACATTTTCTTACATATTAATAGTCTACGTTGTTCCTTTTAATGTAATATATTAGATGTAAAATTTTCATAAATGGTATATAAATAAGGTATTAATAATTCCCTGTAACTTTAATTAACATGTACATATAAATAAAATTGACGTATTTGCTGTTTATCCGATCTAAGATCCGAAACATTTTAAGAAGAATGTTACTAGCAAATAAAGACATGATTATGTCTTCATCAAAATACAAAACCCATTTTCACGAGAACGAAATCGCCAGTAATTGTTAGCTTAAAATATAACTTCACTAAATTTTACTAACTCCCCGGGAACAGAATTTTTCCCCCAGACGAAAGATACCACCTATGTCCTTCCTTTTCCGTAGCTTTCATAGCGTGTATGCAAAACAAACTCACATTCTCTTTTATAATATTGGTAAGGGTTCTAAAGTATACAATACATTTAATTAAACATTTTAAAGTATTTTCTTGACGACTATACTTTCACTCGAATATTTATTTAGAGCGCATCTGTCAAACACAAGAAGTATTTGTTTGTCTATTTGTCACGCCTCACGTTTGACACCTCGTTTGTTTGTTTGTTTGTTAATAACACATTGAGGTCCGTAGTTCGAATCGCGTGTTTACCCGCCGCACTTCAAAAGTATTGTCTAATACGTGTTCATACAATTATTATTGACGCGTTAAATAGAGTGATGGGTGGTGGGAAGTTTGTTTGCTTTTGTCTTTCGTAAAAATTCATAGAGAACTTACGTAATCAACAGATCCGCCTTTTATTTATTCACCGCTGAGCGTAAGTAGTTGGAAACCTCATTTATTGTGTGAGGCAGGGTTTCTCAAAGTGGAGTACGCGAACCCCTCCGGTTCGCTATTCGACGGTAGGGGGTTCGTAACAAGAATTTCGTATCTAATGGTTTGGCTTCATGACTTGCAGACATGTGCGGCATACATGAATCAGAATTAAGGTTACATTCGTCCAAAATTACTCCTAACATTAACACAATTTGCGACAAAAAACAAACCCACCCAACGCATTAACATTAATATTTCTTTTGGCACTGCATTTGTCACCTTTTTTTCAATAAAAACCTTCAACCTTTCTTCAACAACCAATTTTATTATTGTGCTTGGGGAGGATTTCATTAGTGAGTTAAGGGGTTCGTTGTCATCTGTAAATTTTTACAGGGATTCGTGGAGCCAAAAGTTTGAGAAACCCTGATATAAGGGTTCAAAACCCGTTCTAGGTATTCAGAAATCAAGCGGCACAACTACATCTAAATTAATTTTTATACTAGAACTCCCCGCGATTTCGCTCGCGTTTTTTTATTCAATAATATTTTTTGACTCGTTACTCATATCGCGTTCCATTCCAAACATATATGAATTTATTCGCCCTTTTGGTTTTCGTTTTTTTCTTATTGTCAATTGCGTATTAGATATTTTCTAAGCATAAAATATGAAAATAAAAACAATGGTGCTAAAGACAATATCCACCATTTTGGTATAAAAGCCTATGTAACTGCTCAGATATGACCTTTATCGCATAAGGCACACAATATTAAAAAAAATATGAATGATAAATCGTATAATTTATTTATATAAGAAAAGCTTTTAGCCTTCTCGTGTGCACAATTTTATGATAATAGCTTGATATCAAATTTTAGGTATTTCATGTTTTTATAGATTCTCGAGTTTTATTGGTAACTTTTAAGGACTATACATTTTGGAATTTCCCGTATTAAAAATAGCTTAGAATTAGATAACATTTGAATTATTTCGTTATCATATTATTACATAATTGACACAATTGACAAGCATTTAATTTCTTTTTATAAAATTTCCTCGAAATCGATTAAAATAAACATAAAAGTAAAATAAAAGTAAACTTATAATGTTGTGTAGTTCGCCATTTACACACACACAAAGACACAAAGGTCTATAAAATGTTCTCAGTAAATAATCCTAGAAAGTAGAAATATATCCCTGACTGAGCACACCACTGCCTCCTTATGGACCGTTCTATCAGTGACGCTAAGTAATTGGTCGCATATTACTAACGATAACATTGAAATTCCTTGTTTACCAACCTGTGTTGATGTTAAACACAGCTTTCTTCAGATCGCAAAATAAGGATTGATAGTCAAATGTTTGGAGTTCGTGCTTCGTGCTGAAGAAGAACATACACAAACGCCTGTAAAATACTCTCATAAATAGTTCTAGAAAGCAGAACCTTGTGGCCGTTCAATCAGGGACGATTACTAAATTACTCGCTTATTACTTAAACTTAAATTCCTTCCATTAAACACGGCTTTCTTCAGACTGTACAACTAGGAATGCTAGGGTCAAATATTTGAAGTTTGTGCTTCAGGAGAAAAATCGTCATTCAATATTTACATGCGTACCTAAATTAGTTTAAAGAAATGGTTTTATGCCTCATTACAATTGAATGTCTTATTAGAATTAATGGTAGACTGTCTTTTATACTGTTGATTATAATTTTATCATTACGATTTATCTGACATGGAAAACCGCAATAATACTCTAAAATGTCTTCTATCTACTAGCATAATTCTTGTCTATGTCAGTTCAATCATTTTGTATTTGTACCAGAAAAAGCAAAATTTTCATTTAATTTGGTAATTCAGAAATGTTCGTGAAATGAAAACTTTAAAAAATTAATTATATCGAGATCTAAAACGTTAATTCGCAAAATTAACAAACGGTGAAAAGAAATAATCCCCTTGTTTTTGTTTTTAATAATTCTTATATTCTACAAAGCTCATGTTGAAAATCTATCGCTAAGCGGTAATTTATGGAATCCAATAGCTGCTCTAAATATACTTTTTTTTTTGCTTATCTTATTAAATTTCTTCCATCGTATTATCAATTAACATCAGGCTAAAGTCATTATCATCATCAAAAAAGATAACTAAAGCAAGTATAAAGCTAAGTATCGAAGAGTCGTGACTTAAAAAATATATACCGACGTCACTTCCAAATCGTGAGACAACTTTCCAACGACCGGCTCCATACAACCGTAACCAATACGTGTGGGACTGCTTTATTAGTTGTTAATTGTTCATCTGAAGGCTTTTGTTTTGACACGCGTCGGCGTCGATTACCTTATACGGGTACACGAATAACTTTGAACTACAGTTGATTAACAATCCAAACATATAAATACATGTTGGTATATCTATGTAGATATATAAATCGCTTACCGACTGCATGTATCTAGCTAATTCTTTTTTTTGTGTTGACAAGTGCTAGGGGAAGGTTTGCATAAAAGAAAATGTTTCAAAAATTGTACTGTAAACTAAAAAAATGGGTTAATAACCTCCATATAAAAAGTGAGTGAGTGAGACAGAAGTCGTAAAGAAGATCTTAAAAGATATTGACTGATTTATGTTTTCACGTTGCCAACATTTTTAATTACGTAGTAGTATTGTAAAGATAAGTTTTGGGAGGATTTTCATCGTGCGAAACGAGGCGGGTAACTAGTATAAGAATTTGAGAACTATGTACTTCAAAGGTAGTCTGGTGAAGCTGTGAAGGCTCGTCAGGCCCCTAACGTAGTCAGTTAGAAAAATAAGAAAACATTATGCTGCAACATCGTTTGACCGATCACTGTATACGTTGATACATAGAAGAGTTTTTTCGTGAAGACGGATTTTGAGTTATCCATTATTACCTCGCCACTAGGTGACGCTGCAGCACATCAATTTTTGTGCCGTTTAACCGATTATCATGAAAATTAGTACTCGATCACTGCGTATATTTATACAATATACATTTTGTTATTTAACTATTTATTAGCAAGAAATAGTACTTCTAACAACTAGAAGAATGTAAATAAAGAATCTTTAGGAAATTATAATCACCGTGCGATTAATTATAACTCCAAAACCAGAAGTGACAATTGCATCTTTAGAAGCATCTAAAGGCTATTTCGAGGCCCAACTAATGTAACAAGCTGATAAGTTAACCATGGGAGTAGAAGACACTTAATTTATTATAACACGGCCATAATTAACTACTAAATATAACTCTGACACTGCGTCACTGACGGATAATGCGCAACATAAAATGACCATTATTATAACCCATTATTACCATGGTTATAAAAATTGTATAATGGTTGTAATAATTACAATTGATTATTCATTAATTAATCGCATTTTGCCATACTTAACCTATGGATGTCAAACGAGGGCACGAACAAAAAAAAAATAGGGTGTATCGTAAAGACAGACGATAAAAGTGAAACATTTGTATATCAGGGAAACATTTTAAATAAAAAACATACAACAAAAGGCTAACGTTACGCGGTGCTCTCAGACGGTCACATATCTCTGCGTAGTGATGATGCTTGATACTTCATTGATCGGTGTTTTCAACAATCTACCCGACAAAGTCTTTACCCCCACCACTTTACGCCACACAAAAAATTGTCCGGCCAGAATTTCAAAGCCCTTTCATAATAAGTTTTTCTTCAATCTAGTAAACAAAATAAATGTATGTCAGAACAGTATAGAACGAACTGATATCGGAGTTAAAACAAGAGACAAAATAAGATTAAACAAAATTTGAAAATATTTTAACAGTGCATCGATAATTAAAATGGAAATGGACAGGACATATGATAACAGGAAAAATACAAACGGACTAAACCCATAACAGAGTGCTCATATTCAAAAGTCCAGAAAGAGAAACCGAGGTAGATAAAATAAAAGGCAGGAGGATGATATAAGAAAAGTAGTGTGCACAGAATGAAACCAAATACCAAGAGATAGAGAAATAAGAAAATCTTTACAGAAGGTATTACTCGAAGTACAGGCTGTACCAGAAAAACCGGATACCGATAATGTAACTATACGAATAAATTCTAATTTAATTGATGTATATTCAGAAATAAAAGCTTATTTCATGTTATATTTTAATTAGTCGTCCATTTATATATCATACTCGAACTCATTAAATTAAGTATTAAGGACTTGAAAGTCATTGACGGCCACGTTTTTGCGTAAAAACATTTATAATAATGTTACATTACATTTATAATGTTTTATTTTCTGTTCTTTGTAAATGGACCACAGAAAATTACACTGTTCCTTTCAAACCTACGCACGAACCTGATTCTAAATTGACTCTTCATTATACTGCAACAATAAAAGTAATGAATGCACACTACTAAATCTGCCTGGTTAACGATGTCATTGGTTATGGAAAACAATAGTCTTGCGCGGGCGCATTTGCTTTCATCGCAGTGAAATTGGAGTTGTAGAGTGATGGCATAAGTTAACATTGCTTTATAAGACTACTTGGTTTTAATATATAATTGTGGATTAGTGAAAGGACTTTAATCAAAATTTATTGAAGAGAAAACCAGTCATCAAAAGCCATGAGACTTTGAACCTTAACCCTTGTGCATTGTAGTGATAGTATCAATGAACATAGTTGCGAAAAGAATAAGAATTGGTACCAGAAAAGCCACTGATAGAAAGAACATAAGTTAGTATAAGTTTTTCATAAGTGTTAAAATCGTTGTTATAACTTCAGGACTTGAACAATATATCGTTCAAACTATATCTTTATTTCAAAAAGCAAATAGTTCAACTACGAGTGTCTATTGTATCAGAGAGAATAATATATTTTCATTTTACGTTTACCGTCCTTGTTGAGGTCAAGGGAACTAGTTACAATTTATTAGGGTATAAATTATTCTACCCAAAATTATTTCTAAAGTCTTGTCTTATCTTTCTTGTCTGGTTTATCGTATATCTTGGATTTATTAGACAGGGCATTTGAAGAATTTTGAAAATATTTCCAAGGCGGAAAAATTTTGATTTCCGTGATAGCAAACCGAACTGGAATTGAACATTGCGTGGCGATTGTTTACCAATAAAGATAAATATGTTATTTTTCTACGTCCATTTTCTTGAGTGACAATTTTTTTTCGTTTTATTCCATTGTTACATAAATTCCTTTAATTATTTTCCATTCAATTTATATTCATTATTCTCTAGTATTTAAAGAAAAAGCTATATTAGCTAGTCTGGTAAACTTTATGAATTGTGTTTCATGCTTTACATACGTCTTCATTTAATATAAACTAGCCGCCTGCTCGTGGATTTATAGTACGACCATGTAAATAATTAAAATACCAACTGAAAAACTAAATCAATCTGTCCATATTTTTGTTCTGTGTCTTTCATCCACTGACTTTTTATGTGGAGATTTTTTAACCCAAATATTTTACTTTTCCTTATTTTCGAACATTTTCTATCACGCATACATTGTCCTGTCAATTACAAACACAATAATCTATATATATATAACAAAGTCGTGTTAGTTACACTATTTATAACTCAAGAATGGCTGAATCGATTCGGCTCAAAATTGGTGGGGAGGTAGCTTAGAACCAGGAGACGGACATAGGATACTTTTTATCCCATTCGATCGCGTTCCCATGTAAGGTGACATAAACCGTCAAAGAGAATACAAGTCACTATAAAACGTCATATAACAAAAACGCGTCTGACATGGAATAACATAACGCAAATGGCAAGTAAACGTAATTTTGTCTTTGGTTAATTATGGTTAAAAATTCTGATAATTATAAATTTTGACAGAAATCAATAATCAGTAGGTTGTATTCTCTTTGAATCGTTCTCTTTGAATGACGCGACCAAAACGATCGAATCTTTGCCGACAAAGCCGTAATGCAAGAAGAATACGAAACATTGTGAATGAAAGACTGAACAAGAAAAAGAAATTGCCAGTGAAGAGCGCCGCTTGAATATGGCTCGACTTCTAATAAAAAATTGAACTTAATAAAATCCAAAATCTGCATATTTATTGCCTCTAAGGCGGAACAGAGTGCGCCGGGTAAGCTAGTAAAAATATATATCTCCATAGGTGTTATAATCGTTCTATTTCGAAGTTTAACATAAATGAATGTAGATAGTATATATCCTAGGTAGACAAAAAATGAAATGGATAAGAAAATACTTAAAGCTTTCCCCCTCGACGTTAATAACAGAAACGGATACGGCGAATACATCGTAAATCGCAAGGAAAAAAAGGTCTGAAATATTACGTAAAGGAGATGAAAGCTTTGCCTACATAGGTCGGGTTCATCAGGCCAGGGAAAGCAATATCTAGGTATAAAGCAACGCATTGCAGGTTACAAAAGAATTTGGATCGATCTCGATTTTACATGAAAATAATTCTTCTGCCATGAAGAATACGTACGTAAATAAACACTAGCTGAAACAGACTTACGCTCTCATGGTTTTTGAAATGAAGATTTGTTTGTTGAGATAGTATTTTTTTATCATGACTTAAGTAAAATGTCTGGACTTAGTCAAGTGATAAATACACTCAAATTATTTACGTTTAATATTTATTATGATTTAAGAATACTGGAGATTTAGTTAATGTTAGGGTTGTAATTTTTTTATTGTTTTATCTAAGATTCAAACAGAAGTTCATTATACGTTACCTTATTCTTCCCCTCTTGAATCTGAATAATGTTAAAGTATTCTTGAGTTGAATTATATGTAATTTTTTGGACATCTTCTGTACATACAAAGATTTACTTTAAATTTAGTCATTAACATTATGAGATTTTCCGCAAATTGTAGTTGCGGATGCGTCAATGCTACACCAATTTACCTTATGGCTCGAAGGACTACGTATACTAGCACATAAAGCGTTTCAACTTCAGCTGCGAGAGCAGTAACCAATTATGATTAGCTTTAGGACTGCTGGTCCTATTTAGGTTGGTTATACGTAACTATAGACTATAATGACTATTACGCATCAAGTGAACTGTATGTCTGTTTGCTGCTTTATAGTATAGTATCCTTTGGTCGCGACTTCACTCGCTTTAATGTAGGTTTGATATATCTCTCGGGAATAGTACATTTTTTTTGTTAAAAAAATCCCTCTGTTTTTTTCTGTATTCCTGACAACTACGTGAAATTATATGATGATTGGTTGAGTAATTAAGGCGTGAAAGCGTAACAAACGAACTGCCATTCGCCTCTATAGTATTGGTAAAGATAAATAAAAGTGTGCGTGTGTGAGTTTATTATATATTTCTTTAAAATGAGCATAAACATAATCATGTCTTAACACATGTCAACCGTTTTGAACCGTGGCAAAAGTTTGAACGACGAAATGAAATACTATGAATAAAAGTTTAAATAAATAGCACACACAAATATTATATGAAATTATATTGATATAAAAGAAATTGTTTATAAAAAAATATAATACGGTAGAGGTAGCTATTAAAAGTACTATATATTCACCAATGTTTTATTTACACGACATATCTTTTTAGTACATACATTAATGACGGAGCGGTAGAGTTTGATAACGACTGGAAGAACCGTACCGGCATGAATGAAGTACGTCCCGAATCACAGTCGAACGCTTCCGATCTGTCACGAGTACTGCTATAATAGTTAAAACTAACTTCATGGCGTGTTACATCGCCGCTCGCAATCACGGTTTCAGACTAAAAATTCACTCTCAACGATATGACATAATTCGACGAATGAAATATGATTTAAAAAATAGTTTTCCCGCATAAAATTTTCGAAATCCCAATCTCACTGAGTTTGAAATTTTGTATTACAATTATAATAAATAAACAGAAACTTGCACAAAACGAACATGAATGCTTAGTAAACCGGGAAATGTCAGTTGACCGTTAGGCTCTAAATCTCAATGAGATATCGATGTATGTATGTCAGCTTGCAGAACCTGAGGTCGTTGAACAATACCAGTGAAGGGTGGCGTAGCAGGACGCCGGGTCAGTCACGATTTTCAACAATAATTGCAATTCTGGATGTATATGTCTTGAATTATTTTAAAAATGTTGAAATTTTCATTTAAGTGTTGATACTTGCTTTTATATCTATTCTTTAGTCATTGTAACACGAAAGTACAATGTGAAATACCAATATACAAATCATAACGAAATATTCACACAGAAAGGAAAAACTTTTCATACAAAAAAATGTACTCCGTTCGTGAGGAATAAATTAACACCAGCGAAGGATCGAGCAAAAGTTAGTCATTGACAATGTGAATATTATCTATGATATTTTCTATCTATGATATGGTAATGTTATGCTCCTTGGCTCACTTTAAAGAAAAAACTATGGACACGTAATTTCCTAGACCTTGTCCATATTGTTTGACAAAAACAACACAAAATGTTAGATACGCTTTAAAACAAACCGGATTTACAAGCGCTCCGCTGTTCTAATAATGTAATGTATGTAATGTGGAAGTTAGTCGTAGTCATGTTAGTCGTGGTAGTCTAGCGGTTTGTCCGGTGGAATATCGACCCGATGTCCGTAGTCTTCGAACCCCGGCATGTACCAACGAATTTTTTGGAATTTGCGTACATTTACTAATTTCAATTGGTAACACTAACAGCTGACGGTGAAGGAAAACATCATGAGGAACTCTGAACCTGGGAAATATTTCTTGTAGTACTTACCACATATATGGGAAAATATAAAAATACTGTGGATTTCTCAGAGTTTGAAATCGCCAATACGTCGTGAGCTGACGTGGTGATTATGCCCATACCTTCCTTCGGTAAGAGGCCTATGGCCCTGCAGTGGGTCTCTAACAGGATGATGATGATGATGATGTAATGTAGATAAATAAACAGTTTTATGCTACAATAATAATCTGTATAGTTTAAATAAATACTGAGTTTTATGGTATCTATTATGAAGCTATGCCAATTATATAAAATAATTTAATTTCTTGATTTACTTCCCTTTTGTATATATTTAATTCTTATTCAATTATAAATACTATAAATAGCATATGCTACAAGAATAACACTGAAGAAACAAAGAATATTATTGGGGAAATAAAAAAAATGTGTAACATAATACACTTCTATGAAAATAATACATATTTTTATATATGCAATGTTGTTAGTTATTTCGTTTATTTTTAAGTGACAAACTTCCGAATGACTGTCTGACTCACTCACTCACTCACTTTTTATATGGAGATTTTTGGATCAAAATTATTCATACAACCTATGCGCTGACAATTACAACACTACAAAAAACGCGAACGACTCCGATAATGATTCTGAGGTCTCCGATTCCGACATGGGGACTCTCTCTGTTCACGCCGCCGTGAGCGGAGGGTGAAGATATGATCTCAGACACTCGTCGCGTTTTTCTTGTAACAACTCGAGCCTAGGCTTGTCCCTTGGTGTGGAGCCCTCGAGTATGTTACTCACGCGAATACAGTGACTCACGCTAGTTTTTCATTTACACAGATTACCCCACGCACGTGCACACCTAGGTGCACATAGTGGTGGGCTGTTTTTTTGTCTTTTTCGGACTGAAATAGGTCACACAACATAGTAGTCAGATGCAAAATACACATATACATTCGTGAAACATGCATGGTCACACATGAATTTTTCACGAATTCATATGAGTATGAAATGGATAGATAGCTGAAGAAGCTCTTCTTCTTCTTCTTTATTTTTTGGCTCTATCACGGCTTGTGCACTAGCCAGCGTCAAGTAACAAGATTTTGCCAAGTAAGTGTCTTGTGATAATTATAATGGAGTTTTGGTGGCATCTCAGAATGCATGCTCCGTGGTATTATTTCCCATCCACTTCACTTGTGCATAATAACCGAACTATATAACGTAAAACACCACCAATGTTACAAAATATAGAGTCTAATAACACAAAATTATGAATAAAATATAAAAACCACTACATGACAGATTAAGATCCCGCCAAAAACTCATAGCTTAGCTTAGTCAGATCGGGAAATTCGGCGACAGTTCAAGCCGAGGCGCACCGAGTACCCTTGCGCTGATCGCCTGAACAAATCGGGTGAGTGCCTTAAGCGCTCCTCTTAGTAGTCCGGTGGAACTGTAGCGGCCTTGCCAGGCCAACAGTATAGGTCAGTTCGAAAAGAAAAAAAAAACTACAAAAAAACAAAGATTTAACGATGTAGATGCTTTGTAGTGATGTGTTTACATATATTTATATTCATCATTTAATTTTTATGAATATAGTTTAAGTTTCATGTTGTAATTAATGCAAACAAATCACGAGCAATCGTTGGCACGAACCGCAGAGGGTGGACCCACAGGCGAATACAGTTCCCTCGTGGAGCCTTAGCCTGCCTCCCAAGACCGTCAGTGCGTGGTGAAGAGCCACATCCTACACGAGGTGACCCTGTCTAGCAGAACACTACGGATCTAGGCTAGAGAGCCGATAAACACTCCTGGGGCTCGGTTCCAGAACCGGGTCGGGGCGTATACCCCGGCAGACGGCGCCCCTCGCAGTACCCCTCTGCTTATCAGAGGGGACAGGGGATGGGGTTAGGACGGGCCTGCTTCGGTTCGCCCGTCTGAGGGTGGAGGGAGAAAACCTCCTTAAAAAGTTACCGTGGGAGAAAACCACGTAAAAAAGTTACGGAGGGTAGTGCCTTCGGGCGGCGGGAGGGAGGAAACCTCGGTAAAAAGTCACCGTGGGAGAAAACCACGTTAAAAAGTTACAGACGGGTGTGCCTTCGGGCGGTGGGAGGGAGGAAACCTCGGTAAAAAGTCACCGTGGGAGAAAACCACGTTAAAAAGTTACGGGTGTTGAGGAGACAACCTCGTTAAAAAACAGACGGGAGGCCTTCGGGCGGAGGGAGGTAGAAAACCTCATTAAAAAGTTACCGTGGGAGGAAACCACGTTAACAAGTGACAGAGGGACGGCCTTTGGGCGGAGGGAGAGGGAGAAAACCTCAAGAAAAAGTTACCGTGGGAGGAAACCACGTTAAAAAGTGACAGAGGGGAGGCCTTCGGGCGGAGGAAGAGGGAGAAAAACCTCATTAAAAAGTTCCTGTGGGAGGAAACCACATTAAAAAGTGACAGAGTGGTAGGCCTTCGGGCGGAGGGAGAGGGAGAAAACCTCGTTAAAAAGTCACCGTGGTAGAAAACCACGTAAAAAAGTTACAGGTGGTGGTGGTTGGAGGGGGTGACCCCTCGACTGCCAAACCGGACCAAGGAGGGAAGGGGCTGGGGACCTGACTTTCCATTGCACGTTGGTTCGGTAGACGGGTAGGCAGCTTGACCGGGCTGTCGTCGCGGTCAGGGCGTTCGCGCTGGGCCTTGTCGCCGGGGTGGCATGGTGCTTGCTTGTTCGATCCCGTGCCACTCCATAGCGCGGCAGACGGTATCTTGTGGGTTTTTTTAGTCAGTAAGAGTCTGACACCCCACAGCTCCCCAGGGCTGTGGGTGTCCAATGAAGGATTTCTTCCCACATTAAAAAAAAAAAAAAAAAAGGTATAGTTTGTACACGGCATACGCGTCAGCTGTTTCGTAGTATATTGTGCGTATTTGTATACTTATATTTATGTTTATTTAAAACAAAAAGAAACACGTGCTGTTTAACGTATTTGGTAATAGCTTGTAAATACTTTTGTCTAGTAATTCCTTTATTTGTATTTGTTAATCAGTAATATATATTAATAATAATATACTACGAAAGGAATTTCGTTCCAACCGAGTATCCACGGCACTCATTTTTAATATATACAAAATATTCAAGTTATTGATAAACACCTTCATTTGTCCCTTGCAATCTCAATAAGCTCTGGTAATATCATTATTCCTACACAAACGCTCTATTCGCTCCTCGGGAGGCCCATTTAGAAAATTGCAATCAGCTTGTAACCACTCTTTCATTCTTTTTTCCCCCTGCTAAATAACATTATTAAACAGCATTATTACGCTTTATTTTTATTTACAACTTAATTTTGCATGTAGCTTCGCTTGCTTTAATGTAGATTTGATCTATTTGTAGGGAAAAGTGTGTCCATTTCTGTACCCTTGACAATCTGTATGCCAAATTTAATAGTGATCGGTTCAGTAATTAGGGCGTAACAAACAAACAAACTCACTTGCGCATTTCTATTATTAGAATGGAAGTCAAGATACTCATTTTCTTATATGTTTATCTTCTTATATATAAAAATCAATGTTTCTTTGTTCGTTATCTATGCGCTGCCATACCGTTCAGTCGATTGCGATAAAACTTTCTATACACGTTTTCAGGGGTGCAGAAAAGGACATACGGTATTTTCATACAGAAAAAAAAGGAACGCAGCCGCGGACTAAAGCTAGTGTTTAATAAATTCTATATTTCAATCTACACTTCGATGCGGTATTATGTAGACCTCAAAGTAAAAAGTTATTTGCAAATAACGTTATTAGTTATTGTTATATTATATTAATAACGTAACGTAAATTTCAAGTTAATTTATGCAAGAATAATCCCATTATGATATAATGAATTGTAGCGTTTTACAACAAGCTTTCCTTTATAAAATTATCATACAGGTTTATGAGGACATTTATGCTGTCCTGACAGTATTACGGAGAACATCTCTAACAATGTTCACGCTAACCGATCCTGTTATTCTATATATCCAGATGTATTACCATAATATATATTTTATTATGTTTATGGCTACTAATTTTAGACACGAGTGACGGAAGCATTGCTTAACGTTCTTTCTTAGTTTTGGTGTACCGGGAATTTTCGGAATTGCATCATTATACATATGGATTTGAACCCGTAAAACCCGTTGAAAACTGTTTTGTAGCCCATGGTCCATGGACCACAAATAATAAATCGTAACAAAAGGTGTAATTGGTTAATCCATAAGAGTTTAGTTTAATCAATTCCGATTACTGATTGTTTACATTATAATTCAAGAAATCGTTAATTCATTTTATTTTGTATACACATAAATATATAAAATTCATCAAATATTCCATGGAATTTACTAAGGAACGGTTTCCCAAAAAATACTAATTGGAACACTGCTTTAATTAACAATTAGTATGTCAACAATGCGTCAATTATTTTAACAGATGATGTTTTGTTTTGTTCTTAATTACGAATTTATAATAACATTAATATGTTTTCGTTGCAGTTCAACGGGAGGTCGAAATTATTGGTCAAAACTGGATTTCCATTGAAAATACGTCATGGATTCTGAGAGGTGAGTTATTTATTTATTTGTATATGTATAAAGCTATCTTCTAAAAAGTTTATTAACAGACATATCACTATACTGTACAAATGCATCATTTGTCCTGTGACCCAGGTGTCCTAATGAGGTTTTATTGTCATCTGTTAATTGTTTTTATTCATCCAAGTTAAATTAATATATGTTGACAAATTCGTCATTCCACTGATCTGATCATTAGATAACCAAATAAAATAAAAATATATTCGAATATCTCGCAGTACATTTTACTCAGATAGGTAAAAAGTCAAAGTCTTTATTCTGAAACTTCTTTATCTAACATTATCAAATATTTCTATTTCTACATCAGTCGTATGTATTCTACGTCTATCTTTCTAATAATTGCTTCATAGGTGGTGGTCTAGTGCTTTGACCGGTGGAATATCAATCCAATGTTCGCATGTTCGAACCATGTACTAACGAATTTTTCGAAATTCGCGTACGTTTACTAATTTAAATTGGTAACACTATCGGCTGCCGGTGTAGGCAAAACAACGTGAGGAAACCTGAACCTGAGAAATGATCTTGTAGTACCATCGTATGTGGGAAACATTTTGAGGAGTTTGAAGTCACCAGTACGTCGTGGGCTGATGTGATGCTTATACCCATACCTTCCTTCGGGAAGAGGCCAATGACCCTGCAGTCAGTCTTTTTCAGGCTATTGTTAGGTTGTCATATATTGATTTTATTTTTTATTCAAATACTTGCATTAGTTAATTACATACATTGCTTTAATAATGGTAGCAACATGCGTAATATAGTTTGGTTATTGATCACAAGTGAAACGACATGTGAAATATGAATTTTGAAATATCGCTAAAACTTGGAAATTACGAATATGAAGCCACCGTTTTGTTAGAACATTAAAGTGTTCTAAATTTTAAACGGAATAATTGCGCAATTGATAGCTGTACCAACCTTCAGTAGACTAGATTGGATATTGATGTAGAAAAAAGGTGGACCGTTGCCTAACCTCTAACCTCTTTATTAATATGTAATGTGTAATACCGAAAATATGAAACCTCGTCCGACGGTAAATTGTTCCATATTGAAATCCACTTTGTGACGAACGAGGGTGCGGTACACAATGTCCACAAACGCAACAAGTAAATTGACGTGCTCTATTAGACCGTTGTAAGTTGAATGGACGCGTATAGAAATATATAGCTTTTGTTCACTTTCACGCTCGTGAATGTGAATAATGTATTTCTATTATAATAGACTAAATATGCTTCATTCAAACACCCGAAACTGAGGATTCACCATCCTTACTAACAAAACGACCCTCAAGTTGAAAATCTATCGGTAAGCATCTATTGGTGTGTTTCGGCAGCTGCACTTGAGAGCCCATCCCCATCTAGGTTTAACTAATTTACCATCTTGCACCATATCGTCATTTAACATCAATAGATTGTGGTCAAACGCTCAACTTATAAAGTATTGAAAAAGCTCTCTTATTATTTGTTCTCCCTCACTCGGAATTGGACATCACTTGTGTGTTAGGAACACACGCGAAAATAACATATAAGTTCAAAGTGTTAACATATAACATATAAGTTGTCTGTTGTCTCCAAGTATAAGAACCGTTAATATATAAAAAAATTATTAAATACGCAATTACAGATAGTCAATTTATTGTATATTTACGACAACATTCCTAAATTTATTACTTTCGCGAAATTTGTTCGTTTATTTTATTACTTGGCGTAATTTAGTACGAATCAATCACGACACGGTTTCTTCTCTAGAGCGTCGCGAAAACTTGTATTCTCGCGTATTAAGGCGATCTTATTCGTAACTTTTTTTTTAAATATTTGTCTATATCTATTCTACTAAAATTATATGAGTAACTAGCTAATACGCACGCCTTCGTATGCGTTGTTTATTATCTTAGCAATATTTATTATGTACAGAAGAAAAATCATCTAAAAAATTGAATGCAAAAATAATACTTTGTTTACAATTTTTTTTTTGTATTTTCTAGTGTTTTACAAAAAACACACTTTCAAAAACTTTAATTAAGATTTTAAGATTAAAAAGAAGATATAGTGATTTTTAGATAAGTAAAATAAAAAGAAATTTTCGCAATATATCCTGCAGTTTATCTAGATGCAAGTATCGTATGTTCTTTTCTGTATCCCTTGCAACGTGTACGCAAAATTTTACGACGATTGGATGTGTAGATGGACGTGAAAGCGTAACAAATAAACACAACAACCATTTGCAGTTATAATATTAGTTATGATGACAAATAAAAAAAAAATAGGCAAGTGGAGTCGCGAGCACAGCTAGTTTTTCTTTCATATCATAAAAACACCGTTATCACATATTGCATAATCAGCAGCAGAAGTGGTCCGGCAATTTTCGTCGATTTCATCTAGTCTATGTTAGTACAACCTTGACCTGAACCCGGGAAACGCGGTCGCGTTGGATTCCACCGGCCTCATACCACTGTGTATTTAGTTACCGTGGATAGTATATTTGGATTTAACTTCTGAATGTTTAATAGCGACTTGATACAGGTACGATGTGAATCTCCGTCAGGTAGAATAATTTAGTTCACTTCGTTTTGAGAATAGTAAACCTACTTATTTAGTTCGAATCATTCGAATGGTTAACATGAACATAAAACTATGTTCAACTATATAGTTCTACTATAGTTCTTGTAGTCCGGTGAAACTGTGGAGACCTTGCCAGGTCAACAGAGTAGACAGTTCGAAAAAAAAATCTACTGTAGTTGATCTTATTTGATGGAATGCACTGAAAAAATCCATAGTAATATTGTAAAACTCATTTTTTGTATTCATAAGAATTTTTTTTATACTTCTCAAATTTTTGTGCCCATCTATCGCATGTCGCATTACAGCCGGCTGCGGATTAGGGATAAAATTAAAGGCGCTCGGCAAAGCAGCCAAGCTCAATATGGCGGCGCCCATGGCTAAATTCAAAATAATTCAATAATTGAAATAAATGTTGTGATTAGTTTTTAAAATGTGTCTATCAACCGAATGATTGTATTTATTATGGATTCCGTACACACAGATACACAGATTGAAATTAAAATATATATTTGCGTAACTTGTCTACTATTGATTTCTCATTATCATTCCCATTTTTCAATTATTCAGTTAAGATTAAAAACGCGATTTTAATACCTTAAGTTGGATAGTTTTCGGAAAATTGTAAGTGCCTACGATATGAAAAAGAGTTCACTTACATCGTGGTTTCATAAAACCACACAATATATATATTTTAAAACAATAAACACTAAAACTACAAGCTGGATCAAAAAAATTCTTTATGCATTTTATAAGAAAGTTATTAAGGACTACCTTTTGCTCGTGGCTTCATGCGCGTTAATGTAGATTTGACCTATCTCACTCGGGGATCAGTATTTTTTTTGGGTAAAAGGTATCCCATGCCATTTTCTGTACTTCTGACAACGTGTACTTTTCATGATGCATGATGATGATGCAAGATGTGAAAGCGTGACATACAAATAAACAAACTCACTTTTGTATTTTGATATTTTGATGATTAAAAGGTATTTAACATCAAGTTACACAAACTTTACAAACAAAGTGATTACCACAAAAGAGTGTAGGGTTAGAAAGTACTAAATGAGAACGAAGTAGTATTGCGAGCCGAGTGTCACGCGGCGCGGTGTGTCGAGGGTTAAGATCACGTTGATCGGCCCCCGAGGTTCGTACACTGCCGAGAAGAGCCGAACATAGAATGCCTGTGTTAACAAGCTAACATGGCATACTACTTAGTCGCGTGATGGGCTTCTTACACGACGCTCGAACTTTATATGTACCTAACTGCGAGGATATATTTTTTTAATGTAACTCTGACTGACCTGCACAGCAAGTAAATTATAAAGTTTTTGTATAAGACTATTCATTATGCCCCTGATTTAAATTAAAACGACGATAGCTAAGTATAAAAAGAAATTATTACTACACTTTATGTACTGTGAAGGGAAATGAAGGTCGACATTTCCCGGAATATTACTCTAATTGAAATGTAAATTAATTTCCGCATTGCATTCCGATTCACTATCACCATCTCGTCTCGAATGCAACGGTTACGAGCGAGTAGTTTGTGTAATTTCCTATCGCTATAATGAATGTAGTAAATTGAGAGAATTAGAAATACATAGTCATCGAGGTAATAGATAGCATATGGAATATATTTCATATATGACTACTAGCATTGGTCGAAATTCGACCATATTTTTTTTAGTTTTAATATCATTGAGGCCTTTGTGACTAATATTGTAAATGAGTTGACGCAAATATTGTGAAGTATGACGAACAAGGCTTCATAATATAATACATATAAAATGTATTCTATCTCATTCACATTTTTTTTAATTAATGTGGAGAAATCATTTATGGATACCCACCCTTTCGGGGGAGAGAGTGGATTATGTCCGACTCGCACGGACTAAAACCCCACGGTGTACCGGCCGCCGCTTTTGGTTGGGACGACATGGGACCGTGCTTAGGCTATCACCATGTCGCCCCATCGGTCAGCCCGGCGAAAGGTGTCCGCCGGGCTCCGTCCTTATAGGGAGGTAGACTGGGTACACAACCATCTACTTCCCCTCGTCAGCCGGACCTGTACAATGAGGAGATGGGCCCCCCGCCCACCCCCTCAGGTCCAGCTACGGAGGCGGAAGGAGGCGGACAAAGCGCCGCCTCCTTCCACCGACCCTCCTTTGGCGGAGAGGGCCGCTAAGAGGGTCCAGCTCTCGGACCCTCTCCGCCACCTCCTTCTGCGAGATGACTTCCTCGCAGAAGGAGGCCATCGCCATCCATGCTTCTTCGCTTCCGAGCATGGCCACAACCACGCTCGGCAGCGACAAATCAGCACCCACCGCCGCAGTCAAAGTGCGGCGCTGTTCCCCCCACGCAGCACACTCAGACAGAGTGTGCTGCGCGGTATCTTCCTCAGTGCCGCACTCGTGACATGGGGCTGTGGGCTCCCTGCGAGCGATCTGGTGCAGGTACCAGCCAAAGCAACCATGGCCGGTAAGTACCTGCACCAGTCGAAGCGTCAGGGAGCCCCACTCTCTATTACGCCATTCCGGCAGGACCGGGCGGACGGCGTCGACGGTATATCTTCCATACCGCGCGTCCGCCAGGTCCTGCCTCCACCTCTCCAGGGCCTCCTCCCTAGCTGCCCGTCTTTTGACTACAATCTCCCTGGGAGCTGGAAGGTCCCCTAAAAGTTTTCTTGCCGTCGTGAATTCATACACGGCGGCAAGCACCCTCGCCTCCAGCTCCCAGGGCAGGTAGCCAGCGAGCGCGAAGGCCGCCGAAGAGGACACGGTGCGGTACCCCCGTATCGCCCTTAGTGCCACAATGGGCTGCGCCCCCCGCAGCGCGCGCATTTTGGCGGCACCGAGGGCGTCGGCCCAATCCGTTTGTTAACCCTTAATAACCTAGAGTTTCAATTTTGATACCAATCTTTTAGACCGAATGTTCACATTCCTATTAGTTTTTTTTATAGGTTGGCTGTACGTATTTTACTGTTGTATAATATTCTTACCAACGAACTTAAAAAAAATATTGTGATTTTTTTAGCTATTTTTCCCTTCATCTAGACCCTCAAGCAAATACAGTAATATTAATAATAAATCAGGCTACTAAGGGTTAAATCCTATAGGTGTTTGTCCCTCTTTAATGTCGCTTTTTCGTTTCATAGATTTTAAATCACAACCGGCTACAGAAGTCGTCACTTCAGAAGTCACAGACACGCGAAATCAGTTAGTCATATTTATTTGACGATAAATTTATAACAGTTAGTTACATAACGGTTTCTTTATTGATGATTTTTACTTTCGCCGGTCGTTGCGCACGCGCATTCCCGCTTATAGCTACCGGATGACGCAGAATGGACAATATAATAACTCGTATATAATACACATTGTTGTAACCTTTCTATACATTATTAATGATCATGACTGCTACAATATTGTGATATTGAGCTCTTAATCGGAATTGGTTTCGTCATTCTTGGTGTTGTTTTTGTTTGCACATAGATTTTAGCGGTTTGATCATATTCAATCGACATTGTCTAAGATGGTAAACGATCTAAACCGAAGCCATGAGTGCAACTGCCAGAATACACCTATTGTTGGCAACTGATTTTGAGCTCTAGGACGTTAGGTAGTAGTAGGTAGACGGATTTTGAAAAAGTCCTACTACGATGCTATGGTTTGATGACGATATTTTTCTTAATCGAAACCTTCTGCTCAGTCGTATTTTTTTTCTTTTTATTTTGTTAAGGGACTTTTATCATTACTGATATGTTAGTCCCATCGTAACTTATATCTACTTACAACTAAAACCCTTAAATCTAAATATAAATAAATAATTAAAAGAAAACCAATTGTCTCAACAGAAAATTTTAAATGTACTACACAGCTTTTTCGAACAGTCCGATGTCGGTTCTGCTAGAATGCTGTTATAAGTACCTACATTCTTTATATTAATATTGAAATCTTCAGCAAACCGCATCCTTTCAGTATGTTTTTTTTGCATTCTAATAAAAAATGATATATGTCGTCAACCTTATCACAGTCGTTACAAACTGGTGAATTTATAATTTTCATTAAAAATTTAATTTTGCCGATGGAATATGGCCAGACCGTAACCTAAAAGTAGTAGTAAGTAAACTTCTGTTGACATTGACTTTTGTGAACCAAGGTCCAGACGGCGGCTGAGACTGTATAGTACGGTACCAAATCCCTTTCTCTCTTGAAGCTACATTAAAGTATTCCTTCCACATGTCATAACACCTTATCTTAAATTTACGTAATATTTCAGAATAGTGAGGAAGAATACTTATTTTTGAACCGTCTACTAAAACTCGCTTCGCTAACACATCTGCCCTCTCGTTTCCTTCTAACCCAATATGAAACGGAACCCATTGCAATCTCAGACGCATACAAGAGCTATGGACTTTCAAGACCTCTCGAAGAATTACATAGGCAATCGAAAATCCTCTGCGGCCACACGCACATCGAGCCAATTGCTGGGAAATGGAGGGCACTCTTACTATTCGTTAAGATAACAATATTGCTTTATAGCTTCTAAAATTGTAAACAATTGCAGTGTCATAATAGATACATTTGTTCTTATATTATAAAGGCCAACACTATCGGTGCATGGTTCATGTATGCAGCACTCTGTCCCTTACAAGTTTTAACACCGTCTGTATATATTTCTATCCATTCACTGTATTTTTCTAAAGTTCTTTTGTTATTTTATATTTTAGAGAAGTTAAGTTAAGTGTATCTTTTGGCCTGTGACACTATCTAAATTTCGTTTTTAATTATATCGTTTATATTATATACGTAGTCCAAATCTCTAAAGAAAACATTGACAATGGGTAACTCGAATGAATGTGAATGTTTTCGTCATCTATCTCATTATAAGCAATTGTCAGCAATGGTTTTTTTTTTCAAATCCAGTAGGAATTATTACATAAAGTACTCAGATTATCTAAAAGTAAAATTATTTGATTGTTTGTCCAAGAATGTGCCTTTAGACAAAGTTTTTGAGCAAGGTAACGTTTTCTTATATATAGGGGTGGTATATACAAATCGCTCTCGGTGGGAGAGTCTCGTCTGAGCAGCGGTCGAGTGCACACGTGCCCCGCTCGCAGCTCTGACGGTCCGTTCATTCGGCAACTCGCGCGCAGTTGTCGGATATTTTCGTGTGTGTCCGGAAGTTTCGTGTGTTCGAGCGGCTACTGTCGATCGTACGCTCTTTTCAGAGCGACGGTGCACCTCCATTAGTGCACCATTTAAACCGCACTTTTCGGTGCGAAGCCGTGCACACTGTTTGCAGTGCGTCGAGTCGCCGTGCTACGCGTCGTGCCTCGTGCTGCGCTTCGAGAGTCGTGCAGCGCATCGAGTGCCGTGCAGAGCGTCGTTCTTCGCGCCGCGCCGTGTGCAGTTTTGAAGAGAAGATCCGCGTTCGCGTCGCGTCGCGTTTTCCCTTTGGCCCGGACACGGATTGTCCGTTAGATTCAAATTAGGCGCACCCCCCTGCCCCTCAGGCAGGGAGGTTAGTCATGTCCACCCCCGCGATCCCGCCGCCCCTTCAGGCCCCTAAGGCCCTAGATGACACCGTCCAACTCGAGGACCTCATTAGGTTCCATATGTTCGCGCGTCAGCAAAATCCGTTGTTAGTTTCAGAATTCGATAGGCTCCGACGCACTTACGCGCGTAACGGGAATAAGTGTGAGTTCGGAGTCCCGCGTTGTTTCCGCGACGACCCGTTCGCGCCATCTGACTGCGACTTCGACGATGACTCCGACATGGAGCTCGACGCGCCTCGCGCGGCCGCGCCCGCGCCCGCGACGTCGTCCGCCGATAAAGACGGTTTCACAACCGTCACGCGCCGCGGTAAACGCCCACGCGCCGCGATTCAGACAGACAGCGACTCTGCTGCGGGACGTCCGATCCCAAAGCAGCCCAATATAGGTGGCGCTCGGGTGCCCCGAGCCTCTCCCACGCCCTCTGCCGCGAATTCGGCTCAAGCCTCGGCTGCGGAACCCGCGTTCGCGGCTAAGAAGCCACGCCTACCGCCTCCCGTCACCTTCCGTGACAAAGCCCGTTGGGTAGAGATTTCTGAAGACCTTAAGTCGAAGGAAATCGTCTACAAGTCCGCCGTCAACACCGTTGCCGGCATTTCTATTCGTGTTTCGACCCCCGATGAGCATCGCAAGCTCACCAAATATTTCAGGGAGCGTCAGCTCCCTTTCTTCACCCACGCGCTCGAGGAAGAGCGCCGCCTCCGTGTCGTCATTCGGGGAGTTCCCTCTGAACTCACCGAATACGACATCTGCGATTGCCTGAACGGTCAGGACTTCCCAGTCCGGAGCGTGCAGCGCATGCACCACCCCCGTACGAAGGCCCCCTTCAACTTGGTGTTGGTCACTCTGGACCGCACCTTGGAAGGCAAGGCTATTTTCAGCCTCAACTCAGTTTGCGGCCTGTCCCCTGTCTTTGTAGAGCTTCCTCGCAAGTCCCAGGTACCCTCGCAGTGTCACAACTGCCAGGTGTACGGTCATTCCGCCCGACACTGCCACCTGCGTCCCAGGTGTGTCAAGTGTCTCGGGGATCATTCCACTAAGGAGTGCCCCCGCACTCCCGAATCCGTCGAGCCTCCGAGCTGCGTCCTCTGCGGGCAAACGGGTCATACCGCGAATTATCGCGGGTGTCCCCGTGCGCCTCGCTCGACCTATCACCGTCGCGGCGGTCGTGCGACCCGGTTCAGGGCGCACGGCCCGCCGACTCGGACGAATCGGCCTCCGCCTCCGCCCATACAAAGCCAGAAGGCTTTCCCCGATTTGCCGGGCACCTCCAGTGCGCCGGCAGCATCCGCTCCTGCGCCGAGCGCGCTCTCCTGGCGCGTAAGGCCTTCCCCGCCAGCTCCCTCGGCTCCTAAAGCCAAGCCCCAGCCCCCAAAGGCTCTGTCCACTCCTGCGCCACCTATCGCGGCTTCAGCATCGACCTCCGGTATAGACTGGATAGCTCGCTTACTTTTGGTACACGATGTACAAGAGATAATCGCATTTAACGCGTTAGTTAATAGTACGTCTGAGCTCGGGCTCTTAAACGCTATCTCCGCTTTCCCGGCCGTCGCGACCACGGTACAGCAATTAACCCGCGCCGCGCATAAATAAATTCGCATAAATCAAAATATCAGATCGAACCCGCGTGTTCATACACAATAGACCGATACATTAGGATTTGTTACGTAATTATTTAGTTAAATCGGCACCGTGCCGTTGTACTTTATTTTTTTAGCTCGATTCCCTCTCAAAAGATGCGTGTTTGCGCCCACGCCCGCGACTCTCTCTGCTCACGCCTCCGTGAGCGGGGGGTGAAGATTCGATCCCGCACACTCGTCGCGATTTTTCTTGTAACAGCTCGAGCCTAGGTAGTCCCTCGGTGTGGAGCCCTCGAGTATGTTACTCGCGCGAATACAGTGATTTACACATGTTCTACACTTACACGATCACCCCACACTCTTGCACATCTAGGCACTCAGTGGTGGGCTGTTTTTTTGCCCTTTTCGGACTGAAATAGGTCACATAACACAGTAGTCAGATACCAAATACACATATATACATTCGTGAAACATGCATGGTCACACATGCATTTTTCACGAATTCATATATGAGTATTGTATGGATAGATAGCTTAGCTAGCTTAGTTAGTTCGGGAATCCGGCGACAGCTCAAGCCGAGGTGCACCGAGCGCCCTTGAGATGTTTCGCCTAAAAACAATCGGGTGAGTGCCCTAAGCGCTCCCCTTAGTAGTCCGGTGGAACTGTGAAGGCCTAATAAGCCGGCAGTGTAGGTCAGTTCGGAAAAAAAAAAACAAATCGCTCTCCATTACATGAATTGGTGAGCTTTTAATAAATTCACCGATGATCCTTAGGGGTTGAGGATTTGAACTTATGTTGTTCGACTAAGTTTTATTGTGGTAGCTAGCAAAGAGGTTAACCATTGTTGTTAAGGCGGCATCGAAATAATTTTGCCTAGCGGTTCAAAGACAGCTTAGGCTACGGATGGAACAATGACCATAGTTCTGTCTCCTTGTTCTTGGTGCCCGTAACTACGATCACCAGGTGTCTGTGGGGCGACTTCAGCACAAATTATTAAGCGGCCTTTGATAACTAATGCAGTTATAGCGATCGCACAATATTAATGCGCTTGTAACGTCAATGGCAATGAATAATAAAGAATTAAATTAATTACTATAACCGCTACAATATCATTGTATTATGATAAGATATGAACTTGTTTCGTCACGCGTAGTTCCTTTTGATTTCATTTATTGGAACTTCTATTGTTCCGTCGTAAATTATATAACTTTGATGATATTTTACGTGATATTGTTGCCTTGTACAAAAAATATTAAAGATAATTTTGAGATCTGAGAATCTACTTAGCACGTGTTTTTTTATACTCTTATAAGTTTTAGCGTTTGAATACAGTTGCACTTTATGTTAAATGACGATCTAATCTAAGATGGTAAAATCGCTAAACATAGAAGAGGACTAGCCTTCAAGTGTAGCTGCCGGAATAACTTAAGTGTAGTAGCTAGTCAGGTAGGCTTAGAAAAAGCCCGACAACAATGCGTGGTTATACCATAAGTTTAGTGCTACATTATTACTAGTGACTATTAAATGAAGACGCACTTTTATAAGAGAAGAAATAAGGTAAAGAAAGGAAGACACTCACTCAGGTGATTGTCTATACTTTCTACATACCATTTCATTATGATAGGAAAAAATAATTCAATGTATTTCCATAGGTACTTAAGAACGTAAGTAAAATGCGTCTGCCTTCGAACAGTAAAATGCTACGAGGCTAAATGGAAAATGACAGAAATGTGTTACACGTCAATTTATGTATAGGACGTGAGCCCTTTTTGTGTTCAATGCAAAGAGCCCACAATAGAGGGGCGTCTGTAAAGTTTTTCCTCCGATTCACCTGTTACCAGCGACGTTGACATCGCATCAGAAATGCGTTAGGTACAGGGCTCGAACCCTCTGTTATGACGAATATAAAATGTCGTTTACTACAATCTTTGTATATATCTTCTATATATCTTTATATATATATAATATATATAGATATAAAGATATATATAAAGATTGTAGTAAACGACATTTTATATATATATATATATATATATATATATAATTACATGTTTGTATGTCTGATATCAGTTAACTACAAAGTCGTTTAACCAATCATCGTCAAAGTTATAGCGCAACTGTTTTTAGTGAAGGATATTTAGATTTTGTGACGCTGAACTGAATTTTATTAAATTTTACATTGTAATTTGACATTGGATTTGGTATTGTATGCACAATATACATTATTAACTAATTCAATTTCGATTAAATTTTTTTTATAAACATTTTGCCCGAAACAACTTTCGATTATATTGGAATACTATTAAACATCAATAATGTTTTGCCAACGTTACTTGATTAATGATTTATATGTAAAAAGTCAAAACAGGTTCGTCATCTGTTTCTCAATTTATTACACTTTTTTTGTTTAGTAAATACAGACGAGCTTTAGTATTATCAAGAAAAAAACTTTGGTTTTTTTTTTACAATAACTATAATATTGAAAAGTTAATGGCTATGTTCGAGTGTCGACCACTATACAATCAGTAGTTTATATTAAGCGTCTCTACATCATCATCATCTTACCCTTATCCCACCTAAGTAGGGTCGGCACAACATGTTTTCCTTTTCCACTCTCCTCTGTTAGATGTCATCTCAGTATTCACACTTTTTATACACATATCGTTTTTCACACAATCCATCCATACCTTTTTCGGTCTTCCTCTACTCCTATATCCGTCCACTTTCAAACTCAAAACTTTTCTTGTTACATGACTTTCATCTCTTCTCATAATATGCCCGTACCATGCTAACCTACTACTCCTCAACTTCTCTGTCACTGGTGCTATTTTCAAACTTCCTCTGATATACTCATTCTTAATCTTATCCATCCTTGTTACACCACACATCCATCTTAACATTCGCATTTCTGCCACATGTAATTTTTTCTCATCCGTCTCTTTCGTAGCCCAGCACTCGGATCCATATAACACGGCTGGTCTTATTATAGTTTTATACACCTTCCCCTTGAGTTTCAACGGCATTCGTGGGTCACAAACTACCCCAGACACCTTTCGCCAATTCATCCACCCTGCATTTATCCTATTCCTCACGTCCTTGTCTATTCCACCGTCATTTTGGATTAATGAGCCGAGGTACCGAAAATTGGAGCAGGCTGGTAAGAATACACCGTTTAAGGTAATATGACAAAAACTGGATGGACCTCCGAAGTCACAGAACAAATGTTCAGTTTTCATCCCACTAATCTTTAAACCAAAATTCTCCAGTTTCTGTTGCGTAAGCGTCTCTACATAACAAGTATATTTTTATTTATCAGTAAATATTATAGAAGGAAGTCGCTATCAGCATCTGATATTATCTTATTTCCTTCAAACTACGCATCAAATTCGGATGAAGTTGCACCGTCATTTAAAGAATTTCTTCCCGAAAAATGAATGTGTATAAACATGCATAATATTTTTATACAAGTTAGAGATAGTCAAGTCGTAATAAATATATTTCGAGCGCTGGCTAAACTTTATGACATACATGAAAATAACGTGTGTGTTTGTCCATGTTTAAGCGCCAGATAATGGTTCGAATTATTTGCCGTATCACTTCTCTAAATCGAAGTAGGTCTAACTTATTTTTTGATTAAGCCAAATTAAAGAACAGGAACTGATAAGTGAAAAAAAACACCATTAGACACCTTTTTTCCTGATTTCGAAACATAAGCACACAACATTTTATATTGTAAAAACCAGCAGATGCGGTCCTCTTTGGAATGTAATAAAAAAGTATAACAAATGTAAATAAGAACTCTATGGTAATTTGGTGCTAACATAAATATTAATGTTTTCAAATAGATTAATGAAATGTTTTTTTTTTTCAATTTTGATCCAAGTTCGAAATATAGAAGATATCTTTCGCATGATTACTTCGGTATATTCTCTCTTCAGTGGAAAGTTATACGAACCGTTCACTTGTAAAAGAGATAAGATATACGCATGACAGACAAACAATAAGGACACCCGACCCAGTTGTGAGTATCTGTAATAGCTAATCATTTCCGCGTACAAAGAATTCTTTAATACTATCGTTTTTTTTTTTTATTTGATTACTCATTCTAATACATATTGGATTTATAAGATGTCGAGAGAGAGAGAGGTGGCTGCGATTTGATACGAGTCATGTCTCTTCCCGTTCTAATGATAATGTTCTAATAATTTCGTATACAAATGAGTTTTAAGATGTTTTATAAAAAGACAAAAGTGGGTATGTATCTCTTCTATGAGTAAATCGGAGTAATTCAAAGTTTGCTTCGAGATTCACCACTATTTGGTTTGTAAAATTTGAAGATAATCGAAGGTTTATTTTAATAATCGTAATGTATTACAATAATTGAATATCTGTTATGAATTATTTTAAAGAACAAATATTTAATATTTAAGTCAGTCACTGACACACTACAAACCACTTCACCTTGGTGTATTCCAATTAATTATTTTATTATCTTACTAGAATATGTCCCCAGGGAAGATGCGACTTTGCTTTGCACAACCTGCTGCCGTTCACGTTGCGCAGTTATACGGCGTTCTAGTGCAGTTTGCTGATCGTGACGCAACTTCGTTATTCCTATCGTTGAGATAATAAAATAACAGTTTTTATACATTATGAGTAATCTTGAAACACTTATTTATGCGATAAAATTTAGAAATTTATTTTTGACAGTACATTTAGTAACTTAGGAATTTATAATGATAATAGCAAGAAATATTTTTTTTTAATTGAAATCAATGTAAAACAGAAAAATTGATAAAATGGCGTTTTTGACTAACTCAGTGAAATGTATGTATTGCGTCTTACAATGTAGTCAAGGAATTATAGATGGCAATAACAGATTTGATACTTTTGTGTTATTTTATAACAATAATTGTTATAAATTGTTGTCCATTATTCTGCTGTTGGGTAATTTCTTGTTTTGACATTATTCAATCTTTGCATCTTTGATAGACGGTTTAAATAGGAACCTGGTGGCATGTGACACTTGCTTTCTTGGCTAAGAAAACCAATCTGTGAGAGAATCCATCAGCTATAATCCCGACAAGTGTACATACGTAACTTTATGGACTGGGGTTGAAGGCCTGCTTATGACGCCTTATGCGTTTCCCTTAAATAGGTGAAACTAAAGTTCATTAGGCTTTGACTGACCTCTTAGTGTTGTTTTGCACCGTATAATAACATATACTATAGACAAATTAATGAAATAAATATTTGTTAGTCACACCGAGATTACAGTGTCAGCAACGTAAAGTTATTTCCGTTTCACACGCACTTGTTGTTCCATATCGATTGCATGTTTGCAAGATGCGATAACATCGGCCGACTATGTTCATTGCTGACAATGATAACGGAGAACCAAAATTCAATAGCAGAATAATAATATCTACAATAATCTGTTATGTATTGCATAGGAATAATGTATTATACTATTAGTAGTTCTAATAATGGCCACCTATACTAAACAATAATATCAAATACCAAAAAGTAAAAATCCGTTGTAAATATTCAGATACTAAATACACATTGTTAAATGCGAAACGCGATGTTAGCTTCAGTGAGGTTTCATCATATTTATTGTGGTGCAATTCACTCGAGCAAAAACGTGAAATAAAATAAAATCGTAGCTGTTCTATTTTTAAACATATTCAATGTTATATGTTTAATTATATAGTTAGTAATAAAAAAAAACATATAGAAATTGGATAATTAAACAATTATTTTTCAAGACATTATACCTTATTATATTCTTTTGTATATAGGATAAATAAAGAACACTAGTCCGTTAATAACTGCACTGTGTATAGGTCATACGGACTCCTCTCAACACTGTCTGGTAAGTAGCAGAGTATACTGCTGGCATACATAATTTAACCGGCGAAAGTGGCGGTTGAGCGTCGCGACGTACGTGTCCTGAATTGTGTTTGGATACGGCCGATCTTTTTGCTGGTTTTAGTGAAATTAGATCCGGTAAC
Source organism: Antheraea assamensis (assembly GCA_035772565.1). NCBI lineage: Eukaryota > Metazoa > Arthropoda > Insecta > Lepidoptera > Saturniidae > Antheraea > Antheraea assamensis. The sequence continues at coordinate 3,046,794 of JAQQSE010000067.1, forward strand.
TTTGAACACTGTTAAGTATGTTGTATGCAGCTTGTGTATTAGCAATTAATAAAACACAAAATTACATATTTATAAATAGGAAATATTGATCATAAGTCATACACGATGTATTAAAAATTGATGCGGGTATACTGAGGACTAGCTGGTGCTTTCAATTTCTTTCTCGGGTGTTTTTTTTGTTGTTTTGTTGTGAACTGCGTGATATATGTAAAATTATTGTAGGCCGTCTTTATTTATTCATGTTATTACTCCTCAATTCCTATTACCCTTTCAACGATTTACCTCTTATTAGTTCCTATTGAAAATCTTAATATATAGCCTAGATAATACTTTGAAATTTGCTCTATCTCTGCATATAAACTTCTTGTCAAAATCTGAAAGACCGTCAAAGCAAAACACTTCAATTTTATTCGTCTTTTATTTATTCATGATATTACTCCTCAATTCCTATTACCCTTTCAACGATTTACCTCTTATTAGTTCCTATTGAAAATCTTAATATATAGCCCAGATAATAATTTGAAATTTGCTCTATCTCTGCATATAAACTTCTTGTCAAAATCTGAAAGACCGTCAAAGCAAAACACTTCAATTTTATTCGTATGTATTATGTAAAAATTTAAGGAATCTTAAAGAAATGAAAAGTTTGTAAGATTAGATTAATAAGTTTTTCTGACTATTCAAATGGGGGTATGGCGTGATGGTTAATAGATATGTAAAAAAACAAGCCTTAAGTGCCGAGGTCAACGCAGAGTCAAGCGTACTAAAGCTATATATAACAATAGTAACATTCTTAATAGGTAGATAAAATTTGTGCAATCGGATATACTATTGAACTGCTTTCTGAAAATTCATTCAGTGATAGAAAGCTGCGTTTAGGCTATGTTTTACTGCTATTAACTTTTTTAAGTGAAACGTCTTCTAGCACGGTACGGAAAAATTTTCGTTATGCGTTACCGTTGCTACAGTAACCATTAATATGTTAAACGTTGCCACGTTACCATGGTAAATTTGCATTTTAACATTATTTTATCATATTCCATGTACATATGTCTTCATCTTTATTTTTTGGCTCTGGCACGGTTTGTGCACTAACCAGCGTCAAGTAAAAAGATTTTGCCAAGTATCTTGTGATAATTTTAATGTTCTAACAAGATGGTGGCTCCCTTGTTAGAACTTTTCATGGAGTTTTGGTGGCATCACAAATTGCATGCTCCTGTGGTATTATTTCCAATCCAATTCACTTGTGCATAATAACCGAACTATATTATGTAAAACACCACCAATATTACAAAATATAGAGTCTAATAACACAAGATTATGAATAAAATATAAAAACCACAACATGACAGACTAAGATCCTGCCAAAACCTTCATGTGTCAACTATAATAATTGAAAGTGCATGTTATTAGTTAATAGACAATAAAAAACTATTTATAGTGGAAAATAAATCACGTGGATGATTTTTTTTATAGTTTATCTTAATCTGTTCATCTGCTGTAAGCATCTGTAAATAATTATAATTATTATATTTCTTATATACTTATACAATAAGAGATTAATTGCTGCAATTAATATTGTTGAAATTGCGGACGATTGAAACTACATCCTTTGTGACATCATTTTTGAAAATAATATTTTCAATGTACTGAAAAAACCTCAGACCTTGGGTTATACATAAATATTGATGTCACTGCACCGTTCTTCAGCAAACGGACCTTAAAGTAACGAAAAGTTTGTGAAATAAGAGAATAATAATGTTGTCCTAAAAGTCCTAACACTAAAAATGTTGACCGGTCTTAAAGCATAGTTGCAAAAAATAACAGCAGTCAATTTGACTTCAAATTTTCTTGTAATTATGAAGGTAATGCACCATAAATATTAAATTGAAAAAGTTTTAAAATAATTAAGACTCCATAAGCCAAGATGTAGATACTGAAATTTAAGAGCAACTAAAAGTTTCAAAAACCAATTAAAAATTTAAAAATAAATCGTATCAAGCCTTTTGGGTAATGAAAATAAATCAAGCCTTTTGAGCATACTTTTGCAATACGCTTTCAGACATATTTTATAAAAAAATTGTCGGACACCTTTTCTTGATTAGGAATAAATTTTCCTTGTTAACAAAACATGGATAAAATGTTACTTTAACCACTTTGCCATCAAATTGTTTAATTTTTAAAGATTTAAAATAAATTCCGTGTCCTTAAATGTATAACAAAACGAATGATAATTATGTTGCTTGAAATGAGTTCAAGCCTTGACGTATACCATTTTTTTCCCGAATTCCCGTATGCTTAGCTAGTGCTTTAAATCGGTAACGCTAGGAGCTGACGGTGAAGAAAAATATCGTGAAGAAACTTGAACCTGACAAATATTTGTTCAGTGCCCCACCGTATGTAGAAAAAATATGAAATTGTAGATAGCTTTCACGGGGCTTGGTCGATGTGAGTTGAAATATTGATTATACATACGGAACAGGCTTTTTTGCCTAGTATTGGGACCCTTATGTTTTGATATTATTGTTATTATACAAGAACGTATTAATCCTTTGTTCCTTCATAAAAATTTCGTATGTTTCGATATGCGTCGAGTGAGCCAACTCTGTATAGAAGGATTAATTGAATAAAATATTTACATTTGTGAGTAATACATTTTTTTATATAACATAATAAATTTTACGTACTTGCTCATGATGTCATCTGATGGTAAATAAAAATGAGACCGATGTTAAATCGCGTTTACCCGACAGATATCTATTTCTTCTTCGCTTAGAGACTCCGAAGATGTAATTATACGTAAAACAGATTCCAAAACTGAATTCCGATCTACAGTCGTCGTTTGCATTATTAATAAAGAATGTTCACCACATAATCCACATACGAACGAAGTCTTTCAGGACTCTCAACTCTCTCTCTAGTTGTCTTATGTTAGAATATAACCAAAAAATATTTTCGATATAAAACATTTATTGGAACGCCTTGGTAAGCGTCACTGCAAACGGCATGGCACTCTGTTACATCATAATGCCCTCTCAACGCTGCCGCTCTTGACGCCCTTGTGGGTTATATCCGATTATAGTGTACTTGGCAGGTTTTTAATTATCAATTCTAACATTAACTTAAATGTCTCACATCTTTCGGGGGTCCTGCGTCGGCCAATTTTTTTTTAAATAGTCTTTATTATGGCCGCACAGCAAAGTAGTAGTACTGCACCTTATTGTGAGTGATGTACAATCTGAGAACAATGACGGTTATCGAGAAATGAGCATGGGTATCTATTGTAAGATAGTACAAAAACTAATAATACACTAACAGTACTTATAGAGTAGTACTACATACAATTTTAGGAATTGCATAGAATATATGTAGCGTATGTTACAAGTTTACAAGGTATAAATACAAGCGTATATCTTGTTTATGTAAGATAAACGAGAGTTTAAGCCCGAGAGAATTAAATTAATGATAAATTTTCAATCGGGCCCTAACGAGGTCGTTAGTAATATGTTGTAAATAAAGTAACAGCAATTAACACGAACTTAAACTTCAATACGCTTCTGAAATCTTTAATGAAGTCTCTTAGATGTAATAATGTAATGTAGTTAAATGTAATAATCCTATTCGATTTTATTACGTTTAGTTTTAGATGATGGCTCTGAGATGGTTTGTCCGGACATTGGGCAGTGCCTCAATCGTCGTGGTAATAAATAAATCCTGCAATGAGGTGGAGGAAGAAAAACGTCATTATGAGACGATTACGTAGTTGTAAGTCTTTTTTGAACTGTAAAGATATAACTGTCTGGGTGTCGAGTGAAAAGCAGCGCTGAAGGGGGATACTTTCTTCAGCATAGATGTTGATTCGGGACCTATTTTTACACACATATACATAATACATTTTTTTATTGTTTTACTTACTTCTTTGTATACGCGTTTATTTTTTACTAAGCGATATCTACGATTTCGTGTGCGTCGTTTAATTATTCTAACAATATACTTTATGTACGGAGGACAATTATATGCATCACACCGTTTGCACCAATTCTCCACGACAATACGCGTAACGCTTATAAAAATAGTTGTTTCTTCAAACTATAATAACTTTGTATTAAATGAAGCTGTCGTGATATTTTTTTTTTTTTAGATAATGACCAAGTATCTAAGAAGCAATAGTACAAAAATTGAGCGCACAACGTTATCATTTTATTTGTATATATGTATACATAGAAGAAGATATATAAATATATTTTATGTCTTTCATTGTATTTGCGTATGTTTTACAATTTTTGTCCGACTAGTCTGTTGACATTTGTAAAGTAGCACCAAGCACCCATACGTTTGTGCCAACAGGCTACGGCTGCGATCTATGCGTCCTCAAGGATTACCGTAATATTATCTTAGGTTTAATTAATAATAACAGGTGATATCTTATTATCATAGTTATATAGCAATACATCTTTTATATTTTCGGATCCAACTGTTCTCATTGCAAATTCTTTATCATTTTTTACAATAGATTCTGTTACCAGGTCGGCCGTCAGATGACCTAGAAAGACTATTAATGATTAAAAAATTGAAGAGCAGAAAGGCTAGAAGTAGGTCACCCGCTACATAAATAAACCAAGTAGGAACAGTCACGTAGCTCCGGTTACATGAAACCGTACGAACCACTGAAAGCAAAGCGATCTGACGAGCTTTTCTGTGTAATAAAAAAAGTATCATTTAAAAAAACTAAAAACACGCTTTTAACGATAATCCAATTAAAAAGTAAAAAATATTTCTTAGCATAAAAATAAAATTACTGATTAGAATATTAATGTCACTATTCCAAAAACGTGGAGTGCATTGTATGACATTTTTAAACTAACTACCAGATTTATTGGTTACGAAACGCAGAGTTACTTTAAAAATGCTTTAGCTTTAAATCAACCGTCTTTAATATGTAACACATGTAGTGTTATCAGTTGCATCTTGATTTCGAAAACATATTTAAAGATTTCTATCGTATGCGTAGTTCGCGCACTAGCTCTATCTCTCTTACACTCATGCAAAGGACACGAAAAAAATTTATGAATCCAGGTGAATTTAATCAGGATAATCGAATTATTGCATTGTCGTGGGTTTTCGACGACTGTGCAAAGTTTCATTCAAATCTGATCGTTCAAAGATTCCATTAGATTCATACGTACAGGTGAAACTAATAAAAAGCGTATAATAACAACAATTGGTCAGAACCATTACAAAACGTAGTTTTTAGTATCGTACATTTTTACGTTATGAAGTAAGAAAGTTGCTTATGATCCAACTGGCGTTTAGTGATCACTCTACCTAGTATTTATTCATAAAGAACCGAAGCCATAATTGATACATTAATAATCTCAATGATCATATTTACCGTCTTCAATTCTTATTAGTTGTCATCAGAAGGCAATGTTTCATCTTTTTTAAGTATAGGTTTTATCTGTTAGAAAAAAGTAGAATTTCTCACTTTATCATACGATGAGTAGGCTTGAATAAACTGAACCGTTTTTGGTTAAGATAACTGATTATGAATTACGATGGTTCGATGTAATTTTTTGGTTCCGGTCTGCAATTTTTGCGGAGTGATCCTGGAACAAGACCTGTTTCATCACGTATTTGATCAAATTATGAATAACTACATTTGTGAATATTTTTAGAGATCAGCCAAGTCAGTCAGGTTGTTTAGAAGTCAGCCAAGTTATCTATATATCTTCACTAGTAACTAATCGGTACTTTGGTTACAACTGATATAATGCAGTCGTTTGGCCTAGCTTAGGATAAAAATAAATACAAGAAAGAAAAAGTTACATAATAAAAAAGGAATCATCTTGAAAAAAATTGTCTCATGAGTCAACGTATCTTGCCAAACATTCTTAATGCCGAAGAAAGTACACCAGCGCGAATATTGTTGCTTTCCTATAGATGAGTGTGGCACCAACGTTTTTAAAGGTAAATGTTATACAAATACAAATCACCCTTAAACATGCACGTTTATCTTAAAGATAATAAATCAACTAACTTTTGTTCAAACTTGTCCAAAAGTGAAGAAGTTTTCACAAAAATTGGTGTTCTCAAATTATTTTTAAGTATTGTATTTCACGGTAGCATACGCAATATATTGCACTTATAATTTCTTTTGCAGTTACAAGGAAGTGCGCTTTCACTAAAAAAATTATACAATTCAAGTACCGAAGTAGTTTTTTTTATTTTACGAAGTGTGGTACCAACGGAAATCCCGCTGACCACCTGCCGAAGCCGCGCCCGGGCGTGCTTCGCCAACCGCAACCAATTTGGCCTCGTAAAAACCATCTGTCCTTTTCCATTACTAAACATATGACAGGGATGAACAATCCCACTAAACCCTAAGGGAAAGGAACCGTCATATGGTATAACTTCCTGTGCATGCGGTTTTTAATTCGCTATTCGTATGTTACACGCAATTTACTTCAAAAAATAATTGCTGGTGTCTTCGGTCTATCGAACAACCTTTATATAGTGTAAATACGGTAGGTATCTGTATCTGAAATGCATATTACATATATTTTTTTAATTCTTCGCAATATTTTAGTCATTGTATTATTTTTTAATGATTTACAAAACTTTAAAGTATCTAATAACATACAATACCTTTTTTTATTGCAAACCTAACTGTCGGAGCCAACAATGTATCTTCAATTTCCCGTTGAAATACAATTTGCTATCGCTATTCAAAGTTTATTCTTTATCTTATCTAAGCTATTCTGAAAGGATATTGAGTCTAGTTCAAACTTGAAATTTTCATGGTACTCTTTGTGGAAACTTGTCAATTAGTTTTGAATTTATTTCGATTTAAACTACACTAATTATAAGACTCCAAATTTTCATATGTGATAGAATAACGCAAGTCTGCAAATCAATGTTTCACAAAATGAACAAACAATGTTTGCTCAAAACATTCCATAATAATAATCATTAACCATAATTTAGCAAGTAGATAATATACGAACGTTCCCTTATTCGTAATCTAATAATGTATCAACTCAACCATTGTTGTGCTGGGCGTTTCTGTTCGTATACGGCTTCGTTTATAAAGGAAATTGTCCGAATATATTTACGTGCACGTCTTCCTAACGCTGATTATATATGGCTGTGTACATTGTCCATTTCATGTTATATGATGTTCATTATATGAATATCAGATTTTAAAATAGCTTTCTTTTATCGGCCTTCCTCGTCTTAATTAGCTTAAGAAATATCTCTTAATGTACCATTCATACTTCTACTGCGTCTATTATCCTATTGAAGTAATTTTTTATTAGGGTAGGCACTTCGCCTTTGACCACAATCTTATCTGTGAACACCCTAAACCTAGAGCGGGATTGGCTTCCAAGTGCAACTGTTGTAATTCATTTATAGGTGCTTGGCGTCAGATTTTCAACTTAAGAGTGATAGCTAGCCAGGCGGACTTAGATAAAGCCTTACCAATATGTTATGGTTTCATCGCGTTATTTTCCTTTACCGAAAGGTCCGTACTCTGTCGCAAGGATTCGACTTACGAAGATCGCGCGGTGTCCGAACACGATATCAACTGAGACCCAAACTTTTCTGAGAGGATTAAAAAAAATGTATTGACAAATACGTATATAGGCTGAAAAGGAAAACACGTAACGTGATGGTCTTCGTGATTACCGTTTAGAATAGATTAGAAATATTTACGACCTGAGTCGATACTGATGTTTTCATATAATAACATAACTGTAACTGAACTTGTGATGATCAAACGACCACGCGACCTCTCCGTAGTATAATACGAGAAATGTCTAGACAGGCGGAAAATTATAGCCCTTGGTACTGAGTAACGGGGCGTCACATGTTACGGTGTGAACATGCTTATAAGAGGTAGAGATAAAGCGATTTATAACAGAAAGGTTAAGAAATGACAGTTGACTACATTTTTATGCGAAATGGGACAGGAAAGGTTATTTTTTATATACTCGTCTATAGGGTCTCTATCGCTTTTTACAGCTTACACAAAGACAAACCAGGTCATTGTAAGTGCTATATAACATCATGTGTAAATGTCAATTACCATGCCCATGGGTTGACATGCGAGTAGATTGCGCATCTAATGTTTTCCTACGCAATGTATTGGAGGAGCAGTGTTGGGTTACTAACAGCATAATGAAAAACACGTGTAAATATACCCGATATCTATATACTTGCCAGGACGGTAGGAGGTCCAAAGCATTCCAACGATCTATATTTTCTTTTTGTATTTCCCTTCCTATCTTCCCTTCTCATAAAGTAATTTTTTCCAAATTTTGCATGCTTGTTTCCTATCTTTTTATCTTAAAATTGTTAATACAATATCGCACCCAATCATAAATATAGAGAAATCCGAGAAAGTCTCAGTTTGGAGTTTTCCGTTTAAAGGTCAGCCAAGTTATCTATAGATCTTAACTAGTAAAACTAATCGGTAATTTGGTTACACCTGATATAATGGATATTTGATATCTGATATTTAGCCTATTTTAGGAAAAAATAAATACAACTTAGAAAAAGTTACATAATAAAAATGGAACCAACATTTATTTACTTCGTTGATTACATCATCAATATATATAAAACAAAGTCGGGTTTATTCATACACTTATAACTCAAGAACGGCAGTATCAATTTTCATCATCATTAACTTTTTGAATTTATCTTCACCTCGAATAGCAGAATAACTATGAAAATATCGAAAAAATCATATTAAAAGAAATATATATCATTTCTATCTATCTCTTATATACATATATATATATCTACTCGACTCATGACATGTTTTTTGAATGCATGTGTGTGTGTACGAGTATATGTATTTATTCCTTTGACAAGATGTGTGGCCTTACAGAGTACAATTGTGAGAGTGCTACATACATATAATGAACCCAAAAGAGAAGGATGGGTACAAAATAGGGATTTTTATCAACACTTATAGTAACAACTCCTTCGTTAATATAACCAATAAAAATATTTATGCAGTCGGATTCATTCATAATTCTACTGGTATAAAATAATGTATAAATGTTAAGAGTATTATCGATTAAACATAATACTTCTTAAGTTATTAAGAATTTTGTTTAAAACGCTCAGTTTCTCGTTATCTCTTACACGTTTAAAGGCTCGATGAGCACCTTCATATCGCGTCGGTCAGATAATTTTTAATGTATATAAGTATGAATAGACGTAATGTTATTTCAACTATGTACTTATAATTAAGGAGTTAGTATGAGTGGTAAATAAATTAATTTTTATCGCCTATTTATACTATTTAAAGATAAGGAAAAGAAACAGTAGCGTTTTTATTATAAACGTACCTTTGAATATTGACTTTGGATCGTACGTTATATAATAGCGATCGAAATGTTGTGTACTTGAAGAATTTCAGCGGCCATTAAAAAATATTCACAAACGTAATTCCGAACTTGATCAAACTTTAGGCACTTATTGGTCGTATATAAATGTAAAATTATTTTATTTTCGCAAAACATAGATTTCCTAGCAATTAACTATAATTATTATTTAAAAATCTCAGCATACTATGCAATTATGTTCCGCGTGAACTATACAAAGCGAATAATAATGATGGTCCACACGTCACTTGCCAAGAGCACTCCGCAAAATTGCTGGCTGGAACCAAAAAATTAGATCGAACTATCGTAATTGATAATCAGTTGTCTTAATCAAAAACGTTTCAGTTTATTCAAGCCTACTCATCGTATGACAAAGTGAGAAATTCTACTTTTTCCAACAGATAAAACCTATACTTAAAGAAGATGAAACATTGCCTTCTGCTGACAACTAATAAAAATTGAAGAACGTAAATATGATCTTTGAGATTATTCTTGTACAGTATAATATTCTTAGAGAGACCGACTTTCTAGTAAGATTGCTTTCAGTCATGATTGAGTTGTAAAAAAATAACTTACTCTTTTACTGAATTCAAGTTTAAGATAAGCTTAATAACGAAGATTAGAAAATGATGATACAAAAGATTAAGGTAGTTATTGTTATGCCTCTCGTAAATTCCCATATATTAAACCTGATTTTCAATCAAATACTTTATAGGTGAATATCGAGTTAACTTTCAGAAAGTTCCATCATGCGGAAAGATCTTAAGGAGGTTACCGCTTATTTGACAACCGATTTACGAGCGGCGTAAGCAGTGAAAATTGTTGTCAGGTTCTATATTGTTAAACGACACGACAACACCTTAAGAGTATATATTTTACATATTCAAACGATAACAAAAATGGAGGTCTTCAATCATGAATATTTATGTATTAACTCAATGAGTTGATTATAATGAAATAATTTGTGAATTTGGTACAAAGAAAGAAGTTAAAAGAGAAGGCAGAGTAAAAGATAATAGTATAAGTTATTGTGTATAAAAAATGATCTCAATTATTTAACGGTTTTCTACGTTGGAGTATTATAGCTTTATTAGAGAAATCGTAACAAAATTCAGACTTTCCTGTAATATAAAGTACATGGCACCATTGCCCAGGGACCTGTTACGTAGGGATCGTGTGAGTTTACGATTACGTCCTCTGTTACACGTTTGGAAAAAGAAACTATTAGGGTTCTATTGGGAACTGTGTCGGGGAACAGTAATAATTCTGTTTTGTGCGTTTTAACTTAAAGGTTATCGTTGTTTTACTTTTTTATTAATCTATCGATAAATTATATACGAGAAACGTATAAATCTTAGTTATTTTAAGCACACAACTTACCATATGTCATGGTATGTCATTTCTATTTTGTCTATCACTGATACCTAAATCAATTCTGAATGTATGAGAAATCATCCTGAAAAGTGTAATTTTTATGCGCAAGTTGTACTTATACTTTCGTTTAAGGATTCGAACTCTCCATACTCCGTCCCGGCAGACCATAGTTATACATTTCTGAATGGTTTTTTATAGTTTGTTATTTTTGTTAACAGCCGGAGCGAATCGGCTCTGAACAGTCCAACGGAGCCGGACGTGTCGCTGGCAGCTTCGCTCACAGATCCTCTAGAAGCTCATACTTTGGAAGAGGCTAGAAGGACCATCAGGTAACCACACAAACTATTCCTAAACTTTAAATGTAAATTAATATAAATAAAACAAATTATTAATCATTGTATTCTCACTTTTAGGGACCTTCGTATGAAATACCGAGCTCAGGCGCATCAGCTTCTGACATGGCGACGTGCGCAACGCACTCAAGAAGAGCTTGTCAGTCGCTTACAACGCGAGAAAGCCGAACAACTCAAAACTCTCTCCAGTCAACTCTTACTCTTCGAATCAAGACTAGTTCGAAAACAAAAGGAGATCACAAACATGCTTGCATTACGAGAAACAATAATTATAAAACAGCAAAAAGCCATAGAAAACCTACAAGCTAAACTCTTAGATAATGGAATAGACACATCACAAAACATACCCGATTTCAGATATATGCTTCAGGATTCCCATATCACTGCAGATTTTGATTCTTTGAATGATTCAGATTCTGCTGTTATCATGGAAGATACAGATTATGACTCTAATATTCCGAATATACCAAGGTTTCGATCTGCAAATCCTGACAGTGTCACCATAGTTAGATCAATATCAGATGCAATAGACCCAAATTTAAAATTCAACGTTGTGAGACGCTCTAACGGTTTTCTTCGAAGGCCAGAAATATTGGAAACTGTTTACAGCGTAGAAGAAGAAGTAGATGGTGATTCAACCAAGGGTCTCAGTGCTCAAAATAGCACAGAGAAAGAATTAAAAGAGGCCAATAAAACGGATGAGGAGAAACGCACATCTCTCCTAGCCCAAAGGAGAGATAATTTCAGAATGCGGAGTGTTGTTTTAACTGGTGAAGTCAAAAGCATTGATAGCGAGAAAGATGTTAAACCAAAAGCCGGTAAAGAAGTGTGGTCATATACTTACGTGCCAAAAAGGATGATGCCCGCCAATGATTCCGAGGAAGAAGTAACATCAAACGCGGAAAGCGAAGATGACCCGGAACCGAGACCGAATCAAGTTGTTACATATAATCGTGTGATGTCAAACCACAGGAACGTTACGAAACCAAAGGACGTGAAGTACAAAAGGATAAACAAAGCTAAATCGAAGAGTCTAGAAGAATTGAGGGGTAGACTAAAGAACTGGGTGGAAAAAGGAAACAAACTTTCCAATTTACCATTAGAACATGCTCAGAGCTACGCCTAATTTTAAAGTTCCTTTATTTTACACTAAATTGTTAATTACTAAGAGTCATTTTTCAGAGTCGCAATAAAAATTGTTGTGTATCTCAAATCACATTGTAGAATAAGTAGTTAACACATATTTCAGATCGAAGTACCTTTTAACTTTAGGCTTGTAAAGTCGCTTTACGTAAAGGAGTCAAATCTCTATTCTTGATACTTAAACTATTGTAAATAATTCCTTATAATTATTATCTACAGCAGAGATGTTCTTAGTCTTACTGTTATAGAGTTTTCTCATCAGTTTTCTATTGATAATACAATCACTTATATATCGAGAATATATGTATTCCTGTTTAATGAGTACGTAGTAGTTCTCTCTGAATATTCCGCAATTTTAATAATCCGCAGTAATTGGTAGTTTGAGATATAAAATATTAATTGTATTGCCGTAACTTTGCACCAAATTAATGCGGTAAAGTTTAAAATTAAGAAAATTTATTGCTTTAGCGACCGCCAGACGGTGATCTTATAAACTTTGTCGTTGCTATTTTTATATAAATTTTGTATTAAGTAGTAGAAAACTATCGAAATTTTAATTTAAATTAGGCGCATGACTGATTTTCGTGTAAATTTATTAGAAAAAAAAAACATTAGGTATGCGGTAAAACATCTTGATTGGAATTGATTATTGACAATTATTAATTTTTATCCATTGTTGTTTCGCAAATTTTCTGTAGTTATATTACATAAAAGAATGTAGAATGGATCTTTAAGTAATAATAGCTGATTAATGATGGTTGATAAACTGATGGGACTTGAAGAAGATTAAATTTCAAAGTCAAGGAATATTGAAAGTCTACAATCCTTTTTAAAGTTTCACAATTATTGATGTATTTGTGCGAATTTAGAATGTTGCCAACATAACAATTTTTACTAGATTTATAGTGAATAAGATCTGTTTTTTGGTCTTTTTTTGCAACTAAATTGTATAAGAATTTAAAGTCTGTTTTAATTTAATATATGTCACTATTTTATCTGACAAAACCTTCAACTGTCTCGTACTTGTGGTATAAATGTTTTATATTAATAAGTGGTCACTTAACTTCGTCACTTAACGATCAGTGTTAGATTATTAATAAATGTCTCGGTGCCAATTAATAAAGTAATTTAGCTTAATTACGCGCACTTCTTTTTATTGTACATAATTATACAGAATGATCTTGACAAAGAATATAGTTATATATTATGTTGCCTTGGGTACATCGTCGTATTTACCTTTAAGAGTTTACTATACTTCCATTTTTATAACTAACATTAGGAAGACGTCGTTAATTTTGATTCGTGTATTAGTGACAATTACCATTGTATTCGTGTTTGAATTACGAGTGTGACAAATTTGTTACAATTTATTACAAATTATTATAAAAGAAGGACGACAACAACACAAGAAGTGGAAAACTATTCAAATTCATGAAACTCGAAAAAACCTTACATGGATTTATTTTCGAAGAGTTTGCAATGAATACAATAATATTTTGGTACAGATTTGACCGTATTTTGGTACAATTGAACATAGTAGGTAGACACTATAAGTCTAAAAACGTTTGTAGAAAATTATACATATTTTGACACAATTAATTGCCAATTATTAATTGCTCAACGTATTGCTAAAACATTATTTTATAAATTACTGAGATAATTAAAAATGTATATTAATCGGTTTGTTGAATTTAATTTCAATATTATTAGCAATCTAATCCGTTTAGAAGCACTATTTTCAGTTGCTAGTGGTAGTAGGTGAGCACTGGCGGTTAACAATCCTTGTGCACAAAGCCTTTTGTTGTCAAGATGAGTTTGACAACAAAGCGAAAATAGGTCACATCCGAATACAGTGCTTTCGAACGTACTAAATATCTATATATGTAGGTATATAAATTTAACCGATTTCTAAGAAACGTTTCAATATAATTGCTCATAGTATAATACACATATAGATCATTCTGTATATCTCTATATAATCCAGTTGTTATTAAAATAAAAGTTTCCAATAAACAATTTACTGACCCATTAAATATTACAAATTGTCGAATTGTAATTTTGAAAATAAAAATAAGTCATACAAATGAAAGGGTATTTATTTTATTTTTCAGACAGTCCTTTCAAGATTTATTGCGAATTCAATGTAGGCAGATGCGACTGGTTTTCGTATAATCTCTAAAACATAAGTCCCGTTGTAAAATCAGACCAATATTTTATATGAGTTCAAATTTTCTCTTATGTTAAAGTGGTGTGAGACCAATTGTTTCAAGAACAATATGCCAAGAGTTTATTTATGTCCCCGGTGATCATATACGCTTGCTGATAATTTGGTATATGCACGAATATTCTAAAATGTTACTTTATAAACACACCACCACAGAAATCCAAGCAAGTTTTATCTACATGTAATTTATTCCGCTGAGCAGATTGCATAGATAAAAAAAAAACAATCAAACTTACTTATTAAACTGAACCTCTTACACCGAGAATACAGTTTTTAAAATAAGAAAAGTTAACTTCATTGTAAATTAATTATTTAATTAATTTCGAGGCTGGAATTACCGACAGTTTCCATGTGGACGTAAGTTTGCATCAGGGATCAGCTTTAAGTACTTATCTATTCCTTCTTGTCATGGATGCACTAACATTAGACATACAGGAGGAAGCACCTTGGTGCATGCTATTCGCTGATGATATTGTTCTTGCTGGTGAAAATGCTGCCGAAGTCCAGAGTAGGCTGGAGAAATGGCGAGAGAAACTGGAGAATGTTGGTTTAAAGATTAGTGGGATAAAAACAGAACATTTGTTCTGTGACTTTGGAGGTCCATCCAGTTTTTGTCATATTACCTTAAACGGTAACCTTACCAGCCTGCTTCAATTTTTACGATACCTCGGCTCATTAATCCAGAACGATGGTGGAATAGACAAGGGTGTGAGGAATAGGATAAATGCAGGGTGGATGAATTGGCGAAAGGTGTCTGGGGTGCTTTGTGACCCACGAATGCCGTTGAAACTCAAGGGGAAGGTGTATAAAACTATAATAAGACCAGCCGTGTTATATGGATCCGAGTGTTGGGCTACGAAAGAGACGGATGAGAAAAGATTACATGTGGCAGTAATGCGAATGTTAAGATGAATGTGTGGTGTAACAAGAGTGGATAAGATTAAGAATGAGTACATCAGAGGACGTTTGAAAGTAGCACCAGTGACAGAGAAGTTGAGGAGTAATAGGTTAGCATGGTAAGGGCATATTATGAGAAGAGATGAAAGTCATGTAACTACAAAAGTTTTGAATTTGAAAGTGAACGGATATAGGAATAGAGGAAGACCGAAAAAGGTGTGGATGGATTGTGTGAAAAATGATATGTGTATAAAAAGTGTGAATACTGAAAGGACATCTGACAGGGGAGAGTGGAAAAGGAAAACATGTTGTGACGACCCTACTTAGGTGGGATAATGGTGACTTCTTTGTAAATTAGTGATGTAACTATACTATTGCAGGCCTGTGGGAATTCACCGGATGGTGCCCTCTATATGAAGAAACGTTGTAGCACTGCAGCTTTTACAATCATGTTTTTTTTTTGCGGTCATTTCAACCTGGCGGACCAAGTGTTTATTTATGGAGAAATTTCTGCGATATCGATTTTAGGAGTCTCGTCTGAGCAGCGGTCGAGTGCACACGTGCCCCGCTCGCAGCACTGACGGTCCGTTCGTTCGGCAACTCGCGCGCAGTTGTCAGATATTTCGTGTGTGTCCGGAAGTTTAGTGTGTTCGAGCGGCTACTGTCGATCGTACGCTCTTTTCAGAGCGACGGTGCACCTCCATTAGTGCACCATTTAAACCGCACTTTTCGGTGCGAAGCCGTGCACACTGTTTGCAGTGCGTCGAGTTGCCGTGCTACGCGTCGTGCCTCGTGCTGCGCTTCGAGAGTCGTGCAGCACGTCGTGTGCCGTGCAGAGCGTCGTTCTTCGCGCCGCGCCGTGTGCAGCTACGAAGAGAAGATTCGCGTTCGCGTCGCGTCGCGTTTCCCTTTGGCCCGGACACGGATTGTCCGTTAGATTCAAATTAGGCGCAACCCCCTGCCCCTCAAGCAGGGAGGTTAGTCATGTCTACCCCCGCGACGCTGCGTGCCCCTCCGGCCCATCCGGCCTTTGAAGATGTCGCCCACATCGAAGAACTGTTACGCTTCCACATGTTCGTCGAAAAGGAAGACCCGCAACTCGTCTCGGAATATAACAGACTCCGGAAAGTCTTCGCGCGTAATCCTTCCGGTAAGAAGCCGCGTTGTTTCTCCGCGAACCCGTTCGCGAATCTCCCGGACGACCCGTTCACGAATCTCTCGGGACGTCGATTCCGATGACGATTCGGATATGGACTACGATGCTGTCCCCGCGACCGCGCCCGCGACGGTAACCACGGCCGCGACCGTGCCTGCGCCCGCGACCACGCCCGCCGATGACGACGGTTTCACAACCGTTACGCGCCGCGGTAAACGGCCCACGCGCCGCGAATCCGACCGATAGCGACTCAGCTACGGGACGTTCAGTCTCAAAGCAGTCGAATATAGGTGGCGCTCGGGTGCCCCGAGCCTCTCCCACGCCCTCTGCCGCGAATTCGGCTAAAGCTTCGGCTGCGGAACCCGCGGTCGCGGCTAAGAAGCCACGCCCACCGCCTCCCGTCACCTTCCGTGACAAAGCCTGTTGGGTAGAGATTTCGGACGACCTTAAGTCCAAAGAAATCGTCTACAAGTCCGCCGTCAACACTGTTGCCGGCATCTCTATCCGTGTTTCGACCCCCGATGAGCATCGCAAGCTCACTAGATACTTCAGGGAGCGTCAGCTCCCTTTCTTCACTCACGCTCTCGAGGAAGAGCGTCTCCTCCGTGTCGTCATTCGAGGAGTTCCCTCTGAACTCACCGAATACGACATCTCCGATTGCCTGAACGGTCAGGACTTCCCGGTCCGGAGCGTGCAGCGCATGCACCACCCCCGTACGAAGGCCCCCTTCAACTTGGTGTTGGTCACATTGGACCGCACCTTGGAAGTCAAGGCTATTTTCAGCCTCAACTCTGTTTGCGGTCTGTCCCCAGTCTTCGTCGAGCCTCCTCGCAAGTCTCAGGTACCCTTGCAGTGTCACAACTGCCAGGTGTACGGTCATTCCGCCCGACACTGCCACCTGCGTCCCAGGTGTGTGAAGTGTCTCGGAGATCACTCCAGTAGGGAGTGCCCTCGCACTCCCGAATCCACCGAGCCTCCAAGCTGCGTCCTCTGCGAGCAAACGGGTCATACCGCGAATTATCGCGGGTGTCCCCGTGCGCCTCGCTCGACCCGTCCCCGCCGCGGCGGTCGTGCGACCCGGTCCAGGGCGCACGGCCCGCCGACTCGGACGCATCGGCCTCCGCCTCCGCCCATACAAAGTCAGAAGGCTTTCCCCGATCTGCCGGGCACCTGCAGTGCGCCGGCAGCATCCGCTCCTGCGCAAGCCCGCTCTCCTGGCGCGTAAGGCCTTCCCCGCCAGCTCCCTCGGCTCCTAAAGCCAAGCCCCAGCCTCAAAAGGCTCTGTCCACTCCTACGCCACCTATCGCGGCTTCAGTATCGACCTCCGGTATAGACTGGATAGCTCGCCTTCTTTTGGTACACGATGTATAAGAGATAATCGCATTTAACGCGTTAGGTAATAGTACGTTTAAGCTCGGGCTCTTAACGCTATCTCCGCTTTCTCGGCCGTCGCGACCACGGTACAACAATTAACCCGCGCCGCGCATAAATAAATTCGCGTAAATCAAAATATCAGTTCGAACCCGCGTGTTCATATACAATAGACCGATACATTAGGATTTGTTACGTAATTATTTAGTTAAATCGGCACCGTGCCGTTGTACTTTATTTTTTAGCTCGATCCCCTCTCAAAAGATGCGTGTTTGCGCCCACGCCCGCGACTCTCTCTGCTCACGCCGCCGTGAGCGGGGGGTGAAGATTCGATCCCGCACACTCGTCGCGATTTTTCTTGTAACAGCTCGAGCCTAGGTAGTCCCTCGGTGTGGAGCCCTCGAGTATGTTACTCGCGCGAATACAGTGGTTTACACATGTTCTACACTTACACGATCACCCCACACTCTTGCACACCTAGGCACTCGGTGGTGGGCTGTTTTTTTGCCCTTTTCGGACTGAATTAGGTCACATAACACGTAGTCATATACCAAATACACATATACATTCGTGAAACATGCATGGTCACACATGCATTTTTCACGAATTCTTATATGTGTATTGTATGGATAGATAGCTTAGCTAGCTTAGTTAGGTCGGGAATCCGGCGACAGCTCAAGCCGAGGTGCTGCCCTTGAGATGTACGCCTAAAACCAATCGGGTGAGTGCCCTAAGCGCTCCCCTTAGTAGTCCGGTGAAACTGTGAAGGCATAATGCTGGCAGTGTAGGTCAGTTCGAAAAAAAAAAAAAAAAAAAAGATATCGATTTTACTATAAGTCGTCACTAGATGACGCTCTAACAGACCAACTTCGCTACCCTTCTATTGATCAGCATGAAAATTGGTTGAATACGATGATTATTAATACAATATTTATTTTGCTATAACTCAACTATTTCTTGTACCGGATAGTGATTACAGGAATATAATTAATGTGTACGGAATCGCGGGAACAGCTAGTATTGTAAATAATTAAAGCTGAGACAAACAGAAGATAAAACATCGCGTATGTTCAAACGTACAAGGTAACTAACTTTATCAAGGTCATTTAAAAACGACAATGAAATAGTGCTTTAGATCATAAAAATCTATTTTTGAATCGTACAATCTGTTTTATTCAATTGAGAGCGCAGAAAACTCGCCGGTCGTGTACTTACGAAGTTTAATTGCCAATCTGTAGCTGAACAGGGTGACTGTGTAGAAGTTTTTAGTAGCAGTGAAAGCTTTCCGCTTTTCAATTCTCGAATATACGTCGATAAATTGGTTCTTTTATATTTTTATTATTTATCCTTTTTTTATGATATATTCGTTTGAGCGTTTGACCACAATATCATCGCGTCTGACATTAAATGAGTATGTGGTCATAGATTCTAAAACGCTAAACCTAGATGGGGGACTGGTTACCAAGTGCAGCTGCCGGAACACCTATAGATGATTGGCGATAGATGGTCAACTAGAGAGTGGTAGCTAGTCATAAAAAATATTAATCATATCTTGGACAACAAAAATCATGTCGGCCGGTATAATTTATGTTACACATTTATTGCTATATGATATAGATTACCATAATATAATCATTAAATAACTATTTAGTATTTCTAATATCATTATTATAATTAAAAGTAAGTTTTAAATATCACAAAGGCGACAAAACATTGTAAATGAAGAGAAATCAATACAATTACATATTTTTTCCACATATAGTGAGTGGTATTATAAAATAATCTCAAGGAGGGTTGATGACAGGTGCGCGCGACCGATCGTAAAAATTAAGCGAAATCATACATACAGGACAAACATGTTGTATCGAACCTACTTAGGGGGGATAAGGATAAGAAGAAGAAGAAAGGTGACGAAACATAAAGAATCTCAAAGTCAAACGAATAGTACGAACACTTAAAATTTAAAAAAATAATAGACAATTATCATTTGTAAATTGAGATGTATCATTCGAAACCTGAAAATTTCGACTTACAAAATATGACATATAAATGCGATTAAAAAAACCCTTCCCTATTTAAAAAAAAATTTAAACAGTTGTAACTAGTCACTACATATTATAAAACAAAGTCGTCCTCCGCGTCTATCTGTCTGTCTGTATGTTCGCTATAAACTCAAAAACTACCGAACGGATTGTAATGCGGTCTCCATCAATAGATAGAGTAATTCACGGGGAAGGTTTAGGTATATAATTTGTCAAGGTTTTCTTGTAAAGTATAAAAATAATATCTTGTCTTACTTTAATTATTTATTCAAGTTGCATTAAATTTAAAGTTATTTAGATTTTCAACGATTTCAGAAAAAAGGTGTAGTCAAAGAGTCAGCTTGAAAAATACTATAAAAACGAAAACCCTTCCCTAGTCTCAAGATAAGGTATGTAATGATTGTTTTATCCTCTCCTCTCCCTAGGAACCCTTACCTAATTAGTGAATGGCCCCAAAATAAGCTTTTTTCCCAATACGATACTCTCACCTCATTGTACGTGCCCCAATCAACGGACACGATGTTGTACTTGTATAATATTATTGATATTGTGACCAATCAACATTTTCCAATTTGACGTTCCCATGGACACTTTGATCCTCATCAAATCCTAAATCCGGGTATAGGATTTTACGGAACAGTTTTTATTTCTGCTACAAGAGTTCGTTTGGCTCTAAGTCAATTTATAAAATCTGCAGTTGTATGGCAATAAATATCTTGTTACAGTTTTGTAAATTTTGATTTTAATTTTTTACTCAGAACCCTGAATACTAATACTGTTTAGATCAGCAGTACTAAATTGCAGGCTTAGTATACCTAAGACACATACATGTAGCCCCTTTTGCTTACTATTCTATATCTATTTATTTATTTATATTAATAAATCGGTAGTTCTATTTGTACACTTACTTTTTACAAATATTTTGTTTGATAGGTATACATCATAAAGGTCACTGGCAACGAGAATACGTTTTATTTTGTGTAATCGTCTGTAATTAGTATTTTGGGCTTTAATTAAGAAATGAATTTATTGAATTTTACAAAAATCTGTACACGGAAAACTTATACTACTCCTCCATTGATAGGGTAAAGTAATTGTTCTGTTATAAAACATAACATACAATAAAGGACAAAAGAACCGATAATTAAAATTTTCCTGGTCTATTGCTCAATAACATAATAATCCATGTATTAATGAAACCCAGATATTTAATAATCACTTTAATGACTTCGAAGCGAATACACAACAACACGCCCGTGCTTTTTTTTTTTTTTTTTTTCGAACTGACTACACTGTCAACCCGGCAAGGCCTCCACAGTTTCACCGGACCACCAAGGGGAGCGCTTAAGGCACTCACCCGATTTTATGTAGGCAACCAGCACAAGGGCGCACGGCGCGCCTCGGCTTGGACTGTTACCGAATATCCCTAGTCTAACTAAGCTTAGGCTAACTATTATTTCATACATATATAAATTCGTGAAACATACACGTGTACCAAGCATGTATGTTTCAGGAACTCATACATGTATCTTGAATCTGACTACTAAGTTAGTATAAGCTAACTCCGTTCGAGAAAGAGGTTCAAAATAAAAATAAAAAAAACAACCCAACCACTATGTGTACCTACATGTGTGTATGTGCACGTGTGTGGGGTGATCGGTGTTGTGTGTCAAAAACTAGTGTTTGAAAATTAATTCAGTGTCACTGTTGTCGCGCAAGCAACGTGCTCGAGGGCTCCATTCCGGAGGATCGGACCTCGGCTTGAGCCGCTGCCGAGGGGGCCTAGACGAGTGTGCTAGAGCAAAATTCACAGTCAAGCCGCGGCGGCGTGATCTGTGATTACGACGCTCTGTTTCGAGGGACGGAAGGGTACTGGAAGTTAGCTGCCGTTATTTTGTCGGGAGGATCTGTAAAAATATATCGCGGACGTCTTTTGTAACGCAGCGCATCGGGTACGGTGTTGTAAGTCGCGGCGGATACCACTAACGGACTGGGATGATTCGCGGCTTTCTCAAAATAGCTACTAGTGAGTGTCCTAACGTACTCCCAGATAGACGGCATCTCCAGGTCCCTGTGGAGGTCGACTCTCCGGATATACCAAGGAGCACCTACTGCTCTACGAAGAAAACGATTCTGTAGTTTTTGCAACTTTTCGAAGTTATAACTTGACATATGCGCGAAAACGGGACAACTATATGTCAGAATAGGACGGATACACGTCTTATACAAAGTAAGCTTATGTCTGAAGGACATTTTACTTTTAGGACAAACTAATGGGTGCAAGCGACCCAAGACCATAGCGGCCTTGTTTCGAACTCTATCAGTATGCGCTTTGAAAGTGAGGCGCCTATCTAATGTAACTCCTAGGTATTTGACCTCACGTACCCAAGGAATCTCGGTTTCGTACAGCCTGAGGCGGCTTTAGATACTTGGGTTGCGAACGATTTACGGGGTCGAAAAATATCGCGGCGCTTTTTTCGGGATTAACCTCTATTCGCCATTGACGATACCATTCACCGAGTGTGACGATGGCTCGATTGATGCGATTTCTAAGAAAGTCCGGCCGCCAACCGGAAGCGTAGATAACTGTATCGTCAGCATAGCAACCTACCTCGATCCCCGGGGACCGAGGTAGGTCACTGATGAACAGGTTGAAGAGAGAGGGCGCAAGAATAGACCCTTGGGGCACACCTGAGCGTATCGGGTGCACGCCCTTTTTTTTTTTTTTTTTTTTTTTTCGAACTGACCTACACTGCCGGCTTATTAGGCCTTCACATTCACAGTTCCACCGGACTACTAAGGGGAGCGCTTAGGGCACTCACCCGATTGTTTTTTAGGCGAAACATCTCAAGGGCACTCGGTGCACCTCGGCTTGAGCTGTCGCCGGATTCCCGAACTAACTAAGCTAGCTAAGCCATCTATCCATACAATACTCATATATGAATTCGTGAAAAATGCATGTGTGACCATGCATGTTTCACGAATGTATATGTGTATTTGGTATCTGACTACTGTGTTATGTGACCTATTTCACTCCGAAAAGGGCAAAAAAAACAGCCCACCACTGAGTGCCTAGGTGTGCAACAGTGTGAGGTGATCGTGTAAGTGTAGAACATGTGTAAATCACTGTATTCGCGCGAGTAACATACTCGAGGGCTCCACACCGAGGGACTACCTAGGCTCGAGCTGTTACAAGAAAAATCGCGACGAGTGTGTGGGATCGAATCTTCACCCCCCGCTCACGGAGGCGTGAGCAGAGAGAGTCGCGGGCGTGGGCGCAAACACGCATCTTTTGAGAGGGAATCGAGCTAAAAAATAAAGTACAACGGCACGATGCCGATTTAACTAAATAATTACGTAACAAATCCTAATGTAACGGTCTATTGTGTGTGAACACGCGGGTTCGATCTGATATTTTGATTTACGCGAATTTATTTATGCGCGGCGCGGGTTAATTGTTGTACCGTGGTCGCGACGGCCGGGAAAGCGGAGATAGCGTTTAAGAGCCCGAGCTCAGACGTACTATTAACTAACGCGTTAAATGCGATTATCTCTTGTACATCGTGTACCAAAAGTAAGCGAGCTATCCAGTCTATACCGGAGGTCGATGCTGAAGCCGCGATAGGTGGCGCAGGAGTGGACAGAGCCTTTGGGGGCTGGGGCTTGGCTTTAGGAGCCGAGGGAGCTGGCGGGGAAGGCCTTACGCGCCAGGAGAGCGCGCTCGGCGCAGGTGCGGATGCTGCCGGCGCACTGGAGGTGCCCGGCAGATCGGGGAAAGCCTTCTGGCTTTGTATGGGCGGAGGCGGACGCCGATTTGTCCGAGTCGGCGGGCCGTGCGCCCTGGACTGGGTCGCACGACCGCCGCGGCGGTGATGGGTCGAGCGAGGCGCACGGGGACACCCGCGATAATTCGCGGTATGACCCGTTTGCCCGCAGAGGACGCAGCTCGGAGGCTCGACGGATTCGGGAGTGCGGGGGCACTCCTTAGTAGAGTGATCCCCGAGACACTTGACACACCTGGGACGCAGGTGGCAGTGTCGGGCGGAATGACCGTACACCTGGCAGTTGTGACACTGCGAGGGTACCTGGGACTTGCGAGGAAGCTCGACGAAGACAGGGGACAGGCCGCAAACTGAGTTGAGGCTGAAAATAGCCTTGCCTTCCAAGGTGCGGTCCAGAGTGACCAACACCAAGTTGAAGGGGGTCTTCGTACGGGGTGGTGCATGCGCTGCACGCTCCGGACTGGGAAGTCCTGACCGTTCAGGCAATCGCAGATGTCGTATTCGGTGAGCTCAGAGGGAACTTCCCGAATGACGACACGGAGGCGGCGCTCTTCCTCGAGCGCGTGAGTGAAGAAAGGGAGCTGACGCTCCCTGAAATATTTGGTGAGCTTGCGATGCTCATCGGGGGTCGAAACCCGGATAGAGATGCCGGCAACGGTGTTGACGGCGGACCTGTAGACGATTTCCTTCGACTTAAGGTCTTCAGAAATCTCTACCCAACGGGCTTTGTCACGGAAGGTGACGGGAGGCGGTGGGCGTGGCTTCTTAGCCGCGACCGAGGGTTCCGCAGCCGGGGCATTTAGCCGAATTCGCGGCAGAGGGCGTGGGAGAGGCTCGGGGCACCCGAGCGCCACCTATATTGGACTGCTTTGGGATTGGACGTCCCGCAGCCGAGTCGCTATCGGTCTGAATCGCGGTGCGTGGGCGTTTACCGCGGCGCGTAACGGTTGTGAAACCGTCTTTATCGGCGGACGACGTCGCGGGCGCGGGCGCGGCCGCGTCGAGCTCCATGTCCGAGTCATCGTCGGAGTCGCAGTCGGACGGCGTGAACGGGTCGTCGCGGAAACAACGCGGAACTCCAAACTCACTTTTATTCCCGTTACGCGCGTAAGTGCGTCGGAGCCTGTCGAATTCTGATACTAGCAACGGATTTTGCTGACGCGCGAACATATGGAACCTAATAAGGTCCTCGAGTTGGACGGTATCATCTAGGGCCTTAGGGGCCTGAAAGGGCGGCGGGATCGCGGGGGTGGACATGACTAACCTCCCTGCCTGAGGGGCAGGGGGGTGCGCCTAATTTGAATCTAACGGACAATCCGTGTCCGGGCCAAAGGGAAAACGCGACGCGACGCGAACGCGAATCTTCTCTTCAAACTGCACACGGCGCGGCGCGAAGAACGACGCTCTGCACGGCACATGACGCGCTGCACGACTCTCGAAGCGCAGCACGAGGCACGACGCGTAGCACGGCAACTCGACGCACTGCAAACAGTGTGCACGGCTTCGCACCGAAAAGTGCGGTTTAAATGGTGCACTAATGGAGGTGCACCGTCGCTCTGAAAAGAGCGTACGATCGACAGTAGCCGCTCGAACACACTAAACTTCCGGACACACACGAAAATATCCGACAACTGCGCGCGAGTTGCCGAACGAACGGACCGTCAGAGCTGCGAGCGGGGCACGTGTGCACTCGACCGCTGCTCAGACGAGACTCCCGGGTGCACGCCCGTGCTACCGCGCCGCTTTTATAGTTATACTAAAGTCAATAGAGCTACTGTGATTTTATAATTAACATATACAATTATCTTTATATAAATATAAAACAGGATGTTGTCCTTTATTATTATTTAAATTTCTAATTTTGTAGTAATTAACACATTGATATTTAATTATTAAAACGAATATTCATTTATAATTAAAAATTTCAATAACACCAGAATAAATGGTAAAACAAAATTTAAAAATAAAAGATATTTAAACTTAAACCGTGTGAAAGAATATAAAATAAAATAACAGATAATCGGTAGCATGTTAGTCTAATCTAAAATTATAACTTGTTAGTTGAATCCCGCTCGCTTCGTTGGGTGTTAAAAAGATGGCAAAGGGTCAATTGAATAAAAAAAAAATTAGTCTAGAACCCTCCACGAAAAGCTCCTCATGAAATGATCCTATTTCGATACTTTCATTAGTTTTTACGATTGAGCCTGAATTGAACTGTATTTTTTTTATAAACATAAGAAGATAGATAGAAGATTAATATGTTCATAATTAAGGCGCCGTTAATTTAAAATACAGTTAAATTATCTTTTTTATATTTGAGAGTTCGGCTATCGATTACGTCTAGTAATGAATGGTTAGATGAGAGTTCTTTGTATCATCGATAGTCATAAGGATAACGGGATTGAGGTAGGTTATTCTTTTTATGCTACTCACATACATGCGTGACGAAGCGTTGGCTACTCGTTGCGCTAAAATGATCATCAAAATTTGCCCGATTAAGGAGCCAATTAAACGTTTTTACACTTGCATCATTCTAAAAACACCTGCGTATATTAACACTAAGCTTTGTCTATGATCGTAATAAACGCAGGTGTGAAAAAACATTATCATCATGCGCTTGGAACTATCGAATTGCGTGTCGATAGACGAACACGATAACTGGACTAACGGGTTTTTACACACATCAAAGGAGTTTTGTGGACACTAACTTTGAATTATTGTAATTACATAAGTCAGAAAACATTTTATCTATGTAATAAGAGGTAGCCCGGGCGCCCGTTATTCCATACAAACGTATTTCTCTCCTTTATTGCTAGATAATAGAACTAGAGTTAATATTGGTATTAACAATGTAATCTATATCTATCACGGTCATGATCCTATGTTTTGATTTTTTGGTACTGAAATTGCTAATTAAATACTGCAAATAAAAGGAAAACATACAGACACAGCAAAATTCTTTCTCATGTTCAGAATCGGTCAGTTTTAAAAATGGAAACGGGATTACGAAATCATAATGTCTTCTATTTTGTATAGGTATAATCAGTACGAATTGTAGGTGTCTCTCTCGCACTCTTTTTTTAGATTAGGCAGAGTGTGATAGCAACAGGCTCCTTAATTCCTAATCTTAAAATATTTTTGCAGACTACGTTTCTTCATAACATAATAACCTTTAATGTTAATTTTAGCGTGATAAATAATCAAAGCTTTGACGCAAAAGTATGAGAGTATTGTAAGAAAAATTATATTTAAATCATCGTAACTGCGACCACATAAATTAGATAGTAGGAACAAATAATAAAATAATTAGTACGCTACATTGTATAAATATACTTTGAATTCACGATACCGCATGATGAAATATATTTGGTTTACATCCCTTTAGGGATTAAGGTTTAAACCACATCCACTTAGATCTTACAAGATACCTTTTCATATATAATATATGAAAGTTGTCTACATCCCAGTCTGGTATAAGCAAATTTCCCAACAGCGTAATTGGTCCGGCGTTTATTGACATTTTGGGAGGGTATTCTTACGGTTGCGACATAAATGTCACAAAGTATGTGACTGTTTATATTCTTCTCAAATTTCACTACGTTAAACATTCGCGTGGTAATTTACTAAACTCATTTAAGAAATGTAATAGAAACAGTGGGAATATCTGTTTAATTCTCATTTAATCTTATTCATAAATGTTTGTTTGTAATATTGTAACTTACCACTAGTATGGTGTAGTTAATATAGCTCGTGAGTGTTTAAAAAGAACTTGCAGTTGTATTACAAAGTACAAGTCTGAAATCTGCAGATGGAACTATCAAATAGAAAATATTAGACAAATTATTAATACTATCTAGCATTACTCAAAGTCGAATCTGGGTATCACTTTTAAATCAAATTAAAATTTTGTAAAATATCCACTGTTCAACTTCTAATAATTAAGTATTAGACAATGTACACTTCCTTCTGCCGCAAACTAACAGTCCGCACGTTGTTATTTACTGCTTCGAATAATGTGGTTAGTTAGTACTGGCAAACGAACTATTCCAATGAGGTCCTTAGGAAAAACTACCTATTATAAGTTGAATGTGGGTTACATATATTCTATCATTGTACTTGTTTGCTACTTCGTAACAAAGAAACTAATCACCGTAACGTAACATAAACATAACGTAACCGTAACGTAACGCATTCATAAGCGGTGTAATGTTCATTTGTAACAAAACATTGTAGTAAATGCTCACCTAGGATGAGCATTTCATTTACTATGAGCATTTTGGTGATCATTATAGCGTAGTAATAATAATTGCATCGCAGCTTTATTCGAGTATCTCATCTCGCCTCGTTACTTTCAGTCCGTATTTACTTATGATCGATTTATTCCATTCGACATAATATGGAAAAGGGAAATGCTTTTTCATTCTTATAAATTTTATGTATCTATTATAATCATATAAATTAATTACAAATTAGAATTGATAGTTGAAATTATAGATTTGGTAATTGAAAAATTTTATTTAACAATTTTGAACTGATTCGAAATAAGGTAGAGAACAGAAAAAAAGGACCCAGAATAAGTTCACCGATCTATGAATCAATT
Organism: Antheraea assamensis; assembly: GCA_035772565.1. Taxonomy (NCBI): domain Eukaryota; kingdom Metazoa; phylum Arthropoda; class Insecta; order Lepidoptera; family Saturniidae; genus Antheraea; species Antheraea assamensis. The sequence goes on from JAQQSE010000067.1 coordinate 3,075,131, forward strand.
AGTACACACTGAACACTGGATAGTCGAAGTTTGGGGCTTGTTAAATTGCTAAAACGGTTTCAATTTTTCGGAAGCAGTACTGATATGAATAAAGTGTAACTATTTTATTATAGTCATTTTTTAGTCTGTGACCTAAAAATATACAAGAATATGTATTTATTTAATCATCTCTGTAGATAGTCTAAATAAATACTGTATCTAAATTAATAAATCAGTAGTTCTGTGTCATTTTATTCAAAATTTTGTGATAACTAAATACTTACCATATAGGAAACTGTTCAGAAATATGATAAAACAATTTTTTATCTGTCTATATGTCTTACATTAACTGAAAAACGATTTTACCAATTTTTATGATTTTGTACATCAAAAATACATATAATTCCTTAATAGGCTACGTATAACAAATGTCAATTATGTGTATGGGGAAGCTACTGTAAAAGAAACCATACTACGTGTTGGGTTGTTTTTGTTATGGAAATTTTGGACCTACGGAAAAAATTCCGTGCATGGCCGTAGATCCCAGTTGACAATGAATAGTTAAAGATAAAAGATATCGAAAGACTTAATTTTTATTTATCACTAATTATTGACCTTCGTGAAATCCTTACAAATATTACAAATACGAATGTAAGTTTGTTTGATCCTTTGTTACGAATTCACGCCTGAACTTCTCAATCGATTATCGAGACTTTTTGCATACACTTATGGGGGGATATGTCAAATCTTGGTTAAGGCGCGCGACGCCTCGTGCAAAAACTAGTAAACATATACATAAAATTGTACGTAAAAATGCGTTAAATACTACATATATGTTAAATATTACACAAATATAATACTTCACCGGCACGTAAACACACGCACCCACAGCTTTTGTTGAAAAATGAATTTCTCAGGTTGACGTGAGGGTTAAAACGTGTTTACAAACGATATAGAATGATGTATGAGGCAAACTTTTAGTGGAATTAAAATAAATCGTGTAAATAGTCAACTGAGTGGGTAGGGCTGTTTAAAAGTTTTAATAGATTATGTTTTGCTAGTTTCAGGCATTCATTTGCAAAAAGGTCCGAATTCACAATCTACGCTTATTTATTATTTATACACTTTTTCTTAATATTGTGCTACTAAAGGCAGAATGGAATGTTACGGTGGCAAGATTGCGATATTTCGCGATCCTAAGGACATTGAATTTTTAACGCGTTTACTGGGCCACAAAAAAAAATTTAGCTTATTTACTTTAGAAAAACCTTCGAAATAAATCATTATATTTAAATCATTATACAATTTTATAAGAAATATTTTTTAAACACTGTTTTATGTTTTATCTGCTAAGAAAGAAAAAGTAATATGAGAAGGCGAGGTAATTGATAGCTTTAACCTTTGTTTCATGAAATATATTGAAACTTATGAAATTATTGAAATAAGTGAAAAGTCGGTACTGATAGTACGGGAAATTTTAATCTGAGGTTCTAATATTAAATTTTTTACAAAGTTTCTTCAAGTCTAAGAAAATAGAAGTTTAAACAGAAACATTATTAAAATAGGCAGGAATGGTTTCTAGGTGTAACTGTAAAAATAATGCTGTTATGTAGACTTCATTAAAGAGGTTTATTCCTTTTACTTCAACTTAAACTATATTTGCAGTATGCGCTTACAAAAAAAATACATATAGGAAGACCACGAAGACTTTGATTTATGTCAAAAATAATAGCAGCGTATTGCTTATAAAAGATAGTTACTGTTAGGTTACTATTCGTTACTTCTATCGGAACGCTTGGTGTGTCGATGTACTTTGTGCTGTTCTAATATAACTAGGCCATAATAATGCAGACTGAACTCTGCGAGTTTCAACTTTTTATTTGAAAGTAGGCTTGGACAATTGAATGTATGACTGCTATCTGTCGCATGATAATTTCGAATCTGTATCACTGTTATTTTTCACATGCTATGAAAAAAAAATTGTCATATTAAAATATGGATTTATAAACTCATATCGTTGCTATATCCATAATATATATTACGTTCTTGTATTTTTTCTGTGTACATACATGATACATGCAGAGGAACTGAGAAGAAAGTGGTTAATAGCAGCTATTCACTGGTGAAATAACAGAAATGAAAAAAAAAACAGTGCTCTATAGCTATATTTTCCATATCTAGTAGGAATGCAGCTGTACTGAAACGGGAAAAGTGAATTCTTGAGGTCTATGAATCGTGAGTGTAAATAAACTACCTATTTCTTATAGACAGTGCACAGTCTGACCCTTGCTTTTTGTGCCATGTCGACGATCATTAACGCCACGGCTGAACTGCTAAAAGTTTCCCGTTTAGTAATTAAGATGCCGAACCGTGGAAAATGTGCGACATGAAATCGAATCACCTCGTTGACATTTTAATAGATAATTGAAAAACGCCTTTGCACTCGAGAAGAAATTTTAAGTCTCTATATATTGAAAATTACAAGTCATCGTCGAGTGGTCAAATTTCGATAATGATTCATAAATATTTCAAGATTCAATATTAAGGTACAAATAAACTATTTCCTAAATAGCTTAATATTTTTCTTGATATTTTACAAAAGCTTGTCGATATCTACTAAAGAAAAAAAAATTAAAGAAAATCAGGTGTGAAACACAAGAGGAAGATAACAGTAAGTACATCTTTTTGTTTACTGTTTTGTCTCTGCCTATTTAATTATAATTTTATATAACTTCAGTGCTTGACAACAATATCACCCGATGTCAAAATATAGTCATACGTAACACGCTACATACATCTTAAGGGAAAATTGTTTGTCAAGTGCAGCTGCCGAAACATACTTCTCAAATGTTCAACTTGAGGGTGGTAGCTAGCTAGGCGGGCATTAGAAAAATCCCTACCAACTGCTAGGGCTTCATCACGATGTTTTCCCTCATAGAGCACTAAGGCCAGTTGCAGAGCTGAGTCATTATCGCTTAAAAAATGTATAATGGATATATTATTTCTAATACGTGATCTTCAAACCGTACTCTTATCAGTGCGACCAGGTGAGCATAGTTATTGTTGTAGCATAATTTCACAATCCTGTTTCCTCATAAAGGCATATTTATTTCATTACACTAATAATGGCTTTATAGGTTTTTGTAGTAAAGCATAAAATAATCGCTCTTATGCTACTCTATAAAAATTAAAAAAATAAATAATAGTACCAATATAAATTTACATTTTTCTAATTATAAATTGGATTACAAACTTGATTTGTTTCTAGAAAATGGAGTGTATACATTTATTTTTGTATCTGTACTTATTACAGGTGAGTTTTATTAAATAATATTTTTTATTATATGATATAAAAATATGTACTAGTTTCAAAACATAGTATATTTTTATTTTGTAACCTTAGAACTATTTATGTATATTGTTAAATGGAGAATATATTGTCAGCAGCGTCCTAATTTTAATTAGCCTTTTTTTAATTATTTTCTATGGTCTTATAAATTGACTCTCGTTATATCTAGAGGTTATATTGTACCATTACACTATTCGAAATGGTGGTTATGTCAAATAAAAATAAATTTATGCATAGATATGTAATTAAATTTTGAAATGTCGTTTGTTTGTCCGGGTTAATCTCCGAGAGTTCTCAACGAAATTTGACGAGACTTTCACTAGCAGATAGAGAACGTTTCGGAGTATAAACCGGGTAATATACCATTGTGATATTCCATAGGAGTTAAGCAGAAATTTTAAAATTCAACAGAGAGGTGATATGCAATCGATATAAAGTTTATAGCGGTTATATAATAAAGAAGTAATTACAATTAAAAAAAATGATTCGCAATGAATCCTAATAAAGCATTAAAGTATAGAACGACAAAACCTTTTTTACAGGAACATAATGTATCTAGTCTAAAACAAGTTTCTAAAAAACTAGCCTTCGGCCATTGTCCGAAAATCGACTGTAACAAGGAGTACAAAGTTTTTTCGTCATGTTTCAGTGTTATTTTCTGCATTTCTTTGTGTTTTTTTTTTCTTTTTTCTAAATAGTAAAAATATGTAGTAAGTGTTGTAGATTGTAGACCTAAGGAACATGAAATATGACGAATAGGGGGTTATAAAAGGGTTTGGACTCGTCGATGGTAACGAAAATAAACGATCTATTTCTAAATTTGTACAATGATCGCACTAAAGGGTAAGGCCTTCAAAATTATTATTTTTGCCAGTAGCAAATAATATCAATATTTATTCCAAGACAAACTCAAACTCAAACTCTCTTGATGACTGGAATATGCGAAATTATTAATTCGCTAGCTTTTACAAATCATAAACTGTACTTAACAAGTTTATTTAATAAAAATGTAAACTGAAATGCTTACTTAGGACTTCCAACTCTACGCAAAATTAAAGCCACATTCAATATAACACAATTAATTCCGGTTATAAGTAATTTAGGTTTCGCAAATATTAAATATTACAGGTTTTATGTTCTTCACAGAATATGACATATTTTTTTGTTTTTATGATATTAATTTTTGTTTTACAAATTTCATACATTTTTACATGAAGCAAGCTTTACACAAAAATTGGATTACTTTTGCATTACATTGATGATATCATAACATAAAAAGTTACTATGTAATTTTTGTGTTAAAAGTGGGAATTTTGGCTGCCTTAACCCTCCTAAACCTTGTCAACAGTTGCTAAATAAAACAAATAAAGGGAATCGGATAACAAACAGAGGAGAAAAAGTACTGGACTGATTTATCTTAGCAAATATATGTGTAGACATAATTTAAGTTTCCTATTGAATGTGAATAACTGTGATGGATATATTTCTTTGGCAACTGTTGCTTTGCGGGCAAATCCTTTAAAAACAGTACAAAATGCCAAACCTCTCTATTACGAACGTATTCACATTTAGTAATTAAAACAAAAAAAATAAGAAAAGTATCTTTCTACTTTATAGATGGGTTATGTTTCCTGCTACCCATGCGTGTCGACGTGTGGTGGATGTGAACTGGAGGTACCCTGTACTATAATTGTGCCAACTTGCGCCAACGTTTCTGCAAATGCCACCGGAGACTGTGAGTTACCACAGTGTGAACCTTTTGGCGTCCCGACTATTATTTACTGTGACCCAAAACTGTACCCATGTCCGGAAGGTCCTATAGCGCTGTCAATAGACTGTGATTCTATTAAATCTTGCGTTGGTTTCCCAGATGTTGCGTATCCTGTAACAATTTTGGATATAACACCTCAGTATTTCACGTCATGTTCATCTGATTAGAAGATGGTAGGGATGGTAGAGGTAAGGAGTAGTATCTCATATGCGTCTTCAACCAAAAATGTATCCACCGAAATGGATCTAATAGTAATATCATATATTGCCAGAAGGGTGCTACTAGAACTAGTAGTTATTGTTTGAAAAAATGTATAATATTAAATGTAATTTAAGGGTTACGTTAGTAGGTAATAAGGTCGTAAAAATAAAATAATCGAATAAATAAGAGCCATTTTTAAATTGTCGCTATGTATATTATTAGTGCGTTCTTTAAAATTTCACCATCTAGTTCCAGTAACGCCATTTAAATTTGATACATTTTGAGGGACACATTTTATACGCAATTTGATAAGGATTCATACTGTGTCCGTCTAAACAGCCTTCCAAATGCCTAATTGTATGTACCATGTTTTTAGAAGATAGATGTTATAGTAAGCTATCCTTAAAAGATACAATACAAGAATATCTATTGGTATATTGGTGAAGACCGCATTACAATCCGTTCAGTAGTTTTCGAGTTTATCGCGAACAGCCAGACAGACAGACTCAGCGGACGACTTTGTTTTATAATATGTGTTGATGGTACTACCTCTTAACTCTCTTCTTCATACAAGATACTTTTGTTTATTTTGTCTCTGTCAACAAAAAATATTATGAAATGGCTTTGAATTTTTTTTATGGTACACTGGTTTTTGCAAATTGTTAATGCAGTGAGTGGAATTGTATATTTATCTTTATATTTTTTTTACTTTTTCTCCACTTTTAATATAATTAATACAAATTTTCAATTGTCTTAATGAGTAATCAGTAAACTGGATGACGAATTTGTTTTACTGTATAATATAAAATAGACTGGACATCATCAACATTTAAGTTTATGTTAATTTCATTAGACGATGTGAAAATTTCATTCACGTTTATTCACAAATTAAATATAACACAATTTTGAAAATTCCTATTAGTAAATTGGATTTACGAGTTTGGTTGATTGTAGAAAATGTTGCAAATTTGTATATTTCGGTTTTTGTTAATATATATGTGTATATACATTTATATGATATTTAAATGGTTGTTTTACTTTTAATAACAAAATTAAATAATGTGCCCTTGAATTTTACTAACAATAAACTGGATTACGAATTCGGTTGGTTAAGAAAATATGGTAAATTAGTATATTTAAATATGTTAATTTGTTTAGAGAGTTGTATTTAACTAGCAGGCGCGGCGAACGTTGTTCTGCCCTGATAATAAAAAATATATACTTATGTGCATGAAACGCTTAAGCGGCTTGACTATTCCGATTCTTTCAAAAATTATCCTTTTTTTTCATTCAATTTACAAAAAAAACTTAACAAATTATATACCTAAACCTTCCCCGTGAATTACTCTATCTATTGGTGAAAACCGCATTACAATCCGTTCAATAGTTTTTGAGTTTATCGCGAACATCCAGACATACGCGGCGGACGACTTTGTTTTATTATATGTATAGATTGTGCATTTCGCTTTCAATAGTATTGAGAGCCGATTATTAAATTCACATAATTTATATAATTATAGCTTATTATACATATATAGCGAAAATAAAGTTTCTTTAAGACTGTGAATCATGTGAAAACTAGGTCTTGATGCAGAATTTATCGTAGACGATTCTAGAATAATATTTTTTTGAATTCCAATGACGCTTTGCACTTTTATTTAAGCCCTTGGCTGATTTTTAGATCTCAAAATGGCTGATTATGTATTTATTTTTACGACATCGTACATTTTAAATTTCATCGATAAATAAATAAAGTTCGTACAAATGAAAAAATAATTTAAAAACACATTTTACATAATAATTATAATTTTACAATACATCATTTGTTATTTTTCAAAGTTTTGTAATAAATAAGCTATTCTTTTAAGCTTCTGCTGCTAATAGTCTGTTGACCTGTGCCACATGAGATCTACATTCATTTGTATGTAACTTGAACCTTGATGGTTTTGGATAATCCAGGGCTTAATTAAAATTTTATTTTATAGACAACGAAGCGGGTGGAAATCAGTTAGCTTATTTAACTTTAATGATAATCTAATACTTCCTGTATCGTAGTAAAGGCATACAAGCAGAACTTTAACCATTGTTTCTTTTTAATGTCAGTACAAAACAACTCTACTACGAAACAAAAATGATACGAGTAATGTGAATATTGAAACTAACGACAACAAGCGTTTCCGCATAAATATAACCCACAAACCTTCAAGAAACTAGCTTACTCTTTCCTCAAAGGCCGTCCATGTCCATGGCCGGTTGTGATTACATACCATCAGATGACGCGCCTGAGCATTTGCCTCCAATCACATAAAAAAGTACATCAAAATAAACATATGTCAAAAAATTCTAACATAATTAAGGTTGGTAGGTAAAAAGCATTTATAATTCCAGACGAGAGGCGTTAATTGAGAAAATATTTGTCACTATAATAAAAACTACTGGCCTAGAAACTAAAGGTGCCATGTAATATTTATTTATTAATCTATTTGGATCTACAACGAGGGTTTTTAAGACCTTTGTCAGGCATGAGATTGTATTTTACGGTTCCAGTCGAATTTACGGCGACCGACATCGAATGTATTGTCGTTCCTATTTTAAAAGTCAATACATTATTCGATTTAGGTTTGTATCTTTTTTTCGATCCTTCCGATTGTTTACTATTGTATTATTCAGAAGCTCTCGCAAACCTTACAACTGTCATCTCTCTACAACTAATATTAACCGAATATACGTAACGTAATTTCGGAACTAATTCGTCGTCGATACCTCTATATAGAACTATCAGTTTTATGGCGCCACGAGCATGGAACAATATTCCACGGCAACAAAGAATGAACACGGCTTTAAACGTTTATTTATATTTTTGTAGGTGGTATAGCTACGCTGAAGCTATTACTGGTTTCAGCATGAATGGGTCGGCTCGCCCGGGGGGGTAGTACCACCCTCTCACAGAAAACCGACGTGCAGTAACAGTGGTTGCACTGTTGCGTTTCGTTCGGTCAGTTAGAGCGCCGGTGGCCCACATATTTAAAAGGCCGGCAACGCACTTGGGACTCCCCTGGTGTTGCTAGTGTCTATGGACGGCGGTGATCACTTAACATCACCTGTTCGTTTGCCCCCTTTCATATATATATAAAAAAAAAGTATGTATGCTGTAAAACCCTCATTAATGTTGAACTTTTTGATATTTTGATTTTAAATTTGTACAATGGAATTGAAGTTCTATATCTAATTGTGACAAACAAGGCATTTTAGAATTAGTTTGAGAAGAGTTTTTGGCGGGATCTTAGCCTGTCATGTAGTGGAGTTTATATTTTATTAATAATCTTGTGTTTTACTTAATATAGTTTGATTATTGTTCACAAGTGAAGTGGTTGAGTGGAAGTGGAATACCACAGAACATGAATTCTGAGATGCTACAAAAACCCTATGGAAAGTTCTAACAAGGGAGCCCCCATCTTGTTAGAACATTTAAATTATCACAAAACACTAGTAATAACATAACCTACTCGACAATGGCAGTAATAATATAGAAGATTGGTTACCAAAAAAAAACGCTTCACAGCGAACATGAGGTTTTGATTTGCAGTACATAATACATATATTAAAAGGAGATTAATGTAAAAATTTGGAGTTGTTGGTAATTAAAAACAAAACACACAGATATAAATAGTTTATTAAACACAGAGGATATTTAAGCAGCTCATTTATAATTGCCAGAATACCTAAAGAGATACTACTAGTTTCAAAAATATATCGTGTTTTCGGTTTATGGAATAAAAATTGTGATATACCTGTTTTTTCGAACTAACTACACTGTTGACCTCACAAGGCCTCTACATGATCACCGGACTACCGGTGATATATCTACTTATACTGAGTTGGTTATTTACATGAATCCTTAATCAGGTTTTAAGAATTAAGGTCAGCTTAGTTGTTTAAAAAATCATAACACTGTCAGTGTTTTTATCTGTTTCAAAATTTAAATTTGTTTAAGGTTAAATATACCAGTAGCTGTGTACGCAAATACGCACGCACGCAGGCACGCGAACAAACACGCACGCACGCTGGCGCTCGAGCAAGCATGCACGTACTTCTATATAATCAAAGCTAAGTTTTGATACTCCAAGTACTCGGATCACCATTTAAATTTATAACCGTAAACCTCTTAATTAAATTTAAAAAACGCAGGTAATTAAAATCTATATGAGCCTTCTATAAAACGAAAAGTGGTAAATTAAGTCTGTGACCTATTGGATGATTGAAAAATAAGCTAATTCATTTTAATTTTATCCATAAATAATCATGGTAAATATTACATTATCACCTTTAGGTAAATTGAAATTAATCAAATTCTACAAGATTTACAAAAAAGAATGTGTTTTCACATATTTCTTATTTAATTTTTTCCCAACTTTGTCTACTTTACCTAACACCTCCCGCTTTTGATTTTATACGACTCTATATATCGTAAGGCTCCTTTTTTCAATATTTATTTATTATTTATATATTTCGATAACTCGTACAGAAATTTTAATGCGCTCTGTCTTAATTATAAAATGTTAATACTAAATATCACCATCAGTACGACTGGGCGCCACCAGGATTACTTTCAGAGAGATACATTTGCATATATACATTATACTATTAAAATACAAAGATATATAATTATATATGTTCAATACATAGATATATGTGAGGCGATCATAATTAGTTTAACTATTCCATAAACATTTTTTTTTTCGTACTGACTACACTGTTGACCTGGCAAGGCGTCTACAGTTTCACCGGATTACGCCATGTAGCATTGAACGTACATTAGTTCGTCACGACCAGTTAAGATATCGAATCCCTCAACGATCGGAAGCGTGAGGTTAAACCGTGTGTGCTTGGTCAGTATTCACAGGAAAAGAGTAGTAAATACTGAATTTATTGACAGAGCTAAAAAACCTTGTTCAGCAACCTAGACGCCTTCAGTTTTTATTCAAAGAGTAACTTAATAAATAAAATCTATATATGTACTTTCATTCCTATCCTGTCACTGCTGTCGACGCTCTTGCTATACCTAGTTATAACGATTCACGTACGTTTTTCTCATCATTTTAAATGAAAACACTGTATTTATAACGTCATATTGAGCTATTTAAATATTTCATCGTAGTATTTTCAATTTGATACACGACGTTTACCACCAATGAATCCTCTGTTATCTACGGTTTGCAGATACAATGTGCGTCTTCTGCGGAGCCATTAAATAGATGAAGACTAATGTATGTCTGATATCTTCAAATTTACAGTTCGCACTTTAAGCTACTCGGGCCTGAGACAAGATAGATGTGGTTAAGAAACAAATTTTATTGTTTGACGTCTTGCACAGGCTCGGACTGGATTTATAAATTATGAGGGCCTTTTTTATTACGTATTTATTTATTCTTTCATTTCTTATTACAGGTATTCCGACAGATAATATGCAAGAAATATGGCTTAAATTACTATTACCGTATGCTAGTCAAACAGAGGTGAATACACTAACCTTGCCACAACAGAGACAATCAAATATTAAAAATTAATTTACACAGAATAAAGAAAAAAGGTAATTGTAATATACCAACTAGTTACTAGAACATCATGGAACTAGTGGTTTTAACTATATACCACGATAAGGACACAAAGAACTATACAAGATATTCAGTATTAAGCAATTGGAAAAATCCATAATATTACTGTTCGCAGACAGTTTGCACAATTAAAAAAATGTTCATGAACTTTATAAAAAAATACATTTTCTTCTTGAATATTCTATAACTCAAAGTTGATTAACATCTATAATCGGCTCTACTGCTATTTGAATATTACTTATATAAAGGATCGTTAGAAACATATATATATAAAAAAGAAACAAACGTGGTTTTTAAAATCAAAAGCTACTCCATTCTGGTCCAGTTTAAAACACTAGGTATAGATAGTTGTCACCAGTATAAGTTACCCTCAGCTCTATTATCTCTTTGTAAGCGGGTCAAGGAGATGACGTCCGTACGACTTATTCCGCCTGAGATTATAATTGCTTGAAAGATGTAAACTAAAATGTGCATTCTTCTGTACAGACTTACTTATCGAAAGATTTTGGTATTGCATATAAAGAGACAAGATTGTTGTGGCTACGTTAATACTTAGGACATTATTTATCCGAAAAAAAAAGTTTTTATTATTTTTTGCAAAAGCATCTTTTGCAGTTTTGTATAATATGCGGAGTTATGGCAGACGTTCATTATCTTCTGTTAGAATGCACAGAACAATCGCATTAGGATAAACATCCTTAAATACTTTAATTCAAGTAAGCTGAATATAGGTATGAATTTTAGTAAAACTTGTAATAAGGTTACTGAAATGCTATGTGAAATGAATGAGAGATATTTTATGACACATGATGTACTTACGTACGTACGTACGATTTAATATGTAAAAATTATAATTATGTTGTAGTGGGACTTGGACAACTATTGTCAGAGGTGTCTAAGTAAAAATATGTATAAACATGTATACATAATAATAAAATTGAAACATAGATTGCTTATCGAAGCTAATGTGCGAAATGGCTGAATACATTTTGACCAGTTTTATAATGGCAAATAGAAGACTTTTCAGAATATTATCTAGGCTACATAAACATTCGCTTTTGTATAAAACCAAAAGCAGTAACGATAAACCTTAACAAAAGTAACTTAAAATCGTTTAGGACACTATGACATAATTGCAATTTACTAAATATTTAATCCATATAAAACATGTAATTCTCATGAAGTAACAGAACTATTTTCACAAAAATTAGAAAAACAATATTGTAACTAATTACATAATAAGAGTTTTGATTGCTATAATTTTTGATACATATCTGAAAAAATAATAATTCTGAGGGTCTCATACTATTGTTCTATAAAAAGTCGAAGTCATGACTGCATGAGGACTGCCGCCAGAATTGAAAACTCAAAACAATGGAATAACTGTGTTCTTTTTTTAATTTCTATAGCAATTGTAATCTAAATTATTTAAATTTCATAGTTAGTAAATTTAAATTATTAACATAAGTGTGGTTTTCACATCTGTTTGTACTCCGAGCAATAATTATATACATTTTTATAGAGTTTATTAATGAATCAAACATGTGGTGGGCTGCACTAGCTCAATACAAACTATCAATTTTACATGTACACAACCGCTATACTACGTTTCTCTAGTCTGGCGCAAGCGCAATACGCCACGAGCATGTCGAGGGCATCGGTGACGGGAACCCATAAGTTTTTCCCATACCAAAAAAAATTGCTTAACGCGGCTACATAAGTTTTCACTTCATAAACCCAAATCCGTTCCAGTCTTGGCAGGTGCTTACGAAGTTCTTTAAGTTTTATTTGTTTAAGAAGCGCCTGAAACTTGGAAATTGTTTTAATGTACCTATATAGTCCGACACTTTACGCTAAAAAACGGTCTATTCAGATAATAAACTCTCATTTAGGTGCTATTTTTGAAATAGTAATTTATCAAGCTATACGTATTTTATAACAGGTATTATTTTCTTTTTATTTTAAAATGTCTAAGTATATTTTGATTTTTTTACATTATTTTCTTGTGAAGTTTTTCTATATTCATTTTGTAAGTTAAAAACATTCATAAGATGAAGTCATAAATTTCTGTAAGGTTAAGTTATGACAATCTCCCATCGGGAAATTTTCAAGCATTTTTTTTATTTTACTCTTTACACTGTTGTACTTTATCTGAGAAAATATTAGTATATCTTCATATACAGATCAAGGTGATTATAGGTTTAAGAAATTACGATTTTAATAAGCGCTACGCGTTCAGTGACATCTGTTTTTTGCCATGAGGAAGTGGACCAAGCGGTATGGTGCGCATGCGCAGGAGAGGCGAGATAAAAGATAATATTGTTTACAAAGGAATTTAGTAAACAAAGTATATTTTTACTTTTAGTTTTTTATGTATGTTTCCTCTGCACGCAGTGCAAATAGCGTGTATCGGCTAGTTGTAAATATGTATAAAATCTTACAGACAATGTCATCCCAATTTGATATCTGACAATCCTTAAAATATAAGACTAAGTTCTTAATATGTTTAGATAATCATTTCTGTATGCAGACTTCATAATGATATGGCTCCCTACTTTGTAGATATAGATATTATATTATAGATACTAAGCACTGTCATTACTTTTGTAAGACTTGGATTTTTGGATGGTACATAGCCTGAATTTGTTTTATGAAACCGACATTTACGAATACCTATTTCATCTGTAGTTTTGTTTCTATGAAATACTTAAGTTTTGCAATATTAAAATCAAGCATGAATATGCAGTAGAATATGAATTTATTCGTGACCACCCGCGTCGCCTTCGTTAGCATATTTTTTATTATATCTGGAGGGAATAATTAAGAGATAATTATGACTTACCCGTTTGTGAAGCGACACCACAATATCGACAGAGTTTTTGATTTATGTCGCCTAATGTATCTATTCTGCGAATTTTTAATTGTTGCACTACAAAGCTCGATTGACTACTCGGCTCATTTTGAAATACGACTTGCGTGTTCCGCATTTGTATAGTGGTCGCAATTCAGCGGATATAACCCACGTCCTACAGCCACACAAGAAAATGGCTGGCTCTCAAGTGTAGCTATCAAAATGTACTTATACGGCCGCTGTGGCGGATTTGCCCTAAGGCCCAGGAGGCCCGGGCCTAGGGCGGTCAGATATTAGAGGTGGCCAATCGTGACAAAAAATTCACTGATGATAACAAGAAATAACTCAATGTACGTAATGATTTTGCTGCGCTTAAGTGCCGACGAGTTTTGTAACACGTTGTAAAACTTATTAAACCTTACCTTGTATGAGAATAAACCTGTAATTAAATAAATAAAACCATTTTAAATATTTTATTTAAATATGCCATTATCCCAGAAACCTCGGATAACATTACAAACTAGCAGATATTATAGTTAACTAAAATTCTGAATCGATTTCGATAAAAGTTGACAAAAAAGTAAATTCATAATGTACTCAATATGATGGGTGCTGAGAAAGGGGTGGCTGGTACTTACTACATGGCCTGGGGCCTAGGGCGGCCATGACTGCAAATCCGCCACTGTACGGCCGTCCAAAGAGAGAGATGCGCGCATCTGCTGCTGTTTAAGGCATTGGATATAATATTATCAAATTATCGATTTCGATAGACCGTGAAAGTATGACGTCACAAGTCTATTGGGGTTATGGGTATGCCCATTGTGTCCACAACAGTGGATCCACGCTTAGTAAGCGGTATGGAGTGTATACACAAGAGAAAGGAAATAAACGGATAGAATTTTTTACAAAGAAATTGAGTAAATGAAATATATTTTTGCTTTCAACTACTTTGGGATTACTTTGGGATTCCTCTATATATTAAGAACATATTATTAAGAAAAAAAAAACAGCAGCAGAAGAAGTCGCTATATTAGTTAGTTACAAAATATACACTACACTACCCAAAAAATCTTGATTATATATAGTAGTAATAAAAATCTACTTTCAATTAAACGCCTAGAAATAGTTATGGAATAAATGAAACCTCCCGTAATATTATTACTCGATGTAATATTACCGACATTATATTACATTCGTTTATAACTCGTAATAGCGTACACCTGCGCGCCGTGTACGGTCCTTAGCCGTCCGCAATAACACTTAAACCATTCATCACGGCCTATGTAGATTATTATACCCTAGTACCTAAATTATTAGATTCTCCCCTATATATTTTTTTCTCATCATAGCGTTAATATTATTAGTACGAACTTACTCTGTTGGTGATTAATTTACTAAGTTTTTTACTAGTAGAAAGGTTATTAGAGAGTAATTAGAGAGACCCACAGCGGGGCCATAGGCCTCTTCCTGAGCGAAGGTATGAGCATAATCACCGCGCCAGCCTACGACGTATTGGCGATTTTAAGCTTGAGAAATCCACAGTTCTAATTTTTTCTCACATACGGTGGTACTACAAGAACATTTCTTAGGTTCAGGTTTCCTCACGATGTTTTCCTTCATCGTCGGCCGATAGTGTTATCAATTTAAATTAGTGAATGTACGCGAATTCTGAAAAATTCGTTGGTACATCCCGGGATTCGAACCTGCGGACATCGGATCGATATTCCACTGGCCGAACCACTAGACCACCACAACTTTAAAAAAGTATAAAGAAAAAGTATTCTATGTCCTGACTCTCCTATATGTTACGTGGCTTAACCAGTTAAGTTAGACATATGAATTGGATTAAATCCGTACTATTATTACAAAACGGTAAGTTCGTTAGTTAATGAAAGGTAATTTCTGGGGAACAACTGAACTGATACCAAAATTTCTATCTCTAATATGAAGCTATATTATCTCTGGATGTTTTATATTCTTATTAAATTTTAACGTCAACGAAGTCGAGAGTAATTGCTAGTATTATTATAAATAGGTAGAATTGCTTCATCGCCTCTAGATTTGATTCTATGTAAATTAAACTTTATTAAACTTAAAAATGCGGTGGTCGAGTATGTTAGCCGATCGAATATCGATTCGATGTTCGTGGGTTCAATTTTCTCAATGAATTTTTCGGAATTCGCCTACGTTTAATACTTTCAATATGTACCGGAAGATGAAGGAAACCATTATGAGGAAACCTGCATCTGCGAATTTTTCTTATAGTACCAATGTATATGAGGGAAATGTAAAACTGGATTACTCAGAGTTTGAAATCGCTAATACACAGTGAACTGGCATGATAGTCGTCCCCTTCCCTCAGGTGAATGCCTATTTCACTGACTCGCTTTATTTCACAAAAGTCAGTTTAAAGAATCGATTAATTAATCCTGATCCAATCCTAATTGTTATTCTAATAATAAACGAGAAAGTTCGTAATGATGGTTAGATTTTAATAATCTTTTACGTAAAAATAATGTCGGATATTTTTTATATTGGCCACAATATAATAAGTATTCAAGTAACTGAAAAATCTTTCTATTCGAAAGCGATTTTGGCGTACTCTACATATATCACTAGAGTTACACGACGATAATATATAGTATCATCATTTATAAAGTTAAAAACTCAGACGATGTCGTTAACCCTTCGTATATCATGACTCCAAATAATTATTGTGACAAACATCCCATAGTAATGATTCATTAACGCTTGAAGTCAAGGGTTAATATAACTTATCATTTATTGATGTGACATATCTATTAGCGCGCCTTGGCACTAAAGTTAACCGGTATGCCGTCACAGCAAATGGCATGACTTTTTCTTATGCCATTATGTTCCTTCTACGCAACCGCTCTTAACTGCCTTGTGTATGTCCGTGTATACTATACGCTTTGCTGCTTCTCTTCGTGCAATTTCTATCCGACTATAGTGAGTATACTTGATAGTTTTACCAGCTTGTAAGAACACTGTATTTTCTTTAAAATATCATGGTTTTTATAGTTCTTAACAGAATTCGAATCAATGATAACACTATTGAAACGGAATATAAGTGACAATGAAGATCATGTGGCCAAAAACAAATATTACGTCATTGATGATCAAAGTCTAAACTCCTGTAAAATATTTAAGAGCAAACGTTGTAGCCGTTTATTCCATACAAACGTATTCCTTCTTATCGATTCACATTAAACTATTGTTATTCGAAGTAACTTTTTAGGGCCTATCCTGAATAAATTTATTGATTGATTGAAAGGTTTTTAGGTCCAATGACGTTAACAGATTGTGTATCACATGCTGGAGTCCTATGATCTAATGTAATCGATTGCAAATAATCAGATTATTTCGATTAACGAATAGGCCGAAATAAAATTGATTTAATACTTTTATTAAATATTATAATGATAATAATAAAATGCTTATTTTGAAATTAACCTTAATTATATAATATTAAATATGAAGATCTTATGTTATCCATAATTATTTTATAAGCAATGTTATATAACAAATTGTTTTATTTCATAATAGTATGTTACTATTCAACACTGCCATATCTTAAATCTTTAGCGAAGTAGTTTACTAACAATATTATTCAAATCGTACTGAAGTAATTGTACTATACTTTTGTATTTACGTAAGGTTGTTCAAAATAAGGAATGGAAAATAGATTTTCCCACTTTATATCATGCTAGTAGAGGTGACATTAATGTTTCTAGAAATCATAACATTACCAGTAATAATGCCGCAAAGCTACTTTTATTAGCACCATCAACGGCACAAGATTACCTAGTTATATGACTGGAATTAAATTAGTGCCTTGTTCTGTTCGTCAAAGGAATATTATGTGTGTCTTTTTTTGTACTTTGAGTTGCATAAGAGAATATGATTTGATTAGAAGTCGTTTTAGTGGTAGCAAATCCAATTACGACAGTTACCCTCAAGTTGAAATCCTGTCACCAAGTATCTACAGTGTTCCGTAAGGTGCAATTGAAAGTCAATGAATCTTTTGGTTTAGTGTATTATCCATCTTTGATCACATTTAACATTAAATAAATTATGGTAAAACATAAAAAATCTTAATATTACAAACGAGATAATTGTGAGAATGGATGAATGTTCATTATTTTATAACGCGAAAATTCCTGAACAAATTTTAACCAACTTTACAGTGATATAACGACATATAGGCTGTAATAATTCATATAGATATTCTTTCTAGTGGTAAATTTTCGCCATATGTATCAAGTAAGTTTGAAAAAATTCCCTGTTTACGAGTTATCTCGACTTACGTTGCATAAACCGTTAGAATTACAAGAATATGTATGTACAATGTATGGTCTTATAATTTATACAGGCACAAATGCTGACTGACATGTTCACGTGTAATTGCTACGTCACTCGAACCAACGAAGGAGGATTAATTACCATTTCAATATTGTACGTGGATGCATTATAACAATAAATTGCCTATCGTAATGAACAGCTCGGACGATTAATACATCACGCACGTGCCAGTGTTTCGGGAAAGCTTAACATGTGCACGTGAGGCACCGATATCGAAGCACGTGTTTAGTTTAATGATCTGGATCGTTACGGACTAATTAAGCGGTTTACGTATTAAAATGTGCGTTAGTGGTGCTCACGTCAATGGGATTTAAGCCCGAGACCATACACGTGACCCACGTGTGAGGCTACAATGTGCAACTCTACTGGTGGAAGGAAGGCTTCGGTCGTGACACCACCCTCGGAACTAAGCCATAGGTAGTAAAAATTTTGTGGCGATGGTATATAATTGCTCATTGCCTAGTTGACAATATCTCCCATAGAAATAAAACACTTTTTAGAGCAACACTACTTGTTCGGGTATAAATTGGTTTGGGGGTAGGCAGAATTATTGTACACTATTTAAGTCAAAAATCGGCGATGATCGGTCACTTGCCCGGAACCTGCTCGCACATTCGGACTCGTTCGTAAAGTCTATCGGCGCGGCGGCACGAAATACTGTTTTGTATGTTTGTGAGTGCATTTTTGGAAAGCTGGTGCTCTCCACCATCAAGTGAGCGTTTATCCCGGTTATAACGAAACAGTTCGGCATATATTTTAAAGGGGTATCTACCTCCTGCCAATTCAACCTATACAGTCCACTTCCTTAGGTTAGGTACCCCGGCCTGCGTGGGTGTGGTGGCTGCCATTCCACTACTTATTAATTATTTTTTTTCGAACTGACTATTCTGTTAGCTTGAGAGGCCTCGACAGTTTCACCGGACTATTAAGGGAAGCGCTTAAGGCACTCACCCGATTTTATATAGGCAACCAGCACAAGGGCGGACGGTGCACCTAGGCTTGGACTGTTGCGTATCCCGAATCTAACTAGTTAAGCTAAGCTGACTATTCTGTTCATACATATATGAATTCGTGAAATATACATGAGTACCAAGCATGTATGTTTTACGAACTTATACGTGTATCCTTGAATCTGACTACTACGTAAATCTAAACTAACTCAGTTCGAAAAAGGGTAAAATAAACAAAACCCAACTACTATGTGTATCTACAGGTGTGTATGTGCACGTGTGTGGGGGTGATGTGTGTTGTTGTAGACTAGTGAATGAAATTACTAAGTAGAACAAGTTATATAATAATTTACTGTCGAAGATAGCTGGATTCTAAAGAAGGTACAAGGCAGATTGTAGGGTGTCCAAAAATGAAACTGTTTGTCAAAGGTTGATTCACACAGCCTTGTGAATAACCTCAAAATGATCTATTGTGTCGGTAAGTGGCTGGAAAGAAGGGTGCTGCGGCTGCCTCTGGGAGGTTCACGTGACCCCTGCAGTTTCTGATTAAATATCTCTATGAGTTTTACTTAACTTGAGTGCTGTCTAGTTATACCTGATATACTTGATTTTTAATCACATTCTCCAACGATTCACTGCAGCAAAATTTGAAAAACTCAATAAGAGAAATGTTAAATAACGTCTGCAATTCATTTCATTAGAATATACTTCATTAACTCAGGACCGTTACCGGCTTCTTGGGTCGTTCTTTAGACCCAACCAAACTTGCGTTCACACAAGTGTGATCATTTGTGAAATGTTGCTAGAATTGGTCAGTTGGTTATCAGCTAATAATTATTGTATGCGGGTATTATATGATCTAATTCCGCCGACTCCGGATCAGGTATTGTGAAGTCTTCCAGCGTTATTTGCTACGTCATTATTTTTCTCTTTCCTCTTGCTTTGACAACGTTCAAATAAAAAGTGTTTAAATAAGTTCATAAGCAATTGTTTGATTACTTGCAACAAAAATCTTTATATTTTAAACTTATATACGCCTTCACGTGTAACGCGCTCTATAAATATGGCCGCACAGAGCACACTAAAGACACCATCGGATGAGTGCCTTAAGCGCTTCCCTTAGTAGTCCGCTGAAACTGTAGAGGCCTAACGAAGGCAACAGTGTAGATCAGTTCGAATAAAAAAAAAAAGCACTAGAGACATTCACTCTCGAGCCGCCGGACGGTGCGGATTTCTGTGTGACGTTGTTACGCTGTTGGTTTGGATGAATGGGGCTTTAAAATTAGACGTGAGGTCTTCGTTCGAGGGTAGAAGTGAGTGATCATCGTGACAATAACATCGGTGACGTCAGCCCTACTGGTGTCACACCTTTTAGAGATGTCACGGGGGTCTTTAACTCGTCATATATATATATTTATATATAAATCACTCTCAGTTCTCTGGATTCATGAGACATATCTTAATATACAAAATTAGATATCTATTTCTAAGATTGGTAATCTTTGTCCATCGTCAAAGTTGACAAATCAAAGTCTTTTTTATGAAAGAGTTTTATGTAATACATTTTTAGTAATGTGAATATATTTGCGGATGGAGGACTTTTTAAGAAGTTTTTTTAAAGTAGTTGATACTCGCGATTTTACAATTTCACAATATATTTTATGTACAGAGGGAAAACTTAAGCACAACACCGCTTGCTCCACTTCTCCACGACAAGAAATAAATAAGTTTCTTCACATTAGATAAAGCTGTTGTGATACTTTTCAGTACTTTTTGAGTGATACTCCCACAACGACAAACCTTTAGCATTTCATTTTATATGTACATATAGATATGCAAATATAATTTTGCTAAACAGCATACATTTCAAATTAATAAATGAACATACAATTACTCTTTAGATAAAATACAACTCGAGTAAAATGTCTTCGTTCAGAATAGATAGGGGTCGCACATACCTTACGTGCCTGTTATTGAAATCGATACCCCAAAAGGGCTCGCCTTTCAGCGGATAACAAGCAGTTGAATATTTGCTCCATTTTTATACGATAATAATACGAACAGTTGTCAAAGAGCCTTGGTATTTAATGATGTTTCGCATTGTGTATATATTTAAAACTCATAGATGGAATGCTATATACTAGCAGTACCTTGTCGTTTTTACTCGATTTTAATTGAGCATACAATGAACCTAAGCTTTCGGTAAAAGAAGTTGTGATGAAACCCGAGATGCTCGTAGACATTTTTCTAATACTCGTTTGGCTAATTTCCAGTCTCAAGTTGAAAATCTGTTTCCAAGTATCTGTAGGTGTGTTCTGGTAGCTGCACTTAAAGTGCCAGTTCTCTGAGCCTAATAGCTTAAAATCAGGTGAAATTGTGGTCAAATCTATAGACAATAAATAAAATTATGCTTAGACAATTTCTATAGACGGCATAAATGTAGTGTAGGAAACCTTCCAATTTATTGAACCATGCAGCTTGTCCCTGACATAAGCATTCACAGTTCGCACCCTTTTTGGTGACA
Source organism: Antheraea assamensis (assembly GCA_035772565.1). NCBI lineage: Eukaryota > Metazoa > Arthropoda > Insecta > Lepidoptera > Saturniidae > Antheraea > Antheraea assamensis. The sequence goes on from JAQQSE010000067.1 coordinate 3,096,754, forward strand.
TCCGGTGTTTGTCGGGCGGTAATCCCGTCGAAGAAATCCTTTCCGAAAGCAAAAGATTTTATCTCTGGAGATGAAAATAGCACCTAGATCCATGTCGCGTATTTTAAAAGATGACTTAGGACTTGCAGCCTATAAGAGACATACTGGTCATTTACTTTAACTAAAGCGGTACGCAAAGGGAGGTCACTGAAATATGAGATTTTTTTTACAATTGAGCAACATTTTAACAAACAAAATGACCGTACTTATGCACAAAGCTCTAAGGAAGCTTCCGAATTAGTCGACAGAGTGCAACGTGGACACTATCCGACTTGCAGTGATGATTTGGTGGGGTATTGGCTATGAAAGAGTGACTGAGCCTTACTTTTGTAAAAAAGGTATCAACACATAGATACAAGTGTATCAAGATACCATTCTTGAGAAGGTAGTGAAGCACCTTAACAACACCATGTTCAATAACCAAGAATGGTCCTTCCAGCAAGACTCGGCGCCGGGTCATAAAGCTCGGTCTACGCAGTCTTGGTTGGAAACGAACGTTTCGGACTTCATCAGACCTGAAGACTGGCCGTCGTCTAGTCCCCATCTTAATCCGCTGGATTATGATATATGGTCAGTTTGATAGAGTACGGCTTGCTCTAAACGCCATGATAATTTGAAGTCCCTAAAACAATGCGTACAATTGGCAGTGAACAATTTTCCCATGGAAAGAGTGCATACTTCTATTGATAACTGGCCTCAACGTTTAAAGGACTGTATTGCAGCCAATAGAGACCACTTCGAATAAGCTTTTTATATTTTAAATTGTTTAATATTTATGTATTAAGCTAACGCACTGTAAAAGTAATATATGTTATTTGCAATAGCAATGTTAATTTTTTATTTGTTTCGGTATTTATGACAAGACTAGGTATACATTCACTTAACATTAACCTTGATATCAAAATCTCATCACGCGTGCGTCTACATTCAACGTTTTAGTACGGTTTGCACTATAGTTTTGAGATTTTCCTTCTGAAGGTTTATATATGTATAAAACGTGTACATTATTATATTTCGGTAGATAAAAGTTCATATATTTTAATCAAGTCGTACGAAAGATTATTTGGGCGCTTATATCGCTAACGGTGGCTAAACCATACGAGGTACGTCAAAGTAATATACTCGTACTACTGACTTGTATATTTTAAAAATGCCTACAAAATAACCTCAAGGTTGTATCTCTCTGTGGTCTATTTCCTAAGGATAACGTACAATAACCATCTTTATCTTTCACATGTTAAAAATACTGGGTTATTTGTAACGTTATTTTCAGTTAGAAAGAAAAAGTTTCCGTGGAGAAAGAAAAAGACTGCAGGCAGTGCACATAAAAGAAAGGATAACATAAAATAATAATAATAATGAGCTATGTCAAGTATATATACATATATATTTTTTTTATATATTATAGGGGGCAAACGAACAGGTGGGTCACCTAATGGTAAGTGATCACCACCGTCCATAGACACTAGCAACACCAGGGGAGTCGCAAGTGCGTTGCCGGCCTTTTAATATATGTGGGCCTCCGTAACTATAATTAACTATAATTCGAAATAAGCCTAACAAACACAGAAATAATCTCATTGTTATCTGTACTCTTCCTTGCAATAATATTCTTACGACAGTAAACCAATAAAATTAAAAGTTTAGGGCCATTTGTTGTCTTCAAAAATGTAGTGTGTTATTGCTTCTAAAGACGATTTTTTCTTACATTTAAATCATATTTTACTTATACAAAGTACAAAGTAAGTTATTCAATTTATATAAATATGTAATAATTTTAATTGGCCAATTTTTAGATTCTATATTATAGTATATTAGTAATAATGCATATTAATTAATTGCTAGGGTATTAATATTTATTTATGTGAAAATAAAATATTAACCATTTTTCTTTCGTTCTACGTCTTAGTAATGTAATACTGTGGCAATGTTTATTTATGTTATAAAATACCCTGGTTTTTAGATGAGGCTAAAGTCCATTACTTATCTATTTTTCTCTCGTACTTAACTCCCGTCGTCATTAAAATTACAATAACTTTTGATAGAGTTAATCGATTTTAATGAAACAAAAAGTAAATGTTACTCCGGAATATGCTTGATTATTTATTGGTGTTTTATCAGAAACCTAGTACTTTACCAGTGATGCCTGTTCAAACAAACAGACAGACAGACAGACAGATTTCTAAAAATGATCGAAATGGGTTCTATTACTTATTCCTAGACACCTGCAACAATTTTTTTCTCAAAAATCTAAAAAGTACAGACACGTTGGATTTACATTCTTATTGTACGCATAGATAAGGTTACACCTTGTTACATCGATTTTTGTTACCACTGCACCTTTCGTCCGTTCATTTGAAAATTTACATAATTTATCACAGACCCCACAAAAGTAGGAGTACCGAAAACTGAATAATTAAAAGTGTCTGTTTGTAATTCCAAAACGACAACTTTTTATAAAATAAATATTAAAGTATGAAGGTAAAAAAAAACCATTTTCAATTTTTTTGTATGTCGGCCTTGGTGTTTTGTTGCGGTTTATTTCCGAAACGACTGGCAGATAACTGATGTTAAATGAGTATTTAAGAAACAAAATTGGGTTCCTCACAAATATAATAAAGTAAAGGCGCAGTGTCCATTATCTGAGTGGGCACCACGCGTACTTTTAGACTGAAGAAAACATTATTACTAAATTGCGCACGGACGAAGTGGTGGGTAGCAGCTATGAATTAAATATAGTAGTCATTTACAGTATCCAATATGATCACATTGCTTAAACGATATATATTGTGTATAAAACGATTTGCAATAATGTCCAACAAATTTTATTAAAAAAGATACAATATCTTTTATTTTAAGCGAGCAGAGCCACCGGTGGAGGTAGATGACGATGATATAATTTTAAAATTATTGTCATCCTTTACCTAGAATACGTACCTGTGTTATTGCAATAGTTGTCTATGTCGGTCACGTAGCGTGCAATATGGCAGGCAACAGCTTTTAGTTCTCCTTGAAATAAGCGCTCAGCAACTTCTCCTGGTTATTAATAAACTTCGAAATACCTCACAATAATATAACAGTCACCTATAGGTAAATACATGTATTTGTAAAAATGGACGATAATGTATATGTTATTGATCAAGTGATTTATTAAGTAATATGAATAACCACAGGTCAATCGGGAAATGAAATATAAATAAATATTAATTCCGTATACATAGAGTATTATTTTTTTTATTTCGACGTATTTATGTTCATCCTAGAAATTGCAAGATAAAAAGAAAAATACACTTTTTTAACAAATTATTTTGCAAGTATGTACATCAATAATTTCAAGAGAGATAAGTAAAAGTTGCATATACCCAAAGAGGTTTTTATTGTTCAACGTAAGGCAAGTTTGCAAGTGCAAGCGTTGATTCGTCGATTTTCTGAGAAAATTTACTTTATACACAAACACCTGGAAAAATACGTGAATCCTCTACGACTAATTTGTTTCATATAATTGAAATTTCAACCCAATCTAGTCAAGATACATAGTCAAGATCACAGATTAATAAAATAATACTAAATGTGATAAATAATGAGATTATAATGGGTATTAACTACATAGCATTACATGACTAACATTAATTACATTGATTTGTCTTTATTCATATCGCCCGGACAGTATAAATATTGCCTTGATTAATCACTTGAATCATAACATATATACATGAGATCGTTTCCAGGTTAAATCCACATAGACGAACAATTTTTTTTCTTTTCATGATCAATATCTTTATAATAAATATCTATTACAAAATTGAAATAGTATATACAGACGCGACTACACATTTATTAATACTTGTAGTCGTGCAATGGTTGAAATCGACCATAAAAAGGAGTATAAAGTTTTTACTTAAATATTACGTACGTAAATACCTATATTATCTGTATTTCTAGACACATAATTTTATTTTTTTCAAAAAATATACAAATATTTCTAGACACATAATTTTATTTTTTTCAAAAAATATACAAATATTGTAAATTGCAGGCACAGGGAGTGCGGAGTATGACGAATAGAGACTTATAAATAAAGGTTACGATTCATTGAAGAAACTAAAAGAGGAATAATATCGGTTGACAAACAAAGAAGTAAAAGGTATTGAACTGCTTCCCTTATTATAAATAGATATGTACAAAAAAATATTCCGATTCTCGTTAAAGAAAAGAGATGTACTTTTATATCAATGTTATAATACCAAAACAATTTGTGAAAAAGAGGACAAAGTAAGAGCTTAAATGAACTATGACGAACCAACTTTATTTAAGCTAGTTAACCTGAAATTACAATTCTAAAATATATTTATTTAGCAGACATCATTATATAGAGATCGTACGAGAGGTCTTCTTCACAAGAAAATTAGTAAAAACAATTCATTGTTAATATAACGTAAACCTACAAGCAACGATAATTAGTGACGTAACGTGTTGCTAACTCATTAGGGAACCGTTTGTGAGAGCTATTCACGTGAAATTAACACCCAAGAACACTTTTGCTATGTGTATCTATATAAATATGTTTCAGGCATGCGCGCTTTTGTGGCTTTATTAAATTAGAGAAAAATGAAGAATAAACTTTATGATCATTAATTTTTGTCATAAAAATCGTTAATATCGATATACTTATACAAAATTAGTATACAATATTTTTAATAAAATCTATTACAGCGATATAAAATAAATAGCTGTTCGTGGCTCTGCATTTGTTTATTAGACGGATATATTTTTGTTTTATCAATTTATTGCAGTGAGAACTTCTTTAGTCGCGTTGAGCGATTTTAGGCAGGGGAAACACTGATGGGTTCGCATCAACGATGACCTCATGCTCGTGACATATTGCGCTTGTGCCAGACTAGCGACTCGTAGTGTAGCGGTCTATGTGCATGTAATATTGATATTTTGTATTGAGCTTGTGCAGCCCATCCTATGTTCGAGTGATTAATAAATTGTATAAAAATGTATATATTTGTTGCTTGGAGAGTCAATGGTTATTAAAACCAGACAAATGTTAATAATTTTAATTTAATAAGTATGAAATTTAAGTTATTCAGAGCACAATTCATTTCAGAATTCAAAAAGAACAGGGTTATTCCATTGTTTTGAATTTTCACTTATGTTGGCAGTCCTTATGACTGTGTCTATTTTTTTTTAATACAGTGTTAACTCTTTCTAACGTTCGTTATAAGAGGAAACTTCTTATAACGTTCAAATTAGTTCGATTATGGTTAGCTTATCAATAAAAACCATATATTGTAACACTATATAGTACAACAGTCATTCTTGATTACTTATAAATACATTAATCATCTGGACGACATTAAATATTTACAGTAAGTATTATCGGCATTTGTCCTTGTTATCAGCTTACAAAAGCATCCGATTAATTATTTGTGGTGTCTTGAATAAATATCTGCCTTGCACTTGTTATTGTTAATTGCCGAAAAAGTTTATTTGGTACATGCAATAAAAACAGGAGAAAAGAAAAGTTTTGTTGCATACTGTTTACAAGAAAAAAGAAACGCTAAGCCCCAGTTAAATTTTGTTACAAAGGGTTTGCACTGTATTGAAAATGTTATTGACTACTTAAGCAATCATCTAGAATTTTTGTGTACATGTTGCCAGTGGTACAGAAAACGGTATATTTCATCCAGAAAAAGGTCCTGTTCCGAGAGACATGCCAAATATATGTTAACGCGAGTGAAACGGCGGGCAAAAGCTAGTAAGAAAATAAACTCTTCAATTAGAATGTTATTTAAAAACTACACTGGAAGATATAAATGTCACAAGTGTATTTATACTCGGACATACATTAAATATCACATTAGACGATTACCCATCGCCCTAGGGACGTTAAAATCCAACTTGTGTTCCGTTCTAGACATTCACACAGATTTATGTAACCAGCGTGTAATTAGGAAAGTTTATTGAGATAGAACCCACATCTTACCTTAATATAGTATACTAATAATTGTATATGTACGTGTAAATTATATACTGTGTATCAGGGAGGTACTTACCGACATATCAATCAATACGGGGTTAACTGGGCCCCAATATTTGCGTATAAACGTAAAATTTTACCTGTAAAATGTTTTATTGATAAGAAACATAACGAATTAATAATCAAAAGATGAATATAGCAATAATGTTTCTACGTTCTATAGTTTCCTAATTCATCGGTAAGAAACTTCTTTCAATATTGTTTTAATATTAGGCACCTTTAAGACTATCTACGCCATAGTTATGTATACTATCTTAAGTAATTAAACGTATTTGTTTGCGTGTAGAAATACACTGTAAATATTTATATGACATATCTTTACTTATTATCGTAGAAACTAATCAGATGCTGTAACATCTACCTACAATGGAAACGTTAGATTTTATTCGTTTAAAGTGAATATAAATAGGCTAAATCACAAACTCTTAATAGAAAGCGAGAACTAGATTAGATTAGAACTCAAGCAATAAAGAGCTTCGAACACGGTGATAGTTATAAAGCTGTAAAGAACAAATGTTAAAACAATTTCAATTATGTCAAAGGTAAGACGTATAAAGACGATAATCGATTACTCTATTACTTTATCTTTATATCTAGAGGCAAATTTAACTTTCTCAGATACATGTTAAAAGTAAATTAAATAATTTTGTTGCTATCATTTTCCATCGGAACCAAACATTTTACTTTAAAAATCACTAGAAGAAATTAAAATATATTAATCCAACTTTCAAATTGAGGAACATTTTAGGGCTTACTTGTAAAACGTCGTTATATGGGTGTACCACATGAATGACTATTTTTCTGAAAAATGTGCATTTTCCATTGTTTAAAGATCCAAATTTAGTGGCAACCATACACATTAAAAACTCCCTTTTGCCTTATTTTATTTATGGCTCTGTAAATATTTCTGTATATTTGGCCTCTAAATGACCCTCTGGGGACTAAAACTTAAGGAGACTTAACTAAATCCTATCAACAGTGCCCTTGATGCCAGTTTGTGACACTGATAATGCTTTTCTAATCAAAACATAGTATAACTTGACCATTAGTACAGTCAAATACTTCTCTGCCTCATCACTGTTTTGGATCTAAATAGCAGTCCAATAAATTCATACCAATGGCTATTTAACAAGAGGAATTTATTAAATGACTATAGGATTTGGTCACTCATCTTCTTGCTCAAAGACATTACCGTTTTTGAAGCTTTTGAATAAATAAAGTCGTGAAAGATAAGTGCCCACTACATATTCCTTAATACAGCGCTGGTCGTCGACCGTATAAACTTTTCACTGAAAACATTTTTAGTAGGTAAGTACCTACTCTTATTCTACAAGCTTTCAATTTTCACTAAATTCGCAAACATTTTATTTATTAAATTGTAACTTACATAATAAAATTATAGGTTGACGGTGGAAGAAACATCGTGAAGTTGAACTTTTGACTATTGGTAGCATAAAATAGTCTTCGTTTTTGAGTGTCTTCAATGCATTGATACCTAATTTGAAGTTTTGGCTGGTGAAACAGCGCTAGACTTCTTGAACATTATAAGCCATCCTACCTGTAGCCAGCGATGTCTTAAGAGGCATTTTTAATACCGAAGAAAAGCGTCTATCATCTATTATATGCTATGCGCTTATACATTGATGATTCAATTTTAGAACGCATTGTTAGTTGATTTTTGAACGCGTAGTATGTGTCATGTTTATATCACGGAATCTCCATTGAATCTAGAAGTACTGGAAGAAAGAATTACCAATGTAAATGTTTTGTCTCTTCTTGGAAAAATCGTAGACCGTAAATAAATGATGTGAATTATTTTAATATACAGGAAATGGCATTTCAATAATATTTAGATAAATTAATATGTAGTACCTACAACATAAAGTATATGATCTACATGACAAATATAGTTCTTGTTCAAATCAAAGGGACGGAAACGGTAAACTTCATACTCAATTTCAAAGCGTAAATCAGACCTTTGTCAGCTGCGGTTTCCGTCAGTTCCCACTGTAGAAAGCAATTCCAAATGCAATAATTGGATTCACGTGGAAATGTGTTTGAAGCGTTACATCGCCATAGTTCGGTATATGATATACGTAAAGTGTTTAAACATGGTGACGTTTGCAGAAGTGTTTGAACATATTTGAGTTAATTTTTGATTACTTTATAGAAGTAACTTTTATAAGAGATTTTAAATTAATAAACGAATCTTGTATATCGAATAAAACCTTCTAATAGTAACTCGAAGTTTTAAATTTATTTTTAGTTATATTTTGTGTAATTTAAGCATTTTTTTATATTTTTAGAAGTAAAAATGAATTGGCAAATGTATGGATCAATACAACCGTTACCGTCTTATTAAAACGGTTGCACCTATATATTTGGCTAATTCTTTTTTGATGTGAATAAACTACTTTAATTGTTGTGTAATTAAAGGGCAATAGCAGTGTCGCCATTTTTGCTATATTTTAAACATGTAAGAAAATAATTAGGGACAATTTTTAAATGAAGTATTTAACCACTTATTGTAACCGATAAAGTAAATTTGTTATGATAGTACTCACACTCTACGTAACTACTATTCTTTTGTAAAATTCTTACACGAAAAGCTAAAACTGAAACAAAGTTTCACACATTTCCTAATTTTGCTACATCTTATAGGTATTCGCTTTGACGTCGAAAATAGAACTGTCGTCGATTTTTTTTTTTTTCGAACTGGCTAATCGCTGTTGTCCGGACGAACCTTTACAGCTTCACCGGGCTTTTAGGGAGAGCGCTTAGGGCACTCAGCCGAAAGGCAACAAGCTCAAGGGTACCAGAGTGGCCGCACCTCGGCTTGGGCAGTTGCCTTGGGTCTGTTGTCGATTGCACTGTAGCGCGTTTACATACCTAATAACAGCCAGGGATGGAAACCTCTAGAAATCAATGAAAACTTCATTTATGACACCGAAAATTATTAACACTTATTTTTTTACAATAATCGCAGTGATAAAGTTATAACTTATGCGTTTTTTGAGCTTTAATCCCGTTGTTTTATTCATCTTTGCCACAAGTTTTTTTTGTCTATAGAGGATTCTAAGTTGTCCTAGATTATCGTAAGTATATCGACTTTAATCCCGTTGTTTTATTCATCTTTGCCACAAGTTTTTTTTTGTCTTTAGAGGATTCTAAGTTGTCCTAGATTATCGTAAGTATATCGACAAAGTCAAGTCGGAAAAAAATCTGCTATTTGAAAGCTATCTCGGTGTGCATTGCATATTGCCTACTGTCAGAATTAAACGAAGATAATTTATTTGTAGTCCGGTAAAACTGCAGAGGCCTTGCCAGGTCAACAGTGTAATCAGTTTGGCAAACATATTTTACCAGTGTATAGCAAAAGGAACCTTCCCCAATTTAATGAAAATAAGTAAAGTGGTTCCTTTATTTAAATCAGGTTGTAGGAGTAGTCTTGGAAACTATAGACCAATTTCTGTACTTCCGTCTTTAAGCAAGATTTTTGAGAAGATTATGCTTTGCAATTGTTAGAATATTTTAAAACGCAAGAGATTCTAGATGGTCGACAGTTTGGTTTCACAAAATTAAAATCAACTACTGACGCTGGTGCAACGCTATTGAGTCATATATTACAAGCCTTCGCTTATATTTAAAGTAAAAAGAATAGACTCCGAGTCTAGACATCTAAATAATACCTTAATAAAATTTCAAATTGGTTTGCATTAAATAATTTATTGCTAAATGCAGACAAAACAAAATACATAAGGTTTACCTTACCTAATATTTCATGTATTGATACTAGAATAGTGTATTGATACTAGAATAGAGATCGAAGGAAATCTAGTTGGGTTGGTAGACAATACCGTGTTCTTGGGTATCAATTGATTCTAAATTACAATGGGGTCCTCATATTAAAAAAATGGCAGGAAATTTAAGTTCTGCTGCATTTGCAGTTCGAAAGATTCGCCAACTAACAGATATTGCCACTGCTAGGTTGGTCTACTTCGCTTACTTTCATAGCTTAATGTCTTATGGTATTTTGCTGTGGGGGACAGCAGCTGAGGTAGACACCATATTTTTACTACAAAAACGGGCAGTTCGAACAATTTATGATATGGGGCCTCGCGAATCATTAAAGGATAGGTTCCAGGAGTTCGGTATCCTAACTCTGCCCTCCCAATACATACTTGAAAATCTAATATACGTCCGCAAAAACTTAGATAAGCTAGATTTCGTAAAGGACCGACATAATCTAAGTACAAGAAATAATAACAAATTGGTCATTCCATGTTTTAGGCTCACTAGGACCGGTAACAGTTTTTTAGGTAATAGTGTTAGGTTTTATAATAAAATTCCAAAACACGTTACCGATTTGCCGGATACTAATTTCAAGCACCATGTCAAGCAGGTTTTAATATCTACAGGTCGGATCAATATGTGAACGACGGTGACGTCTGGAAATCACGCCCTCTCTGTGCATCCACCAAAACCGAATGTAATTATTTATAACTATGTTTTAAAAATGTGAGTTATAATATGTTAATGAAAAGATTAACCAGATCGAGTTTCTTGCCGGTTCTTCTCGATGATTGGGTTGTTTTCCGAACCGGTGGTAACTTTGACGTTCATAAGCGCCTTCTCAGGACCTAAACTGAATAAAGTATTTTTGATTTTGATTTTGAGTTCGAAAATAAAAAAAGATATTATATAGTATTATTATTTACGATATGAAAATATATACAGACATAAACGAAGTCGCAGACAGTCGCTAGTTTTACAAATAAATATATAATTTTCAATAGTTTTCGTTTGTATTATTCGGCACATTTCACACACAAATCAGTTATCGTAAGTTAAAATTGCTAACAAAGCAATTATATTTAACTAACTACACCCTCTAAAGTTAGTCTAAAATGTCCAAGCAACAGTTTTAGTAAACAAACTAAAGTTGGGGGTAATTTTATTATATGCATCCTCGACATTCCAATGAACGGCATTACTTAAAATAGTCGCAGGTAGAGTTCTAGTGAAATTAAATTAACGTACAATACAAATATTCTGATGACTGTTTTTTACTCTAGTCGGTGGCCATCATTTTGATTTTATTTCACCGAAACCGCGTCTTTAATTTTTGTTATTGTTTTGTCAAATGTCAACGTGTTTAGTGATTTTAAATCTAATTCTAAGAAACTTCCCATTTCTGCTTAACTTCTATGGAAAAGCGCAATGATATTTATCGTAAAAGCTGCCACTATCTGCCAGTGAAGATTCAGTAAAATCACTTCAATCGTTTCGAAGTATTGCGCGGACAAAAAAAAAGGTACTTAAATATCATTTATATGAACAGATTTCTGTACATAATAAGCATTTACAATATGCTCATGTCTTACATAACGCTCATGACTTTATCAAAGAAGCACAACTTAATTACTTAAAAAGGAAGAAGGTACTCTTAAAATAATAACATTATTTTAAAGACATCTAAAATACCTAGTGTCATCGGATTCATCTAGTGTTAAATGAAGATATGGCCTAAGATTATAACAGGCTTAACCTAGTGGGAGACTGGCTCTCAAGTGCAACTGCCGAAATACAGCTAAAAATGCTTGGCAATAGATAATCAAGTTGAGGGACTACCCTACCAACTGACTAGCTACCAAGTTAGTCAAACGAATTTAGAAAAAGCCATACCTCTTTGCTGTTCAGTTCCATCGGAAAGTTTTTTTGTCCTGCTATTTATGTATACATTCTGAATATCTCCTATTATTTATGTATTTATAAAAGTTATTTGACCTAAATCGCTTAGAGATTCATAACGCAACATTAGTACATTAAACCCATGCGATTTCATGGCAGATAGCTAGTTTAAAATAGACCGCATGCTCTCTTGTCTACTTATGACTCATTCATGTGAACCATGTTAGTTCATCAACCAGTAGCAGGGACTTTAAATACAAAAACACTTTACGCAGTATTAACTATCAGTTTTATTACAGTACCGTTTTACTTAGAACAGCCTAAAGGCAATAAATCCCATGTGTTTGCTCTCGATCTTCAATAACGAATGCCCGACATACCTCTGAATGCGCGCTATTGTGATTTCATCCCCACCAATTTACTTGCTTATGGTTGGTCGTTGTAGATTGACAGTATCTCGACCAATCATAAGAAGTACTTTAAATATAGAACTTTATAATAATCATTAGCAATCATTTAACCAACAAGAAAATAATAATTGATATATTTAGACATTTATAACACTTGCTTATGATTGATCATTTAAGATTGACAGTATCTCGATCAATCGTAAGAAGTACTCTAAATATAAATCATTTTAAAAATGTTTAGTAGTCATTTACCTAATATGAAAATAATAAGCGATATACATATTTAGATATTTATAACATTCATATGTAGATTTTGGTAATAGTCATACAAAGGCTGGGTTGTGTGTTGTAGTGGTAGTGTTGTTGTAGTGTTATATATGAGAAAGTTTGTGAGGGTGTAGGGTTGTTTATTTCACAAAAAACTACTGAACGAATATTGATGGAACTTTTACTTAAGCATAGGAATAACACATGAACACTTATAAAAATATTGTATATATTAACCAAAACATAAACAATAAGGGTCAACTAAGTTTGTAAAAATTCTACCATCTGAGAGCTATCTCGGTGTGTGCTGTACAAACCGTTAAGATACGATTAGATACGTTAACATATACGAAGATAATGTATGGTACAATAAATTTCTTTTTTTTCTCGAACTTACTGTTCGTTGTTGGCCTGATGGGGCTTCACAGCTTCACCGGACTCATAGGGTGAGCACTTATGGCGCTCGGCCGCTTGACAACAAGCTCAAGGGTGACAAAGTAGCCGAACCTCGGCTTGAGCTGTTGCCTTGGATGCAATAACACGAAACTATCTAAGCTAACCCAGCTAATCTAATCATACTTATTCGAATTAGTGAAGCACACATGTATACCAACATGTGTGCCACACGAACTCAAAAATGTTTTGTTTTGTATTTGTCAACTCAGCTAAACTAAACTAACCAAGTTCGGAAAACAATGGGGAAAAAACACCCTTCTATCATATGTGTACCTACCTGTCTGTGTGCACGTATGTGGGGGTGATCTGTGCTGTGTCTGTTAATCTAGTGAGTAAAAATAATCCGTGACACTGTATCACGTTAGCAGCGTGCTCGAAGGCTCCACTCCGGGGGATCGAACACAGGCTTGAGCCGCTGTCGACAGGGGTTGCGGCAAAGTGTGTGGGACCAAAATTCACCGCTAGACCATGGCGGCGTGATCTATGGACGTAGGTATTTATGAATACACAAATGCATACGAAGTCGGGCGTGACTATTACTCTACGATATTTCATATTATAATGATTAAAAAAACTTATCTATTGGTAACTCTTTAATATAAACAAATAAATAAATAATATACCGTATGCCGAAAAATACCATTTTAATTTAATCTTACTAGTTAACTATCATTTGTCTATGTTATTGTAATAATTGCCCTAAAAATATTTGTACACTTACTCTGTGGGCGGCGAAGCGGATTGTTTTCTAAAAATGATGTGTTTCAATTTTTCTGTAACATTACTTATATATATATCTTAGTACAGTTATTGGTTGCCATAAATAAAAAAAAATGAATGGCAAAAATAAGTAAATAATTTAAAGAACTCTGTCGCGGAAATCGTGCAATTGCCTCGGAAAATACCGCAGAGAAAAATGTTCGCGAAGACGCGACGTAGCAATTTCCTATTTAACCAGCAAACCTTTGAACAGTATTGACTGTTTACCATGTCTGTAAATATTTCCATTTTAATGATTACCTGTGAAAATTATGTGGAGCGCGTCCGCGAGACAAAAAATACACTTTTAATATAAGATTTATTGATATTAAAAGATTACATTTAACTTATGTTAATTATAAAACTAAAACGTGTCTACAACTCGATGTGTGAGACAATAGTGACTTTCAATCGGATTCAATATGTGAGGTGATTCACACGATCCCACGATGGTGACCAGTCTTCGGTTCCTCGTATTGGCGCCTTGCACTGCCGGTGGCCGATATGTCGCAATCGTTATACGTAAACGTGCCTTCACCGCAACTTAGCTGTTTCTATGTAGTGTGCCGGTGTAACATGTGCGACATTTTAACAATCACCTATGATTAATTTGCTTATATATTTATATACATTTCTTGCACCCTTACTAAGATTATAAATGCGAATGTGCACTTGTTTGTAACACTCTCACGTCTTAACTACTCAAGCGATCACTATGAAATTTCAGGTGTACAGAGAAGGAGAAGGGGTACCTGTCATCCAGAAACGTACACTGTTCCAGAGGGATGAGTAGTTCAAATTTATAATAACTCCTGGACTGTCCAGAACCATAAAGGTTTACGTTCCATACAAACGAATGTAGACCTCATGAAGCACAGATCAACAGACTGTTGGCAACATGATCTTAAAAAAATACCGGAATTTTTACAAAACTTTGAAAAATAACAAACTATATATTGTAATATTGAAATTTTTATGTAAAATGTATTTTTTAAATTATTGTTTCATTTGTTCAAACTGTTTTTTACCATACTATAAAACAAACAATGTACGATATCGTGAAATAAAAAAATTATAATCCGCCATTATAAGATCTGGGTCTTCAAAAATCAGCCGAGGGGTCAAACCGCAGTTAAAAGCTAATATTGGAAAGAAAGAGCTGCCGCAAGAAATATTGATGTATATAGTCATTTTAAAACATGATTACTTTTCGTATTTGTCTGTTTATTCCTATAGTTCTTCTAAACTACGAAACTGATTTTGATACGGTTTATGGATCTTCTTCCGGAAGATTTCAATGTATAATATGTAGGTACATATAATTGTTCTCATATAAAGTGGAAAAAAGTCGATGTATTCTAATGAAGTCATAAAAATAATATACTACAGAACTGCACACCTTAAAATTCCTATAGAATAGCCTCATATGGCATATGTTTATCTTCTAAGGAGAACATACAGCAATCATATTTATCTAGTACATGTTATTAGATAATAATTAGATATTCGTAACACTATTTTGACCAATATTGTATGAATTGTTATTGAATTGTATATTCTATTTAACTTGAGCGTTTAAAGGTAGATCAAAATTATTCTTTCCAGTATACCATTTCAGAAAATATTTTGGACAAGTATATAATCCTTGTACAATACAGTGTTTTATTCGCTAGTAATAACTGAAGTGCTAATATTGGCTGATCCGTTCAGTTGTCATTTAATTGAAAGGAAAACAACGATCTAAAAATATGTACACATGATATGTATTTCAAGTAAGAACCGTGAGGCATAATTAATCTTCAGGATCAATAGTAATTTCTAGAAATACTCGAACCGCATTTATTAGTTTCACAATCAAATCGTCGGAAAGTAATGAAATCTGATTTGATATGTCGTTCATAATTTGACGAACAATAGAATCCAATCGTCCACCGCCTTTGCTCCATTCGTAAAAAGCACGTAAATGCTTATAAAATGGTTCTGCTTTACTCTTACTATAAATATGATTCATATCAGAAAGTATTACGTGAACTAATTCGACATCTCTACCCTTTACAATATGATAATTACTTGAAGACGAATTTAAACTACTTTCAACCGTATTTTGTACAGCTAAAAGGACATCTTTCGTTGGGGCGTTATCTGAAAACGCCATATCATTTAAAACAATTTGAAACTCTTTTACTGTTACTACGCTAAGTTTGGAATAAAACGTTGTCTCGGCTAAAACTTCGTAAAATACGCGAACAAAGGCTTTGACTCTATCATTATGCATGGTTTTAAATAAAGTCATAAGTGTGTTAAGAGCTTTTGTACATTCGTAAGACTTAAAACAAATTTTCTGTTCAGAACATAGTCTTGCGAGAAATTCTTTTTCCACTAAGATAGTTTCCATAACTAATTGTTGAGCCAATTTCTTTTTTATCTCATGTTTATCTTCAGAATTATCTATAAACCTTTCAGATACGAATAAAATTGCAGTTTCTTGAATATTACCACATATTTTTTTAACTACATCAGTCCACATATAAACTTCATTCTCGTATAAAAATTTCTCGTTTGCAGTTTTGAGAATATTTCTGATTTTCTTCAAGCTATGTTTGAATTCTTTTTCAAATGTAATGCGCATTGGAACATCAACAATTGATTTCACTTCCTCATTATTTACATTAAATAATCCATCAAAAGCAGTGTATGCTACTGTGACCAACGCTGTTACATACTGTACAATAAACTCTCGGAATTCATTTTGACATAAATCTAAATTACGACAAAGACGTGCTGAATTCACTGTTGAATAAAAGAGACTCTCCTCCTTAGAGTCATATGACGAGAATCTTCTTCTATTAAAATGACCTTGATTAACATAGTGTTTTACCAAATTTATTACATCTTTACCAAAACTTAAAGACCCTTTCATGTTAACTCTCACAGCATTGCATATTTGACTTGTAGCTGTAAATAGAAAAAAAAAAAATTTTCGTTTTGTTTCTTACAGTTTGAACTGATATATTAAAAGTATTCACTACATCACAAAACGATAATAATACTAACCTAATAGAACAATAACTAACATAAAACCCTTACACACCATGGTCTTGAAAACGAATTTCTAAAAATTAAATATTTATTGTTATATTTTATGAGCCATAAAGAAAATTCAAACGATTTTTCATTTTCTACAAACTAGAACATACATTACCAAGATGGCGGCTGTGATTTATTAACGTCGTAAATAACGGTAAAACCATTGAAGCAAACAATGTGAAAGGATCATGTGGAAAACAGTGTGAAATAAATAAAACAAAAAACCATAATAAAATTCAAATGTAATTTTTAAATTATACAGTTTTATTACTGCTGTTTATTTCGTCGGTAACTCCAATCAAATTGAAGTGTTGATCGTTTTATTGTTTTGTGGTTGTTGGTTGTACCAAAGTTGTACCAAATGGAAATATGTGAATAGTAATTGGAATCATATTATAATACCATTTACTTTCAATTGGTTCACTTGATATCAGAGATTGAGATCAGGGCCCTTTGGGTGGTATTAAACATCCTCGTTCTTATTACAACAACATGAATAAACACGTATTTAACACGGGTTTTCCTAAACGGTGTCTAAAATTTTAATGTTTAATGTAATTTAAATTTTAATGTTTAAAATACTTTATTACAAAATAGTGTCCATGCGCTCTCTTTAGATTCAAATCGTTCCAATTTACGAATAATATTTTTATACAGATCTTCATTAAAAATACTTATTTATTTTAAGTAAAATTGTTTACATTTATTGTGGCATTTGGTTTAATTAAAATTATGTCAATATTAAAATAAGCAATATGTAAGTTTAAAATATTACGCCAACGTGCATAGAGTGGAACAACAGTATAATCTCAGAATAATTACATTACGAAATGTCAATAATGTCATACTGTATTAGTTATGGTTTACTTGTGAATCACCAAAATTGTTTGATTTATCTATATTTTCCAAATTAATTATACGCACGAAATGCATAATTTACTACGAAACGTCCTTTGCCGTCAAATAAAAATGCAATAAATCACAACAATAATATAAGAATTGTAAACTTAGACAAGTGTTATACAATGTTTAAATTTAAATAGGGTCTTTTTCTAAACAAGGGTGTTACTCTTTTGTGATCAAACTTTTTTTAAGCAAGTGTTCGACGCGTATTTACCTTTTTTCTAAAAACTCGGTCTTTGTTTAAAATTTATGTCAATACCCCAAGTCAAATCAATATGTGCAGTACACCAGGCATTTACCAGCTGTCGATATAAACAAAAACTGATTTTGGGAGTTGACGAGGTCTAAAACTCGACCCCTATTAATTAACACAAGTTTTTATTTGATACTTTCATGATGCTGTATTAGATGTGTTACGTGTACCAACTAGATATAAGATTTTTTTTTATTAACGTGGGGAAATCCATCATGGACACACCACCCTTCCGGGGGAGACAGTGGGTAGTGTGAGACTCTTACTCACTAAAACCCCACGGTGTACCGACCACCGCTAGGTTGGGGCGGCATGGGATCGTGCAGTGCTATCACCATGCCACCCCAACGGCCAGCTCAGCAGAAAATGTCTGCCGGGCGTCGTCCCAATAAGGAGTGCAAGCAGGGTACACACCAGCCGCCCCCTCTTCGTCAACCAAACCTGTGCAATGGGGAGATGACTCACAGAGATGCAATGACTAATATATTAGTAGGAAGTATCATTGTTGTACTTTAAAGAATCTTAAGAAGTTAGTAAGCGTTAACAACTTCATGTAAGTAGAAGTCCTCCAGGCATGCTTTGACTTGCTCTGTATTTTTTTCCTTATTCACTATTGGCCTGCTAAGCCTTCACAGCTTCACCAAACTAAAAACTTGCTCTGTATTTGACGCATATACGCGATTTAAAAATAATTTAGCTATGGGAGTCTGGGTATCAGTTCATTTTGGAAAAGGGGTCTCTTGTCCAACATAGTTTGGTAATTACTGCATTAGGTACGCTAATTGCCTACCTTTATTTCGGTGTACTATTGCAATCGATACTCTTCCGTGATAAATAACCTCATTAAAGCTCAAATACAATTTAAATAGATGTACGATAAATGAGCAAACAATCTATTTTGAGCAAAGGTAAAAATTAAACATGAGATCCGTCAATTTGTAAACGTGGTTTTTCATTTCCTATCAAAATAAATATATCAAGTAAAAATTATTAAAATTAATATTTTTATTTGTTTAATTAATGGCAACATTGTCCCAAATGTCACATGCTAAGCCTGGTCTCTTATTTATAATTCTCTAAACTCAACTCTTTTAGGGAATCCTTTTATTTAATTAGTGTTCCTTTTACATAATTTTCACTTTAATTTATAGCTTTAATATTATGGTAAGATTTGATTATAACTTATAACCAAACAAATTCTACATGTTTATTTTCATATATATGTGTGAAATTAATTTTGCTAATTTTAAATAACTAGATAAAATTATGAACTTTAGCCAGTTGTATCGAATCTCGACAAGCCATATCACAAGAATTGTTAATATCCAGAAAGGTTTTTCTATTTAAATATCAAGATATGGAAATCGTGAATTTTTAGCAATTGTTTCAGGACCATAGCGGTAATTGTCGCAATAATGAAAAGGCAGAAATTTCTATGAATATGTAGTCACACCACAGCAGCATTCGTCGCATAGTTCGTCGAAGTCAGAGATGTTTATTTTGCGTTTACCCTTTACGAATGTTTATTGGGTAATGCGACCGTAGTGTAGTCAGTTTATTATGCACTCATGACAAAATGTTCAATAAATTAAAGTATTTCTTAATTTTCAATACATTTTACGATTTAACTTTTAAAAAGGATTTTCTCGAAAAAACTTGCTATTTATAGAAATTAAAAAATAATGATTAGATAAGTGTGTGTATAATTGATATAATATGTACTTAGTTTAAGTTTTTCCGCATTTTCTTATCGATTTATTTTGGGTGCGTTCCACTAAGAGCTCCACTTAGTCACGGGCGTTAAAATCGTAAACCCAAGTTGAATGGCTTATGGAGCATTTTGAGCGTTGAGGAAAGAGTGGAACAATGGTGATGTTGGGAATTGATTCCTGTCTTGCATCGACTAAAAACGATTGTTATGTATTTTAAATATACATCTATATATGTGAAAAAGATAAACACACAACAAACTTATTGGATTCAAACTTTAATGACAGTATTCGGAAGGCAGTTTCAAACTACAGCCCAGGTTTCGAAAACATATTTCAATAATATTATGACTACATATTTTATAACTATGTTAATCTACAAAATAAAACCAAATAGAATCAGAATTAAGTATTTAATTATTAGAGTAAAAATAAGTAATAAAGTACATATATTTAATAATAACAAGGTATTTCAATTTATATAATGACATTATAACATGTTGCACCCTTAACTTTCATCCAGATTTTAAATTGTAACCTTATTTCCACAAAATTTGGTCACCCCTGTTCTAAAACATTTGAAAGGTGTGGATTTGGCATAAATTGTAATAGTTAGTTGGTAACACTGGAAATTTGACGTATAACCGTATACCGATGGTTCGTATGACAATGATAAAATGTGACCAGGATCCTTCGATTTTAATAGGTTAGACCTTCGATTTATTTTTGGGTGGGTTTTGAAGCAAATTTCCTGTTTTTATTACCATATTTGATCTTGATTATTTAGTCAATGCTATTTAAATATTTTACGTATTCTCCTTATCATGAAAAGTATCAAATCCTGTCTACTTAAAAATTATTACTGTAGGCGTTTGTTGTATACTGAAGAGTTAAATGATGATAAAAGTACTGATTACAACAAAAGAGATTTCGCATATCTGCACATCCGATGCGGGAGGAAAAACTCCCCTTTTTCACCCACGCATTCGAGGAGAAACACTCCTCGGTGCCGTCATTCGTTGTTCCTTCTGAACTTCCTACCGACGATATCTCCGATTGCCTGAACAATTGAAATAAAGTCGGCACCGCGCCCATTGCTCTTTATTTTTTCGCTCCATGTTCTCTTAAAATATGCGTGTTTGCGTCCACGCCCGCGACTCTCTCTGCTCACGCCGCCGTGAGCGGGGGGTGATGATACGATCCCACGCATATGTCTCATTGTCTCTGGTAGCAGCTCGAGCCTAGGTTTGTCCCTCGGTGTGGAATCGTCGAGTGTGTTACTCGCGCGAATACAGTGACTCATACTAGTGTTACATATACACAGATCACCCCACACACGTGCACAGATAGGTATACGAGTACATAGTGGTGGGCTGTTTTTTGCCCTTTTCGGACTGAAATAGGTCACACAACTTAGTAGTCACATGCAAAATACATGTATGCATTCGTGAAACATGTATGGTCATACATGCATTTTTCACGAATTCATATGTGTTTGAAATGGATAGATAGCTTAGCTTAGATTAGCTTAGTCGGATCCGGGAAACTCGGCGATAGTTCAAGCCGAGGCGCACTGAGTGCCCTTGCGCTGATCCCCTAAACAAATCGGGTGAGTGTCTTAAGCGCTCCCCTTAGTAGTGCGGTGAAACTGTAGCGGCCTTAACAAACCAACAGTGTAGTCAGTTCGAAGAGAAAAAAAAAGATATCGCATTATTGTACCTGATTTTTGAAGGGTTCTAATGTCTAGATACACATTGTAAAGCGTTTTTATGTTTACGTTACTATTTTTAACATTATAACGAAATACTTAACAATAATACATAAATGTAAAACTCACGTCTAGTCTAAAAGAAAAGAAATAAGATTGAGTGTTGCTGTAACGATAGAAATAAGGAGATTAAAAACATAATTTATGTTTCAAAAATATGCAGATTCTCTGAGTACCATTTAGCAATGTAGTTTAAATATAAACTGTAGTTATATCGCCAGTATTTTAGTAGTTTCTGTAAAAAATTGTAGATAAGTATTTCCTCTAGTTTTGCAAAATAAAATCTGGTCACACTGAAACACAGAAATACAGATCTTTTTATTTCGGCCATCTTAGCCGATAGTTTTGGTGTTCGGTGTAGGTCACGTATCTTTTCGTGGCCTTTAGATCACTGAGTTAAAATCAATTCAAGATGGTGCAGAAGAAGGTAAAAACCATGTGCGTTAATTAAATTACTATATTTCGTTAAAAAAAGTGGACATGTCGTGAAGTTTATACTGTAAACATGTTTGGTGGAACAACTATGTTTTGCATGTAAAAAGCCTGTTCATTCGGTTATATTCTCGTATATATTCTTAGTAGATTGCTTTTAAATACACTGTATGACGATAAGTTACATTATATTTTATATTCTATCAATGTTTTCATTATATTTGTATATAACCTCGAATTTTGCCATGATGACAGATTTTCTTTGAAAGTTTGTGATTACATTTTATTATCACCAAGATCGCTGATGACGGTGTTATACTCTGAATGTAGATGAATACGTCTGAATAAATACTAACGAAAAATAAAATTTTAGCCTAAGAAGAAGGTTGGGAAAAAAATAGCGGCCGCCCCACTGGTGGTCAAAAAAGTTGAACCTAAGAAGATTGTAAATCCTCTATTTGAGAAGAGAACAAAGAACTTTGCTATTGGTATGTTTTTGTTTAATTTCATATAATTTTCTCCTATTATAAATTATATTGCATTTATGGTTGTTGCTGTAGCCTTCTATATAGACATAATATTTAGGATCTAATAATAATATTATAATTTTGGACCAAGATGATGTAAAAATATTACCGAAATAACCATGTGGTTTATTTATAACGAGCTTTTTAACACTGATTGGTCTATATTTAATTTATAAATCTTCTATGAATGTAATATAAAATATCAGAATCTTTCTAATCTTATGTACTCACTGCAGCCTATAGGTAATTATTGTATCTTTATAAAAGCCCTTGGTCAGATGAGTCTTAATTCATAATTTGTTATTGCAGAAGGTAGGGTACACACTACATGTACCAATGTGCATTATTAAATAGAGTTGGCATCCATACTTTATAACATGTCCTTCTTTATTTTGATAAATATGCTTTTGTATAAAATAAAAGTATATGAAAATACTTTCTATGGGATGTTAATCTTAACAGGGAAAAATTAAATTTCATATGCACTTTATCAAATCCTGAAGCAAAAAATTTTGCAGATCACAATTAAGAGTATACAAGAGCGTAATGTGATAGTAGAATAGACACCATATTTGCAGTGTTTTTTTTAAAAGCTGTGAATGCAAAATGTGTGCTTGTATGATTAAATATTTTATACACTATTAACAACAAACATGAACATTCATCATAAAAAATGGCACACTTAATTATTATGGATGAGTTTTATAAAATCTAGTTTACTATATCCTAGGCCATACATTATTGTAATTTAGTTTTATACTGTTCACTAAATCACAGGCTGTTATTAACAACAATATAAAACAAACTATAGATCATACTCTGGGGTAAACTAGTTTCTTTTCAACTAAAGAAAGTCTAGATTAAAACAATAGTTATGGAGGTTACACCTTATTAATATTTTAACATTTTATAATTATGGTGTGTACTATAAGACAACAAAATTTGTATAATTATTGTAATTACTTGAATATTCAAGCTCCTCTCTGATGGTTGATGCACTGATGGCATTCTTGCTACTGCATGTAAGGGGAGCATGTTCATGTAGTGCAATCTCACAAAATTGTGAGATACCAGTGTAAGTATCACATATGATAAGCTCTAATAATTAATTCTATAAAAGTTTTTTTTTTATTGCAACACCCTTTTTATTGGACACCTATATAGATAAACCTAAAAAAATCAAAACCATATTTAAATACAAAATTTTGTTAGTTGTCTTTAATCATTATAATAATTTATTTGTAATTTTATTACTCAGGCCAAGACATCCAGCCAACCAGAGATCTATCCCGTTTCGTGCGATGGCCTAAGTACATCCGCATCCAGCGTCAAAAGGCGGTGCTCCAGCGCCGTCTAAAAGTGCCGCCGCCGATTAATCAGTTCACGCAGACATTAGATCGAACCACAGGTTTGCTTTAGTCTATTTACATTTTATAATTGGTGTGAGAATAAACCCATTTAGTTTTGTTTTATTATGTTAATAGGAGAATTAAACTTTGAAACTCTGTTAGTCATTAACCTAACAATCATTAAAATATAGGATAATGTATAGAAATTTTTTTATTTGTATCACTTTTGTAAATCAAAATTAGTCCGGGTTCAGTGTAAAGAAGTTAAAACTAGAAGTCAACCATTTTCCTACAACCTGTTAAAAGTAAAAACTCTTTATAATCTGAAATCTCTAACTCTCACCCCTAAATGTTTAACTTATAGTGATTCTGCTACACTGTAAGACAAAAATGTTTAAATATTATCATGTTCTTACAGTATTTTATTAAGTTAATTAAACCTTATTACTTATGTCATAAACATACTTATGTTTACTCAGAAATTGACTATAAGAATAAATAGAATATTAAAATGATGAATCTGAAATGCAACTATGAATCTCTATGATTATCAACAAAACATACGAGCTTTTTAACTCTGATTTTATTGCCATTAGTCTAAATTGTATTCTTTATCCTTAGCTCTTTATAATGAGTGTTTTTTTTTCAATTTTTACAGCCAAAGGTCTGTTCAAAATCTTGGAAAAATACAGGCCAGAAACTGAGGCAGTCAGGAAAGAACGTCTAAAGAAGGCTGCTGAAGCTAAGGTGTGTATTGCAGCATTTCATTTGTTACTGAGTATTGAGGAACTTAAAACTTTTGGTTAATATTATCATCGAAATAAAAAGGACACATACAATCTAAAAAAAAAATCTTGACAAGGTAACAATATTTCTCCATAATATTGCTCATTAAAAATATTCTCGGAGATATGCACACCAAAAATATCGAATGTATCCATTTAAAGCCGAAATGGGAGTGAGGAGTTAGCAACTGGTCTAGCTATGATTTTTTTTATTCATATATGTCAAAAGAATTATGACTAACCTCCCTACAAATTTATGCCTGAACAGTCATGATGTATAAAAACAAGTCAGACAGCCATGAAGACGCTTAACCACCAAGATCTCTGAATATTTAATTTTGTTAAAGTAAATTAAGTCATATTAATTATAGTGTATTAAAAGATAAACTGTTTTTGCAGGTCGCTAAGAAAGATGAGCCTCCACCAAAGAGGCCTAACACCCTTCGTGCTGGCACCAACACTGTTACCAAGCTCGTAGAGAAGAAGAAGGCACAGCTTGTGGTCATAGCTCATGATGTGGACCCGATTGAGGTAAGACAGAATCTATACATATAATAAAAATGAAGTGTCTGTATGTAATATCAAAATAACTACTTTTTACTGATTGGATATAAACATATACACGATACTGATAACAAAAATACTATTTTTAAATATTTTGTCTGTATGTTACTGTATGTTTGGTAATCTCCGAAATCAAGTTTAACAGAAATTTCACTGGCAGGTAGTTACAATTACAGTGGGTGACATAGGCTACTTTATTTTAGATTAGCTGTCATACGTGGCTTTGTCTGTAGGTACTATGTCCAAAACGATTGGACCTATTTTCATGGGATTTTCACTGACAGATAGCTAACGTTATAAAAAGTAATTAAAGCTTTTTTATTTTGGAGTAGCTTTTAGCTTTGTTTGCAGTACTATCTCCAAAACGTTTGAACCATTATTCACGGAATTTTCACTAACAGATAGCTGATCTTATAAGAAGTCATTTTCAATTATAAAAAACGCATGTGGAGCTGCAGGCAACATGTACTTATAAAATATAGCTAAATTTAGTCATAAACGTGGATTAAAAATGTTAATTGCTAATTTTTTTTTTATTTAGGTGGTTTTGAACCTAGTAATATTAACCCCATCATAGCCTTATCAAACTAAAGTCAATACCTTTTGTACATCTTATTTTTAAACATGTGTTCTACATTTTGGCATATATTTTGGGGTGATTTTAATTCTCTGATTTGCCAAGCTTAAACCAATGTTACTGAAATAGTTGTTCGGGATAGACTTTTTTCTTTCTTCTTATTTTAAAATAGCACGATGTATGCACACACAATTTCGCCAATCTCACGTGAATAGGACCATAAAGGATATAAAGAATGTATTAAATATGATATCAACAGATATATTTAAAAAAAATTAATGTAGTTTTTTACATAAATTAAAATGGGGCATTTTAATTAATTTGTGTAATATAAATAGAATCGTAAAATTTCAGTGTTAGATTGCCTATTAATAATGCTGAAATATTTTTTATTGTAGTTTTTAATTATACTCAACTGGAAAGGAAAATTTATACTACATAATACATTTTCCATGTTGTCTAGTTTAAACATTTACCATGTTATTACAAAAAAGTTAAATACGCGTCGAACACTTGTTTGAAAAAAGTTTGATCACAAGTGTTGTTTTAGAAATAAGAGCTATTTAAAATTAAACATTGTATGACCCTTGTCTAAGTTCACAGTTCTCATTTTATTGTTGTGATATATTTTATTTCTATTTGCCGGCATAAGATGTTTCGTAGTAAATTATGGATTTCGTGTATATAATTAATATGGAAGATGTAGATAAATTAGATAAGTTTGAATATTCACAAGTAAATCGCAACTACTACAATATAACATTATTGACATTTCACAACATATTTATTCTGAGATTATACTGTTGTTCCATTTTACGCAATTTTGCGTATTATTTTATACTTACATATTACTTATTTTAATAATGCGATCATTTTCTTCAAACCAATTGTCACAATAATTATAAACAATTTCACTTAAAATAAAAAAATATTCCTAACTAGCTGTTGCCCGCAGCTTCGCATGCGTTTTTTTTTATAATTGATAATTCTCATTACATTAGTTATATGCTAGTGAAAGTCTCATCAAAATTGGTCTTATCGTTTTGGAGATAACACCACAAATGAAGCCACGGACGACAGTTAGTCTAAAATAAAGTAGCCTATATCACCCGCTGTAATTTTAACTATCCGTCAGTGAAGTTTCTGTCAAAATCGGTCCAGCTGTTTCGGAGATTACCCGGAACATACAGACAGACACAAAAATTTAAAAAAATGTTTTTTTGTTATCAGTATCGTGTATACGTTCATATCCAATCAGTAAAAAGTCGTTATTTTGATATTTCATACACAGACACTTCATTTTTATTTTATACATATAGATGAAGGTCTAAACAAAAATATTATTATTAAATTGGAATGTTTTTGAATGATAGATTGAATTGAATGAATGCTATTCAAAGTTGCTTGCATAAAAAACAAAATCCATATATTTAGCTAGAGACCGCTTAGACACTCTTTTGTAATAAAGTATTTTAAACATGTGTTTAAAATTTTAGGCAATGTTTAGTAAAAATCGTGTTAAACGCGTGTTAATTTTTGTTTTTGTAATAAAACCGGAATTGTTCAGTAATGTTAATATATTTGTATTGTGAAAAATTAATATGATTTAATAGACAATTGATTATTGCGGCAAAGAATAGCTGAGCAAGTAGCAATGATGTGAGAATTTCTTCACCTGAGGCCATGAGTGCATAAATTCATGTGCTGCATGAAGATTGTTGACTCTGAGCTACTTCGTATTGTTTTAAATATAATAAGGGTGAAAACTAAATGTAATTATTTCTACTTAGGTTATAATGTTGTTTAATTCATTACATTAGAAATTAATCCTCGGGGACGAAAGTATACTGTTAATTAATAGAAGATTATGCATACATTTTAAATGTCTTTATAACTATTCATTTCTTAAAATAATAAAAACATGATTGTGATTTAATATAGCACGTGTTTTTCTCTTGTCACATAATAAAGTAAAGTAATTTTTAGAAAGTATCTCAAGTAATTAGTTTTTAATGTAGTCATTAATAAATACTCCTTTTAAATTGTGTTTGAAATAATTGTGACTAAAGTTTATTATGATAGTATATTATTCTGTAGAATTTTATATGTGAAGATTGAATTTGGGTTAAAGAAATCAAATTATGGTGAAATAAAAATGTAATTATAAGAAACCCAATCGGATTGCCCAGTTTTTTAAAAGAAATTTTGTAATGGTAAATGTCACTTTATTTTTTTTTTATGTTGTAGCTAGTTCTTTTCCTGCCTGCCCTTTGCCGCAAGATGGGTGTACCGTATTGCATTGTGAAGGGTAAATCGCGATTGGGAGCCCTTGTCCACCGCAAGACTTGCACGAGCGTCGCTCTAACGAATGTAAGTTGAATGGTCTTACCAGACAATTTAAATGTTACAGGTTTAAATTGATTTGTTAAAGTGCTGATCACTTGTGTCATTGAAATAATGTGACAGGTTATAAAGTAGAATTCATCTACATTCAATCTTCCTGTCTACTTATGATTATATATGGCTTTAATTCTTCGGATAATTTTTTAGACGAGGATTACAAAAAATAGACGATTATTGTTTTAATTTTTTTTTTTTCACCACATTGTAGATTGTAAATTTCATGGTGTAGTAAAAAAAGTTCGTACAAATGAAAAAGTAATTTAAAAATACATTGTAAATAAAAATTATAATTTATTTTTCAAACTTTTGTAATAAGTCAGGTATTTGTTTTTAAGCTAATGCATAACATAAATTATTATTGCATGAGATAAAAATCAGGCAGTCAGAATTGTATTAAAAAAAAATATTTTGCTTCTTACACATTTTAATCATTAATCCGAAGATGCTGCATATATATGATGATTTATTTGCTATCTGACAGCCATGCTGACAAACTTTCTACCACCAATAGATTATATCTGAATATGCCATCTATGTTTCAAAATGTGAAATTATTAATTAAGAAAATGTTAAAATGAGGCTCTATTTGTTTATTAGGTGGAGTCTGGTGACCGTGCCGCCTTCTCGAAGGTCGTAGAAGCTATCAAGACCAATTTCAATGAACGTTACGAAGAGCTCCGTAGACACTGGGGCGGTGGTGTTCTCGGTAACAAGTCGAACGCGCGTATCGCTAAGTTAGAAAAGGCGAAGGCGCGTGAGATTGCACAGAAACAAGGCTAAGCCTAATAAATATTAAGGTTTATTTTGTGACGTTTTATTGATACTCCTTCAGACTTTAATTCCACACCTAACAGTAACTTTTGAAAACAAACACGTAAGCCTTCAAACTGAAATAATAACGCTTAAACAGTGTGATAGTCCTTTTCCTTTGAGGTTTTTTTTTAATTTCGGATATTGAATGTACATATTAGTAAATATAATTACAGAAATCTGTTGGTGTCCTTTTCACCCAAAAAGTACTGCACAGATTTAGATCATTCTTGGTTTTAGTTTTGAAGTGGAACTTCATGGGTGGGCTTTGAAATACTGATCGGCAACCTTTATGTGTAACGAAAAGTGGGGGTAAACTCGTAGTATTGACAACACCGGTTCTCGTCTGATCACTGAAGTTAGCGACGTCGGACGAGGTCAGTATGTGGGTGGGTGACTGTATGACTGAATGGCATCTATTGCAATAAAATAAAACATTCTTTTAAATACTATACAAAATAATTTGACAATTATAAACTAAATGGCACTGTTATTATAAATACCATATATATGTCCATCGTTCTTTAATAGAAAAAATACGTTTTTCGAGTTTACTCAATAACTAAATTAACGTTGTGTGAAGAAAATATAATTATCGATATATCTAGCGACGTTCAATTTGGTGGTCATATGGAAGGTAGATCAAAACTGGCCTCAAAAAAGTTTGGTGTCCTTAACAGAGCAGGACGGTATTTCACACCGGTTCACCGTCTTCAGCTATATAAGGCGCAAGTCCATCGACACGTGAATACTGTTCTCATCTCTGGGCCGCAGCGCCCCAATGCCAACTACTTCCTTTTGACTGAATCCAACGGAGAGCGGCTCGAATCGTTGACGACCGGGTGCTTTCCTTAGG
Source organism: Antheraea assamensis (assembly GCA_035772565.1). Lineage (NCBI taxonomy): Eukaryota > Metazoa > Arthropoda > Insecta > Lepidoptera > Saturniidae > Antheraea > Antheraea assamensis. The sequence goes on from JAQQSE010000067.1 coordinate 3,126,445, forward strand.
GCTCGACACTTTAGAGCTCCGTAGGGATATTGCGTCCTTTACAAGATCTACTACGGAGAGTGTTCTTGAAGAGCTGTTTGGACTGATACCTGCTGCTGAGTTCCATTACGGCAACGACTCGCCATAAAACTAAATTCCATCAATGTCATCTCGATGATTGGAAGTCGTCTACTGTGCGATTCTCACGTGCGTTCTTCCCACGTACGTCAGCCCTCTGGAATGAACTCCCAGCGGCAGCGTTTCCGGACGAATACAACTCACAGACCTTCAAGAAACGAGCCATCGTGGCATGGTATGGAGGGCATCGCACATGTGATGCCTCTCGTGTAGCAGGTGTCCATGGGCGGTGGTGATTACTTACCATCAGGTAACCAGTCTGTTCGTTTGCCTCCAACGGCATAAAAAAAATAATTAAATGCTTACTTAAACGTCTGTTAAAGTGATGATATTTTTTACAACGATCAAATATCAATACAATTACACTTCTTACCTATTCCCCTACTTTTAGAACTGACTTAAAGCGCTTCCATTTATTTTTAAGATAAATTTAAGTCAAACTTGTAAACATGGTCATGTGGTCTGCGTAAAACAGATTGAAAATATATGTGTAAAATGCCTATATTTTTGCTTAGAAAAGTATATAGTAAAATAGATAAGCAAACCAAAATCACGTTGTTTACTTATTAAAGTTTATAGGCTTTAAATTAAATATCAGCCATAATGGATATGAACATGTCCACTATTCTGTATAGTCTTATTCGTAGGAAGATTTTGGTATTACATATACAACACTATTATAGTTTTTTAAGTTGGTACATAATTAAAATTTTCTTTAGTAATTTCTACTATCGCTTTGCAACATGAAATAAGGGGACAAATAATTTTATAACACAGAATCGTTCACCGCATAAACGACTATTTCGTCCAAGCTGTCAGCAGAAATCAAACCAGTAACTTTACTGAATCCTTGTCGAGACAGTCATATATAAATACTAGCTAATTCCCGTCTGCTTCGTTGAGCATTAAAATATGGCAAAGGGTCAACCGAATTCAAAACATAAGAAGCCCTGAACCACCTACCAAAATTTCTGCATAGTCATAACACTAATTGTATTCTCACTATACAAATATTAATAGAGAGAAATTTCCAAATCATTGTTAACGATATTATGTAAATTAAAAATAAATATAAAACTAGAACTATATTCCAGTTTACATACACGCGCATTTCACACTCCCCATTATGTCGCATCGCTTCGAGACGATACATTTAAGGAACTACCTATTCACCTCTATTTTCGTAAGGAAAAATTAATAAAGGTCAGGGATGCTTGATTAAATTATATTTAAAAAAATATTGATATTAAGCTGTTTAAAATCTCAATATTTTAGATGATGCTAAATGTTATATTAGAATGCAAAATAAACTAACCAATTTGATAAAGAGTGTATGTGTTCTTATGGCCACACGATAGAAGTGAAAACTTATACATAAAAAATACATATTCATTGAAGTTAATGCAGCTTTATGCTTATATGTAAATTAATAATATAAATATTTAAATACGTATAATATATAAATTTAAAATATTATATTAATTATATACAAAACACAGATATTATAAGTACATTTTTTTTGGTCAAAACGTAGTTATTGTTTTTTTTTTGAACTGACTACACTGTTGGCTTGTTAAGGCCGCTAGTTAACCAGCTACTAACGGGAGCGCTTAAGGCACTCACCCGATCTGTTGAGGGTAGTTATTAGAATGACGTTCCGCTCATAGTCAAAGAACAAAAATGGTTGGTGACGACCGAAACCCAATATACACGATTTAGTGCGTCACCGATCCGCCCAAGCTTGATCTCGAGTCGGGCCGAGTAAACCCATTTTAATGTTAGCGACTCGAACATCACGCTTCACTTTCGCTCACTGTTCAATGTGCCTAAAGAAGTTTTAATATCAATATTTTCTGTCAAACTGTTCCTCGAATGACATTGGTAAACAATCATGTAGATGTATTTCTTAGTGTTAAACAACTAGCGGAGTTCTCAGATGACGTGAAACTGACGTTGAAAATAAACAGTGAAACGAATATAACTAACAGAAATTCTTATTAAGCCCAAAATAATCCAGTAATAGAAAATGCTATTTAAATTTTTGTTGGAATGTGCAAGAAAAAGGGACTGATTGCTATATATAGCTATTTGAATATAGCTATAAACCAGTGAAATTATCATTTCCATCACTGCCATTTCACAGATAATAAATAAAGACCTTTTAGCGGAAGTGGTGGTATGGATACCATTTTACTACTTTCAGAAGGTTGAAAGGTATAAATAAAATATCTGATTCCGTTTGTGCAGACTAGTAACCGCTTTGGCAGCTGGATTACGAATCTCTTATTGTTTTTTTTTTTTTTCGAACTGATTATACGCTGTTGGCCCAACGGGCCTTCACAGTTTCACCGGGCTTTTAGGGCGAGCGCTTAGGGCACTCAGCCGAAAGGCAACAAGCTCAAGGGTGCCAGAGTGGCCGAACCTCGGCTTGGGCAGTTGCCATGGGATAAACGCGAATCGAACTAAAATATCTATATGCCATACATGTACACTTTAGTGAGACACATATGCATACCTTCATACGTGTCACACTAAGGCGCACATGCATATAGTGCCTGATATTTTTGGCTAACTTTAACTAGCCAAAAAGATAAGACTGTCCCTAAAACAGAACCAGTGTACGTACCGTGTGAATGTGCACGTGTGTGGAGTGCAGTGTCGTGTGTGCAAGGAGCTAGTGAATGCGGTGTCGCTGTATCGCGCTAGCAGCATGCTCGAGGGTTCACGTCCGAGGGATCGAACCTAGGCTTAAGTTGCTGCCGAGGGAGGACGCGGTGGGTGTGCGGGAGCGAAGTTGACCGCCCTGACCGCGGCGACGTGATCGGTGGTTTCGGGGGCGTGGGCGCGAGCACGCTCTATTTAAAGAGGCGTCAGTATGCATATCATTCGCAGTCGGTATGTCATCCGGGGATCGCTGAAAATGTGTCGCGGTCGTCTTTTAGGATACTTTGCGGCGGGCTTGGGGATGACTCTTTTATTGAAGGTGAGCAGGCATATTTATATGGTACAAAATAGAACACGTGCAAACCAATAGGATAGAAGTAACCCGACAATACAAATAATATTACAGTCGTAAAAAGTAAAACAATAAATCTATATATATAAAAGAAAGTCGTGTTAGTGACACTATTTATAACTCAAGAACCGCTGTACCCATTTGGCTGAAAATTGGTGGTGAGCTAGCTTAGAACCAGGAGATGGACATAGGATACTTTTTATCCCGTTCGACAGCGTTCCTGTGTGACGTGACATAAAACGTCAAAGAGAATACAAGTCGCTATAAAACGTGGTTTAACAAAAACGCTTCTGACATGAAATAACAAAACACAAAACGTAATTTTGTCTATGGTTAAGCATGGCTGAAAATTTAATAATTACAAATTTTGTCAGAAATCAGTAATTTGTATTCTATTTGAATCGTTATTAAACATGCCGCGACCAATACGATCGAATTTTTCCGGACAAAGCCGTAATGCAAAAAGGATACGAAACATTGCGAATGAAAGGACTGAAGAAGAACAAGAAATTGCCAGTGAAGAACGCCGCGTTAGTATGGCTCAACTTCTAAGAAAAAATTGAACTTCATAAAATCCAATATCTTCTTACTTATTGCTTCTAAGGCGGAACAAAGTTAGCCGGGTCAGCTAGTTAATTATACAGTAGAATAAAGCAACAATGAAGATAATTTAAATAATAATAAAATAATGCTAAACAATAATTGTGCGCTGCATTGTAAATGGGATTTGTCGGCGAGATTATAATTACACCCAGGTAGCATGTGGTCGCCACCTGGGTGGTGAGTCTTTAATAATCGCCTTGTTAAGCCAACTAAACTTGGAATATTATAGTGCCACTGGTTTTTCGCCTGAGTTGTTGTAGTACACACATACCACGTTTCATGTAGGTATGTGTGTCGCTACAACCTTTTATATTAAAAAATAGCACATGTGATATTTTAATTATTGAACTGCCGTCGTATAAGCAAGTCGTGATAAATACAAAGCTTTTGAAGACGATTATCATTTTTTAAAGTTACCCTTCGCCCCTTTCGGAATCAGACTTTCACCAGAGGGATCATTTCTATGGTCTTTGGCTCTTCAATGTATAATAATAGCAGATACCATATAAGAGATAGCAAAAAACATCAATGATACAAATTCGCAATAGTCATATGACAATAGTAATTCATAAAATGTTACATACTTATTTTTAACCCACAGCAGCTTCCAGTGATTTTAAGAAAAACATATTTGCAAACTGACTTTAGTCCTTTCTTGCCTTAGTATTTGAATTTTGTGGTTATCAACGCGTATTGTACACGACGAGTTCCAACTTCGTCGCCAGAGTAGCTAGCTATTAATCATTGATTGCTTAACATCTGGCGCCACGTGAAAACTTGATGTTAAGGGAAAATAAGGTCTACTTAATACACCACGTTTGTAACTTGTTTAAAATAAAAACAGAATAATTAGTATTAAAAAGAGTAATATTCTTCAAAAGTCGACATCTTGAATAAATATTGAACATCTCTATGAACGATCGTTATTCACGTCTTAAAAGCTATTTTGTACGTGTCACTTCTTTATAGATTCAGGTGAAATTTTTGTACGACATGATTTTAGAATAATTGTAAAATTTGTTTATATTTAGCTCGGAATTGCATCGTTTAAATAAGGCTAATAAGTGCCTTTTGTGTTACTTAACTTAACTAATTGGATAATTCGCTGTTATGTATCGTTTTGCAATTTACAGCAACGAGATAATGATATAAATATTTGTTGTTCGTTTCGTGACGAGAAGGTGATAAATGTATTCCTTCCCCTTATCACATTTACTGTAATTTCTCATAACAATACTGGACAAAAAATAATCAACATCAGAACAATGATATCTTCCATAGTTTTTGAGGTAAAAGCATTTAGGCGTATTGAACAGTGAACGAAAGTGAACTGACACGCTCGGGTTGGTGACACTGAATCGGGATTTCTCGGCTCCACGTGACAACAAGCGCACTCGAGTGCTCTGAATGTTCTCGGTTCCAGTCTTCATTCTTCTTATTTATTACATCTTAATCCTCGTTTCGTAAATAGAAGTTTAGAGTAAAAATCCTTTTTGCAATGTAAATCAAAACTAGGATAAATTTCCCAACTAACCACTAATGAGCAATAGATAGTATTAAACTCATTAACCCATATTTTGCTAACATAAATGAGCCTGATTAATTGGACTGATCAAACAAATAATCTAGTTTTGTTAGAGATAATTATACAAATTTGATAATAAAATCCGACGTTAATGGTTCCGTACATGTTTGGAAGTACGCAAGCGCCGAACCATCTAAAATGTAACAGGTACAAACGGCGTATAGACGTTCATTCCGCTCATACAGTCGCGAAATATCGGGAGGGCCGCGCAAGCGTGTTGTCTCGGCATAAATTACATTATCTGTAAAATAATAAAAAAAAACATAAAATTAACCCGCCAAACGGGAAATTTGAATTTCGAAAATGGATCCTTTCAGTCGCGTTTAACGTGCATCCGAATCCAAAATGGCTAACTATGGTGTATTATTGCGAAACGTAATTGCCGTGTATTATTGACTTTTCGGTGTTTTGTTTAGTGATAATTTGTGATAGCGGTGATGCAAAGTGGATATGGGTGTGATAATGATAGCTTTTAATAGGATTAGATTGCTCAATACATTTATGGTAAGTTTAATTCGCATTATTATCAAATATTAAATCTTTATTACTTATAGACCGACACTGATACCAAAAAAGATAAATAAATACCACTAATTTATGATACAAAGAATAATTATCAATTATTGTAATAGTTGATAATAACATGTTATAATATTAACTGTTAATGCAAATGTTAATAAAATAATTATGCAGATTCATTACGTCATTTTTTCTACTATTTATGATTTGATAGCAATAAATGAAATTTGTTTTGTTGTTTCGATAAATCATGCAATAATTCGATAATAATCGAAGCAAAAGAGAAAGTAACTTAAATTGTAATTGTAAAAATTGGAAATAAACACATCCAATGTATAGCGGTAGCTTATACAAATATATATAAAACTAGTTATTGCCCGCAGCTCCGCATGCGTTTTTTTTTATAATTGTAAATTACTTCTTATAAGATCAGAGTTATCTGTTAGTGAAAGTCCCATGAAAATAGGTCCAATCGTTTTGGAGATAGTACTACAGACGAAGCCACGGATGACAGCTAGTCTAAAATAAAGTAGGCTATGTCACCCGCTGTAATTTTAACTATCCGTCAGTGAAATTTCTGTCAAAATCGGTCAAACCGTTTCGGAGATTACCCGGAACATACAGACAGACAAAAATTTTAAAAATTGTATTTTTATTATCAGTATCGTGTATACGTTCATGTCCAATCAGTAAAAAGTCGTTATTTTGATATTACATACAGACACTCCATTTTTATTATATGTATGGATATATAAAATAATTTTACGTATGCATTACGTCATTATTTCTACTATTTTTAATTTGATACTAATTAGCATATGAAATTTGTTTTGCAGTTTCAAAAAATCATGCAATAATCGAAACAAAGCTAGCAGCAACTTTATTGCAGTAGCAAAAATAGGAAACAAACATACCTACTGTATTTGTATAGGTTGATTATTAATTAATTATTTAATTGTATACTCGGAGGTTCTGGATTTAAATCTTCTATTACTCAGCTTTGGGATTCGCACTTCACCATATTGTATAGAATAATGTTGTATGGAGAGTAAGTCAGCTCTTTTCCTTTGTTGAATATAGCATATACTATCCGGGTCTGCAGCTTCATATAAGTTATGTTTTATTTTTAATAATAGTAATATTATTTAATTTGTATTGTTTTTCTTTTTAAAATTGCCCCTCATGCAATCTTCACCTTTTTACTAAAACTAGTGAGACTAAATTCAAAATATCCAATGGTCATATTTTACTCATAACAAAAACATTTTAATTACAAGTGTTTTAATGTTTCATACGTCACAAGTCCACGTAAATATAACCAACTCATCATGACTAACATAATTATTAATAAAGTAAATTTAAAAACTTGACTATAAAACACTGGACGTTTTATTTAGTGTATTAACAAACGAGTTATTCACTCGGTTGAGTGTTAGTACGCAAAAAAGATATTTTTATCTGTCTTTTTATTCACAGACATCATTTACTTAAATATTACATAGTCTCTGGTAATTTACAGATAAGACGTATTTGAGACATCTCGTATGTTAAAATCAATCAAGCCTTTTAGGCTTTAGAGCATGACAAAGGACCAGACATTTACAGATTCGAAATATGTTACTCTTCTGTGCAATATATATTTTTTTTTTTTTTTTTTTTTTTTTTCGAACTGACCTACACTGCCGGCTTATTCCGCCTTCACAGTTCCACCGGACTACTAAGGGGAGCGCTTAGGGCACTCACCCGATTGTTTTTAGGCGAAACATCTCAGGGGCACTCGGTGCACCTCGGCTTGAGCTGTCGCCGGATTCCCGAACTAACTAAGCTAGCTAAGCTATCTATCCATACAATACTCATATATGAATTCGTGAAAAATGCATGTGTGACCATGCATGTTTCACGAATGTATATGTGTATTTGGTATCTGACTACTGTGTTACGTGACCTATTTCAGTCCGAAAAGGGCAAAAAAACAGCCCACCACTGAGTGCCTAGATGTGCAAGAGTGTGGGGTGATCGTGTAAGTGTAGAACATGTGTAAATCACTGTATTCGCGCGAGTAACATACTCGAGGGCTCCACAACGAGGGACTACCTAGGCTCGAGCTGTTACAAGAAAAATCGCGACGAGTGTGCGGGATCGAATCTTCACCCCCCGCTCACGGAGGCGTGAGCAGAGAGAGTCGCGGGCGTGGGCGCAAACACGCATCTTTTGAGAGGGAATCGAGCTAAAAAAATAAAGTACAACGGCACGGTGCCGATTTAACTAAATAATTACGTAACAAATCCTAATATACCGGTCTATTATGTATGAACACGCGGGTTCGATCTGATATTTTGATTTACGCGAATTTATTTATGCGCGGCGCGGGTTAATTGCTGTACCGTGGTCGCGACGGCCGGGAAAGCGGAGATAGCGTTTAGGAGCCCGAGCTCAGACGTACTATTAACTAACGCGTTAAATGCGATTATCTCTTGTACATCGTGTACCAAGAGTAAGCGAGCTATCCAGTCTATACCGGAGGTCGATGCTGAAACCGCGATAGGTGGCGCAGGAGTGGACAGAGCCTTCGGGGGCTGGGGCTTGGCTTTAGGAGCCGAGGGAGCTGGCGGGGAAGGCCTTACGCGCCAGGAGAGCGCGCTCGGCGGAGTAGCGGATGCTGCCGGCGCACTGGAGGTGCCCGGCAGTTCGGGGAAAGCCTTCTGGCTTTGTATGGGCGGAGGCGGAGGCCGATTCGTCCGAGTCGGCGGGCCGTGCGCCCTGGACCGGGTCGCACGACCGCCGCGACGGTGATAGGTCGAGCGAGGCGCACGGGGACACCCGCGATAGTTCGCGGTATGACCCGTTTGCTCGCAGAGGACGCAGCTCGGCGGCTCGACGGATTCGGGAGTGCGGGGGCACTCCTTAGTGGAATGATCCCCGAGACACTTGACACACCTGGGACGCAGGTGGCAGTGTCGGGCGGAATGACCGTACACCTGGCAGTTGTGACACTGCGAGGGTACCTGGGACTTGCGAGGAAGCTCGACGTAGACAGGGGACAGGCCGCAAACTGAGTTGAGGCTGAAAATAGCCTTGCCTTCCAAGGAGCGGTCCAGAGTGACCAACACCAAGTTGAAGGGGGCCTTCGTACGGGGGTGGCGCATGCGCTGCACGCTCCGGACTGGGAAGTCCTGACCGTTCAGGCAATCGCAGATGTCGTATTCGGTGAGCTCAGAGGGAACTCCCCGAATGACGACACGGAGGCGGCGCTCTTCCTCGAGCGCGTGGGTGAAGAAAGGGAGCTTACGCTCCCTGAAGTATTTGGTGAGCTCGCGATGCTCATCGGGGGTCGAGACACGAATAGAAATGCCGGCAACAGTGTTGACGGCAGACTTGTAGACGATTTCCTTCGACTTAAGGTCTTCAGAAATCTCTACCCATCGAGCTTTGTCACGGAAGGTGACGGGAGGCGGTAGGCGTGGCTTCTTGACCGCGACCGCGGGTTCCGCAGCCGAGGCTCGAGCCGAATTCGCGGCAGAGGGCGTGGGAGAGGCTCGGGGCACCCGAGCGCCACCTATATTGGGCTGCTTTGGGGTCGGACGTCCCGCAGCAGAGTCGCTATCGGTCTGAATCGCGGCGCGTGGGCGTTTACCGCGGCGCGTGACGGTTGTGAAACCGTCGTCATCGGCGGGCGTGGTCGCGGGCGCAGGCACGGTCGCGGGCGCAGGCGCAGGCACGGTCGCGGGCGCAGGCACGGTCGCGGGCGCGGTCGCGGGGACTGTATCGTAGTCCATGTCAGAGTCGTCATCGGAATCGAATTCCGAGTACCTCGTGAACGGGTCGTCCGGGAGATTCGCGAAAGGGTTCGCGGAGAAACAACGCGGTATCTTACCGGGAGGGTTGCGCGCGTAGACTTTCCGGAGTCTATTGTATTCCGTGACGAGATTCGGGTCTTCCTTTTCGACGAACATGTGGAAGCGCAACAGTTCTTCGAGGTGGACGGTATCATCAACGGCCGGAAGGGCCGGATGGGCACGCGGGGTCGCGGGGGTAGACATGACTAACCTCCCTGCCTGAGGGGCAGGGGGGTGCGCCTAATTCAAATCTAACGGACAATCCGTGTCCGGGCCAAAGGGAAAACGCGACGCGACGCGAACGCGAATCTTCTCTTCAAAAACTGCACACGGCGCGGCGCGAAGAACGACGCTCTGCACGGCACACGACGCACGACGCGCTGCACGACTCTCGAAGCGCAGCACGAGGCACGACGCGTAGCACGGCGACTCGACGCACTGCAAACAGTGTGCACGGCTTCGCACCGAAAAGTGCGGTTTAAATGGTGCACTAATGGAGGTGCACCGTCGCTCTGAAAAGAGCGTACGATCGACAGTAGCCGCTCGAACACACTAAACTTCCGGACACACACGAAAATATCCGACAACTGCGCGCGAGTTGCCGAAATAACGGACCGTCAGAGCTGCGAGCGGGCGCGTGCGCACTCGGCCGCTGCTCAAACGAGACTCTTTTCCTCTTTCGTGCAATATATATTGTGCTACAGATTTATTTATAATCTTTGTAATCTACACAATTATTATTGAATGATTTAAGTACTGCTGATAATACATAACGTATTTCTGTGATAATTATATTGAGTTACTGCCTTTCGACTCCGTTTAGGACACATTCCAATGATTATTTTTTTTGTATTTAATAAAAGTGAACTCGTCACCAAATTGTGACATATGCAATAGTGTAGAAGATGTTTACCATGTAATGACAAAATGTGTACGTAACCAAGCTCCAAGATTAGCATTGGAAAATAAAATTAATGTCTCATTAAGAACCCTTGGGTTACGTAATAGCATCTTTGTTTTCCCAACCTCCGAGGAAGCATGTTCAGTATTAAAAACCGATAGAATTTGTTAATATTTTTTATGAACAGTACAAACTTCATTTTGGTTGTAATCACTGGGATGACATAGTCTATTGGTGACCAAACCCCAATTACAAATAAATAAAAAAATCCAACATTTGAGAAAATCTTGTTAGTAACGGGTGGCCTGCGAAAAGTCGGACAAACATAAATGTTTTCATATAAATATAGAGCAATGTTTTCAGATTAAATATTTTCTTAATTATTTGAGATATTTTAGTTTTATCTAAGCAGTTTTGTCGCTCCTTGTGATAGAAGGAATATAGAAAAAGGCATTTGATATAAAACAATACCGTGTCAGCTTCTTCATATACCTTGGTTTAATCAATGCATTTTAAATCGACAATATGTAAAAATAGCATTAAGATTTTGTTCGGGACACTATTCGTCGGAAAGTTTTGCATATCTAATGAAAAAAGCAGAGTCACCCAACTACCATGTATGTAGAAAGATTGATATTGTGCATCACTTGATGGTGGAGTGTGCCGTGAACAGCATCGAAAGAAAGTCGTTGATGAATAGTATGACTGTCAGTAGACGAAACACACACAACACAACAGTATTTGTCACAGTATTTTGACAGAACCCTATTCGGATGAAGCTAAGATGTTGTCTGACTTGGTAGTAATATATCATCAGAGATTCTTTTGATGGACCTAAAAAGAATGGGAAACAATGGAGCTGATATAAAAGCTCCTAAAAATAAAATTAAATTAAAAAAAATTGTTTCGTGACTTCGTTTTTTTGTACCAAATACCTAATTAGTATTGTGCGCAGCACAAAAAAAAAAATGATCCTTATATACATCATTACGCTGTTTGTGTGTTCATAATTATTAATTTATTTAAACAAGTTGGTAGATTTTTCAAAGAGGTTATCAATTCGGACCTTTCTTTTTAAATGTTAGTTTACTCAGAACTTCCTCATATATATATAACCGATTTGGAAAATCCTTTTTTTAATATGAAGGAAGGTATTTTCAAGAACATCCCATTTTTATTAACAGTTGAACTGGTATTTTAAATATACAACAGAGAACTCCTCTAAACGGAATAGGAAATGAATAATTATCGAGATATAACACATAGGTTTATGGTAAACCAAGACTAGGTAGGTACGATTTCAAGGACGTTTCGGTGCATATGTTTCGTGTAGATTTCGTTGAAATCTCTTTTATGTTTTTTTTAATTTTGATGATTGTTTTTTTGTACTTGTAGTTGGACTCAGTAGGTGAGGCGGTACACGAGATCATGTTTTTTAAGACTAAAGTTTATATATTCTCTGTTTTCTTATGTAAAGAAAAACACATAATCTCAGGTTTTAGCTTTACAGTATCTGTAAGTTTTTAATTTGTTTTTTTTTTTAATATTCAAAAGGCGTATAAATAAATGTTTTTTTTTATATATTATAGGGGGTAAACGAACAGGTGGGTCACCTGATGGTAAGTGATCACCGCCATCCATAGGCACTAGCAACACCAGGGGAGTCGCAAGTGCGTTGCCGGCCTTTTAAATATGTGGGCCTCCGGCACTCTCACTGGCCGAACGAAACGCAACAGTGCAACCACTGTTACTTCACGTCGGTTTTCTGTGAGAGGGTGGTACTACCCCGGGCGAGCGGACCCATTCATGCTGAAACCAGTAATAGATTCAGCGTAGCTCTACCACCAATATATAGTATATTATAAATATCCAGTATGAAAAGTAAGCTATGTCCTTCTCCAGATACCAGACTATGTTTAGAGTAAACTTGATTGCGATCGGTTCAGAGGTATTTTCGTGAAAAGTTTACAAACACACATAGTTACTTATGTTATTAATGAGTAAATGAAATGGAGCTTACGTTAAAAGAATAAAACTATGGCAATGTGGTGGGGCTTTTTCTAAGCCTCCCTGACTACCTACCACCATCATGTAGTAAATCTGTCGTCAGACACTTATTAGTGTATTCCAGAAATTGCAAGAACCGGCCCCTTCTAGGTTTATCGTGTATACCAACTTGAACTACAGATTGTATAGTATGTATGTAGTCATTTAATATCAGGTGGGATTTGGTCAATTATATATTTGGAATATGTTTGTTTGCCTATGAGGCTCAATTCTTGAATCACATTAGCAACGAATTAATAGTAATTTGCTATAAAGGTCAACTACACAGTTTTCATATTTGTTTTTTGGTTACTTATAAAGCAAAAAAATAGTTAAAATACACAAACTCTTTCATAAAAGTGAATGTTTCTATGGAGAGAGACATGATGAGGAAACCTTATTACCTGTGAAATATCTTCATAGTATCTTCTTATAGTGGAAAAGAGTGGAGAAAGCTGCGCAAGTTTCGACACGGGGAGTGACACTTATCTTAGTTTTATTGTTTTGGTTAAATGCGGCCCTTTCCCATACGCCGACCATGTGATCGGCTTCAGTAATACAGACTTTATCAGGTTGCTTAATTGTTAGACAGTCGTCAATATTTTTGTCCGATCTGAGTATAGCCTTGAGTTTGGGCTTGCGCGTGATATAGTCAAGAGTTTAATACAAATATAAAATATTATTAAAGGGATCTAAAATTTGTAGTTACTTATCCTTAAATGGTCTCGATGCTATACATATAATATATCCTGGCGGACGTTGTCCTGCTCTAATAATAAAAAATATATACATATGTGCATCATATGCTTAAGATAACTAATGTATTTAATTTGATAAGTAGTAATACTGTATCCGTCTAAATAGCCAATTACCTCGTTTTGTGTGACCATTTTTAGCAGATAGATGGGTATAGTAAGCTATCCTTAAAAGCTCCCAAGCGGCTTGACTTTTTCCAACAATTATCGTTATATTTCAATCAATTTATACAAATTATATACTTAAACCTTCCTCATGTAATACTCTATCTATTGGTGAAGACCGCATCACAATCCGTTCAGTAGTTTTTGAGTTTATCGCGAACAGACAGACAGACAGACTCGGAGGACGACTTTGTTTTATAATTTTCGATACGTATTTAAAACCTAACCTAAATTTATGTTCTGCGCAACTGTATTCACAGTGGTCAAAAAGATTGGCGGTGACTGTACAATGTATATAGTATAAAGTTGCAGTGAGACTGCATATCACATCAGGTGCACTGTAGGCCTGTTTACTAGTTCATAGTTCGTTATAAATTAAAAACCAAAAGTATTGATTTCTTAATTTACAATTTTGGTAATGAATCTGTAATTAGCGTAGTAGTTAGACTTATGCCTCGGTCTTAGCATAAGCCTTTGTTCAGAAACGATACGTTTATGTTATAGATTTATTTATAGTTATTATCTTATACTATTTCAACTACGCAATTTTCATAACATTTACCTTATCATTTGCAGTACTAAGTTTATGTTTAAAATATTAATATATAGATTTCGTATCATTTCACATTAAGGCACTCCCATTTAAATATGTGAGCCCAAAATGAGGTAAAATCATCCGGTAAAATCGCACCAAATCTCATTTAAATTAGGTTAAGAATAATCTCACGTCACTTCTTATTTTATTTAGGGAAATAGGGGGGTATATTTTCATGTATATACAGATAATATTCTATATTACAAAATACACTTTGATGATATATTAGATGATGATATTAGATACATTATAGAAAAAAAATATGACCTATAAAGACCTACCTACATAAAGAACCTTTTAAGTATTTAGTGACATGGCGTAAAATATGAACATATCAAATAAACTTAAAAAAATAATAAGGTAAATCGTTTGAAGGAAAAGGGGGATTCTACACCTTTTTTTAGTAAACCTTACTAAGGCTATGGATCGAGATAAAAAAAATGCTCCATGTAATTTATGGATCCCTCTTATTAATAATCATCAAATTCCTTGCGTAGTATTTCCGGTACAGTGCAAACGGTTGGATTGAATTTGTTTATATAATAGATGTATATACTTAATACTAGATTTAGATTAGATATACTCTGATGTTAAAAGTAAAGAGAAATAGTTTTGTTGACATTTTAAAAAGAAATTTAAGCGACTGATATTGTTGATAATTTATTGTTACTTTATTTAATGCTTGTAATAAAAAACCTATTTAAGCATTTAGTAAACGATATAAACATTTAGTATAATAATAAAGACATAGAAATTTCGAACAAAATAAATCAATGCCGAAAATTTACGTCATTATGTTTATATTCATTTGTCGTGAGCTTTTACAAAGTGGCCATAATTTTTAATAGGAAATATTTTACTCAAGGAACGAATATAAAGACGCGAGCAGATGTTAGTGTAAGCCCGTAAACGATTCCGATCATGTTTTTGTAAAATCCCAAGATAAGCAAAAACCCGTTCGGATTTATCGTCCGGCAGTTTCAATTTCACGATCGAACTCCATCCCCTATTCTTCAAGATGAGTTGATTTTTTAAAGATATTAGTATTTCATAGCTATACCATTTTATTTTTGGTTACTAGGTAAATATAACTAAATATTTACCTTTTATATAATTAATTTAAAATAATGATTGTTGCGGTGCAATATGGATGATTTTGGCTACAAAATACTTAACTAAAGATTTAACAGACTGTCATCTTTAAATGTTGCATACACGTACAGGATTGAACATAGGTTACCTTTTAAGAAATTACATGAAAATTGGTGTCGTTATTTGAAAAGATACAAAGGAAGACGAAGTCGCGAGCAGCTGCTAATATATCTATAAATTACAGCAAATACAAGAATATGTTTTAATTACCAATAAGAGAACAGACAAACTTTACTGCATTCGAAGAATAAATAACATCATTGTATGTCTGTTTACATGTTTACGTGTGTGTATGGATTGACCTTGCACATGTGTTTTAGTGAATGAGTTGATAATGAGTGCGTGCTTATTTAGACAAATGTAAACGTCTATTAACGAATGAATTAAAATTACGAAGGTGTGCGATATAGATTAGTTAGGCCAGATTGCTTACTTTGAACAATGTGTAGTTGCGTAACTGTTGACGTGGATAAAAACGATGGTATATACCGTCACCTGTCTGGTGTGTTTAAACCACCATTTATCTATTCATCCTTTGTACTAAATTATTAATCGATCATTTATTTTTTGATATTTTTTTGTGTTATCAGCAAATTTGTTTTCAACACCATCTATATTCTCATTCCTCCAAATGCTTAATTGTCATTTTGATATTCTGACTAAGATTTAAATTTAAGATTTAATTTAAGATTTAAATTCATAGAATGAATTGTTCAATTTATCTGATTATAAAACTAATTACTTAATATAACTTATTATTACTCTTTTAATTTAAGTGCTTTTTAATATCAATTCATTGCGACGTTTTACATGTACCAGTATCCTAAGACGTATTATTTTCAAGCTAAAATTTTTAACCCAGACACAATGGCTCGTTTCTATTATTACAATGATTCTGCATAAACTAATATGAACCCAATCACATATAAGTTACTATTAAAATTACATTAAGTTTATATACAATTTTAAATGAAGTGACCGCTCTGTTGAGATTCGTCTATGTGATCCGGTGTGGGACGCTTTCTTTTCATCTCGGTTAAATTCTTTAATACTGCGTATTTCTATTTTAACTATCAACACGCGCGTTAATTCGTTAGTGCCGGATACGCATTAAGTAACCCGTTCAAAAATATAAAAATCAACTGGAAGTCGAATGAATAATAGATTAAAGAATATTTTTGTACTACTAAACACTGGCGGGTATGTGTTAAGCGTCCGGTTACTATAGCCGATCCGTTAAATTTTTTTTTTAAATAGAGATGTCATTTTATACCGGTTAGTTGCGTTGCGAAAACTGTTGCAAAAACGATGTACACTACTATATTTGGCTGTTGAATGCATATCAATTTTCGTATTTCTTAACATTAACTTAACTTAACTTTCTTAAAATCACGCGTATTTCAAATAAAATAATTATTATGTTACTTATTTATTATTCTAAATATGCCGATTAAATACTTTGGCACCTTAAAATTTGTAAAACTAAATTTTATAACTAGGTTTTTCTAACAAGATTAGCGATAAGAATAATATAGAGAGACGCGTTATCGTTAGTGAAATCGACCTCCAGATCTGCGGAGACCCGAGTAAAATCAAGTTTATGTACGTATGGCGATATAGGATTCTGCATTGTACTCTTAAAGCTTTGTGTGACACAGTTCACTGCAATTTCATTAAGTTGATAGCTCCAAAGGAATTCTATATCACGATGAACGAATTCGTGGCTGTCTTTAGATATAACGTGGATTTTTATTATTGTTACGACTTATTCTAGAATGTTTTTATGTATTTCTAATTTAGTCATACTTCAGTGTTAAGCTCATTTTTATTGCTTTATTAATTTTTTTTAATATTCTCACTGCCTACCAATTTCTTTTTATTCACAATATCGCTGGTTGAATGGAAGAAAATGCCTTGTGGTATAAAGCACGCCAGGATACAAACTAGAAAGTGTAATAAGTTATTCATTTTTTCATACATGTTTTATACATACTTTAATTTTCCCGCGACTATGTCGGTTTTTTTCTGTACTAATTATTTAATGTTCCTGCTCAGGCCTCATACCACTGACCCTATGCTATTACGCTGACATCGACAGGTCACTCGTTCAATACCCACACATGAATTACTTTTCTAGGATAAGCATAATTGACAGTTCTGTGTCTGGGTGTTGCATATCTTTGTATATAGTATGCATATCCAGTATGTCTACTATTTATTTATATAGTAAAAGGTACGGTACTTTTACGTCACCCGGCCGTAAGCGTTCCGTTAGCCGGGCGCAGGTGAAAAATTGCCAAATAATTTAGTATTCCGCCAAATTTCTTACAACCATGACAGGAATGTTTGCTTGGGCTTTCTTTTCATCGCAACTCTAACTTAACCTAACCGAAAACGGAGAATAGAGCATACGGCCCCCAGACAAACATTGCCATTGTGGTTGTAGGAAATTTGGTGGAATTCTACCTTATTTGGCGATCTTTCGCTTGCGCCCGCCTAACAGAAAAGTACCCAAGGTATTAAATACCTTCTATTGGAAACAATATTTTAATATTTATATCTATACAACCAGACAAACAGTTACTTTCGACTATACAAATAAATAAAATTGAGGTGTCCGTTCGTAACATCAACATAAGTGCATTTCATTTATTGGATATGAAAGTAGATATTAATATTATAATGCTTATAACAAATGACCATTTTTTTATTTGTGTTTATCCGTTTGTTTTGACTAATCTCCGAAACAGTTGCACCGATTTTGACGGGACTTTCACTGGCAGATAGCTGATGTTTAAGGAGTAATGAAAAAAAAGTAGCCTCTAGTTTTCTTACATTTATTACGCTTTAAAAACAGATGAATATAATATTGTATGATATATGTGCTCTAGCTCTCATATCCATCTTACAACAATAATTATGTTATAAGTGAGTAACAAGTTAAGAGTATCTTTTATAAGCACGCCTGTTTAAATTAAACTGCGTGTATTCCACACACTACAAAACGCGAAAGTATACCGCGTTCAATCGCGCAAGATTAGACTACAAGATTACACGAACACTTTTTCCTTTGTGATTAACAGCACGCGGGTAATCGCGCGCGAATAACTAAGCGGTTAAAATTAATAATAATCACTCGTAAATGCGCGTACGCGCTTTCCCGCGGCTTACTTTTGCACACTTCAATCGCGAGTGAAAGAACGTAAAAATAAAAGCAACTATTGGTGGAATACGCGTCGGATGTTTGTATAATTATCTATAATTTGAGAGTATCCAAGCGAAGAGTGAATATGTATGTATTAGGTAAGCAAGATCTATCTTAACCCTAATCTCCCTTTACCATCGCGCCAGATCAAGGTTAAGAATGTATGTACCTGTAAAATATGAAAATAAAAGTATTTTAAATTCAGTATCTCTATCGCTTTAAATAACTCTTAAATTTGAATCGGCTTTATCACGTCGCGTCGAACCCGTTGATTACTTTGATTTTCAAACTGAAATAGTTAAACCAATTATACAGGTGAGTCAAAATTAGCAGTTTCAGTCGTCGTGACCCGAAGCCTCTCGCGACGGCTATTATCTAGTAATCCAATTAACTTATTAGTTGGCACAAAGCCCGTTTAATGTATACAGACACGCAGTGTTGGGCCGTAGATTGAATTCGGCTTTTGATAATTTAGGCCGAAGGTTTTTTTAATGATAAAATTGAGCTCGACTAATTTTATTCTTATGTTTTGTGCTCATAAATGACCACAAATTCTGCTGGTAAAAGAAAGCGCTTCTCTCTTAAATTAGTACTTAGTAAAGTTATAAATTAAAGGTGGTTGTTGTTTAGCTACCTATGGACAAGCACTAGCAAATGCCCTTTAATTGTTATTGTTTTCTTTCAGCATAAGACACGCGATATATTATACAAAGATAAAGAATGAGTTTTATTCTTCTATATAACCTGTAATATTAATATTAGAAAATTAATTGAATTAGTGACTAGTTAAGAAAACAGACAGTATTGACGTGAAACGTAATCACTCTCAATTAATTATTTCGATTATTTTTTTTATAAATAACTTAGATTAACTCTATTCATATACTTAATATTTAAAAACAAAATGTAAGCTGAATATTTAGATTATAGATTTCCTTGCATCATTTCATATTCAAATATCGTTTAAATATTTCTTGTGGAAATGTTCCATTTTATAATAATTCATAATTCATAGACACATTCGGCTTCGGTAACTGGTAAATGTTTAGTCAATCACTATACAGGTACATAACAATGCTATTGGATTTTGCTAATGTATCAGATATTGCGTGATTGGTTGCTTTTTGGAGTACTATATAAGGTATTATAGTATATATAAATGTGATAATAGTAACAGTTTGCAATATTGATTACATTTAATTATCATATGCAATACAAGGCATAATTTACATTTTGCAGTACGCGGATTTTTTTATTTCTGGGTGTAGCCATGTCAAATGCGAATGAAGAGTTGTTGAATTCTGAGTTCGGACAGACTGAGTTTAATAATACTATTTTGATTTTTACAATATTGGTGGCACACTGATAGCGAATTTTATACTTGAACAGAATGGTTAAACCTGTGCAAGATTCGCCTGCGGAAGTACATACGCATACATAGTTCTGCCGCAAAGTAGTAGTACTCGCGTGATACGTTCTAGGCTAAAGGCGAGGTGTCTTAACTCATTCTTCAAAAAGGTTGAAAATAACACTATAACATTAACCGGCCTATGTTAGTCTATTGGAACTTAGGTTTTTCTTTATTTTCGGACCTGGCAACCCAGTCCTCTTACTGCTATTTTCGCGTATAAAGTTAATCTTTTCTGTTCTATGTGCATATGGGTCTTTATTAAAACATATTGACGTTAAATGTAAATAACTAAAGTGTGTATTGATTAGGAATTGTATAAGAGTAAAATGAAATAATTATCACTGCTATTTCACGGACAATGGACGAACACGTCTTATACTTAAAAAATGGAATTATACAAGATGCAAAAGCTCTTGATACGATAGACCTTCTTTATCTATTCAGGTCATATCGTAATATAAAAACAAATTCTGTAATAGAATATGTTACAGAATGTTGACCTGCGATGTTTACGAGTAGCGCAAAAATATTATAAAAAAGGGTCCCTGCGCTAGTTCACATCGTATGCGACACTCCTGTGCCGGTTTTGGTTTTGATGCGTAACGACGTTTAACGCGTAGTAATTAATTTGATATTTTTGAATTTGTATTTGAAATTGTATTTGAACACTATTGAAAGGACTTTAATAACTTTGTTGAGTTGATTGTTTGTGCGTAAAAAAGATGACTACAGCTCCAGCCTTGTAAATTTCCAATTGTACACTCATTCGTACATAAAGTTAAGCTATACATATTTACTACACACAATGCACTGGAAGCAACAAGAACGCAGACGCGGCTCTATAAAGTTAGTGAACTTTGATGCAACTAAATATAATATAAGTATGCTGTGTATCGCATTTTCCACTAGGGTTAGTGACTACTCTGAATTGTATCATTGAAGGGCCCAGCAGCGATTCAGTTACGTGGTTGTGACTTTTTCTTACAGAATATATCATATGAAATAACAGTGATACAATCACGTTCGTAGCAGTTATAACATCACTATTTTTATTTAATATCTATAACTATAATGAAAAGGATACATGGAGTGTTATGGAATATTCCATACCTATTATTGATAACAAGAATGAAGGAATCAAATATATTAGTTATTTGGACGTTATAAGATGGATGAGCTATACTTAGTTCAGAATTGGATGACAGTGTCTTACATTGTTTTTCAAATATATGTATTTAAAAGAGATGAAAAAATAAAAAATTAATGCAATGAACTTACCCCATATATATTTAACAAAAAGCCTATTTGTAAAACAGATAAAATGTTCGTAACGAGATAAAATGAAGAGGTGATATAAATGCGACGCGCGTATATAGAGGAGATCCAACGCCTTACGCTTGTAATCTATTTAAGTATTCTTTGAGAATATATTGTGTACATAAATATGCTTACCAAATTTTCGCTTACGTCGTTTTCCCTCAGTCCCGTTTGTCGTACCGCTAATGGTCATGGGCTTTTACTAGAAAGAGTGTGGGTCACGATTAGGGTTGTCAAATTTGCTGCTACATATAGAGTGTTCATTAAAAATCTTCTATATAAATAAAATGACAAAAGTCTGTCGTTCTGTGTGCATTACGCAAAAATATACGGGATAGATTTCGATCAATCTTATGTCCTTTTATTTGCATTTATTTTTGTATTATACTTTTAATATTTTATATTATTGTAATGGTTTATTGTATCTAAATTTAATTTATTGTACAATGAATACCGCCAATGATACCAACTTTGTTAATTCAATTCAATATACACCGATTTACGTGACGCTAAATCCTGGAACCGCACAGACGAATTATGTTATAACAGTCGTCAACGTTGAACAAAAGCCAGTGAATAATAACCTGAAAAGTTTGTACAATATAGAATGTATGTACTATGAATACTGATAAAACTTGAAAATGCAGTCGTTGGGAACAGTCTATAGCTGGCTAGTTTTCTGTTACCTAAAAGTGACAATATAGCAAACAAACCATACGTCTTGAACAATTTCGTTCTTAAACCGAACGGTAGTGCTGCTAAAACAGAAACTATAAATAGCCTTCCAGCCCTAGACATTGACAGAAGAATTGTAAAACTAAAGGATGTACTTATCAGACCTCGTAATTGTATTGATAGGTTGCCACCAAAGAACAAACCAAGAGAGATATCTCAACGATCAGGACTTATAATGTTTAAGTTTCTTTTGAAATTGATGTCGACCTTTTGATGTTATTTGCTCCAGGCAAAAATAATAATTTTAGCGGCCACACCCCATTTACATCACATTAAATACCTTCATTATTCTATATAGAAATGTTACACAGTGCCAACCTGTATGTGTACCACTGCTCGAGAAAATTTCTCTGTGGAGGAAATACCTAACATAACCATCTCTTCAGCCAACAACATTGTACTAAATGAAGATAAATCAACAGTTACATATTTACTACAAATTAATCTCAAGTAGGGTTGATGTGAGACGCGCGCGGCCGATCGTAAAAATTAAGCCAATTCATACATCACAACATGACAAGCATGTTGTGCCGACCCTACATAGCTGGGATAAGAGTAAAAAGATGTTGATGACACTTAGTCCATATCATAAAAAAATATACCACGATTTCTTTATTTCAATTACAGTCAATATTAAAACAGCGAAAATGATTTTTTTGTATGTTTGTTACCATTTGACATAATTTGAATACTCCATCCATCATTATGAAATTTTGTATACACATTGTCAGGGGTATAGAGGACATGGCGTATTTTTCACCCAGAAAAAAAATGTATTGTTCCCGAGGGGTAGATCTCTACATTAACATGAAATAAGGCGCGGGAAAAGTTAGTATTTGTGTAGAATAAACTCTTAAATGGCCCGGTTATCGCTCCATAATGTTTACCGTATAGCCCGAGATTAGCTCATAATTCATAAACATACCGAATTATACATACAAAAAAAACCCATAAAACAATAATATTTACCGTACATACGACGCCCACATTGTTTTTTTATATAAATTGTAAAAACATATACATGTAATTTCCACAATAAACACAATACAAGACGAAAATTTATGCAAAGTATTAAAGTTGCTCGTATAATTTATTATAAACTGCTGAATTCATGTGAACACGTGTACAGTTGAGAACAAAATTATTGTATTGTAAAATTTTTATGAAACTAACAAACACCGTTGTAGTTTATTTATTTCATATAATAATAATCTTCATTTTATTTTTGCAATACTGTGTAATTTATTTATTCTATTATTCACTATCAATAGCATTGCCACGGCGATTCTTGATAGTTTAATGTATGTCCACAAAAACTTTGAAAAGCTGAATTTCGTAAAAGACCGACGTGATTGGAATACTAGAAACTGACAAATTGGTCATCCCATGTTTCAGATGTAGTAAGACCGTAACGGGTTTTTAGGTAATAGTTTATCACACAGTCGCAAAGTATATTACCGATTTACCGGATTAAAAGTTTAAGCGTCATATCAAGCGAGTTTTGGTGTCCGAAGGCTATTTGTAGGATGGATCAATGTGCGAATGATGGTGATGTCTGAAATTGACCTCTCTCTGTACATCCACTAAAAGTGGTTGTAACTTTAACATATTTTGAATATATGTATGTTAAAAAGATAAACCCGATCAAGTTTCTTGCCGGTTCTTCGCGATGACTGGGTTGTTTTCTGAACACGTGGTAGTTTTGACATTCATAAGCGCATCCTTTACAAGGGCCTTTTTTTTATACACATGCGCTTATTTATTTCTTTCATTTTGAATACGTGTGTAGGTATAAAGGGATGATCAGTGGTGTATATGTTGAGCTAGTGGGCGAAAATTTGCAGTTTCGCTGTAAAAGTCGCATGGTATTGTAATAGCATACAGATTTAGTTCTATAAGATATTTCTCGGTAATGTACGGTTTTCATTGGACACAACAATCTGTTTTGCCCGCTACACGGCAAACCTACAATACTTCGTCCTCGCTTAGCGCACTTTCTGACATATATTTTGTAGGGTCGTAGCCTAATGTTAATGTCTATAACTTTCCATATAACCTTCCAAAAAATATATAGATATATATCTAATATCTAAGTCGAGTCTTTTCAAACACTTATAACTCAAGAAAGACTGTACCGATTTTCATCATCATTAACTATTTGGATTTGTCTTCACCCCGAATAGCTGAATAACTATGAAAATATTGAAAAATTCATTCAAAATATACATATACAATTTATATATAAAACAAAGTCGGTTTAGTTCCGTCATAGCAGAATAAAAATGTCATATATCACATGGTGATTCACTGAAGATAAGAAATCAGAAAGTGACCCATGCAGCAAAATACACAGCATTAACAAAGCCTATGTCTTGCTGATACGTCATTGAAATACTTGGTTTTGTAATTTTATTAAAATGTTTGCTTACTTCATATATATTATCGTAATAAATTATTTAACTTGGTAGGTAAGCTTTTGGTATTCCATGTATAACGTTAATAAAATCATAAATTAAGTTTAGTTAAAAATTAACATGACATTCATTAACTGTTAGGCGGTACGTAGTTCACCGGGTCGGCTAGTAGATATTAAATACAAAGAGTTTCACGGATCTGACAATTCTATAGACAAGTGCGTTCATACAAACAAACTTTTGAGTATTATAATATTAGTACAGATTATGTGTAATAAAATTAAATAATCAATAACTATTTTTATTTTTCTATCATAAATTTCTATTGGTGGCATTTTATGTGATATAGTTTGATTGTTATGTATAAGTGAAGTGTATTAGAAATAATAACATTGAACAAGAACTCTGATATGTCGCAAAAATTGTCTGGAAAGTTCTATATGGCCGCCATTTTGTTAGAATATCGAACACCAGAATACACTAATCCTGCAACACGAAACAATCGTCGATATGATAATAGCAAAAAAATCCTTAATAATTAGCATTATTTACTAAAATTACGAATAACAACAGACCGTTTTATTAAAAGTAATGGAAGTTAAATATTTAATTACTAGATTCTTTATAGCGGTAAAATACTGTTAACGTAAATTTAACGTGAGCGTTAAAAATATTTTAAGCTCAGAACAGTTACGTCATTATATTTATGGGTATGCAAATAGCGCTCGATATGAATCGAATGATAGTATTCAATTCGAATTTGGAATTGAATGTACGAAATTGTTCGAATAATCAGAATAATTCAAGCTAAACGAATGATTCATACTATTTCAATAAATTGATAGGTTTCTCATCAAATATAAATACAGTAATTACTAGTAGTCGCCCGCAACTTCGTCTGTGTGCATATTATTACAAATATTGACGACATAGATTATTCTCGCGTAATTTGAACAGTTTTTTATAGTACAAACAGCGGAAGTTATCAGATGGAAGGATTTTTTCATATTCATTTGTCACTTACTATTATATTGTGGTCTTTTAAAGAAAATATCTTTATAAATGATAGCCTATATGTTATTATAATGTATAAGCTATATTGTTGTGAAGTTTCATCAAAATACGTTTAGTAGTTATTGTGTGATCATTCGAACAGCTGATATCAATATAATAGTTTGAATCAATATGTGTATGAATCTGTTTGAATATGAAATTGGACTTTCAGATTGAATTACTCTATTCGATCGTCGGTCGAAGTAATTCGTAAATTCAAGTATATTTACACAATTCATTCGAACGAATCAGTACTAATATTATAAATGAAAATGTGAGTCTGTTGGTTGTTTGTTACGCTTTTTAACTACTCAACAGATCGTCGTGGCATTTTGCATATTTTGCAGTCCGGTGAAACTATAAAGGCCTTGCCAGGTCAACTGTGTAGACAGATAAAAAAAAATAGAAATCCAATGTCGTGGGTACGGGAATGGACACTGTATGTCAAGTCTACATTAACGCGAACGAAGCTGCGGACAAAAGCTAATAAAATAACTACTATATATTTCCTGAAAACCCCATATGATAACAGTTAATAATTCTAGATTTTCTAAGGAATACATGTTCAGTTCTATGTAAAATAAAGAATAAATTATTTCGAAAAAAAAATGATCTTATTTGTCAAATTTCATTATAGTAATATACGTTATCCATATTAAGGAAAGAGGCATATAAGAGAACTTATCAAAGCAAATAAGAACATTAGTCTCCCAATGCATGGAGAGTTCTTTAATCCCCCACACTACAGACTAAAACTCAGACGCGCAGCTTACAAAATTGCTACGAAACTAGCTAATATGGAAATCTACCATACGGAGCGAATGGCGAAAAACCTGGCAAGCATCAATATTGGGTGAAAGAATGTACAACATCGACCCATTCCAGAAATTAAAGGGTTTCATTCTGCCAAAAAGTGATTGGTGCAGACTCAACAGATTTAATTCTAGACACGGGCGATGTGCCGAATTTAAAAACCGGCGTGGTTAAGTTGATTCATCACGTTATAAATGCGGGGTAGAAATGCAATCAAAGCAAAACATCATAGAGAAATGTCCTCTTAGAAAATACAGCGGTTCCTCTATGATCTGCTTATTATTACCAACGACACTTTAAAATGGCTGAAAAAATTAAATATTGAACTGTAATAAAAGGTGCGATTAAATAATTAAAAAGAATATCGATACAAATGAATTAATTGCTTAAAGCAATAACGTTAAATTCGGAGAGCTTTCAACAAATCCTCTCGGTATGTACGGCTTCTGCTAACTGTTCACTAATAATGAAAGTTCGACCTCCACCCAACTGGGATGGTTTGCTTTGTTACAAATGTAAGAGTCGTTTCGAAATCTGCTTATGGGCTTTACTGACTACTTGAAATAAATGCGCCTTGTATTTTAAAGCTTCCTAAGTTAGTAAGGGGATGAATGTGGAAATCCTAGTACGTGAAGATTATTTTGTATTAGTTTTATTCCTTAATTAGTAAGGTTTTTGTTACATTACATTGATCAATTGGGTTTTGTAAACACTATAATTTACAATAAATAAGCTAAAAATATAAGCCGTTAATACTTGCCGACAAGTAACAAAAGACAATCATTGTTTTATTAGATGCTAGGTGAACCTAATTATAAAAAATATATTGGGATAATTTTAGTAAAACACAGATATTAACAAAAAATAAAATCAACTTAAAAAATGCGTAGTCTTAAAAAAACCGGAACGTCTTAAAAAAGATTTCTCAAATTAGAATACAAATAACCAATTTTGTGGTGACAAACATTAAAAAACAATCTAGTTGGACACCTCCTTTTTGAAGTCGGTTGAAAAACTTGCCACATGAAAACGTTGTCGTCTTTTCCCGATAGTATTGAAGAGATTAAAATCATTAACCACGCTCGTTGAAAGATATGGAAGATTATTCATTTTGAAGGATTTTACTTTAAAATAAAGAGCATGACAATTTTGCCCTGATTTAATTGTAACCACGATACACTAGCTGCAATACCCGGTATATCGGAACGCTTAGGCGTGTCGTGTTCTGACAAGTAATCAAGTCAGTTGTCAGTTTATCTGCGTTGTAACTACCACACATATGGTGATGAATCCATTAGAGTGAAAGCAGAAAGATAAAAAATATTTTATATTGTTGGAATATAAATTATATACAAATTGATAGCTACAATATATAGGGATGGAAATGTCCAACAACAGGTGACGACATTCATCTACATGCTGTAGTATAAGGCAATAAGGTAAATATTTATACAATGATTATTTTTTACTTTTCACGATGCAAGATTAGTTAGTGTATATCTAATAACTGAAAGGTTATAACAGGAACGCGACTGTTGACGGTGGATCCTAGGTCATTCGGTGATCGTTATTTGTCTTGGGATTATACTGTGTTTGCTATGACACATTGTGTATATAAGAAATTTTATGGAGTAATATCGGATTCCCGTCCGCTTCGTTCACCATTAAAAACAAGGCAAAAGTTGAAAGGTAAGCATAAAATAAGGATCCTGGAACCATTTGCGAAAAATTTGGCATCGAATGGTTGCAGTCGTATGCCAGTATGTTCCATAGTTTTGACGTGATACCCGCGGCCTCATGTTCCTTTATTCTGCGACAATTATTTCCGACTCTTTATTTTATATCTGTATACATGAAATAATAACTGACTGACGGGAAAAAATTGTTTCTTACCGCTCACCTACAGTGTAAAAGGAACATTTATGCAAAAGCGGCTCAAGCCCCTAGGACCTATCCGATCCCCAGGAGTGGAGCCCTCGAGCACTTTGCAATGCGATACAATGACACTGAATATTTCAATCACTAGTCTAACAACACAATATAGATCACTCCTACATACGGGTACACACAAATGGTTTTATTTTTTCCCCTATTTGAACTGAATTAATTTAGTTTAGCATAGTTGTCAGATTTGAAATACATGTTTAAGTTCGTGAGACACATGTTTATCTCACGAATTCCTTTATGTATGAATAGTTAACTTAGTTAGATTCGCGAACCTGGGCAATAGTCCAAGCCAAGGTGCACCATGCGCCCTTCCAATGTTGCCAAGGTTGCCAGTATAAATCGGGTAAGTGCTTTAAGCCTGCCTTAGTAGTCCGGTGAAACTGTAGAGGAATGTCAGGAAAATAGCGTGGGCAGTTCGACAAAAAAAATCACGTCCCTAACCTAGTAGTTTGAACTGTACGTTGACATGTCATAATTCATATCTGATAGTTGATTTCTATTAACTCACACAACAGTAAAAATATAGTATTATAGAATCAACAATATTAATTCAATTTAACACCCAACTTTATCAGAAAACTTTATCACTTCACCGCGCTGTAGGTCAAGGTCCCTATTACCGACATAATCCGGTAGATTTTCCTCGATGTCATGCGTGAAATACTAAAAGATCTTCAAGCTGAAACCTCACGATACGTTATATAGGATGAGCAAATATTTCAGCGTGTTCGCATCGTTTATTTTTTTCTGTTGATACAACTTTACTTGAAGCGAAATTGAACCGAAAATGGAAGACTTAGGGTTTGATTTAAGCCGTACGATAGTACAGAGGCTCAAACTTGATTCTCAGTATCGAAATGGCAGCGTTTTCGTCTGAATCTATAGCAAATACATACGTTCGTACGTATACATTGTATTGAAATTCAAATAAAGGCTCGGTATTGGAATGGAAGGTATTTGTATGTCTATTCAGTTTGATTGTATGGCAGATATCGCACTTGTTTTATTGGCTATAACGATCTATTCTTGATATGATTAGGCAAGATAATATGAAAGGTATTATGAGAGTGGACAAATATAGAAATAGAGGAAAGCGCAGAAGTTATGGATGAGTTTTATGACGACGAATGTGTTTATAGAAAGGTGTTTGAAACTGAAATGACAGTTGCCACAGAAGAGTGGAAGAAGTAAGCACATTGTGTTGACACTAATTAGATGGGATAAGAAGAAGAAGAAAAAGATTTATCGAAACTTTTTTACCATTTGCACAAAACATAATTATCAGTAGTTTTGATTAACGATTTTGGCCGCACTCTTTTGAACTAATGCCGAAGGAGAGATGTATAGAAGAAACCATAATAAAGCCTTAGAAAGCGGGAGAGAGATATATCATTATACATTAAATTGAAGGAAACGCGTTTGTTGACTACAATAAACTGTTAACTAGTCTGAAAGTTTAACGTGGAAACATTTGTATGGGTCGCTTAACGAACTTTACTAACTACTCTTCAGCCGTGTTTACATTTTAATTATTATGGAGGCTTGATTAATTTGGTTTCTTCAATATTTAGAAAACTAAACGCCTTTTTAATATGCTTTCCTAATTTTTTAATCCATTCATAAAATCCGATCACTATTGAAAATTTTATTATTAGTTACAAACGGAATGGTCTTAATAACAGTAATGTTTTAAAATACTTTATAATCATCATTTATTTTATTATCTTGTACATGAATAGTTATATGGTTGCTTCAGCCAGTAAATAATTATGATCCAACAATGTAACGTTGTAAGAATATTGAGGATATTGCTTGTTAATAAATGTCGACATAATTAAATCATTATTTAACCCTTAAATGCATCACTACATCGTTAATTTTTTATTACTTACTTGTAAATCCGTGCCCTAATTTCAATACATGTTATCTTGTACTAACCGTGATATAAAGTAATATATGTACTCTTCTGTCTAGTTTTATTCGAAAATTTTGGTAACGTGTATTCAGAGACGGCACTGACATTGGTTAGGGATTATATAGGCGGTCATTGCATTGTTTTTCTTTATTTTTCGAATATTTCTCATTCATTTGGGAATACCAATAGAATCTACAGACATAAATATTTAAGTCGTTTCAACTAATTATCACATTAATTTCAATGTTATTTTTAGATAAGGTGCCATTCAAGTATTACGTTAGCACAAAGGGGTTAATTGATAAAATTATTTTTGATGACATAATCTATATATCTGGGTGTGTATGTCTGATATTTGAAACGCGCGGTATTATTCATTAGACTACCCTCAAATCGCTAACCACTAAGTTAACTCTTCTATAATACACTATAAATTCCTCATTTTTTTGACTTGTTAACTGCTGCCCATGAATAAATAAGAAAACCAGGACAGACTAAAAGATGTGTACGTAAGCAAGGGTTACTTAATTACTTGATTATTGTTTACTTTTACATTCCACTGCTTACTTTACTGACAAAGGGAAAAGGGCGGTCCGAAATTACAAAAATCCTGCTCTCGTGATACCTGTACTTAAGTCTTATATATTTGAAAATCAAAAATGTTTCTAGAAGAATAAACACTGTTAACACTTATATTTATGTACTTGTAAACGCGAAGGAAACATTTTTGTACCCGTATCAAAACACATATCGCGCGTGGAGTAGATATATGACTTGTCAAAAGTTCATATCGTCGAAAGTTGTGGAGGTCTAGCGGTTCGACCGATGGAATATCAATCCGATGTCCGCAGGTTGGAACCTCGACATGTACCTACGAATTTTACGGAATTCGTGTAACTTTACTTATTTAAATTGGCAACACTATCAGCTGGTGGTGAAAGAAAATATTGTGAGGAAATCTAAAACCTGAGAAATGTTCTTGTAGTACCACCGTATGTATGAATTTCTCAGAGTTTAAAATTGCCAGTACGTCGTGGGCTGGCGTGGTGATTATGCCGACATCTTTCTTCTGGAAGAGGCCTACGGTCCTGTTGTGTATCTCTTACAGGCTGACGATAATGATGATGAAGTTCATATTTTGAAGAAATACAGAATATAACATTCATATATTACATTTTACGAATGCATTAAATAAAACATAATATATTCATTGTTCTTTCGTTTGTCAAACATGTAAAAGTCAGACACGTATTATTAGTCTTTAGTCAAACAGTTGCTTAATGTAGAGATGATCAGTAAAGGAGTTATCTGCGCCTAAGCATATCACTCCAGAACGGGTGCACTTATGTAACTTAATTCTCTTTTTGTTGAGTTTGTAATTTTCAGGACAATGATTATACAAAAGAAAATGTTAAAAAAATCGTACGGAGAAGTGAACGTTTTGGGTTAAAGAATCTACAGTTAAAAAGTGAGTGAGTTAGTGAGAGAGAAGATTGTAGATAGATTTAAAAAAAATTTGACATAATTGACAGATTGATTTTAGTTGATTTTAGTTGATTTCAGTTGCCATTTTATTGATATGGTCGTACTGTAAACTAAAGGCTTAGTCATATTTCTTTCGCAAGTATTCTCGTGCGAAACCGGAGGTTGCAGCTAGTATATAATATATATTAAAGAAAAATAACACCGTATTATAATTTTAGATATTGATCAGTAAATAATAGCAAATTAAACATGTCGCGTTTAACATTGAAACAGATATAAATATAGAGTATAATATAACCGATGTGAAAAATATGCAAGTAACTTATTATGCATAATAAATACAAGGTTGCAGTCGTATGATGGAGGTTGACGTCAAAGCCATATTCAGTGAAGCGAGAAAATTGGTCTCAGAAAAATACAATGTATGACGTGGCAAATGTATAGAGGGCGATAAATACATAACTAGTGCATAATATGTGCATATAAATAACTAGCTGATATGCGTCTGCTTCGTTTTGTTTAAATAAAATATTTATTAAAAAATAATTATTAAAGGATCAATGGAATCCGCAAAATAAGTACCTCAAAGGAATTGTATCTTCATTACTTATTTAACATACTTATCCACACGGGATTAATGGTGACATACATTTTAATGCAGTTGAATTGAAATTGACAAAGGTGTTATATGGGTTAAAGAGTAATGAAGAAAATACAAAAAAAAATATAAAGTAAAAACAAGTAATTTTTATGAAATAATAAGAGTATTTCCACGAGAACAACGCCACGGACACGAGCTAGTTTAATATAAAATATTAAAGTTATGTGGTATCTTTTAAGATAATAATAATAATAATTATAATGCATGAATAAATTAGATATCATTGGATATCACTCTAAATTGAGAATTTTCAATTAAGATCGAGTTTTAGTACAGCTTAAAGGTACATCTGTCCAGCGCAGACATAATAAACTACCATATTCAAGTTGGTCATGTACCACTATCTTAATCCCAACTAATATTTTTAACTATCTTAACTAATTAAATACGAATGTGAGTTTGTTTGTTTGATCGTTTCGCTTTCACGTCTAAATTAATTACTCAACTAACTATTGTGAAATTTTGCATACACGTTATCAGTGGTATAGAAAAGGATATAGGGTATCTTTTAGTAAAAAAGGTACTATTTCCGAGTGATAAGTTAAATCTACATTACTATGTCTAATTAACTAACTATAAAAACTCCTATAACACAACAAAAAACGTCACAAGGATTTGTCTCGTGACTATAATTATTCTTGGTCACGCACCACTAACACTTTAATTGAAATAAGTCAAATACTTTGAAAAGTATATTAATTAATAATAGATATCAGCCTGCATGTGTCTTATAATCACCACGTCATCTTACCACGTATTGACAATTACAAATACAGAGATACCTGATGTTCTATATTTTCCCCATGATGTTTTCTTTCACCGTGAATCAATAGTGTCACGCATTTAATTTAGTAAACGTATGCGAAGTCTGAAAAATCCGTTGATACACGTTAGGATTTAAGCTTGCTGAACGGACTACAAATCAAAAATACGGTGGTCAAATTATAAAGTACACGCTATCGCTAGATATAGCGTAAGCAGTATCATACATATAGAGATATAAATTACCTACTAACAAGGCGACCCTTTATTGATCAAGGCTATGCACTTAACCAAGGTCATACCCTTTTATTAATAACGATATATAAGCTACATGTAACAATTCTTATACCATATCTGTTATATTATAACGTTGTGCTAGTATTTGAGCTCCCTACCAAAAGGTGAAGCATGTTAGTAGATCTTTCTATTAGCTCGCCTGGCTAGCTACCACTCTTAAGCTAAAAATCTGTCGCTGACTTAATATAATTATAATATAACATTATATTGTGTTCAAAACGGCTACAATATACAAAAAAAATCAAACATTAATAAAAAAAATTTTCGAACTGCCTACACTATTGACCTGGCAAGTTCACCGGACTACTAAGGGGAGCGCTTAAGGCTCTCTCCTGATTTTATGTAAGCAACCAGCACAAGGGCGCACGCTGCGCCTCGGCTTGGACTGTCACCAATTATTCCGAGCCTAACTTTTTTTTTACTTTTTTATTAACATGGGGAAATCCCTTATGGATACCCATTCTCCCGGGGGAGAGAGTGAGAGCGGAATTTGACCGCCGGGCTCCGTCCTTATAGGGAGGTAGACTGGGTACACCACCAGCTACCTCCCCACGTCAGCCGGACCTTGTGCAATGAGGAGATGGGCCCCCCAACCCATCCCCTCGGGTTCAGCTACGGAGATGGGAGGAGGCGGGCAAATCGCCGCCTCCTTCCACCGGCCCTCTTTTGGCGGAGACGGCCGCTGAGAGGGTCCGCCTCTGGGGCCCTCTCCGCTGCCTCCTTCTGCGAGATGACCTCCTCGCAGAAGGAGGCCATCGCCGTCCATGCGTTCTCGCTGCTGAGCATGGCTGCAACCACGCTCGGCAGCGAAAGATCTTCTCCCACCGCCACAGCTAGAGTGCGGCGCTGCACCTCCCTCGCCTCACACTCAGACAGAGTGTGCTGCGTGGTGTCCTCCTCAGCGCCGCTCTCGTGACATTCGGCGGTCGGCTCCCGGCGAGAGTGAAGGCCGCCGACGAGAACACGGTGCGGTATCCTCGAATCGTCCTCAGTGCCACAATGCGCTGCGCAGCCCGCAGCGCGCGCACGTTGGGGGCACCGAGGGCGTCGGCCCACACCGGGGCCCCGCAAACGGCCATCTTCCGCACGACTCCCATATAGAGTCGGCGGCACCCGGCACTTGGTCCCCCACACTGGGGAGCAACCGGCCGAGTGCCGCCGCCACCCCTCCTATGCGCGGTCCGAGTCCAGCAAAATGGATCTCGAGCCTAACTTAGCTAAGCTAAACTAAGCAAACTATTATTTCTTTCATATCTAAATTGGTGAAACATACACGTGTACCAAGAATGTATGTGACTATTAAGTAAATCTAAACTAACTCCTTTCGAAAAAGAGATTTAAAAAAACAAATCCAACCACTATATGTACCTACATGTGTGTATGTGCACGTGTGTGGGGTAATCGGTGTTCAAACATTAATAAAAATACCTCTATAATCATTATAGAATAAAAAGCAGCAGAAACAATAAAGATTTGAATAGTATAAACGTTAAGAAATCGAATTTTCCTTCTCAATGACGAGAAAACTCAATTTACCTTACAATAAGCTCGCCCCTTGAAAAACGGATCCAATAAATTCAGTCAGAGAGCTCCGAGATAGTCTACAGAATGGATGACAGTATTAGTAATAACTTTGGAGACAAGAAATTTGTAATTTCAGTTCTAGATAGATAGTAAATATTAAAATGAAATGTTATTTCTGTGCTTCTAAATTACTTGCTCAACTGTTTTTTTTATAATTTATTACTTTTACCGTTTGACTACAATTTCACCTGACGTTGATTGTAGACGTGGTCCAAGATGGCAAGATGGTAATCATGTTAAACCTAAAACTATAGATTTTCAACTCGAGAGGCAGATATAGAAGAAGCCCTATCACCATGCTATGGCCCATCACGATGTTTTTCTTCACCGAAATCCAGTGCTCATTCACAAGGATTTAAAGCTACATCAATCAACGCGGTGTCGAAATCACTAATCATTGAAACATCATCGCTTTAAAGAAGCATTCCGTCGAAGAATCTTGTAAGGCATTAAGCGGACATCAATAAATCTCGTCAAACATCATCTTTTAGAACTGTAAAAAAAAACAATCCCACTATATATTATCTTCGTGGAACTCTAAAACTTTATGCAGAGCATGTCAGCTCAGATGGCAATATTTTTCCATCTTACAACACTTATCGTTTTATTTTGTTTAGTCTAAATAAAATATTTATGAATAATAGTTATGTGTTATTCTAATATAAAAGCTACATTACTGTGTAAGCATCAATCCCTCTTCAATAGTTTTCGCGTGAAAGTGTCTAGCCTCATAAACTTTTCCGTTTATAATATTCATAGGATAGCACATAGAAAGCTCAAACGGTTTAATCCGGATTAAATATGTATAAGATTAGACAATATAACATTTATTATTGATAATTAAATACACTTGCATGTGTTACTCTGTACACAAAGTGTATTTATTGATACTATATACTCGTATACCTTAATCTACGCTATATTATACAATTTACCAAAAAACCTACCATTAATCAAAGAAACGACATTTACAATTTTATATTTCAATATATTTTTTAATAATTTCTACTATTTTTCTTAATGTAGTTTTACATGACATGTGTTACGTTTCTTTATTCATAAATAATTTATTAGTGTTTATAACCAGTATGACGAAAATGTAGGTATGATTGAAGAAATATACTTTCTTTATATCTATTCTATATATTTATAAAAATGTATTGCTGTTCGTTTGTCACGCTAAAACTCGAGAATGGATGGACCGATTTGGTTAATTTTGATCTTGAAATATCTGTACATGTTCAGGAAAGGTTTATGAGAAACATAAATAATAATAAGTAAAGGAAATGACTAAAAAATAAATTTTAATTTTTAAATACATAATGTTCCTAGCTATGAAACATTTGGTGTATTTTGTCATTTTCTAAATAAAAAATTGTCATTCGTTTGTTAAATATTTATGGGTACGTTCAGAAATTTGTCTGTTTCGTAGCTCTAGTATGAGTTCCAATTTCTTTGGTCCGTTTTGTTGGAAAATAAAACAGTTCTGTTTCAGCAATAAAAATAAGAAATGAGAAAGCTTTAAATTGATTAAGTGCATAATTATGTTGCATTTATAACGTAAATAAAAATGTTGTATTAAGTTTTGACTGCATTTTACACAAATATATTTAAGTGATACGAAGTTCACCGGGTCACCGGGTGTATATGGAAAAGACACTCAAACTTTAAATTTTATGTACATAAATGAATGTAAAAATTTGAATCAGATTATATAATACAAAAAGTAAAAAGTGATGCTAATAAAAGTAATGATACACTAAGATTGCATTTGTAACATAGAAATAGAGATGCATGCAAATGGATTTTCATCGCTTATCCGAGCAGCGCCCTCGAGTTATCGACCACATAACGCTTTGCTCCGACGTTCGAGGAAATCGAGTCTTTAACCTAGTAAATTGTACTGAACCGCAGTAATCTCGAATTGCTCCAGGCTTGCATATGTCACAGTACAATTCAGTTTATCGGATCTACGATTCTTTGAGAGGTATATATGAAGAGTTTAAATTCTACCAACAACTGCTCGTAGTTCCGCATGCAATTTTTTATAAAATTATTTTTTTTAAATCGTTTTTTTTACGACTTCGCACAGGTATATAAAAAAAAATAATGCCAAATCTTCACTTTACAGTATGCCTATGTAATAAAAAAACATTGTGTGTACATGCGAAGGAAGTGAAACTTCGTTGGCTATATATATATATATATATATATATATATATATATAAGTATATACGTACACAATTACATTTATTTACAATTATTCTCGCCTCATTTATTTCATCGTTTTTAAAACCCTTACTCATATTTTTCAAATTTTTTATAATTAATAACAGTATTATTGTAAATTTTTATACTGTATCAATTTCGGAATGGCAAATATTTGTCGGATATGAAATCTCGTAAAATCGGTAAGAGATTTAATAAAATTTTATTTTAATTATAATACTAGATTTTGCTTGCGGTTTTGATCTATGCATCGGGAACAAAAAGTTTTTGACGTGATAACATCTAATAAATCTATGAACGCCGGTTGTACGCACGAAAAAGCAGTAGTCCGGTGGAACTGTAGCGGCCTACCCAGGCTAACAGTGTAGGTCAGTTCGAAAAAAAAAAGGACGAAAAAGCATGACTCATCTCCACGTTCCGCCTGAACGGAGCGTGCAAGCGAGAACGCGGAACTAAGCGATAGAGAGGCGCGATCAGCCTAAGCTTTCGGCTTGTAACACGTCTATCTCTCTTCCACTACATAGATAATTCAGTGATAATAATTCAATTCAAAAATATGCAATTTTTCATTAATGTTTTCTTACGACGTTATCACGTCAAATTATCGTCCCTAAACAGTCTTTATAGACAACCAATTTTTTTGTGGATAAAAAGTACTTTGTGTCATTTTTTCCTCTGAGAACGTGCGTGCGAAATTTTGTAAAGTTTTTAATTTCCAAAAGGTTGAGTAGTTGAGGCGTAAAAGTGTAACAGAGAAACTCACTTTTCGAATAATATTAGTTTAAATTATCGCAAATTCGCATGTTTTATTGTGCTAACTTCTCTCTTTTGTTGTGCTAAGTTGCACAACAGTGTACGGTTGTATTTTTTCTGCTGAAAGTAGACTAAAATTATAGTTGGCAATACGACTACGTTATATGTATATCAGTAATGTATTACGCTCTTGTTTCGTTTTACAACAGTTTTTTGTTATAAACTGTTATGAATCATTTAGCTTTTGGGTAACATGTTGTTTTATATTGTATTGAAATTTGTGTTTGATGTATTCAATAATTTATTGTATACCAATAATGTATTACAAGTTATCGTTTTGTATTAACTATCATCTGTAGTAGAAATTTATAATCCTCTTATATTATTACATTCGTTTGCGTAGAATTATTACCTCTGTGGTCTCAAGTCTGACTTCAATTTCCATTTGTGTGAATTAAACACTATGAACGTTGCTTATATAAATATATAACAAGCAGTCATCCGCGATAGGTTCGATCCCCCGAACTTGAGCCCTCGAGCACATTGCTAATACGATATAGTGACACTGAAAATTTTTCAATCACTAGCTCTAACAGCACAATACGGAACACCGCCACATACGTGCACACACACATAGGTACACATGTGTTGAAAGGGTTTTAGTTTTTCCTTTATTTCCCAGTTATGAGTTTGAATTTTGAATATAGACAAATGGAAAGTAGCCTATAATCATCATCCATATAAAAAAACGATTTTTTCATCACGGATAAAAGCGACAAAAAAGTAAATACATATCGGATCGCTGGCGAACTCATTATAACAAGAACTTCATCAGAACAGTTAATTAGTAGTCTGTGAACCCATTTTACTAATAACTAGTCTTGGTAAATGGAAGGTACGGCTTCCACGCGACGTATAAGGATTAATGCGCGTGGGAGTAACCGACGGTTCGTACCTATAATAGGCTGGAAGCTGTTCAAGCTGTGCCACGTGACGTACGACACCGATCGCTAAACAAAAGTCATCTTTCACGTGATATTGAAATTTATTTTTATATTTGAACCAAATATAATACATGAACTTTATCGTTAAAGGTTATTTAATAATAAAATACATTTACAGTAAAATTTATACTTTCAGATTTGCTTAAATATTTATTGTCAAATACAAACAAAAGAAAATGTGTAACATTTGTTTTGCCCAATGACCAACATATCGATAGCAAGATCAAGGTCGAAGAAAATTCAGTAGGCTCAGTTCGCAATACTGGGTTCTTGAGTATGACATTTGATACTAAATTACAATAAAATATTGGCGAGAAGATTAACCTCTGCTGCATTCACATCTCGCAAGTTCCCAGTTAACAGATAAAAGATATTGCCACTGCTACGTTGGTCTACTTTGCTTATTTATATGAGTTAATAACGTTTTGTGGTATTTCGCTGTGGGTGGAACGCAACTTAGGTAGATAAGATATTAGAAAAACAGGAAGTTAGATCAATTTACAAAATGGGACGTTGCAAATTGTGCGAACCTCGTTTATATAAAATTAAATGTCACGAAGCTCATCGCTTACTTTTGCTACGCCTATCATTGTGGCTTTTTAACCAACCGTTGCATGGTTTCATGTGAGTGCTGCGTACTGTGACAATACAACTGTCACGGAGCTCAAGTAGCGCTCTATAATGATTTACCTACACGTACCCTAATGTTTTCGGCAATTTGCGAGCGGTGCATCAAAGTAAAACAAACGGAAAACAAGAAGTTGAGTGGTAACACGTTCGGCGGCCGCGTGCCATAACGGGCTACATTCGAGCGGTGTATCAACATAAAAAAAAACAGAGGTAAGTCATGTATCATACTGTGAATGAAGGAATGAAGTGTTACTGAACGTAGTTTCACTATTCAAACGTGTGTAGACGCTGTAGTTTGCGCACACAAATAATCGAAGTTAAAATTTTCAAAATTAAGTATCTTAACTTGTACCCTTTCAATACAATCTTGATAATGTAATGTACCTAGGTCCTTAATAACTTAGATAAGCTAATATTGCAAAAGATCAATATGAAATAATAGAAAATTACTCATCTCATATTTTAGGCTCAATAAAATAAGTCAAATGGTAATAGTCTTAGGTTCTACAATAAAGCCACAAAGCACATTATCCATTTGCCGGGTAGTAAATTCAAGCACCATGTCAA
Source organism: Antheraea assamensis (assembly GCA_035772565.1). NCBI lineage: Eukaryota > Metazoa > Arthropoda > Insecta > Lepidoptera > Saturniidae > Antheraea > Antheraea assamensis. The sequence continues at coordinate 3,166,517 of JAQQSE010000067.1, forward strand.
GCAGGTTTTGATGGCGAAAGGCTTTTATATGGTCATTTTATTTTATTTGGTTCATTACATGAAGCAAATCGAATTTCTTGCCAGCTCTTCTAAATGTTATGTTCCAATTGTTTTCCAAAAGGGTGGTCGTGGTTTATGCTTCATTAACGCCTTCCTGAGAAGGCCCTGAGGCCTAAATCAAATAATGTATATTCAATCCAGTTTTTTCGTTCACAACGATTTTTCATTTTAAGATTGTACTTTTTACCTTTGGACGACCACTCTTACTTTTTAATATATATATATATTTCAAAGATATATTTTGCTAATTACGAGGAATATTTTTTGGTTTTGATTCTGATGTAGGTGAAAATTGCGACAAATTTCTGGTTTATTTAAGTTTATTTTCATTTTTTTTATACTTTATAGGTTAGCGTTTGACCGCAATCTCATCTAGTGTTAAATGATGATGTGTTCTAAGATGGTAGTCACGCTAAACTTAGAGGGAAACTGGCTCTCAAATGCAGCTGCTGGAACACACTAACAGGTGCTTGGCGACAGATTTTCAACTTGAGGGTGGTAGCTAGCCAGGCGGATTTAGAAAAAGGTCTACCACCATGCTACGGTTTCAACACGATGTATTGTTATTTGGTTTTACCTTACATAAAAAAAGTATTGTTTGTCATTATTTTCCTATCTTATCGTGTAACTTTGAGCTATACTCGTATACAAATTTTCATGAGTGTAGCTCATCACAAAGTTAGTTAAAATAAACTACAATATTTGAGATTAGACATACAACAAAAGCGAGTCAATAATACGAATACAAAATCAAATAGAAAAATGGATTTAGTTTTTTATAGACCTTATTGTAGATCGAAAAATATTAGATATCTCAGAATAACGCATCGCTAAATCAGACGTCTTGAAATACATTGGAAGAATTTAGTTTTCTCCCTGTGCGTCGAGGGGAGATAGCTGCCCGGTCGATACGGACCCCTCCAACCTACGAGATGTCTGGAAACAGAGGCGTCTTAAGCCCATTCTATAGAATGTACGAAACATAGCATTACAATCCAAAAAGTAATGTGTAGTTACTATTATACATTACTAACATTAACACTTGTGTTGTGTACAGTGACGTCAAAATTAATCACATAATTACTTACTTCGTAAGAACATAGCGTTATCAGAAGTGTTTAAACATTGGCTTTAAATGGCAAACTTGAATTATATGCCAGTCATAAACAAGCAACAAAGCAATGATACTGCTGCATCACTATCTATATGTATAAATAAAATGATCTGCCGTTGTGGGCGCATCACTCAAAAACTACTGAATATGGACTTCGGTAAAATATTTTTAGTTTTGGTTGTTAGACATTTGGTTCTTATCAAAAAAGTATCACGATAGCTTCATTTAATATAAGTTATATATATACAAGTTGTAAGAAACTACGAATTTGATGAACACTACTTGTTCGGTGATTTGTGTTTTATGCCGTGGACAAGGAGAGCAGGCAGTGTGGTGTTTATTTTCTTCCCTTTACAAATAATATAGATTGTTATTGTTAATGCTGCAATGCATGATTTATTTTTATTTAATTATATTATATTTATTTTTATTTAAAAAATACTATAAAAACTGCTACTTATTGAAACACGATTGTAGGTGGTAGAGCTACGCTGAAACTATTACTGGTTTCAGAATGAATGGGTCGGCTCGCCCGGGGTAGTACCTTAGTAGTGCTTGCACTGTTGCGTTTCGTTCGGTCAGTGAGAGCGCCGGAGGCCCACATATATTAAAAGGCCGGCAACGCACTTGCGACTCTCCTGGTGTTGCTAGCGTCTATGGACGGTGGTTATCACTTACCATCAGGTGACCCATCTGTTCGTTTGCCCCCTATAAAATAAAAAAAAAAAAAAACACGATACATTTATCGCTATAGTTCTTCATAAGTCACGTGACCAAAATGGCGTGCTACTATTGGTTAATTTCGCTATGAAGGGTTTTAAAGCACACATGTGCTACTTTAGAGGATTTTAAATACTAAACTTTGTTTATTTTTACACTTTTAGCTGAGTTGTAACAGCAGGAAAAAGGAGTTTCGTTCGTGCAGCGGTCGAGTGCACTCGTGCGCCCGCTCGTACCTCTGACGGTCCGTTCGTTCAGTAACTCGTGCGCAGTTGTCGGATATTTTCGTGACTGTTCGGTAGTATAGTATGTTCGTACGACTATTGTAAATCGACACGCTCTTTTCAAAGCAACGGTGCACCTCTATCAGTGTACCATTTAAACCGCACTTTTTGGTACAAAGCCGTGCACACTGTGTGTAGTGCGTCGAGTCGCCGTGCTTTGTGCTGCGCTTCGTGAGTCGTGCAGCGCGACGTGTGCCGTGCTGCGCGCCGTTCTTCGTGCCGCGCCGTGTGTGCAGATACGAAGAGAAAAGATTTCGCGTCGCGCCTCCCTTTGGCCCGGACACGGATTGTCCATAAAATTTTTAGTTAGGCACACCCCCCTGCCCTTCAGGCAGGGAGGTTAGTCATGTACCCGCGCCTCCACTCGCCCCTCAGGCCCCTCCGGTCCATCCGACCCTAGAAGATGTCGCTCATATCGAGGAACTATTACGGTTCCACATGTTCGTGTCGAAAGAGGACTTTTCATTGGTCTCCGAATATAATAGGGTCCGCAAAGTTTTCCCGCATGATCCTTCCGGCCGTAAGCTACGTTATTTCGCGGAAAATCCGTTTGAGGCTTTCTCTGACCCCGACTCCGATGACGACTCCGTCATGGACCTCAACGCCGCGCCCGCGCATGCCCCCGCGCCACCGATCGCACCCACAGCCGCGCGCGCGCCCGCTACCACGACCGCGACCACGCCCGCCGATGACGACGGTTTTACAACCATCACGTGCCGCGGCAAACGCCCACGTACCGCGAATCCGTCCGACAGCGACTCGGCTGCGGGACTTTCCGTCCCAAAGCAGTAAAATGTAAGTGATGCTCGGGTGCCCCGAGGCTCTCCCGCGCCCTCTGCCTTGACTTCGGCTAAAGCTCCGGCCGCGGAACTCGCGGTCGCGGCTACTGAAGCCATGCTCACTGCCTGCCGTCACCTTTCGTGACAAAGCTCGTTGGGTAGAAATCTCGAAGGACATTAAGTCTAAACAGAGTTACTACACGTCCGCCGTCAACACCGTTGCCGGCATTTCTATTAGAGTCTCGTCCCCCGATTAGCATCGCCAGCTCACGAAATACTTCCGGGAGCGGAAACTCCCTTTCTTCACCCACGCTCTCGAGGGAGGATGAGCGCGTCCTCCGTGTCGTCCATCGCGGTGTTCCCTCAGAGCTCGCCACCGACGACGTCCTCACCTACATGGAGATACAGGATCTCCCAGTCCGTAGTACAGCACTGGATAGTACAACTCTTTTTAGTTCACGATGTTCAAGAAATACTCGTGTTCAACGCGCTCGTCAATAGTACCTCTGAGCTCGGGCTCTTAAACGTGATCTCAGCTTTTCCGGCCGTTGCGACTACGTTACAGCGACTAACCCGCGCCGCACAAAAATAAATTCGCGATAATCATAATATCAGTTCGCAGCCGCGTGTTCACATACATTAGATCGATACTTTAGGAACTCGTACGGTGACTGTATAGTTAAGTTGGCACCGCGCCCATTGTTCTTTATTTTTCGCTCGATGTCCTCTTAAAAGATGCGTGTTTGCGCCCACGCCCGCGACTCTCTCTGCTCACGCCGCCGTGACCGGTGGGTGAAGATACGATCCCGCACACTCGTCGCGTTTTTTTTCTTGTAACAACTCGAGCCTAGGTTTCCCTCCCTCTTCTCCAGGTACACCTGCAACAGCCGCCGCAGGTACGGGGGCACCCCGAAAAAGCGGAGAGCCTCCCGAATCACACCATGCGGCAGGGTGTCGTTGCCGATGTCCAAGGACACCGCCAAGAGTCTCTCACCTTGGCAGGTCGACTCAGTGGCGAGCCTCTTTAGGAGGGTTAGGGCGTCCAAAGTGGACCGCCCTGACCGGAAGCCGAACTGCGCGTCCGACAGGTCCGGCCCAACTTCCTCAAGATGCCGGACGACCCGGGAAACAACGATCCTCTCGAGTGTCTTCCCGGCATCGTCCAACAACACAAGGGGCCGATACGCGGACGTGCAGTCCGGGGGGTGACCCGACTTTGCCATAAGGCAAAACCGCCCCATCTTCCAGGGCTTCGGAAACTGTCCGACCGCGAGACAACGATCAAATAGCTCCCGAAGCCACCCTCCCAAATGGTCCAACGAGAGGGCCAGCACTCGGCCCGGGACCCCATCGGGGCCGGGTGCTCTACGTTTGCTACGGAGGCGCCCGATCGCCCCATTTCCCTTTCCGTAATCGGGGGAGTAGCACCGAGCACCTCCACAGTGAATGCCAAAGGGGGAGGCTTGGGAGGAGGGGCAAGCTCCGGAGAGTCGGGGAACAATGTTCCCACGACCCTCTCAACCACCTCCGGCTGGAGAGTCTCCGTTGTCGGAGGCACCTGGCCACGAAACTTTTTCCGCGAACGAGAGACAAACCTAGGCTCAAGTTGTTACAAGAAAAAAAAAAAAAAAGGTTTGTTCCCTCGTTGCGGAGCCCTCGAGTATGTTAATCGCGCGAATACAGTGACTCACGCTTGTTTTTCATTTACACAGATCACCCCACACACGTGCACACCTAGGTACACATAGTGGTGGGCTGTTTTTTTGCCCTTTTCGGAGTGAAATAGGTCACACAACATAATAGTCAGATGCAAAATACACATATACATTCGTGAAACATGCATGGTCATACATGCACTTTTTATGAATTCATATGTGTATGAAATGGATAGATTTTTTTAGGTGGGGAAATCCCTTATGGATACCCATCCTCCTGGGGGAGAGAGTGGGTTATGTCCGACTCGCACGGACTAAAACCCCACGGTGTACCGGCCACCACTTTAAGTTGGGGCGGCATGGGACCGTGCTGAGCTATCTCCATGCCGCCCCCAGCGGTCAACCGGCGGAAGATGGCCGCCGGGCTCCGTCCTTATAGTGCTACACGACCAGCTACCTCCCCTCGTCCGCCGAACCTGTGCAATGCGGAGATGGGCCCCCTGGCCCATCCCCTCAGGTCCGACTACGGAGGTGGAAGAAGGCGAACATATAGCCGCCTCCTTCCACCGGCCCTCCTTTGGCGGAGAGGGCCGCTGAGAGAGTCCACCTCTCGGGCCCTCTCCGCCGCCTCCTTCTGCGAGATGACCTCCTCGCAGAAGGAGACCATCACCGTCTAGGCGTCTTCGCTGCCCACCGCCGCAGCCAGAATGGGGCGCTGTCCGTCACACGCAGCATACTCAGACAGACGAGGAGTGAGGAGGATTTCAGCGGTTTTTTTAAACTATACGACTCATATATTGAACTAGCTTTTCACGATATCGCTCGCTTTAATAATGATTTAAGTTATCCTTTGAGAAAATTACTTTTTTTCTGTATGGAAGGTACTGGATATCCTTTTCTATATCACTGATAACGTATATGTAAAATTTCTCGAGAATTGGTTAACTAGTTAAAACGTAAACAACAAACAAACTCGCTTTCGCATTTATAATATTAGTAAAAATAGCTATTACTATAGAATTATCACATAAAGGTAAATGTTACAAAGTCAAGATTTGTAAAAGTGCTAAATGTAAAAACATGATGCTTTAAAGCTGAACACGTCCTATTGCTAATATAGAAAAATGTTGATAACAAGTGTATTTTAGCGAATCAACTTATAAAATGATGTAGTAGCGACACACTATGATGGCCTTTTTGACAGATTACAATAGTGACTTGAAATATTGATTTATTTTCGTAAAGCATATAATCAAATGCGGTTTTGTTTTGTATTAAGCATTGTCGCAAATTTAACTGAGGTGACAGTTGTACTCGCTAGCGCTCCTACCTATATACTTAAGTCTGACCATAAATACTGTTACAATTAAAAATAAACAAAATATTACATTTGAATTTGGAATCTGTCATTTTGATATGATTGTTCATTGGGTTTTCTCATTTTGGCGCCAATATATTGTACAATATTTTACGATATTAAAATGGAGTGGGGTGATAAATAGAACCCAATCGCTGTAATTGCATTACACAAAGTAGCTATGGTGCCAAATTTAATTTTTAAAACTCTCCATACGCTTAGTATTAGTAAAATGTTTGTGTACCGGGCGATTAATAGGTACAATGAGACCTCCTCTGTTTATGACAAAAAAGATCTGGCCGTCCACGTAGTGTTCGTACGAAAAAGGTGATCAAGAATTCGAAGAAATCCTGTCCGAAAGCAAAAGATTGTATCTCGGGAGATGAAGATAGCACCTAGAACTATGTAGCGTATTTCAAAAGATGACTTAAGACTTGCAGCTTATAAGAGACATACTGGTCATTTCTTAACTGATAATTTAAAAAATAATAGGGTGGTAAAATCGAAACAACTCCTGAAGCGGTATTAATAAGAATTTTTTTACAATTGAGCAACATTTTAACAAACAAAATGACCGTATTCTCAATTAGTCGAAAGAGTGCAACGTGGGCACTATCCGACTTCAGTGATGGTTTGGTGGGGTATTAGCTACGAAGGAGTGACTGAGCCATACTTTTGTGAAAAAGGTATCAAAACATCGGCACAAGCGTATCAAGATACCACTCTTGAGAAGGTAGTGCGTCCCCTTAACAACACCATGTTCAATAATCAAAACTGGTCCTTCTAGCAAGACTCGGCGCCGGATCATAAAGCTCGGTCTACGCAGTCTTGGTTGGAAATAAACATTTCGAACTTCATCAGAGCTGAACACTGGTTGTCGTTTAGTCCCGATCTTAATCCGCTGGATTATGATTAATGGTCAGCTTTAGAGATTACGGCTTGCTCTAAACTCCATGATAATTTGAAGTCCCTAAAACAATCCGTACGATTGGCAGTGAAGAATGTTCCTATGGGAAGAGTGCGTGCTTCTATTGATAACTGGCCTCAACGTTTAAAGGTCTGTATTGCAGCCAAAAGAGACCACTTCGAATAAGCTTTTTATATTTTAAATTGTTTTATATTTATGTATTAAACTAACGCACTGTAAAAGTAATAAATGTCATGTGCAATAGAAATTTTTATTTTTTGTTTGTTTCAGACTTTATGGCGAGACTAGGTATAATCGTATTTAAGATATAGATATATATTAGATTACTTCGAATTTTGAAGAGTACAAATACCGAATTGTGCCGTGAATAGACCAGGTACACTAATACATATAATCTATTAAGGATTCTGGGAAACGACGCTGTTTTTTTGTGAGTAAATACGTGAAGAGATTTGTTCGCTGGACCATATTGTATAGTTAGATAGATATAAGGTATACAGTTATACATGTAATGTACTAAATTAATTTTGTGTCCTAAGATTATACATTTGATAAATTGCACGTCCCTATTGATAACAGAGAACAGCAATTTGCTTCTTCAAACGTAATTATTTATTTATACGAAACTTCATGAGCGGACAAACGTCAAAGCAGCCATCACGGCGTGCCGCTATTCCAGTAAATAAATATGTAATATTACAATAAATATATTCACTAAGTTTGTTCGAGCACTTTAGTGACATACGATATTTTATTTGCAAACGATTAGAGCCCCAATCTAGAGTTTATCTTGTCGGTAAACAAATGAATGTAAATATGACGACGTTGGTTATATCTAGAATCAACTTTGCTAACTTATGATAAAATTCTAAAAATGGACTGCGTATTCTAGATAAAAACAATGTTGAATGTCGTGTACTACATAATAAGCTACGCATACTACTGTACAAATGTATATCTATAAATAAAAATCTATTGTAATAATAAAATAAACGTAATAATAAAATTGAACAGAGGTAAATGGAAATCAGGTAAAATAGTTTATGGGTTTAAGTGCTAAGTGCCCTTGCGATAAACACATCTGAACAAAACTTTTATCATCTGCTTCAAAAATGCACTAGATTTAGTTCGAAGATACAAGGGCATATAATATTTTGTAAAAATTTCCTATATGTCCTTTCGATCTTTTGGCCTTGATAGTAGAGCCTTCTCTACAGACTCCTTAGTCTGCTATCAAATAGTTTGATAAATTTGTAAGGCATGTGATCATTAATCTCAGGGCATTTTTAATGGATTTTGAAATTACCAAAACTCTCTAACTTGTACCTAAATCATGACCGACGAATCTTTTATTATCTAATGCTCATGCAACGCGTTAAGAGGAAGAAATTGCGACTACCTCTCCCTCCCATTATATTGCTAATTGCGAATATATTGATGTGAAAACAGAAAGTGCTAAGAGCATTTTATAATGAAAAAAAAAATCATTTGTGGCGCGCACAGGCTTGTTAAATATTTTCAGAGACGCACTTCTAACGTCTTATTTAAATCTTCTCATGTGATAAATTCAAGGTAAATATTTTGATATCCAAAAATAGTTATAACAAAGAACACGGTAATAAATCTTGTATGAAGCGAAAGAGTTTAAAAATAATTTGCCCTAAAAATGTCGAATATTTACCTGTGATAAATGACTTTGGCTCGTTACGAATCGTTAAGTCAGCAATAAATTGAAACCGAGTATACGCAGGTAATTGTAAAGAAAATTTTACAAATAAAAAATACCTTCTACTAAATATAACAGAATATATACGCTGTGTTTTAAAGAATATTCTTATAGGTAAGGTAAAGAAAAAAAAATTATAAAAAATTACTTGGACGTTACGTTTCGGATAATAAGTAATAATCTAAAAAGTATAGTGTTCAAAGCCAAATTAAAAGTAGTTTCATATGAAACTTTAATGATTTACGCTACGTGATAGCTGATTGTATATAGATAGATAAGACATTAAACATTATTATTGAAAAAAGCAATTTTTCATAATAATAATCTAAAAAGGAATTGCAATATTTTCTTTTATCGGAACGTGCGATAATTGTGGTCAATTGAGCAGCAATTTTGGTACCGAAACAAAAAAAAGGTGCACGCGTTTTTTTTTAGTTCTCTGCAATTATAGTAGATTATCAGTGTTTTACAACAGATATCATGACGAGGTACTATTTGTTGTATGCTACAATCTTTTACTTATGTATTTACCAGTTGCTATAACTGCATTTTTTCTTTGTATTTCCTGGAAAAATCTTACAAATGGTAACAAATAAGTAGACTTCTATCCACTGTGTTATATTCTACGCTATTTTAAGACGAAACGTGATATATTGTGGCCCAGATAATCTCAATTTTGAGTATTTTGCTTTAATGTTTTTCTAATAATGTATCTACTATTAATAAAAAAATAACGGGAACAAACGAGATATCGGCAATCTATCGCCAGACATCGCTGTCAAGGGGGCCTACGTAAATATATCTTCTTCGTCTCTCGGTTTAAGTACCTAATGGTATGAGAAAGAGGAAATAGACTAGCCTATTTCAGCAGTTCCACAGAAGGCGAAGATATTGTGAACTTTTTCTTCGAGCCAAGATGGAGGTTACTCAGGTTACCGTAACAAATATATCTACTTCATCTCTCGATTTAAGTAGCTGATGGTATGAGAAATAAGTAATACTCTGATGTGTTCTACAATTTCACAGTAACAAAGGTGATTGTTATAATGTAAGTCAGAAGTATTATATAAATATACTAGCGGCCCGCTCCGGCTTCGCACGGGTATAAAATATATAGCCTATGTCATTCTCTGCAAAAATGACTAAAATCGATCCAGTAGTTTTGATTTATTCATTACTGCCTGTGACCCGCACACGTTAAATTTAGAGTAAAACAACTCCTCTTTCCCTATACCATGAGGATTTCCTGCTATCTTTTTTTTAACCACGTTTTTATTAAGTATTGTTATTTTGCTCGATAGAGAGCTCCGATAATAAATGCTACGTCCCGCAATTTATAAATCTGTAATATCATTGAAAATATTCATTGAAATCATATGCTGTAATGCTGTAAAGGGTTATATAGATCTATATTAAATCAACAACGCATTTAAGGTATTTAATTGGATAAGAATTAATGCTGTATTGGTTAAAATCGCTTCGAAAATTAGCCATTATTTGTCAATACTTACAATACGTACAATACTTAGTACATTATTTTAATAAATCTCGTAGGGTTCAACCTGCGTTTGTTACAATGTAAGCGGAAAAAATTTAATTATTTACGACATCACATTAGAAACCTCAAAAATATCAGTATTTCTCCACCATTTAATGGATGTTATTATACGTATAAACCTTCCTCTTCAATCACTCTATCTATTAAAAAAAACGGCATCAAAATCCGTTGCGTAGTTTTAAAGATTTAAGCATACATAGGGATATAAGGACAGAGAAAGCGACTATGTAGTGATGACGATAGTTTGTATACACTCGTGATTTGAGACATTGTAATAAAGTGATTTACATACAAGCTGCATTATTTTTATCTGCGATCTTATTATGCAAATAAGATTAGAAAACCTCCCATAACACAGAATACGTCAATTATGAGCTCTTTTGTTCGAGCTAAGATGGCGGTTATCATAAAATTATGATTTTAAACCTTTAATGCAAATCAAGAATGGTAGGCATTTAAAAAAATCATCGTCGTTGTGTTACTGTAGGTTACATAGTATATAGTTTTGAAATCGATTCCGATAATCGAAAACTGGGCTGAGCGTACCAGGGTTTCGTTTAAATAATTCGTCTAACTAAAAGGCAAATATCATTTTTTTTACACTTTCACGCCTCAACTACTCAACCGATTCTCATGGAATTTTGCATACACGTTGTCCAGGCTACAGAAGAGGACATCTAGAAAAATACTATTCTCGTGAGATGAAACAAACATACACGTACACGAGCGAAACCGCGAGCAAAACTAATCACATTATACATTTCTTTCGTTTCACGCATTTCTCAAAAAAAAATTGAGATTCCCACTTCTGAAACTTGATCGGTTTTTGTAGTTTTACTTTAACATAATCACACCAAGTTATTTTAGTATCCCCTTTCATTATTATTCATTATTACATACAGATACATATTCTGTGATAACATTAACCTATTTGCGGGTCAAATGATACCAGTCTTTTATAAATTCCCTTTTCTGAGAACGAAATCCTTATACGGTTTATTTGTAGCTATAAAGACAGAATTGCGTTCGCGGAATTGTAATAATCAAAAAATACAAAATGAATATTCTCTCGACGTATCCGCTTAATTTTTACTTATTCTCTAAAATCCTTCTCCGGCAAGAATTCGTACATGTCTATATCGACATCAAAAACCGACGGAACGTTCGGCGCCACCGAACCGATCAGAATGATTAAGTATATCCATCTCAATTTCAATGCGATACAACCGGACGGAGTGTATACAAATAAACACACAATAAAACACACGAGTTTTACGTTACCACAGTTGTAAATCTGCTTACACCGCTCTCCGAGTCCACGTTATGCTTTCTGTTTCGTTTACAAGTATACATTTGCGGCGATTTATCTCCGCAGAATTAAATGAACCGATGAGTTTTGCATTTGATTGATTTGTTGATATAATTAATATTAGCATCGGAACGAATGGAAGCAATTGCGAATCAAAACAAAGAAAATCCAAATAGCGTATCGTTCCTTCTTTTTTCACCAAGTCATTTTTCTACGTGACGGAAAGGGACAAATATTCATGGTCTACGCAGTGTTTGTTATAAATCTTGAGAGGTTATTTTTATTTGAATGCGCTAATATGTGTAACTATCAGTCACATTTGAAAAATTATTCCTTTAATTTATAGCTGATTTATTGACGATGGTTGTAGGTTGCTAACATCACGCTCTGACCATTACCAGTGAAGTAGTTATCATACAAAATGTAGGATAGAAAGTACACTACACTACATTAAACGAAACGAAAGTAATAGTACGAATGAGTTTAGCGGAACGGCGTAGGAGTATCGGGGACGGATCGTGAGTTAGCCGCCCGACGAAAACGGATAATTACCGAGAATGGCCGAACTGTGAATGCCTATGTCAGCATGGGCACCCTATGCAACACGCAACAGTTGTCATTTATATGTAATTTATTTAATTTACCTTAAGCTAAACTAACTCTATTAACATTAAATAATTTTTTTTTCAACTAGAAGCAAGCGAAACCGTTTTATGCATCTAGTCTTGAGCTACAATATTGCAATTTAATATTCATTTTAATTTAGTAATAATGTAATTCGCTACTTATAACATTGTTATGTTATTTCACATAATTAAATACACTTATTAAAGTAATTTCCACTTATCTGTTAGTATTCAGAAAACACTTTTTTATGGAACTACTTCACACTTACAGTCCTCGATATACTTTTTGGTCGCTCCGAAGATAGTTGCGCAGAACACAAATTTAGGTATAAATACGTATTATATTACATTATGTATATATGTAACATATAGACAGACAACTTAAGGATAAACAAATGCAAATTTTAGATTCCTATAGTAGTATTTTACTTTTGTAGTATTAAGCTCTTGACTATATTACGTGCAAGCCTGAATTTAATTAGCCATATTCAGAGCGGCCAAAAAGATTGCCAAAGACTATAATATATAGAACAGAAGTAATAGTTCTGAAAACTGATTTGTTTTAACTACTTTATTTCTAATTACAATGAATTATGGTACCGTTTACTCCTATCATAAATAAGTATATAGTTTTTGTTCTATTATTGAATTCAACGGCTCTAGGTTACATAATAGAAATCATAGCAGTGAAGTAGTCTCTGGCTCAGTATTTTTTGAAAGAGGAAAATTTAAATAATTCTTCTGTTCTTACCCTTATCCCATCTAAGTAGGGTCGGCAGAGCATGTTTTAATGTTCCACTTTCCCCCGTCAGGGGTCATCTCAGTATTCACACTTTTTATACACATATCATTTTTCACACAATCTATCCATACCTCTTTACCAAATCATAATCCTTATTTCAACGAATAATATAAATACAAATGTGTCTTTGTTTGTTACGTTTTCAAGCCTTAACTAAAGAATTAAAATTTCGCATACATCTTGCCACGGATATAGAAAAGGGTTTTAGGTCTTAGGGTACCTTTTCTTATGTAAAAAAGTACTATACTCGAAGTATATGCGAAATCTATATTAACTCAATCAAAGCCGCGAGCTGACGCTAGTAATATATAAATACAAATAGCTAAATGATATACTTGGTTGCTTTCTTTAATAACTCTGGGAATATTGAACCCTCCCGATGGGTAAGAATGAAAAGGTTTGATTGCCCCTCCAAACACAAAGGATCGGATACATAGGGTCCTCGATTGTTAAGGACCCGCGTCTGTTGAGGGCTAAGGGCTAAGAGAACCCTTCTACTTAGATGATGGGAGCGTTGAGCTAGACTCGCTAGGGCGAACACGTATAGGCATTATTCAGAAGAGATGATATCAACAAAAGTTCATTTAATATCAACTCTATAATAAGATTTAAATATATGAAATTCTCTTGTCCCAAGACGGGTTGATCAATTTCGATGAATTTTATTGACGTAATCTAATTAAAAAATCGAATTAAAACGGTTTTTATTTAGGTATAGTTAGATCCGATAGGTGGCGCTGTTGACAAGATCTAGATTTTTATTATTTCTCCGATTAACATCTTCATGACGATTTCTTTATTAAAATTATATAATTCAAACTATTTAGCGTCCCATAATTTATCAATGTGTTAATTATTACATTTATGACATGTATATATGTGGACTGGCAGGATCCATAAGACATTTATAATTTTCTTGTCCGTTCACTTTCTTTTGCAATACTTAAGTCTATTACAGAGTGGCATTAATTAAACTGTACTTCAGCTTTTGCCCACAATGTTTATATATGAATGATACTGTATGTAATTTTTTGTACACCTGACATCATGTATGGAAAATTTCATGGCGTTTAGCTGAGAAGTTAAAGCGTGAAAGCGTAACAAACAAACAAAACTCACAATTGTATTTATAATATTAGTTGCTGAAGAGATGATGGCTCAGTTGATAGCGTGTTCGGACACCACATCGATCAACGTAGGATCAAATCCTGGCAAGTGAGTCGGAGCTTTCGGTAAAGGAAAACATCGTGATGAAACCATAGCATGATGGTAAATCTTTGTGTAAGTCCACCGGCGTAGCTACCACTCTCGAGTTGAAAACTATACCACCTAGCAACTTTGCGGGCGTATTGCGGCATCTGGACTTGAGATGCAGTCTCCTCTAGGCTTAACGTATTTACCATCTTAGACCATGTTATCTTTTAACATCAGATGGGATTGTTGTCAAACGCTAAAACCTATAAAGTATAAAGAAAATATAGTTTGGGAGTTAGAATTTAGCATCAGAAGATATTAAGACATTTTGGATAAATATTAAAGAAATATTTTGTGTTCAGAAATTATAGCAAACATTACCTTACACAGCACCCTACTTTAAACTCACTTCATTTGTACAAAGCATTTATAAGTAAAAAATTATCCAACTTCACGGCGAAATAGACGTCGTTTGAATCATTTCCTTCCGACTCCTTCAAAAGGAAATTGCACTGCAGAGATTTCTCGATAAGAACTCTGCGTTTTATTGTGTGCGGTTAGAAGCCGGAACTCGTCAAATAAAAAAGAATTAGGCGGTATTAAAGTCATTTGCTTGAACATTGCCCACCTGTAGCCGATGCTTATTTACTTTATTTTATGGCGGCCATACCATACGCTTTAGGTCACGGTCGTAGACTAAGCGCTTAGTTCTGCGCGCTGTATTTTAATTTCAGTTTCAACTGCTGTTGGTTAGTTTGAAGTAGCCATTATAATATGCTCTTAAATTACATCGTAATAAAATTGTAATTGTAATAAAATATCAAATCTAAATTTCAAACAGATTTTGTTTTTACTAATAAGCCATTGCAAAATGCCTCCCTCGAAAGGAAAAACAATTTGCAGCCTTTTAATATATAATTTAAATAAACCATTATAAATTAAAACCAAAATGATTTTTTGTTTGTAATGTTCAAAAAATACTCAAAACACTTTCCCTTACAAGAAATTATATTTTTAGAACAGTAAACAGGGACCGTATTTTATTTGCAAAATCTAAATTAATGAGGTCGAAGCCGCGATCAAAAAGAAAAGAAATAAAATAAAATAATCTGTTTAGAAAAAAAATAGTAGAATTTAATTTAGAATTTCTATATTCAGCATGAATTTATTAATCATGTACCTTTTTACGGCCTCACAGTGAAAATGCCACCACTAAATTTTGACGCTCAGGACAAATGTATGGTATACATTTCCATGAACCTGATACTGCTTGCAATAGGCATTTGAGGTATTTCTATCACTGGTAAACTAATAAGTAACTATTTAGGATCTTAAAATTTATTAAAATAGTTAAATAATCTGTTGGAAAGTAACTATAATTACGACGATATTAACTAATTACCATAGTGACCGTCGAGACAAAAGGATCTGTGGTTAATAAATATTTCTATTTACTGATGAATATAAACTGGTCAATTCCTTTCCTTTACACTACAATTATATCTTTTATATATGCTATGGAAATGATATCTATTTTAATATTTTTTTTTACATTCAAATATTTTTGTTATCACTGCTTTTTCACAGGTGATAAAAACGAGTTACTTTAATTCATTTACTTATTTATTCTGGCCTAACAGCAGAAAGCAAATTAATTATACACAATATGCACATTAACAATAATAACTTACAGAACTCAATTTGCCTTCTTATTAAAGTTGGCACAACATTTTACAAAATTATAGAAAAATCAAAAACAAAAATAAATAATGAAAGATACATCAATACAATCAGTATATTATAAACATTATATATTGTTTAGTGTGCAATTATATATATATATTAATATATATATATATATATTATTTATATCATCAAACAATTATTGCCATCACATTCTTACTTATTTTTCAATAAAATATGTCCAGATCCCTGGAGTTATTATTATATCCTCTGCACATTCTGTATAATAGATTACAATAAGATACATTATTTGAGCAATATATAATTTGGAAGATATTGAAAGTTGACTTAACAACTCTGCTGTTGTGTATTTGGCGTTGATTATTTCATGTAGGATGAAATAAGAATTAATGCTTTGCCTGGATGACAGTCTTTTGACCCCAAAGTGATTTGAAAGAAACAGAAAGTGAAAGATTATAACAGCAAACTCATTCATAAAATATGAAAAATAGCAGTGATTCGAGTGGTGTTTCACATGTTTGTTACTAATATTAGTAAGTTAAAAATTTTGTATGTGTAAATACACTAAAATCAGAAACCAACAGACTGATACTGATAAAACTTTTTACGTTAGATATTACTTTATATTGTCCGTTTGTTAAAGAATATTATAAACTAAATATTGCTACATGCTGTGATTCAATAAAGTGAAGTAACAATTCGCTGCATATAAACCGTTGAACTAAAAACCGATTTCAAAATGTGACTCTTATATTATTAATCAGACAGATTTTACTTTAATCAAACAAAGCGAAGCAAAGTTTTGCATTTAAGTAAATTAAAGGATTCTTCAAATAGCTGTATCGCTTAAATTTAACTTTCAATGCTACGACAGCACCCAATCTGAAGTGGTCTAATAAATCATCATAAGAATGTAAGAAGCACTTGAAAATGAAATTGTTAACACAGTCTGTCATCATATTTATATATTGCCAATAGGTTTGATACATTAAATATTTATACACAATAAATATACGAGCATTATCTGTTTGTATTTTTTACTAAGATATTTCGATATATATCTATCATCTGACATGAATATTAATAACTTTACCCTCGGTTCCGGTCACGTAGAGGTTTATGCATGAAAAAATAAAGTGACTAAGCCATTTACGATTAGGGTATATTCAATTATCCACCATAAATCATCACAAAGTTTCACCACGTTAACGTATACAAATGGTGAAAATAATTAACCTTGGCAAAAATGAAATAAACCAATATTAATGGACATTGCTAGAAACAATATAGTGTAACTCGCTTCAAATTACAGGTTACCTTCCATAATGTAGTGTTAAGCTAACTACATAGCTCGCAGATTGGATTCTTGCTAGGGCCCATTCATACTCGCCATCACAAATGTTAAAGTGGCCACGTCACTCTTTTTTATGTATTATAAAGTATATGCAAAAACATCACATAATGGACGAAATTCAACCGTAATGCTTTGAATTTTCAAGGTTCAATATTGAATAATAAAAACGAAAATTTTGCGATTTTCCCTTGATAAAACACAAAAAGTTCAACAAAATAAAAAAAAGAAAATCAATTAAGAAACAGTGGTGAGAGATTTTCTTTACTGTTTCCCTCTAACTATTTATATATTGATAATACGGCTACTTGATTCATGTTAAATAATTCGATATACTTGTTACGACATTATTACATTATAAAATCACGTGGTTTTCCGCGTCTGTCTGTTTGCTTAGTTCTACAAAAACACGCAACGGATCTTGACACAGTTTTCTCAATCGTATAAAGAATTTCTTTTGGGAGGATTGTATGTACAACACATATAAATATATCATCAATATAGTAATATACTATATATATATATATATATATATATATATATATATATATATATATAGTTTATCTCATTAAATACTTTAATCACTTTGCGGATTTTTAGTACATCGAAATTATATTCAACTATATATAATTTTAATGAATACGTTTCTTAGAAGATAACAAGGTATAAAATTAAGCGTAACAAAAAAACAATCTTTCTGTAAAAGATCTTAAGTAGTTTATATACTGATAAACTGTAAAAATCAAAGTGCGAAGGGTCGAAATTATTTAGACACGCATGACAGACACCACATTATTACAATAAATACTATACATCAAAAATACCTTAGCCACACTACGCTTCACCCAAAAAAAAGTTACGAATAGGTAATCTCGCCTACGAAATGAATTATGACATTTCTGTGAAATACAAATTCATTATCTATATTCCTAGTGTAGGAGTGTTAAGTACCTTCTCTGTTTTTCAATCGATTATCTTTTTTTTGTTTAATAGATTTTAAGGAGCTTTAGTGTTATCTTTAAAAAAACTGGAAACATTTCGTTTTTTTATATCATCGACAACCCGGAAGTATCAATTTATAAATCTCTATTCCTCGTACTTTACGATCCTTGCGTTTAATAATCTACAATTTTTGTACACGTTTTATCAAAACAACCTCATTAATACTGAAACTTCCAAAAGTAATTAATTATAGACGAATTCCGACCACTGGACGATCGTTAGTTGCAATTGAATGTAAAAAAAAGAAATATTTACAATAAACGTTTTCATTCTGGATGCGATATTTGAAAGAGCGTACGTTCATAGCGGTCAAGGTAATTCGACACTAAAAACAATGAACAGTAAAAACAAAGATATAAAAATTATTTTAGCTATACAACTCACCATCGAGACAAAAATACCCGTCACATTTTTTTAATAATAGCTAATTATTTAATTTATCACCAGTTAACTATACTAGTTTATAACTTGTTATATGAATTACGCTATTGCATTATTTTACAACAATTATTGTTGCAAATTGTTGTCAATTATTCTGCTCTTCGGTAATATACTGTTTTATGTCGTATTACAATTAGTAACAATGATACGATAATGATAGGAGTATTGGTTGTTCGTATAGAAATAAATTTAAACAACGTGCAATTTTCTCCCTCCCTTTCGAACCAATTGATTGTAGTATAGTGCTCGCTTTGTCATTGTTAATAACAACGGACAACAGATAATCATCAACAGAAATATTACTTCTTCGGTAATCTGCTATCCATGACGTTGAATGAGGTTGTGTTATTTTTTGTTGTAATAACGACACCAATAACATAGTCATCTATGTATGTGGTCTATAAACAGAGAAAGTTAAACAAATATGTGTATATTTAGGCGAAGATAAAAGAGTCCAGTACTTTTTTCTTCTCCGTTTGTCAACCGATTTTGTTTTTTCTATTCTATTACATAAATATTGAGGAGTTTTAGAGTTATCAATAAAAATAAATTGGAAATATGTAGTTTTTTTCCTTTACCATTGACATGACTAGTCGAAGTTTTTATTTATAACACTTTTCATAGTAATTCAAGCTCCTTACGTATACAATCTACAATATTTATACAATACTAAATACAGATTTTACAATATAGAAAAAAAATACAGATAATAATATCTATGTATTAACTAACATGTGGGAAAAAAATTATAACGCTTTATTATGGTCGAAGCTTGACCTTACATTGCCACATATTATTCTAATTATTCTAAAATTTAATTTATTATTCTCACTTACCTATAGCATAGCAGTCTCTTAGTATTCATTCAAAAATGTTCGACGTAAAAATTCCAAGGTGAGACGCGTATAAAGCTCACGTATAATTACATACATAATTACCAGGTTATAGCCGGACATATGGTTTACTTCAAACGGTTGTAAGCGAATTTATATTAGAACCCGACACACATTGTTACACGGTCAAATCTCCAACAATACCTATTGTTCCTTCGAACTGAACGTGTAAAATTTATTTAATTTTTCGTCTAAGAAACTTCAACTAGTGCGACATTATATACCTAAGTAGCTTCCCGCCCCAACTTCGCACGGGTCAATAGTCTTTATAATTTTGAAGATCTTCCTATTGTCTTTTATCTCAGTCACACAATTATTTTTATATGAATATTTTTAACCGAATTTTTCCAATTTTCTGTATGTTTCAAACATTTTCTTACATACAAGTGTAACAGACCTAATTTGGCATCTTATGAAAAATTAAATTGAATTAATACAACTAATTCCATGTAGCTACAACTATAATGAGTTATTTTTTTATAAAAAATAATTATTTGAAATTTTGTCAGATATTAATAGTTGCTATAGCTTAACTAGCGCCGACTTTGGAAACATTTGTAAAACAGGGTAAATAAAAGAATTAAGGGAAAATAAATATTTTAATATAGTATGTATTAACAGTCATTGTAAATTAAATAATAATAATAGTCAGGAAAAATCCTGATGTAAATACTGAGCATTTGTAAAATCATAAACAAAAATGGAGATTTTCTATTATCTGTATTTTGTGTAAAATAAATGACGAAAATACACATTGAAACTAGCTGTACCCGCAGCTCTGCTCGAGTGAATCTTTTATTATTAACTAAAGGAAATTTCTACAAATCGTGAATGAAAAAAAAATCTGATCTATAAATAAATTGTAATCTATTTATGAATAACCAGACTATACCTTTTCCTCATATGCTTAGCAACTGCTTTTTTTGTTTTTGAAGTTATACTTCTTTTGGTGCTTGTGAAAAATTATAAAAGTGAATTTTTACGATGAAGCGCATACTGAAATCTGAAAGCGACACCATGAAGTTGGTTGGTAATTGCCTGTCAAGTTTTCGTGAGAGCAGATAACTATATTCAATATAGATTTAAAATATATATTAATGTACAACACGTGTTTTATATGAATGGATTAAAAAAATATATATGCATACATAAACATATATACGTATATAGATTATATACATGTATATTTGTGTGTGATTTTAAATTATATACGGTGGGGAATGGTAATTTATTGCGAGTACTAGTGATAAATGTGGGTGATAGGGTAGAAGTGATAAAAAATAGGTTTTGCCATTTGAAAAAAAAAAACAAATTAAATTTAGATAATAATATATTAAAATTGGCACACAAAGAAAAGACTACATAGCCTTTTTATGGTCGAAGTTCGACAACTAGTACTAATAAGTGACCAATTCTTGTTAACATATATAAATAACGAAGCCCGCTGCTCTGCTCGCGTGAAGCACAAAATGTAATTACGTTTTTCAATTATTACATAGTTAAGTTACAGCAGTAAATTTAAACCATGAATCATTAACAAGTCGAAATACATATGTGATACAAATCTTTGACAAACTTAGAAAATTAATGAATTTCGATCCGATCTCGACAACTAAATAATCCATTTTGGATATAGAGTTGCTATTAACATCTTTAATTATCATCATGGCTGATCACAACAGTATATCATCATCATAAGCAGCCCATAAGAGAGCCACTGCTGGGCTATACACCTCGTCCCGAAGAAAGGTATGGGCATAATCACGACACCCTTCCACGACGTATTGGCGTATTTCAAACTCTGATATATACACCATTCTAAATTTTTCCCACATACTGTGGTGGTACTACAAGGGTTCAGGTTTCCTCACGATGTTTTCCTTCAGCGTCAGCCGATAGTGTTACCAAATTAAATGTACGCGAATTCCGATAAATTCGTAGGTTCGTCCTACAAGGGATGGAACCTGCGGAGATCGGATTGATATTCCACTGGTCAAACCAATATACCACCACGCTATGTAGTACATGTTTTAGGCTATATATATTTATACCAGAACCTAAATAAATAACTTTATATATAACTTGTTACAGAAAAGAAATCATGGAGCTAGCGCGAACCGAATCAACATGGACATTTAAAAACAAACAAACGAAAAAACACAAAATCAAATTGAAGTGTCTTCGTATATCTTTAACCATCGTAAAAATGAATAACAGTGAAATAATATAATCTATTATAAAATTTAAAAAATGCCATAGAATCTAACGTTAAAGTGAAGTTTATAATGAACACGGAATGATGGATAAACAGGCGCTGTGATGGGGTGTGGACAGAGTAAAATTAATCTTTATCCGAGGAGGAACAAAAATGGCGGAAAAGGGAACAGTGCCAAAAAGTCAGGTAAAAGACTTTTTTTTTAATTCTATTTTTGTCTTCATTTGGTTTATGTGGGTTAATCCAAATATTATATCCAATGTTTGGCCGACTCTGCAACGGATTATTTTTTCGAGTGTATGATTGCTCAAAGCTTTCTTACTTTATGAGTGTATGTATGTATATCTATGTATGGCACACTTTGTAGCCTGAACGCCTTAACATATTTCAACATATGACGTATCCTTATATTGGTGTTAATCTCAGGATTGTAAATCTGTAAACTTAAATCGTTTGATAACTTAGTTTTCAAACATTTATTTTAAATACTACAATTTGTATATATAACATAACACCAAGGAAAAGCTTATGTGTTAATAAATTTAAATGATGTGAAATATGTATGAATACACTTTGTAATTTTTTTACGGAATGAAGAAGGTACTAAGAAAAACATTTTAGAATTAATAAGGAACATATTAGGGTGGATTTCTGCAAAGTACGAAATAATTGGGGAAAATACGGAAAAAGCAAACTTTCTCTAATCATTTGGTAAGGCTGCTTTATTCCCATTCGTCTACGGAACAGTATTTAGAATTAGAATTGAGGTATTTCGCTAGAGAGAAGCGATGACAAAAGTGTCTTAGAAACGGCTTTGAATTTGCAAATTCAGATAACTAAATCATAGCATGACGACGACAGCGCTATATCTATATACAATGTATTAAAATAATCCTATAAATAAGTCGATAGAGAAGAGTGCACACTTTAGTTTAAGTTATATGTGCTACGTAATCCGAATATGCCATTGGAAAGTCAATATTTAATCGTTTCTACTATCATTTTGATTTTGCAATATGTGTAACTACCAGCTACCCGCGGTTTTATTTATTTGTATAATTATATGTATATTGTATAAATACACTTATATTATAAATGATGCCAAAAAGAAATTACCTTCGTGTAACTCTAAGGACTGTAGCATTAATGTGAATGTTTGCGGCGTCTGCGTACATTTAAACTACACGCGCCCTCGCAATCAACCTTTGGGGTTTCGATTGAAAACACCGTTTAAATATATAAAGTTTATTATAACTGCACAAGTTAATCGTTATAAACACACACAGAGTAATATATTATCACATGAATTATATACAATGTAGTTTACTCAGTCGCGCACACAGAATGAATAATATCTAAATATGGTTCTCCTAACGGAGATCGTTCAGGTAGTTGTCCTTTGTCTCTCCCCAAGCGACGCCTCTTTTGTGGCGTCCCTTTTCGGGGTTGCGGACGTACAAAAATGTTTCGTCAAGAAACGCTACACCACCCCCCTACGGAGAAGGAAAAACCACATAGCGAGAAAAAAAGGAATTAAAGGTCGAAAGGTTTCGAAAAATGAACTCGACGACCGGACCTGGTTGTATAGTTAGCTTCGTGTGCAGGTGCAGCAGGCGATGAAGGTACAGAAGGAACAGGTGGGATGACTTTGTTGAGATGCGATGGACAGTCCTCGATAAAGGCAGGCTTGAGTCTGTCTACACTGACCGTCATCCGTTTACCTTTTACATCTAATACGTATGTCTTCCCATCTTCAGCCCTAGAAATAACTTTATAAGGACCAGAATAAGGTGGTTGTAAGGATCGTCGGATGGCATCGTCTCTAAGCATAACGTGTGACGTTTCGCTTAACTTTTTAAATATAAAAACAGAGGGCTTGCTGTGTTGAGAAGCCGGAACGGGACGCAAATTCGACATTTGCTGTTTTAATTTTAGTATATATTCCGACGGTTCCTTACATCCAGATAATGTACTAGATGACAAAAATTCCCCTGGAAGAGTTAATGTTTCTCCATAGAGTAACTCTGCAACTGTAGCTTGCAAATCTTCCTTGAAGGCAGAGCGCATACCTAAAAGAACCCACGGTAGTGCACTCAACCAAGGGCTTTCGTGGCACATGAGAGAGGCTTTTAATTGCCTGTGCATGCGCTCTACGAGTCCGTTGGAGCAAGGATGATAGCTCGTAGTTCGAATGCGCTTGGTACCGCACATGTCTGTAAGGCGTCTGAACAGGTCAGATTCAAACTGCCGTCCCTGGTCTGTTGTAATAACGGCAGGCACCCCATAACGAGAAATCCAGCCAGCCACAAAGGTACTCGCTACTTCTTCTGCGGTTATTCCACTCATAGGCCACGCTTCGGGCCACCGAGTGTAGCGATCCACAGCAGTTAAGCAGTATTGGTAACCAGAATAGACTGGCAAAGGACCAATAATGTCAATGTGAACATGCTTGAGCCGAGCTGTGGGGCTAGAGATGTGTCCAGGCGGTGACTGTGTATGCCGAGTCACCTTGCTTCGCTGGCAAGCTAAGCAAGTTTGGCACCAACGGCGGCAGTCTTTGGCCATTCCCGGCCAAATAAAACGATCGGAAAGAAGCCTGATGGTAGATTTAGCGCTAGGGTGACTTAGGTTATGCAATTGATTAAAAAACTTTCTGCGCATTGGTTCTGGAACAAATGGTCGTGGTCGACCTGAAGAGGTATCACAAACCAACGTGGTGTTTGTGCCAGGAACTGCAACGTTCTCTAATTTAAGAGAAGAATTTGCATCGTTACGAAGCATTTTCAACTCGTCGTCAAGTTCTTGGCAAGAAGCAAGAGCAGAATGGTCAGACTGAGAACTAACCGCTTCTATTCGGGACATGGTATCCGCTACTGTATTGTCTATGCCTTTTATGAAAACAATGTCTGTTGTAAATTGGGATATAAAAGAAAGTTGATTTAACTGAACCGGTGGAAGCTTCTCACGACGTTGTGAGAAAGCGTAAATCAATGGTTTATGATCAGTATAAATTGTTACGTGTTGTGCAACCAGGACATGCCGGTAATGTTGCACACTCTCATATACTGCAAACAGTTCTCTGTAGTAAGCTGGCCATTGGGACTGGCGAGAGTTCAGCTTTTTACTGAAGAAACCCAGAGGTTCCCAAGCATCGCCAACTTTCTGTTGAAGACAGGCACCGACGTGGAAAGTGGAAGCGTCGGTAAAAAGCCCTAATTCAGCATTAGGCACAGGATGAGCCAAAAGAGTTGCAGATGACAAGCTTTCTTTACAGGTCTTAAAACATTCCTCAAGTTCAGGTGTCCAATGGACTGGTGTGGAGCCCTTTCCTGGAGTAGCAACAATTGCTTCAATTAGCGGTGCCTGCAACATTGCAGCATCCCGCAAAAATCGGCGATAATAATTAATCATTCCAAGAAAACGGCGGAGACCCTGTACGGTTTTTGGAAGAGGAAAATCTTGCAGAGCTTGAATGCGTTCAGGTGGCGGTTGAGTTCCAGTTGCTGAAATTCGATTTCCGAGGAAAGTTACCTCAGGAACACCAAACACACATTTTGCTGGATTTATGATTATTCCGTATTCTTCAAATCGTCTGAAAACAACACGGAGATGCTCAGCATGTAGGGTAGCATCACGAGAATAGATTAAAATGTCATCGACATAGGCAAAACAGAAATCTAACCCTCGGACAACTTCGTCTATAAAACGTTGAAAAGTTTGACCTGCGTTACGCAGACCAAACGTCATATAATTAAACTCATAAAGTCCGAACGGTGTTATGATTGCCGTTTTACAAATATCCTCAGGTGCAACTGGTATCTGTTGGTACGCCTTGACGAGGTCAATTGTGCTGAATATGGTACAGCCAGCTATGTTGTGACCGACGTCACCGATATGACGAACTGGATATCTATCAGGTATTGTGCGCGAATTTAATGCGCGGTAGTCCCCACAAGGTCGCCAAGTGCCATCACGTTTAGGGACCATATGAAGAGGTGAAGACCAAGAGCTTTGCGATGGTCTAGCTGTCCCACATTTCACCATGTCGTCAAAAACTTTTTTAGCTTCTTGAAGCTTTTGAGGTGCTAAACGCCTAGGACGACAAGAAATGGGGGCGCCCTCAGTGGTCAATATGTGATGCACTGTATTGTGTTTGTGTTCACGAAACAAACCGGACGGCTTAGTAATTGATGGAAATTCTGCGAGAATGGCCCCAAATCCTGATGATGGAGTAGAAATAACTTTGACGCTGGATTCAGCCAAAGTTGTAATAGTCGCGATGCATCTCAAACCAGTATTACTATCAACTAGCCTCTTATTGGCACAATCGGGCATTAGTCGATAGTGTGCCAAGAAGTCAGAGCCTAAAATGGCAACGTTAACATCAGCGACAATGAATTGCCATTGAAAGTCGCGTCGCAACCCTAAATTGAGTGTTAATTGAATATGGCCAAAGGTACGAATTTCACTACCATTAGCAGCAACTAATGTATAGTTCGACCGTGTTGGCTTATTTGCTAACCACTGGTATGGGTAACAGGAGAGATCTGAGCCTGTGTCAATTAGGAAACGGCGCTTTGATACGCCTTCGGTGACAAATAATCGGCGACTCTCCGTTAAGCAGTCAGTCGTCGCCGCTAAAGACTGCTGTCCGCATTTCCCGCCGGCAGGGACGGTGTCCAGGTGCAAGGTTTTATGCACTTTGCTGCTTTAATACCAAATTTTTTATGATAAAAACACATTTTTGGATTACTGGGTGTCCGTGAACGTTCGCGCTGATGTGAACAACCTCGAGATCTTTCCCTATATCGTTCAGCCTTAAGTGAATTAACCTCATGAGTGAGCTCGTCAAGGCGTCGCATGATATCGTCAAGAGATGAAGGCGATACTTTAGAAGAACTGGCTGAAAATACAGCCGCTGGATGAGAAATATTCATGCCTGGTGAAACTTCTAAAATTTTATCCGCTAGCTCAGCAACTTTGTCCAAAGAAAGTTCGGACTGAGCAGCCAATATCGCTTGAATATGTTGAGGTAGACGACGCATCCACAGCTGACGGAGCAAATTTACATCTGTAAGAGCATTCCCTGCAAGTGATTTCAGATGACGTAAAAACTGCGAGGGACGACGGTCACCTAACTCTTCGTCACTGACGAGTTGCCGGACTCGTTGCTCCTCAGATGTGGACAATCTGCGAATGAGCTCATACTTAAGTTTAATATATTTATCCTCCAGTGGAGGTCGAAGAATTATATCTTCGACTTCACCTATTACACGAGTATCCAGTTGAGCAACAACATAATTAAATTTGGTCAAATCAGCAGATATACCTGATATAGAGAATTGTGCCTCCACCTGTGCAAACCATATAGCAGGACGGTCAGCCCAGAATGGTGGGAGTTTGACCGCCACCTTGCATACCGAAGGAGATTGAGGAATAGGAACTGAGTCAGCAGCAGGGGGTGTGTTTGTGTATTCAGGATTTTGACTTTTGCATTTTTGTATTTCCGCAAGTAAAGCTGCATTTTGCTGATGCAACAAAGTATTCTCCTCTATTAAATTCTTATTGGTCTCCATTTGTCTAACTGGACAAGAATAGAATAGCAGGTTGTAAAGTTTGCTAAAACTAATTAGATTATATTAGTTACAAAAAATTCCAATAAGACAAAACACGCTAATACATACAGAACACCAAAAAAATGATATTGTTAAATTACAAAATTTATACTATAAAATAAATCAGTATTAGTAAAATTTTATACTAATGGAATTAGTCTCACAACCATGAACCATAAATCTAGTGATAGTTAGCAATGATAATAAACGCAACAAAATGAGAACAATAGGTTAAAATGTATGCAGGAATTCCTTAATACCACAGTAATATACAAAAATATATAAAAAGTAAGGTGAACCACATAGACCCCTTAATACTAGACCATTAAATTGTGTAACACTATATATGATTATGTAATTGTACAGCTGATTTAACAACAATATTACCAATTAAGTGCGATGCAACATTTGAGACATGTAATAAATTGTCAACATAATGATTAATTAAAACATGGATCACAGAGTTAGTAATACTTAGAAATGTGTTGTTAATAATTAATAAAATTAAAATACCAGGTACAGTGTATAAGTTTGTTAGACGTGAAAAAAAATCTTGTGTGTGTCCCGGTGTAGCTGCTTGTATGGACCTTCAGAACAAGCTGAAGCAGATTCACACCACTTGATGTACTAAAGTTGCGATGGTGAAAAACTTTTATATCGCCAAAACACTATCACCCAACAATGTCGTGGTGATTAGCTTCCAGGTAGCGCAGTCGTCGGAGTCACCAGTTTGGGGTTTCGATTGAAAACACCGTTTAAATATATAAAGTTTATTATAACTGCACAAGTTAATCGTTATAAACACACACAGAGTAATATATTATCACATGAATTATATACAATGTAGTTTACTCAGTCGCGCACACAGAATGAATAATATCTAAATATGGTTCTCCTAACGGAGATCGTTCAGGTAGTTGTCCTTTGTCTCTCCCCAAGCGACGCCTCTTTTGTGGCGTCCCTTTTCGGGGTTGCGGACGTACAAAAATGTTTCGTCAAGAAACGCTACAAACCGCACTCGCCCGCACTCTGAACAGACCTGAGGATTTATTCATCGCACGCTAAGGTAGCTCTCAGTTAGCAGGGCTTTTTCACACTTAGTCGATACTTATGTTATATTTTGGCTAATTTATTAATATCTTTAGAAATGAATCCACGCGTTAAATTGATGTATAAGATATATATTACTGTAGAGTTTCGTCAAAATCTGTTCAGTAGTATTTGCGTGATGAGTAATAAACATTTATTCACTCGCACAAAAAATCTCGTTTAGAATAATTACTAGCTTTTGCCTGTGGCTCCGTTCGTGTTCATGTGGATCTGACTTATCTCTCGGTAACAGAATTTTGTTCCGATTAAAAAGTAAATACATGTCTTTTTCTGTACTCGTGGCAAAGTGTAATCAAAATACCACGATGATCGGTTGAGTAGTTAAGGTGCGAATAAGTAACAAACACACTAACAACCCTTTTGCATCCTTACTTCCTTACTAATACTATAAATACGTAAAGTAAGTCGTGGTGGTCCAATGGTTTGACAGGTGGAATCAATTAATACGATGTCCGCAGGTTCGAACAACGACATATACCAACGAATTTTTCGGAATTCGCGTACATTTACTAATTTACATTGGTAACGCTATCGGCTGACGGTGAAGGAAAACATCGTGTGGAAACCTGAACCTGAGAAATGTTCAAGTAGTACCACCGTATGTGGGAAAAATATAGAACTATGGATTTCTCAGAGTTTGAAATCACTAATACGTTGTGGGCTGGCGCGGTGATTATGCCCTATACCTTCCTTTGGGAAGAGGCCTATGACCCTGCAGTGGGTCTCTTACAGGCTGATGATGAAAGTGAATTTGTTTTTGTGTGTTTGTTACATTATCACACCTTAACTATTCAACCGATTATCATGAAATTTTGCATACATGTTGTCACGGGTACAGAAAAAGACATAGGGTATATCTGTAATTTAAAAAATATACTGTTTCATACACAAGTGAAGTCGCTGGCAAAAGCTAGTCATTAGATACTAATATTCTGAAATACTTATTCTATGCCAATTAAAACTTCGACCGACAGTAACTTTTATATTCTCGGTGGATACCTTTTAACTTTTCTAATAAATTGAATTGAAACAAAGTGTAGAGACGCCTTTAACTGTCCGACTACGGAGAGTCGAAGCTTAAATTAGTTTGTGCAATTTCTGGGCACGTTTCCGATAAAACGTCGTTTGGCAGACAAGTTTACGTTGGTGCTTTCCAATGTGAAATTTCGCCCTAATCAATGTTTCACCGCCGGCGGGCCGATGAGCTCGTCGCGATTGACATAAAATAAACTTACGGCTTTTAAACTGCTGAAAAGTTGGCAAAAACATGCGAATTTTATTGCTGATCTAGACCGGCGTCTTTATTATTTTTAAAAATACCATGTTTGTCTAATTTCTGTTTATATTTAACAAAACCATGGTTGTTTTTGTTTACGATTATCGACCTTTCTCGGTTAAAGTGCTTGTTGACAAAAATAGATGTTTAATATACTACGTATTTCATTTCTCTATTTCTCTGAGACATATATTGAATAGTACAGGCAATGCATACCCAGCTACGGTCTCAATCTAATAATCAACATGACCAATAAAAAAGACCAGTCATCAATCACATATCATGTCACCGTGGTTTGATAGTCAATTTCGCTTCTGCACACTCATCAAAACTCTCCTCGGTAGCGGCTTAAGTCCAGGTTCGATGATGCTACTACACAAATGTACCTGAGTAATTCTTATATTTTAACTTAGATAGATTCGTCAGAACGCATCCAAGATAATAGCCAAGCTGAAGTTCGATCACTTTGGCACCCTTGAACTTGTTGCTATAAGGCTCAGCGTCTTAAGTACTCTCTTAGTAGTTCGGTGAAACTGTGAATGCCCGTCACGGAAATTGCGTTAGTAAGTTCGAATTATAATAAAAATAAACAGTTTTTTGTGCATAGAGCTCTTACTGTACGTTGCAGTCTACTAATAAACACTCCTGTATTCAAATGCGATCCGTTATTTTGATTAGCCCTTTATATGAGATATTAAAATCAGCCACGTTAGGGATCATGAAACCACCTGAAATACTAGATAGAGATACTATTCGACTCTGGTGATACCTCGCGGTATAATGGTCTTGCCCTACGCTATATCAAAACATGTAAAAAATATTATTTACATAGATTTAATTGAGGTGACGCTCACTATTTTGTTCTATTATTGACCAGCACTTTAGTGTACCATGACCTTACTGACAACGAATTGAATAGTTCCATAGTGTAATGTCTCTGTTTACCTTCATAGTGTACGTTTAGTGTATAAAGATTAAAGCTTAAAATATTAGTCTTAAAAAAAAAATATCATAGGTAATTCTTGACCTGGATCCGATGAAGCGAGTATGTACTAAACAGCCGGTAACTCTATCCGCCAGGGAAAGCAAAAAGGTATCGGACGACACGCTCTAAATATTCATGAACCTCTAGGATACACCTGAGACTTAGAGATGTTACCAACTTTTTATACAATATAACGCAGTTATTCCTAAACATGTGACTATACACCTTATTACAACATCTTAGAGTAAGTAATGAAAATTTTGCTAAAATTCTTGGTGGTACGAGTATTTTTAAATAATTTCAGTATTAACGTTCATAAGTATTTACAAAAATTACCTATAAAACTAAAAAAAGAAAGAAATGAAAAATTATTTTTAACTATGTTTCATTAAGGAACTTAACTAGCGTAACATTTTAATAAACTTTGAAAAAAGACTTATTTTCATATTTATAAATGTAAAATTATGAAGTAAATGTTTATTTGTATTTGGGTAAAATGCCCCTTGAGCCTTTTTATCTTTTTCATTACTGGCAACCTAGTCCCTAGTCCGCAAAGACTATTACTGCCATTTTTACGTATTAAATTAGTCTCTTTTGTTTTATGCGATTTTCTCATTATGAAAAATATGTTCCAGACTTTTACTAATGTCTAATTGTGTCCTCCAATTCTGGAGTGAGTTGGGATAATTTTAATGTTCTAACAAGATAGTTAGAACTATTTATGGAGTTTTTGTGGCATCTCAGAATTCAAGCTTCGTGGTGTTATTACCCATCCACTTCACTTATACACAATAACCTAAATATATTTTATAAAACACCACCAATATTACAAAATATAATATGAAATAACACGAGATTATGAATAAAACATAAAGTCCACTACATTAGAGACTAAGATCCGTCAAAAACTCCCTTGAGTCTTTAATAGTGGAGACAATGAATGTTGATCAAGATACTATCTTCTTTTTGTCATCTCGTTTTTACTTATTGTAGGATCGTTGAGGAAAACTTATTATTCAGTTTAAGCCTCAGGAAGTCTTTTTTATTATATTATCTTAATCCCAATAGATCGCAACCCCTATACATCAAGTGTAACACCCACCATAGTGGCATGCTTAGGCGAGCTACTTTCGGAGCTCAGCAGGGGAATTTAGAATTATTTAGCGTCGTGGTAGAGACCTCTACCCGTATGGATTGCTACAATAATGCAAGTGCTGTTCCACACGACAAAATAGCTGTTTTTGGTTTGCCGCGTTTTGGGATCATACAGTGTTTGTCTAGCAATCGGCAGGCTTACACGCAGACATGACCGCGACGACACGCATTGGGTTGGAAAATTGGTATCAATCGCTGCTATTTTTGAATTACATTGTGCTTATCATTCTGTATAATGCACTCACTTTGATATAATTTTATGACTTTCATAGTCAGTAGTAGAGCTTTCAGTTCGCCTGGCCTATAGGTGTGTTACTTCGGCTGCTCTTGAGAGCCAGTTCTTCTCTAGGCTTAGCGTGCTTACCATATTGAATCACATCGTCATTTAAATATCAGGTGGGATTGTGGCCAAACGCTAAATCCAAAAAGTCCAATATAGTATTAAAGTATCTAAAAGGACTGTCGATAAAAGGGAAAACTCAAAACAATAGAATAACTGTTCTTTTTTGAAATTTTAAGTCAATTGTAGTTAGAATTATTTCAATTTCTAATTAGTCAATTGAAATTAACATTATTCTGGTTTTCATTACTTCTATTGCCACTACGAACAATAATTATGTATGTTTTTATACAGTTTATGAATGAATCAAACCGGATAGGCTGCATATGTTCAACATAAAATATCAATATTCCATGTATACAAGCCGCTATATTACACGTCGCTAGTCTGGCGCAAGCATAATACGTCACGAGCATGTCGCAGTCATCGGTGACAAGTACCCATAAGTTTTTCCACTACAAAAAATCGCTCATCACGGCTAAAGAAGTTTTCACTTCAAAAAATATAGTATTACAGAACAAGACAATGAACTCGGCACATTTATTCTTTTACAACAATTGGCGAATATAAAACTGACGTGGAACACCGTTCGGATAACAATGTAGCGGATATCAAATTTTAGTTGGCCTATGAACAGTGTAATGTTCTATAACAACTGGGGTCTTGTGATATCTGACATTATGTAGTAACTTTGTTTTGATCTCGAGCCAAGGGTACACGAAGGATGGGCGCCAGATGGTAGCCCGGTTCACTTATAAAGTATTCAATAAGTCAATGCTATGATGTTATTGATGGAGTTATAATCCGATCATGGACGACCAGAGTGATGCTTTCGCGGCGTTTTGAGTTTTCCAATACATTTAGATATCTTGTTGTCGTTAGCGGGATATTTGTAAGGTGTTGCACTGCTTCAACTGATACAATACTTCATTTGTTTAGAATAATCGTATCACCTTAGTCAGTGATTAGTGTTATACAAATATGCTTAGCTTTGGCACCAAGAAAATTGACTATATCGCTTTCATTTTTTAACTAGCAATTTGATACAAAGTGTATGTAAGTAATATTAATTTGTGAACAACTTATAATTTAATATTGAATCATGATGGAATTAAATAAGTATTAATCAATAATTAACAAACCTTTTCAATTCAGAAACCATTATAATAGTTGCAGAGATATATGCACATTGCAATTTATAGCTAAAGGCGAAAATTTATCTAATTAAAAAACAATTTCTACTCATTGCCGCTATATTTTTGATTGCAAATTTATAAGAATCCAATAATTTTGATTTTCCTAAACTATATTAGTTCAAGCCATGCCTTTTGATTACTTTCTCCTTCACCATTAAATCTAAATAGAAATTTTAAATTATAAAGTTGGTCTTTTCACATTAAACAAAGTCATATAGAACATTTTATAACTATTTTCCAGAGCGTAACATAGTATATTCTCCAACTTTTCAACTACAATTTCATTAATGGACGCTATAGTTTCAATATAGAGCACTCCGTACAACGTACACACCCGACGATGAACTCAGCAAGTTAGTCAATTTATTTATACGAGAGAAGTGGTATCACAATAAGCACTTAACTTGCAGATTCGAATGGTTCAATCCCAAAGGCGCGTTCACACACACAGATATTACTTTTGAAGTGATTTTTTTTTGAATATTTGTTTTTGTATACGTAGATGAGCGGTCGTTTTTCAAGATATTCTAAGATATGTATCTATCGGAAAGTCTAAAGGGACAGGTAGATAGAATGAAACGTCACTGTAGTGACGAACCTTTATCGTTTTCTCAAATTCATTCAATGTTCCCATAGGTTAGCGTCTTTTCTGAGTGTAGTCTTACTTTTATTTCTCAAACGCCATAAATACGCCATTTTATTTAATGCCCATAAATTGACGGTAATCGATCGAGTTACGGTTAATCCTGACATCGACCACCTCAATATACAGTGTATGTTTTGTCAAAATGACTCATAATAACTCTTTCGAACATAATCATGTAAACATAGTTAGATGTTCAGTCTTACGACTTCCCATTTTTGAATGTTTGTTCAGTCTTAATGACAATACATGCAAATGAAATAGAAACAAAATACGAATTTTAAATCGCCGCCATTGACATTGGATAATAAAATTAAGCTTTTTAGCACACTTATATGTTTTAAAAATATTTTTAATTTATTAATTTATATACTGTATAGGTGTTAGCGTTTGAGTACAATGTTATCTCATATGTATTAACTTGTGATATTAATTAAGACGGTAACTATAAACTTAGAGGAGTTGACGGAACACGCCTATAGGTGCTTGTCGACAGATTAACAATTAGCAGTTACTAGCTAGCTAGTTGGGTATAAAACAAAACTCTACCGCCAAGAAAAGGCCCTACCACTAAGAAGAGGCCCTCTCGCTAGGAAAGGACTACCGTATTATTTTTAAACGTATCCTCCCTGGTCATCATATAAAACCTGGCTCTAAAAAACTAACAATTCTATCATACGCTAGTTTGTAAAAAATGAAAACAAAAACATGTAATTAGAGATATGCAGCAACAATTGTTGTAATTTATGCTATATGCTATATTTATACTATGTATGAGAAATTATGCTAATGATTTTTGTTCGTATAATTACCGACTCAGAGATCGCATATATATACGTCATGTAATATTAAAAAAGCAATGTCCAATTTTTTTCATTGTATTGTTATTATAATTACTGAATATCAGGGAGTTATTCAAGAATTCTGTACGACAGTAGGTATGTGACAATATCGTTATTGTTCGTCTATATTGTAATTAGTGCATGCATTGTGAATAAAGATAACCTTTTTAATGACAGCAAACAATGTTGTTTTGTATTATGACTCATATACATTTTACATTAATTCAATATTATTTAACAATGGAAACATTGTTGAGACTACGACGATACATTCACATGTTTTTAATTACAGTTGTTTCGTTATTAATATATAAATTCATGTTTTTGTAACTACCCAGTTATATAATATAGTACTAAATGAGTGAAATAGCTTCGTTGAGATTTTCTCGAAAAAAAAAAAACAGGGATGAATGGTCTATCTGTCTTGGACATAAGGTTGGAAAGTAAAAACATTCTCTATGTACAACGTTTCTACTAAATTGTTAGAGCCTTTTCCGAGAAATCGATTACAAAAATATATACAAAAATAGTGTTAGATGTATATTGAAATTATATAAAAATAAATACAATGTAATTTAATTATAACAATTAAAGTTTCATTGGTCTTTCCACTTTTGGAACGTAAACCTCTGACAGTAAATACTCAGTCAGTTCAGTTCAGTAGTCAGCACCACACAAACATTTGTTTGCTGCAAACAAAACATGTCTTAAAACATATTCTTATATTAAAACCTACGTGGTATACGTACCTCTGAACATAAACCTAAATGATTGATGTTTTTTAAACTAGGTAACAAAGCGCGTTTTATTATGCACATTCTCTCCGTAACGTCAGCGTTCTCGCGTCTAAGGCTTTCTAGTGCGATTTTTAATCGCAAGTTTTATACCACGCTGCGCCTCGCTGTTGCTACTATATTGTCTAGCATATTTGCATAAACCAGCGATTAAATCACGTCCGTATCGACAGTACTATAGGTTTGTGGCGAAACAAACGCGAGACTCTCTTTAAACGTGTACACAAATTACCGCTTACATTGCGTGTGCTACGTGTAGTTACTTTCCACACGTATTTTCTTTTCAAGTAAAAAATCGCGTGTGAACAGACCCTAATAGTGATACTACACAATATATGGAATCCGAACACCAATAACAACAGTACATGTGTATATAACATTTGCATTATTAAACGATGTAGACAAACTAACATTATCTCTAAGTGAAGATATCCGATTTATATTGAAACCTTTGCTTTTATCTATGCATATATATTATCTGTTCGACACAAATGTCATAAGAGATGAAGTAGATTATCTCTAGAACTATAATAAGACATTAGAACTGTAGTGTCTGTACATTGAAGTATTTGTCAAAACTTATTGTGTGTGATATAAGGACTGTAACGGAATACAATGAAACTGTTTTTAAAAACCTTGTCTGTTCGTTTATACATGCTAGTCGATAAAATTACTAAATTATTTTATATGGAGTTTTCACAGATGGTTTGAGCATAATTCGAGGTAACATATAGATTTAAGATCATCAGAATTGGTTGAAGAAAAAGTTTCTTAAAGGCTTAGGAAAAGTTAAAGAGAGAAGTTAAAAGATGAGTGGTGTCTTAATTTACATTACCTACGTGGGACTATTCGTAAATACTAGCCCCTGTATGCGACTTCGTTCTGATGAGAAAGGTTTCATTGTTTCATGGTAACACCGCGTTTCAAATGTTTTTCAACTTATTAATTGTAATTTTCTTAATAATTATTAACCTCTATACATCCTCCACATAACTTTATTAAAACTTATCGTTACTGCTTAGCCTCAATCGAGAGGTGTAATAATTTGTAGGAGATAGACCTTAAATTCATTTTTTTTTGTATATCCAGCTCTGTGTGATTCTTTCCCGTAGTAATGTAGCAAAGAAGCTCTATATTCGTGTCCCCAATTAAGAGTCATGAAACATTCTATAGGAATAAGCCTATTGGACGAAAACATTAATATTTCCCCAATACAACGTGCATTCTTTAGTCTATTTCCTATAAAAGATATATAAATAGTTTAGGAATAAACTAGAAAAGTAAGTTTTTATAACTAACTGAAGTAAATATTAGTAATATTTTTTTTAAAAATAAGCAGTTTCCATGCTAAACTTAATTTGGTTGCAAAAAAGTGTGGGGAGCTTGACATCAATCGGTACAGATAGTTGTTTGGTGACTGTTCATAAGTTATAGGAAAAAAAAGCCCCCGCTTTTTTACAATCAATTGTATTTTACCTTGAACCCACCATATTTAAAAATAATTTTTATTTAGTTGCGTATAACAGCGTTTATTACTTTTTTTTAAGTCTTGAAACGAACTTAAATTTTATAGTAAGTTGAAGACGCAACTTTAGGGTATTTTTTTTTAAATTAATTAACTGCATTAATGGGACTATCGTATTAAATACTGATATTGTTATCGGTCCCTGACAAATGTGCTAAATATGAATTCAATTTTAAGTTTAGAAATGGGTGAAAATCACTTTCAAAGATTCCGTAACATGCTTAGATATATAGATGGATAGAAAATACAGGTGAAGCTAATAAAAGCATGTTTCTAGGAATTCTAAAGATGGCTCTTTTATTAGAATATGATTACCTTATTAAATATACTACCACGATAAGCATACGATACAACGAATACTTCCCTGCTGTACAAAGAGGTTTTACTACAGAAACAGGCTTCATTCCCACGTCTGTATTAGTTCGTCTCGAGCTGTTAATTGATTGTTTTCTTAGTAAATGGTGTTTGTGAATAACGTTTTCTCCTTAATTTTTTTCTTGTCACGCCATCAAGTAACAAATAATGCTATATTATGTAAGTGCCCAAATATATTTTAACGTAAGCGAGTCTCTGACCAGCATATATGTTTCGTCACATCGTGACTGAGCAAAATAATTTTTCGATTTTTGCAAGCCCGTGAAATTATTTAGATGGATATATGCAAAATAATATGCAACTTGATAATAGTATTTAAAATAAGACGTCACAGTAAATCACGCTATTTTCATAATGCAATCACTATATCCACCAATATCAACCGAATAATAAATAATAAAAGAAGCCAATATATTTCACAGGTAGTATAACTTTTAAAATAGTTACAGAATATCTGATAGTATGTGAATAGTCCGATAATACAAGACATAATATCCTGTCTTTTATCATCGGTCGCATTTTAAGACCACTTATCAATAGTAGCAACGGTGGCATAATGGCTAACGTATTCAAACACTGCGTCAATTGAAATAGTTTCGAATCTCTATTAATCAGCCGAAACTTTCTGTGAAGGAAAACTAAGTGGTAAAACCGTAGGATAGTCGTAGTCCGTAGGGCTTTTTCTTAGCCTGTTTAGTTAGTTACCCTACCACGCACGGGTTGAAAATCTATCGCCATGTATCTATAGATGTGTTACAACAGCTGCCCTGGAGAGTCAGTCGCTCAAGGTTTAGTTTGTTCATCATCTTAGACCACATCGTCATTTAACATCAAGTGAGATTATGGTCTAAACACTAAAAACTATAAAGTATAAAAAAGCCAATAGTAATTTACTATATATTTACAATTTACTTGTTGTTAATAGTAATTTAGTACGAGTCAATAGTGTATAATTCTATTGACTACGAGCACTAGTTACTAGGAGCCAATAATCATATGCTATGAATTGAAAGTAGCTAGTTCTACTCACTACGAGCACTAATTTGCTATTTACTAGGAGCCAATAACAATTTAGTATGAGTCAATAGTAGCAAATTTTACTGACTATATGTATTAGGTCATTAGAACAATTAGTTGGCCTGGTCAATAGCTTGATTACGATAATAACATCGACATAAATAATATTTATCTGTATATTTCTGAACTCTACTCAAACGACCAATTAATCTAGCTTCTTCTCTGTAAAGAGCCACATTTGTAGGAAAAGTAGAAATTGAAATCGACAAAGAAATTCGGTCGGGGTTGGAACCATCTGTCAGATATATATCAATTAGCGAACAAAAACCGATACTAGTTTGTTTTACTTCGATACAAAGCTTTGTGACCCTATTTTATTATATACCGAAGCATTCAATAATTAACTTGCCAAGTTACGGGTCACTGCCTCGGGGTTATTTAATCGGTGAAATATTTTAAGACTCTAGAGTACATAGATTACAGATTCCTCATTATTTTTAAAACTAATTAAAAATGGAACTTTATTAAATATGAAATTCAGAGGCAATGGTTGTTCACTTGACTGTTCTACGATCCGAACGAAATGGGTCATATCGACCCATGTCACGTGTAATTCTACGTACGTCATACATTCGGGCTTCTAGAGTTAGTTGTATGGAAACGTATCCGCCGTGTACTACTCGCAGGGTTGAGATCGCGTGTAACCCTTTTACACTTTAAAGCGCTGCCGGTTTTACTTTATATTAGCAATTAGCTTTGTTCTTCTAACGAACTTTTAAACCGGTTTCCGCAGTCTTTCCAAAGCTGGGTCAAGGAATTTATCAACAAATAGCCACAT
Source organism: Antheraea assamensis (assembly GCA_035772565.1). NCBI lineage: Eukaryota > Metazoa > Arthropoda > Insecta > Lepidoptera > Saturniidae > Antheraea > Antheraea assamensis. The sequence continues at coordinate 3,205,946 of JAQQSE010000067.1, forward strand.
TTTCATTGCATTGTTCACGGTAAGAAAAATTGTTTTTTTTTTGTAAAGCTTAAATACTCTTAATGAAAGTAATTTAACAGAAGTACTTCGCTTCTAAATACCATGGTATGATGGCAGTACTACATATACAAATCCCTTCCAAAGAGGATTTATTCAAACAACGACTGTTTTGAAATTTTGAGCCATTGTGAATAAAATACTCACAAAAGGAAGGTGAACCAAATTGTGTTAGGGCTTTTACAGGCACAGATTGAGAGGTCGCCGTGAATACGGCCCCCCCACAGTGTACCAATAATTACGAATATACCAATAACTCTTTTATTACTTCAACTAAGGCTTAGCTATAAAATTTTGCTTTTTTTCAATCGGAATCACTTTCATAAGTGAGTGAAGAAACGATAATGGTAGGGTGTTCGGATATGCGTTAGTGGGTGTAGGTTCGAAACCCTACAATGATCTCAAATGCCACCATGGCACTTTTAGGCCAGTTCTCTCTAGGCTTAGCTAGGCTTAGCATATTACCATCTCAGACCTCATAGTCACAACTTGAAATGAGTTTCTACCGTTTATTGTCTAATTTTGAAATGTGTAAAAAAATTTGCTTATAACTATAACTCTTTTTAAACTTTCACGTTTTATACACATAATTCAAGTAACATTATAAATGAGTATTTAAAAATTTGTTTTTAAGATTACAGGCGTTAACTACTTAACTATTCATCATAAAATTTTGTATACACTTTGTCAGGAGTACATATGGTACCTTTTTATTAAAAAAAAGTACTGTTATGATGATGATATGTCAAATCCAAATTATTGCGATAAAACCGAGGGCAAAAGCCAGCTAATAAATATTTAAACAGGTCTAAAACGAGTCCTGTACACTTATGGAACCAAACCTAAATGTCTAGCAACTGGTACCACTAGTACGGTATACATATTGTAAAAGGGTTTATTCTTTTGACGTGATAACGTCTTATGAATCGATTAACGCCGGCTACACGTATGAAAAAGCATGACTCATAATGACATTCCGCCTGAGCCGAGTGTGCAAGCGAAAGCTCGGAACAAGCGATAGAGTGGCGCGATTTACGTAAGCGTTTGGCTTGTAAGACATAATTTTTCATCAATGTTTTCTTATGTTGTTTATCACATAAAATTACTATCCGTAAAGCGACTTTACAAATAACCTTATTTTTCGCTTATTTTCCGAACTTGGTTAGCTTAGTTTAGCCGAGTTGACAAATACAAAATACATATTTGAGTTCGTTAGGCACACATGTGGTACACATGATAATCGGTTGAGTATTTAAGACGTGAAAGTGTAAGAAACAAACTCACATTCACATTTATAACATTGGTAAGGATGGTTATTATATGGGAATATTACATCTTTATGTTAACAATGTAATTCTTCAACCTTGTACTATATTTTTATAATTTAAAAGTATAATACTGTATAGAACTTTGTGCAAGACAAAATATGCAAGTCATTTACATTGCTAAATATTAATAGTGTTATGACTTCCTATTAAAACCTCTTTAATACATCCCTGGCTTAATGCTGTATAATTATATCGTCCAAGACATGTTCCGGCTTGGGTCGTGATTGAAAAGCATTTTTTATTCAATAGGAAGTATTTGAATGAAACATATAAAGGATTTGACACAAATAACAAGTATAATAGTTTGAATTCTACCAAATCCCTCCTGTGTCATTCCTATCAACAACACGTGTTGAATCAATTAACTAATGCTTTCGACTTTAATTCATCATGAAATTATTTTTTCCCAATACAGTTTAATTAATCGATATAATTTTTACAAAGATTAAAAATTGTTTATTCATTTCTTTTTTCGAACTTACAAATCTCTATTCACTATCGTTAAGATTTTATAGCTTATTTATTACGAAAGCCTTTCCAACATCACAATACAACCCTTAGAAGCGGAGTAATTACCATACAAAGTACGAAAGTACCTTAGCGGGAGCAAATTAAATATGGGGGTGGGAGGTGTTACACGTCGTGCTGAGAAATATCAAGAGTTAACCTCTCGGCTGCTTTTTAAGACCCAGATCTCAAAATGGCGGACCATGTTTTTAAATTTCAAGGCAATTTGTCGGTGGACCAGTACATCATAAGGTCTACATTCGTTTGTACGGAACTTAAACTGTTATACTTTTGGACAGTCCAAGGATTAAAGACTGATTGACCGTTCGACATAAACAGATCATTACCGAGAATGGCCGAAATGTGAATGCCTATATCAGTGAGATACAATTATAAAAGATATGTGAAATTTATCATACTAATTTAAGTATAGTTCTACCCGGATTTCTACCACGATTTTTGACTATTAAATTAATTATTAAAAATCTAAAATTTCCTTTGCATGTGATATATTGAAGATTAATATCATGAGACACTTTATTAAGTAGAGACGCAGTGTCAACTTACACGGTTATTACATGATGTCGCGGGGAAGGGAGATCACAGACACGAGCACGCCACAACTAAATGGGACCAGCTCGTGCATACTGTATAAACACCAGTGTAGGGAGTAACAATTAACCATTCTCTTGAAGTGAATGCAGACAAGAATTTAAAAATGAAATAACATTTACGCATTTGTCAGAAAATCACCGTTTTCTCTCATTCGTTTTATGAGGCCCTTTTCTCTACAATCTCTTTCACTCACTGTAATATATTGTTCGTAATGGCATCTCTTTCATAACATTTTTAATTTATTAATATAGATAGAGCTTCTTTTTACACAGTGTCAACGATTTCAGGGGTGAAAATCCAGTCATCAAATACTCTATTATCACTCCTACTGTTTGGTCATGGATATTTAATAATCCTATTGTTATTGATTGTTTATTGTCTGTATACAGTACTATACCTCTATTGAGTGAAACTAATGTTTAAATATCTTACCTATTATCAAAAGTAATCGTATATAATCGCCAACATTCGCATACTTAAAAAGCCACCAGTAAAAATTTACAATACACAATGACGTAAGAAGCATCTTAATCCAGTTCTCAAGAGTAAATAACCTATAATAACTGGCTACTGGACTGCGGTTCTTTCGAGGTCAGATGTACATAACCATCATGAAACTGTTAATAGTTAGTGCTATTTGAACACACAGCAAATCTCAATCAAATCTAGTTTGAGATAATAGAGGTTCTCTCGTTAATTCTATACAAGACTAGATATATCGCGGCACCTTCGAGACCCGTGCCTTGATGCCACGGAAAATTTTGTAACCTAGTGTTTATAAAGGGACCGTTATAAACTCACATAAGTTGAATTAATGTACCGTTTAGAGATACTAAGTTAATACATTAGCCTTTACAGTTGTGAATTTGATGTTAATAATATTATGAAGAAAGTTATCAGGGTGTGTCGTAAAAACAAATGACACAAGTGAAATTGTTGTGTTACAGGGAAAGATTTTAATAAAAAAATACAACAAAAAGTCAACTTCACGTGATAGTTCCAGGCGGTCACTCATCTAAGTACTGACCGCGTCCGACCTTGCTTAATTTCGGTGGTCGGATGTGAACTGGTGTCTTCAACACACAACTTGACAGTGTTTACCTCCCCCCACCACCCTTTGTCACAGAAAAAGGTTGCAGATCAGAATTTCAAAGCCCTTCCAGAAAAAGTTTCACTTAAAAATAAAGGTAGTTTTAAATGTGTAAGTGTAATTTCAGGTACGATGAGAAATCATTTCGTAACACATTAAAGATATGGCGGTATGCGCGTTATGCGTCACAGAGGTGTCACATTACGAATTAACTGAAAGATTACTATAGGTATTTACAATTCCTGAATACACATACTTTGAGTGTGTTATGCTCATGGTTAGATAACTAATAATAAATTACGACAAACAAAAGCATACCTTGTACAGGCCCGCGTTCACTATACAATGAATCATCAAGCTTGATTACTTTAGTGATTAATTTATAACTGTATAATTCCAGCACGAATAGTAAATTAAGAAAAAGATTAAATAAAGTTACAAAACGTCACAGCCCACAGAAAGTCACGGCTTCGTAAGGATAATAAATAAGACAGCGTTATTGCCGCCATTATAGAAGCCCTATCGAGCTTCTTAGCTTCTGTTGGAACTAGGTAACTGGATTTTTTACTTTCATATGAAGTTTTAATACTTTTCACGTGTTATATCTGTGTGAATATGCAAGAGTTCACTAGGGTAATTTTAATGGAAGTCCTATTCAATGTATGCACTTAAAGCGAAGGTATATATCGGTGTTATAAAACTGTCCAATAAAAAAAAAAAAAAATCAGTATTTTAAAATGGATATATTTATTTCGTTGAGTACTTGGTTAGTAGACAAACGTCTCATAATGGACTGGGAAGTTGGAAGTTTACTAAAACCCATCAAATTTGGGCTCATTAGATTTGTCTCGACGTGTATTTAGATAATAGTAGCTAATTAATATAGAATCTGTAAAGTGGTCACAAAAATTGCTTAACTCAAAAATAAAACTCTATGTATTGATTGAATCATCTACTTTCTCTAAATTGTGTCCGCGTTAGTCTCGGGCAATAACTCACGAACGTAGCATACGTATTGTTCATATTGTGTTCGTAGGAATATCACTGTCATTTATGGCGGAGAATTAATAAATCCTTTTCCTATTACAAAGATGAAGGGGGATAAATCTTTGATTCCTGGATTCATTCGCTTTACGTCTCTTTGTGCGTTTATGAAAATAATAACTCAATTATACACATATGTTTTTGTACCAAATTATTTCGTCAGGTATATGCCAATTTATACATCTCTCCAACTTGATTATTTTTCTTGGTTCTTTTAATCATACGTATCGTATAAAACGTAGATAGCTTAATTATATTGAACACCGAACTACATATTTCACAAGTGAAAAATAATGCCTTAAAAGTAGTAAAATCTGATCAGCCTTATTGAAGCGGACTCTGCTATCTTTGTATACGTTATAACAGAATCTCCTTACAAGTAAGTATATAAGAAAGAAAGAAAGACAACACATTTATTTGCAACACGCACATAAATACAATTATTAATACAAATTATAACATACACATAATATAAACAAAAAAAAACTAACATACAAATAAAACTTTTGAATTTTGTCTGTGTGTTGGCAAATGGGCCCTGAGTCTAAATATGTGCTGAAGGGGGTTAGTTCTCTAGCGCTGATTTTCACTCAGGACATAGAGAGTTATGTCTGTGCTAAGCGACGATGTGCATATGTTGTGTAGTGTACTTTGTAACGATTAGTGTAGCGGAATTATATAGTCTGTAGGAATAAAAAAATAGAAAAACTCCGTTGAATGTAATAAATAAATCATGTAATAATAAATAGACACATACATACACATACTGACCGTATATTAAAGAGTGTGAATAAATACACATATACCTATAAAATAAAAAAGTTGTAGAATAATAAAAGAAAATAATAATAAATTAAAAATGTAATATTATACTGAATGTTAATCAAGACAATGAATTTAGAATTGGTGGTGGTATGTTATTCCTCCGTTTTGATACCTGAAACTACCTTGAAAAGAAGTAGTTTTGTGTTTTGGTGTTTTTACGTAAATTACGTAACGTCCCGCTATTGACCTAACTTTTTTTTTCGAACTAACTATACTGTTGATCTGGCAAGGCCTCTACAGTTTCACCGGACTACAGTGTTGGCCTAACCACTCAAGCTTACTGTATAAGTATGTAGGATGTTGCGACTTCACAATTCCGAAGAGTAGTATGGCGAATTACAACTTACGGCTTGCCTCCATTTTTAGGACATAGATAGGAATGCATATTTTACTTTACATTCTGTGTGGTAGACGAATCTTAATGTGCCATTTTCATTCATTTCATATTTGATCATACTTGCTATAGTTTCGTACTTGCGAACTAAATAATTATGGCGTCGGAATCTTACCATAATTTTAGCTTACTATAGAATAGTCTATTTGACTGGTTTCTGGAAACCATCTCAAATTAGTAGCTTTTATCAAAGCGCACATATCGTTATCTTCAGCTATTTTATATCACTTCAAAAAATAACAAATAAAAATGTTGCTATTTTAAATAATCCCGCTACAATTCTATCCTAATATCCAATCAAAGTCACAGGACTCTTGGATCGCAAAGGATCAGCAATCAATGACAGATGTTATTTACGCTTGTCATAGATTCAGGCTATCAGAACAGCTTTCAGGTCGTATAGACGCCATTAAAAATATTTTTTTGGCGGTTATGAACAAATAAAACATAATTTTTTATTCAGATTAAAAACCCATAATCTGTACGAATATCAAAGGTTGACAATTATTATGCGTTCTCAGATAGCCTTTTATTGTTAGTTTTTTTTTCTAAACATTTTGATAAATGTTAGAGACATTTATTCCAACATTAAATTAAATACTGAAAGTTCCGTTGAGTTTTATTGAAAGGTTTTATAACGCCGATATGTACCTTCGATATAAGTGCAGAGATTGAATCGGACTTCCATTAAAAATTGGCATAGTGAACTCTTCCATATTCACACAGATATAGCACGTGAAAAACCCATAAAATCTTAATATGAAAGTAATAAAAATCCAGTTACCTAGTTCCGACACAAACTAATAAGCTTGATGGGGCTTCTATAATGGCGGCAATAACGGTGCCTTGTTTATTACCTGATGAAGTAAAGACTTTTATGTGCGTCATTACACTCTTGTGGAAGATACGACCGTGGCTCTCTGTGGGCTGTGAAGTTTTGCAACTTTATTTAGTCTTTTTTTTTATTGTTCGTGCCGAGATCAGACAGTTATAAATTTGTCACTATAATACTAATGAAGCTTAATGATCAGATTCGTCGTATAGTGGATGCGGGCTTGACAGGGAATACTTTTGTTTGTCAATAATTCAATCCCAATATTGGTCGTTATTACTTATGTGCCTATAGAGTTTATAATAGTCCTGTATGTACTTGTATTTTTTTTCATGATAGATATCTGCTAGAGGGCATTGATCACGAATATGACATTAAAAACTTTCTATCTTTGCTTGTATGTCTGGATTTATCTAAATAAAATGTAAAGTTCATAGAAATGCTACTTCTTGAAAATATAAAAGAGAAAAATTAGAAATCAATATTTTTGTATTTATTTTCAACAGATACTAAAACATTTCGTATACGGGAAGGTATACTATTCTGAATAATATCAGTCGTAATCGTAGAAAACATAAAATATCAGTAAAAATAAAATGACAATATGAAAATAATTACATGTAAAAACGAGCGACGGCGCAGACAAAGAATAACAGAACTTAAAACCTTTATTAAAATAATTTTATTGTCATTGTCGAAAATAATATTTGTTGAAGGGTAAATTTTGAACAGTAAAAATATAATCCTGGTGATTTTTCCACTGAACTCTTCTATAGAACTCAGTTACAGAGCCATTGTATTAGTCTATGGACAGACATACCTTTGCATAAGCAAATATTACCGTTGGTCGGGGTTTAGCTGCCAACTCAAAAATCCAATATTATTCTTCGCTACGTTCTGCATTGCTTAACTGAACCTGGGTCAATTTTTTTTAAGTATAATAACGCGATCTCAGCTCAATGTCACTCATATGTGCTTTAATGTAAATAAATGTATATATCTAGTATAAACCGTGTAGGACGATTTGTGTTTTTTAAAGTATGAATTACTGTCAACGAAGTTGTGGTAGGCATAAACAAATTCTTTACAATTCACGACCACTGACTCGTTAATATAGACATACATAATTGAACAACCGGACGACCAACACGCTCTCCGTTCCCGACACCCTGCCGATACTGTTATTTTGTTTCGTCTTTTCTATTCGTCTACTTTCTGAAATATTATAATACCCTGTAAGATAATTTTTCTGCTCTAAAAGATTTATTTTCCGATCTTCCCGCTAATACAATCGCAGCGAACGATCAGTACCTCATTGACTCTTCAACAGAGCACATACCTATGCCCGCGTAATCATTAAAAAAAAGCTGTTATTTTTCATTACAAACAACCACTTTAATTTTATTTATTTGCATAGTTTTAGCAAGAAATTATTCCTTTTTATAAAACTAAAACGAATTTACTATACACATGTCAAATACCAAAAGTATTACTTCCGAACTAAACAGTACAAAATAATAACCCATGAAAACTTCAGTGTATCGCGTAAATCTTACTAAATCAACCGTAAGTATAACGTGACTAAATTCGAAAGGATTTGTAAACATATATGTTATTCCGTACGAATTCTCTAATGTTATGTCGTCTCCTAAAATCGGCGCGGTGCGTTCATCGCCGGAACAATAAACCTCGTTTGTATGTTCGCATGTTTATTACGCGGTTTGATCGATAACGTCTGCTTAGTGTTTACCGGACTGTGGGTGGCGATTGAGCAGAGTAAGGGCTTTGTACATTTTTCATTAGCTTCGTGCACCGGATGCGCCCGCAGGTAAACTAAAATATACTCGTTTGGTTTTTCACGTCACCCATTATATGCAGAGCTGCCGTGATGCTTGCAAGGCAGGATGACAGTGCTGACTGCTGATAGATTGTACATTTCTTAACGATAACTCTTGTCTTTGAACTGCACATTGCTTTCCATCGGGTACAATGCCGTCACTATATCGTACTACAGTATAACAAATAGAATGAAATAAAACCACAGATTTGTTGATAATTAATTAAAACAAAAGTAACAACAATACAATCTACATTGTGTCCAGCTTATAGTTTTTTATATATAAATAGGTGAATATAAAACAATTTACTACATTTCTCTACTCTGTCAAGAGATTTTCTTTTTTTTTTGTTAAGTAGCTATTGCAAAGATTAAAAAGAAAACTAGAAATAATTCGGTTTTTTATACCATAGATCGACGAGATTGAAACTTTTATAAACCTAAGTTCGTGTCCAATCTACAATAACTGTACAATACTCAATACAATTTTTATTATTTCAAAAGTACACCTATAATGTACTACTGGCACCTGAAGAAAAAGCTTTATGCCTGTTACTATGGTCGAATATCGACCACTGGAAGACCTAGTGGCATTATTTATTTTTCAATACTTTTTTAAGTAATAAATTATCAGATTTTATTATCTTTATATATATATATAATATGTGACTGAACTCCTCCTAAACGACTGGACCGATTTGAATGATTTTTTTTGTTTTTGCTTAAGTGGTGGATAAACCATGCATGGTTTAGATTCAGTTGCACTCTGTATGGAGCGTCGTGAACTGATTCCAGATTGTTTCTATATTATCACGGCAGGATAACGTGTGCTGGGCCCGCTAGTATTTGTATAAACGTATGCTTTGTAAATTAATTATTTAATAGCACTTACTATTAGCCTTTCTAAAAAAAATGGCGTTTAACAACAATCACGTTGCTTGCAGTAATAAAAAAGCTTTTAAAAATTTACCGAGCTAATATTGTATCCAAATTACAAACATACTTCACGGGTGAATCTAGTGCCTAGTTTTTAATACGTTGACTTTAATTCTACAAATTTCTTATTATACTGTACTGCCGTTTTAAGGAAAAAGGACGCATATATAACTATAACCGCGGTAAGCTATGACGGCCGTTTTAACACATTACATGAGTGTACAAACGTCAAAACGGCCATCATAGCATGCCGCTATTATAAAGCACATAACGAGAAATGTCTATAGTGTTTAGTTTAAGCAGAATATTTTCTTTTATGAAATGTAATTTGAGAGCACAAACATATCGGTGAACAAAAATACTACTAGATGCACCTATTTTCCTTGATTCCGAATATATTTCAAATTAAATAATGCAATAAACTGCAAGTGCGTTCTTCTTTCTTTGGACGACAGTATAACGTACATTCTACATTCAATTCTTTTATAGTCTGACTTAGCAAAAGCTCCTCGTAAAAAGTCCAGTACAGTGCAAATTCAACGGCGGCCATCGATAATGATCACCGTCATGCCATCCTGATTAAATATCTCTTCACGTATTTTTTGAAGAAGTATATATCATAGGAAGGGTGAATAACACGCTAATCAAGATGATTCCACATACATCTTACTGTGCAGAAAAGGCAAAGAATTTGATAATCCCCTTATTAAACGTGCCTCATTCTTGTTTCAAATCATTTCTATAAAACTGCCAATCCGTACTACGTAAACACGCTTTGAACTGAATTTCAAAGAATTCACTCCGACGTATTGTAACGATGAAACTTATAATTGAAAACAGAAATATCTCTTTAATTTCCAAGGAAGTCTGGTGCCGTCTGTGTCTGTATTGTACTCACAATACCAAGAAAGACGTTATCTGTGTTATGTATATCAAGAAGCGAGTTAGACACATTCGTTACCAAGTATTAGTTATTCCCGCGATCTTGTCTAACCACCATTTACTTGTAAATCATGCCAGAAACATATATATGTTTATAAGAATACATGCTTACTAGCTGATTCTTACCCGCTACGTTGGGCATTAAAAATGGCAAACGATATAATCAGACTTTAGTGAGACTGCGAATATCTAAACTATAGAATGGTGTCATAGATGTGAGTGATTTGAATTCTTTCTACATCACAGGGGTAACGTGACTGATGATAGTATAAAAATATTGGTTAGGATTAATACAATGACATCTATTCCCTAATAGCGGTAAACAAAAATGTAAAATTGAACCACCACCTAACATGACACGTTGTAAAATAAAACTTGTCAGTACAGTGTATAAAATAAAAATATACAAATAAAAAGGAAAAAAACACGTTTTATTAATTCTTTTTTTTTACTTTTCAGTTTGTATTATTTTTTTTATTTTTTAAACCATTTATTTTTCGTTTTGTTCCTATACGTCTGCGCAAGTGTATAGAAATACATAATTATGCATTAAATTTCAATTTACTGAAATACATAAATTATAGTCGATGCCATTAAAAAAACAGTAACTATTTCCAAATATCGTGTTAAAAATACTAAAGCTCGTTAGTAAAAAAAAAAAACAAAAAAAAAATAGAAAATCGGTTGACACAAAGAGAAATAAACATACTGAACTGTTCTATCCTCTATTTATACATAGATGTATTTTTTATGTTTGACCACAATTTCACTTGATGCGACGATGCGGCTAAAATGTTCACGCGTAAAAGGAGGATGGTTCTTAAGTGGAACTGGACAGAATATGGCTTCAGTGTTCAACTTTAAAGTGGTAACTGAAAGAAAATGGTCTACCTCCATACTATGGTTTCAACACGATATTCTCTTCCACGAAAAGCTCAATATCCTTGTAGCTTATGAACCCACGTTCATCGACGTTGTCTTCGAACTCCCAACCACTCAGCCATCATCGTCTTAAACTATAGTTATGGGCAAATAACAAAATTCCATTCCAATACTTTAAATGAAAAAACGGATTTCTCGATTCAGGGAGAAGTAATCACCTTAAATGTGGTTGCCAACCGTCCTGTTTCCGCAGGACTCATCTTGTTTTTTAAAATATCCTGATTAGTTTTTAAATAACATCCTCGGATTTATGAAACGTTGTGGTAAGGTTCCACGTTTTAACGGTTGAGAGCAGTATTTCTGCGTGAATTTTGAAACACAGGATATCACCAGGATTGTTAAAAAGCTGTCCAGCTTATATTGTACTGGTCGGACACGTGCACTTAGAAAATGTATTTTCATAAAAAAAACTAACTGTCGTTAGATCCATTTTGTTTATTCAACTTTTATTGTTCCTCTTATGCCTAGCATCATGATTTCAAAATCGAAATGTCTTGCCATTTCCATATTCAAATACCGTTTTTTATATATTTGCATATGGCAACCCTACTTTAAGGAGATTATGACCCGAGGCGAGACGAAGACAAAACGTCATATTTTATTTTAAACAGAGTAATTAAATTAAGTTATTATTATAATTTCAGAATACGATGTATATACATTCTTTAAGGTTAATAATTAAACTGGGGTTTGTGTGTTTACAAGTATATTAAAACGAGTTCTCTGTTACAAATTCAACATTCTAATTTCTTCCTTAAATTTGTACAGTTCGTAGCTTCCAGTGTCTTCATAATATTACTTGTAGATTAATCTCTGAAGATTTTATTATCGTTTCATACAGAGTCGAAAGCAACTGGAGAATCTTATTGTTTCAAGTAAATGATTACCGTATTTGATAATTTTCTGGCCTTTCTCTTCACATCATTAATAAATCAATATATAACAACAAAGACTAGTTATTCCATATGTAGTCTTATAATGACAGAGTATGCGTATAGTTTATCCTAATAAATAAATTGTACATCTCTAGTTCACATTTAAATGAAAAACCTGATGTAGCCCGAAAATATCAATGTATAACCAGCAAGTCATTTCAACAGATTTGTGTATTTTATGTAGTAGATGTCATAACAAAATTATGTGCTTATGGGATAAATTTCGCTTCAACTTCATTAAACGAGTGTCAACGGAGAGATATATTTTAGATTTAGTAAAATAGTTGTAAATAAAACTCAACTTGTTAAAAGGTACTTTAAATCTCTTATGGAAGGTACAGCATACTCTGAAAACAACAGCAACAGTCTCTTTCAGGCTCTGCTACTCTCTCACTGATATTTGTAATTACGACCCTGTCCTCGTTAATTTTCAACGTGTCCCACGGACAATATTTATTCCGTCTCAGGACAATGAAATTTCACGTTGAATATTATGAAGAACCAGGGATTACGGATCAAATGCCTTTTGTAAACGAAACTGGTGGAATAATTCAGTAATGAAACGTAACGATATTGTAATTTGCTTCCATCAGTATAGAGATATAAATTACCTTTAGCGTAGTTTTTATGAGCATTATATATTTTTGGCCATCTATAGCATGTCGCATTACAGTCGACCGCGGAGTAGAGGTAAAGTGGACATTCGGCAGAGCAGTCAAGGCCAATATGATGGTGCTCATGGCTCAATTCAAAATGATTCAATGATTTCAATAAACCATTATCAATTCTCATTTTCCAATTATTAAGTTAGGATGAAAAACGTGAGTTTAATACCCTAAATCGAAAATTGTCAGTTCAATGTCTACGATCCGAAAAAAGTTTTACTTGCATCATCATGGTTTCATAAGATCACACAATTAATTTATTATCTGGTATAACTATTTTCACATTACGTAATTATACGTCCCTAGTGTGAATTATTTTAGAATAATAACGCTTTTTACACCACTTAAGTACACAGTATAAAACGACCAAATTTTGCTGCTCTTATGTAGTGTGGGATTGTTCCGAGTTCTTACAACTACCTAACCGCTGTTGGTCTGACGGGCCTTCACAGCTTTACCGGGCTTTTTGAATGATACCGAAAATGGCTAATGCTCCGTTTGCATTGTTGCCTTGGATGCAACAATGCGAGTCTATCTAAGCTAGTCAAACTAATCATAATGTATGTGTTCGTGAGACACATATGTGTACCAGATATGTGCCTCATAAAGGCGTGCTTGTATTACGAATCTGGCAATTTTGTATTGCCCCAAGTAAAAGTGTGCACGGCATATTATGGCTGACTATTGCCTACCTCACCGCAGGGCGTGGCTTGATGGCGCTATTGACCGGTTGCGTAGGATCATGATTTGGTTTAACTATGGTAGCACTTCCGGTAGCAGCACTGGGGCACGATGCATTGGCGGTACTTCCATAGTCGTTAAAATTGCAATAAATATAGCAAAAATCACTAACATGTCTTCAAATCTCTTGGCAAATGTCTAGGATTATATTGTCTACTTGAAAATACGATAAATCAAAAGAGACTCGCTGTTACGAATTTATCATAATGTGCATAATGGTAGTAATTTAATTTGTTACCTTACAACCTTACTTGACTAATTACCTTCGCTATTTGCATAGACGGATCTTGAACGGCGACACGCCTAAGTATGTCACTATTGCGCATAAATAATATTGTCGCCAGCCTGTCGGACACAATTACCAAGTTCTACCACTCTGTACATAACATTCTTGTAATTTAACGATGTGTATAAAATGATATTTTTGTGACAGGTGCCCAGGATAAGGAGACTGATGAAGAAGAAGGAAAAACAGGTAACGCCGCCACTACAGACGACACTGAAGAAGACGCCGAACGAACTAAACATATACTGCCGCTCACTTCTCATCAGTCCATCGTGTGAGTTTAATTAAATAATGCTTGCCAAAGGTAAAAAAGAAGGGAAATTTGTATAAAGATTTGTTACTAAAATTCTACGATTCCGTTAAAAACTCAACCAATATCTATATGCATGTTCAATTTAAAAGAACTTAACATTAAGGAACACCTTTTTCAGTGAGGTGTCAGCAAGCCAGCAGGACTTCTTTAAAATGCTTGATGAGAAAATTGAAAACGTAAGTAAAGTTTAATTAACATCACTTTAATATTTTGTTCTTTCAATTTTACACCGATAAAAAATAAAATCTAATTATTCATGTTTACAGGGTAAAGACTACGATTCTTCCAGTGAGACTGAAATACGATTGGAACAGGAACGTAGACGATTACTCATAGACCAGTGGCGATCAGCATCGTTGTCTACCCACTCTTCACTATCACAGCCAAGTCCTCCGACACCTGCGAGAAGACGTGTCCCGAGACCCATGCCACAACCGCCTGAAAGACAAAACAGTCCAGGTCCTGCCCGCAGATGTTATCGGCAACAACACGTACCAGATGGTATGTCACCGCCACCGAGGAGATCTCACAGTGCACAATCACATCACCAAGACTCCAGACATGCCAATGGAGATAACTGGCAAGACCCATCAAAATCTCCCGTCAAACGTCCACAAAGCGCCGGAGCAAATTGGAAAAACAATCCTAAAGTGGCACCTTACAATCAGAAATCAAAAAAGAATGATGAGTATAGAAAGGACACGGAAATATCAGGGTCAAGTCAGGACGTTTCTCAAATAACTTACAATCCAACATTCCAAACGCATAGTCCCGCACACTCAGTTAAGCAGCAGCCCTATATAGCACAGATCGTAAGTTATCCAATGTCTCAGCAAGTTACACCCCCATCACCGCCAAAATACATTGCACCACCGGAAGAATACCAAGACCCTCAAAATAATATCGTAGATACGAAGCATAATAATCAGAAGCAGACGTTAGGTGCACAAGGAACAGCTCAGCCGCACATCTATTATATACACGGTAATGTAACAACAACTCTAAACCAAGATTTAGTGCACCAGAGACAGCAAACCGCAATACATTTGCAGCAGTATGTCGCGATGAAGCAAGCTCAGCAACAAATGTTTTCATATTTACAAAGAAGCCCACATACAGTATTTCCGAATGTCGATTTTAGCCAAAATCCAAATCAAGCTCGTATGTATGATGAAGAATTTGCAGCTCAATATGGTCATCCACCAATAAGAACGCACAGTGCTCCAACACCTATTGGAGTTGTTAGACCAATGCCGATGCCAGTTGCTCCCAGCTTCAGTATTCCTGATGCGGCCAACATAGTCCAAATGCCGATGTGGGCTCATATGCCACCTGTAGTGTCCACAATGGGTCCATGGATACAAGGTCAGGTACCGCCTGAAATGCAGTACTATCCTCAATCGCAGTTCATGCCCATGTACCGACCGACGTCCGCTGGATCAGCCGGTACTTTAACTCGATATAAAAAAGACACGACCGACGGCGAAGTGAAAAACGTGTGCCAAAGTATAAACCTAGTCAGGCAGAAGCCAATCGGCCAGATAATGTCGATGCCGGGACAGGAGTTGACAGTATGTAATAATGTGAGTGACAGTCCAAGTCCTGCTTCAGTGAGTACAGATAGTGGTGTATCTCCAGGGAATGGTGTTCCGAACTCAAAAAACTCATCCTTCAACACACCATCCTGCGGCACCGGTGATACATTTAAAATTATTGATAAAAACAAAAAGAACAAAAGTGTGCAACAAAGTTCTAGATCTCTGAAGAATTCTAAAAGTTTAGATAACTAGTAATGTAATTATGTAGATTTTCTAAATGTATTTAGACGTCGAGGTATAACTGTGTATAGTGATATTAGATTCTTGAAAGGCTTATTGTATTATCGTGGTTTTATTGAAAAGACTTATGATTTGTTTTCATCAGTCGATGTCAAACTTCTAATCGTTGTAGTCATACTATAAATGTAAAGTCACCTTTTACGAGGTGCGTTGCGATGTCGCTGTAACGAAATTCTTCAGAGTGATTCCAGTACCTAAATTTATCAGTCACCTGTGTTGTGACTGATCAGTTGTGACTGATTGTGGAATGAAGAAGAATATTTCGAAGTGTATTGTCCACATTATATAAATATTATTTTAAACGGGTATTTATTATTTAACTAAATAATTAATATTTAAATGAAATCTAAATGTATGTTTAGAGAATCATATCGCACGAGTTAGGAGGCGTTCAGATATTTCGTAAACAGAACATACATACTCCGTTTTAAATACTATACTAAACTTCATAAGTCACAATTATGAATAGATATCATCCAAGCACCATATGCTTTATGATTAAAACTAAACTGGTCCCTACATTTTTAGGATTGTGGCACTCTATCATAATATCAAAATAACAAAATCCATCACCTTGAAATGAAAATAGTAAACAATTATATAGTTTTCGTACTGTAGTTATAGCCATCCATCTATCGTTCCATATTCACAATTATCGATACTTTTATACATAGAAAAGCCAAACCGCAGTGTAATTACTTCAAAAATGTCATCTATTTCACCCACTCTTACTTTTTTCAATTTATATCTTTGTCATTCATCTTCAATATAATTTTGTATCAACTAATTGTCTTTGCTGTTTATATGTTTAATGAAGCTCAAACAAATCTGTATTATCAGGAGACAGTCAATTGTTAATTGCTGCACCGTAAGTACTAAGGAGGTAAGAGTCGTATTGCCATCCTACACACATGCGCAACGAAGAATCCTGAATACGTAATAAATGAACTTCACCTACTTAGTGCTATTACATTAAAATATACAATAATAATAATAATGATAAATGATCGAAACGTTGTTTTATTTACCCGAAATTATAGACTTTTTGATGGTAATAATGAAATGATTTAATAAATGTTCCAGTAATAGCGAACATGGTTAAAATATGATAAATTGGTTGTCTAACGAACCATATAGGTAGGAAATACAGCCGAAGTGCGAGAAGAACACTCACCAAAGCAATAGTTTAATTCCACTACATATATATAAGATATAATATATATAAGATGATTCACTGATAAAATTGTGTCTTATTCTTCTGCCCTAATATATATGCCCTAATTATAACCACTCAGCATAATCTACACTCACAATTTCTAATATTTGCTCTTCACGTGTTTACTACAACTATAACCAAATTCAAAGCTTATATGCGTTACACAATGTTTGCAACAAAACAATACAGGTATTAACCAGGTAACGTACGATGCGTGTGATATTTAAACTATGATTATTTAACATACATAAGTAAATTACAGATAAATATGAGAACTGACACACCTGATCGAAAATAGACCAACAATGTTATTTCAAAAGACAATTTGAAATTCAAACTATGTAGTCGCGTTCCATTTGTTTATCGATTTTGAATAGCGCTTTCTGTTTTCGATACTCTTGTTGTATTTCGTGATAAATAATTCACATCCAGTATCCAATACGAGTTGATTGCTTTTGTCCGTAGTGTAATTTAAAAGCTTAAGTGAATTGGTATACATTTGTACGTAGAAACGTATCTATGTTAGTAATATAGGCGGATATTCTGAAAGTCACAATGATGTTTTATAAAAATCTTATAATCGATTACACAACTTTTAATAAGAGTGGTAAAGTTTGTATAATGTACGATTGCGGAAGAATTATTGCTAAACGCATTTCTGATGCAAGTATCAGTATGCTCACTGATGTCTTCTTTTATAACCGATTGATAAGCAAAGCACAACTTTTAATAAGAGCGGTAAAGTACGATTGCGGAAGAATTACTGCCAAACTCATTTTTGTTGCCAACATTACGGCCCTCACTGCAGTGTTTATGATGCGAAGAGTGTGATTGGGAACATCCTTTTGAACAAGTCCTTTGGTAGTAGTAGGTATTTTGTATTGTAAATTAGAGTGGATTTTATAAGTAGAAATAAATTATCTGAAAAATTGATCTGTTATTTGTATATTGTATTTATAGGTGTTTATTATTTATCGATTTTAAATGTATGATTAATAATAATCACATTTTATAAATTGTTAACGTTTGGTCACAATCTCTCCTAGCGTTAATTAAGGATGTGGCCTATGGTATGTTATGGTAATACGCTAAACCTGAGGGACTAGTTTTCAAGTGCAGTGGCCGAAACACATCTTTAGATAATAGGCGATAGATTTTTTACTTCCGGGTGTTAGCCAGACGATCATTAAAAAACCCTATTACAATGATATAGTACAATACATTGTTTTCCTTCACCGAAAGCTCCCGTTTCTTGCACAAGTTCGATTCTTCATCGATCGATATGGTGTCCGAATACGCTTCAAACTTAATTTTACTTAATTTATTGAATCAAAAACATGTTTATTTGATTTTATCAAGAGTCAAACTAGCACTCTCCGTAGCTTTTGCTGTATATTCTAACCTCTAACCCCTGGAGTATCAAAAATTATGCCTATCTAATACCCCACGATAACAATTAAGCTTACGATGCGAAGTGTATTACTTTTTAAATGAATTAGACGAACGATTTTCCGCGAACTAGGGTCGTCACATGAGAAAAAATATCGGTACTATAAACATTTAAATATAACTAAGGTACTACTATATTGATTTGAAAAATATTGAGATCATCCTGTCGGATCAAAATTTTGAATAATAGGTTTTTATCAGACAAATATAACAACTACGTCCGAGAATATATATATATATATATATATATATATAACAATGGAAAGA
Source organism: Antheraea assamensis (assembly GCA_035772565.1). NCBI lineage: Eukaryota > Metazoa > Arthropoda > Insecta > Lepidoptera > Saturniidae > Antheraea > Antheraea assamensis. The sequence goes on from JAQQSE010000067.1 coordinate 3,225,005, forward strand.
AGAATACATGTATAACCTTATAACCATACAAAATATCCTTTAGAAAAAAAAGGAAATGGTAGTAATAACAAGGACAAGATTTATTAATATATATTATAGATAAACTTAAGTTATATGACCCTATATTTGTGGCAACTGCGTAATGTAATTTGATTATTGTACACAAGTAACGTGGATTACAAACACGAAACATTAATTCTGACACATCACAAAAACTATCCGGCATATTCTAAAAAGGGGGCTCAATCTTATTAGAAATCGGAAGTCATCATAAGACACTTTTCAGGCATCTATGCATGGATAGTAACTTGCTGATTCAACTTTGCTTTCAACGTATGTATAATCAGTAACATGCTGATTAAAGCTAAATTTGAAATGTATAAAAAACTTTCAACGTATTTATCAGTATAACAAGTAACATGCTGATTCAAGCTAAATTTCGAACTGACCTACTCTGTTAGCCTGGCAAGGCCTCTACAGTTTCACCGGACTATAAAGTATAAAAAGCTTTCAACGTTTATTATATAACCATATAAATCAAACAAAATCGCTGAAGTAAGCGCTTCTCTTCAGAACAGCTACACGTATTTGGACAATTCTTTTTCTGTTATATTTGTAATTATCAGGACAAGACCTGTTTTAGAGTGCAGACGGGTGACGGATGATTGCGCAGATGCATGTAGTTCAAATATACGTAGACGCCGCTAACATTTACAGTGATAATAACGGTGCAGCATCTACAGACATTCGAACTAACACTATGACTCTGACACACTGAAACAGGCATAAGGTTTGTATGAAAAAATAAAATATAGGTAAAAGAGAAAAAATTTGGTTAAAAAATGAAAAGTGAGAGAGTGAAAGTAACAGAAGACTGTGGCTGACTATTTTAATTCATTACATGAGTCGCCCTGTAAAGAACAGGTTTGGTCTAGTTCTCCTCGTATTACATCTGTGTGAAGGCGGGATGGACAGCTGTTATATTATATAAAATATTTTTATAAAATTATTTTGTTGATAAAATAAACATATTTAATCTGAAATTTATGATAACCCTGAGAAATACTTAATAAGTCCGCCGACGCGGCAGCTCTATCGTGCTTCAATCTGCTTCCAATTTATAACGAACGTCTGTACTTAAGTAAGCTAATCTATGTTACATAAATTGCAGCGGATATAAGCATGAAATGCTCTACAGTAATCACCGGTAAGTTCGTCTGCATTAAGTTACAATATAAAGAAACGTGTGCGTTCAAGGAACCTCTGCCAGGAACGAAGTTATTTATGTTTTTCTTCAACTCCTACCGTAATGCGATGTAGAGGTTTTTACAATATTTATATTTTTATATGTCCGTTATACAACATACGTGTTTTTTTTATTTCATTCCTTACTTTGCTTTATTTACATTGAAACAACACACTTATACAGATTCATATAGACGAACATAACGCTCTTCCCTTACGTGACGATTTCTATCAGTCAACTCCTATCGCTGCGTATAAGCCGCGTTAAGGAACTTCGTTCCAAAACTTTATTAACTAAAATAAAAAACATTCATGTATATATGATACATAGATTTAACTATTTTCAAGCATTCGGTGATTTATTATATTATAGGTCTGTCGTTGTACGCGCATCATCAAAACTACTGGATACATTTCCATAATTTCTCTTTATTTGCTTTTTAAATACATGATCCACATTAAAAAAAAGTACAATAACATCATTTACTATAAAGTTACAAAGTTTTTACAAAACAACTATTTTTATCAAGATTACGCATTGAGCAATTTGTGTTTTCTCAGCCGTGGAGAAGTGGGGCAAGCGGTGTGGTGCTTAAGTTTTTTCCTCTGTACATAAAATCTATTATTACGATAATAAAGAACGCAGACAAAGTCATGATAATCAGGTAATAGTGGATAATAAATCCATAACATAATAAGTCTTTTATTGGATTATATATAATGGAGTCTACTCCATAACTTTTTCGTTTGTCTGTCTTTCAACTGGCGTCTGAGAAGCATTTAGTATTATTTTTAACGATAACATAACTCAAGTTCAATATAACTTAGCTCTTATCTTCATCTGTTAATGCAAACTTAAGCTATATGGTTAAGTTTATACAATTAAATCTACATTCGCAATCAAAATAATATTATGAAATTAAATTAAAGTTTTTCTGTTTTGTAATTTGAAAACATCATTCCAGCTTTAGTTTTCTCACTGTAGAGTATTTTGAAGTCGTGCAAAAATAATGCATAAAACACATTCAAGGATCTAAATACTTTAAAAGTGATTTCACTACTTAATTAATTAATGTTTCCTGTCCTCGGCACCTGATATCCCACGCCACGTCACTAGATCCTACCGCATTCACATGTTCGCCCTTGGCACTCGGCGTACTTTCTGATCTACACTTTGTATATTGATTTAAATAAATATTGAGCTCAATTTTTAAACACATTATAAACGCGATTTGGATACCCACCCTGAAGCGAATTATTTTCCGGAAATTTTCAGTTCAATGCCTACGATCCGAATCATAGTTTCATTTGCATCGTAGTCTCATAAAACCACACAACGTTTACATTTATTCTACAATTAAAGAGTATAGAAGTCCTAGGCGGTTTTTAGTAGTTCTGAATAAATTGAACGTTTTACGGTATCAATTAGTAGTGATAGGGCTTTTTTAAATGTCATATGGCTAGCTACCATCGTTAAGTAAAAATCTATCACCAAGCACGTGTTAATGTGTTCTGGTAGCTACACTTGAGAGACACTTCCCCTTCTAGGTTTAGCGTGTTTACCATCGTAGGTCACATCGTAATTCAACATAAAATGAGATTCTGAGCAAATGATAAAACCTGCAAAGTATGAGAAATGCAAAACAAAAAATAAATGGTTGCTTCCACGTCTAAGGGTGAGACATGTAAGTACCACAAACGATTAGATATGTTTCGCTTCTTTACGGAGCATCCTCAGATCGTCATTGACTCTTCCAAAGTTAGCGAACGACTGCACGAGTGCCTTTTCTAAGAGCTTACTAATGCTGTTGCGCTGACTGGCCTTTGCAGCTTTACCGGGATTTTTAGGTAAGTGCTTAACCCCTGGACTGTCGAGCTAACTAACCATGCGAGTTAAACTAACCATACATTTATACCTTGATGAGACACATACGCGTATCTCCATATGTGTCGCACGAACGCGTACATTTATTTGGGAACTTCGCTAACTCCAACTAGACATGTGCGTTAGTGCTTTGTGAGGCACTAATAATTTTTTCTTTCCCTCTGCTAAGTATTGGGGAGTAAGGCCCGTTAATTTATTCATTCAATAGCGCATATTTATTATTACTATTATGTTCTTGCATCATCATCATCAACCTGTAAAAGATCAATTGCATGCCCATAGGCCTCTTCCCGAACGAAGGTACGGGCATAATCGCCACGTCAGCCCACGACGTATTGGCGATTTGAAAGTTAGAGAAATCCACAGATATATATTTTCCCACAAACGGTGGTACTACAAGAACATTTCTCCGGTTCAGATTTCCTCACGATGTTTTCGTTCACCGTCAACCGGTAGTGTTATCAATTTAAATTAGTAAATGTATGCGAATTCCGAAAAATTCGTTGGTACATGCCGAGATTCAAACTTGATCTCCACGGCTTATCTCACTTATATCAAATCGGAAATACTCTCTTTCGGTTTGCCTCGTTATGGAATAAGTCAGTGAATGTATGCGTTTTTCATTCATAAATGTTCGTCACAAGATGTACTGTACTACTGGTCGTCCTAAGTTCGGAGTTCGACCGCAATTCATTATTTTTTTTAAGTGTCAATATTATTGAGGGTTTTATTTCCAAAGTGTGTATAAATATTATAGATTAATATATATAAAGGAACGAGAAGAATGACAAATAGAGACTTATAAGTGCAGAGCTTCGACTGTTCGATGTTAAGAACAACAAACTAACTATTTCGAATAATATTTTCCTATTGATAATACAAAAGCTCGTGAAAAGCTAATTACGTCTGTCGACTCCCTGAGTAACACGCGTCAGCGTAAAATATTCTAAGAACCCAGACGTTGTAACATACTAAGAAGAGATAAGCACATCCGTTTGCATGGTGGTCTGGTGAACCTAGTAGTTTTAAGTTAGAAATAAGTTAGTCTTAATCAAACCTCAGTGCGAAATAAACGGCTTTATAATTAAAAATGTATTTTTGAAAAGTACCTCTAGCTCGCAAACGACTTCACTAGCTACTCAATAATATAAAAAAAGAAAATCGGTTGAGAAACAGAGAAGACAAATGTATTTAACTGTGTTGTCTTAACTATTTATACATAGAAGAAGATATAATTCATGCGTCCCAAGTTTAAATGAAAGGATAGCTAAACGTACGTAAAAAAGAGTACGTACAGTTTGTACGTATAGATGTTAATACAGCAATAAAATATATTTCCCACGACGCTTATTATTTTAACTTTGAGAAATTCCTAGATATTACCACGATCTGTTCGGTTAAATGTTCTGTATAAATTGGCATTCACAGACGTAAGTACACCACTTACAGATATTAGAAGGTTTTAGGGCTTATAATGCTATATCAAGAACAGTTAACTTCAGCAATTTTCCACTATCTTTAAATTGAGTTTGTAACGTTGGAAAAATAGAATTTTATGATATTTCTTGGCTGAGACATTAAGTAATTTGTTCGGTTTAAATATTACTATATAGAATCAAATAATGACCAAGAAACTTTTGCTTTTATATAAGCGATACTATAAATTCTTATCCTGATATATAAGACTACGTCTCTATTTTGGTTTGTCTGTTTGATAACTTATAACACGGAAACAACTAGACCGATTTAAATAATTATTCCATTTTCTATTTCTATTTTCTGGTCAATGTCCAATGTGTGTGTGTTTACATTAGGTAAGGTTGAGGCAATATGAGGCATGTTTTGAGTTTATATAAATGATATCTATAAATCCTTATCCTTTCGTATGTAAGAATAAGATATGGACACATATATAGATAATAAATTTAATTGTTTATTTGTAATAGCCAAACTCAAAAATACTTAACCGATTTAAAATACTCTTTATATCTTTCACTACTACTATCTCTCTCTATATTTATCACATACTATTCTTCAAGCTTCCTCTGCTCCTTTTTTTTTCGAAATGAATACTACAGTTTCACCGGACTACAGCCCTCTGCTCCTATATCCGTCTACCTTCATACTTAACACTGCTCTGGTAATTTAACCTATATATGCACATTTACATACGGAACCTTATAAATGACCTCCATTCATGTCTAATTACTTACTTTAATTTTTTTATTTAACCGTAATTTTTCCTAAGAACTTACACTAAAATAAAATATCCATACAGAATGTTACGTTTCTATAATGTTGTTAGGTTTAAGTAACACGTTTTATGTTAGCGCTGTGCTACCGTAATTAACTAAAGAAAGTTTCGGTTAATAAACACGACTTTGTAACTACCCATTTTTATTGCGCAATAAAATATTTTCTGCCCCCAAATAATAATAAAAACCTGTTACGACGAGTTAATAAATGTCAAAGACCAGACTTTGTTTTTTTGGCCTCGTATAAAATGAGCCTTAAAATATAAGGTATGTTATCTTATTCTCAGTGTTTCTTTCAACGACTTAATTGCTAATTATTATAGTATAATAAATGGCGACCAATCAGCGAACTCAATTACCACTGGAAGGACTGCTAGATACTGAAATATGCCAGAATTAATTAATTTATAAAAACTATTTTCATTAAAAAAAACTCATTTAACTCCCGGGAGACAATCACAAAAATGAGATTACGCTCAGGACACATCCAATGCAAAAAGTTCGCCTTTATGATGCGAAAAATGCCATCACCATTTTGACAAAGTTCATCGACGATGTTCGCCACATCTTGGCAGAATGTGTTTGAAGTGAAAGTATAAAATCTGGATCTTAATGGTTCTGGTTAATTCCATATTGGTTTGTATAACTCCATATTATTTGATCCTACTTCTAAATGTGCTAGAGAACTCTATACAATTAATTAAAACCATGGCTGATTTTCAATTTGTAGTTTGTTAGTAAGGCGATACAGTCACGTAGGCGATAAAGCCTTTAAATAAAATAAAAATCATTTTATTATTTAATAATAAGTGTTACCTTAACAGTATATCTGCATCGGTTAATCATACTTCAGACTAGAATACAAAAGTCTCGCTAGGGCATGTGGTACCATTAGTTTCTCTCTTCACAGGTTTCTCTCTTTCCACATTTGCTTCGCATTAGAGTTGGCATATGAAGCGGTCATGGAGATAAACTTCATATATCATTCTTCTGTTTTGTTATTTGCTAACAGCTGGCAGTCCTACTGAAGCCTTTTTGTATCACCGTGAGATTGGGTACCCTCCAGGTGGAATTTTAGAGAAACTATCCTATCTAGGGTCGGTGATACGAGGTGTGTTCAAAAAGTATCGCGAATTTTGAATTTCCGCGGGTTACGTATATTCGAATTTCGAATTTTTTGTGGCGTTATGTTGGTACTCATGTCTCTCACTTATGCCGACAAGCTCGGCCATTTTGAATGTTCATTTAATTTGCTTGCACGTGTTTTGGATCGTCTTCGATTTTTACCTATTCAAAAAAATGGATCAAAGAACCTGTATCAAATTTTGTGTGAAAAACGAAATTAAGTGCGCGGATGCATTCCGAATGTTGACTGTGGCATACGGAGAAGCTACCTTGGCCCGAAGCAACGTTTATCGGTGGTACAAAATGTTCTCAGAAGGCCGAGAAGATGTGAACGACGAAGAGCGTGCCGGACGCCCGAGCACTTCAACAACAGACGAAAAAATTAATGAAGTGGAGAAAATGGTATTGGCCAATCGTCGAATCACCGTTAGAGAAGTTGCTGAGGACCTAAACATATCGATTGGCTCGTGCCCGGATTTGTGGAAGAACAAAAATTGGCTTTTGCACCACGATAACGCCCTGCTCACACATCGTTGTTGTGCGCGACTTTTTGGCCAAAAACAACACACTAATGATGGCCGCAGCCACCGTATTCCCCAGATCTGGCCCCCTGTGACTTTTCTTGTTCCCTAAACTGAAGAGGCCCATGAAAGGACGACGTTACGCTTCTCTTGACGAGATAAAGACGGCATCGAAGGAGGAGCTGAACAGAGTAAAAAAATGATTTTTTGAAGTGCTTCGAGATTGGAAAAACCGGTTGGCACAATGTATAATATCTCATGGGGATTATTTGACGGGGACCAAATAGATATTCATGAATAAATAATATTTTGAAAAAACACAAAATTCGCGATACTCTTTGAACACACTACGTACTTGTTTCCTCAGTTTAGCAGTCTTTTACATACTGAGTAATATGATAACTCTATGTAATCTTTGTAGACTTATCGTCACTTAATTAAATGAAATCTCTAAGTGGCTGATCGATTGTTTATACCCATAAATATTTACTGATCGAATGAACAAATAGACATTGCGAGTATCAGTGTATATAGACAGAGGAAGTTAAACTTCTTTAGCTTAGATGCATTAAATGATATATATATGAGAATGCTCATAACCAGTGTACTACTAGACCCCCGGACAGACACGTATAAATCCTTACACATACACACAAACATATACCTACCTTATGTGTAACGCGTAATGAAAATTTTTCCCTACCGTGCCCTAGGGAAGTTTCACTTCGAAAATATCTTCATTATTTATTCCACGAGTGTAACTTTTAAAACTGAAACTTGATGAATGTTATTTCTTTAAAAAACGAAACCTAGATCATTGAAATTTGAGGAGGCTACCTACGTGCTACGAATTTTGCGATTACTACAAATAATATAAAAGTATCCAACCTGTTATATATTCTTTATAAGTGTCAAGTTCGGCGATCCATAGAGTATCGTACGATTCTCTAGGATAGATCCGCCTAATATCTCCTTAATAATTTAGTGCCTGACTACATTCTGAATGATGCACGAAGCACTCAATTGCTCTCCCTACCCTTCCTTACCGTACTAATCATATTTCATCGTTTAAGTCGTGGTGACTCTTCTGATAGTGTTATTTCCATTATATAGCAAAACGAGCAGAAATTTGCATAATTTTAATTAAATAAACATCTAAAATCGTCAAATGTGTAGCGTGTTACCCTTCTCTTTAATATAGAAAGAATGCTTCAAATGAGACGTAGCGGTAGTTCGGCATGACCACAGAGTGGCGCTACGCTGTAATTACGAACATACAGTCGTTACGAGCTACATCAAACACAATTTTGACGTTATACTTCAAACTGACGTCAATTGTTTCGTATGACGTCATAAGTGAACTTATTTCAATGCCCTTTGAAACTTGGAAACTGCTGTGAAAATCTAATTTTTTTGACAACGGTCTGTATGTATAGACTATCAGAGTTACCGATTCCTATACGATAACAACAGAACAAATTAAATAAGGTTCCATTTAGTTTGTTTCTCTTTATTATCTTGTGAAAAATTCCCCAAAACAGTAAGTCATTAAATACCAAAAACAACGTTGATTTTGATAAGGACTTGTTTTAGTAAAACAGCCTATTTTTACGTAATGCCATTATCTTCCAATGTAAATACTTTTTGTTGATGTTTATAATGTTTACTATTATGTTTTTGTAGCACATTTTATGTGAAATCATCATGAAAGTGTTTCTACAAAATTTCCATTATAAAAAATAAATAAAAAAATAGTCTTTGAAAAAAAAAGAACGTCGCTTGCCGCAAGTGTCTGTCCAAAAAAACAACTGAAGTTTCGTAAAAGAAAACACACTTCTCTATTTTTACTTTGACAATCTGAATTACATTTACACCCACCCGGCGCGGCGCATCGTCGCGCGGGGTCGACGAACCCTCACCCTCAGACGCAGGCTTGGCTAGAGGCCTTGTTCACACGGGACAGTAACTTACGCGTGTAATTGATTATATTATTTTTGACCTAATAATTCCATTAAGGAAGATTATAAAACACAAAATTCATATGACTATTTACTTTGATTTTAGATTAATAAATGGTAGTGACAGTTAATGACAGATGACAGATTCGATTGAGAAGCCACCATAACACACCGGTCCTTAGCATAAATCTTCGATCTGATTTTAAAGTTGTGGTTGGTAATACTATCACACAGAATATTACCGCAGTAGTGGTATAACTATTTATTATATTATTTTTATTGCTTAGGACAGTTGAGATTCTGGCCTCTCTAGCTATCTAAAAAAGGCTGTAGGTGGTAATGTACACTTAAATCAATTTCACTATATACCTTTTGTTACTTTGTACCGTAGCAAACAAATAACAAAAAAGTACATTTTCATATTTTACTATTTTTGATAGAGATTTCCTTCGTCTAGTTCAATTAAGTTTTTGTACTATTGTAATAAATTGTAATACGTATGGTCTAAATCTAAAAATACATGAATCTTTTTAATAGTCACCTTAAATATCTAATCTAATGGAATATCTAATGGAATTGTTTGATGTTCGACTGGACTAATCTCCGATAAGATTGATCCGATTTTGGCGAGACAAGTATCTTATTGTGTTCAGTGTATCTTATTGTCTATATAGCATTATACTTTCCTGTAGTGTTAAGCAGTAACGATAAAATTTAACAAGAGCTACTGGATGTCCATAAAAATGTTATATGAGTTAAGTAAGAATGACAAAATTATAATTAAAAAAAAAACGGCACACAGGTAAACCACGTAGTTCTCGAAAATTAATAAAACAATTTTCAGAAAAACGAAGTCGCGGGCACTAATTAGTTTGTTTACAAAGTTGATATTCAAATAGAAATTATTTATTGTAGTATTATAGATAGCTTAAAGCATCTCCTTACCTTATGTAAAATTTGTATGCTTCCGAATACAGTCAACAATGTCATACTGGATATAAAGCCCTGGATAAATGCCAATGTATGTTTATTTGCTTGTTCGCTTACTTGTCTTAACTACTCAACCGATTATCATGAAATGTTGCACACATCTTGTTGGGGATAGAGAAAAAGATTGCGTAGCTTTCATCTACAAAAAAATACTACGCCTAATTCACATTAGCACGACCAAAACCGCAGGCAAAAGCTAGCCAAAATTAAGAAGCCGCTTATATACGACAAAATTACCAATGCCTCGAAAAACAACCTAGTCATTGAGAAGACCTGGCAAGAAACTCGAAATGGTTTATCTTTTATCGTACAAATTTGATAATAATGCTCAGAAAGGTATATTATTTCTGAATAATCCAGACATCGCCATCTTTTACATATTGATCTACCCTTTCGACATAAAAACCCGCTTGACATTGTATTTGAAGTTACTATCCAGTAAATCGGTAATGTACTTTGGGACTTTGTTATGGAACCTAAAACAGATAATTACATCCGCGATGGCGGTGTACTTAAATGTATTAATCAAGTAAGGTCTATCTTAACTTAACTAGATTGCTTCCATTATAAGCCCGTTACAGTGACTGTCTTTTGTTTTGTCATATTTCAGCAGCAACTTACAGGCCGTCATGGACAGCGGCAATTATCGATGGATTCTAAATCTCTTAATAGTCACTATTTTCCACTGTGCCTACTATCAGGCACAGTGCAGTCACTGTGTCGTACTCCCATAAAAAGAACAAACAAATTGAGTTAGTTAAACATATAAGTATATTGGTATCTAACGAGGGATTTTCAAACCGAATTTTGTTACGAACACACACATCTTTATATATATAAACACGGTGCGTATGTGTGTATATACTTCTTGTAGTGTTGTGTAATAATTCAGGGCATAAACAATTTGACGATTTATTTTCTATTTCTTGGGTCACCTTAATGGTTTTTAGATATAGTTGGACCCGATTGAAGCCGCTGTTATTGATTTATTTTGCCAAAATTGTAATTGTCACATAAAAACATATAAACCCCAAATTTAATTTGCTACTGTAATATAAGAATCTTTAGACAAATAGATTTAACACTAGAGGTTTCAAAATCGACGCTCACAGCTAAAACCGAATATAATTTGTTATTCATACTGACGGATCAAAATATTATTAATGATAATAAATACCATAACGAGCTTATACACGTACCAGTACTAGGCAAAGGTCTCTCCCCGAGGGAAGGGAAGTAGACAAGTATTAAATGTATTTTACATTACAAGAATATTTCTCAAAGCCTTTCGATTTCCTCACTATACTTTCATTTATCATCAGTCAATAGTTTAGTTTTAGTTAGTGGCGTTATAAACGTTTAATTACAACGGATATTAGCAGATAGACGGACAAAATTTTCTATACATGTATGTTGTAGTGTGGTAAAGTGCAAACAAACATGAGCTTAAGAATAAGCCTTTATGAGAAAACGTAGTTTTATGTCACTGTCAGTTAAATTTAATTGGGTTATAAATCATTATGACTGCTATTAATTAAAAAAATACCACATGACAGAAGTGAAAACTTCTTTATAAACAGTACAACAAAAAGCCAACGTCGTCCAGGCGGGTCAACCAATCCAAATACAGACGACGTTGCTTGCCGTCATACAAAAAGGTTGCAGATCAAAATTTCAAAGGTCTCGCATAAGAGGTTTAATTTGAAAAAACTAGTGCCTGTTTCACATTTTACGAATGTCTGAATTGTGTAGACAAACAAAATGTATCCAAGTTACTTACAATATTTCAATAACAGTATGACAGACATTGCATTCTTTTTTATAAATTCTCTACTAACACTCTCGCGGTCAATCGCTATTGTTGAAAACATTTAAATGAGTTTCATATCATTTGCAAAAAGTAATCAACTAAGTGAATGATCTTATACATTCTATCGAAAAAAATATCTTGAACACTCCTGAACGAAATTGCAGACTCGGAATCAACTAAAAGCAACTTCCCTTCACTATCTGATTGCGTAAATCTCGTTACAACAGTCGATAAGCTACGAAAAGTTTTCCAAATCAACAGAATTTTATATCTTTGAAAAGTCGTAACAAAGAAAATCTTCGTTCACGTCTCTTTCTGGTTTTATTTGATTTTGGGTTGAATGTGTCGTTATGCATAAGAGATCGGTTAAGTATTAGTAAATATTTTCTAAAGCTTTAGTCATTTATATAAGTTTTATTTTTTTGTTTCTAATGTAATAAACAACTCGAATAATGACATCCAATGTATATAAAAGGAAGTTGCCACAAATCAAACGACAGATGGTACATATTTACGTAACACTAGTTATTGAGAAATTATTTAAGGTAAATATATAATACTGACGAAGCGTTTTTTTTTCAATAAGGTTTTTAAACATGGCTTAGTTCATATCGTAATATTTACTGAAGAGACTTTTTATACAAATTAATAATTATTAGACAAACAATGTGGTTAAACTTGATGCTGTGAAAGAGTAATAATAATGTAAAGTTTTCCATGTCGTATTTAAATCGTTCGAATAAATATTATAAATGCGAGTGTGAGTATGTTTCACGCCTAACGTATTTAATAGATCCTCGTGAAATGTAGTGAAAAGAACATAAAGTACCAGAAAAACATTTATTGCGAAAAAAGAACTGGCCCCGAGAGGTCGCTTAAATCTATTAACGCGAGCGAATCCACGGGCAACAGTTAGTGTTAATATAGAAGATAAATATTATTTCATACTTAAGGTACAACATTCTGATCAAATTTACCGGTAGCCATTTTAAGTCGACTCAATATTCTTTCAGCATTTTTTATCTATTTATTAGCTAATGTAACAAAGTATATAAGTACTAAATATTGGTCAAAGAATACACATGATTTCAGAAAGTCATATAAATCGGTACAGTGATTTGGAAGTACAAGAACACTAACGAACAGACAGACAGCTGTTGGCTTTTATTATAAAATATATATGGATAGTAAGATGAATTTCTGAAACAATTCTATTCGGTTAAAATGTTGTGGTTAGATAATCTTTTATTTTCAAGGCTATCTACTACACGTTTTAACAATAGGTACACCGAGCTCGGTCATCCGGATATTTTAATTGAATGTAAGTTTTTACAATAAAAATAAGAAATCTCAAGGTTTTTCCACTTACTAATTAAGAATTTAATAAAGAAATTAATTACTGTATTTAATTTCCAATTATATTTTAATATTTAATACGCTCATTAAAAATGTAACGAGATAGTTTTTGTACATTAATATAATAAAAACCATTCTCATAAAAAGATAGGTACGATCTAAAATGGAAACGTCACTCAGTGTAACCAGCCGTTAGGATGTTCAAGTCGACCCCAATCTTACGTTCCCCAGACGACAAGTTATCTCAAGGCTGTCAGGCTTGTTTCAGGTTTCAAATTTTCACAATGGCCCGTTAAATCTTACTTCCAATAAATATTATATTATGCTTAGTTTCTATATTTATCAATAAGATCTTTCATATTATATTCTACTGTATTATTGTTCTATATATACTATAATAAAAATGTAGATTCGTCGTTTGTGTTCACAGAAAATATTTACTAAACACTGATTTCGGGTAATGGAATGTAAATAAGTAAAAATTTGTATAAAAAATAAAAACCGACTTCAATATCAAGAAACACTAAGGAAAAAGAAGGCACCAAAATGCAAAAATAACTAAACTATTAAATTAATCAAATTAAATAAAAAATTACCAAACTCTCATCAAACTACCCTTGAAGTACCTACATCCTTTCCAATCAAAAATGAATCATCAAAATCGGTTGGCGTGATGTTGCGTTATTCGTTTTTTTTTTTTTTTTTTATAACTGACCTACACTGCTAGCCAATAAGGCCTTTACAGTTCCACCGGAGTACTAAGGGGAGCGCTTAGGGCACTCACCCGATTTGTTTTAGACGATCACCTCAAGGGCACTCGGTGCACCTCGGCTTGAACTGTCGCCGACTTTCCCGATCTGACTAAGCTAGCTAAGCTATCTATCCATTTCATACACATTTATGAATTCGGGAAAAATGCATGTGTGACCATGCATGTTTCACGAATGTATTTGTGTATTTTACATCTGACTACTATGTCGTGTGACTTATTTCAGTCCGAAAAGGGCAAAAAAAAAACAGCCCACCACTGTGTGCCTAGGTGTGCATGTGTGTGGGCTGATCGTGTAAATAAAAAACAAGCGTGAGTCACTGTATTCGCGCGAGTAACATACTCGAGGGCTCCACACCGAGGGACAAACCTAGGCTCGAGTTGTTACAAGAAAAATTGCGACGAGTGTGCGGGATTGTATCTTGGCGTGAGCAGAGAGAGTCGCGGGCGTGGGCGCAAACACGCATCTTTTAAGAGGACATCGAGCGAAAAATAAAGAACAATGGCACGGTGCCGACTTAACTATACAATTAAAATAAATGCATTTTATTTTAAAGTTTTAGAAAATTGCTTAATACATTTCATAACAAAGTTAAAAGATATCACTTCGTACGTTGGTTTTCAGTCATTCGTCAGTTGGTTTTCCCACGGTCAGATATACGAGCACTCCCTTGGCAGTGAAACAAACAAGCTCAAGTACATGTTCTCAACTATACTACTTCAAACGTTGTACACAAAGAAACTTTGTCCACAACAAAGCGTGGGTAGTCGAGGGCATAGCCACTAATTTAATGATACACGTATTTAGCTATTCTTTATTGATCACTGTCAAAGCATAGAATCAAAATAATTGGACGTATTTAGAGAAAAAACTTATTTAAATAACAAATAAGATTAAGTTCAAGGGTACCATCGTTCTATGAAAAAAGTATTATCAAACAAAGCGTCTCATCGTGCCTGTTTGTGTTTTATTCCTTCTAAACTATACAACGGATTTTGATATGGTTTTCACTATCATCTAGAGGATATATACCGGAAGGTTTCTATGTATAATACATGTAGGTATATTGTACTCACATGAAGTAGAAAAAAAACGATGTATTCTAAATAAGTTGTAAGAAGGAGTTTTCAGTCGCTTTAATTGAAAACCTTGGCTAGTCTATGGCAGATATACCAAAATAATGTACAACGGTATTGTACACTAAAAATAACCTGCAAAAAAGTTTCAAAGAATATGTCTATCTCCCAAGGATAATTCACAGTAATCATTTGTATATTTAAGCATTATTGAACAATAATTGATTTATTGCAATGTTATTTTAGGCAATACAATATTAACACTTTACCAATGAAAAACATTAGTTACGTTGGGTATTAAAAGTAGATTAAAATTGTCCTTTCATTTACATAGCTTAGCATCTTTGACTTTGATGAACTGTAACTACCATAGCACCAAAAAATTAACTCTAAATCGTTTAAACACTTATGATGCTCCATTTAATGTATTTTACCCTATAAAAAAAGATAAAATAATTTCCCAAGCTTCAAATCCAAAACACATATTTTATTATAGAATAATTTTTTACCGACTACAATTTTTAATTAGTAATCACAACTAACACGTAAAATACTTTGAAGCCATGGTGACTTGTAGTTAGCGTGTTCGGACATCGCATTGATCGACGCAAGTTCGAAGCCTTGCGAATGGCCCAAAGCTCTTTCTAAGGTCCTCTGGGTAGTTACAACCCTCAAGATAAAAATCTGTCACCAAGCACCTATAGGTGTGTTTCAGCAGCTGCACTTAAAATTCAATGCCTTTTTAGATAAATCGTCATTTAACATCAGATTAAATTGTGGTTAAACGTTCTTGATGAATACATAGAAAACAAAACGAACACAATATTTATAATAGAAATGAATAATTGTATAATTCAATGTTAAATTAAATCAATCACGTCACGAAATTCAAAGCTCAATTATTTCTGATATAAAATTTATTGATAGTCAATTGGCGTATAAATCATGTTTAGTATAAAAATCAAATAGCACATACAACAATTCTTTAATATGTCTTTAACGATTTGTCTAACGATGTAAATGATTTATTTATCTTAAATTTAGTTTCTTATATTACATTGCCTTTATATAAAAAAGCCAGAAACCTTTATTAAAGTTTATAATATGGCCACGAAGGTGTAATCCTTCCTCTCCGGCCTTAATTGGTTCATAGCAAATACACCTCTGTACACATAACGTACTTTGAATATTTCTCGTAGGCATAAATTTGTGGGAAGCAATTTCAATATCGCTTTTTTATGTATAATAATAGCCTGAAATACATATGATATCTAGTACATTGAAAGATTAATCATCTACAAAAGGTTACAAGATTTTGGAATAGAATTTAGTAATTAACTTAGAAAACGTTATAGTTTTAACCGCCAAGCTATTATTTTTGTCACCGTTTTCTTTCATCAAGCACTCGAGCATATATTTATTTTCATGAATGTGTTTTAACATTTTGCGAATGTGATATAAACGCATTTTTTTTTTTTCGAACTGACTACGCTGTTGACCTGGCAAGGTCTCTACAGTTTCACCGGACTACTTCATATATACCAAGACGCTGGTAAATAAATTTACTTACTGCCTATCTTAATGGTAACTCAACCAGAAACAAGCAAAACTGATTAGTACAATATTACTATGCCCACACATAGGAAAAGGAATTACCCGATTCTCTCACGTATTAAACAGTAAAATTTTCGTATTTTTCACCGATTCTGTCACAGACTAAATAATACAATTTTGGTGTTTATTTTAATCGATCCAATTATTGTTGATACGAAAAAGATAAAAAATTAAATAAAACTCTTACAACAGATCACACAAACACTTTATTTCTAAAATAAGTATTACAAATAAACCCTTATTTCTAAATTATTTCAGTCTATTTATACATATGACAATATATTATATTTCTTTCTTTTTATATAAATAAATCTCTTTCTAAATACAAAATAGGTAGGTATTCTAAGGACCGTATGCTAGTGAAAAAAATTATAAGAAATAATATGGACTAAGAAAAATATAAAATCATAAACGAGAAAGTGGATTATACAAAGAAAGAAAAAACAAAGATACAACAACGTAGCATTTGGTCCTTTACAAAATATACACACACTTCGACATAATTCGCTAACAATAATCCAAAAGTGTCTTTCTGATTACCCAGAGAAATAACTAAAACATTGTTTAATGTAAATATTATTTATAATCTACAGAGATAAATTTTATGTTTTTATGAAAACCATACTTTTATGAGACAGAATGATGAACATTTTATGAGATTATTGATCTATTACTCGCATAATAACAGCCTGCGAATTTTTTTTTTCTCTGTCTTGAGGATTTAATAATTGTATTATGTTTGAAGTATTAACATATTTATAATAATTAGAATGATATCAGAATATAGAGGAATTATCAACATGAAATATTATTATTTGATCTATGGACTACATATATTTGCAATCTAAACATATTTATATTAAGTTTACAAGTGGATATTATGCAAGATTTTAATAGCATCATACAATCGACGGAAAAATTGATTTTAGTACATCTATGATACAGTCAGAACAAATTTCGATATACATTTATATAAACAAAAATCCATACAAGGAATAAAGACATAAGTGTTCAAAACACGCGGACACGTTCAAAACAAAATCTATCATTATTAACACACAAATTTAATTTCAAACGAATGTTAATATTTGGTTTCGTCTCATTTATTTAAATCTTACATCCTAATACTTGTTTTATATTGTTATACGAAAATAATTTTAAGCCAAATATTATGTTTTTAGAAAATATAAAACAAAACTTTTAGTTACACATTTTTTACATACACATTTTTGAATACATATTTTGGATTGATTTCCCTAAATCACACATTTTTTTTCTAGTTATCTACTCACTATTATAGCGTTTTATATGGGTTAAATGCACACATGATCATAATATGTTTGATTAATAATAAAGTTAATCTACATTGCACAATACCAATTTGTTATACAATTAATAAACTAATCGAATACAGTTATCACTCAAGCAACAAGAATATATATAGAGATACCTCGAGAATCTAACCTCACGTGTAAATGTATAACTTCGATCGAACTAAAAAACATCGTTTTTTATTATTTCTTAAGACTAAGGTAAACAAGCCCTTTTAGCCTTACTTTGTACTTCAATGTTGAATTTTAACAAAATAGTGGCCGCATAGTTGAACTTCATCTCACTCTCAGACATCTCAGAACTCGTGTTTACCTGTTATTATGGTTTTATGCTTGTGCATAATAACTAAACTATGTTGCGCAAAAAAAGTCACCAATATTATACATAATAATATTATACATAGCATAGGGTCGAATAAAACACAAGTTTACAAATAAAAAGTGACAGACTAAGATTTCACCAGTAATATCAAATCGTATGTTTGATAAGCAGTGTTGCCTACAGTCATAACTGAGGAAAATTTCAAAATATAGATTGTGTTCAGAAATTCGAAGAAAATATTAAACTCAGTATAATTGCTGAACCAAACTGATATAAAATCCGTTAATGACCTTTTTGCATATAATTAAAAGAACGAAAAAAAACCGTAAGTTCGACTGGTATTAAAAATTTCAAAGAGATTCTCTGAAATTTAAAAAAGACCCTACATGTGACCTCAACCCAAGTGCTTGCAACACTAACTACACAATTTTTTTTTTACCAAAAAAGGTTTAACTTACAGAATGATGAATTCGTATGTTTATTAATTCGATCGAAAATATTATGTTTGCTGTATTTCATACCTTTTTAATGTAACAGTTAAAAAAATCCATAAAAAAATACAAATGAGATCAAGTGAAGTGCCTCTAATGTATTCTTTTTTTTAAGATATAACTTTATTCATACAACACTAGTGACGTCATTGCTAAATTGTTAATTTAATAAATGCAGATCGCTAGAGCATCACTTAATGTTATATAAAACTTCTACTTTGTACAAGGCAAGGAAATACGTTTAATTTTTTTTAAATGAAAAAAGCCTTTTCATAATTATACTACACATATTAATTTCATCTAATGAAGTATTTAGTGAAATGTTACCACGAAAATACTACAACCAGACTATAAATTAACTTACCGCTATTCATTTTATATATTTTATTAAGTTACAAATTTCAACATATAATAATGGACAATCATTTTTTTTTTATTCAACCCAACTTTTATACGAAATTTTCCTAAGCACTGGTGTCGCTGTTATGAAAAATTCATATTTCCTGAATAAAATGAATACTACAATAATTCAATAAATACATCGTTTCCCAAAAACATAACTAGTTTTATAAAACGTTGTACTCATTTGCATCATCATTATATTCAGTAGATACTTATTTTTAATTTCAGCAATTTCACTTAAAAAAATAACGTTTGAATATGGGTTGAACAATCGAGCTATCGTCTCGCTCTTCTACATGCTTTATTCGAAACGCATAACGAAGTTGGATTCGAAAAAGAAATCTGTTAGTATTAGTCAATCATATAAAAAAAACGAATACGACGGATACAATTTTAAAGGTCTATTTACTTTTAAAGCGTTTCTGACGTATAAAAAATCACACAAACGTGTCTCAACAAACAAAATCGACTATGATAGACTCGAGACGAAATATATTTTTTTAATTTGTTTGTTATTATTCGAGCGAAAAATAGTTACGATTAGTTTATCGAATTATGAATTTTGTTTTTACTATTTTAATGGTTTTTTTTTTAACTTTATCGATAACATCGAAAATCGATAACTCCTCGAAGCCCGTAGTCGCTATGTGTAGCGATATTGAAATGTTCTCTGGGACTCGTCGAAAACGAGTCCATGATCGAAGAACAAGAAAATCTTTTAACAAAATAAACTAAAATATACAAACCCGAGTATATAGACAAAGTTATGTATACTCTATACACAAACCAGTGTACAATTCTATAAAAGTTCATTGATAAAGTTTAGTCAAGTTATAATCCGTTGATTTTTTTTAAAATACAATCGAAGTCATGAGTGGACGAAATTAACTAATTTATATTCGCCATATTGAATTAAACGGTAATAAGTTACAGCAATTACTATTTTTTTGTATTATCTCTAGACGTTACTCAATTTTTACGACGTTATTATAATTATAGAAGTATTAACTTGAATTGATTTTTAATTAATTTTTCTACACAAATATTAATTTTGCAAAAAAAACTAATATTTCAATATGTTAATCATTAACAAACATTTCATAAAATAATATTAATTACTTTAAGACCATAACTTTCATCCAATCATGTCGTCAATTGTCACTCCCAATTTGAATAAAAAATCGACACCATTAGTAAATTACTAAATACTCATATAAAGCGTTTCGCAAGCAGAAAATCGTTCGTAAACAATTAATATCTAAATACGATCAATATTACAATAAAGTTGTATAAATAATTTTACCAAACGAATAACCGAGTGAATGGAACAAACGGACCGTAATTAGATAAAAAAATAGTTGCCTAATAACGCAAATAAATAGTCTAAATATTTACAAAATAAAGTAAGAATAATAATAAAAAAAAACTTTCTATAACACACCATCCGACACTAATATTGCATTATCACGACGAGACGAGGCTCACTGTATAGTCTGTGACGGTAAAGGTATCGATCGAACTTTCCAGAATCTATCTGAGTGCCGTGTAGAGGTTGAGTACGCTCTTGTTCTCCTTGTGCGATGGAGTTTTCGAGAACACGTTCCAGAAACGGAGCGTCTCGTCGCCGGCGCCGGTCACTATCGCCTCGCCGTCCGGCGATAACGCCAAGTACAGTACCCGATACGAATGACCGGTTAATTTCGCCACCTATGACATAAAAAAATTAAAAAGATTAAATATATACTATATGAATAACTGTTTAGATGTGCGATCGTTATAATATTGAAATAAATGTAACATGAGCGTTTCGATGTGCATTTATCAAAATATTTAAATAAGTGTAACATGACAGTTTTAATATACGATCTACAAAATATTTAAATAGTTCCTAGATGTAATCTGTACGATGTGCTATCTTTAAAATTTACAAACAGTTAGTTCCTTGATTTCTTAAATGTAATCTGATCGTTTCGATGTGCTATCTTTAAAATATGTAAATAGATCCTAGAGTTTCTAGATATAACCCGATCCGTTTCTATATGCTATCATTGAAATATTTAAAGAATTCCTAGATGTAAACCGACCGATTCGATGTAAGATAATCAATTTTTTTAAACAGATCATAGTTCCTAGATTTCACCAGACCGTCTCAATGTACGATAAAAAATACCTTTAATATATTCTAACAAAATCGATTTCTATGCCCGATTTTATTAGAATCGATTTGTTACTAAGAAGAACAAATATTCAAACAACAGCGCTTTAACGTTTATAAGTCTTCCCGCGGTTTCCCTCACGTCTTGAGTGTACACAATAAAATATTACATATAATCTTGAATGTATACTTCTCGAATTACACTCAAACCGATTTTATCTACAAACTGCTGGCACTTTTGCAGTAATTTATTTTTTGGCTCTTTCCCCAAAAGTGTAGTTTTCCCAATAAACTACAAAATTTGTGAATTCTGTAGAAAATCCCTCACCTGAGAAAGCGACGGATACTTCCAAACGAGGATCTGATTCTGCGAATAACCGTGCGTGGAGACCAACTCGCTTGAGTGCTTCGACCAGGCCAAGTTGCACACCTGCGATCCTGTTTGCAAATGAAAATATTAATAAATTAGTTATTTCTCGCGGCTTAGCTTGCTTTTTGGATAAAAAGCACCCTATGACCTATTTTGTAACTGACAACGTGGATTTTCATGATAATCAGTTGAGTAGTTAAGACGTGAAAAAAGCGTACGAAACAAATTCAATTTCGCATATACAATATTTGTAAGGATATATAATAATATTTAATTAACGTGAGAAAACGTTTAACTAACAAAAATAAGATCGAATATATGTGTCATTACATTTAAAAATCACCAAAGTCCAATTTTGTCCAAACTTTCATTTTTGTACCAATAGAGTGCGAGGTTACAGAGATTCATCTATAGAAAAAGGTCGTCAACCCCAAAGCCAGGTTCATAATTTACTTTCTTGCTACGTTTTTATTGGAAAGGACATATCTGGTAACACTTATATAAGTTTTGCACTGAAATTCGAATTTGGAATTTTACTTTTATCGCGTGACTCCTGACGATACGGCATATATAACAGAATAGACATTTTATTTTTACCGAACGCTATATTTGTCTTTATATACATATTCCTTACGGTATAAATCGTAAACTTCATGTGGTTTAGAAAAAAAATCTTAGAAACGAATAATTTTTTTTTTAAATATACATTTTACATAAAATTTGAATTGTATAATTAAATCATTTGTTTATTATTCAAGTTTATCACATTTTGTAATAATGTTGTAACTTTTGACTGTTACTGTTGTTGACTGTTTTGTACTGTTGACCGGTGTCACCTTTTTTTTGTCATCTAATCTTCTAGATTATTACTGACATTGTCAAGTAGGTAATAATATTAGAAGTATTTTGTAATTATTTTAATGATCTAGCAAAACATTGTGGATGCCATGTTAGAGATTTAGTTATTGTGGCATTGTAAAATTCATGCTCCGTGATACTGTTTTCCATCCACTTCGATTGTACACAATAACCGAACTATATTACGTAAAATGCCACCAAATATTACAAAACATACAAGAGAAAATTATGATCACAAGGCTAAGATCCCGCCAAAAACTCAGTCTACATTTTTGTATGACGTTTAACCCTTCCGATATTGCATAGAGGTGTAGAGTTAACCCCTGGACTGTCTAAATATAGAAAATAAAGTTATATATTTATATATAAATATATAAAATAAAGTTACACATGAACGTACACTTCATGAGGCACAGGTAACAAATCAATTATAATCTTTATGTAAAATGTATTTTTAGTTTATTTTTTATTTGTACGATTTTTGTTTGAAATCATGAAATTAACAATGTACAATGTCGTGACATTAAAAAAAATTAAAAACATAATCCGGCATTTTGAGATTTTGGGTCTTAAAAAATCAACCGCGGGGTTTATGTGAAAGAATCGGCGTACCGGTATCGACGCACTGCATCGGCTGCGACGTGAGGGTGTTCCAGAAGCGTATGCAGCGGTCCGCGGTCCCGCCGCCCGATGCGAGCAACCCGTGCTGGTGCGGCGACCACGCGATGGCTTTCACGGCGGCCACGTGCGCCGAATACGTCTGGACCGGCGACGTCGAATGCTGCACAAACAATAAACATTCACGTATTACACACACACATATATATATCATCATCATAAGAGACCCACTGCAATGCCATATGCCTCTTCTCGTTAGAAGGTATGGGCACGATCACCACATCAGTCCACGACGTATCGGAGATTCAAAACTCTGAGAAATCTACAGTTCTATATTTTTCGCACATACGGTGGTACTACAAGAATATTTTTCTAAGGTTCAGGTTTCCTCACGATGTTTTCTTTCACTGTCAGCCGATAGTGTTATCAATTTAAATTAGTAAATGTACGCGAATTTCGAAAAATTGGTTGGTTGGTTGGAAAGGTTGCCGATATCTAGATGATTCATTTATTCTCGATTTTACTACGCTTAGCATAAATCACAGTGCAGTCACTATATCGCAATAGTATAAAAATTTTGGGTCTCTTGTAATTTAGAAGGAAAAATATATAACTTTTGAGAAAACTAAAATACTACACATAGTAATAAGGTTTCAAAAATATTGTAATTAGTAACGTATAAGGGTAAAATAGCCTAACACGTATATGACTGAAAACAGATGAAGTAAATAAACAAACATCAAATTTCTTTTTGTTTTTTTTTTTTCACACCGACCACCAAACAAAATATCGTAATTCCATATAACATCAGCTCATTACGCTACACCCGCAACGACAGAGCAAAAATTAATGATTAAGCATTCATATAAATAATGTTAGTATGTAACACTTTAATCAAACCGTCTCGACTTCAATTTGATTTACACTCACAAATGACAGAGTGTAATTGCCAATTTAATCACATTGTAAGAAGTGGTTTGGGGTTTTAAGTTTCATGCTTAACCAACAGTGAACGTGAATAAAAGAATAAACACTTTGGAATTGCTATTATGTTATGATACTAACGAGTAGTTTCGTACTAGAAATTACCCAACTGTCAATAGAATATCTGCCTCGCTTAACTTTAATCACACTATGTTAGCGCGATTAGTGATATTCATCCAAACTTTACTAAATATTATATAGGGCGGGAAGTGAATAATCTCACTGACATACTCAATATTCCTCTATCACTGTATTCGACATTCCCCCACCATTGTATTCGATTTTCTTCACCGACATACACTAAAATTCCTCTCAATGTATTCGACATTCTGCAATTATTTTATTCGGCATTCCTCGCCAACATACTTGATATTCCCCTATCAATCTACTCGACATTCGCCTATTATTATATTCGGCTTTCCTCACCAACATACTTGACGTTCCCCCACTATTGCTACTCTACATTTCTCACCGAAATACTCGATATTCCCCTTGTCAATATATTCGACATTCCCCCCACGGTTGCATTCAACTTTCCTCTCCGACGTGTTCGATGTTCCCCCACCAACGTATTCGAAATTGAGACAATTTTTTGTTGCATCCTACATTCTAGGTGATTGATTACACACAAACGAAATTGTATGGGTGCGTTATATATAACATTATTTATTCAATATATTACGATTATACAAATAAAGAAAAACTAAACCTAATTATTCATTTTCTAGATGATCTGGACAAAAGAATTGCATTTTTGTAAAAAAAGAACACGCTATAGGAATCAAGGCGTGCCACTTTTATATTAAAATTAGATGTAAAATAGGACGAATAATTCATATTAGATGGTAACTTAAATATAAGCTCAGTCGCCGTTATTATTGAAACGAATAAGACGTTTATATTTATAGATTAGTGATTTAATAAACAATAAAATCGTGCCCGATAACGTCAATTCCTAATTTGTTAAGTAAATTTTATGGATATACTATCTCCAAATACTAACACATTTTTAGACGTTATAGATATCGAAATATCTAGTATGCTATTGAATCGAGACGCCATGAATTGTATCGAGGTAATTTTTGTGTGATGACCATTATGCTTCTACGTTATTAAATATTATCTGATACCCGCGACTTCGTCTGGATCTTTTATTAACTTATCAATAAATTTTATCACCAGAGAAAAAATTATAAGTACTACACCGTGTACCCCATTTGTCCACTGCAAGAGAACACATAGCTGAACTCGTAGTATTTATAAAAATCATAGTTACATAAAACTTTAATAACTTAACAGTAAATTAAGCTATATTGATATATTTTAGATAAGGACCAAGTCTCTAATAAATTAACTAAGCTAAAAAAGAATTATTGATATGGTGCCAGTACGTTTTAATTGATGCGCGCACAATGACAGGCCCTCTTATCACTTTGTTTATATAGATAACAGCTGATTGACTTTCACAGCACAGGCTATGGATTTACTACTTAGAAAAACTAGATTTAGTAAAAGACCGATATTATATAAATACAAGAAACAATAACAAAGTGGTCATTCCATGTCTCACTAGGACCGGTAACAGTGTTTTAGGTCATTATTTGCAATATTTTTTTTTTTCAAAATACCGTTGGTTAACTGTAAGAAAATACCTCGTCGTATTAATCTAACAAGTGTGTAAAGTAAAAAATGTAATCAAATACTGATTAATTCATTAAAATCTTCAAAACACAAATCAAACACGATAACAACAGGATGTTTTATCGCGAAACCAAAGGGCAGTAAAGCGGTTCGCAACTTAATTGACCGCTGTTATCACTTTCCCACGTGATAACGTAACGTCGGAATCATTTAATGTTACTGCTCGAAAAATGGTACAAAAAAATTACAGTGTCGACATTTCGCCCGTGGGAATATTTCGCACGATCACATTATAAGAGACGCAATAATAACGAGAATGTATGAAGTAATTGAACTTCACGAATTTGGTTTATTTCTCCACATTAAATAGACTAATACTACATAAAAAGTAATACAAGTAAGGTTGATATTTTCTTCGAAATCAATACGGCTATTAAAAAATCACATATTCTTAGCATTTAACATTTTTTTTTACTTTTCTGAATATTTTTAACAATTGAATATTATTTAATTTCTCAATATTTTACGTGTTCATTTGTAATTATTTTATTGCATATTTAAATTTTTAACTTCTCAATGATAAGTGCATTACGCTTAGGTAATATTTAAATGGGCTCTCACTCAAAAACTACTAAATAGCTTTTGATCAAATCTTAGTTTTATTTCTTATACACTTAGCCCTTATTAAAATATATTATATATCATGGTATATTCCGGTAATATTATTAAAGTTGTAAGAAATTAATTTTTAAGTAATTTTTGGATGATGTGCATTTTCTTGTCGTGATTAAGTGGGACAACCGATCTAGCACGCTTAAAAAGGGCATCGAAATCAAAATCGCGAGTATCAGCTAATCAGCTACTAAGGGTACCTCGATCCTACCACACCTACCCTACCCTACTTACTACACCTACCAACAAAAACAGTAAAATAACACGGTCGGGGTTATCGATATTTTTAAGCGACCCTATTTTTTTATTTAAAGTGGTCCCGTAACTGCAATTAACCAAAACATTATTATTCTACTGTACTATCGACTAATCCAAAAGTGATTTTAAACTCGAATAAAACTTTGCTCAATAACTTATATCGATACATTTTAAGTAAGGGTGTGCGAATAATGCTGGAATATTTTTAATTTAATTAGAATATTTTTAAAATAATACCTTATATAATAACTATTAGTTATAGGAAAATATACATTTGCAGTTTTAATTCAATTAAAAAATATATTTAGTATTTGATAAATATCTAATTAGTTAAAATCATTAAAATATTTTGAATTATTCGCAAAATTGAAATTATTCGCTATTCGAATAATTCGCACTATTCGAATAACTCGCACAATTCGAATAGTTCATACTATTCGCAAATTCGAATAGTTCGACCGTTCGATTCGCATTTCGAATCGAATTATTCGATTCTTCCTTCCTTACTATCTACCCCACTCTATCATGTGATGAAATTAACCCTGAAAGAATGAGATGATATTTGTGTTTGAGGAAAGAGTTTTATCTAGTGTGTGTTTACTATATATATTTCGAGTATGCGATGACAACAATCAATTAACTCACCATAGACCAAACGAAGAGTTTATTGTCGTTGCCGCCAGACGCGAGTGACTGTCCGTCCGGCGACCATTTCAGACCGCACACTTCCTGCCTGTGACCTTGTAACACGCGTGATGATTGAACCGCTGTCGAATAAAATTATTATTTATTATACATACATTTTACATGAGAAATAAAACTTGCCTTATATTTACTTTATACATGATATTGCTGAAATGCAACGATCAGTTATTTTACATATTATCTAGGCAATGTGTTCTTACTTTCATACATTATATAACAACCAACTCATCACACGTATTGATATATTTAATCATTCGAACAAGCAAAAGTCACCCTTTCATACATTTTACATCATTTATATTTTAAAAAATCATTGCGTGTATCGACGTGTACACGCGGAGATAGTGAAACTTCTTTAGCTTATATGTATTAAACAAAAAAAAAAAACAAATCTTAATTGTAATTTTTTATGTCAATGATCTACGCCGTATTTTTGCCTAAAGTTGCGAGTGCTAGGTAGTTTTAAGTTTATATTTTTATTAAATAAAATTGATAAGTACGGTTTATAATTTGAGAAAGCTAGCGTATTAATCACTTCGCGGATTCCAACCATAAGAAGAGATATAATGTTTGGGTTTCTCTTGAAATTGATGTCGACTATTTTAGTATTTGCTCCATGCAAACATAATATTTTGACGCAAAAATGACAATATTGGAGGCCTTATCCTAATACGTTGTAAATACAATGGATAGATACTCACGGGGTGTTCTAGTGTCCCGCTGCCGTATGTGCCTGTCCCTCGAGCCGGAACTTAATACGTCGCCGTTCCACGCGAGAGCCCCGACGCGCGCTATATGACCTTGCAGCTTCGTTACCTATAGTTTTACATATATTTACAGGTATAATTAATTGTAATGTTAATATCTGTCATCGTAAGGATAAGGATCACATCTTACTGAAACACAAATCGAAGAAAATCTTAGTGAAGTACAGCAAATTCAGTTATCAGATTTTGTTGTAATTAGATTCGCTAAAACTCGGTATCGTAAAATACGTCAGATGTACCCCTTTTTCTTTGGACGAGAGATATATCGTATACATAATGTATACGGCTAATAAGGCTATAAGGTGACGGATCTATGTTCTCCTGGAACAAGACAAGTATATTATGTGCAGTAAAAATATTATACGTATACCTTTCGAAAAAGGATACATTTTTTGTTTTCATTTTTTGAGTGTAGACTATTAAAAAAATCAATTATTTATAGACAAAAACACTAAGAGATAGGCGGGTTTTACAAGAAAATGGCTATTACTTCATTCGTTGCCTAAAGAATGTATGTTCTTACTAAATTTAAAGACTACATAAATTCGCGGGTATTTTAAGGGTTTAATTTTATTTATACTCGTTCAATTTTAAACAAATTTTTGGGTTTTTTATTTTTACACGGAAAATTTTCTTAACTTTAGGATAATACATAGTTGGCAACCCTCGTATACTGTATACGGTAAATAAACAACAGTAACAAGGGCACGTAACAAAAACTTATATAAATCATCTGTTACTACCAAGAAATACGAACAAATCTAAACAAGAAATCTAGGTTGAGAAATATAAAAAAAAAATTAATAAAACTATATAGACACATCATTCAATTTATTATGTAAATGCACATAATATTCGGTCATTGAGTCTACAAGACCAGATCGTTGACCTTTATATCTCTTGTCGACGATTTTAATATGTCTGATATTTTCTTAATATAGAGTGCATCACATATCTAGCTGGATTGGGGAACAAAACGCATTGATTCTAAATCTCAAACTTTTAAGGCAAACGTACTAAAAATTTAACAATAGTTATAATTTCATAATT
Organism: Antheraea assamensis; assembly: GCA_035772565.1. NCBI lineage: Eukaryota > Metazoa > Arthropoda > Insecta > Lepidoptera > Saturniidae > Antheraea > Antheraea assamensis. The sequence continues at coordinate 3,254,234 of JAQQSE010000067.1, forward strand.
GCTGACGTAAATACATACATGGATTGCCGTTCTAAAAACGTCCTAACTAAAAACGATACAAATTACGAAATGAGCTACAATTTACTATCGTATTTGTCATGCTTACTCCGCCAACGGCGAAACATAAAGTTAACCTTATTATTAAAAATAAAATATGAGTGTAAAAAAAGTATAAGTCTTATATTGGGATATGTATATCACATAATAGATTAGGTAACATTTCCTTAGTAGCTTCATGCCCATGACTTCATTCGAGTGTATATTTATATATGGTTTGTTGTTTTAAGGGAACTACGTGTTGTATCTGGATTAATTTTGGACTAATTCTTACTTTTTCATTATAACTTTGCTATTACTATATAGCCTCTCTATAACCTTGCCTTTGTTATTTATTTTCAGTACTGTTTAACCACTACAGAAAAGCGTAATGATGACACTCGGAAAAATCCTTTAACCGCCAGTAAAATCGTCGTTATAAATCGGTTTAGCCTTTTCAGAGTTTGACCCCAACATACGAGCTCTTTAAATTTATTTTCTTACATATCGTTCTACGTGTAATGTTCGTCTATATTTGTCTTTTATTATATTGCACTGTTTTAATAAGTGCGAGCGAGATAACAGATAAGATAGATATCAGACTCTAACCTCTTTATTGACGGCGACGTCCCAAACGCTGATGTGACCCTTCTGCGTACCGACGGCTACAAGATGGCCGCGTTCGCTCCACGCCACTGACGTGACTGTATTGGTTTCCGACGAGAGGTCACATAGGCGTGTCACCTGGGGATCACATAACCACATTTCTATGTAATTTAAATACGAACACACCGTTTTGAATATTTATTAATTCTGCCAAAGATTTTTCAATATTCATAGCCGAAACGGATACAATAATTATTCTATTACACTCATCCGTACACTCAAATGGGCGATAATTCCATATCGTCTCTCCTTTGAAAAAACACCACCATGACTCGTTCTAACTCTTGATCTATTATTATACTTGGTCAAAATTACCTGGAACTACTCTATCAATAGTAAAGCAAATATTCTATAAGTCTTATAGCAAATTAATTACCAATTAATTTTTAATGAGCTTTTAAAATCCAAACAATTTATTTTGCTAAAGAAAGAAAATAGACATCAGGACTCTTGTTAGGTTTGTGTTGTCATACCAGTCTATAGCTGGAGCTTTTTAACTTAAAATAACAGTAAACCAGTGAGACATTTTTATTTCCAAGGTTAGGTTACGCCAAAATTGAAATACTATTTTACATCGGGCATTTTTATGATATATTGGACCATCGACTTACTTCTTCTGTTAACGTGACAATACACCACAATTAATAACATTTGCGTCTGTCAAGCGTGTGTTACAAGAAGCTTTCATTTTTTTTAATAATTCAAACAAAATGATGATTAACGAGATATTCTTGCATAGCCGATGTTATGGCTATTTACAAGTCTCTAGATTCCTGTATACTGATCCCGAAAAGCGATAAACTAAAAATCAGTCACTGGGACAAGATTATCTCCATTTGCAGGGTGGTCGCGACACTATCGAGTACAAATCGCTACCACCCAACTTGGTGGGTTGGTTAGATACATATCATCTGGTTTCGAAACCAGTAGCCTAAGCGTATCATACCTATAATAAAACTCCAACCAATGCATATGAAATTTAGAGAAAACATTCGGGGCGAAGTTAGGCTTATTGGATATTTTACCTGACTGGTGCAAGCGCTCCATAGATAAACGCAGCTGCCGAGTCCGACGCTGAGCACGTTCTGCGCGGACCAGTCGACCAGGTTCAAGTAGAAGTCGTCCTGCAGTTCCGGCGCGTCGAGGACCTTGAACGGTATCCTAGAGATCTTGCGTGTCGCCTTCCGCGGAGACCGAAGCAGCTTCTCTGATTTAGCCGATATCGGCGACAGGCTGTAAGGTGACGGATCTATGTTCTCCTGGAACAAGACAAGTATATGATGAATGAAAATAGTTTTGATTAATGAATAACCTCTAAATAACATTTGTTAACTCGATGAAATCTGATAGTAAATGCGAATCTGAAAATAATAGTTACCTTCAAGAATTGATGGTATAGACAATAGTTGTCGTCAGCCAGTAAACCTAATATGGCGAATAAAACTAGTTACGCCTATACACTCACCCGGTTAATCTTAAGAGCGCACCGGTGCGAGTTAAGGACACCTACACACTCTCGCCAACAGACCTCGTGGACGCTTTCGCACGAGCACTAGACAACCAAACTCTGAAGAATATAGTTGATCCGTTATCCAATACCCCACGTTGTTTAAAACTGCCCAGATCCCGACACAGAGCGCAACAAGTGAAAACGAGAGCACGTAAAGATATCATCCACACTCCATCACTTACCACTTACAATGCCTTGTCTCGAGTTTTAGAGCGTTTGGACGCTGAGTATCAGGTGGTTCACTATGTGAACACTTGGTGTTGTGCAACAGATTGTCTCACATACAAGAAAAGCTATAATACATTCTTAAAACAGTGATTTTACTCTAATATAATATGCATTACGTAAGTAATCATGATAAACTTTAAGAAATAGCTTTTGCGACAACAAACCGCTTTTGCCATTTCCTCGAAGTAATGAAAATTAAAAAAAAATACACCGTCACATAATATGTTGGCGCACTTGTAAGTAAATGAGCAGTTTATGGACCCGAGACTAGTTTGTGATTTATGATTATGCTAAAAACGAGTCTCACACACACAGGGCTGTCTCGCATTTGAATAGCGTTGAATGCAAACCTAATTACTCTAATAACGGTATGCTATTACAGAAGCATTACTACGCAAATTATAGAATCGATAAACTTGTGATAATAAAGACTTCAATTTATATTCTTCGAAACAGCTAAATAATTTACGAGCAAAGTCATTACTTGACTCATTTAAATCAAAACATAAAATTAGAGACAGGAAACAACACGGAATAACAGGTACGTAGTAGATGGTGTTAGAGATATAAATGATGCAGGAGTCATTAAGCCACACAATGGTAATAAACTTTATGAACGTCGAGCGAGTAATATAGAAAATGATTGTGCAAAAACTATTGACAAATTGAATCTACTAATTTCAACACTACACGCTAGTGGCAAACAATATATTTTGATGATTGCTAATCTTTACAAAACAAAAAAAAGAAATAATAATAGACAAAAATAAAACGCATTCGAAACAATCGTAAGATCCGAGAGCTTTTCGAATCAAGCATGACGAACTCGCACAAAAAATGTATATAACCTGTCATGAAAAAAAAACTATCTAGACTTTATTGCAGGTTCAAAAATCTCGGAAATATCTAGACTTGTATTGTAAAAATATTCAAATGAGTTTATGCAAAACTTGTATGTAAGTACTAACGAAATGGTGATAAAGATATTTATTGACTTAGTAGCTAAAAATAAATAAGAAAACGTTTGGGTTCTGTACAGGAAACAAATTATAAACCTCCTATACTATAATAGACTTGCTTTTGGTAAATAAATAATCATTATCTATCACTGAAAATGCGCAAAGAAAAAGAATGCTAGAGAAAAAACCATAATATAATTTTTTTTAACGCTTTCATATCCGTAGCTATGCGACAAAATATTTTTTCATACATTGTACTTTCAATTTACCGTCGAAATAATTACGGCAGATTATTCAAAATGAAAATTAAAGTTACCGTATCAACTTGAACGCTTATTAAACTTCCTTAAATATATACCAGTACGTAAATATTTCCGGAAAAAAATTCCATACACTGTCTCTACATATACCGTTGCAGTAATAAGGCACAACCAAAATAACACGTAAACAACATTTTATGAAGAACAATTATTTATACAGACCGACATAAAACCTGCATTTGTTTGTTTATTGCCGTCAAATATGAGGAGACGTTGAAATTTTTAATGTTAATTTTCGCACCGACAAAGTCGCAGATAATTCTCTGTAACTGAATGCAAAAAGTGCAGAATTCTTGTAAACTCGTGGCAATTTTACGTTCGTAAACCTGAGTTTTATTACAAATGCAAAGTAATCTAGATTAATAATACCTTCATAAAGCAACTTAAATTTCGTGCGACACACAACGTGGGTCGCTATTACCATACACGTATTTTTGGGAGGATGTGTGTGATAATAATTCCTTTATTGTTGCAACATAGAAATTTGCAGCGTGGGTGCAAAATATTGAGAGTATCTCACGCCAAGAACTACATTTAAGTTAAAGGCGACACCAACAAAAGAACACGTTGCGGTCGTATACGTTTTGCTTGAATCCAACAACGCACACGACGCGGATTGTGACGCCTACGTCAATCGAAAACATAAGAACGAATAAACAACAATGTTTAAATCCAAAAGTATCCACTATAAATATCGGAGATAAAACACACGATATTTGACTGTAGCAACGTTGTAACGACCGAAATCTGCAGAGAAATACTGAAAATGTAAAAAAAAAGCATCACAATAACAACAGGAAGTCAAAACGCTGACTGGATATTTGCTAAGAGTTCAATTTCATGAATCAAGTTAACGTAACAAGCGAAACAAAATTGAAAGTGCATACACACTTGCATGATGATTAATTCGCAACTGCCACTTAAGGATATCCTATTGAGTTAACAGTTGCCCCGCCTCCGAATGGTCGACGACATAATAACCTTGGCATTAGAAACGAAATGCATATTACCATCATTTATTACGTAACACGCAAATTGCCTGCAGCATGTTGCAACAGGTTCCAAACGAACAGGTTACATTACAAATTTGATTAGTACAGACAAAAAGATTGTTATCTGTGTTATCGAGATGAGCCTATCTTTCTAGTATAATATTAGCTATTTCCACATTGATTAGTCTAGTGTTGGTCGTTTGTTAAGCATACATGAAACCAATTTCTCTAGGCCCGAATAGATCAATGTAAAATTTAATTGGCATTAGCGTGGTCATAACACGTGCATTCATTTGAACAGGTTGGGGGATTAAAAGAACATTTAGCAAAAAACATCCGTCAACAAGCTCACTACTAACATACGAGGTAAGAAGGCATGGGAAAGGTTGATTTATTTTTAGTGTTTCCGTGGGTTGACATCATATTTTAGTCTAGACTGCAAGAAAGATATGTATCACGATTCAACGACCCTGCTACCGACGCATAAACCGCTAACGTGTTTATCGCACAGGATGCATTTGACAGTTTTACCCATCGGTCTAAAGGTCTTAAATGATCTTAGACTTGAAACTTATATTCGCGTTCATTTTAGAAATAGTTGATTAGTTTATAAATTTAATTACTTTAAATATCTGTATATTTATAAAAACCTGCTTACTACTTACATCATAATGAAATAAGTGACGTTTTTGCTGCTAAATTAGGACATAAAAAACGAACGTAAACGGCGACGCGGGCTTTTAAAGTGTAGACAAAAAGAAATGTATATAGCACGCTTCGTTCATTCTGACACGTGCAATATAAGATCGGCGAAAAAATGTGAAGTACAATTTTTTGTTCAAGTCGAGATCGATCATTCTTCTACAACTTCGAATCTATTATTTCTGCCTATTACAATAGTAACACAGTGTTAAGACACATAAAACTATACTATACACGTAACGATTAATCTCAGAGGAACCAATGGGATTCATTAAAGTATCGAGGCAACACGACCATGGAGAAGGCATTACAAATCCGTCACGAAAAAAGTCGAGCGAACATAACGACTTGTACGTCTATTAGAGCAAGTCTAAATGTAACTTCGGTTTTACTAATGCCACTTTGATTACGTGAATTATATAGTTTTTTTATCTGTGAACCAAAAAATGAATTGTTGGCAATTCGTTCGGTCACGTCATACGGTAATAAATGAACATTTACCTACTCGTCTGTCAAGCTACACGTTTTGTAAGAGTCAACAACACGTACAGTAAGTAGGCACTTAAGTTTTACAAAAAATATGTTTAACATAATACACATAGATGTATATTTTCCACAATGAAGGGGATATTAGTAGATAATTATTCCAAAGTTAATTATATACACTACATCCAAGGTATAACTTACATATCATATTAATATAGACCGGCCACTACTGTTTAAACTACATCCTTTTCTTACAATTGCCTTACACTGAATAGATAGCTGGCCATAATAGAACATGAATTGTCCCTCAACATTACACCGAACCAACTCGACTACAAAAGGCCAACGAACAATCGGATCTACTAAACCAGTTGTAAAAAGCGCAAACTAAACTTTAATTGAAAAAAATTGAGATAAATGAATCTAGACGCACAAACGTAATGTATTTTATACTAATGACATGACAGCGGATTGTGATTTAAGAAAAAAAATTAAAAGAAAAATTTCGTTCTCTCTCAAACCACAATGATGTAAGATGAATGAGCAATCAGAATATAAGTTTGTTAACCCCGGACAACAGACGCATAAAAAGCTAGGAATACAGCAGGTAGTAGCTAGATCGCAGATAGCAGATTGATTGGTACTATAAATGAACGACAGATCTAGTGACCCGAGCGGATACGTAGGCGGGTCACGTCCCCGAATGCAATAAAACAAATAAAACAATGCAAAAATTCTCTTGTATTTAATCTCAAACTCGGAACACGCATACAAATTCTTTAAAATACGGGTAAAAGACATCACACACTTATAAAACTGTCTCAGATCCATCATCGACTAATCCCCTCGAACATCGACCATAGACGGAAGGTTTTTGTCCGGCACTTACGTAATGTCTTTGCAACGACCATTATCATGAACACTTTAAGGAATGCGATTGAAAAACCAGCGGTGAACGAGCGAGCGCGTTACGACACCAACGCCGTTTTCTATTTTCACGGTTAGTAACAAAGCGAGACATAAATTTAGACCGACCGGGCCATCTGTGTTGGTTTCGTTGTCTTCCTCCGTTGGAAGTATTTCTGTACTCCCCACGATGCCATACATACATAATATATATGAGACGAGATTAACCATAAAAAAAAACACTAAACCGAGGCAAATTGTATTTTGTTTAATGTTTTGAATAATTTTTATTACCTAGCAGAAATTTTGATTAATTACATCTTAAATAAGTTATCTTTACTTTACATTTTTAAAACTATTGCACATAAAAGGCATTAATTATCATGTGTTAACAGACAATCTTTATGGATTCCATTAGGGAATAAAAATGTCAAAAATTCATTTCAATATTTAAAACATTATTAATCACCAGTTAAGAATAATATACATATCCTAAACATAAACAAAATTGAAGTATATTTCGTTTGACCGGGCTAACTTCCGAAACCGATTTCAACGGGACTTCCACAGATAGATAGAGGACTTTTCGTAATATTATCCAGGCTAAAAAAAACACCATGTTTCCTTCATTTATACTTCAATGTTATGTTCAGGTAGAATATTTATACTATCTATCCGTCAAGTAAAATATTATAATAATGTTATAAGTGGACGACGACCTCATCGTGTGCTTTATTAACGAATTGATTCAACAACATAAACACACAAAACCCTATCGCGAGCCTCGATAGCAAAAAGCCTCTGCAAACATCTACTTGAGAGCACGTAAAAAATATAAGGCCGAATGGAGGCCTCACGCGAAAACCACTCGCATAGCAGACCGGTGAGTATGTAGGCTCTATTGACTTATTAAACAAAATCACCGAGTGGACACGGATGAGCACTTCTAGTGACCGGTTCAACTGTTGATGATGCCACGGGAGCCGCTTTTGCGAACCATTAGCCAGAATCACTCAGTGGTCCTTTTAAAATATTACGGGAAACGTGTTTAGAAAACATAAGCTCCTCGAGAGTAGCAATTTTTGCAATTATAAAACTTTAAAATTAAAAATTTATTATTCAATTTATGTGTCATTTATACCGTTCGTATTATCATCAAACGTTATTAAATCTATACATATTAATAAAATTGTACAGTCAGTTGTTCGTCCGAGTTCATCTCCGGAACCCTCTGAACCGATCATGGCTAGACTTTTACTGAAGTATAGACGACTTGTCAGAGCATTATTTAAGCAACATACCTATCGCTATCTTTTCCTATATTTGCTAACCGGTTGTGATAATAAATCGAGCGTAAGGTTACTTAAAATTGATAATGGAAGGAGTACACTCCTTTATATAAAAAGACGGGGGTCACATGCACACCGGCTAATCATCTTAAAAGGCTACCCCACAAATTACTTGTCCAAACAAATCCATGCATAATACGAAGAAATAAGTATATGAAGGCTGTATCCGTATCAAGACTACGAATTAAAGCTACAAAAGACCATTCCATTGTTATGATAAGTTGCCTCGGCGTATGTTATACGTTAGTCATCGACACTGTCATATTTGGAAACTATAACATGTCCAGTATCAGATAACGAGACACCACATCTGTGCATTGTGATCGCTGTATTGTTAATGTCAATCAGACTTTCGTACGGTCGTAAGCTAAAAAAATAATTAGGCACGTAGGTGTGAGTTAAAAAATTCAAGGTTACCACCGCGATATCTACATCTGTCGAGTACACAGCGCAAAACAAAAAAACACTATATATAATTAACGAGAAATTCGTATCGATACAACTCGGAAATTAAATGTGCGCCTACACAATGATCTTCAAACGTGACTCTGCAGCTATACGGGGGACAATCTAAGACATGATCTAGATTGTAACAACACTACGGCAGCAGACGGACGTGTGCCCAAAAACAACTACAAAGAAATCGATTTTGTACGGACTGATAAAAAAAGAAAAAATACATTCATACAGAGTTTATATCGGATAGCAAAAGTTACGAATCATCCCCTGCCAATGACCCAAGTCTAGACTCTTTATATCAAATGTAACCCATGTCTCTGTAGCAAAAAAAATAAAATAATAACAACTATTTGATGAGCAAATGGTCCATGGTTATGATATTATTACTAACGTTTTTATCGTCGACCCATTCGGAACTATTACTTTGCAAATGATAGAAGCTCTAATGTAGCTGGAACGTTTTTTAACAATAATTAGAGGCTTGAAGCGGTCATTAGGTCCGACAGAGCGAACTACTGGCTAATTGATCTGGTATTATTTTTATTATTATTGCATAATAGCGACGAATCGGTTCTATATTAAAATTTCGCTGTTTCTATGCAACATCCATTAAAAACTTCCGTGACCGCGGTTAATCCAGCCTCATAATTTCGAACGGTAATTTCGTCTTTGCAATAAAAATAAGCAATTACGTATACCGCGAACAGGTTGAATTTTAAACACATTTCTAGATTTTTTCCATATCGGTGAAGATCATAGAGAAAAAATCATTAACATTAAAACACGATTTCGGGCCGCAGCTGCTTTTTGCATCGGTGCAAAAATACTATGTACTGGACGCTTCGTGCGTTGAAAATTTCAATCACGGACATGTCCCGGGTGTTAGTGACGGAAAAAATCACCAGCGTTCGTGATACAATCGGACCGATGAACCCTGAGATCGCACGCATCATTGAAATGCGCAAGCGCAAAAATTTGCAAATTGCAAAGTGTCTAGACTTAGGTGTACGTTCAAGGACTCATTGTTGGATGATCCCACATGACGTTTGTAATTGGTCGCGCCTGCGCCTCGTCCGGCATGTGGACCGTGATGTTATTGCAAATATATCGGACCAGGCGTATTAGCTAAACCTTTTTATAGTCCCAATACAAAACATATTTGAAAATTTAACCAATAATTCGATTTAATTCTAGCTAATGTTCTAATCAACAGAATGTTGATATCTATTAAATAATTCTATTAGCATATTTATTATTATCCTATATTATATAGCCAAAATTAATATGACATGAACATTGTCAAAGCTAAATGATAAAAAAGCCTATAATAGGACGTCATTTCTCAAATCACAGTTTATACATATACATACATATATACAATTGAGCAATTCCAATAAACATATTAATTATCCTGCTATTTCAATAACACAATTAAAGTATTTCTATGAATCATTAAATATTTTTAAACTTTACATAATAAATAGGGCTAATAACTTTATTAGAATAAACAATATTTACGTAATTCGAATGCGACTATTAAGTGATCCCAAGTGAATAAATTCAAACCGTTTTGCAATTATCCATACCTGTGCCGTTTTATAAAGGATAAGCGCAACATCCTCAATTGAATTATTGACCGAAACGCAATATCGGCGGCCACGGCGAATTCAATACAGACAATAAATAGACAGAATAGTCCACACATGAGTGTGTGGCCACGGTAATAAACACACAAATACAAGATTGGCAACTAGTATCCAGTTGCAAGCACGATAGATACCGACTTAATAATGAAAGGGGAGAACAAGTGACACTATAACAATGACAACATAATAAATATATACAACTATTTACCTATTGTATTCCTTATAAAAATAGAGTTGAACTAAACATGTAGATTTTTGAATCAATATTACAACATTAAATAAAATAACTAAAACTAATCATATAGACCTTCGTTATTGTAAAGATATTGTAATTTACCCATTACTATATAACTTCCTGGATCTTTTATACCGATTTCAAGATACTTCAATTAAATTCTACCATTAATGCTTATTTCCCATGAAAAAGCGTAATATTATGTAATCTAATAATACTCTGTAAAAGTCCTATATCTGACATTAAAAGCATCATCAAAATCGATTCAGCCGTTTCATATATTAATCCCGAAAAAGCGCAGACACTTCAAATTTAGTGAAGAGAAAACTTCTGTAGACGCATTGAATAGTGAACGAAAGTGACGCTCGAGTCTGTGACGCTGAATCGGGTTTACTCGGTTCGAGTCGACATCAATCGCGCTCGGATCAGTAACGCACTGAATCGTATATACTCGGCCTGAGCCGACATCAAACACGTACACTGTCCAACAAGGAGTATATTGTTCCAATAATTACATTTTATTATTACTATCATCATTATTATTATTAGTTTTTATTATTATTAAATATTACTATTATTTATTTACATATAAACATAGATAAATCTTAATGAACTTGAATGTTCATGTACTTATTTATAAGTTTTCACTTTTATCGTGTGGTAATATGCACTTTTTTATTTATATGTATAGACAATTCACCCTCAAATCAATTAACGTCTGAGTAGACCAAATACCGAGAAACTTCTCGAACAATTATACACTGAATAAACTCTTACAAATCTCTAGTTAATATTTTCAACCGATAAATTAATTTACATCTAATAAATTTAGCAAGAGAATTTCGAAACAAAAAATAAATAAATTCGAAAATAAATTACAAAGTTTAAGTAAAATTCAGTGTGTGCTCTGTTTTCGTAGATTTATATGGAGACGCACCGAGAATCGAATCGGCAGACAATGCATTTTTTTATAACACAAACAATTTGTATTCAGTGCATAATGCACGTAATCCAGTGGGTGGTACCGTCAAAGCGGATTTAGAATATCATGAGGACTTTTTCAATGCTTTTTTTCGTATTTTATAGAATTTAACATCCACGACTATGAACTAATATTTACTTTAAATAATAATACGGTTAGTCTTAGTATTCCAATTTTATAATAATAACATTGTAGTGTCTGTTGTTTTTCCGGAGCTAACAACGATAAATTTAAGAGAATACGCAAAATCATACACTTTTTAATCCTTCACTCTAACAAAAACAGGTTTTAAAGCGTTTTACAGATATATTATTTCACAATTAATTTCACATAATAAAAATATGTACTGTATTCCTAATACAGTTTAAAGAAACTGACAATATTCTTCTTATTTATCGGAAAAATGCACCAAAACTGTGACCAATTTGCTTGTGATAAATTTAAAGTAATTCAAAAACATTTTACCTAATATGGAAACATTAATTTAACAACACAATAATGTAATATACAAAGCAATGATTTGAAGTTGTAATATCATTTACGGGGCCAAAATTCTATTCTATTAACCTCAAAATCAAATACTGGGGTAACGGGAATGTTAAAAATGGAAAATGAAATAATAATACACACGGTTGTCTAACGGAATTAATTTTCACATTTAATTTTTTTATTAATCAATTACAAACCGCTGACAGTGAGGTCAGTTTGTGTGAGCTGCTCGAACAAAGTCGTGAGCGAACATCATCACTCCGGTGTAATTGACAAGTGGCTAATGCAACCGCGCGGCGGCCGTGTCTTATAATTAAAAAAAATAAAACAACTACACAACTTTGTAAATCGCAATGAAACGTTGGTATAAACCTTACAGTAAATCATGCATTTTTGTTCTCAAGCAATACGTTAAAAAGGCTTCATAAAATCAACCTAAAGACGTCAGATAAAAATCTGACTTATTCATAATTCTGAGGCACTCTTTTCGCCTAATTCATGTAACATGTAGACTGTACATGGGTCCATTTAAGTTATCAGAGATATGTATAGAAGATAATTATCACCTTTAAAAGAGATGCAAACCTTATTATTTTATTGTACTACCGCATCATACGCGAGATCGTTATATTAAAGAGAGGCAAATAAATGCGCATGTAATTTGGACGTTATAAGTACAATGTTTCTAATTTAACTACTCAGAAAATCAAAAAACATTTTTTCACTTCCCAAGACTGACATAGTCTATTGAAACCAACATTTTTTCACTTGGAAGAATAAAATGGATCGCTAATAAAGAGGAATCTAACAAGATAGCATCTATATCATGCGGCTAAAGTCGGTTTTCTGTGAACCTGGACAGTATCAATTGAAATACCGTGCAAAGCATAATAACTGCAGTAACTGAAACTGGTGTGAACAATGAACTGAACGAGTTTAGAGCAGAAATATTAGAATTTCATCAAATGGGATTACCCATGATTGAAATCTCAGGAACACCCTTTAAACCGTTCCCAATGACGAAATTTAAAAAAAATCCTTTGTTTGCATTCTTAGTAGCCACCTAACTTTATGTAAGAAACTACTGTGTAAAACTGCATGCTCTGTAAACCCACTGGTTCCGTCATTGAGTGATAAGTCCAGTAAACCAAAGTAGTATATTTTGCACTCTAAACTTTAATCATTGCCTTGGGAAGTACCTTAATCTAGTTACTGTATTATTTCTTTAAAAGGTAACGTGATGACATATAATATTAAGCCTTGCACATTAATTATCTACAGCGTATCCATATATGACATCGAACGTGTTAGTATAGAAAGCAGTTTTCTTACTGCACGTCAAACGGGACACAGTCTAACGGGTTTTCGAAGAATTTCCTCTATTTCAAGACGCTGCACGTCCATTAAACGTGATCATAGGGTTGTGGTATTATTCCTTAGAATAAAAACAGACTTCCACACCGACTTCTATAACATTAATAAATACCTCATAATTGAATGTTGTATTATGAATTATGATAGAACTGATCAAAAACAAATCGTATACATGATTTAAGTCATTCAATGAGAGTTTATTACCATTTCGCATAATTCCATGTAGCTACATATCTACGTGGACATAATGAGATGCGAATTTGAAATGCATACCCGAATCCGAACGCTTGACCATAAAATTTCAATAATTTATTATTTTAGGTCGTTGTCACTGAGTGATGTCAGACAAGGAGACAGACAAATGATTGGACAGAAATTGTTGCACGGTAAAAAAAACAATGCCATTGTATCGCTAATGTGATGGATGGAAAAAACGCAGAAAGAAGGATAAATATTTATTAAACATTGTGGTGTTAACTTACAAAAGACGACAATGATATCGTCGACAATGCCGCTGTAACCAGTAACTAATATGTACTCATATAAACTACAAAACTATACTAAAGAAACAAATAGAGAATATTTAAAAGGTAATGCGAGGAGCTTGTATTATTCCTGGATAATGGAACTAGAGCCAAAATCTATAAGCTTTCTAAAAGTACCAAAATATATCGCCATCTTCAAGCACTCAGCAAACAAGTATGTCGTATATAATAACGGAAATAAAAACATTCAGTCACAGCAGAATACCCCATATTTTAATTTTAAACAAAGAACTACAATGGTTTCATTTTTGAAAGAGGACACAGAGGAATACAGAACCATAATTTCGTCTATTTCACAAAGGTATGTATCAGTCCGAGCGGTAGCTGTCTCTCCAGCGCTCTATTTCATAGTTCAGACAGAGTGCGACAGTAATAGACTCCTGTTTTAACGTATTCTTCAAATTTCTTGCAGACCGTGTTTCCTCTAAAGGTCATAAAAAATCAATAACTCTCATCAAAATATTGAGCACTGTTCACTGACAAAACTGATATTTTACAGGAGACAATGTCCAAATGTAGTTTTATTTAAAATCTCCAATAAGTGCGAATAGGTCCGAACATATTTTCATGTACATTGAGTACTACGAAATACAGCAAAAAAAACTGCGTCAGTTACACTAATGATTAGCATATCCTCATTGTCACTCTCACGCTAAACTGTCTGAGTGCGATAATTAGCACATAAAGGGGTCAGGACATCGACATACACTATTTTTGCAACACATATATACATTACAATATATTACTTTTTTAAACTTTATCTAATAACACTGTTGCACTTTCGGAAGCAATTCAATGTCACGGTTTAATGACCAAAAATCAAAGATTGTTTTTTTTTTTTGTAATTTTGCTAATTCGTCGAGCACATATTATGTATATATCGGTTATCTTTATGATTATTTACTTTCAGAAGTAATTATTAGTCATCGGGGTCAAATAAAGAAAATTCCACTTTTCGGGGTTTTTTTTGTAATTGCGATAATGTGTAGTCAATAATTATAAACTTTTTACATAATATATTCTGTTCCAGTAAAAAACTAGATATATTAAATTTTCTTTATAATAATCTGAAACTGATCTGTAATAGATACATTAATTACAATTTGACACAGTCTTACAGAAATTTTACAAATAACATTAGTGGATCAGAACTTCTACTTTGAATAATTGCATAAATTAATTCTTCATTTCTCTCATTTGTTATCCTTACCTAGCAATATACACTCTTAGACTGATAAGTTACTCTACGTAGTATACTTTCTTAGCGAACATCCATAAAACGTTGGCTTGACGAGAAGAGGAAGTAGAGAAGGAAGATGAAGAAGAAGAAGGAAGGAAATATAAAAGAATATCTTTATATTCAAATTACTTTTAAACGCGGTTCGCCAACCGTTTATAATATGATTTGATCGTGATGTGTACACTTTGAATAAATTATAGCTAATTCTCTCAATCTATGTTAACCTCCAATTGACAACCTACCTAGCACATCAGAGAGTCAATTCATTTTTAGAAAAATGGCGATTAATTACATAGAAAAAACAACCTCTAAAAATACTACATCCTAACAAATTATGCTATTAATAACCAAGTAATTAATAATACATCACGTATGATATATCATAAATGTGTAACATATTCATTCCAATGCAGATAAATCCTATCGCATTTATTCATGTTAATTACCTAACATGAAATTTATAAACGACTACATTCGAAACTTTATAACGTTATATAGCTAAGAACTCTAAGCTTACTTCTTAATGCTTTATACCTACTTTATAAAATTAGCATCCAAACACAAAGCAACTATTTGACTCGACGAGACACATTCATTTGTTCATCAAACTTTAAACTCGTATCCTGCAAAATAATTTAACTTTCAAATTAGAAGGTACGACAGTCTTTATATTCAGATACGGAGAGGTCGAATAATTGACGCGTATTGGATTCCAATAAGCGATTGTATGTACTTCGAAATCGCATTACGATTTAACATTACAGGTGAGTTTTTAATTAAAAAAAAAATAAAATGATCAGAAAGCACACGTTCCCACATTTTGATGTTCGCATTAATGCAGATCCGTATCACAAAAACATTAAAAATTGAGAACTGACTTCATAGCCCTTTAGCTAAGACATACTTAGATCTATCGTAAGGGCTGTGGGCACAAATCAATCTATACACGTTTGCCTTGGCACAGATATGATACTGCAGCGATACTACTTGAAACGTTCACTCGAAACCCACTCGCAAACATTTCATATATGGAATCGACCACTCAAATGAATGAAATAATGAAACTAGAAAAGAAGTGACAAAAGATAGTCCGAGTAACTGTCCGAAATGGCAGAAACAATTTTATCGAAATCTTTACTGGTAGACTTTTCAGAGTAATATTTAAAATACCTAACATTTCCTATTTCCACAGAAGCTAAATAAACAATAAACAGAACCATAGCTAACTTCGATAAAGAGTTCACATAGGTTAGTGGGTAATGACAGAAGGAAAAAAAGGCAGTCTATAATTAATCCAGATAAAACCGTTTTCAGGGGAAGTCACAAATACAAGGTAGCTTTTCATTACAATTTCACAAACCTTCGACATCGGCATTGTCCGATGCGGCGGTATACAGTTAGGTGTCTGTTACAATAATATCTTGTTATACGATATGAGCGTGACAAACAAACGAGCCGACAAACGACTCAGCAATACCTAACGTAACACCCAAGCGTATACGGTGAAACAAAGCGAATCCGACTAAATTACTCGGAAATATAAAGTTATTGTACTAAAGGACAATTACTCCTACAGCCAGTATTAAAAAATCTTGGTTCACTTATCAAATTGGTGAATTCGCCTACTCCTGAAAAGAGACGTGAGTCAGTAATCGGAGAAATGAATATTTTATTATTAGTAAAATAACATACATATTATAATGAAATAACAATCATCATAATCACATCAACCTGTAATAGACACACTGCAGTGCCATAGGATCCTAGGCATAGGCATAATACACACGCCACCCCACGACGTATTGGCGATTTCAAAAATAAGAAAAATCCACAGTTCTTTGTTTTCCCACATACAGTTCTACTAGAAAAACATTAGTCTCATTCAAGTTTCCTCATGACATATTCCTCCATCACCAGCCTTCTTTCTTCTTTTTTTTCGAGCTGACTACACTGTTAGCCAGGCAAGGTCTCTACTGTTTCAGCGGACTACTAAGGGGAGTGCTTAAGGCACTCACCCGATTTTATATAGGCAACCAGCACAAGGGCGCACGGCACGCCTCGGCTTGGACTTGCAATTCTTGTCATCACCAGCCGATAGTGTAACAAATTTAAATTGGTAAATATACGCAAATTCCGAAAAATTCGTTGATACATGTCGGTGTTCGAATATGCGGACATCGAATTGACATTCCACCATTCAAATCACTCGACCACGACGACTTTCTAACAACGCAAGAACTCAATTCAGCCTGAAGTCAGAATTTGATATAATGCGGCTATTAATGAAAGGGGCAGCCTGTCTTTAGCGACGTACGTCTAACTTATTTTTTCGATGAAATGTAATTTGAGAACATTTTTTTCCTAATTGTGCATATATATAAAATTGAACAATGTAAAAACCGACAGATGTGTTTCTCTTTCTTTGGACGACAGTATAATGAATTGTAGAATAATACTCAGATGTCATACCAACATTAGACACATCTGATACGATAGTTTTTAATAGAACTCTTTGAAACGTTCCAGAATTTTCCAACAACATAATTTTGCACGTAAACCAAAATGAAGCAAACATTTGAGATCCTAAATAGCGTTGCATTCTACGCCTCTACTGTCTATGTATACCCCCATTACATTCACATAAATGCAACTAGCTAACTATGTATACTATCAATAACGTTAAGTGCGGTATCGATTTCTACTACTTTCCTTCTATAAGTGCACATGCACTTACCGTTCGATTCTCATTGCATTATTTATACATCCAAATTGAAATGTTTCTTATTTTTCCTGATTAACTTTGAAAACGATTGATGCTATTTTGACATTACTTCAGATTTTTTGAAATTATCTTTTCTGATCTTCAAAATGTTAGATTACGAAACAATCATTATGTGTGAATAAAATTTAACACTGAATTAATTTGGGGAACTAATAACATTATCAGACGACAACTGGCACTCAAGGATATACAGTTTCGTTATTGAAACGGTATAATGCAGAATACATAAGTATTTAGAAGTGCAAATTCCTTTAGCCACGTTGAGCGATTTTGGTAGGGGAAAAACGAATTACTTCGACATGCTCATAAAGTATTGAGCTTGCGCCGGACTAGAGACGCCGTAGTATAGCGGTCTGTATACATGTAATATTAATATTTTGTATTGAGCTCGGGCAACCCATCATATGTTTGATTAATCAATTTACAAATTATGAAATTTAAGTAATTCAAACTACAATTAATTTAAATATAAAAAAGAACACAGTTATTCCATTGTTTTGGGTATTCATTTCTGTCGACAGTCCTTATAACTGCCTTAACTTGTTTTAATTTTAATTTTATTTCAATAGTTATGTTATGGCATTTTTGTACAGAGTAAGGGATACATATACCGCAAACTCTAGGTAACATTATCAAAAGACGTAAACAAAGCGTACTAGATCAATATAACACAGGCTTAAGCATCTGTTTCGGTTCCTTCGCACTATTTAATCAATTAAAGTAATGGTTAAAGTCTATTAGAAGCCGAATAAATCGTTATTCCCGTGCGAACAAACTTTTCTAGGATATTTGTACAATGTATTTTAATAGAATCATAATCATTTAAATTTGATACTTGATAAACGCAATTACATTCGCAATAATCACATTAGTCATTATGATATCACTTTATTATCTTTTTAATTAAAAACCAACTTCCATATGTATGTAAGCGCAACACTTCCTAACCAATGTGCTTATTTAGCTTGTTCTTATCTGTTATGTATGCAATTATTAAGACAACTTTTGTATGAATGATAAGCTGATAAAAATCGCATGGAAAACTGAAAATGTTGATATCTTGTAAGCAGAAAAATTATAGTGGTCGTTCTATCACAGAAATATTAAATGCGTTTAATAACTTCGAAGGTGTACACTTTCCAATTATGAGAGTTATTAATTTTTTACCGATAAAATTTGACACGGTAGTACGTTTAAAACTAAGATTGTCATGGAACTAACACGGGACACCCGTCACTAGTGAGACTGCATACTTAGTAGACCTGCCTTTAAATGTGCATTAAGACAAGGACTGCAAAAAATTTGACGTTAACTCACAGATTGTGTAGGAACATAAATAAGTTTTGCTAAAATGCCTCTTATCGCAATGTCACGATTCTAACAATTCCAAAGAAAAATCGCACGCAAAAGTTGTATATATAATAAAATTGTCGATAAATTAGAAACGGTTCTATGTAATTGGCATTTAACTCTATTTCTAATCATTTCACGGTAACAAACCAAATCGCGTTCTGTCACGGTGGTATCTGACCATGCGGGGCGGTGCGGCGCGGCGTGCCTATGTCCGAAACGTTACATCTGCATCGGTCGTATCATCACGCCCCACGTGATTCTAACAATACCTAATGTGCCTACATTCATACAAACAGTTTACAGATAAAATTACCTGCAAACTAGGACATGCAATAAACTGGGACAAAGTTTGTCATCGTCCGATTCAAGCCCACAACTGCTGGCGTAATACACAGATTTGCAGCATTAATTTGTATTGCATCATACTTGTAATTCGAACATCTAACTAAGACTGTACACAGAGATTAATTTTACAGCTACATTCCTACTAAGATTCTCGCGCTCATCGGTAACCCCGTTAACAGACTAAAATTGAAATACTTTTATATTGTTTAGATTTTAGCCTATGACCACAATCTCATCTGCTGTTAATTGACGATGTGGTACAGGCCTTAAACACATTAAAACTAAATGGGGACTGGCTCTCAAGTGCAGCTACCGAAACAAACGGAACAGATTTCAACTTGAGAGTGGTAACTAGGCAGGCGGGCACAAGCGCTACTTAGATTCTACTTTGCTAACATAAAAGACAGTGTTTCCCATTTTCAATCTCTTTTACATATAAACATTAAGCATTTCTTTTTTATTATTATATGCACTAATATAAAATACGCTATCTCGTAGAAATTGCCTTTTCTGACTTAAAGCAATCTATCTCGATTATCATAGTAGATTTCCTCCTAGTTATTAGGAGTTTTAAACGACATCCACTCAATCCCTATAATACTTGAGTTGTGGAAATATAACACGATACAATCATATTCACAAGAAGCTACAACGATAAAAAGAAACTGAGAAATACTAAAATATAAACTTAATATAATTAAATTTGCGTTAATAAAAATAAATATTTCGAATAACATTCATAAATGCTGAGTAATAAAAATGCTTACAACGTAAAAGCAGACCATCGCAACTTTTTTTTGCTCCAAATCTCAGCGCGGAGCCTATCGTACTGGGAAAAACACTCCATAATTTAAAAAATCAATTCCTCTTAGTGTTAGGTTACCATTTTTGCCCATAAGGTTAACACTTTACAATGTATTCCTCTGTTCGATATAATACCGAGCTGTCAAAATATTGTCCGATTCGCATTAGACGGTCCGACTTGCACGAATTTAACGTAAATTATTACCCCAATATTCGTTCGCGGTCGAAATCAGTATAGGGTTAAAAGGCTTGGGTCAACGCAATTACCGGAATCATGTTAATATTTGTACCGTAAGTGGTTTTAACATTTCATATATATTTTGAAAGATATTAATGAGTTTTCGTATTGCCTTTTCGTTTTGCAAAAAAAAAATAAAAAAAATGCTGTTTTACGAAACGAAGTATTACTTCAAGTGATCTGTTGAATAACCCAGAGAACGAATAAAATGGAATAAATTGCTAATAATGATAGTAATATTCAATTTTAAGGATATAAGAGTAACAAAAAATTATCAAGGCTTTTCCATTAAAATTATCATTTAAAGTCCACAATTTTTGATAGTAAGTTGGAAAATGATATTCTCCTTATATTTTACGCGAATTCATGTTTTCTTTTTTAATATAAAGTTTTATGGCGTTTTACACTGACAAATTTTACCTAAAATTGTATTAAAGTGAAACACAGTTGTGTAATATTTCTCTTTTATTTGGATACCAAAAATACATCGACGATTTTAGAGAGCCTTGAACGACTGAAGTGAAATAGAAATTTACAACAATAAAAAATCAAACTCGATTTAGGCAGTAATATTCTTCTATCAAAAAGTAAACTAGCCAAAAATGAAAAAGAACAAGAAATTTTTCAATATATTATTGAGTTAATTAACAAACCTAGTACAAAATATTATGAAGCAAACTATTCATTTTCTTATACATTCTTATTTTCTTCACTTCAATAAGCTCATAGAAGATAAAATAAATTTAAATTTATCGATTTACGAAAACTAAATCAATAAAAAATACCATTCCGTAAACCGCTCTATATTTTTATTTACATTAAGTACTTTACAACGTCAGTATAAACTATCTGAATTAAAGTAAACAACGTTTTCAGAGAGTTTAAGTACTGCGGTGTTAATTACGGAAAATGAACAAAGTCGATATTATTTTCCAAAGATTTTTTTTTATTTCTGGTAGGAAATATTTGTTTATGGCACCATCTTAAATTATCTAGTATACCGACTTGACAGATTACGAACTTGTTACGTATTACAAAACAATATAAAAACTAATTTTTTACGACACTCAGATATAAAGAATGCAATAAAATTACCACACTAAATTAAATTTAAAACTTTTTATTATCGGACACAAAAAGCGCATTCTGACAATACAGCCAATAGCCGTCTAAATAATTCGTCAAATTGTACAATACAATAAAAAAAAACAGAGTTCATCAAACAAAATCACGACTGTCCATAAATTTCATTGACATCAAAGCACTCAATACTTAATATTCTCGTTCGCATGCGAATGTTTATCGCTTCAAATTCATAATCTGCATAAAGGTGTAAATCAAAGGGAATACAAAAAAAGGCAAGGAATCGCCAATTACGCTATAATTCTTCCACAAAATATCCGTTTTTATTGGTGTCGAATAAAGATATTGAAGCAATTAGAAACATTCGAACGTGTATGGATATTGCATTTTGATTACTTTTAATGTCTCTAAAGATAAAACTTGCTAATTAGCTTTGTGACCATAGACGTTCATTTATAATATTTATGCAATCCTCATAATATAATTTTCATACAAAAAAGTAATTATTATTAAATAGTACTCTGATGATAACATAGAAATAGTTACTAGAACGATCGTAATTATAAAAATAAATAAAATAAAAAGAAAATAGTTTTTAAAACCGGCCTCCACCAGCACGAAGTAGGTAGAGATCAACAACAATTTGTAGTAACCAGTGGTGCTTTGGAAACAGAGTTTGATATTAAAACGAATACTGTTAGAAACGTATTAGAATCTGAGCGTGAAGAAGTGCCACTAATACGAAATGAAGGATGTGAAGGACAGTAGTTAGTTACCAAGACATTTGTGCATGTTTACAAAATTTGAACGTTATTTAGTATTTAATTAAAATGAAACAGACAAATGCATTATCGATGAATCGATTCCTTCTAAAGTATTATAACACAACGTAAACGAAATGCGAAACCGGAATAAGCTTAGCAAAATGTTATATGCTAAAATGATAATTGTTATTGAAGGAGCGTTTATGTTTTTTTATTATAAGATTTTCGTAACTTAGCGATCATATGTAGATGGGGAGATAAAGTATTTACTTAATTGTCAATACCAATAATTATTAGTAAAAAACAAAGGATTATAAAATAACTGGGAACATTGTTTATATTAAAATAAGTGTTGATATAGGCAGACTCTGGGAAACGCATACCTTATTACTAGAACAAAAACATCCGTGTAATGCCTGAAGATGGCAGGGTTATATTCTCCTGATTACGTTCTCGCAAATACAAGTGAATACAACTTCGCAAATAAAGTATTTCGTATCCTTTTATTATGATATGAAGGAGCACAGACAGAGCTTTAAATGGAGTCAACCATAAATTACTTGGCTTCTATTTCTGTATCAGTGACAGAAGACAGAATCACAAGCACTGCTTCTTTGCGACAAAAATAGTTGTGATTTTGATTTGTTTTGATGAAGCAATTCAAATTGTCTTCAGTGCTGATGGTAAAATAGAGTAGGCTTCATGGAGATACATGAATCCATATAAAGAACAGGCAAACAAATGTCCACCTATAGGTACGCTAATTAATTCTGATGATTACTGAAGTAGCAATTCTATACCATCTCATTTTGTTCCAATCGATTTTGATACGTTAAAAAAATATAAAATGAATATGTATAAACTACCACGACGTTTAATTTTGAGCATAAGATAAGAAATCGACGACCCAAAAATATACCAGACACCATAAAATTGAAATCGGCTGTCGATGATTATAATTTTGTTGTAATGACATGTGAAGGGTTTGAAATGTACATTACTGGAACAAATGCGCAATTATTTACTTGAAATGAGGACCACCCATATAGCAAAAAATATGAGAAACGAAACATTCAAACGGATGGTATTCGGACATTCGCTCTAACTTTTGTCTGCATTCATACTAAGTATAGTGGATAAACTGTTACACATTTACTCAATAGTTGTATATTCACTATTATAATTGAAAAACCCATAAAGATTTACTATCCATCTAGAACAGAAAACAATAATTAATGGCTAATGTACACTGTTCAAAAATTCAAAATGTAACGACAAAAACATATCCAGCTTTTTTGTGACTTGCAAACTAATGAACAGTCATAAAGAACTTTCTAAAATCTACATAAATAAAAATCAATCGGTGAATGAACGGCGGCAGCTATTTAGCCAATTCCTTTTTTCGTTGTATTTATAATTGTCAGGACAAGGTTTGAAAAGTCATAGGGAAAAATCAACAGTTAAAAAAAATCTATAAAAGGTGAGCGAGACAGAAAACAGTAGGGCGATTTACAAAAGAATTGACGTTCAGTTGACATCTTATTACAATACATGATCGTGCTGTAAAGAAAAGTGTTTGTCTCATCTCCTTCGTTAATAAACCAGTGTGCGAAGCCGGAGCGGGAAACTAATTATCTAATATTACTAAGTAAGCAAAATTGCTCTGAAACGTCTCTAATGAACTAGATGAAATATTTGTATTGCGATAAAAAACCCGCTTTCCACGTTTAACCAAAAAATAATGTGGTTTTATTTTTCAACTACTCGTGAGCTACAGATTTTCAATAAGCCAAATCTTGTTCCTCTGTGTAGACATCAAATCATTAGACAGATAATTATACCTGTTAAAGTAGTAAAATTTATATCGATGGTACAAAAACTAATTGAATAACGTGCAAAGAGTCTCAATATGTCGCTAGTCAATTGGCCTTTCCGCCATTGACATATAGTTTTTCGCAATAGACCGACCTTCTTGATGAGATGAATTAATTATTTCATAAAAACCCATAATCCAATCAGACTTTACATCAAACACCATAATATAACTGACATAAACCCAATCTTACAAACTTTCTTGAACAGAACAAAACTCATTCAACCATAAAATGTGCCATTAATTGGAAAAAAATAACACGATTACAAAACAACAGGTTAAAAACTATTACACACTATATAGATTTTCCAAACGCTACAAGTCAAGTATCATTAGTATGGCAAAAGTAGAAAACAGACAACACATAAGTCTAATGCAAGTCACAGATGCCATTCGCAGGCGATCATAAAATGTCGTCCATCTTACGGACCTTACATTGTCTTTTGGTATGTTAATTTTGTATTAAACTAATTCGCCTGTTCTGTTTGCTCATTTAAATATGTAGTAAGTAGACAGATCATGGCAAACATTCTTCATGGTTTATCGGGCGAAAAAGAAAACAAATACAGACGTTACATAGAATATGTTAAAATAAACTCACCTCGGCTCTATGTATCGGCGCTTTAAATTTGAATACTGGCTGGTAAGGATGCGAAGTCCTGTTTAACGACTGCACGGATCCGAGCGCTCCCTTATTGCCATCAGCGCAACTCGCCGTCGGACCCCTGACCTCTTCGATTTGCGCTCCGAGTAGTTCGTTTTGCAGGAGGCAGTTGTAAGCGTGCTGATCCCGTCCGCCATTGTTCGTGTCGTTGCCTCCGCCGTCGTTTCGTGCTTTCTTCGCTGGTTGGTTATCCGCCCCGCGGCGTAATGCTGTAAACAAAATAGAATAATCATACTTACAAATTCAATTTACAGCCTCAAAATGAATAACCATTTTACTGGTGACTTTCGGAGAGCAACCGCACAAGTATAAAGTTGCTTATAGGATGTATGCAGTAAGTAGTAAGCCTTACGAACGGTTAATGTTCTGAAATCTAGTAAATTTAGACTAAAGATGACAATTACTTTCCTTACTGGACTCCTTTTTAATCACATAAAAAGGGGAACCTTCCTCGACTAATGGATGCATATTTTCAACAATTGAACATTCGGCACGATGATAATATTTTACAATGAAAAGCATTTAAATTTATTCACTAGTTAACCAGTTCTAATATAGATTTAGTATTATAAGATATAAGCTAAACAGAATGCGAAACGGATTCGGATGTTTTAATTAGGATTTATCCACCCGTTTCCAGTAACAAACATTTTGGCTTTCCTTAAACCATCATATTTACTCTAATTATATTACTTAGTGTTAATAATAACAGGACGAATCAAAACTAAATTGATAGCTGTTAAGGTAAAATTAACGAGTTATAAAGATTTACATAAACATTGCGCACAGACTATAGGAAAATGAGCAAATTAATGAGCTGATTAATACAACCCATTTATTTGATTTATGAAAATCAACAATACCGTTGCAATTTTTGCTTACTTAGTTACTTAATTAGTTATTTATAGTAATAAATAATCCTAAACTTAATTATATCATAGTGTTATTCCGTTTTCTAATGCCCGTTTGGTTACCCACGAACTACATTTTGAGAAAATTCAAGCACCTATCCGTGTATTTCTGGGAGCTGCACTTGATAGCCTGTACTTCTAAATGTAATAAGTTACTACGGAGTATTTTCATGGAACATATTTTTCTCCTATAATTTTAGTACCTACAAATCGCCAATAGATGCAAGTTCGAGACATAATAACTTCTCCACCGTTGAACCGCTCGTCATGTGAATTATATAGATTTATATTATTTGAACAAGGAGAATATTTTTATAGTACCCTTTTTGTTATAGCTCAATCATTTATTACGAATAAAAAATCTTATATAGTTATTATTTCGCATCATCGACGTTCAAAAATTCTTCAAAACCCTATGAAATCATTTAATTACCTCGTCTCGCATCATCGATACAGGTAATAAATATACCGACTCACAACTATATTAATGTTAGATCGTGCTGTCAAAACCATATGCGTCTGCGCGCCGGTCGATCGGCGCGTGCCACAATGACGTGACTCATACGCGAAAAAAGACGTAAATAAAAAATCGAACTATAGTATAGTTTAAACTTTTATACGATTTTAGCTAACTAAATATTTGTCTACAGTAACTTCTAAGAAATTCGAGTAACAATATTCTGATTATAAAAATAAACAACAGTATACAAAAAATAAAGGAATCGGAGATAAATTAATTGATAACAAAATAATCCTAATACGACATATATACGTGAAGACAAAACATCATTTCAATAAGCGCGACAAACTTAATAGCTAATGCGCTTAATGACCGGATCACCTTGGCTAATGACCCTCTCCTCGGACTTGCGGATGGGCACGTGTCTCGGATCTCGCGATACATTTCAGCAACAACCTGGGAGATATCGCCGAAAATACATCGAATTCCTTCAATCAAACGCCGAAGTTTGCTCGAATGAAAAGCGTGAATCATTTTTCGTAACAGAAATAACAGTTTATGCACTTACGTCGACCCGTGATTCAATTTCGGACTCATCAAGAAATATGTTATAACAGCTCTCTATACACGTATCCTTGTTTACATATAATAAAAAGTAATGTCTGTCTATCTATCCGTATGTATGCTGGTAACTTGATAACCAGAACCGATTTTTATGATTATTTATAGAATCACATGTTAATTGTCTTCTCAAATTTGAATGTGTATTTTAAATAATTAATTATAAGAAAATGTTATTAAATAAACGCAAGGTAATTTCCAAAACATTCTGTTCTTACATTGTAAATAATCCATGAAATATGATCCAACATATGATTATGCAATATATTTTTAACATAGAAACTATTAAAAAAATACAGAAATACGTAGATACTCTAAATCTAAATTATTTAGGGAAAAAAATATTGTGTATTTTTACTTTATTAGAAAAAAAACATATTATTTAATTTTGTAGATCATCCGAGTGGAGCAACGATTTCAAGCACGCTTAGTAGGTATCACAAAGGGCTTAATAGTAGATATGAATTTTCATTTTTTCAAATAGAACCAAAACTTCGAACTTCTTTTACTATACCAACTTTTACTTACGATAACGTTGTTTAGGGTTGCCACCTGTTTTTTGCAGATAAAGTACATTGGTTATTATAGGTAGGAAAAAAGTACATATTATTAAAATAAAGTACAATTTATTTTTTAATGTTTATTATTATTAAGCATAAATCTATAAAACTTTAAATCTAATTTATATTGAATTTAAACCGTTTCGCACGAAACAAATAATAAATTGTGACAATTAATGACAATAAGTTGCGTACAGACATATTTGTTAAAGAAACGAGTGCTTAGGTGATGTGGCGTTAGCGAGTGGCAACATCGATTGAGCAATCAATGTATTTCTCTTAACGAAAAAATACATATGAATAAACTTTTCAAAATCCCAAAGAAACCAAATCATGCCAAATAAAGTATTTTCGTGTACTTTATTGTTCACATAAAGTATAGAGTACAATTACTTTTTTTTTTCGAATTGTATACACTGTTGACCCGGCAAGGTTGCACACCACAATTACCTAAAATAACGTACAATACTTTATTATAAAGTACGGTTGGCAACCCTAGTTTTGTTCAAAATGAAACTACTCGCATGACATCTATTATAAAATCGTTGTACTAATTCAACTTCGCCAAAATACACATAACTACTCACCAAAGTTCCATCGTAATGGGATAAATTAATTATATAGAAAAAGGATGCGCGACAAAACACATTACAAATATATTGACTAGCTGGTAACCGCGACTTTGCTTACGTGAAAATGATTTTATTGTTTCTTAATAAATACGTTTTTTGTCAGCATTAATCTTGTGCCATCTTTTACTTATTTTTATTGTAATATTGTCATGACCGCTGTACAACTAACTACTTTTTGCCAATTTTAAGTGGAAAAGTGTAATAGTATAAATAATACCTAAAAAAGATAAAGATCTGCCTGTAAAAAATTCGTCAAAATTGGTTCAGTCGTTTCTGAGACTAATTCACAAAAAACCTAGATCTAATCTTATTTACTTCTATGTATAATTTAACTAGTACCTACCAAATGAAATCTTACAATATATTGATATTCAGTAACCGTCAAAATAAAACGTCATATTTATTAAAATACAACAACTATGTATTATTTCTCTTTTTTTAAGGTGAAATGAGAAAATAGAAAATAGAAAATAATTTTAACACTTATTCTTAATAAAATATCGCACAAAATATTCACCACAAAATTTTATTTTCTGTTGTATATTAACGAGTCATACAGTAAATAACCAAATAATATTATCTGAATTCTTGTTCTGATAAATTTATATATAACGTTAGATTAGTAGCAATAACTTTTAAATTATTCACACCGTCGAATGCAAGCATAATAATATGATGTCAGCGCATCGAATTGCAATATACACCACCATATATATAAAAATACAAAAGAGACGACGTATTTGTTTGAACAGACCTCATTTTTATTACTTCAACAGTTTCGTCACATTCGAACTTAATTTATGCTCTTAAAATTCTCACATGGTTAGGTCGATGCACTTCCCAATATCAACCAAACCAAACGGCGATCGGAAGTGTGTCCTCAAATCGCATTTCAATTTCGTATTGAATAATTACAGTCGTGTTCAATTGTTCCGAAAGGGCCAGCCAACACTGGCAAGTTCAGTCACACCTCTTCCTTCCTGAGGTCCGGCCGTAGATGGCGACGCGACACTCGCAACTATATATGGTCAGCTACGTGACAAACTATCGGTATGGTAACTGACAGGTAATTAATTCAAAACATAGCGAAATTCGTAGATCATACTGACTGACCGATGCGAATCAGTGCCGAATTCTAAAGCGATACGGTCTATTTTACTTAGGTGAAAAATCGAAGTCAATTGTTTAAGCCAACCGACTTTTGCAAGGCCTCCACCTACATGCTTACAGCCCACATCCAATTTTCTGGACTCGTGGAATAGTTACGAAAATTGGTTCGAATGTTCGATCGATTGAAATTAATGTAGTCTAATTTTCAACCAACGAAGTTAACTAGCTATCCTCCATTATGTTAACTGGTATGTCTGATAACCTACAAAAGACACACATTTTCGAAATTCACTGGAATCTAAAAACACGTCAGAACAGAAGAAAAGTTTAGATAACACAGTTACTAAATCAAAAGCGACAATGATAACAAAGCACTATGTTATCAACACGAAATTCACGGAAAGTGTGTCAGCCACTTCACAATATAAGTTATCGTGCCTGCGAACAATTCACTTGCACAAAGTGATCACCATTATTTTTAAAAGCGTTCCCTATCCTATTATAGGTAAAAGATAAAACAATAGAAAATTCAATTTAAAAATAAATAATTTTATATATTTTTTACCCGTTCTTCATGAAAATTTTCATTTCCAAGTGGGATTTATTATACTAAGGTGCAAAAAGTAGTACAATATACTAAACTAATATAAGTGAATTCATTAATTTATTTACAACACACATTCTGACAAAAGTTAGATTTAAATGATTATAAATCACTGTTTTCAATTTATATTTCACCTATCATTTTTTCACGTTCCAGTGATTTCATAGAGGCTGTATCGATTTGAGATTCGTCCATCTTCGTACAAGGAATTTTTGTTTAAAAAATAAAGCGTATTCCCTCTGCCACTACACACGATAGGACCGTCATTGACATAAACAAAATGACTGATGTAGATTTATAAGACTGCCGGTTGCAGGTGCAGTAATAGAACTCGATAACGTGACCCACTTTACTACTACAATGTTAACAATTGCAAATGAAGGTCGGCGACTACTCGAACGCTAACAGAAAATTCTACGATATTATACCTATAACTTAATGCCAATATAAAGGAAAACTCAAAGAGCCAACTAACGTGGCAGAGGTATTTGCGTCATGAAAGTTGCGTAACTAAGTATTTCCAACGAAATTGCCGTGTACCTGTTAAGTACCTACTAACTTGGTTCATATGTGTTCACAGAAAATTCTTCGCTGATTAATCACACGGCACTAGTGTAATATTTATATTTAACGAGTAAAGACTATTTCGCTCATTGATATCATAGCCCATATACGTTCAATATTTAACCAAAAGATATAGAATTAGGCTATATATATTTATATATGTAATGACAATACAGTTCGTTTGAGGTTAAACCATCTCACAACAACTGAACATATCGGCACAGAACTATGACCATGAGGATATTTCTTAAGTGATTACAGGCTACTTTTTTTATTCCATTGATTCTTCCCCATTTTTTAGATATGTACACCAAGGCGGCAGGGCGTCCGCCAACCTACTCTATAAGTAAAATTCCTAAGACTGATTCACAGGCAAAGTAAGTCTTGTACCGGTGGGTCTAATACGCCGCGTCGTGGCGCAGTGATTATATTAGTAGTTGGGGGTTTACTTTACTATTAAGCCAAGATTTTGCAAGTTCAAACCCCGTATATGACTGATTACTATTTCTGATTGTTAAATAGTTTTATATGTATAGTCGTACATAACTTGGTTACTCATTATACAAGCTATGTTTATTTTATATTTAAAAAGGACGCATGTGAAATTGTTTACTTATTTAATTATAGAAGAATGGAATTATACATAAGAGTTCCTTATTTAACGTAAATGATCTCCTAAGATACTCCCGGCATGAAATCCCCACGGAGTAGATAGGGTCACTTCTAATATAAAATTCAATAAACGCAGCTATAACTCGGGAAGGTTTTATTGTGTACTTGTGCTAAAGTTAATTAGAAATGCTAGCCATCTACTGACGTGTCATAAAATGCTTAAATGCGTTTATTATGCAAACGTTTTTTATACTACAATATCCCCTACCGGACGATAATCAAGAAATTACGAAATAAACTCGAATCTCAGGTTTAATATATCCTTGTATGAAATTTGATTCTATGTTAGTAACTATACTATGGCCATTGAAAGAATTAAAATTGAATATCGTATACCTTACATTAATAAACAAAAACACGCCGGTCATATAATTTTATCTATGAACAGAAACAAAATCACGAACGCACACTGGAATAATCCTCTTAGAAATTTCTAGACTGAGCGAGTTAGTTATATAAACGTAGCGCGGTCTAATGTCAGGTCAATAACGGTATTATAGGCAGCGAGCGCATTGCAAAGAGCTCTAATGCATCTCGAGGCAACGTGCATTCACAAGCAGATAGCCAAGTTCCTTAACCTTAAAAACTTATCAACCACTTGTATTATAGCCCACTCAAACAACGACACTCCGTGTTGCATTTTTATCGAGCCCCGTGCATTTGTGTACCCATTATGCACCCGGTTATCGAAAACATTACCACGTTATCGGCTGACCCGAACGATTGTTTCACGGGAGCTATTGTACCACCGGCGTGACTACTTCGAAAAACACATCAACTTTGACTCATCTATTTGTGACAGGAATTTATTTTTATCACGTAATCAGTCTTCTTTTAAAAAAACAAAAGCACATTACATTTCCTTGGTCTTTTAAGCTCCTATAAAGACATCGTAATTCGCATCAACATGTAACTTTACCACGACATACATTTCACATACACATCGTTCATTTTTACAAGAGAATACATTGTAGCTTCTATAGTATCAAAATTATGACCTATTCAATAGCATAGCAGTTAGGATTCTGCTCACATCTTTGACCTTCAGACACTAAGCAACGGATTTGGGTAGGTCGCATAACAAAAGTATTGTCACAATCTCACAAAGCCAAATCGAATTGCATGATTAGATTATGAATGATAAACCGTATTCATAATAAAATGAATACATTAATATTATGAAGATAAATTTGGTCGTTTTTTAATTTAGAACTATTTTTATCTCAGGAATATATGTGCAATAAGTAAAATCTGCGTGTACAATAAAATTAACATAATCTATTTGTAACACAATGCAGAAAAAAATTACGCATTCCCTATAAAGAATATTTTTAAAAATTTAACAGTTCTCAAACAAGGTTCCAAAAAAGTCAGTACCTACTCGGAATGTAATTTCATAGAGTAATCAACTTTTTTTAACCAAATAAATGGCAAAAAACCACAACGAGCAAAAATTATCTTCACGGAAGCTCAATTCCTTTAGCATAACTATTTCACAATTTATGATAAAAACAGTATTACCTAACAACATTAAGGCTCAAATTACGATGAAACTCAAATCTCAATTTAATAGTGAGAAGAGCGGCAATTCTCGAAGGTTCGTTGCCCTCTTAAGACGTGAGTGGACCCTAGGGCCTGTAATTCCACTAGCTGCGCCTATCCCTTCAACACGGAAGACAGCCACGCAATAAACTCTCGATTCCTCAGTAGCGAGGTTGCGTTCTATCTACTCTCTATATAATTTTAGCTCGCTTATTAGCCTAGCCTAGTCAACGCCTACGTTGAGAACATGAAAGCCATTTACAGAACCGCAGTGGGCGGTGTAATTTATTGTATTCAACCAACTTTAAAATATTACAATTGTCTTTTTGCGACTCAAAAATTGTTTTGTAAAACATGTTGTAGTATAAGACGGATAAAAAGGTAAATTCAGTCCTACCTAATAAAATGATTAAGCTATGACTAGAAGTAACTATTTTTTTTTGTAGTGGTTCTCAGCAAAATAAATAATCTCCATAAAGACCTATAGATTAAAATAAAACAAAATGATATTGAAAATGACATCAGATAGTAACAAGCATACGTGGGCACATAGACCCAGATAGTCAGTCAGTGCACCATGTTATACAATCTTGTATTTTACAAACGAACTAAAGTTATATCTTTGTGAGAACACGCCATGTTGGTTTATTTGTTAAGTTGGAAGCACAAAATTGTTTTTATTTAACTCTAGCATATTTAAGAGAACCTTTTCCAGAATGAAATGGCGTAATAAAATCTCTAACATTGCCTATTTCTAACAAAAACAATTATAAGGCACGCTCACAAAAATATAGGACAATATTGTTTATGGACCATATTGAGAATAATATATAATATATTAAGTAATATTGAAGAATTGTATTAAATTATTTGATATTTTTATAAACAAATGGTAAATAAAGATGGTATTTAAGTCTCGTTACACTCGAAATAATGAATTATAGTATATTATTTAATATGTTTTATATAAAAATAGAAACCTATAATTTCAGTTTTTTTTTAATAAATAAAACTTAAGATGGTGATATTTGGACTCGCTTCACTCATGCGAAAAAATATTATATCACTTATTTTGTCACTAAACGAAGATTTTGAACCACACAAACGCAACAACATGACACATTCCCTTAATATAAATATCCCCTCGACATGGGAACCGATCGCGGTAAACCGGCGCAAGAGATATCGATGCATGACAAAATCACAGAGCCATAACAAAAATACTCGATCATATATCACGGTTATTTATCACTACATACCACTGTATAGAATACAATACGCATTTAAAATAGAAGTAAATTGAAATTAAAGAAAATTATGGTACCTACTTTAAAAGAAATGAAAAAAAAATGTCATAAATTTAACAATGACATTATTTTAATCGAGAAAATTCTGTAACACCTAAAGCCTTTAATTTATACGTTTATTTAAATATATTAATATTTACATAATATATTTGTACATTAATATATGTTAAGATTTAATCTAAACGATGCTCTAAATTGCTACGACATGTACGACAAATATGAGCAATGTAACGTAAAGTAAAAAAAAATACAATCATAATATGCTCTGAGGTAGTAAGAACGAAGTATTAAAGAAAAACAAAAATATTTAAATAATAATAGAAACTATAGGTGTCATAAAACAGTTGTGTACAAAACATACTTCAACTGCATAATCTTTATATACCTAAGTATAACGTGTAAACAATTTATAAGCGATTTAAAGCAACGCGTGTTGCAAGCCAGCTTAGCTTTATCTAGGACACCTCGGGCTACATAACAGGATCCAAGTACAAAGACCCACGGAGCGATGGTGGGAGTAAGTCGTGGGCTCCATGCTCCCTGTGCACGGACTCTCCAATGTTATCTATTACATTCACTATATCATGCAAACATTTACATACAAATATATAATGCCCCATGTTATCGGCTCAGGTCTACAGTATAAACAACTCCGGTGCAAATCCACTTCGGCATACTCGCTACGAAACCCATTTAAAATTCAAAACGCGACATAAATATACAGCGAGACGTTGTGTGAACTCATAACGTAAACTAGAATACGGAGTTAAAAAAAAAGCATGTTGCAACTTGAATATTGAGAGAAATGAAATACAGGAAGTCCATTCCTCCCAGCTGATTGTACGATTGAACAATAGCAGCGGAACGGGACACCTGAGGCAACGTGGAAAACGGAAAATTAGTCGAGGACCTCTATACGGTGCATTGAACTGCCCACAATTGTCTGCCTTAGCTAATGCAATGCCTCGGGTTCATTACAACCAGCTTTTACGCCCACGTACTCTACTAATATACTATTAAAATCTAAAAATTACCGTATCTAACCATAATTAAGACGAGAATTTTTGATGCGGAAAGACTCATAGTTACAAAGTAATTCAATAATTTCAGGAGTGAAATCGTGCACACGCTGCAAATAATGGGTATATAAATACAAATGAATTCATCGCAGCCGCTTTTGATATTCAATAATAAAATGAATATTCGTGAGTGCATTGAACCAAAAACGTGGCTCATTACTTAACAAATAGATGGGGTCGTGAGCTATACAGCGCTTTTTGCATGCAAAAGCTTTTTTATCCAATTTTTACCTAATACCAATAGAATGTGTTGACGTCTTCGACTATCATTATCTACAGCGAATAGAATGAAGGTGAAAAATCAATATTTTTATAGGACAAAAAAAACACAAACACCTACGGACATTAATAGCTCGTGCACAATACCTAGACTATAATCTAGACAGAATCATTCACGGGCATGTTCCAGCTCATCTAACATTCGCGACCAATGATGATGTCAGGAGCGCCGTGAACGTCAATTTGATTGCCCAACGATTTGACAGCGCGATCAGCCTAATTCAACGGCTTTGACAACTGATTTATGTTCCTTCTCAGGTGTCAAAAACAGGGACAATAAAGAGAAAAAAAAATGTGGCAATTACATACGGAGAAACAACAATACAAGCTTACGTACTGAACATTAGTCATCCGGTTCTAAGCTTTACGTAATGCCATGTGACACGCTCTGAGACATCACCGCCAACTAGATCCATCACGATCACATGTGCTTAATAAACCACACGATACCTCATGATCGATTTAGAAAAGGCAAAAACTTGTCGCTGACAATATTTGTGAAGACCATCATTTGTTATTACTACACATGCCACTCGAAAGGTATTATTATTCAGTCATCGCAACTTAAAATTGTTGCCTACTTATTTTGGCTTCTGTTCGTTTTTTTTTCCTTCTTCAAATTAGTTATAGACACATTGTTAAGTAGACGAGAGCTACTGCCTGCAGGCACCTCAACGAGGCCGGTACTATTGGCATAACAGAGCAAACAAAGTAACATACATTGTTTGCTTTTGTAACTGCTGAGACTCGTGTGTAATAAATACCGCTGAGGTGAGACTGTCCCCGGGAACTTTTATACGCGTATCGAACAACAAGGCGTTAATTTGAAAACCGCTAAAAATAACTGAAGTTTGCCCGTTTGCTGGTTTTGTTACTATTGGTCGTAAAGCAGAAATTCTCTATACATTGTACATTGTTTAGCGCTCAATTGGTTTTTCATGATTACAAAGGTATCTACAACCTACTTTCGAATTGCATTCACTCGGTTGCCTATACAAATTTTATAATTAAACAGTTACTCGATTTGAATAGATGTATTTAAATGAGGTAAGTAATATTAGCTAACAGATATGTCCATCACGACTTCATACGTTGTCAGAAATAGTGAATACTTTGAAAAACTAATTTAACAGTATATAACGGTGGTTAAGAAAAAAAAAGTTATTTTCATCAAACATCATCTCAAAAGTAAAAATAAATATTAAAGCTTATATTCATAATTTGAATACATCATTGGCACGTACAAAAACTGCGAAACGCAGTAAAAAACTCTCATCACCTCAACAATCATACAGATATTAAAATAAAAAATATGCATTGAAAAACTTTGGTTAAACAAATCGAAGTCTACAAGTATATCTATAAAACACAATTATAATCCTCGTACGGTGACTGACGTTAATGATGAATGTTAAACAATAAGTATTTGTCATATTAGGTGATATCACGAGTGCATCTAATATATTTTCAAGCGGGTATTCTTTAAACTGGTCAGACGTTGAAGCGTGTTTAAACTTGTCATTAAAAGAAATATAAAGAACGAATAAAATAAAAAAAAACCCGTCTCGATGAGGACAAGAACTTCAGAATCGTGACAACACAGATTGCTATTTAAATGGTCTATGAATTGAACATTTCCTAAGTATAATGACGACATAAATACTAAATACGCAAGTGTATGTCGGATTTTTTCCTTTGCAGAACTATAAGCAAATGTTATTATTTTTAACTTTACAGTAATCTCAAGAAATATACGATCAAAATTAAGATAAAAAGATGTGAAATCTAAAGTCGAAGTGAAATGAATTAATTTGTTTAGTTTTTAATCATTCAAAAAAATGAGAAAAGCAGTTTACCACAATATTTGAGAAACAAAATCTTTATTTATCTTTTGCAAAAAGATACACTAGCTTCATATCGTAACTTAATAAGTCTAAAGGTTTCCTTGGTTACAGTTCACAAATTCTAAGTTAAAAGCCAAGAGCAACAACATTTAACAGCTGATGAACAAACAAACCGACAGCAGTAACGAACGTTTATCAGTTCACATATTCAATAACGAATACACAAAATAAGAATTCACTTATGAAACAAGAAAGCGAATTTTATACGTTCGCGTGATTCCAAGTCAAAATATTGAACACTTTGGCAACTTTGTTGGATTATTAGGTTTTTAAAGTGTACAGGATAAAAAACAAAGGTAGTTGACTCAGCTGATCGGTACAATGAACTTCCGAGAACAACTAATACATTTGTAAGTCTGAAAGTCCGAGCATAGCACACGAGTACAACCGCTGAATCACGGTCAGCTGATATTGAAAGTATGGAATTTAAGAGCACCGAGATGAATTAGAATCATCAGGAATCAGAAACCGGATTGTGCAAAATCAGGTTTAAACTTCTTGATATAGAATTAGTAGTTAGGTGAGCAAAACAAACATTAGGTAATAGACACCGGTGACATCATCGTCTCAGCTGATTGCAAGTTGAAGGCTGGTCACAACATAAATACCAATAATGTAGGTGTACACGATTCCATGTCATGCACCCTAAAATAGCATCATCAATATATAAAGGTACCCGCACTATATGATAGACACCACCGAATATCAATCACATACATAAATTAGTATGCAATGATCTTGGCGACAAACGTAGCAAAAAATGAAACAGGAAGGCATATCAAGGGGTCAATGAATCTACATTGCAATAAAAGTAAGTTTTATATCAACATTAATAATCAAATCTCCATTAGACATTAAAGCGAAATCTAAAAATGTATTACGAATGCCTGTGATGGTAAAATCAAAGTTACCGCCGAGATTAAAGATAAATATGCAAAAATATCACTTGCACTTGATGTGGCCGATAGTGCTAATTTGTTATTTTCACGCAAATATGCATTCGCCCACCCAAAAAATTAACACAATTGTGGAAATATTTATACAGCTGCACGGATGGTTTTCTCACTGTGATAAATGCATTTTTATGCAGAAACTAGATGACCCGGTGAACTTCGTATCACTTACATATATTTGTGTAAAATGTGGTCAAAACTTATTAAAAAAATTTTTTTTAATTATAACTGCAACACAGTTATGCTTTTAATCAATTTAAAGTTTTCTCATGTACTATTTTTATTTATGGAACCGAACTGTTTTGTATTCCAACAAAACAAACCAAAGAGATCGTACAACATCGTACTCATACTACAGTTATGAAACAAACAATTTTCTGAACGCACCTATAAATATTTGACAACCGAGATGCCATTTTGTATCACTAAAACGACAAAATACATCAAATATTTCATAGCTAGGTATATTTTGTATTTGATTTTTTTTGTATTTTCCTTTACTTCATATTTATGTTTCTCACCGTTTAAACCTTTCCTGAACTTCCACAAATATTTCAAGATCAAAATTAATCAAATGGATTCAGCCATTCTCGAGTTTTAGCGAGACAAACGAACAGCAATTCATTTATATATATATATATATATATATAAGATAAGATTAATTGGGCATTGACTTATGATAAGAGGCTTTTTTCTATGGGACCACATTTTTTACATTTATGAAATGGATATTCATCTGATATAATTTAATAAATTCAAGTAGTCCATTTAATCGATGGAACCGAATTTTTAGAACAGATTTTTTTACACACACACACAAGTGCATAAATTCACAAACTCTATATACGCGCACAGTAATCGGCTGATAAAGATACCTTATCAAAAAGTCAAGTAATTTGTTCTTGATGTTAGTAGGACAAATATGTTACGTAGAGTTAAAATTTTTATCGTATTGTGTCCATGCGGGCAGGTTGCAGAAGCTATCAAAATGCATACATTTATCACAGAAGTAACGTAAACATCGGTTATAAATATCAGGACAGTGTTTTACGCAGTTACATACATAAACTTGAATTTTCGTGATATATTTACTCCGGCTACATAACAAACATTATGTATTAACGATTGCAGTAGCAAATACTAAGTTACTACTACATCCCGCAAATACTTTAAACGTACCAATAGAGATAGAAGGATAGGTTTTCAATCGGAGTTCAAATTATTTTACGAAGAAAGTTTTACACGGAATGCCAATTATGTACACACGATCAAGAACCCATTAACCGTTCAAAGAAAATAGTTTTAATAAATATGCAGAATCCATAAAAATGTACACTATAAAAACGATATAATTGTCGTGTAATTCGTTTTTATATTACAAAAACTAAACAATAGTATAATTGGTCACTATAAATATATAATAATACACACACCAACTACATAACGTAGAGCGGGTCTTCAAATATGAGCACGCGAGATGTCTTGTTGTGACACGCCTCAAATCATGACGCTGCGATAAATATTCTGCATAACGTCGTTCGCTTGCATTCCGGTTAATGACGAAGTACGTAAAAATTTGTGCAGAAATACAACTTAGGTGCCCATGAAACACTCAATTTATGTTGCCGATTATCTTCAGTGAAAACAGTATAAGCAATATTGTCATCACTAAGAATACTGCAGTGATAGACGCAATAGCCGATCCAAATTAAGTACTGACGTATATATTAAAATAATAGTGAGACCGAGTATCTGTCCTTAAATTAGATTTAGTATAATTATATATATATATATATATACTAGCTTTTGTTCACAGCTTCCCCTACGTTAATGTACATTTAGTCTATTCCTCAAAATTAGAAACTTATTCTGGATGAAAGTTACATGTCGTTTTCTCTGTACCCCTGACAACGAGAATTTTATAATGATCGTTTCAGCAGTTAAAGTATGTGACGCGTAACAAACACACAAACATACAAAAAAAAAAACAAATGATAACAAAACTTGCACCTTATATCTAAATCATATTTATTAAAACCGATAAATTCAAACCGTAGTGGACAGTGAATGCAAAAAAAAACAAATGTCCAAAAAAGTTCAGTGTCATTTAACCCTGATACCTATGACAGATATAACAGCGTCCTGACCAACAATATTAATAGAAGGATATGGTAACGACGTCCGTTCATGCAGAAATGTTAATTTGGGAAGTTGATTTAAAATCGCATGACCGAAACACTCATAGGAACATCATTGTCATCTACACATATAATATAGCCTTATATGAGGCATTTTGCATTAAACAGTCACATAATTCTAAATGAATTTAGTAAATCTACATCGATGACCCAGTGTGTTTGCATAACTTTGGCAAAAGCCTCCTCCTCCATTTCTTTCCATTCTGCTCTGTTTAGTGCTTTCCTAGTCCATGTTTTCCCTGCTATTGTCTTTTTATCATCTTCCCAATGTCAGAACTGTCTTCCTTGTTTTCGTTTTATTTATGGGATACCACAAAACAATATCGACATAATAAAAAACAATTGCCGAATGCATGTAAGTGCATCACTTCAGAACGGCTGCACGTATTTAGCTAATCCTTTTTATTGTATGTGTAATTATTATAAGGTCAAGATTTGTATGAAAGAAAATGATTGCGAAATTGCATGCAAAAGTGAACATTTTCGGTTAAAAACTCTTTATATAAAAAGAGGATGAGTGAAACAGAAAATACTATACAGCTTCAATAATATTGACAGAGTTGGCAGATTGACGTATAGTTGTTCAGTTGCCATTTTAATTCATCATATGGTCGTACTATAAAAGGAAGATTTGATATCATCTTTTTCGTTCGGAGAACCATACGAAACCGGGACAGACACGTAGTTTAGAATATAATAAAAGATAGCAATACAATGAAGCATTCAAAAACCGTCAATACAATAGAAAAAAAAACATAAATTATTCAAAAACCAGTCGCCAGTTGTGGCCAACCATATCCACAATAAAATTTTGATTGCATAATTTCCCCCTGTAATTTGAAAATGACTACGTAAATAGATGTCGAGAGCGATGACATTTAAATATTCAAACAGCACGGAAAAACGAGTAATCTAAAACCGTGACGAATAATAATTAAAAAGATACTTCATGAAGTGATTGCAAAACTTATGGAATATGGGTACAAAGTATGGTATCATTGTAGACATGTATAAAGGCAGCAGACATAATCAGTCTCGGATGAGAGATCATCAGGAACTAAACCTACGTATTTATAGTTCATACCGAGGGCAACGCACTTTCTATATTTATCATTCACGCTTCAGAGATTTTTTAAACTATAGATGTGAAAGTTGGGAATCTGTAGTCAGTCGATGGTAACTGATTTGTAATATAACATGAATCTTTTGAGTGTTTTTATCACAAAACTAACCTGTTCGAGAAAATGAACACCAAAGATAGAGAACATAAATAATATTAAACTAGCTATTCTATGCAAGTGCTAATCTCCGAAAACAGAACAGATTTTGACGAAACTTCTATTCACATATATAGGACTTTTCAGAATATTATCAGAGCTACTTACCACTACGCTTGTTTGTAAGGTATACGCCGTAATGAGGGAGCTTTTGACGGGATCTTGAAATGTCATGTATCGAATTTTATATTTTATTCATAATCTTATGTTATTTGGCTCTATATTTTGTAATATTGGTGTTGTTTTACGTAATATGGTTTGGTTATTATGTACAAGTGAAATGG
The DNA here is from genome assembly GCA_035772565.1 of Antheraea assamensis. Classification (NCBI taxonomy): domain Eukaryota; kingdom Metazoa; phylum Arthropoda; class Insecta; order Lepidoptera; family Saturniidae; genus Antheraea; species Antheraea assamensis. The sequence goes on from JAQQSE010000067.1 coordinate 3,296,221, forward strand.
GTGGGAAATAACGCCACGGAGCATGGATTCTGTGACTTGCCACAAAAATTCCCTGGAAAGTTCTACCAAGACGAACACCATCTTGTTAGTTCATTGAAATAATCGCTATAATTCAGTACTGGCAGTATCGATTAACTCCTTCGCTTGTGCTATTAGACGAATACTATTACTACTAAGCAATAACGGTAAAAGGTTAAATAGTAAGGAGAATAATATAATAAAACAAAATATACATACCACAACTGTTTCAGATTTAAACACGAAATTGCCATTAAATAAAAGTTTCACAAAAGCCAAATCAGGGGTATCAATTAGAACATAATAACCATGAGAAATAATGAAAAACCCAGTTGGTGATAATTCCGTATTAAATAATATAAAAACTTATTTGCAAATTCCTTATAAATAAATATATATATATATATATATGTGTGTTTAATAATTGTATGTTGGTTACGAAATGCACCCAAAAGTGAGAATTGCATCATAGTTTTACTCGAACGATTTTAATGCGTTTTAATTGATGCTAATGCCCTATCAAAAGGCTCAGGTGTGAACGCCCCGGTTTCTGATCCCTACGGCACGCGATTGCCGCAATCCCGTCCTGTAGACGAGGTAGACTTCACGGTTCAGCCGCTCTCTCGGTCCGTGCCTCATGCCGATATAGTTCTATACGATGATAATAAATTATAAATAAATACAGTAGTAAGAAGTTTAATTAAATAAATATATAAAAGGAAGGCTCAGAGCGTCACGCAAGATATGGATATTTTTGACTAATAAAAAACAGGATGTTCAAAGTTGAGTAAATCAAATTAATTATAAGAGTATGCATTTAATGTTTCGTGAATATTCAGTAGAAGAACCAGAAATTAATGACTTTTATTTAATCACAAAAACAATGCTCACTTTAATGTAAAACTGAGTAAAGTACTTACGCATACACTGGCTGGTAACTTTCTTTTTTTTTGATATAATTTACTATTTAACCCTCACAACCTCTACACCGATTTTAAATCACAATTATTAATTATTCTCGTTACTGCTTAGTCCTTATAAAAAAGCTTAATTATATGTAATCTAATATTTTTTTAAATCGTCTATTTCTTTAAATTGGTTTAGTAATTTAGGAGATTAGTGTGGAGAAAAAAAAGACAATGCATTTTATTATAAATTCAAAAAAAACACGAATCATACATAATAATCAGAACTACGACAACGCTTCGGTGTGCCAAGTTATACATACGATTGGCATTTAGAGTGCATGAACCTTAAGTGTTATTCCACATAAATTGTCAACATACATTTTATACTATGACTAGCTGATACCTACGACTTCGTCTTCTTTGTTTATTAGCTTAACAATATATGTTGAATATAGAGGAAAAGCATATAATAAATTTAAAACAAAAAAATACTTTGCTTCTCACAAAATTTCTATGTCACTCTCCTGCGCATGCGCACCACACCATTTATCCAAGTACACACATCGCTGGATGCATAGTGTTCATAAAAATCATAATTATCTAAAACTTTAATGACATTCTATTAATTGTAGATATCGTGATATACATTTTTTGTGAGGACTAAATATCCAAGAAGTAAAAGTAAATAATCAAAATCTATCCTATATTTTCTGCGTGATGGCCACACTCCGTGAGACCTCTATCATTTTATTTATATAAATAGAAAGAGTTTATATACTACAAAATGGACTCTGAGGATCTTTTGTATAAGTCTATTTTCAATAAGGGTCGCAATAAAGACATAACGAGGTGTGCTCGGGCCAATCTAATCTTTAACGATGCCACGTGCAGGATGCGCCTCGTTTAACAAGGAGCGCCGTTTAAAGGACTTCAATTTGACAATGTCCGTGTAATTATCAGTAAAGGATTCCTTTCTATACAATTAACGTCAGAATAGTTTTTTACAGCGTACATACACTACGGGTAGAAGAGAATAAGCTGATTCTTAGTGGGTTCATTACAAGTACGTTCTCATGTTAAAATGAAAATGATCATTGGAATGTATTTTGATATGATGATAAGAACACATACTTTTTAATTCTAATAATTTCGACTTTTTCTAACGCTTAGAATATAAATAAAAGTTTTTAGTTTAATTAAATAAAATGAATGCTGTCAATCATTAAAAATCTTCGATTATTAGCATTTCCAGAAAACCTGTATGTGTGTGTTTCTTTAATTACCTAACGGTAGTACACGTCGAAGAATATTAAAAATAATCGATTTTTCTCTCGCTCTGTATATTTAAACATGTATAACATGGAAATTACTACAAAACATTAATATATTAACTTAATCACATGTTCGTCAGCATCAATTTTTATAGTGCCTCCACATAGCGCCATGAAAATCGGAATGTTTAGATGTTTGAATAGCGAATATTAATCTTTCTATATCTCAGGCATACAAGAAATATTGTTATTTTTTCTTCTAACTGACCTACGCTAGTAGCTCATAGGGCCTTGACAGCTTCACCGAACTACTAAGGGGAGCGCATAAGGCACTCAGTCCGATTCGAACCGCGAGCAAAGTAATGGATAGTAATAAATAGCGAACAAGCATTCATATATATATTCTCTTTTGTCTATGCAGTCGGAAGTTTAATGAACTCGGTAAAAATAATTGGACATCAGAATCAATTAAACATAAATTATAAATAATTTTAAGGGCCATATACAGACAGCCCTTGGTATAAGGATGTACTTTCTAAATTATGAATAAACAATAGCTTTCAGGTAGCCAAGCGCGACGTAGTCTGCTTCATGAATTAAAAATGAGATATAATTTTATATTAGAACTATGATTTAGTTGCATGTTAAAAACTTTACCTAGAACAACTAATTGCTCCTGTAGCCGGGTCCTTGGGCCGTTCGCCTTGAAATTTAATTAACCTTCGTACCGCGACTCGGCGTAGAACGATAATTACCTTAGATACTAAAATTACGAAGGTACTAGTCGAGTAGATAAAACCAGCTATTGTATTACTTCACTCGAACAGATTAGATAACGTGAAACAAAAAAAGCCCGTTAATTGAAAGAAACAATGTCTGTTTTTGTCATACAAAAAAAGTCGCACTCGAATGGTGTACGTAAAGTGGACGTATAACATTTATTACCACAGTCAATTTTAGACAGTGTCCTTATATCAAATACGTCAAAGAGTACTTTTGGAATAACTTAAATCTCGGCTAAATTAAAAGGCCGTACATTTCACTCGATTTATTTTTACGCCAAGACGACGATAAAAATCTGTTACAAATTAAAATGATACCGAAAGGTCCTGCAACCGCGAATCAACATGCGTGTAATCGGCAAATAACTACCTGAATGCGTAGTACCTGTTACACAATCGTTCATTTCTCTTATTTATAAAAAAGCCTTAAGAAATATACCCTCTGGAAAGGTAATGAGGATTCGCTATAAAGATTTAATGGGAGATTGCGCTGCACTGAGCGTCTAGGGTCTATGCCCAAGTATAGCCGGTGCGAGGTTGCTTCGTGCTGCAAACTATATGCAAAAGTACTATTAAATTTATCGACGCTGGTAACGCTGAAGGAATATGAATCTTATTACACCCGATCAAAGTTCTAAATACCAACAAAAACCTCTTTGCATTTATAGGATAGCTTCGCGGTATTTCCGCGTTTATCTCTCTCCGAAGACTCGTGTAAAGTGTAAGCATAGCATTGCTTCTAATAATAAACAGGGTATAAGGGTATTATAACAATTTTATGTGCGACAAGAGTTTATTACCGTCTGTAAATATATTATATTCCCCAATAAGTACACCATAACTTTACTTTCATATAAGTGATTTAATGAGAAAGCATTTTCATTTAAATCTGCCGACTCCTGACACTTTCCAAAAACGTAACTTCGTTATAGACGTTCCTGGTATTTATTAATTCGATTATTGTACATAGATTAATGCAGATTCCAGTTTTTAATCAAATAGAATTTATTGGAAATCTGTTTAGTAAGCAACTAGTTTTTAACCGTGGATTCGGTCACGTTAACATAGATTTGCCCTACGTCTCGGGAACAGTATTTTTTTCTGGACAAGAGGCACGGTATCGGTTGAGTAATTGAAACATGAAAGTGTATCGAACAAACTGACATTCGCATTTATAACATTAGTAAAGATTCCGTTATACGCATGTTAGTAATTCATCTCCTCTCTAAAGCGTTTACAGATTTTGATGATATTTTCATTTTGCACTTACTAGTTTAATTATACAAGTGTCTATTACATATTTAAATTTCATATTAAAAAGAAAGCATTTTCTGTTTCAAATCCGCAGTCAACCAAATAAGGCAATAGGGTTGTCGTATCAAGGATCTCGAGTGTCGTTGCTACTCGGACAGAGACAATAGATACTGGTTTTAGCGATTCAGCTTTTAAATAGCTTTATTTATTATATTCTACAGTCCGAATATAGGAAAATGCTTTAATAATAATTTTTATTGGTTTTAATAGTAATAGCGAGACTAAAAAAACTACTTTATTCTACAATAGATCATAATTCCATGTTTGTCGAGAAAATAGTTTTTGTTATTTTAAAAACATTATACAACACGCACAAAACGATAGAACCTCGCACCACGGGGATTTTACAGGCATACAATTAATCGAACAAAGGGCCTAAACTCGGAACAATCGTTCTTGAACCACACGAATAATTGTGCTGTGTGGGATTTGAACCCGCAATACTCGACGAGGCGGCGCGACGGCTTACACCATCGCACCCTCGGTACATATGCAGACATACGGACTATTTTTTGTGTAAACTAAAGAAACTAAACATTTTTTACTTCACAGGTTTATACGTTTGTCCACAAATAATCTCATTTCATGTTAAATGACAATATGGTCTAAGACGGTCTAGCACGCTAAGCGTAGAGGGAACCGGCTTTTAGTTGCAACTGCCGGATCACACCAAAATATGTTCGGCGCTAAGTTTTTAACTTGAGAGTGGTAGCTAGGCGGACTTAGAAAAAACCCCACCACCATGCTATGGTTTCATCACTTGACCGAAAGCTCCAACTCAGTTGCTAGAATTCGAACCTGCATCCATCAACGCGGTGTCCGAATACGCTATCAACTAAACCATCATCGCCTCAAACAAATGAAAATAAAAAACACTGCCGTGAAATATCACGTGTTTTTAATTTATCCAAATATTCACACCACAAACGGAAATCATTAACTTACAATGCAAATTCGAAATTAGTTATACCGTCCGCATTATAAAATATAGAACAAAACCTAAACCAAAATCGTATGTCAGTACGGTCAGCACTTAAACCAATCATTACGCATAGAAATTCATGCCTAATCATTGTCATTACCGCCTATTAGGCGGTAGCGGCCAAAAAGACGATAAGTCCCTTCAGATTATTGACTTTTGATTGGAGCACTATCTGATCTTAATAGGTATTTTTTGCACCGTCTTCATCATTACATCCATTATTTCAAATTGCCATTAGTTGCATTTCATTTCATTGTAGACAGGACCGTTGTGTATTTTCTATCGAGTCATTGGATTGCGTAATCCACCGAGGTGTAATTCATTAAACTGTGATATATCATTTGATTCAAGAAAAAAGGTAATTAAAAATTTAATTAAGATTACCTTTTGTTAAGCCATTTAAATTATTATAGTATACGATTGTAAAATACTTGCAACAGCGCATTTATAATAAAATAGTTAATCATCAATATCATCAGCTGACCTGTCGGGCTTTGCATGGGTGTTCCTACAACGAAAATGAGATCAAATCTTTCCTTCACAGTCATTGATATATAAAAACCTTTTACATATACATATATATCTATGTATATCAATGTTCACAGTACAATAACAGTTCGCGACAAACTTTGTAAACGCTCTGAATATAGCTGCGCAGAACACAAATATAGGTATAAATACGTTTTATATTACAGCATCGAGACAACTGAAGGATAAAGAAATGCCAATTTTAGATTCCTATAATAATATCTTAACTTTGTTCTGTATTAAACTCTTGACCATATTATGGGCAAGCCCGAACTTTACAACTACAATCAAAGCGGCCAAAAAGATTGGCGATGACTGTATGTAATGAAATAAAATGGCAACTAAACAACTGAATGTCATTTTGTCAATATTTTGGAAAATCCCCCTTCTATCTTTTGTCTCACTCACTCGCATTATAATATATGGAATATTATTATAATAAGTTTATGTAGCGCTCAAAACCAATAATGTTATTAAAAAAATACTGTTAATTGAAAAAGCTTTCTTAATTATTGAAACACCATTTTATGGGGGTCCGTTTTAAATTTGTAAGGACTTTGTATTAAAATCGGTGCCTGTCATTTCCTACTTTGTACATACCTTGTCCTGACACGTGCATTACTCTGTGCCGCAAAAAAATAAGGTTTACGGCCGGCAATTCGGAACAAAGAAAATTAAAATAGTAGCCCATATAAGGCACCTTAATGTCTGTTGTAAAGCGATGCGTTTTGACATGTTCGTGAAATAAACAATACATTGATAGAATTTCAATTTAGGTAACCCTTTTTATTTTGGTGATCTCTCTACACTTAAACGTGTTTTAAGTTCCCTTAAAAGGTAACGAACGGGCATGAATGTCACGAACTCACTCGCATTATAATATATGGAGATATTTCTCTTTTGAAACGCGTACATACCTTGTCCTGACAATCACTAAGGCGAAAATAAAAAATTAAGAGCCATATAAGTGCACCCGTTGTAAAGCGATGCGCTTACATACATTGCAATTGATTTTTATTTATACAGATTAAAAAGAACCACGAAGTCAACATGTATGAGCGCCACAGATCGTCTAAGCATACAACCGTAACAACATAAATGTGACGGTGTCTAATCTCACACCACCCACGTTAAGTAAGCATATAATTTAATAAAATAATGTAAGTCATACTGCAGTATACATATAAGAACGTGTATAATAATGACATTCCATAAAACAAAAAGAAATCGTCGAGCTAAGCAAAAGTTTTCCTCCATTAAAAAAACACTAGATACTTTATACTGTGCAATGCAATCAAATTCTACCAGAAAAAAAAATGGAAACATGTATTAATGTGCCTTTATAATCCACCATAAGGTAAAAAAACTTCTTAGACAACAGTCGACTTGAAAGATTTTTAGTAACAATCCAGCTGCATTATTAGACTAATTTTTATTATTGAGCTTCTGTAGTTAATTAGTATTGAAGTTACTAACTGAAAAAATATATAAGTCTTTAACAGGACAACCATGGTCGATCCGTTCATTTATATAGAAGCAAATTTGTATAACCCGGTATATGACCAAAAATATTTACAAATATATATAAATAAAATTAAAGTAAAGTGTCTGATGCCTGTCCTAGCTAATCTCCGAGGCGGCTGAATCGATTTTGAGGTGACTACCAGTCTCAAACTGAGGACTTTTAATAGTATTGCCTAGACTGCATACCATTACACTTACACATAGGGACAAAACAGTTATAGTACAAAATAAGAAAGGTAATTTAAAAATGGTAAAGAGGTTATACGGAATAAATATTAATCAGAAAATTTGAATATAGAATATATTAAAAGGTAAACTTAATTCAGATAACACATAATTCACATGAGATAAAATCATTTTCATCGAAATGAAGTCGCAGGCACGAGCTACGAATACAATAATTGAATACGATTTTAAAACAAGTATTCGTATTTGGTAATCTGTTTATTTAAAGTACAAGCTTTTACTTCGCGACTTCGCTCGAGTTAATCTAGATTTGTTACTTACCTAGGTTTCTTTTGTTGAAAAAGGCCCTATTCCCCTTTTTGTACCCCTGACAGCATGTATGCAAAGTCTCAGTATAATCAATTGGGTAGTTAAATCGTGAAAGCGTAACAAACAAACAATCAGGATGTACATAGTAGTTCTAGCCATCTACAGCATTTGCTAGATTAAATATTTAAAGGTTTGCTTCAGCCTAGTTAGACATAACTCATACTCGTATATATTACAGTCTTAAAATGGTTGGAAAAAAACTGGCGCTTTACCGAGCACAAAAAACAATTGTCACTATTTCTCAAAATATTATCACGAATACAGTGTTTTTCCGTTAAAAAAAATATCATTGCACAATATAATGAATAAAAAAAATAAAAGTCTGTTCACACTCATTAAAATAATCGTCCAGTTCGAGTTGCAGAATGAAAATAGGCTTTGAATATACGATAAACGAGCTACTAATTTCAGTCATGTACATGAGATAAAATAATAGGCAAGTCGGACACACATAAAACACTGTAGTAGTCTGATGATATTTACGTCAATATTTGCCCATGATTTTTAACCATCAACACTCTATACTAGGACCGCATAATACAAAAGTTAGTATGCCAATTACAAGATAGCCTAATATAAACATTGCAATAGATAGAATTAAAAAAAAACTCGCGTAAACTCAAGTGCCATATTTTTTTTTTTTTTTGATTACGATATATTTATTATAAAAAAATAAGTACGTGTACCGTCGGCTACAAAAGAAAGTCCGTTTTTGATACTGCTGAATGCAATCATTATTTGTATATTTTTACATACTCGTATAATTACTTTTATCAATATAATGAATTTTATATTTTAATTCATGAAATATGTACTGCAATAAAAACCATTTTATAATATAAAACAAATAAGAAAATCTTATATTCTTTGTATGTATATAAGAAAAAATGTATTTTGAAATAGCAAATCGCGAAAACATCGCCTATTCAACTGTGTGTGCAAACCCTAAGCCGCGGCCTTGTGAAATCCGTACCAAGCTCGTTCACACGAATAGAAACTTCTGAACTGTAACGAGAATAACGCAATGAAAATGACTTCGTTTGAAACTTTAAATGGAGTATTTAATACGAGTTAATATTACGACAAACCTACATTAATAGGCTTTAAATGGTACTCACAGGTTAACTTTACATTTTACTTAACTATACTTGAGACCGTTTTTTATTTTTTTTCGAACTGACCTACACTGTTGGCTTCGTCAGGCCTCTACAGTTCCACCGGACTACACTACTTTAGACCGCAGCTTCACTAGCATCGTGTATATATGTTATACTAACTGTTGCCCGCAGCTCCGCATGCGTTTTTTTATAATTGTAAATTACTTCTTATAAGATCAGCTATCTGTTAGTGAAAGTTCCGTGAAAAATGGTTCAAACGTTTTGGACACAGTACTGCAAACAAAACCATGAGTAAAGGCTAAAATAAAAAAGCTTTAATTACTTTTTATAACGTTAGCTATCTTTCAGTGAAAGTCCCATGAAAATAGGTCCAATCGTTTTAGAGATAGTACTACAGGCGAAGCCACGGATGACAGCTAGTCTAAAATAAAGTAGCCTATGTCACCCGCTGTAATTTTAACTATCCGTCAGTGAAATTTCTGTCAAAATCGCTCCAGCCGTTTCGGAGATTACCCGGAACATACAGGCACAGACACAAAAATTTTAATAAATTGTATTTTTGTTATCAGTATCGTGTATATGTTCATATTCAATCAGTAAAAAGTCATTATTTTGATATTACATAGAGATACTTCATTTTTATTATATGTATAGATAAAAATATTCATTGTTTTTCTCACATTTTTGTTTAATTTTGAATGAGTAAGATCAAGATCTGGAGCTTTTTGTGAGACAAGTAAACTTACTATTGCATGGAAATGTAAAAGAAAACCTTAAAAATAACAGTACAATCCATCACATCTAAAATCATTATCAAAAAGCAAATAAAAAAAGCACTGTCAAAATCCTTTTTTTTAAGTTATTTGTCAACATTGAAATAATTAATGAATAAAGGACAAAAACATATCAATCCTTTAAATTAAATTAAAAAATATTAAACCTTAATATCATACTTTAGAAAGTTAATTTAATATATTCTTCCTGTAGAGTAATATTTAATTTTTCTTTTATCACAACAAAAATATACATAACAAAATAGAATTATATTTTCAATCAAAAGAACTAATTAATTTTGAGGTAAATAAAATTATTAATTGCTATGTAATGCTCCTCAGCAGATGAAAACTAATAACTAATTATTAGACATAATTAATAATCATAATTATCAGAACCATAAAATTAATTTAAGGTTAATTAATTTAGCTAATTTAAGGTGAGTTAATCATCAAGTTGTATGAAGATTTATATAAAAATTACTTTATTTATCAAATAACCAACTAGGTATTCTTATATTATAGCAAACAAATGAAGAAATTATATATATGTAAATTTAAATAATTTCATAATTTGATAATAATATTTGTTTCATAATATGTTGAAATTGTAACTTGTATTCAGATTGACTATTTTGTTTTCTAAAAATATATCATTAGGATTGAAGACAATGGAAAGAAAAACCAATATTATTTACATAAAGTAAGTAATAGAAATAACAAGTATAATGGTCTTTATTATAAACCCTACCAAGCAGGAAGTAATTGTAATAACTTAGCATATATTTATATGTTTAAAAAATATATAACATTAATCTCCGGAATGGCTAGCTGCTGCATAGCAATCACAATTAAGACAGTAGAACCACAAAAATACAAACTCAAAAAATGAAATTATGTGATATAAACAATTTAGATTATTTTTTTTCGAACTGGCCTATACTATTAGCTTGACCAGGCCCCTACAGTCTCACCGGACTACAGCAATTTAAAAAATACATGCTGTATATAAAGTATGCTAAAGATAATAGAAACAAGTAAAGAAGAGATACCAACATAATTTGTTATCCTTCGATTGAACTTTTAAGTACTACAGACACCTTTAGAAGCACAAAGCATGACAGAAAAACCTTGACCATGTGTAATGAAACAAAATTTCATAGGAATATACCAATAAAATTAATCTTCAAACATAATAACACAACTAATTACTTGAAAGAAAATGTTTTTCATAAATTGTTAAGCTTTTAAATTTTTTAAAAAACAGATACAAAAATAAATCTTTAAACATAATGACAATTGATTACTGATAAATTACTAAAATAAACTGTTATTTATAAATTAGTAGGCTTTCATAGAAAGCCTTTTCTAAGTATATATGTACATTATTTAAAAAAATATATTCAAATGAGTGACACCTAAAATACCTGATATTCTTAAAACTTACCATAAATGGATAGAATACCTCAGTAAAAGTATTGTAATAATGGATCATGTAACTTGAGAAAATAGTAGGCATAAAATTATACAAGGAAAAATGAAATCATACTTTTTAAATTGTTAAAAGAATGATTTTTACATGCTATATTGTAACCCTTCTATTTTTATAAGTTACAATATTTATTTGCCTAAACATACAGCTATAAAATGGAAATTATGATTTTTGAAGTTATGAAAGTGGTGCTTCTGTGTTCCAGAAATATTTAAAAAAAGAATACTCACCACACATACCCTGGAATGCTGTCTGCCAGTTACTACCAGCTCGGCATGGAGTAAATCTGTCTCCATTAGCGAATTCAGGCTGTACCAGCACAGACTGTCTTCTTCCCCTTGGACTACACTGCTGCAGCAACCGTGTCTCATAGTGTTTACTGAACATTTTCGCACTCTCTGTGCTCAACAACAACCGGTCAAATGAAAACCTTCCGAATATTATATCAACGAGGGTAAATGGAAGATTCAGACTAGAATAATAGTTAAAAACGGGTTGAGGTTATCCAAGCATCGTAACTCGTCACTTCGCTTCAGTGTCCTGACACAAAATAAACACATCGGCCGGAGAAGCGTTCCCGTCGAGCGCTAACAACCATTTGACTACATTCGACACGGTCGGCAAAGCAATATACATCGTTTATCAACTCATCAACACTGAAACCTGAAAGATAACACTGGAAAACTCAGCATATGCTAATAAATATAAACAACTGGACACTATCGAATATGTACTTATACGTAATATGTTGTTATGTATATGATTTCAAGCAGAAAACAGCATTATATACTGTAAAATCGTTAAAATATATGGATTTTTCTTGAACTGTCTAATAATGGCGTAAAAATATCAAGTGTTGCTAGACGAAAAATAGAAAATAATGTTTTCAAATCAACGGTCTTTTTCTGTTATATGTACCTTTATATTATCTGTATTTGTATTATTAAAAAAATGTTTTTCAACCATGTACCTATAAATTATGAAAATACATAGTGAAATAATAATCTAGGGTAAATATGACGCTATATATCAAAGAACCTTACACAAAATATATTAATTATGATTAAGACAAATATAAACTTAACTCAAATTCTATTGTATAAAGTTATTTGAGGTAAATTGAATAATTTATTGAAGATTTTCTTCATTTTTAGCAAATGTGCGTACTCTGTGGTGAACCCGAGCATAGAATACGCCAATTACATTACATTACATTAAAGGTTATTTGATGCATGTCCTTTAAGCCAAATTTAATATAGTTTTTATATATAATAGTAGAATATCTGAAATGACAAAATAGCTAGAAATTTTTATATTACTTTAAAATGTATAATTTTGTTTTATTTTCAATTCACAGGTGCACAATAACCAGCCATACATAATATAGTTATGTAAAAAGCCACTAATCTTACATAATGTCGAATTATTCATAGGTGCTTAAAAATTAGCATATACTTTTCATTTATATCTGATAAAAATATTTGGGGCTTAAAAATATTACGTTTATTGTCAAGAGCTGTTTGAGCTTTGTTATTATTTTGAATCAAAGTTCGTCTTTAGTGCAAATAACAACAGAAAACACAAGAAAATTATACTTTCAACTTCCTATTCATATCGTCAAATCAATTGCCTATTCATATCGTCGATAGTCAAACATTTTAGCACTAGCAGCTCTAATTTCAAGTAAGATTCTGCCAAGTACGAATCACTAAATAATATTCCAACATCGATATTGATGCGAAATTAATCTTTCTCTACAATTACTTTTAAAACGTTACAATTAAGGAAATAAAATTTGAATTAGACATTTTTTTATTTTGGTTAACGGGATAATCGATTAATACTAACGGATTGACAATAAATAGCATGTTTAGTAATATTCTTAAGTGTAAAATATCCTACATAAGAATATTATGAAATATGCCATTTATTGTCAATCCTTTAAGTATAGTAATATAATCTATCGAACGAAAAACGACAGCAAAACTATCTATATGCTAGGACATGCTTGGATCGCACGCTGCTTGTGAATAAAAATATTGTAATCAGAGTAACTGTTACGTATTTATAATTTTTTTTTAATTTATACTAATATAATACAATACAAACTACTATCTTGTATTTACAATAATCATTTTTATTAATATTATAGACATTACAATATAAATAATTTCAATTTTAACCACTAATTTTTTAAATGTTAATTAGTAGCTATAATTCATTTTTTTATATGAAATACGTAATTAATAAAACTAGAATGAGGGGTAAAACACAGCAAATTTATAAAATTGGTTTGATTTATTAAAAAATGTATTTAGGTACTTTGTAAAATTTTCACAATTATTGCACACACAGCCTTGTTGACCTAAAAAGTAATTGACCTCGTAGAACCAAAATTCAACTCGACTCGATTATCGCTTGCTGCAATAACGGCAATAAGTGTTCCTTATATAAGGGATGAGTTACTCCATGCGTCAGTCTTATGATTTTTTCGGCACACTTCAACTGCCTGACACATTTCTCAATGTCCATTGTGTAAAGTAAAATCTTCCCGTATTTCATGTGTAAAAGTCCTACTAAAGGATTGTTTTCACCATAATAAAACCTGAAAATTTAAACTAATGTGACCACCAAAATAAAAAACATATATATTAAAATCGGTAATCGTTTAAAAGGGGAAGAATTATATGACACTAGTATGTACATACGCAGAAATATTTTTTATCTTCATTTTATTTACGCATTTTTATCACAAAGAAAATGTTTGTCCCGTCGCAATTTATACCTACTTGCAATAAAAAAGCATAAATAAACAAATAAATGAAACGTTTGTTAATTTGATTCAATAATACGTTGCTTAACATAAAAGTGATTCAATTATTTATCATTATTTTCTCTCATTACAAAGTTGACAGCAATCTTGAAAGAGTAATGAGTACCATCGTACGGCCAATATCGGTAATAGTGGATTCAACATTATAATAAGCCATTTGCAATTACATTATCTATCGTGATATATCACTACAGTGAAATCACCTTTTGCTATATTCTCATAATAATCCTGTTATTACAATAAAAAATTAATTATCATATTTTGTCATGAAATGATTACCGTGAAATATAGGATTTAAAGTGTGGCCATTGCATTTCTGACCACAAATCCTTTTCTTAAACTGATACAAGTTACGTTATGATAATAATAATAATCTGTTACTTGGTACCTTTCAGCATGAATACACATTATAAAGTTAATATAGAATGATAGTGTTTATTTCAAAGATTAAAAAGAATTTGTAGACACTAAAATTGACACCTACTGGGTCCTGTAGTTTATTGTAATAAACATTTTTGATACTCTAAAATAGGTTTGTCACGTCTTTGACAAAACCATACTTTTGTTTAAATTTAACCTGTGACCTTCGCGTTTATTATTCATACATACACAAGGAAGAGTAAAGTTATAGGATGTAAAAAACAATTACCTAAAACATGGTATAAGCTTTTCGGCGTAGAAACACGCTTTCTCCCACAGCTGCATCTGAATGAGAGCATCGAAAGCGTGGTCGAGTGTCTGAGCGTGCATTACATTTAACGGATGTAGGACACCCTCGTGCCTTTCAAGGCAATAATTGCATACGTCAACATATGTTTGTCAATTTAAGGAATTATCATTGGTAATATAAATGATATGTTCTTTATTAGGCTGGGTCAAATATATTATGTTTTCAAATTGCCCTCAAAATATCATAGAATGTGTCTAAACAAAAAAACTGTCAAATAGCGGAACTCGTAAGTTCAAAAGTAATATGTCCATTTCAATGTTAAATATTTTGTGACAATGTGAATATTACAAATTGTAAATGTCAAAAAGATAATAAAAAATAAGATCAAATTTGAAGGCTCTGTAGAAAGTCAAATATTAATGACAAAACTTTGACTTAGTGAAACTTTTCATCATAATTTTATGCTGAATAATGTTTACTTATTCGTTTTGTAAGAAAAAAAATCATCATAGCCTGCGTAGATCGTCTCTTTTGTATGTTATTTGAATGGAAAAAAATCGATAATGCTTGTTACAGTTAAAATAACGACCTCAGACTATGATATACTTTTTATTGGTATTTATACAATATTTTGAGTGCAGAGGAAAAATAAATATCAATCTTTTTAGCACAAATTAGTTTTTATTGTTAAGAATACTTCATATATATTTTTAAAATTTTGTATCTCATTCATAATAAACCTTTGTTTGAATTGAATTTATCAATTACCATTATCAAGAAATTGATCGGTCATTACTCTATAACCCTATATTGGGCTGTCTGGTACAGCAATGTAATGTAATGCAAAACGTCAATTAATAAAATTTATCTATTGTCGAGTTTATTTGCAAGTACCTAGTGCTTGTTACTTAAAAGATATTTAGTTTTATTTAGAGATTTTATTGTCCCGTGAGACTATGTTTTCATAGTTACTACTACTTAGTCCTTACGGAAAATAATCGATTACAAGGTTTTAATTATTTAAAAACAAAACTTAGTAAGCTTCCCTTTTCTAAGTTTTAGGTACCTATTATTCTTCTTTAAATCCAGCCCTGAGTTTTCATTTTAAGTACCGTAGCGATAGAATTCTTTGATTCTTCAAATTAATATGAAAAATAAAATTACTAGATAATGATAATGATTTGCAACGAACTGTTAAAAGGATACAAGCCACGGAGGCACCTTCCATACTTTGTAAATGTTCGTGCGTGAATTCCATTGTTTTGGCAAAGACTTCCATATCCTTCTCTGTGTATTTTGTTCTGCACACATCACAGCACATAAAATCTTCAACTGTTCTCAGAGATAAACCGTTTATATTACTAATCGAATCAATATTTTCATGCTTTGTTTCATCTTTGAATACATTCTCTTTATCACCTTTGTCATTATTATACAAGTTATCATGTTTGCCATTTTGTTGATTCTTTTCCTCGGGTTCACCGTTTTGTGTAATATTAGAATTCAATTCGCTACTTAGTTTATTTTTTATATCACAACGGTTATTTGGTTTAGTTTCCAACGTATTCGGTTTTCTGACTACTTGGCAATGGTCTTTCCAAGGAATATTAATTGGATTATCACAACCAGAATTTAGACATTTAGCCGCGTAAGCGTATTTTGCTTGGACTCCATCTGGAAATTCAATTTTTAGTTTACTATTTATTCAACGATCAGAAAAACGAAACAGATCATGCGCTATGCTGTTTAAATTTAGGTAATCAAGTTGTAGAGAAAGATTGAAAAGAAAATTATAATAAATACTATGTTAATTAACATTCATTAATGAGTAAACAAAAGTTCAATGACCATTAAAAAGTTGCCATGTCGTAACGGTATTATGTAAAATTCAATTTAATTTCGATTTTCACCTCTAGCTGGTGGCATGTGATCCGCAATTTTATTATTTTTTCATACACGCAGTTTTATACTCGGATAATAAAATGTTTTGTATTGTAATTTAAAAAGACTCCCTGTGATATATAACATATATCTATGAATAATTAACGGCTGTGACAAGCATTTTAAGAGGCATGATATGTGATTTATCACTTATTTATACAACCAGAGACACAAAAATGTCCCATGCTTAGTCTACACCAAGATCGATTATCAATCATTTACTCAACGTAAGCGACAGTCAACAACAAATGCGACAGGCAGATAGGAACGCGAAAAAAGTATAAGATCATGCGAAGTTTAATTAGTAGGCACATCTAAAGCATTTACCCATGCACCTGGGACACTCGCACAAGAAGTAGTAGCTCTCTAGCAGCTCAGTCTGTCTCTCGTACGGTGTCTTCATTAGATCTATATATGAGATACGTATCTGAAACAAAAAATAATAATTGACACCTTATTTATAAGATTATTCAGTACAACATTAATTAACAACGCATAACCATATTCTTGTAAATAGATGTAATTAATAACGTATAGAATATGATATATGAATCAGCTGCAAAATCTTTTTAACACGCTTTTATTAGCTTGACTCGTGAGTATCGTACCTACATAAAGGAACTACTTTCAATTTATTTTCTCCCAATTCCAGGCGTTCACTAATTTAAAATTATACAAACGTCTTCAGAAGCGATGATAATGCAAAAATTTCATTTACCTAATATCTCGACAAGGGTCATCAAGATGCAAAATGCTTAATTTTATAGGTTATACATATAACATGGATTGAACACAAATACTGTTCTTTACCAATAAATGTGTATTAATTTCAAATGCAATATTCGTTTCGAGACTAGAAAAATAAAATAAAATAATTATTTTAAAAGCACAAGCTTTTAAAATGTAACTTATAATATAAACAATGTTGTATTTGAAAATAGGAACTAAGTTTTAAAAATATTTATTGTCAAGTCACTTTGTCGCAAAAGCCTATTTTTTACTAACAATACTCCAGGTAAGACAAATTTAGAGAAATTTCTATGTTAAGATTCATCAAACCATTCGCATTTACAAAAATAATTTTTATTTATCAATTTTCTTTTTATTTATTGTATACAACACATATATGCTTAGAAATGAGTCTTGTCCTCATCCTATGGTAATAAAATTTGAGCAAAACTACAATAAGTATTTACACTATTGTAATAGTAAAAAATAAAAATAGGAAACAATATTAATGACTAAATTCTATATAGGTAAATAAAAAAGTGTGTGTGTACTTATATACACGCGTTAGAAGTTATACTACTTTGGCGTAACAAGATAAAAATCTTTTCAAAAATGTTATCTTTCGCCTTATTCTACGTTTGTAAAAAAACGACACTAACAATAGAAAAAAGGTATTTAATACATAATTACTTTTTTTGAATAAAATGTTGACTATAGGTAACTTCAGGGTATCGGTTTTTCGTGACGGTTTGCGCGCGTATCTTAAAAATTTACTCTCATTATTTTTCCTTAACGCACCAAAAGAAGTATAACTTCAATAATAAAACGCACTCATGAAGTTATTATAATACAAAATGATAGAAAATATTATTATTATTATTACATACATTACAATCTAATTATATTCATGTAATAATTAAGAAACTAGTTAGTTAGTTACATTAAAATTAATCCTTTTCCTACCCAATAACAACTCATTAATGCACTAATGAGTTGCACTAAAATACTACACATTCAAAACATAATTATGCCTAATTACAAAAACGATTATTATTACAGATAAATAAAAATATATTTATAAAAAAATATTTCTTGTTTTCATTATGCTGTTCCTTTTTCAAGTAAGTAAATATACGCTAATTACGCATAATAGGTTTTGCATGAATTTATCCATACATTAACTCTGTTTCTATGTGTATTGTTCTCCGTAAGTTTGCTCGTTGTAGTAATGAAGTAAAAATGTATATATTCACAATATTTTGTCAATATTTCTACACGAGCAGCCTATGGGTTAGCTACAGTCAAAGGTCAAGCCAGCTTTGTCAGCTTTGCGTGTGCAATATTATTTGATTATTTTTAGGACTGCTCGAATTGATGATTTTTGTGCAATCGCATTTATAAATGCATTTTAAAAACTGAGCACAATATTTATTTGAATCATTCTAAATTGAGCCATGGGCGATGCCATATTAGTTGTTGGCTGCTCTGCCGAACGCCGTCCACTTTAACCGGTTTTGCGGCCGGCTGTAATGCAACATACGATAGATGGACGAAGAAATTTGAGGCGATGTAAAAAAAGTGTCACTTTAAAAAGGCAGTTCACAAAAGAGACAATCAGTGCCGGGAAAACTTTTGTAACAGAAATTTCTGTTACTTATGTTAAAGTTATAAAAGATATTGTTTTATAAATT
Source organism: Antheraea assamensis (assembly GCA_035772565.1). Taxonomy (NCBI): domain Eukaryota; kingdom Metazoa; phylum Arthropoda; class Insecta; order Lepidoptera; family Saturniidae; genus Antheraea; species Antheraea assamensis. Next base: position 3,315,350 of record JAQQSE010000067.1, read on the forward strand.
TGTAAATTTATAATTAATTTTGTGATGTAAATATTACATGTTATTGAACCTTATTACAACATTTTAGGGCAATTTTTTATTATAATTTAAAAAATAAAGAAACTAAAATTGTTCATTGAACATAAATGTAAGAAAAAATCGTTTTTAGAAGCAATAACAGACTACACTGATGACGACAACAGATGTAAGAATATTATTGCAAGGACAAGTACAGATAACAATGAGACTATTTCTATGTTTGTTAGGTTAATTTCGAATTAATGAATACCTTTAGGTTTATGCATTAGGGAACTCGCATTTTTTTCTAACGGTAGCGTGGAGAAAAAAGACTGCAGGCAGTGCAAATAAAAGAAAAGATAACATAAAAGTAATAATAAGAATGAGCTATGTGAAGTATATATGAATGACTATTATAAGCCTTCGGCTGATTTTTTAGGACTCAGATGACAGATCTTAAAATAGCAGATTATGTTTTCAATTATTTTTTAATTTCACTAGATCGTACATTGTAAATTTAATGGTTTAGTAAAAAAGTTCGTACAAATGAAAAAATAATGTAAAAATACATTTGACATGACAATTATTATTTTACTATTCATCATTTGTTATTTTTCAAAGTTTTGTAATAAATCAGGTATTTTTTAAGCGTATGCTGCCAACAGTTTATTGACCTATGCCTCATGAGGTACATTCATTTGTATAGAAGTTAAATCTTTATGGTTTTGGACAGTCCAGGGGCTAATTTTGTTTTTACAGTTGTTAAATTAGAATATTAGTGTTATGTTACTCCTACACTTGCGTGAATCGTCACGAAATTTTGTCCATGTTCGCAATAAATTTAGATGTGGGCACATATTACCATCGTGTGTTACGAACTATCAGACTGCATGACGATAGATGCAGCACTATAGCTAGGCTCACGGTTTTTACAGACATCAAAGGAACTTGGAAGCCTTAATTTTGAGATATTATTGAAGTGACAAAGGGGTACGATCATTATTAGTTTTTAGCCTGACTCATTACATTACAAATATACATGATATAGAGATATGAATTCAGATTGTTACATTAATCACTGTGTTTTGTATTCCGTTCCACACGGACAAGTCGCGGGCACAGCTAGTATATATAGAAGACTTTTAAATGTTGTAGGAAATGATACTATAGAAACAAACAGTACTGAGTTTCTAAAAAACAATTTGTAAACATTTATTAAATATTTATCTTACTACAAGTAAAATGTATAACTAAGATCCTAATGTTATCTGAAAAACAATTTAAACTATATTAAAGACGTCTTTTTACAACAAAAACACTACAGATTATACAATAATACATCATAGACTTCTTTAGCCACAAATAAATAAATTAAAATTAAAGAATAGTACATTTTCTTTACATATATAAGGTATTTATTTACCTGACTCCAGTCTAATGAAGGCATGTCTTGAACAGACCTAATATTTATGGTTTTCCCGTCGAATGTCACAATTGCATTCGGATTACAACTGTGGTCCACAATGGATGATGCCAAATAGATTCCTGTTCCGATCGAATTCATATCCATGTCTAAGATCATGAAGCTGTTAATAATCATCTGGAATCAATCACATTATTTTGTTTATATTATATACTAGCTGCCTGCTACAGCTTCGTATGGGTATACTAAAGAAAAAAATTACACATAATATTTATTTTATAGTACTAACATGTAATAAAACAAAATGGGAACTGAACTGTCAATTCTGTCAATATCTTGGAAGATCTCCGTACTGTCTTCTGTCTCATTCACAAACTTCCTTTTTTAAACCAAATTTTCACTATTCTGTATGATTTTTATTTATAAATTTTTCCTATACAAACTTTCTCCTAACAACTATAAACACAACAAAAAGTAATCAGCTAAAAACATGCAGCTATTCTGAAGTGACGGACTTATATACAATTGATAATTAATGTTTATTTATATCGATAATAATAGTTTGTTGCCTTGAGGCATTTTTAATATAATTTAGTAGGCCAGGAACGAGTCTTAGGAACACCTATGTATTAGTAACTTAACTAACCGAGTAAATAATGATATTTAGATTCCTATACCGATTCAATTCATGATGTGAGATCATAAAGCTGTAAATAACCATCTGAAATTAATCACAATATTTGATAGTAAATTTAATAACCCTAACAATAAAAATTACACACTTTCAATTAGTTGCCTTGTAGCACGATTAATACAAGTTAGAGCAATCCTTAAAAAGAACTTTATTTACATCCATATCATTAATGAATGAATGCGCATCACTTCAGAACAATGCACTTCTTTGGCTAATACTTTTTGTCCTGTTTGTAATTGTTAAGGCACGGTTCGTACGAAAAAAAAAATTCAAAAAGTTTCAAAAATCGCATGGAAAAAATAAAAATTTTTGGATAAAATAAACCCATATAAAAAAATGAGTGAATGAGACAGGTGACAATAAGGTGATCTTCAAAAATATTGACAGATTTTATAGATTGAGGTTCACGTTTTTCGATTTCCATTTGGTCATACTGTAGCGGGAAGATTAAGTCAGATTTTCTTTTCGTCACTACGCCCGTAAAAGCCAGAACGGGCTATGGGTTATGGTAAAAATTACACATAATCAATTTATTGTCTTGAAGTATGATTGATATTAGACAATAACATACAAAATGGACTATATGATAGCATACGCGCCCCATCAGGAACAACTTTGGGCGCAACTCGTTTAAAATTAGCACACTCTGACTAAAATGAGAAGATTTTTTATATATGAATATAAGATTTAATTTCACAGCCATTTTATACTTGAATAATATAACCAAACTTGAATTAATTTTAAACGAAAAAAGAATAGAATACTCACGCGTCCATATAATCCCATTAATTCGACAGCGTTCGGTAATGACATATCATTTAAAAATTCATATAAAACAACACTTAACGACGTGAAATGATCCATCCGTTTCTTATCCGCTTTTAGATCGGAATAATCTGGAATTAATTATTTTTTACATCTTAATGCATCCGCTAAGCAATATCTACCAAAAATCCATGATCAAACATAATAAAGTGAATATTAAAGTTTCAAAGAATCAAATACAAATATTAGAGAAAAATCCTACAAAAAAGTCTGTTATGGTAATATCTATCTCATAAGGATAACCCAAAGTAATCATTTTTATGTTCAACATATTATTAATGAAATTAATTAAAAACAATGGGTTATTTGCAAACTGTTTCCTAGAATATAGTACTAATAATTATGCAAGTAATAGTTTAGTTAAGTAGGGCATTTAATTTAGGTCAAAATTGTTCTGTACAGCGTAACATTTTAATGAATAACATAGAAAATATCATACATTTATAATTGCGCTCAATAAATAGAAGTTGTTTTGTGTGGTGACAAGACTTACGACGCTTCTTTGACTTTAATTAACTGTCATTGTTAAAATGACGAAAATGTTAGTCTTTTTGGTCCTTTATTGGAGCCCTTGGTCACTTATGACACCACATACATACATTAGGGTGATATGGTAAAACTTTTTGCTCTTCCCACTAGGTGGTCCTAGGAAAGTATCTTTAATTTTATATCGTAATAATATAACGGAAACAAAGTTGCAGATGGTAAGCTAATATAAATATAAAGGTACAATTCGTTACGCCGAAATACTACTTACGTGACATTAAATCCTTCCACATTCTGAATGAAGTCGTCGTATAGAACGCTCTGTGGGAATGACCATTGCCTCGATTTAGTCGGTTTATAACCTTCGCTAGCATACGCGCTCCATCGGGAACAACTTTGGGCGCAACTCGTTTAAAATTAGCACACTCCCACTAAAATGAGAAGATTTTTTATATATGAATATAAGATTTAATTTCACAGCCATTTTATTCCAATTATGATAACGATACAGCTGATATATATTTATTTAAAAACAAGTCACCCAATCGACAATTATATTCATCATATAAAAATCATTCATGTCAGGAGACGGGACCGGTGATCTTTCGACACAATAGTTGAGATTACTACCACTGCGCCATAAAGTCTTCATTTAAAAGTAATTATTGAGTCTTTATCCCATTCAATATACTTATATCTGTTTTTGAACTTAGAATAATCTGATGAAAATGATGAGAAAGGTCTCTATGCCCTGCTTATTAAACGGTACAAATCTACAAGCTCACAAGTTACAAGAACGTTTTTACAAGTTCTTGTAAATTGCGTTTAGCAAATATTTTTACAAGACTTTGTTTTTGCTGAATTGCAAAATTTGTTTTGCTACGGTATTTTATATCTGAAATATATAGAAATTACGATAAAGTAACTATTTCAGTTAATATTAATATAGAAACATTTTTTTTAAGATTTGAATTTGTTTTAAAATTACCTATTTTATTAGCTTCATGTATTATGGTTAGAAATTCAATCATCTTTTATACCCAAATTAAGTTAGATCTATTATTCCATATAATAAAGAAATCCACGTACCAGTACTTCTAGTAGAAAAATTACATGGCGATAAACCATTGCCGCCATTCATTGATTTTGTTGTATTTCGTATTACGCCGCGATAATGTCAAAATTTAATGTAAATTTAAAATCCTTCAAAAAATATACTTTATTTGGTACATTTACCAATAAATTATTAAAAGACATAAAATAGAATCACTCCAACGTTATATTTATAGTATCTAAAAGTCAACGCAAACTCTCCAAGTTTTTCGTAAAACCACAAGTAACAAACTACAAAGGCATTTACGATAAACAAAATTATTAGTCCGGCGAAACTTTAGCGGTCTTAACAAGCCAACAATGTAGTCAGATCGAAAAAAAAAACAAAATCGCAAATACAAGTAAGAAAAGGAGTTGTATTATAAGTGATTTCACTAGTAACATAAACGCATATTATAAGAGAAAACGCTTGTAATACAAGACTTGTAACGTTTGATAAACGGGGCATAGGTGGCATAAGAATATATAAAGAAGAAATCAACAGTATAAACGATAAACAAAAAGAGATATAACTAAAGTAAGTTAACTATTCGTAAGAAGAAATGACCCCGAAACACATGTTAACATCATTACCAATATCTATAAAGATGCAAGATCAGTGGTATATAAAGTGGTGAGAGTATATTGAGACCCTTTCTGTTTTGCATGACTTGAACTCTCACTGCACCACCTGCACTGAGGGCTATGGTAAGTCACAGAAGACACTACTATCATGGAAATAAAAATTATAGGCCGGTGACCTCATGTTGGGTAATGCAAAGACCAGTTTATATTCTTTAATGCACCAAACACCAATGAGAACACTCCAGTTTCCAGTGACGGTCACCTGGTCACGGTGTGCCATCAGTAAAAGTATTTGGAAAGATATAATAAATAGTCTGGGAACATTAAAGGCCACATTCATCTCTAAATTATGACAGTGTAGCTACATTAGGAAGAAGTGATTAGCGTAACATTCGATGGAAGAATGTCTGTTAAACCCAAAGATCTCATTAACGAAATCATAATAAGACCAACATTCCATATGGCAGAGAATCGTGGATTGTAAATTAACAGATCATCCATACCATTGAAGATGCATGCTATGGTGGGTGTGTACCGTAATCCGGCTCGATAAAATCCGCAACAAGTATATGCGAGAAAACTTAAAGAACCTAAGGACAAAATGCAAAACGGTAGGCATCGAATCACTTGAAAAAAGGCCAACAAACTACTTAAGGAATTCATTACTATAACATTTCTTCCTTGGTCAAAGATCCAGAGGGAGGCCCAAAACAAGTTGTAAGGATTGAATACTAGAGAAAATGAAATAGTACTAAATTTCGGAACGTGACGTCAATGAAAGCGCGAGTGGAGAAAAAAAACACGAAAGGCTGACCACACCATCATGTGGAGTAAATAGTCAGAAAGATAGGGATAGAGAGAATAAAACGCACGCCATTAGTAGTGTCACCTTCAAAGAATTAGTAATTATGTAATACATAGTACAAAATATGAAGCATAGATTAACAAGTGCAACAGTACCCAAACGATTTATTGCAAAATGCTTTGTACAGATGAATGTACAGTATAATACCTCAGCCATAAAACATAGAACAAAACTATTTTATCTCATCTAAAAATACAAGCAAACGACCAAAATCTAAAATTAAACAATGCAACAGTAACAGAACTATTACAAACCAGTGATGTACGAGAAATGGCAAGCTGCCATAAAATAAACTATACAGTTCCATGAATGAAATGAAAATCGTGGTAGTAGACAAAAAGAAGGAATTCATTAATTACATTATTCATTGATTTAGAAACATACTATAAGCTCGAAAAGAACATTGACGTTATTTAATATGTCGATATAATTAAAAAGACTATTAAAATCCTAATATGTCTGATTTAGAGTAGTCAAATTAACATAATAAACCAAATAAATATATCTATGAACCTTTTATAATATAATAGACTATACTAATGTAAATTAAAAATAATAAATGAAATCATAAATATTTATTTGTTCAACATCTGAAATCTCCAAAAGTTCTTGATATATTGATTTAAAATTCTGTTACATCATAGGTTTCATATAAACAGACACATTTGCATATTTGTACAACAAAAAAAAAAGGAGAACAGCTACAACTATATTTAACCAGGTACATCTAATTCATAAAAAAAATTCAAACAATCATCAGTATATAACTAATGTAGACTCAGAAATATGTATACAAGGTATAACATTGTGAGAACAGGCATCTGGAATGATGCCAGATATTATACGTAAAGAGATACATACACATGATTTATGTATGTCATTTGTAGAGGAATTTGCAAATTAACACTTGTTAGCAATAATTTTCTTTTATGTAATAGTGTAATACTATTAAAATGAAAATATCAAAATCCTATAAATCACAATTAAATTAAATAAATACCTGTGTATTATATAATGTGTTATTATATAATAATAATGCAATTGTTAAAGAGTATTAAGTCATAATTTTTTTTATGACCATATGGTCATCATATAAAGACACAGAATTAGTTAAATTATCCAAAAGATTATTAAACAACATGCAATATTACTGTATACTAGACCTTATCATCTATTTAAATTTTCATTTCACCATATTGTATGGTTTGCCAATTGAGTTACAATTCTATAGACAGGGGATGTCTAAATATTGTGGAATAGGTAATTAACTCACTTTATGCTCAGCCCAAGCTTCCTTTTGACATGTCCGGCCACAATAGTAAACAAACTGGCATCCTGAACACTTCAGTAGTTTTACTCTGTAATACACATAAGTTTACATTTTTATGAATTTTATTATAATATAAAAATTTAAGTTACCACAGGAATAAAAAAACAATATAAATCTGTAACTCAATATTGACATGCAGGATTTGAGTCTAAAAGATTAGTATACACAATTGTCAATAAGAATGTAATTACTAAAACAATAGAATTTAATGATTCAAATATACAATTATCGGATTCGAGTACTGGGCTACAAAAGAGACGGATAACAAAAGATTACATGTGGTAAAAATGTGACTGTTAAGATGGATGTGTGGTGTAACTAGAATGGATAAGATTAAGAATGAATATATCGGAGGAAATTTGAAAATAGTACCAGTGACAGAGAAGTTGAGGAGTAATAGGTTAGCATAATACAGGCATATTATGAGAAGAGATGAAAATTATGTAACAAGAAAAGTTTTGAGTTTGAAAGTGGACGAATATAAGGGTAGAGGAAGACCGCAGAAAGTGTGGATGGATAGTGTGAAAAATGATATGTATATAAACGGTGTGAATACTGAGATGACATTTGACAGGGGAGAGTGGAAAAGGAAAACATGTTGTGCCGACCCTACTTAGGTGGGATAAGGGTAAGATGATGATGATACAATTAAGTATAAGAACTCAAAATTTGAAATATACAATACTGTATGCTATTACTACATTATTTACTACAGGCTTTTTATACATATCAACACCATAGAACCCTTGAAATATGTTAAGAAAGAATATCTATACATATATTAATTAAAAGAAAAAAATGTAAAAGTCAACTAAGAATAAGATAAAAATATATATATCGAAAAAATAAATTATACAAAAAAAATAATAAAATGAATTAAAAATTTCGTAAATATACTTACTTCTGAAGACAATTATCACATCTATTTCCTTGCTCCTTAGACGACAATACAAACGCAAAAGGTAGTTCCGATAACAAAAGATCACCGGCTTTTATTGCTGAATTAATATTTCTTACAACGTTCTTCATTTCTTTCTATAATTTTTTTTTTTTTTATAAACTTTTTTAATAAAGGAATACAAATGTTGTACAGTTTAACCGGCGTGGCGCGGCTAAGATATACGAACGCCGAAATTTATTTGGCTTTGCCAACACCTGAAGTTCCAAAATTAACTCGTCAATATCGGTTACATTATTTTTAGTAAAGACACGAACGTAACGGGCAACGGAAACATCAAAAAGAAAATAAACAAAAGCTGTATTCAATAATATAAAATCTCAACAAGTGAAAATGTACAGGATTGTGGTATTAAATAAATTGTATTGAAATAGTAGAACAATGAAAGTGTGGAATTTTATCAATGGGGTACATTTAACAAAACTCAGGTTTATATCTCTTTATCAGAAGCACTAAAATACACTTGAGCGAAAACTTGGAGACAAGAAATAGGAAACTTCAGAATAGTCAGAGCAAAGAGTAAGTCAGAGTCAGAATAATAACTGTGGATGTTATAAATGACAACACAAGTGTGACTATAGATTAGTGTGACTTTTAATGATTTACTCTTTGTGTGGCAATGACTTATGACAACTATAATACAGACAAACAATTCTTCAAGTCAACATTATTCATAAAATAGTATAAATTATTGTAATTTATATCATACGCCTTTACTTTTACATCTTGAAAAAAAAAATGTCATAAAAATAATCTCAAGGGACAGAAAGAATATATCATTTTAGTGTTACCTGCTAGTATATGCCACCCGTTACTGGGTTGAGGATGTTGAGAGACACGAAGAGGTTGTTGCTGTTCTCTGGTTGTCTCGAAAGCATTCGACAAGGTCTGGCACGTTAACATCTTAAGTAAGCTCCGAGCGTACAAAATACTTGAACACGTGTGAACTTGGATGTGCGATTTCATGAGTGAATGGACTATCTAATCTAATATACTAAACATTGATGGCTGCTCGTCTAGTCTCAAGGTTGTAAATGCCGGAGTTCCTCAAGAATCTGTACTCTCGGCAACTCTATTCCTGCTACACATCAATAATCTGCTTATACCCGGTATTTTTAAGTACGCGGTTGATAGCACTGTATGTGAGAAGTATTTATTTAGTGTGGGGGTAGCTTACTAGAAAACTTTAATAAGAGAGAGGCCATGATCAAGCATTTGAATAAGAATCTCAGGTTCGTAGCCGATTGGGATGATTAAAACATGGTTAACTTTAACGCTGAAAAGATATAAGTCTCTACAAAACGGTGCCTGTTCAACTTGACTCCTACTTTTCAGGGGGATTCCCTTTAAGTAACAGACAACCTAGAACTTCTTGGGATCCAGCTAAGTTCTGATCTCTATTTCGGGCGCTCATTTGAGCAAAAAGCTAGAACCACTGCGAAGAAATTTGGGATCTTCTTTAAGGTTAAGCGATATTTCACACTACAACAGCTTCTCAGCCTGTACCAAACTCAAGTACGTTCATGTGTGGAATACTGCTGTCACCTATGGGATGGATCAACCAAATATCAGCTGGCCGCTTTTGACTCCATTGTGCGTTGTGCTCGTCGGCTTGTCGTAGAAGAAAAGCTGTGAGACACAAGAATGCTTAATTTAGGGTGTCAACGAAAAGTGGCTTGCGCTCAATGTTTTATAGGTTACACTTTGGAGAGTGTGTACAGAAATGACATAATATAATTCCACCGTCCCCATTCCATCAAAGGACTACTAGACCTTGTGAGGGTTTCCACCCTTATATGGTTGATATTCCCGTGGTTCATACGTAGCGATTTGCTACCACGTACGGCTAAGGAGTGCAATTCACTCCCGTCGTCTGACTTCTCGTCTTCCTATAACTTGGGAGTATTCAAGAGGAGAGTGAATAGGAATTTAGAGGATGAGTGCGATCCATCGTCCGCCTCGTCTTTAAATACCAGCAAGTAAGAGCGAGGCCAAGCGCATGCCTGTATGTAGCGACACACATACCTACATCAAACGTGATATGTGTGTACTACAACAACTTAAGCGAAAAACCAGCGGTACTATAATATCCCACGTTTAGTCGGCTTAACAAGGCGATTATTAAAGACTCACCGCCCAGGTGGCGACCACATGCTACCTGGGTGCAATTATAATCTCGCCGACAAATCCTATTTACAATGCAGCGCACAATTATTGTTTAGCATTATTTTATTATTTAAATTATCTTCATTGTTGCTTTATTCTATTGTATTGTTTTACTTTTTAAGACTGTAATATTATTTGTATTGTCGGTTTACTTTTATCCTATTGGTTTGCACGTGTTCTATTTTGTACCATATAAATATGCCTGCTCGCCTTCAATAACGGAGATTCGTAATCCAGCTGCCAAAGCGATTACTAGTCTGCACAAACGGAGTCAGTTATTTTATTTCAACCTTCTGAAAGTAGCAAGTGGTAATCACACTACCACTACTGCTAAATGTAAAACATAAAAAAGTGTGTGTGCTATTCACACACGATAGAAGTGAAACTTCAGTAAATCGACAAAAGAATGAGATGAATATATATATAACAAGGGTAGGATAATTACAAAGTTTATTTGTTTAAAAATGGAAGTATTTTGATTAATTTTAAAAGATATTTTATTTAACATATGTTACATAATTTATTGTTCAAGTTCCTTATTTTCAGTTTCAACAAACAAGATATAAAAATACTCACACACACTGTTAAATAATAACATACCACGCTGACTTCTTACCAAAAAGCTGTAATAGGCAGCCGCATACAGTGTGCAGTAGTACACGTACTTTTCACATATACTAACACACGTTAAATGTTCAAATACAAGCAATTATTAAACAGTGTGCAATATACATATACACCGATATTTGCTCTTTCGCTCTGGCTCACTGGGAGTGGGGATGCTACGAAGCGTGGCACAAAGAAGAGAGACCGATAATATAAAATAGTATGTATATTTCTGTCTCATTCTTTGCCGGCTTCATCCTACACATTTTTGTATTTGTGTCTCTTACCTTTCGTTTTTTCCGTTGCATCCGATTTGAAATTACAACGATTCTAAAGAAGTTTCACTTCAAAAAATGCTTGAACAATATACTCTTCATAAAATGAAAATAAGAAAATAAATAACCTAAAATAAGAAAGTAGGTAATCGTATGTTAAACGAACTTTGTATCAGGGGCATTTTTGAAGCAGATGTTCAAAATTTTGCACAGATATGTTATCGCAAAGGCATATGTTATCGTCACTAATTTTAAAAAGAACGCGGTCAAGATCAATCTTTATTTCTAAGGACTGCGTTGTAAAGTGTTGTATGTATATTTTTGCAAAACAAGCCAGTAGATAACCCTATATTAAGTACTATTATTCTGTGACAATAATATAATTGGTGGTGGTATATTCACAGCTTAAAGTAAAGTACAGTTCTATATTCCTGTCCCTTTTTAAGCATTTGGATTGTTGTAATATGTACATAGATTTAGAATCTAGTATTGAAGAACTATGATAAAACTAAAACGACTTCAATAAGGTTTGACTTTTTTTAATACTATCGTTTAACATTATTCTATAGAAATACAATTTAGAGATCTGCTGTTGTACACGCATCACTCAAAAACTACTTGATGGATTTTGATCAATCTTTTTTAGCCCTCTGAATACAGTCTTAAAGTTCTGACTTCTACATAATACAACCAAAAATTTAATGCAAAATATTTTAAAACTGGCATTTATTTATTGATTCAATATATATATATATATATATATATATATATATATATATATATATATATATATATATATATATATATATATATCTTCTTCTTTATTTTTTTTGGCTCCGTCACGGTTTGTGCACTAGCCAGTGTCAAGTAACAAGATTTTGCCAAGTAAGTGTCTTGCGATAGTTATAATGTTCTAACAAGATGGTGGTTTCCTTGTTAGAACTTTCCATGGAGTTTTGGTGGCATCTCAGAATGCATGCTCCGTGGTATTATTTCCCATCCACTTCACTTGTGCATAATAACCGAACTATATTACATAAAACACCACCAATATTACAAAATATATAGAATATATATATATATAGCGGTTAGCGTGGGTTAGAATTATTTGCGTGGACTGTACTTTCCTTTAATATACTGTATTACCTATGGTATATTTTTTTTATCTGTGATCTTCAACTTTTCCATTTGAAAATGGAGGCCACAGATGGAGGCCTCCGCTAGGAGTAATATTATTCTGTGGAGGCCCTCCATACTTCTCCAGTATACTATTCTAATCTATGCTCCATACATTTGTAACGTAGAGAGAGAAACTAAATTTGAGGTGTTGTTTTTATTGTAATTAATTTTCTCGTGCGCTTTTTCAGTCACTAAATTATTTAAAATGTCTCTTGTAATGACTAAAGCTGCTTTAGCTTTAAAAAATGCAGAAAACAACTTTAAACTTGTGAAATTCGAAGCACACAAACCGAAGAAAAAACCGTCCGATGATTTAGAAAAAGGAGACCGAAAAATAGAATCAACACAATATTCAAACAAAGATTTGGAATTAAAGAAAATAAGGCATGACATTGTGAAGTTTGGAATGTCTGGATTCAACGCAGCTAAAAAGGAGGAAGCCAAAATCGCGCTCGCAGTCAGTTTAGGTTAGAATTGAAATTATAAAAACGTATTACTTTATTTATGCTTTGTTTGCTATTTTTATTTCGTAATAAGTGAAGGGAAGTTTATGGCTCAGTGCTAGCTTGTTTAGACACCTCGTCCAGGAAAACGTGATGTAGTTTTTTTTCGAACTGACCTACACTGCCAGCTTATTAGGCTTTCACAGTTTCACCGGACTACTAAGGGGAGCGCTTAAGGCACTCACCCGATTTTATATAGACGACTAGCACAAGGGCGCACGGCACGCCTCGGCTTGGGCTGTCGTCGAAAACCCGAATCTAACTAGCTAAGCTAAACTAAGCTAAGCCTATCCGTATCATACCTGTATGGGTTCGTGAAATATACATGGTTACCAAGCATGTATGTTTCACGATCCCGTACACGTATTTTGTATCTGTCTATCTGAGTTCTAAACTATTTCAGTTCGAAAGGGCAAAAAAACAAACAAAAATAGCCCACCACTATGTGTACCTACAAGTGAGTGTGTGTGCACGTGTGTGGGGTGATCGGTGTTATGTTGTAGACGAGTGTTTGATCAAATCGGTGTTACTCTGTTCGCGCATGCAAGCTGCTCGAGGGCTCCATACCGGAGGATCGGACCTCGGGGCGTGATGTAGTATGGTGGTAGGGCTTTTTGTAATGCTCTCTAGGCTAGTTACCAACCTCAAGTAGAAAATCTGTCACCAATCACTAATAAGCACATTGGCAGTTACGTTTGGTACTTAGTCACCTAATATCAGGTGAGATTATGGTTAAATTCTAAAAACACTGTACAAAAAAATATAATATTGAAAAAGAAATGGGTCCATTCTATATTATAACAGAGTTGAATATCATTATTAAACTGGATAACAGTATAGTAAAAGGTAATTCCACTAATTTTTAATTAGTCACATTTTAATTTCAGGTGCTAAACCTCCAAAAAAAGAATGTATCAACTATAAAGAGTTAATGAAGAAAAGAAAAGAAGAAAAATTGAAATTGCAAGAAGAGAAACAACTGATGATATCTAAGAGCATACTCCAAACAACTGGCAAGAAGAAAAAGAAAAGCAGTGGCAACAATGATGTTGGTCATTTGTTAACAGGATATGGAAAGGTATCTATTTTAATAAATGTAATGTTCTGTATGTGTTTATTTTTCAAAGTTTTGTGATAGATGCCATTTACCAAGGTCAGTGATTACAAATATGACATTAAAATGTTTTTTTTTTGTCATTTATGTCATTGCTTATGGCATAAGGATTATGAGAAATATATTTAGAAATTGTAAACCAATAATTTTTTTTTTGCATCTCTACCATTATTATGAAATATTGTATATAGTACATATACTAACTATTTAGAGATCAACAGGCTACAGAATGTTCAATAACACTTTTAGATTGATTAAAAAAAAGGTACTAAAAATCAAGTTTCATTTAATCCTTAAATGATTTCAGTGTAATCAACTTTAATGAAATGTTGTACATGGGAAGTATATCATTGAAGTTGATAAGCTATAACAAATATCAATAAAAATGTATGTATAAACAGTTGCTAGTAATTTACTAAATATATACAGTTATAAAGTCATCTATTGATGTTCATTCCTTTAAGTTAACCATTTTTACAATTGACTATGAGAACTGTCACAATATATAGTTGTATGTAAACAGTGATACAGTTAAAATAGCAGGAATATATGCTTGTTGCTGTTCATATTTTTTTTGTTTGGACACTTTTCAGAGATCCTTTTTTCTTGAAGAATTTTAAATAAATATTTATTTTTGTATATATTTTCAGGTCCAGAAAAAGGATTTAAAGAAAAATCAGAAATCAACAAAAAAGAAGAAAATGAAATGAAAGCATTTTTGTTATAAGTTCCATATTACAGAAATTTTCTTATAACGTTTGTTGTTTTTATAATTATAAAGATATTACCTAATTTTATTTAAATACTTAAGGCCTTAATTATTGTATGAGTATGTTTCCAAGACGTAGAATAATGTGCTCGACTAGAAGAAATACCAAAACCTGCAAAAAAAAGCAACTATCCAATGAGATCTGTGATTGCAGATTGGACATATTTTATGATTAAAAGTAAATTTTCATTATACTATAATATAATTAATTACAGTACTTTAACATTTATAAATACATTCTCAGGGGTTAAATTGAATGCAGTATTTGTGATATTTTTACCACATATATACAAGTACACAATAAATTTAACTTTTTCTCTTTTTTCATGAAAACTGCCACTGGAATTAACACAAATATCTATATATCATTAAAAAATTTCAAAAGTATAGGACTAAGATAAATAAAGTAGCTCATAAAATTATGCTGTAAAAGTGAGCCAGGCTATTTGTTTGCTTCTCAACAAGTGATTTTTTACAAGCCGCAGTATGGTGGTGGCTAAAATACGTAAATACTTCAGAATGGCCCGCAGCCATATTATGTACCATACATAATGTAAAAGTAAATATTGCAGTCTCTTCTGTATACTTACTCGCAAAGAAGGTTTTTATGTTTTTTGGAGTCGATATTTGGGTCTTCTATTATAGTTTTGTTCTTGCGCGAAATGTTAGAGAACAGTGACATCTATGAAGTTTATACGGGTGTACATTAAACATTTTTGGTTTTGAACTTACTGGGAATTTTTTCATGTGTCGTATTAATATATAGTAGAAGCAGTTTTGTTTCTTATTTTAAGTTGGGGTACATAGTATTATTATTGTTGTGATAATCATTATTGGGTAGAACGGCGTCACTAAACGTAACTAATATTACAAATGAGAAAGTTAGGGAAATACGGTACTTATCATTCATCCCAAAAAATGTAACTATTCCGGAGGGATAGATTAATTTATAATAACGCGGGCGGAGCCGCGAGCAACAGCTAGTATCAAATAAATGATTCCATACTGACAAGTGTATGTCATTAAACACGTTTAGAGTTAATTGGCGTCAATGTCATTTGTAATATCAATTATAATATATATTGAATTAGTAGTAATAGTGACTTTTTGTAATCTTTGATGTGTCTATTATTACAACTAGAGCCGAGACGATATTAATTTGTAATTGCAGGGTGAATAATAGGTATATACCTGAATTTACACTTATGAAATGAAGGAAACAAAGCATCAAAATTAAGTTCGTGTGTTTGTCTTAGGCAAAAACAGTGTGGAAAACCAAAAGGTTTTTAATAATAAAATCTTTGAAACGTCTTACGTTTAACTTATGACGTCTATGGAATGTAATTACTTAATTACGGTTTAATTAATATTTATTATACCAAATAATAGTTATTGATAATTATGGGTTCACATTGTAATCTGACGATAAGTAATTAATTACATCGTCTATCCTTTATACAAGTTAACAGTAAATTACCTTATATATTTATTACCTCCGTACATAATAATGTACAATTTAAATTTTCCATTAAAATCATTATCAATCCATTTGTCATAAGGATTAATTCTCTAATACATATCATTAGGTGGGGATACGGAGTTAATTATTGTACAACTATTTAAATAGAGACTAAATAATATATGCTATCATAATTATTCTGAAATCCTTAAGGAGTGTACTGGAACTGTTGAAGTTTTATAATGGATCTCCATTTACATTTGTCCGTCGCTTTCCGGGCTTTGGATAGAAAGTGGGGTAAACCAGTCGATTTAGACACCTCCGACGAATCATTGCCTTGTGCCCCTGCTGTAATAGAACATACTCGAATGACATTTTCATCAGAAGATTACTTAAAATCGAGAAAACCACGTCCCACACCATATTCCCGGTACGAAGAACGCAGACCAAGAAGAGAAAATATTAAGAGAAATGATTCCTTTGGGAATATTTCTTCGTACAGATTACCGTCTCTTAGCGACTTGGAAGTGGTTACATCTCGGACTTTAATAAATGGAGATGAAATGGTTACCGGTTTGAGAAATATGAATAGGTGTGATTATTCAGAAATTGAGAATATAACGTCAAGTACGATGACATTAGTTTCTACAACGGAGCGGAATAGATCAGATAAAAATGTTTTTAAACAACTAAAACACACAGCAGTGACATATAAAAGAAAACTAATGAAAAAAAAAAAATAGCATGTAAAATTAAAAATTTTCTGTACAAGTGTGTTATCTAATTATAGTAGGAAATATTGATGTGTATATAAATTTATGTATAGTAAATCTGTATTCGTAAACCTTTTATTTGTATGTTTTTGTATATCTTAATAATGAAATAAATCATATAGAATTTATAAATGCATTTTTGTTTTACAAATGAAACAGTTATCATTGTTAAATAGTTTTTATAATTGAAAATAACTAAGTATATTTAATATAATATATACAATAATATAAATACAATAATTAATATTATGCCGGCAAGTTCATTTTTACAATAAATAAAATTTAAACATTAATAAAAAGTTACATTATGCATATAATGCTGACTTATGTATATGTTACACGTAAGGCTCGAAGTACTTAATAGCAGTCGTCATAGTTTTTTCGTTGATTTTGTTCGTTGTTATCGGGTTTTTGACTCGCATCTTTACATCTTTCGGTTTGAGCACGCTTTTGTGGTTGGCATTCGGCGGTCTCATACCAAGATAATTCTTATTTCCCGCGAAAATAGATTTAGAGCTAAGGCCAGATGTTTCAAGGAAGAAATCGAAAGACCCCTTCGTTTTTAATACGGGCTTGTCCACATTATTCGACACCATACGGGGTTCACATTTGACAGTATTGTATGAACTACTATTACTCCCAGAGGAATTACTAGATTCGATGTCAGAATTTCTTACAGATTCAGTCTCTAAATTCTCTATATTGGAAAGGAGATCAGGTTTGTTAGATAATTTGGCGTTCTTCAACGATCCTCTATTAAAAGTGCTTTCGTTGTGATTATGAAATGTATCCTTAATTCCATTGTCATTGTTAATATTAATGTTGTTTTGTTTGTCTCTATCAGGAACGTTTGTGACATTTTCTGTGACCACATCAGACATAGAACCGTCGCTACTACCAGAGCTGATGCGATATTCTTCAGCAACAATGCTGCCGAGTTCATCATCGATTTTAAATTCTTCGAAATTTTGAGACAAATCAAATTTATCAATATCGTCAAAATACTCTGCTTTGTGCAGTTCTGCATTGGATTGGCTTTTGTGTCCACGGTTGAACTGGTGGTCTAGTTCAGTTAAGCTTATCTGTTTGCTGCCGACTTTGCCACCTTTATTTATCTCTGATAATATTGAGGACACTGTATTCCCCATTTGTATTGAAGCACGAGGATCCGTCTTTGTTTGCAGAGGATGAACAGAAAAGTTATTCAAATAACTATCCGCAGTTTGCTGGAATGTACGAATTTGCTCATCACTTGATTTCTCGTCTTCGTCGGGAATTATAATCTCAGTAACTTGCGGCAGCTTAGGTATGTCCTTGTCACTAATTTTGTTTTGGATCCTTGGTAAAGACACTACTTTAGCCACGCTGTTTCTCTGACTTATAGCATGTACTGGGTATTGCTCATTATGAATCTCGACCGTCGGCTGTGTCAGCAGCAACTCCCTTTTACAATTGCTGACTACTGGAACATTTATCTCAGAAATGGAGCAGTAGTCCGGTTCTATATTATTCAGTGTGGTGACTTGTCCCACAATTCTCATCTTAACGTCTGCAACCCGTTGATTAGCCGCAACGGCTTCAGAGTCTAACGGTTCTGCCATGATTTTGATACCATTTTCAGCTTTCCATTTAGCTGAAAGGTTCTTTGGTTTAGGTGGCAGTGCAGGAGGAGTCCGGGGTACCTTTTTTCTGTTGAAAATCTTCATCGACCCAAGGTCTTCTTCAATCTTTTTCTCTGGAATGATGTTATTCGTACGATTTTCTATATTGGCAGCGATATTTTTAACAATAGAGCCCCTGATTTTGGGTACAATTGGTTTATCGTTATTAGGAGCGGTCCGCGGTAAAGGTGCCGGCTTTTCAGTATATTTGGCAGCAATCGGCTCGTATTCATTGCTATAAATACTTTGAATTTCGTACTGGAATCCTTGAGCAGTATTAGGCACTTCGTAACTATGTTCAGAAGCAGTTTCCAAACTAAACTTCACAATTTTATTCGCCCTTTTGTCTGACCGGGGTAATGTATGGTTAATGTTATTAGGTCTCAGTTTATCCTCGTACGAAATACTATTCAGTGTAGAGAATTGGACACGCTTTGTAGTTGCTTTTGGACTAGGTGTTTCGCTAGACTTCGAATTATCGTTGCTGCTATCATCTAAAGAATTCTGGAGTAGAATTTGATTAACACATTCTAAAACAGGATTATTTTTATATATCTCATTCGATGGACATTCATCAGCGTCGCTTGTACTGGCGTACCAATTTTCATTGGTTTCAGCCGTATCTGCTTGTTTGCTTAAATATATATCAATATTCATTTCTTTTTCATCATAATCTGTATTTAATTCTTTATTGTATTTCTTCATTATGTTATTACATAATACTTCATTTTTGGCAGATACCACGTTGACTATAGGAGAGCAGTTCTTAAAACTGTCTGATAAAAGGTCGTCACTCGACTTGGATTTAGCTTTAGGTGTTATTCTTTGTTCTAAGCAATCCATTTCTTGCTCCTGATCACTTGCATTATAATACCATGGCTTTTCATTCTTCTCTTCATTGAGAACGTTATTTAAGAAAAGTTGTCTGTTTGCTTTTATTTCATCAGAAGCCTGTCTCTTGATTCCGTGATTTCTACTTGTTTTAGATGAATAAGTTTTATCAGAATCACTTGGATCATTTTGTATTTCCTTTTTAGATGCTTCCCCAATTAACTGATCAATTTTTAAAGAAGCTCTTCTAATGTCATTAGCTATTTGGCTTGCAGTGATATCATTATCGTCGGTATTAACTTGATAGCTCATGCTCAAGCATTCTTCAGTACTGCTGCTATTATTAACCTGGTTGTTATAACCTTTTTGGATATTGTCAACGTATTTGCTATTATTCTTCCTTCCTGAATATTTTCGTGATCTGCGAAAAACGTCTCTTCTAACAAATGTTTGTTTATTTTTAATGAACGTACCCTTACTACTGAGGCTTGCATTATTCCCCTCTTCACTTGAACTTGTGTTGCCATAGATAACATCTGATTTTGGTAATTGAAAGCTCTTACTTAGCCTAGTATTTTTTTGGAATACCGGTGGAGAATGTCTTTCTCGATAACTGCAACTTCTTACGAACGTGTTCGGGAATCTCGAATCAGTGCTTTCTAAGCTTTGGAATTCTGGATCAGTCTCGATATTTGTTTGTTCACTTGTAAACCCAAGTAATTGCTGACAATTGTTGCAGTAAGATTTTCGGGATTTGAGCCTCGCTATTTCTTCTTGTTGGGATTTGATTATTTTCTCTTTTTGATGTAAAGCTGAACGAATTTGTTTTTGTTCTCTTGAAAGACGTGATTCTAATAAAACAAGCGAACGTAGCACTAAAGCGAGTTGGTCCTGACGGAGACGTCTCTCTTGGGCCGTTTGCTTATCTTGCGCTGCAAGAGCCTGATTTGCTTCCACGAGCTGATGTCGGTGCTTTAGAACAGATTCCGACTGTTGTTGTAGTGCATTCCTGACGGCGTCTAACTCCCGCCGGAGCTCCATAGCTTCGGAGCTGCTATCCATCTGAAACATGATAAAGAGTATAGTGAATAAATTACAAATGAAAGCAGAAAACCGGTACTATTGGTTTTGACATTTGCATATAAATAATCGACTTACAAAATGGGTATTAGTGAAATGTCAAGTATTATTAAAGCACGATTTTTAAATGAAATTAATATCAGCAATGACGTTGCGTCTTTGTTAGTTGAATAGATTTCTGTTAATGAATGCCATCGTTACTATCGCATAATGCTGGCGGGTTTGTTTTGATCAAAGTCCACTGCGTAATAGTTGGGTAACACGTTCAGCGGTCAACATGTGTATCGATTATAAAAAAAAACTGGCGAATACGGGTAGAATCTTTCCATTTTGTTGAATTGCAAAACAGCCAAGTTTGTAAACATAAAAACATATGCGTCAATAATAGTAAGTTTTAATAGGAACATCAAGTTTTATTGTTTTATCGTGACCTTAAAAAGTAGGACAGTGTGTTTTGAGAATGCCGCTTGTTTATATTTCCATTTTGTTCGTGTTCCAACTCGATACTTTCCCAAATGTTATGAAAGAAAGACTGGCATTTTGAGATATCTAAATAAATAGATTTTGACTTCCATATGACGGTACCCTATTTGATTGCCGAAGATACCTATATATGTAAGAGGAGAGAGTAAAATATGCATAAAGGAGTAAGTATAAATAAGCGTATATATGTGGAAGCTGGAAGACAATATTTCTAATATAATTTTTGTAGGCAGGCATCGCTGGTTTAACACTATTTTTTTACACTTTATAGATTTTAGTGTGTGAAGCATATGTTAAATGACGATGTGGTCTAAGATAGTAAACACGCTAAACGTAGGGGGGACTGGCTATTAACTCCAGCTGTCGGAACACATCAACAGGTACTAGACAACAGATTTTCAACTTGATAGTGGTAGCTAGCCAGGCGGACTTAGAGTGTAGTGGGTATGTATTACAATGATGAATATTAAAACAAAAGAAGAATCATATTGCGTGTATATTCAGTAGATGTAGTAATTGATATGAGGGATTGAAAGGATAAAAAAGTGACACTACATCTTTGTAACCGATCCAAATAAAGACATTAACCCTTAAATGGACAATGTTGTTTTTAAACAACATACTAAACATCACAGATAAAATTGACCTTCTTTTAATTTTTTGTTAATTTTGACAACTAGTTCTTATTTCTGAACGAATTTTGTACTTTTTTTATGTTGGCAAAAAGTATAGTAAATTCATGTCTAGATTTTTTTACTAATTTTTCCTAGACAGTAATACATGTCTATTACACAAATATATTTTTTTTGATGTGAAACAATAATCGCTCATTTAAGGGTTAAGCATAGATAGTTGTGTAAACATTGAATTTATTATTGCATGCATATACGAAAACACTGAAACATTTTTAGATATATTAATGAACGTGAATGAAAAGTTCAGTTGAGTTAAATAAGAGAAAAACTCATTTTTATTCATTCTCTATTTCGCTTTATGAACTTAAGAGTTTAATATTAGTGAATAGTTGTCATGAGTTTATTTAAGTCTATGTTCTTATCTATACATATAATAAAAATGAAGTGTCTGTATATAATATCAAAATAACGACTTTTCACTGATTGGATATGAACGTATACACGATACTGATAACAAAAATACAATTTTTTTAATGTTTGTCCGTCTGTATGTTCAGGGTAATCTCCAAAACGGCTGGACCGGTTTTGACAAATATTTCACTGACTTATAGTTAAAATTACAGCGGGTGACATAGGCTACTTTATTTTAGACTAGCTGTCATCCATGGCTTCGTATGTAGTACTATCTCCAAAACGATGGGACCTATTTTCATGGGACTTTCACTGACAGATAGCTATCGTTATAAAAAGTAGTTACGGCTTTTTTATTTTCGACTAGTTTTCACCCATGGCTTTGTTTGCAGTACTATCTCCAAAACGTTTGAACTATTTTTCACGGAACTTTCACTAGCAGATAGCTGATCTTATAAGAAGTAATTCACAATTATAAAAAAAAAATGCATGCGGAGCTGCGGGCAATAGCTAGTAATAAATAGAATTAATATTTTGAAACTAGAATAATTTCTTATCTGTATAACGTAAAAAAAGGAAAGTAACTAAATAATGATAACTAAATTATGCCGCAAAGTATGGCTGCGGTTAGGAATGTAACGCAACGTTACAGCCGCGGCAATCGACCAACAAAGAAATCGAATAAACTTCAAAATTAAATTACGAGTGGTTGCGTACATAGTTCCTACGGTGACAATCGTATCGCTATTAGAACATAACGGAACAATTTAAACGTTCGTACGACTGAATGTTAACACACACGCGCCGACTGATAACGCATTGTTACCGGAGTGTTATGAAATGCTCAGTAATCTTACTGATAACAGCTACTGGGCAGCTAACTGTGTATTTTGATTGTGAACTGATATTGCATTTTATTATACATTACTTATGTATGTTATTTTATGTACACACTTGAATATATCGATGCTATATTTATTTTCTTCATCGCTAACAAAGAAAGTAACAATACATTAAGGCTGAGTGCAGTCAATGTTAACGTCAAAAAATCGGTTACAGTAATTGTTAAGCAATAAATACAGTTAACAATGGTTAAAATGACGTTACGATTTAACGTTAACAATTACCGGTCGATGTTGACCGGTTAACGTTATTGTTACTGTCAACTTCTGAACTTCTTGTCAGTTTAGTAGTGACACTTTAAAATATTTTGTAGTTACGGCAATAAGCCCTGTGGGAAACTCAAAATAGTTCTTATGACGAACAGAAATAATACATAAGAAAATATTTGCGTCTTAAGAAGAGGAAAATTTTTCTTCCTAAAGTTGATCGGTTCGCTAAATGGGGCAAAGAAATATTATTGAACTGATTCCGGGTGTCTAAAAAATATGCAGGTGCGCTAACTTTGCATTTAAAGCATTTTTAAGGCCGCCAACTATGAAGTAAGCACTGTTCTGTTTACACGTTATTAAAATTGTATATGTATTATAGAATAGAATAATATATAATAAACATGTTATAAAAATATATAATACCCTTGTATTGCTTTTCTCCGAATTAACTATTGATATAAATATATCAATATTTAAATATCTAATATACAACTTCACAGAAAGAGATACGAAGTAAAAAACAAAGGATAGTAATTACAACACATTGATTTTTTGCGCGCGATGACCATCTGGTGAGGTATACAATAAAGACTTGCCAAGTAAAAAATGTCATCCTCTTCGTTTTTAGGGACTAATTGCTTTATTTACGTTGTAACCCTATCAACTTTAACTATTACAAAACGTTTCACGGTGCAACTAGTTCTAGTAAATGTAACTGTTAGTGGCTCTTGTCATTGTTAAAGTTAATATTTTTGTTAAAGTTAACTTTTCTGACCGCTCTGAACATAGCCGCGTAGAACATAAATTTTGCTTTAAATACGTGTTATATTACATATGTATCGTTAACGATATTTAAAAATCAGCTAAATACAATTTTCCACGTTCATCAGTTTTTAGATTTTATTAACATCTTCAAATTGTTTATACCTGTAAAATTTGAAAATCATAAAAAAAAACTAAGAATCTTATGAAGAGTAAAATTTGCCCTTCGAACACGGTGTATAGACAAAGAAAACTTAAAAAATATATATATGTTATATGAACGATTAAAATTGAACTTAGCCGATTTTGAACTGTAACGACACATATTTCCTGGTAACAACTTAAGGACAACAAATGCCAATTTTGGATTCCTATAACATGGTAACATTTTAACTTTGACAATATTATGCGCAAGTCCGATCTTAGAGGGCTATATTCAGAACATTCATAAAGTTTGATGAGGTGCAATGACTAGCAAGCGCTAAGAAGATATATATAAGTTATAACTGAATTCTTTAAATAATCTGTTGCTACTCCTCAAGAATAAGTTGAAACGTATCGTATTCTCGTGCATAACAACAAAACACTTTAAAATGGCTAAAATGTGCTATCTTCTCTACAGGCTCACTTGTAGAAAAATGTATTACGTACACATATACAACACTGTCATTACTTTGTTCAGTTTTGGTTATGAAAAAGTACAATCTGAATCCGCAACTTAGAAACCGGTATTTAACCATTTTTACTATCTGTTTGCTCTACGACATACGGTAATCACGAGGCTGGGCGCAGAAATTCCCCGCATTTTGTTTTGTCTCTCACACACTCATGTATAAATTAGTAAGTTTGAGCGTGAACGAATCACTAGTTAGATTTACATAGAGTACACTCGGAGTACGTCGGTGACACTGTTCCTTACGATAATTAAAACATGTCATTCGCCTTGAGCAGGGCCGGTCGGAAGTCACGGTCGTTGACGCACGATAACGTGACGCTGGCTTTTGATCGAAGATATGAAACAATGGTTAATACAGTAAGCACTTAGGCTGTAAAGATAACATACTATAATTATAAGTATTTTGCGGTATCTGTATAGATTATTATATGATTGATCAGTCAGGGTTGTCTTCGATCGTTTCGCATCGAGTTTCGGGTTGGGCTAAATCACGGTCTTTTCACTTCTTTGATATCTCTATTTCGAAGGAAATTATTATATAGTTTTAATTATGACATACACCATAAATAACGCTGTTACGTAATTTTATTGTCGTTGCAATTTTTTATTCGGATCAAAATGGTTACAATGCTTATTTTTTTACACTGAAGAACTATAACTTTGACTACTTTTTTATCCTAATTCACAAACGATCATTAAATTTCGTATACACATTGTCAGGGGTACGAGAGAGAGCATAGGGTACCTTCATTATCAATACTGTTACCAACGGATAGATAGAATAATAAAGTGAGTGAGGCCGTGATTCCTGAAAAATGTCCTAATCAACATCCCTTAGCAAAGTATACATACATTAACAATATTACGTTAATTTGACTAACATATGTATATTTCGAAGTAGGTCGAGAACTCGCGAGCTGGAAGTCCACAAACATACACCTACGCATCGAATCGCGAAGCAGTAGAAAACGAAAGTGGACCGAGGTCCTCAATGTGAACTCAGAGCGTTCAATCATTTAATTTAGTGCTACTATTTTCTCTTTAAATTACCATAGCTAATCGTTTTATTTGTGTTAAATCATAAAATTAATAAATGTGACTATTTTTTGTCCCAAGTAAAAAATAGAAAAATGGGTTTATGCCTGGGCGTGCGACAACAGATGCCATTTTCGCATTTCGCCAGCTTTGCGAAAAATACAGACGTGTAAATGAAAACTTGCATATAGTGTTTGTTGATCTGGAAAAGGCATGATCGACTACCTCGGGATGTTCTGTGGTGGGTGCTGAAAAAGAAAAGAATGCCTGGGAAGTACTTACAACTTTTCCGTTGTATGTATAGTCAAGCTAAAACACATGTTTTGAATATCGTTAATATATATAATAATGCGATGTAGAAAATGAGTATATATATAACATAAAATTCACTTCTAAAATAGTAGCGCCTTTATTTGTTGTAACATGTCTTAAGTTACAGTTAACAACTGAATTAATTCATGGCGAAAAGTATAAAATCACAAACTATTTTTTCTTGATTTTCAGTCATTTTCTTCTATTTGCTTTTTGTCATATTTCGATACTTTGCGCAATCAAAATATGTATAAAACTCGTAAGGAAAGTAAACAACAAAATTTCAATACACTAAAATTATATCTTGCTTTTTCTATCGATTTATCTCTTATTCTTTTTTATTTCGTGATTTCATATATATCTTTACATTCTCAAAAGAAATAATCAAATGCAGAGTTAGCTTTTCAAAATACAAATAATAATTATTATAAGGATATAACAATCGCTTCATCATACTGAATTGAATGTAATTACTTAATTTGTTGTTTCCCAACATTATCATTGAATGTAAACGAGATGCGTGTTACCATTGTTGCATCAATTGACGAATTAATTAAACACGCGTATTTACATCTTGTGTAGTCGTCTCGACTTATTTGTCAATAAGCCAAATAAAAAAATGCAAATAAAATAAAAAATGTAGCTCAACGTCATGTTTTTAACCCCTCGGCTGATTTTTATGAACCAGATTTCAGAAACTATTCTAATTTCTTTTAATTTCACGACATTGTACATTGTAAATTTCATGATTTAGTAAAAAAAGTTCATACAAACATAATGAAAAAATAATTTAAAAAATACATTTTACATGAAAAAGGTATCTTTAATGATGTATGCTTTCCTACATATAATTTGTTATTTTTCAAAGTTTCGTAATAAATCTGATATTTTTTAAGTTTATGCTGCCAACTATCTGTTGACGTGTGCGCCTCATGATATTCGTTCCATATAAAAATTAATTAAAACATACGTTTCGTTTATATAAATTGCGCTTTATTTTACATACTTTATTAGTACATTTTATCAAATTTGGTGACAATAAACTCCGCGACACAACACACTACAGTCAAATCCTCTGAATGTTTGATTTTAGAATTTTACTTCAAACTACTAGTCTAGTGAAAATAGAAGTTCTTGTTTTTTTTTTTTAATTATTTTGTTGTTATACAACTTATATAATAGTTTAGTGTTGTTTGTGGTAGAGAGAGCACTTAATTGGCATAATGTAAATTAATCTGAATACGTGCAAAGTATATCAACGTAGGATCCGGAGCTATTGTCAGTATAAAGATCTATACATAATATCTACAAATCATTCCGTTTACTTTAACCACACGAATAACTTAGATGAAATGTATTAGTAAGTGCTGGAGTAATATTTAATAAATACATAACTGTACTGTTTCCAAGTTTTCGTCTTCTTCGTGTGAGCACATTGAATATTAAAAAAA
Organism: Antheraea assamensis; assembly: GCA_035772565.1. Lineage (NCBI taxonomy): Eukaryota > Metazoa > Arthropoda > Insecta > Lepidoptera > Saturniidae > Antheraea > Antheraea assamensis. Next base: position 3,342,898 of record JAQQSE010000067.1, read on the forward strand.
ATTGCACGTGCCTTGAAGAAACGTTTGGTTAATCAGTGAAAGTGGAATCGAAACTGACTACTGCCTAACGTGCACCGGACCTATTCAGGTATCGTCGTTTTTTGAAGGGCTTTTTGATGTACCTCGAAAAATCTTTGTTTTCTAGCTCTTCGTAAGAAACAACGATTTTTATAAGCACTACGCGTTCAACATGATGTATGAAGTGGAAGTGTGTGTGGGGCAAGCAATGTGATGCACATGCGTAGGTGAACGAAATTGATGAATGTAGTAAGTAAAGTATATTTTTGTTTTTAATATTTTTATAAAATTTCCTCTGTATATAAAAGATGAGGTAATAAACAGAGCAGACGGAGTCGCGACTAGTAAATTATAAGTCATAGATATTCCTGTAAAATGAATCCAAAACCACAAGAAAACCTTGAGTATAGTCAGCCATAAAAAAGAACTGACGGCGTCTCCTCGTATTACACATAAATACAAAAAAATAATTAAACTGTATATACACTATGAATCACTATTTTGTTGACCTAACGATCAAGATTGTTATGGTAGTTTTGTTATACGTGGAACGTTGGTAAGACGAAATTCAGAGGAGATGAAAAAAGTCAAGTATTTTGAGATTTTTATAGGTCATATAATTATTAAATAAATAAAAATCATAGTTACAAAGGTAGCGTTTCAATTAAAAATTACTAACAGGAAAATATTTATTTGATCTTTTTGTTATAGAGGATAACAAAGATCAAATGTAAAATTAGTAGAAAAAGCAATGATACGTACGATATACAGAGGCTAAATAAATATAAAATATTTTTAGACGATAGGGCAAATATGACCAAAATTACATTGTAGAGAAATATTGATCATTTTGATTTATCGAGGGCTCCGGTTCCTAGTAATGGATGCAATTAGTACTTGAAGCGAATGGAACAATAGTTCCTTACGGGTTTTGGAGGTTTTTGATTTATTTTCTACCGTACTAGTAATATTTATATTAACAAAAATACTAGCCTTTGCTCTCATCTTCGTTCGTATTAACGTAAATTTAAATATTCCTTCTGGAACAGTAAGTAAGTACCTTGTAGGTAACAAATCTGTATAATTAAAAAAAAATCATACTATCGTTAACGTATAACTATGTCTGAAATAAAAATGTAACCAATAAAAATGTTGTTAAAGCGGCATTAAATAAACTATTTACCACTTGTTTTTTTTTTACGCCAAAAAAAAATTTAATCACGACGAACATTTTAATAGGTGGCGCTATCCGTCTAACTTAACGGGGTTAATGACACCGTATTTGGTTCCCGAAATGGTTAAGACCATTAGCAAGTTATGCAGACTGTTATTAACAAAATGACATATGCTATTATGGGTATATTTTTATTCCTCTGTAAAAGTTTATGTGTAAATGGTCAAAACCGAGCAACAGGGGTGGTGTAGTTAGACTCGTGTGTGTGAAAACCAGATTGCCTTGAAAGTTTTTACCATAGCACGGCGGATTGTTTAATTACCGTACATATAGTTAGTTATATATTGCCATATATATATTTATATATATGTTTTGTTCGCACGGTTATTACATATTTTCATAATTATGAGACCCTTTGTTACAGAAGTTTTAATTTATTTAAATATTTATTTATTCAATAATTAATGTATATTAGAATTACCTTGAGTGTTGATATGTCAATTTATTGTATTAACTTTTGGCTCTTGATCTATTTTTATTAATTATATATACATAATTAAAGCTTTCATATTTTATATAGAAATAATGTAAAAAAAAATTTGGTTTATATATATCGAAGATTGATAAACTCTCAAACCGTTTAATATGAATTTTCATAGTGAAATATACATATATATGTGTGCATATATGTGTGTATACATATATACATACACTATTATATGTTGATGGATAGTGCAACTACGGTCGGGCTCTAATTGCCGATACTCTATTAGGTCAAAAAAATGTAAAATGACAAAACATTATGGCTACTGAATTTTTAGGGCAATTGAATATGTCCTTATTGCTATTAAAATCTTTTAGTAATCCAATACTTTATGAAAATAATTTTAAAATCACACTTATTCAAGAATTAAGTAGTACCAATTGCAATAGTAAATCTCCACGAGTGAAGACGGTGGTTAAACTTGGTTAAAAAAAAGTCAGTATACCGGAATGAAACAAATATCAAAACTAAATCAAACGTGTAAATTATGTCATTTGGAATATATAATACTATATAATTAAAATAATATCATAATACGAAATGTTAAAACTGGCTGATATATTAAGCAACCTTTAAAATAAATCACGAATATAAATCAATCTCACAACCCATCGTCAGTCTTCCGTCCAAACTAGTTGAGTGGTAATATTCAGATTAAAATTCGGGTATTATTATGATTTAAAGTTTTACGAACAGATCTGTGCTCGCGATTTACTTACATCGTAAATTGACTGGAATATAAAACTTTGCTACCCTTATAATGGTAGCATTTCATCCATTGGACGGCGACTACACTATACATTATTACATACATACCGATAACATTTGTATGTAAGAAAGAGTGCCCGACCACCTTTTCTGAATATTTTTATTGTTATCTTATCATCACCGCTTATACCCTATAGAAAAGTATTACGATATGTATCTTAGAACCTGTCTAGAGCTTAGTCGCATTCTATCCTAAAAACTACATTTGAATTTTATCAGTAGTTTTAGTAGTCGTACGTTCTAATATGAAAAACTTATGCCTTTTTTGCAACTTCATACATGTATATTATATACGTCATAATCGACATAAAACTTAAAAGTCTGAACATCGTTTTCTGTAATTAAATATTTAGAATCAAATCAGAAGTTTCCAAGAACACCTGTGACAAACTTATTTACAAATCTTAACTCCTAATGTTAGCGTAAACGTATAAATTATTGTGGGTCTTTTATTTAGACGAAATTGTGGTTGAATTGCTTTTGTAGGATACTGATCAAATGCTCTTTTCAAATACAATAAAATAATCAGAATCTATCGCATATCATGGTAGATCTATATATCTATCTATCTATGGACAATGTTATAAACGGTAACCAGTTATCAAGACGACGCTCTATGACAGACCCCATTGTTTTCACTGACCGACATATCCCCTGCTTTCACCGGCCCGACACTTGTGATCTTAGAGCTTACGTCATATCGATTGGACACAAAAACCAATTGATAGAATTGGACACAGAACATACAAACACGTCCGAAAGTATTTTAAATACTGAACGGTCTGGAAACGTGAAATCATTGATTGATTAATATTTTTGGTTTAGTAAACATATATATCTCGTTCTTCAAATTTTGCATTATATCAGGCCATAAATGCTTTAAAGTCTGTGTCGAGATTTCAAGGATTTATTTTATCGACGATATCCTAACGATTTCAGACGGCGTGTAATTCTTGTTTTTTCTACTAGTTGTATAATGAATCACTTTTAAATTAATGTTTGGTTACTATTTCTTACGCACCGTGAGTCGGTTCTGGGCTACAACTTCACAATGAGGGGACACACGTTTGAATGAAATAGATTTTATATTCCATACATATGTGAGTTTATTTTTCAATATAAGCAATTATGAATAAGTGTTTTACATCTTTCTTTTTTGTCTCGCCTTTAGTTTTGGATTATACTGTGCTTACCATCAGGCATAACGCAGTTACTTTGCCATGCTAAAATAAAAAAAAATAATGTTTAGTATTGTTTCAAGCCATCACACTTGTGCCCGCGGGTGCGGAGTTGGCCTCCACTGATCTAAACTATCATGCGTTTGTAATCTGCAAATTTAGTGATCTCATTCTAAAGATATTTAATTGATAGAGAAACCTATAATACATGGAAGCCGATGGTAATAAATTTTCGTTCTGTTTGCTTTATAATTAGCTCGTATGCAATCATGAGTGATTATTAGTTACAATATTTCCTTATACATTTTGGTCACTACATCAACCGGCCTTGACTGCGGCCGACTTTGGTCAGTTAAGGCAACATCGCTGACTCACTCTGTGATATATGGTCAGGGTCGTCGTATCGATTCCTGTTTGTGGATTTGCAGTCGTCTTGTACTTTCATTGTCGAGGTGACATGTGACGGAAGGAAGTTAAAAGCTTTACAAAATTGCATTGCCTGTTAACGTATTGTTTATCTTATTTATATCGTACTTTATACATTGGTTATTAATTTATGTGACTTTACACTGGATTTCACTTCTGATAAACTAAATTGACATCAAGGCGTCCGAAAAAAAATCTACTCTTATTGCTTGAACCTCCATTGTTTTAGAATTGAGTAACTTAGTGACATAGGCATAATAAATCTATATAGACATAGTAAATCTGAAGAAAAAATATAGAAATATCGCAGATGAAAAAAAAAACAGTAACGTATGTGAATGACATTCGAATGAAAATTCAAATTTAATATTAGAATCTTCGAATAGTTCCAACTAATCCAATAATTCTATTTAAGTAATTTTAACTGACCTTTAATTAATATGAATTTAATAATTACCTGTTTAAAAACACCTGAACAATTTATATTATTTTATTGAATTGTTTCAATTACTTGAATAGATTGAACTATTTGAATCATGTTCGAAGCATTCCAATAATTCGAACAGCTCGATTATTTCGAATTCGAATTGTCGAAATTCGTATTTCAAACTGTTTGAAAATCAAACTCGACTCTCAGATCGAGTTATTTCATTTGTCGATGTATAGTTCGTAGCAATACTTGAAACCGGGGGAAAAATTTTATATGTCTATTAGAGCATCATTCCATGTTACAATAACGTTTTACCCACGTTCTTAATTTCCATGGAGTTTTCTTATAATTTTATTTGAAATCATGAACCGTTAAAGATAATAATAATTGTTTAGACCTTGAATGCTGCTTTCGCGACTCCTACGCTTGGATTCATTTAAATAAACTAAATTAAATCACATTCTATAATACCGTAAATTTCATTTCGATTGAAAAGAAGTTGTCGGTTTTCAATACCGCAGACACTAGCCCGGCTAGCTCAGTCGGTAGAGCATGAGACTCTTAATCTCAGGGTCGTGGGTTCGAGCCCCACGTTGGGCGAAATCTTTTTATGACAATTTTTTTACACAAAATTTTATATCACCTGTCCATAACAGTTTGTTTATTAGTTAATATAAAATAATTTTTATTGCTACAGATAAGGGGGTGAGGGTTTTCATTAATTACGTGAGGCGTTTTTGAGGTTTTTGACCTACCTCCCTCACTGGTGAAATGTCGTGAGGTTTGTTTCGACCCCTCCCCTAACAAATAATTTCACGTGACATCTTTTAAAATTTGTATTTTGAATATAAATGTGTTGGATTTACTAAAAAAACACAATTTGCTTTATTTTTTTTTATTAAGACTAGTATTTCTGCTTGTATAGTTCTTTTTCGTTTGTATAGTTCAGATTGTTTAGATAGCTTTACTATAAATTAATCTGATTTTCTCACATTTTATAAAATATTTTGCCGAAAAAAATAATGTGATATTTGCTAAAACCTCATGTAAGATTTAGGGAAATTCGGCTTGAACCCCATCACCCCTGATCCTCCCACATAATTAATGGACGGCCGCTAATACTTATTGCCGCAGTATAGTCCGGTGGAACTGTAGAGGCCTTACGAAGCCAACAGTGTAGATCAGTTCGAAATGAAAAATTGCCTCAGTCACATGGACATTACGAGTATGAAATCTATTGGAATAATAATATAGGCTAATACGACGTAAGGTTACACAAAAAAAGCTATTGCGTTGAATGAAACAGTCGATACTTTGAATAGGATCTTTTCCAGTACCAGTTTGCAATGACATTGCCTTCCCCTTGACTGTTTTTGATGGATAATCATTTTTCAGATGATTTTATAATTTAAGTTATACAAATTCGGGAAGATGATGATAATGATGGTATTTATAGAAAGCAGTAAAAAGTAGATGTGTTTTATTGAAATTGTAAAAAATGCTTTACATTGCTTACGCTGGCTAAATATTAAAATATACATCAGGATAATGTACTACAGAACGGTATTTCTTTAAAAGACGCACGGAAAAAGGTAACCCATAATAACCGTTTTCATTCCTTTATATACTACTATTTAACTAGCTGCCCGCCTTGACTTCTCTCGGAGAAAATGAGTTCAAATCTTTACTTTACAGTACGACCATGTAATGTTCTAAAATGGCAACTGAACAACTGAATGTCAGTCTGTCAATATTTTTTGAAGACCTTTCTACTGGCTCACTAACTTTTTAATATGGAGATTCTTTAAACCAAATTCTGCAATATTCCTTACGATATCTCAAATTAAAATTAAAGAAAATTGTTTAATACAAATCTTGTCGTGACAATTACAAGTACAACAAAAAAAGAGTTGGCCAAATAGGTTTAGCCGTTCTGAAGTTATGCGCTTACATACATTCAACAACGGTTTTTCTATTTATATAGACTAATAATTGACAGTCTCAGTTCAATCTTAAAAGATATCACAAGTATAAAGTTACACGCAACCTAAAAAAAGTTGTGTGACGAGCACTGCGAAGCTTTTTTGAGTTTGATGATCTGTCATTGTCAAAGCGTTAAAAAATGTATCGGACAGTAAATATACTGGACACATGTCTTGGAAACTTTTAACGCCACTTTAGTTACTACACTGCACCACGCGTTCGATAATTATTTATAATACTAGCATCTGCATACGGCTTCGTACGCGCTTTGGAAGAAATAAATATTTTAAGACTGATATTTTATTATTTTAATTTTTTATAGGCTATCAATTTAAGAATTACATACTTCTCGTTGACTAAACGACATGAACATTAGTTTATAATAAAAATGTTTTAAGAGTAATACATACAATTTTGTTAGTTACCGATATATATATAGTTATCTATATATACTTTATGTGTATCAAAATCGGTTATATTAACATCGTTTGAAAATTAAATATTAGTATTTTTTTTTCTAATTACAAAATTACAATTAATATAGATTATGTTTATACCGCATAATTTCTTAAATAGTATACACTTTCTTATAAAAAATGTATCGGTTTTCTTATAAATAAAAAAGTAGGTAAAAATGGATTTATTTTTTGCGATTTTGAAAAGTATTTTTGACAATTCTAGCATTCTATCAATTAAAGAATTGAATAAGCTCCCCGTATAAAATTGCATAACAATCGCTCTATCCCTTTTTAAGTTGAGTCCGGACATACAAATACACAAATATATAAATTAAAATACTCATATATTACAGAATTTAGAAAAAATATATAAATGTACAAACATAACTAGAAATGTTATTCAGTAGTGTTATATCGTAAAGGAACCAAGTTGTTTAGAATAAAACAAATATTCAAAGAGTAATTAATATATACGAAATTAATTAGGCAATGTCAAAACGAATGTTTTCCAAGTAAATTTTAGAGGTAAATACATTTTTAATTACATTTATTGCATTATATATTAACCAAATATTGTTAATTAGCGACGTTATTTAAAAAAGCAATTTAACAATCTCAACATGATTATTAAAAAAAAAACCTCAGTACCATATTTATTTTTTTCTCAAAATAAAAACATTGACCCGGATTCATTTGAAAATAAATAACCACTTTCTCGACAGCAAATACCTGAGCAACATTTATCATAAAAAGTGTAGCAATTATTTTTTTAATAATGACTCACGATTTGTAAGGAAGGTATGTTATTGTCGATTAATAATATTGGCCTGATTTCGTTAAAATAATCGATTCTAAAACCGAAAGAATTATGACAAGACATCAAATCAATATATTTATTGCACTGATCTAAGATACAAATAGATAATATAATTAAAAAAATGTGTGGCTTTATGAAACCACGATGCAAGTAAAACTTTTTTCGAATCTTAGCATTTTAAAAGCTCAACACAATTTTTATTTAAATCATTGAATCATTTTGAATTGAGCCATGGGCGCCGCCATATCATTCTTAGCTGCTCTGCCCAGCGCCCTTCATTTTAGTCCGGCTTCGCCGCCAGCTGTAATACGACATGTGATAGATAGACGAAAAAATATGAGGCAATGTAAAAAAAAAACACAAAAATAAAAATGGTATTTATACGTTCATAATCTACAACATATAGATATATTCTATTATTGATGTCACGTTAAACACTCTAATATAGGCTGCATCTATGATTTGGCAGGTCTAACCAAATGTCATGTCCCCGCGTCACAAAACGTCTTTGACCTGTGTCAGAGGATAAGCAAACAAACAAAAAGATACAAACAGTATTTATTTCATAAGAGAACGAGTGATAGGTCTACTCTTATTGAACAAGTTGAATTATGTCCGTTAACCATAACACAATTATAACAAACAAATTTTTCTCGTGATTTGGTGAATATAGATTAGAATTATCTCCCGGGAAAAGTATTTTTTTCTGGACAAAAGGTACACTGTATCTTTTTTTGTACCCTGATAATATCTATGCAAAAATGATGATTGGTAGGGTAGTTAAGGCGTGCCAAACAAACAAACTCTCATTCGCCATTACAATAATAGTATGGACTAACATAGGAGGCATTATTACTTTAATTTATAATTACCATACAATAAGTTCTGATTATTTGAAACATGTTGAACTGTGTATTTTTCTTCTTCTGACTCTTGTTTCACCTATATACAATCGACATAGCATATTTTCTCTTCCGCTCTCCTCTATTAACTTTCATCTCAACAGTCACACTTTGTATACTTATACAATTTACTACAGAATCCACACCATACCTTCTTTGGTCTTCCTTAATTTCATTTCACACCAGCTCCTTACTTATCTTTTTCCGTAGTGGTGGCATTTTAAGACATCCCATGGATTGGTATGACTCTTAATAAGTCTCAGCTTTTGGTGAAGGAAAACATCGTGATGAGACTTCTACATGGGGGTAGGGTTTTTCCTAATGCCTAAATATGTTACAAAGTACCTATAAGTGTGGTACCGAAGCTGAACTTGAGAACCAGCCTCCTTGTGATTAGCATGCTGTTATCGTAGGCCACATCGTTACTCAACATCTCGTTAAATTGTTATCAAACGCATAAACTTTATAGCAAAAAATGACCATTTCGTTTCATATCCATATCTTGCTTACCTATTATTTCACAATTTATCGGATTTTCTGTTGATTGCGAAGACAATTATTTTTTTAAATAATTGTTAAGATTCTAAAAGTCAAATTAGTGTAGCCAACATATTTCCAAAAAATACATTAACAGTCATAATAAATTATTATCCATAAGGAACCCCAATGAGTTCATTAGAAAACGGTTTTATGTAGGTCTGTTGCGGACCTTACGACCTTTCGTTGTACAATCATAATAATATTAGCCTATTTCTTATAATAAAATACTGTCTTATTGTGCTCTAGCATTATGCAACGCAATGTCTTGTCGCAGATTAAAATAATAACAATAATTTTATTGTTACTCTGTACGAAAGATGTTAAATAACATCCGAATCGAAATTAAGTTGGCTGATATTTACGTAAGTAACCTTTGGAAAACAGTATTTGGTTTTATAACGATATCACGGAACTGAATTAACGTAATTTATCATTCATAACATTTACCGTTGCATATAATTTTTTTTAACATATTCGATTTATTATATCAACATTATGCATAGTTGTTGAATGAACCTTTAAAAAATTGTTACCTTTAAAAAAATGTTAACCTTTAAAATATCTTCATAAAAATACATATGGTATACTTACTAAGTACATACATATTATATTTATTAAAATTAGAGAAAATCTTTGTAATTTAATCAAATCGTAAAAATATATTTTCGATGCTTACTGTGCTAACGCTTGCGACACTTTAGAAGATACTTTAAAATAATGTACTATGAATTTGTATATTTTAAGAAAACCTACAGAAAAGGCTCTGACGGATACATATATCTATCTTCTAATGATAACCAACATTAACCATTTTCATCTTTTACATACTATTAAAAAAGAGTGGCTTATTTTCGAATCTGTTTGACCTGTACAGTATTAATCCTTAACCAAATAAATGATATATAAAAAATTGATAACCTTGGGGATTTACTGCAGAAGAAAATTATCCTTTTTAGCAAAAGCATAAAATTACAACAAACACAAGTTATATCGAGTTTTATGAAGATTCTTCAAGGAACTATAAACGATAAGGTGCCAATAATGGATCGAATAGTACATATGTCTAAATGGCTTGAACAGTTACTTACAATGCCACATTAATAAATACATAGTATTGTAAATTAAACGCGATTAAAACTGCGGGAGTCAGTCTCTTCTTTAGTAACGAGGATTAGTCGTCAAAATAAATACGAAAAAAAAAGTATGAATACGCATTTGGCCTATTTTTATAGCCCTTAGCTATCTCTACACAGATATCGAGTGAAGGTATTTTTTTTTTCAAAATTATTCCCACTAGAGTTGGATGATGGCTCGTGTGCCATTTTATTTCTTGTTAGAACCTCGGCGTCGCGCTCGGCGGTTTTAATTAACATTCCGCTGGCAGCAGCGTGGCGCGGCGTAGTGGCGCGATCGAGTTACGCTGGCGCCGACCGCAGGCGACATCGGGGTGGGTTATGTAACTGGCTAGTTCTTGCACGAACTTGCTAATCATCCGAGTGATAGATATAACTCTTGATGACGGTACTGTTAGGAATAAACTAGTAAATAACTAACGTTGCCGTTATCAGTAAAAAGTTATTATACCAATATATCCAACAAAAGATACAACAAAGAACTGAATAAAGATATTGGGACATTAAAAAACTACACCGACGCCCGAAATTTATCAACGTTTATAAATAAAAAGTTTATACTATTGAAGGTCATTGTTTAGAATAATATTTCAACACACAAATAAAACACTTCCAGTACAATAATTAGTGGCATTTTAATGTCAAACAAAGGAGTCATAGATAATATGGAGTTTTTGTATTTTCTCATAGGAAGGCATAAATTATATTAATTTAATAACACCTTTTAATGTAAAAAACAACTTTAAATATAAAAATAAGCGACAAAACCACAAATGGAACAGTTGGATTGAACAACATATAAATTATAATAGAAAAAAATAAATATGATATTTAATCGTAAAAGAACTAAGCCCAGTAGAATTATATAAAATGAATGTGATTATAAAATATTGAAAAGTATATGTAAAATTATTTGTTTTGACGAAATTGCTTTTAACAATAGGGGCGCCTATATTCCCTACTAGTGTTATAAATGCCAAAGGGAGATTCGATAATCCATTCTAGTTCTAGTTTTATAAAGACGAAGATTCAGTGAATTGCACATATTTATTTCCTCGTTCCTCAGTATTACTTAAAAATTAGTTATTATTTGTAAATAATGTTATCTTCTCCTATATTTCTTATTCATTAAAACATGTCGTATATTCATTTATTTCATGACTAATAATTTATCCTCATCACAAAAACGAACACCCGTTGAATAAGATGTAACTATTCAGCAAAAAAACTTGCAACCAACCGACTGCGATAAAAGAAATGGTGCAATCGATAAAAAAAAGTTCATAGTGGCGCGTGCAAGGCATTCAACCGTAAAGAGACGTTGGTTAGTTAGACGCTATTTAATATAACTATGAAAGGGTTGTACCATGCAAAAAATTATATATTTTTTTTTAACATAATAAGTAACATTTCGTTTAGAATTTAACGATATTCTGTTGATTTGGCTAGAAATCCTCTTTCAAAGGCTGAACTGCACCAGTCAACGTTAATGTCAAAACTTCGGTTAAAGTAATCGTTTGGCGATAAATAAGTTGCACTAGTAGACAATGGTTAAAATGACGTCACGGGTTAACGCTAACTAATATTGCTCCGTTTTGGTCGGTCAGCGTTGATGTAAATTTTTGAACTAGTTGTCAAGTTTAATTATAAAAACTTTAAAGTATTATGTTGTCTCTGTGAGAAACTGAAAATAGTTCTTCCGACGACAAAACTAGTACATCTGCAGATAATTAGCGACCCACAAAGAAGAAAGTTTGTCTTCCTAGAGTTGATAGGGTCGCAAAATGGGAGGAACAGTTATTCTTGGGGCATATTTCGGGTTTTAAAAAAATTAGCACGTGTGTTGGGATTTTCACTTAGGCCGCTGACTATCAAGTATGTGCCGTTTTGTTTACATGTTATTGAAATTGAATATGCATCATAAAATATAATAATAATATAATATACTTGTCTTACTTTTCTCCGAATTAGCTATTGACATAATATTTAAATATACAACTTCATGGAAAGAAATGCAAAGTAAATAACAAAAAAAATACTTATACCCCGTTGTTTTTATGGGACGAAATGCATATCTGGTGACATATGTAATAAAGATTTACCAAGTAAAAAATGTTACTCTCTTTGCTTTGAAGGACTTATTGATTTATTAAAGCAGTAAACCTAATAACTTTAGCTCTCACATAATGTATGACAGTGCAACAAGTTTTGGTAAATGTAGTTGTTGGTTGGTTTTGTCATTGTTCTAGTTAACTTTAATGAGTATAGTAGCAGCCATTTTGATGCAACTCAGCCTAAGTCCACCGTGCCTTTAAACATGTCGTTTAAACTCAGATATGATTGAGTTGACCTTACCTTATTAACAACTATGCAACGAAGACTATATAGACGTATCGACTTAGATTAGTGTTCAAATGTAAAGACATATAAAAGCAATAAGAGGTCCCAAAATGATCAAAGTAACATTGGAGTGACAAAAAAGTTTGAGCTGAAGTTAACACTATTATAGGAAGTGAAGTATGTTTAAAAGTTATGCGATAGTCACTTCATATTAATTTTTCGGATATAATCTATTGAGTATAAATTTCGTTCTTTTACTCTAAATAAATACAATAAAAACACATGTCTACACCATTACTCTTAAGAAGTAAAGTATATTTGTTTGTAGGAGCTCTACTAGTCTACTAGTCACTAATAGGGAGCTACATTATCCTTGAATGATATAGTTGGTACAAATTCACATGTAGTCGCTAGTGTACGAGTATTTATAACTTTCCTAGTTTTTCATTACGGTTTCACTCACTTTAATGTAGACTTGAAATATCCCTGGGATACAGTACTTTTTATAAATTATATTCTTTTCTGTGTACCTCTGTCAACGTGTATGCAAAATTTCAATAGTTCAGGCGGGAAAAGGAAAAAAAAGTATAATGTCACGTCACTTTAAATGTATTCACAAACAAGCTCGTATAAACCCGATCGATAGTTGCTAAGTAACACGAAGCAAAACAAAGATTCAAATCGCGAGTTGTTGTTTTATAGATTTGCATAATAACTTTCCCCAGATTACAATGGTTGTTTTTATTAATTATAATGATTATGTAACGATCAGAGTCATATTGAAAAAACGCTTGAATTCAATAGCTTTAGTTAAAACCCACACAAGATCAATATGAAAAATGGAAAAATTGAAACTTAAGTCGATCGCGTAGTAATTGCATCGACCACTGCGATTATGATTCATTGGTGAGCATGTGTCGTCATCGTGATGACATCGTAACTACTTTATTGTCTAGCTATCACCCATAAGTTAAAACCTGTCGCCTAGCACCTACAAGTACGTTCTGACAATTGCATTTGAGAGCCGATCATTCTCTAGGTTTAGCATTTATAGTATTTTAGACCACATTGTCATTTAACATCAGATGAGGTTGTATTCAAACGCTAAAACCCATAAAATATATATATAAAACTTAGTAAGCTTGCACCCGACAATTTACCCAATATGCACCCATTTACGTACTTTAACTGTACTTAATTACTTAAGAACTTTAAGGCTGAGTTGCACCAAAATCGTGGTTATTGTAATTGTTAAAGTTAACTTTAACAATGACAAGAGTTGCTAACAGTTACATTTGCCAAAACGAGTTGCACCATCAAACATTTTGTAATTGTTAAAGTTATTAGGGTGGCCACTTCAATAAGCCAATTAGTCCCTAAAATCGAAAAGGTTAACATTTTTACTTGGCAGGACTTAGTTATAACTGTCACTATTGTTATTCTGTGACTGTCAACAGATGTTCATTGCGCGCAAATATCAAATTGGTACAATTATTTTCTTCTGTTATTTACTTTATATCTATTTCTGTGAAGTTGTATATTGGAATTTTTGATATCAACATATTTTTATCAATGGCTAATACCGAGAAAATTAATACCATATTGGTTACCACATTCGAGAACAGTATAAAGTAAGTAGTATTGAATTTATTCAAATCTATAATAATATTTGAAAATTTCATATAAATTGTTTTTAATTTCTTTTTCTTTGTGTGTTGTTAGTGTGTGTGTTCTTAGAAAAAATGTTTTCTTTCTAAGACGCAAATTATTTTCAAATATACTGATTTTGTCATCGGAAGAACTATTTTCAGTTTCCCACAGGATTTCTCGTAGTAACGACATCATATTATAAAGTTTTTTTTGTGACCTTGACAACCGATTCACAAATTGACATTAACAATAACACTAACCGGCCAACATGGAGCGGTTATAGTTAACGTTAAATCGTGACGTAATTTTAACCATTGTCAATTGGTGCAACCTATTTTTTGCCTAACAATAACTTTAACCGAATTTTTTACTTTAACATTAACTGGTGCAACTGAGCCTAAATATTGTTGCCAATGTAATTACGACAACATCTTCACTAAATTTGATTGATGGAAGCGTTACTTTGAGGAAGTCCATAATTAAATATCAGAAAGGACGTTACTTTGTGGCGTCCAGGCGTTTTAAATCCAGGCGGAAGTGTAAACATTAACATCTTCACTTCACAGCAAATATAAATATGATGAATAGATTGCCAGACTTATAATTGAACTATTGTAATGCTACTCTCATACCTGCGTGTATCACAATGAATTTTTGTCTAGAGGCATAGGTTTAGGATTAGGAGCCCAAGGGCACATAAGGAGCAGGTACGGGCGCTGCAGGTGCATGGAAAGTACCCGGCCAGGCTAGGGAAGGCCTCTGTTGACGTCAGAGGCGGGGGTCGAGGGCGAGAGGAGGTGGCGAGCGCCCTGGATGGGGACACCTGCCTGCGGCAACGGGAGTGCTTTGTGCGCGGCGCTCGGGGACAGCCG
This sequence comes from Antheraea assamensis, assembly GCA_035772565.1. NCBI lineage: Eukaryota > Metazoa > Arthropoda > Insecta > Lepidoptera > Saturniidae > Antheraea > Antheraea assamensis. Next base: position 3,358,131 of record JAQQSE010000067.1, read on the forward strand.
CGATAACTCGCGGAGTGACCCTATGCGCCACACAAAACACAGCTAGGAGGCTCGGGAGTGGATAGAGTGCGAGAACACTCCCTAGTGGAGTGATCGCCGAGGCACTTTACACACCTGGGACGTAGGTGGCAGTTTCGTGCGGAGTGACCGTACACCTGACAGTTATGGCACTGTGAGGGAACGAACAGTTTGCGCGGGGGCTCGACTGTAACACCGGTGAGGTCGCACACAGATGGCAGGGTAAAGATGGCTTTACCTTCCCTAGAGCGGTCCAAAACGACTAACACCAGGTTGTAGAGGGCCTTCTTGCGAGGGTGGTACATACGATGCACCTCTAGGATCCTGTCCTATAATCCATAGTTTGACGATTAAGTCGTTGGATATGTCCTCGATCGAAAGTTCAAGCTGAATCCTACGGAGGACGACTCGAAGGAGACGCTCATCCTCAAGAGCGTGGATGAAGTAGCCGTACTTCGCTTCCCTAAGGAAGGACGTTAGGCGGCGGTGATCGTCACCTTAACCTGGATACCAGTGGGAGTGTTAAGGGCGGAAGTGTAAGAAATCTTCCTCGAGTTGAGGCTCGAAGAGATAGCAACCCAAGACAACTTATCTTGAATCGTAACGGGTGTCGGTGGGCGGGGCTTCTTTGCCGAAGCTACGGAACCCGCGGCTTGTGCATGCGAAAAGTTGGAGAGGGCGTGGCTTATGGCCGGTGCCTTATTGTCGCGTTGAGCGGGTTCCGTATGCACGGAACAGATAGGCGAGGCGGGACGGGAAAGGTCGGCTTTCCGACGATGCGAGACGGTTATGAAACCGTCTTTAACTGACTTGACAACGGATACAGACGGATCCACGTCCATATTCAAGTCTGGGAGAGGGCTCGAAATGAGTGATCCTACATTGCAATTCGGAGAAAGCAGCGAAAATGAATTCGTCACTGGGATGTCGGTGCAGGGAGAGGGAGCGTTTGGAGGCTTCTCCTTCCGCGGCTTGGGCTTGGACTTGACCTTAGTAGCAGAGACCAAGGACCGCGAACGGCCGGTCTCGCTATCGGAAAGTACTGAAGACGGAACTGGGGCGATCGCTGGGGTAATGATAATTATAGAGATATCTATACCATCGAGGGCTTCAGGACACTCGGTTGCGCCCCTTCTAATGACTTTTTTCCAACCAAGCCACATGCTCGGCGGCCTCTGTAGGATTGGCGGGATTGGGGTAGGGTCCAGGGACGGGGCGGAACATGATTAACATCCCTTCCTGAGGGGCAGGGGAGTGGGCCTGTTTGAATTTAACGGACAACCGTGTCCGGACCAAGGGAGCTGTGGGCGATGTGCAATGCCTCACAGCGAACCTACGTAGCCTAGGGGAAGTCCCTAGCACTTCGTTCTTCGAACTAGTGTCTTGCACACGGCGCGGCACGAAGAACGACGCGCTGCGCGACTCACGAAGCGCAGCACGAAGCACAACGCGCTGCACGGCTACTCGACGCACTGCACTCTGTGTGCTCGGTTCGCACCGAAAAGTGCGGTTTAATTGATGCACTGGTAGAGGTGCACCGTCGCTCTGAAAAGAGCTTATCGATTGACAATAACCGATCGAATACACAATACTACCAAACACTCACAAAAATATTCAATAACTATGTACGAGTTATCGAACGAACGGAACCGTTAGGAGCTACGAGAGAGCACACGTGTGTACTCGACCGTGGCTCGAATCGGACCAAAAAACACCGATCACACATCAAAAGAAATTAGAAACGCTAATTTCAAGGAATTGCGCCTTTATGGGAATTAAGGTTTAGGTTAGTTTTTAATGCGTCAAGTAGCCGATGTTTTGTCACGCAGATATGGGAGTAACATTACAAATTGATAAGGGAATTTAACAGAAAAAGAGAACAAGCAAATGTGCAGTTTTGCGTTAAGTCAAGATTTACGGAGGCTAGTTACGGTGCGTGCGCATGCGCACTTTCGTAATATATAAATTCACGGATACAATACTCGTACATGTTACAGGAAATTACATGCGATCTATATCATAATAACACTTTAAACTGATTGACATGTACAATTATGTTTATTTTTTATAATTTACACATCCACATTTAGTTATTTAACTTATTGCATTAACTTTTATTTTTTAAAAGTGAGTAGGTCACTACACCAACAGATAATACATTTATAATAAGAAAAACTGCTTAATTTTATATTCTAGTGTGATAACAAATTATTATAGGTGATACAACATTTTTCAATAATTAATATTGGTATATATGTACCTAATATGGTTATATAAATTAAAACTACTATTTAGAAGATAATCAAAGAAATAAAAATAAAAATTGTAAAAATTATGAACAAATAAAAAAAAATACAAACTCAATTGGTGTTTAAATCGGACGATACGTAAAGATCAAATTCCCTCTAGAATTAATTTAAAAAAAATCGGTAACGATAAATATCTAAAATATCAAATATTTTAGTACTAACAATGTAATGCAAAGAATTAGCGGATAGATGGCGTTAAAACAATACTGACGTTAATGTCATTAAGTGTGATAGAATTTACATTTGGTTTTACTATTCATTAATAAGTAATGAATTACTTCAAATAATCTAAACTCCAAACTTCTACTCTTCGTCACATACTCTAACTTATTGCAGGATTCGACCCTACGTCAATTGATAAGGTTTCCGAACACGCTACGTTCGAGATTTTTAGCGCTAGTGCAACTCACACTGGTTGGTTGTTATCTGTAATTTCTAGAGTTTAAACTATAATCAATCAATATAAACAATAGCACAGGGAACCTTAATATACTTTATTTTTCATTTTCAAGTAGCAGCTAAACTATTACAACTGGCTACTTATTATTGTTTAAAAGATACAGTGTGCCTAGTGCGAGTTTACAAAAACATATCGAATAACCTTACCACGACGTTATCGAATATACAAAGAACGTAACGAGACCCGAGTACATGCGAGTGTGAGTTACATTTGGGTTGTCAATTCGATTGACGTTTGCTCACAGAAAAAATGGTTAGATTCTTTAGATTATGTTGGCAATGCTAAACACCACATGATAACCCGATTAAATTTAGAAGTTTCTATAAACTATATTTTCTTCAACAAAATAAGCTACGTGTCAATTTAGACGGGCTACCTAGTGTAACGCAGGATTTGTTTATTTACTTGTTAGATGCGTGAAGGTTATATATTTATATAATTACTTTTAAACTATACTTTTTAGATAAAATGTATTACTTTTATTTACGCCAAATTGGTAATTTCGTTATATAAAAATAAACACTAATCAACAATTGAACTTATGATTATTTACATGAAACAGTAAATATATAAAATATTTTTACTTTGGCGTCAAATTTAGTTCTCTATTGAATTCGCGTGGACATAGTATTGACATTTATATATTTTAGACACAGAAATCTCATTAAGACCCAGAAACTATACTTTATATCTTCTCTAGTGGAACTTAAGGGAAAAGGAACACAAAATATATAAAAAATTTGGAAAACGATCAAAATGGAAAGAGCAGTTGATAGACTTTAATGCAACGAAGTCAGGATTATATGGAAATGAGGATAGACCAATATTGTAGAAATTATAAATAAAAACTAGTTTTATTTTATTTACAACATTATATAATAGTAATTTCTTATAATGACATTGTATTATTGTTCTACTTTAAATGTGAAGTGGAAACAAACTCTATAGGAATAGAAATAGTTCCATGATCACAGTCCCATCCATCATCCTATGTTACTGTAATGCCAAATATATCTAGCATATTATGTAGTATACAGCAATGCAGGCCAATTTTAACTGCTCGCAATGAGAAGCTCTGTAATTTTCAAACATTGTTATCGGTTCTTTAACCTTCTAAAAGCATTTTTGATAACTACTCCAGCCTTTGTATCCTTTTCTTTATAATTAGCTTCTCCTGTGCCAGGCGTAGTGTGTAAAATTCGAATCATCAGCCAAGGTTGTAGTGGGTAGTTAATCTCCTAAAAAAATAACCAATATTATTACTGTGAAATAATAGATTGATTTGCTTCATAAATCAAAACAACAATTATAAAATATTTTTCTACATACATTTTGTCCTTGCATTAAATTCCTGCAAATTAAAAAAAAAATGATATATGCAATGACTTTAATTAAATTTATTATTTTAATAACCATGTTTGTGGTGAGAGAACAACTATGTTTTTTGGTTTATTTATTTATTGTAAGTAATGCGCTGGCAATTTGTCATTATGAATATACTTACATTCTTAGAATACATTCTTTGTATTATTATAGGTATAAGCATGTGATAATATGTATATATCCATGTATATATTTTGGGTAAAAGCCACATTCTTTTTCCATGTCCATGCAACAATTTCATGTAACGGTTGACAGTGTTGTTTTCCATATAAGTGAGTCATACCACCACCAAATTTCACCTTAATATTATGGTCTTCATGATGCTAATTATACCTGAAAAAATAATTTCTATGTTATTTATGTCAATCTAATACATACAATTTTTGTTCAGAAGAATTAACATAATATTTACCATGTATAGTGATTGGTAGTGTTTATAACAACAATAAAGATGTCCATCTTCTTTAGGAGGTCCAAATACAATAAAATGACTACCATCAATATAGCTATTACTCATATTAATATATACATCAATTACTCCTGGAATTTTATTTTTACTATAAAATCTGAAAAAAAAATATATATATATTGAAATGTATGTTTATGTATAGTCAACATCAATTATAGATACATAATCTTGTTTATTTAAATAGTTATAGTATTTAGTAGAAATTGTGTCACTTTTCTCTTAAGTGTCTTGAAAGATAATAAGTTATAACATTGTATTGAGATTTCTTTATTACAGTAAGTATACTATATGTACATAAATGGTTACATATATCAATACACACAAACTTCTATGGATTTTACGTGCTATATGTTTAATTTAAAATATACATATTCCTCATAATGCATGATTGATTATACTAAATTGATTGCAGTATAAGTACTTAATATATTTTACTGCACATTTTTGTGAGAGTCTCTTTGCTACCCCTATTGGCTTTTGGTAGGATCCAGTCGCATCTGTACTAGTCTTTTATAGACGGACACTTATTACAAGTTCACTTATTAAAATCAAGAATATTTACCTTTATTTCCAATGTAACTCGTTGTGAAGACTTTAGACTAGTTTGTCGTCTTACTTCTTTGCACAAAAACGTATATGCTTTCTTTGTGAAACGATACCTCTTCATAAATTTGGTCTCCGTGAGATCATCTAATAGATCACTGCTATCGCGAACTTTTATATGAACAATGACCATATTATTTCGAATATTTTGTGTTCTTTCTGTTTTGAACACTTACAATCCAAAAAAAAACATACTGCCATAACATTTATGTTATAAAAATACTTTTATCACATATTTTACACCACAAAGCCGAACGTTTCACTTCTAAAATTAAAGTGAAACATATACTAGTGAAAACGTGAATATGTTTCGGTTCGAACTGTCAAAATGATATTTATTTGTAACTCGCACTCGCAATCACTCGCAATAAAGCACTTACGCGCGTCGACAACCTCGCTTTTCGAAATTCGATACCAATAAAGTAAACAATCAAAACGTAAACAATCAAAACTCGCACTCACAAATGATGTCTTACAAATGAGCGACTAGGTGGCGCTTTTAAAATCCCATACAAATGATAGAAAATATTTACGCGTTCGATTACGAAAAACAACTCACACTAAGCACACTGTTCTTTAAAAGTAGAATGAAAACTCAAGTTTAGAAGCAATTAGGGTTCCTTTTTTAGAACCGGAATTCTAAAAGAGATTCACTGTCATAGGATATTGTGATTAGCATTTAAAATTCATTGACATACATAATTCAAGCGTTAGTTATGAAAAGGCAAAATAAATAATAATTCATAAATTTGAGAAAAAAATATATTTTGTGTTGTTTGGAATTTATTTCAAAGGAGTTGAAGAATTGTTAGAATCAGTGGTTTCAGTAAATGTTAATACATCTTTTTGGAATATAACAAAATTATATTTTTCTATTATTAACTAGCTGACCCGGCGCACTCTGTTCCGCCTTAGAGGCAACAAATATGCAGATTTTGGATTTTATTAAGTTCAATTTTTTATTAGAAGTCGAGCCATACTCAAGCGGCGCTCTTCACTGGCAATTTCTTTTTCTTGTTCAGTCTTTCATTCGCAATGTTTCGTATCCTTCTTGCATTACGGCTTTGTCGGCAAAATTTCGATCGTCTTGGTCGAGTCATTCAAAGAGAACGATTCAAAGAGAATACAACCTATTGATTATTGATTTCTGTCAAAATTTATAACTTTACGTTTACTTGCCATTTGCGTTATGTTATTCCATGTCAGACGCGTTTTTGTTATATGACGTTTTATAGTGACTTGTATTCTCTTTGACGGTTTATGTCACCTTACATGGGAACGCGATCGAATGGGATAAAAAGTATCCTATGTCCGTCTCCTGGTTCTAAGCTACCTCCCCACCAATTTTGAGCCGAATCGATTCAGCCATTCTTTAGTTATAAATAGTGTAACTAACACGACTTTCTTTTATATATATAGATATATTTATCTGTTAATAAATGAGAAATATGAATAAATAATCTACATATTGTAAAAAGAAAAATGGATGAATAAATTACACAACAAAATAATATGAAATAATATTTATATTCGAAAAGAAACTGCAACAACTAACTTCATGGTGTGTTACAACAATACGCATCTTTTGTCTCATGCTAAAAATTCACTCTCAACGATTTCTCATACAGCGCTAAAAGAAGTATCCCTTCAAAAATGTCTTAACTAGCAATGTTTAACTGGTAACATAATTAATTCTATTTGTGTAAGGATATTATAAAAATATCCATATAGAAGATAAATAATAATGAAGATATATAAATTCGCAGAATTTAACATAGATTTAACACATGAAAACCATAATGTTTGACTATTTAAATAAAGCTGTCACAGTGTGTAAAAATGGCTTCCCTACAACGCGGTGACAACTGAAAAGGCCATCAATCTTTGAACGAGTTTCACTGCTTTGTTCAGTTTTGTCAATGTATTTGAACTGACATAAATAACTTGGAATAATGCAAGCACGATGCGGTTAGGCATCTATTACGTGAATTGCCCATAAGATTTATTATGTTAATTATTTATTACAATAATATATACACGGGGAGTACTCGGGATACATAGGTAAGTGTACTTATGCATACTAATTAATTATTTGTTTCTCATACATTTTTATTTCTTTCGGTTGGTGTTAAATGTTAAATATTTCTTTTAGAGCAAAATTAACTAAATATAACTTAATTTATGTCCCTTCCTTTAATTTGACATTTTGAGCATTGTTAAACTTATAAAGTTATCACAAAAATGAACCATTATTCAGTCAAGTTACTTAAGTAACTGTTATTAAACAATACCGAGACACACTGTTTTAAAAAGATTAACGACATATTACATATACTAGGAAATGAACTTTATAAAATGATTTCAACAATTATTCATTGCAATGTTACGTCACAAATTACAAAACTGAATAAAATAATAATTCCAAGTTAAGCTATTGACATAGTTTAGATTTAAAAAAAAATTTAAACGTTCGCATTTTAAATATATATATACGATAACAATCGATTTATAGCATAAATTAAATTTTAAAAAACCTAGTAAAATCGCGATAAAACTGAAACTATTATCCTTTCGCGTACTCTATGGCTGTGGAAGTGGAACGGATTACTGAGCACGGTTTTCCCCAGGACCATGACTGGAAATTCTTCTAGAAGAAACCGTAAAACGCTATTCAATATAAGTAACGTAATCCAATATTATTCCTGGAGTTACCAGTTGTGAATATGCGACGGTGTGTATCCCTAGTTCTAGATATGCCAGTTTCCAACTTTTTGGGCATAAAATTACTACGTAGAATAAGAATTAAAATGCAAAAAAAAAAATAATAATATTAATATGTAAATGTATTCATGGAAGTTTTATTTTTGTCTTCAAGTTGATACTTTTTGTCTGTAAAGAGCAAACTACTTATCAAATCAAATCAAAACTACTTTATTCAGTTTAGGCCCTGAGAAGGCGCTTATAAACGTCAAAGGTCATCGAGAAGAACCGGCAAGAAACTCGATCTGGTTTATCTTTTCTTTAACATAAAGACTCGAGACCATATGTGCATAGAAATATACCAAAACAAGTTATATGCATTAGAAACCGATTGGACAAAAAATCACCAGACCGCTTGCTTATAACCCTACTAGAAAAAAAACGCTTCTATAAGTGGTACCGGTCTCAGTTTGTGGGGTTTCACTGCCAGCGGGGATTTAATCTTAATAGGATTATTTAGTTCGTGACGTTTGCGAGGCTCATTACTAAAGGTATTCATTATTACAACAAATATTAAATAATATATGGGCGATGCAACTTCGCTCGGTTTGTTAACACAATCATTGTATATTTGTTATTTGTTGCAAGGCGAACGTATTCGGATGACGCCATATAGGGCATTTCATAAAATTTTGAGATACTAATAGTTATTTAATAATTGTTCATACCATTGGTATAAATTCCAATTTGATACAGAAAAAGAAATTACCTAACAGCAGAACGATTGACAACAGTTTATAACAACAATCATAGTACAATAACACAATGGTTTCATTCATTATTGCTATCTAAGGAAACAATCGTGACCTATAAAATATTGAGTAAATTCACACCTATTTTCAGAACTTTTTAAATAACGATATTCGAATAAAGAAATTATTTCAAGTGTAATTTTATAGTCACTTCTAGATGATTTTTATTCAATGTTGGAAGCGTGCAGGGTTATGCATAATGCTGTATTGAGATGGCAGTGCACGGAGGAGATTAATCTTAAGCTGTTTTAATATATTTAACACTGTACCATGATCGCGTGTCCGCTTGCGTGAAACTCCAAATATTGTTAAAATTTCACTTTTTTAATAAAACTTACAAGGCCTGTTGATTAGAAAAATAATGAGACCAAATAGGGTGCCGTAAAGAAAATAATCCATCCATTTAACATATTTATCTTCTTCCTTCTTTAATTTACGGCGCCGTGTGTAAATAGTACACAATTCCACCAATGTGAAATAGATAGGAATTAGTGGTAGGTAGTGTTAAAGATGAATTTCTCGAAAAACCACAGTTTATATACGAGTATACTGCGATGCAAACCTGTGGCAAAATACAATAAAGCAGATCCGTATGCCGCTATACACCGACGTTTTTACTTATCGGGGCGCACGGTAACTTGAACACGTATGCAAATTCGCGTGAAATTGCAACGGAATAAGATAGATCTGGGGTAAGTTTCTACATGTTTCCATTGTAATATTCGTAATGCATGCGAACTTGTGAAATCCGATGTTGTGGTTTTCAATGATGATTAAGAAATATAAATAGCAAAGGTATACTAGTTCCTTATATACGGTCCGTGAGATAATAAAGTCCTTATCATAAATTAAACAATAAATTAGTGTGCGTTGTGAGTATTGTGACTCATTTGCCGGTTTAGAAAATCTAGTTTTATGGAACATTTCGTGCAAAACGTGATACAAATATACATAAATATTAACATATATAATTACCACGCTTTTATTAATTCGCTTTTTTGTATGTCTGTTCGGTTGGAATTTTATAATTAACTAACTAACTACCTGATGAGCTGGACACTTGATTATTTGAGAATAACCTAAGGTATATATTTTTTTTAATTACTGATATGGTGAGATGAAAATAATCTTAACTAATATTATAAATGCGAAGTTTGTTACACTTTCACGCTTTAGCTACAAAATCGATATAGATCGAAATAGAAAAATACCATTTAACCGTTCGTAAATTGCATTACTGATATGAATAAAGTTCTACATGATGTCTGGAGTACAGAAAAATGAATCGTAAGTAAATCTACATTTAAGCAAGTAAAGCCGCAGACATAAGCTAGGCAGAAACGGGCGTCGGAAATATACCTAAATTACAATTGGAAGATACCATAATAGAACTCTAAAATCCTGAACACAATTTGAGGATGTCACATTTCTTAATAATAAAATAATTCATAAATGTACCAATAAAATTCATTTTCCGATAACGTTACAACAAACGTTCACACGATAAAAACAATTTCGATAAAAGTGCTGTAAGTAATCAACTAAAAAATACGAAACGCATTTTAGTAACTTATAATTACATTCTGCTAAATCTTTACAACATTTTTCTAAGAAAGCACTCGATATTTATCACGGGGATAGAGTAACAAAGCTGCCTGAAGTAAAAACATAATTGTAGTAAATTAAGAGAAATCAATAGTTACATATTTTCCCATATACATAGCGGTACTACGGAAATAATCCCAAAGAGGGTTGATGTCAGGCAGGCGGCCGATCGTAAAAATTAAGCCAAATCATATATCACCACAGGAGAAACATATTGTACCGACCTTACATATCTGGGATAAGGTTAAGAAAAAGAAGAATTTAAGTTATTTTATTTGTTACCATTTAATGAAGAAGCCCATTTTAAAAATAGCTGTTCTAGATATCGAAAGATGGATAGTGGTCGTAACAAAATAGAGAGGGTCATGAAAAAAATCATTAAATTGAAAAATATACGTATACGTCTACACTTAAATATGCGAAAGTAACCTGTCCTGTTTTTTACTTGTGCGTTTTTATCGCAATGATATTGACATAGAGGTACTGAGAAACCTGTCAAGGTAGGATATTATTGTAATAATGACATAGAAAAAAGATGGTCCAGCAAAGTGGACAGTCACCAGGTAGTAGGTATACTTATACATTAAGTGTTATTCAATTTACTCCATTTATGTAATTAGATCATCCTTAACTTACTACAATTAAGTTCTGCTATATAATAAGAATAAGATTTTTCACAAGACTTGAACAAGATTATGAAGTGTAATTACAATAGCCCTGTTTATTATGTATACATAGTAGGAAATACCGTTGAAGCAAAAATAAACTGATATCATATGATAAACATAGTCAGGATCACATGAGACCATACGTAGATGCAAATACTGATAACAGGAATATCAGCTGTGAAAAACTGATTTCCATGTTTATCAAAACTATATAGAAAGTGCCTGAAGAACGTTTTATACATTACACAACCATCAAACGAGTTTAAAATAAGTACTATACTTAACTAGAATACGAATCTCGAGGTGCAGTGAAAACTGTTCACTTAGACCTCAAAAGTTAGACTTGGATTGGCTAAAATCATTAACCAGAACCATGTTCGAAATTTATAAAATAAAACGATTTATATTCTGTAGCTTCATTCTTTTTATATTTTCGATTTCTGAATAAGATGTTATGAATTTAAATACAATTTACAGATAAATTACGGATTTGTGTCTAACATTACAACATTCATTACTTTTGCTGGCTTAAGAGTTATCTGAATTTGAATATTAATTTTAAAAATGTGATGTATATTAGAAATTAACAAATTCCGACATTGCAGAACAGCGTTTGTCAGCGATGGCAAACGTGAGACAATGGGAGATATAAAATTGTAGACGATGTTCTGAGAAATGCTAACGTCTGTGACGAAGCAGACCAGATTAGTAAAAAACGTGATGTCGTGCACGCGTTTACAAGGACGTTCACGCGATGGTAGAGAGACACCGATAATCTTGTTACAGTAAAGGGAACGGATTTAGTCGGATTTAGTCAACAACAGAGGCTGAAATTTAATTTTATTTCATCAACTTTTACTAACAAATTTGTTCTCAATTTCAGTTAATGTTTCCTCTTGTTTTCTGTATTTTTATATTCTGTGTGTATTTACAATTGAGATGGTATACTTTCAGTTATCGTCCATGAAAGTCCTGTTAATTTGGAAAACATGGGCTTAAAATTTATTAGTCATTTGGTTTTCCTTCAAATGTACTTTACGTTGAGATTTGAAGATTACTATACATTTAAATTTAAATTAAAGCGTACACGTACTATGATGATTTATTGTAAAATCAGAACATTTCACTATTTAACATCAAATGTTACAATCACGGAAACATAAAATCATTACACACTTCCATAAGCTCTAACATGTAAGGCATAAAAATGTTAAAAGGTAAGCGATACGACCGAAAGTGCATTTATTCCATTAAATTTATTACTGCTGGAAGTTCTCGTAAAAATTATCACATTACTTTGATACCAGCTTTATATTTTGAATCAGTTAGGACTTTGAAAAGGAAGTAAAGTTTATGTGTGTGAAGTTATCTTGATAAAAGACATGCCTGAATTTAACTTACGACTACTGAACCAGGATTTTTTTTGCTAACTGATTATACGCTGTCGGTTTTGTGGGCCTTCATAACTTCGCCGGACTAATGGGGCAAGCGCTTGGTGCTCAGCCGCTTGGCAATAAGCATAAGAGTGCCAAAGTGGCCGAACCTCGGTTAGGGCTGTTGCCTTGGATGTAAAAACACGAATCTTACTAAAGTAAATTAGCTAAACTAAGAAAAATATTAAATATTATAATATTATTAGTAACTAAACATGATAACCGACCGTATACAAAATTCCATTAAAATTGTATTACGTTCTGGAAACTTCTTATTGATAATTTTGATTCTATTATTTCAATATTACAATCTTTGAGGTTGATCAAAAACACTCGTTTTCTTGGATCAAGAAAGGGACAAAAACAAAACTGCCGAGAAAGAGATATCTACAAATATTCTATGTATAATGTTTATTACAATAGAAAAAAAATACGTCTCGTAATGTCTGAACTATTTGTTTTAATTTTGTGAATCATTTTTCATTTAGTAAAGATCGCCAATTTCTTTAAATCAGTACGCGTCTATAGCATAAATTCAATAAACCCTTCAAATAGTGGTCTTAATGCAGTTCTGTATTCTGAAAGCTTATTAAAGTAATTACGATAGAATTAAAGATAACAATAAGGAATGCGAACATTCCTGTTATGTTAGCCAGGTGCTGGTGGATTCCAAAGTCGACCGTTTAAGGGAATTATGAGTCCGCGAGCAGTGTTATCGGGGAAATGTTATTACTCTTTTTACTTACATGTAACAAGTTTACGAAAAAAAACGTGGGACCGGAATGCGTGTATTTAGTTACGCAACTAACGGTTCCGGTTAACTCTATGTAGTTAGTTGGATTACTCAGGATTATTGTTTGTTTTGCTGTTTCGTTTTTGTTTTTAGTAGTAAATAATACAAAAAGACTCTCCTCATATTAAGAAGTTTTCTTTAACTTCATCAGTTTTAGCGTTAGCCGACAATCTCACCTGATGTGAAATAACGACGAGGTCTAAAATCGCTCTCTAGGTTTAGCATGCTTACGGTCCTCCAGTGCAGTTACCCGAACACACTTACAGGTGTTTGGCAATAGATTTTCAACTTGACTGGCGGTAGTTAGCTAGGCGGGCTTAGAAAAAACCCTACCAACATGCTGTACTTTCGTCATGATGTTTTCCTTCGCCAGTAATCTCCGGCTCGTTGACAACGATGACCTACGCCAATTGACTCAGTAGTCCCTGGGATTTAATCATGGATCAAAATATACTATTCAAAAATGTTGTTTCTAGTTTTTGTATTACCTACAGTTATAGACATACTAGAGGGCCTGGCGGACGTTATCCCGCCCTGATAATAAAAAAGTACTAGAATTAGACCGCAACGTCATCAAATGGGTCTAATTGTAAATCTAAATCATTATTGAATCCATTTGACTACACACAAAGTATCATCAATGTCCAGCCGTTTAGGAGTTCAGTCACAGACACACTTAACGAAGAATTATATATATAAGGATAAATAAGTATTAAAAAACATACGCATTCGATGTAGCTAACCAACATTGAAGATTTAATAACGTGTTTTAAAATTTATCAGATAAAAAGGACCAGAATTCAAAACTTTACCTGTGAACAAATTCTCGAGCATAATGACATCGGTTTGATAAAACGTATAAAACCACTGCCGAAAGTACCGAACATGGAAAACTTAATACGTCAACCAACACTTTTATTAAATGCATATCTTATTGTAATACAGATAAGTACCCTTCTGGAATGTTCGATAATTTTTGCATTTTCATTAAATATAATCAAAAATTTGCCATTCTCTTCATCGACAACGTTATCTGAATAAACTATACGATAAGAGAACGACATAAATAAATCGATAATAAGTGTATGGAATGTGATGACATTTTTTACGTGGCAATACTTAAAAGTATTAGTTTAAATTAATTAGTTTAGATTAATTTAACGATTTAAACACGATGACATATTTTTGGCAAATTAATCGTGCGTTGGACCTTTCTTCATCAGGTAATAAGCAAGTAAGTTTGACCAAGGAGAAAAACAAAATGTAACCACCACAAATCGTGCTCTTTTACGAACTAAATAGTTATGTATATCCTATATAGATGAGACATCGGTTAGTGTTTGGTCAAGAATACTAATAATATTCGTGTAACATAATCGACCATAATAAGCGGTACAAAGAAAACTGTACTAAATTTTTTCAACTTTTTCTAATGATAACATAAAAACTCCTCAATATCTAACCAGAAAGAAAAGCGGTTTAAAAAGAAAGGAAAAAATGGTGCTAATCGGTGTTCTATCTTCGTATTTTTTTATATATAGATTATGCCTTAATTTTGAAGCATTTTAAAAACAGAAAGTGACTTTCCTGCTTCGGTCTTTTTTTTTCTATATTTTTAAATTTGTCCAATGTATTTCTTCATATTCTAGGCAACTTCAATACCAAATTACATTATAACGAGTAGTTATATAGGTGTTTCGAAAGAGTTACTTTGATATTTACTACATTAGTGTGGAAACTTTAGATGTAAAGATACGATTAAAACACACAGTAATATAACGTTATTGTAAGAAAAATGACATGAATAGTTAATAATAATAATAAAAAATCATAAAATAAACATGTTTATAACTATGATAGTATGATGTAAAATAGTGAATATCAAGATAGTGCCATTATGGAAATACTAGAAATTTGAAAGAGTATCGAGAATATTTGAAACACAGCCAACATGAGCAAGCTTAAGTCGTAAGAACAAAGAAAAAAACGGAGACGTATAAGATTACTCAAAATTAAAGGAGCGTAAATATACACTCCGATAAACAGAGTGAAAGGTCGGTGTGATCTAGTTAATTATTAGAATCATAATTTCTAGCACGCACAAAAGGTATAATTATATAAAAATTCATTATTAACTCGCATTTCTTACAACATCTAGGTATGCATTAACAATTAAAATTAGATTGTGACATTTGATATTATACGCTACTTCCTATTAGCACAGCCAGTTGTTTAGACACCTCGATCACCTATTTATATTTTATTTTACACGAGGTTTAAATGTAAATAATTAAATTGTTTTTTTTTTTGTTATTTTTTATTAATTCAATATACAACCACCATATTTGTTTTATGTTTCGCAAACACAACACAAATTTTTTCGTTTCATAGACTAACTAAAATTAAAACTTTAATTGTTAAGGTAGGACAACGTCCGTCTGCCCCCGTGTATATCACTACATTTATAAAACAAAGTCGTCCGCCGCGTCGGTCTATCTATCTGTATGTACACAATAAACTCGAAAACTACTAAACAGATTGTAATGCGGTGTTCACTAATAGATAGTGCAATACATGAGGAAGGTTTACGTAACTTGTACGATACTTGTTTACGTAATTTGTCAAGGTTTTGTGTAAATTGGTTGAAATATAACGATAATTGTTGGAAGAAGTCAAGCCGCTTGGGAGTTTTCATTGAAAACGCTGCCTGATTCTTTTGAGATATAACAAAACAATGCTTAGTGAGATATTACTCTTTTATAGATCTACAAAAATGTCTGCGATGACATATACCTATCTTTTAAGGATAGCTTACGATACCCATCTATCTTTTAAAAACATGGTCACATACAATGAGGTAACTGGAGGAAAGTTATTTAGACGGTTACAGTGTTAATCCCTATCAAATTGAACACCTTATTTACCTTACGCATTTCATGCACATAAGTATATATTTTTTATTATCAGGGCAGGACAACGTCCGCCGGGCCTGCTAGTATATGTATATGATACAAATACAGTTTATTTTAGGCTCAGTTATGTCAAAGCTACTAAACGTATCGACAAAATCATTATTCATAGATGGTTCTAGGCTACTTTTTTTTAGATTCTATTGACCTTTTGCCAATGTTTTAGTTAAAATTATATTTAATGCAGAACGAAGTACGAAGACGTTATCAGCTAGTTAAACATAAAAACATCAATCTATCTTTCTGAGAAGGTATTGAACGTAATAACGATCGGAAACTTAGCATTAGACTAGTTAACTCGGTAACTGTAAGCAAATCTGTCAAGTCCCAAACGTAGTTGTCAAATATAATTTGTAATGAACAAGTCTAGGAATCAAACTTTCAAATTGATGCGGTATTCTAATACAGATTAAGAATTTAGAAATCGAAACACAACTTGTCAGATCACATAAATCCTTGGCGTGACACGAAGAAAAATCAAATCATCAATAAAGATAATGCTCGTTCACGACCGATCAGTTTTCTAAACGCAATCATTAAGAACACTTTCATATTATATTTGGCCGGTAAAAGTTCATTAGTCAAGAGAACAATAGGCAACGAATTAAACGCTGGCCGATCCACTGATTGAAACACCTACGTTACATGGCGAAAGTGGCTTATATGTTGTCGCGTATTATAATATTAAAATACAATCACCGTGTTACGTTACTATGGTAATTAGCAATGAAAGTATCTTAATTTATTAAAAGACAAAAACGTGATGAGAAATTGTTAATAGTTACGCCATATATTACAGCTTTCTCTAAATCAGAGGTCTTTTAGTAACCCAAAAATGAAACTTTTTTTTTTATACTTTATAGGTTAGCGTTTGACAACAATTTCATCTGAAGGTCAATGGTGATGTGGTCTAAGATGGTAGTCATGCTAAGTCTAGAGGGAGACTGGCTCTCAGGTGCAGCTGCTAGAATATACTAACAGGGGCCTGGCGACAGATTTTCAACTTGAAGGTGATAGCTAGCCAGGTGGACTTAGAAGAAGCCCTACCACTATGCTATGGTTTCATCACTAAATTTTCCTTCACCGAAAGCTCCGATTCAGTAGCTAGGATACGAATCTACGTTCTTCGACGCTGTGTCTAAGCACACTACCAACTGAGCCATCATCCCTTCAAGCTTAATATATGTAATACAAACAAAAGAACGTAAAACAGAGACAATACAAATTACATATTTAATTGAGTTAGTATTTGCCGGCGGCTTCACTCGAATTAATGTATATTTAACCTATCCTTCGGAGACAGTACTTTCTTTTTGGATGGAAGGTAAGGTGTATGCAAAATTTCATGATAATCGGTTAAGCAGTTAAGGTGTAGTAACAAACAAACAAATTTACATTCCCGTTTATAATATGAGTAAGAGTATAGACTTAGTAGCAAGTAGTAAAACAAGAATATTAAATGAACTATCCTAAATTAGTATTAATAATGACACAAGAGGTTGCAAATTTTACGACGTGATATTGTCTAAATGTAAAATAATATGTGGAAATTATTGCATTGTGTTTATTAGAAGCGTGAAAGTGCACAAGCCATAACGGCTGATCTTGTCTGTGATAGTCTAAACAATGTCGGCCTTGATGTATTACACGAAGTTACAAAGTAGCATCACGAAACAACAGATTAACCAATACACCATTACAAGATCTGGCACGTTGGGATTATTAATCAAAGTTTCATTTTAAATCCTCTCATTGATGTATTTCTAAAAATAAGATTCATTGTATACAGTTGTTGAGGTACCTCGAGGAGCACCAGTTGGTCAGCGACCGCCAGTATGGTTTCCGCCGCGGTCGTTCGGCTGGTGACCTTCTGGTATATCTCACACAACGATGGGCTGAAGCTATAGAGAGTAAGGGAGAAGCACTGGCAGTTGGTCTTGATATCGCAAAAGCTTTCGACAGGGTCTGGCATAAAGCTGTCCTCTCCAAACTGAGGTCCTGCGGTGTCCCCGAGGATCTTTGCATGTGGGTATCGAGCTTTTTGTCTGAGCGGAGCATAAGAGTTGTAGTCGATGGCTGTACCTCTGATGCCATGGTAATAAATGCCGGTGTCCCACAAGGCTCTGTGCTATCACCTACGCTATTCCTTCTACATATCAATGAACTTTTGGATATCCCTAATGTTCATTGCTATGCGGACGACAGTACGGGTGATGCGGTATACACGGGCAATGCAAACATGTCTCGAGTACTCGTGGAGCAAAACCGAACCAAACTTGTGTCTGAAATTGAAATGTCGTTGGACAGGGCCTCCGATTGGGGAGAGGCAAACCTTGTCCAATTCAATCCCTCAAAAACACAAGTCTGTGCGTTTTCCACGAAAAAAACCCCATTTGTCAAAGCACCTAAGTTTCAGGGCACTTCTCTGGATGTTTCTAGCGATATCGGGATCCTTGGTGTCAACATTTCCAGCGATGTGCAATTCCGATCTCATCTGGAAAGCAAGGCCAAATTGGCAGCTAAAAAGCTGGGTATCCTCAACCGGTCAAAGCAGTACTTCACCCCAAAGCAACGTCTTGTGCTCTATAAAGCACAAGTACGTCCACATATGGAGTACTGCTCACACATCTGGGCCGGTGCTCCTGCCTACCAGCTTTCTCCTTTGGACTCTCTGCAAAGGCGAGCTATTCGCATTGTTGACGATCCCGAATTGACATACGATCTAGAGTCACTAGAATATCGCAGAGACATTGGGTCCTTATGTGTGCTTTACCGCATGTATAACGGAGAGTGCTCTGATGAACTTTTTGGTATGGTGCCCTCATCACCGTTTCAAACTCGCACCACCCGCCGTTGGCTGGCTGCTCATCCACATACCCTAAAGCCTAGTAGAATGGCGACAACCGTAAGATTCTCTAGAAGTTTCCTTATGCGCACGCTAAGGTTGTGGAATGGGTTACCAGCCACGGTGTTTCCCCAGAGTTATGACATGGGTTTCTTCAAAAAAGGATTGAAACACGTTCTTCAAGGTCGGCAACGCAATAGCGATGCCCCTGGTGTTGCAGTTGTTCATAGGCGACGGTAACCATTTCACATCAGATGGGCCGTCTGCCTGTTTGCTGCCCTTTGGCATAAAAAAAAAAAAAAAATCATTAAAGTTTTACTATTACTTTGAAATCAACCAAGGTCGTTGATTACGCGATAATAATTGTGATATAATTGATGGATGAACGAGAAGATTCATATTTCATTGTTGACAATCTTCAGGTACGTAAGCGTACGTAATATTTGCAAGCAACGGTAACACGTGCGTCACCGACTCAAAAACTCTTGTGTATCTTTTCAATTTACATTTAAACACGAATTATAAATTCTTTAAACTGGATAATTATATATTAAATAAAGAGCTTTGAAATGATTTTACAAAGAACAAAATGACGTGTCGAGGAATGAAGACACTCTGAGTATAATTTATTACAGTACTAAAATTTATCTGGATGGATCAAGAAATAATTAGTATTAAAGGTGGTGTTAAATTATCAGAACCACCACATGTGTACAGTCCAACGACAAGCTACTTTCTCTTGTATATACAGAGAACCCGGACGCAGTTTTTTCATTGTTTTGGTTAATGCAACATTATTAACACCGGTATGAAGCCGAAAGTTTACGGTACTATACATGGACAGTGCAAAATTGAAACCAATTTGCTTTATCTTCGCTCAGATAAAGATACGAGGTCATATAACGTCAAGCACTTTTGCTTCATCGGTATTATGACCTAATAAATGCAAATAGTATATATATTGTAACACATCAGAAACTTAAGAAGCAAAACTTTGTACAAAGTAAAACAGAGTGCAATACAAATTTAATTAGATCACACGCAATGAAAGTAACAAATGAGATATTTTACTAAGAGATATTTAAATGTTTATGAGACATGGAATATTTGCAATATGATTAAATAATTATTGTGTGACTGGTTGTGCATTTTAATGGTATTGATAATTTTAGAAGTGTCGAGAAATCTTCAATAAAATTAAAGTTTATCTTTGCTTAACAAAATAAAAAAAATTGAATATAATTTGTAAAACTGGAATTTATCAATACTATGAGACATGGAATATTTGCAATATGATTAAATAATTATTGTGTGACTGGTTGTGCATTTTAATGGTATTGATAATTTTAGAAGTGTCGAGAAATCTTTCAATAAAATTAAAGTTTATCTTTGCTTAACAAAATAAAAAAAATTGAATATAATTTTGTAAAACTGGAAATTTATCAATACTGTTACAAGATTGTAAAATAATTTGGTGTATGTTATTGCCAACTCATCATAATTATCGCTAACAATGAGTTTGTTTCATAAGAGAACATAAGATCACTGAAAGGGTAAAGGAGTTTGTTTCGGAGGTTCTCTGCATAATCGAATTAGAAATTAGGAGTTTGGCAGAAGAATCAAAATAATGGATATAGTCCTAAGATCTCATATGACAGCAGGTGGCACACACTGCTCGTCGAACGAATGGCCTATGCGATCGAAGATTTCTTATGTGGCAGCTACGCATCGGAAGATGCACCGCCTTTATACTCGACATAAGGTAAATCCCCAACGTGGTAAAGGTTGCGGCCATTAGTTTGATAAGAGCAGCGCATATTGAGCATTGAACGATGTTTAGTGTAATTGAAAGATAGAACAATAATCTTACTCACCCTTTCGCATGGCGGCGGCATGATCGGTCCGTCCACTTCTGTATAAATGCATAAAGTTGATTTTCTAGACAGCGAGTCACTTGCGAGACTGCTTGAACTCGAACCCGTGGAGAACTTCATGTTGGATCATAAAGTGTTTTCCATCAGGTGACTTCGATATGCACTTCAGTGCGATGTAACCGGCACATCACAGGGGTCCCAGTCACCTCCCCCCTTTGTGAGTGGTCGGCGTAAGTGACAGCACGGAGGTCGAACCGTAAAGGTGTCAATTTCTTCCTGGTTCGTCACCGTAATTTTCGATGACTATGCCAGCCTATAAAATAGAAATAGATACTAGAATATACATTTTTTCAGTGATGAAGCTAACGCGAAAATTGTATACTAAAAAATAAGTTTGGCATTCATTATAGGCCTCAGAACATTCTGATAGTTGATAGTTAAATATGTGTATGGATGTTAGTTAAATAGGAGTAATAAATAAATCTCTACCGCTGTACAAATTAGATTATAAGTTTTGGTTTTGTCAATATCATGTTAGCCAATTAGTTCTTACACTAATTCATATGAATACTTATCTCTATAAACGAGTATAACATGACGGTCTTGCTGTAATAGCATTGTAAAGGTCAAAACTTTCTTGCCAGAGATCGTGCTGTATCTTTGTTCGTCGATCTTGAAAAAATGACGTGTTGAAATACTGTCTTGGCAATTTAGATAAGGATATCGATGTTTGAAAAGACAGTCCCAATCCATTAAAATTAAGATCGACGTACTGATATACCGGTGTGGCGGCGCGGCGCGGTTATTATTATATTTTTGAAGTGT
This sequence comes from Antheraea assamensis, assembly GCA_035772565.1. Lineage (NCBI taxonomy): Eukaryota > Metazoa > Arthropoda > Insecta > Lepidoptera > Saturniidae > Antheraea > Antheraea assamensis. Next base: position 3,379,897 of record JAQQSE010000067.1, read on the forward strand.
CCTTGTTATTTTATTGTTTACTTTGGTAATTGCGATAACCGGTGTATGTAGACTGACGTAGATTGTGGTGTATGTGATAATTTATAGTAATATTTTACTTACAAAAACATCTGTTACTGTTAATTACCCATGACATTTATAGTTAAGCTACAAATCCAAATTGACAAGATCTTTTGAATATAGATTGACTATTTTGAAACAAATAACGTAATGGGATTGATTTCTCATAATTGCAGAATCCATTAACACTATTATAACAATGGTTCACCTAGATAAACGTAAATAATGCAAGACACAAAAGCGTTTAACAAAACAGTAAGTCTTTGTCGTATACAGTTTCGATTTTCTAATTGTATGTGGAATGTTAAATAACCACAACGAGCTAAATTGTTCTCGGCCAGTAAGTAGATAATCCAACGAATCTCAACTTTAAAACGTTGATATTAAGAGTTTCCTTGTTGAATTCGATGATATCAACAATTGTATCGAAGTAAATACCTTTAGATAACTGTTATGTAATTTTTCGAAGTCAAGTCACTGCTACCGGATGATAATCATGGTTAGCCAACGTATTATTATCACGTAGATACGTGTATTTAGGTGTCAACAGAGACACGTCACATTCCACGATGTCACTTTTGCTGGAACGGTATCATAACTACACTTAATTACATTTAGATAAAATTATCTCCTCTGTTGTGTTGCATCTGGATGATCTACTCATTTTTCTAACAACAAATAATTTTCAAATACTTCATCTAAAATTAAAGCTCTTTTAAATCAATGATGTTTTAATTGGAATTTAGTTTTTATTTGATTATTTTGATAATTAAAATCTTCAGGTGTATAACTTGTTATTGAGTTATTCATTAACTATAACCACCATAAAATTTCTCCTTGGGGATTTCTTTATGTACCATACTCTAACGTATTCATTATAACTTAAATAACTATTAATACCTGTATAGTTTTAAATGATGGAGAACGTAGTAAATCTTGCAAAGCTCTCTAATTGGTACTGTCTTTACTTTCTTCCAATATATTTTAACGTAACATGACTTATATGTCTGAATATTTTAATTTTCGCTTTTTGATGTGTTGAATAATGTTATGAATATTAATGCAAATCAAATGTTACCGATTTCGTGGTCAGATTAATTACACTCGCGTCTTTATAAATTGGATATATAAGAATATTCAAATCGTTGAGGTGTTTTGTGTACAGAAGTTATTAACATAAGGAGAAATTCATTTCATTCGCATTTCTGCTCTTTACAGATTTCATCAAATTCTTAAGACTGTCTATGAAATACTGAACAGCTTGAACTGGTGTGATCAAAAACTTAATATTTTACTCAGGAGTTCCTTTTAACACGTAGGTAGGTACTAGGAATGGATTTTTGGAAAATGATCCCAAAGAAGGAATAAAATTACAAGGACATTTGGAATGTTGCCAATGGAAAACTCCATCGGCCACAAAGCTAGTGCCGAAACAAAATTTAACTTTACATTATTTTTTCTTTTATTATTTATAGAATTACATGTTGGTAGTTCTCTACCTTATTGCAACAGGCTCAAAAAAAGAAAGATATCTAATGTATTTGCTAAGCATTGAGGGATAATAAAAAATTTGTCAAAATCTGTCATCAACTATCTACACGTTCAATTAGAGCCGGTTTCTATCTGGCATTAACGTGTTTCTATTCTTGATATCACCACTAATTAACATCAGTCGTAATTCTAGCTAAACCTGCAAATAAGATAATAAATAAATAAAATTACACCATAAAATCTTTCATTTATCATCGAATAGTCTGTATAGTCAGTGACATCATTTTATTGATGTTAGTTGTTTCTAAGGAGGTTTATATCTTATTACAGTTCATAAATATTTGACAGTTCCTACAAATAATTGCTGTTTATAATAGTCAATTTATGCCTTAAATTGATAAGATTCCAGTATTTTACAATTATTAGTTACGTCTTGATGATTTTTTTAAGAATTTTAACTAAGCATTTAGATAATTCAGTAGCTACGCTTATTAGCATATTCGTTGACCTGTATCTTACTAAATAAAACCTTTATAAAACCTGCAAGTATAGCGAAATAAACCAAGCAAACGGTGAAATATTCAATACAAACTAACAATAATTTTAATAGGAAAGTAATGCGTAAACAACTTGTACAATTACAGGAAAATATCGTATTCACTATCATATTACGATGAGAATATAACCCGTGTCCTTCATACAACAAAGGAGAGCGCGGCGAAACAATGGCGTGTATGAGAAAACGCGCTATTGCGACATCGCTAAAACCCATATTGCTTCAAGTTAGGGTTGATCATATTACATTTTAGCAGTTAGACGTACACAAATCACAAATACATAAGATAGGCCAACCAATGTCGTGCTTTCTCTGTGTCGCTTTTCATATTTCTAGCGTGATCTACTATCATACTGTATTGCCTTGGGCTTTATGAAACTTGATACCAGTTTACACGTAGTTGATTTGAGATGAAATGCTACATTGTACGATATTTACTTACCAAGAGATTAGCGCGGTGAAATTATAGACGTGAAGCGAGTACGAACGGAATAGTTATATAGTTTTTGTTTAGAGAGTGATAATGACTTTAGAATGGATGACTCTATAGTAAACACATTATTCTTATAATAGGTATACACGAATACATTATCTATACATATAAATAAAATTGGAGTGTTTGTTTGTAATATCAGAATAACGACTTTATACTGATTTTTTACGATAATGATAACAAAAATACAATTTTTAAAATTTTTGTCTATCTGTCCTGTATGTTCCGGGTAATCTACGAAACGGCTAGACCGATTTTGACAGAAATTTCACTGACGGATAGTTAGAATTACAGCGGGTGACATAGGCTACTTTATTTTAGACTAGCTGTCATCCATGGCTTCGTCTGTAGTACTATGTCCAAAACGATGGGACCTATTTTCATGGGACTTTCACTGACAGATAGCTAACGTTCTAAAAAGTATTTAAAGCCTTTTTATTTTGGACTAGCTTTCACCCATGGATTTGTTTGCAGTACTATCTCCAAAACGTTCGAACCATTTTTCACGGAACTTTCACTAACAAATAGCTGATTTTATAAGAAGTAATTCACAATTATAAAAAAAACGAATGCGGAGCTGCGGGCAACAACTAGTCGTATATATAATATGCATTTCGTAATCAATAATTCCATAAATAATCAAGTGACATCCCTAATGCTTATTACTATTTGCTTGCATCGTGGGAAATAAAAAAGCCAAGTTATTTCTGTATATATTCGAATAATGTTTAGGTAGAGACAAACTAGTGTTTATTTTGATTTGATACCGAAATTTTGTGTTCGAAATCAATAAAATTTGTAAGTTATGCATATTTTTCTTCTTGTATGTTTTATAAATCTTTGTAGTTAACTATGATACGGTAGATAATTAATTACTGTGATGACAAAAAATTTTGTTTATTACACACGTAATAATATATAATGATAACAGACATATTTGTATATTTAAAAAATATTTAGATATTTAATTGTATAATAATAACAACATATACTAATTTATGATACAAATATAAAGATTAAATTTTTCTTTCAAAATATGGGTATTTACGAATTAAAATTTAATACTCAAAAAGAAAAAATGCGTATATAAATAAATTTAACTCTATTATAACAAAAAATGCACACAATAAATTATGAACATGTTTTCATTTTGAAAAGGTACTCGAAACCATCTTTTCCATCTCTATCTAATCTCAAATAAAAGACAAGATAAGAAAAATCAATAAATTGTTTACATGAAAGCCTAACCCACTAACCTGATAATTTATTTCATAACGCGTCCTCGACTTGATCAATTGAAACCATCAGTGTTTTGATACTGTATTTCAGAAACTATAATATATATGTAATGACTAGACCGTTCCTTTGATACATGTACACATCAAATCTACTGAATATATTAGCATAAAACTTTTACTTCGATGCCGAATTTTTCGTAGACGATTCTAGGCTACTTATTCTTTGTCATTTTTTATATTAATGCATAACGAAGCCAGTAAATATACATAAATAAGATAACTCCCCTTTTCAACACGAAGAAGAAGCGTACTTACGACCAATAATAAATCGTATGGAAACTTTAAATAGAATACAGTGTGGCGACTAGCGACATAGGAAGTAACTGTGGGAGCGGTGTCAAACACGTACAGGATTTAGATTTCAATATGGCGACCTAAATACCTTTAAACGAGCCGTTGGTCATCAAAATTATGTAATACGAAACAATTATGCGCGAATAAATTGTAGCACTAACATTACGACTATAATTGAAAAGGAAATGTTTCATAATAATCGTCTCTGACTCTGTAGGCAATGGCGATGTTAAAGGAAACATATACAGAATGCTTTAAAATTAGAAACATGAAGATCGATTATTTTACATTTTCTATTTCTAATGTATAATACGGTTCTTAATTGCATTATTTGGAACTGTTTATTTATTAATGTAAAATTTATAATTACTTCTCATCGCTATGGAAAACCATGATGCCATGCCCAGATAATATATTTGATATTTTTTATAAGTTATTATTATTTGTTATTGAGATAATTTCGTAAAAGACCGACCTAATCTAAATACTACAAACTGTGACGAACTAGTCGTCCCATATTTTCGACTCGGTAAAACCAGTAACAGTTTTATTTAATTAACTAGCTGTGCCCGCGACTTCGTTCGCGTGGAACGGAATACAAAAACAGTGATTAATGAAATAATCTGAATTTATATCTGTATATCTTGTATATTTGTAATCTGACTCTCGGCATACGGATTGGTACTCAAAAACATGATCGACATGTTGGTCTTCAAAAGTATGAATTTAAAGTAATAAATGATCCGCTTTCTATCGACATTAGTCTCATTTAGTAGCAAGTCTCACCAAATGGTTTTATTGTCACCTCATCTCATCTCAGAAATACTCTTTCATTATACCAGTTCATTACTCAAAACCAAATATTAATTCGATATTGTCTGAATGTTAAATTTAAGTAAAATTTAAGAAAAACTTCTTCGTGACACAATCACTCAAAAGAATAACAAAATACAATAATTACAGACAGCCTGTATTTTTCAGAAATTTTAATACCTAATAAGAGCCTGTTGTTCAACTGCGAATTTCTAATTTCATCCAACAGAACGAATCAAAAACCTATTCAAAGCAGCCATGTTTATTGGAGATAATAATTTGATGCCTAATATCAGATACATTCTTCATAATTCAACAACTATAAAAACTATAGCAGAAACTACATAATAAATATTCCTATGACCGTAATTTACTTTTTTTTATAAAAGGCTTACAGAAAAAGTTCAGTGGCCTAATTCGTGAAAGTTTTAAATCAAAATAAATAAGCCAAACAAAAACAAAATCTGAATTTTAGTGTTGTATAATTTTATGTTCGTCTTTTAATACTCCAGAATATTGCAAGCTATTAAAATAATAAATTTAACAGCATCTACAAATTATAAATGTATATATTTTCTTTTTATAAACCTACCATTTAAGAGCACACACACTAATGCTAGTCTTATACCTGCGTGACGAAGCTTAGGATACTTGTCAGGCTAAAAACTAATAATGGTCGTACCCCTTTGTCGCTTCAATAATAACTCAAAATTAAGGCTTCCAAATTCCTTTGATGTGCGTAAAAACCGTGGGCCCAGCTATCGTGATACATCCATATGTCGTCATACAGTCAGATAGTTCGTAACAAATGACGGTAATGTATGCCCACACCTAAATTTATTGCGAACATGGACAAAACTTCGTGACAATACACGCAAGTATAGGAATAACATAACACTAATATTCTAATTTAACAACTGTAAAAACAATATAAACCCCCGTGCTGTCCAAAGCCATACAGCTTTAAATTCTATACAAACGAATGTAGACCTCACGAGGCATAGGTCAATAGACTGTTGGCAGCATAAGCTTAAAAAATACCGGATTTATTACAAAACTTTGAAAAATAACAAATGATATATTGTAAAATTATCATTTTAAGTAAAATGTATTTTTAAATATTTTTTTTATTTGTATGAACTTTTTCTACTAAACCATAAAATTCACAATGTATCATGTAGTGAAATTAAAAAATAATTGAAAACATAATCCGCCATTTTGAGATCTGAGTCTTAAAAAGCCAGACAAGGGCTTATAATATTCATTCATATGTACTTCACATAGCTCATTCTTATTTTTATGTTATCCTTTCTTTTATTTGCACTGCCCGCAGTCTCTTTTCTCCGCGGTGCCGCTGCAAGAAAATGCCAGTTCCCTAAGGAATAAACCAAAAGGTTTTTATTAATTCATAGCGTAATTAATACATTAGAATAGAGGTAAATTGTTGAAAATTATAATTCGAAATAAACCTAACAAATACAGATTTTTTTTCGAACTGACCTACACTGCCAGCATTATGCCTTCACAGTTTCACCGGACTATATTAATTTCATTGTCATCTATACTCTTCCTTGCAATAATATTCGTACGGCAGTAAACCAATAAAATGATAAGTTTAGCGCCATCTCTTGTTGTCAAAAATGTAGTCTGTTATTACTTCTAAAGACGATTTTTTTCATATATGTTCAATGAACCATTTTGCCTCATTATTTTTTTAATAATAAAAAATTGTCCTAAAAGTGATAAGGTTCAATAACTTGTAATATTTACTATACAAAATTAATTATAAATTTAATCATAAACCTTATGTGAATGAAAATTAAAAATCATATTTTACTTATACAAAGTACAAAGTAAGTTATTCATTTATAGAAATATGTGATTGGCCAATTTTTAGATTATATATTATAGTAGTAATAGATTTAGAAAATGGAGGTTGAACGCTATGTATTAGCAATAATGCATATTAATTAATTACTGAACTTCTTCGGGTATTAATATTTATTTATGTGAAAATAAAATGTTAACCATTTTCCTTTCGTTCTGTCTTAGTAATGTGATACTGTGGTAATGTTTATTTATGTTATAAAATACCCAGGTTTTTGGATGAGGCTAAAGTCCATTTACTTATCTATTTTTCTCTCGTACTTGACTCCAGTCGTCATTAAAATTACAATAACTTTTGATAGAGTGAACCGATTTTAATGAAACAAATACTTAATGTTGCTCGGGAACATGCTTAATGGTTTTTTTGCTACTGTTTTATCAGAAACCTAGTGCTTTACCAGTGATGCCTGTTCGAACAAACTGACATATAGACATTTCTGATAAATGATTGAAGTGTATTCTATTACTTTATTCCAAGACATCTGCAACAATTTTTTTCTCAAAAATCAACAGTACAGACGCGTCAGATTTACATTCTAATTATATGTATAGATAGCGTTAGGTTTTATAACAAAGTCCCAAAGCATATTACTGATTTGCCGGACTGTAAGTTTAAGCGCCATGCCAGGCGGGTTTTGGTGTCAAAGGTGGTGATGTCTGGGATTGACTCCTCTCTGTGCATCCACTACAAACGATTTTAACGTGTAAATATACATCTATATATGTTAAAAAGAAAATCCCGATGGAGTTTCTTGCCGGTTTCTTCTCGATGATTGGGTTGTTTTCCGAACAGCTGCTAATTTTAACGTTAATAATGGCTTTCATAGGGCCTAATTGAATAAAGTATATTTTGATTTCCAAATATCTTCCATCTACCAGGAATACTCTCAAACAGTACAGACGTTTCGGAGATATCCCGGACAGCAGATACTTCCAATTTTATTTCCTTGAATAGATTTGTAATGGATTCAATGAAGAGTCTTCGTTTTCATTAGTTAACATCCCGTATTTGTTTTTCTATGTGATATCAATATCTAAAAAGAACTAGACAATACGTACAATAACACAAAATAATGACGACTTAACGAAACGAATCATTATATAGGCTTTGTTATAACAAGTGTTATACAAAGGCCATCGAACAGTACAAAAGTAAGATCGTAATTCATGTAGACCACGTTCTAAATACCAAAGTTGTACTACAGTAGAAAAATAACAGAACATGCAGATTCAATACACGTGTTAGCTACGAGACTGCAGGTCCGAGCAGTGAGGCCAATCAGCCGGAACGGCACGTAGCCAATTAATACTATCGTGACAGACACGCTGAGTGCGCGAGAAAATCTCAATTTTCCAGTGTTAACGGTGTATCTATTAGTCGTACATGTACACAAGAATATACAAAATTTGAATATTTATCTCTTCAATTTACTGTTTGCATACAGAGTGTACTGGTGTAGCATTTAATGAATTAAAATTATATTCGATTACAATTTAGAGATAGATCAGAGAAAACTACGTAAAGTGATAGAGATGCGAATGTTAAGATAGATGTGTGGTATAACTAAAATCGATAAGATTAAGAATGAGTATATAAGAGAAAGTTTGAAAATAGCACCAGTGACAGAGAAGTTGAAGAGTAATAGGTTAGCATAGTATGGGCATGTCATGGGAGATGAAAGCCAAGTAACTAGAAAAACTTTAAGTATGAACAAGGACGGATGTAAGAGTAGAGGAGGACCGAAGAAGGTATGGATTAGGTTGTATGAAAAATGATATATGTATAAAAGGTGTAAATAATGAGATGACATCTGACAGGGGAGAGTGGAAAAGTAAAACATATTGTGCCGACTCTGTTTAGGTGGGATAAGGGTAAGAACATGATGATGATTGGATAACAATTCATGAAGACTGGGAAATGAAATAAAACTTTTGTTCAACTGCATATTATATTTATAGTATATTCTTTGTATTTGTAGATCTTTTAAACATTAATAATGTGTATATATATATATATATATATATATATATATATATATATATGTATATAACTATAATGAATAACTTCATTTCATAAGTAAACCTTGCACTTTCTACATTAAAAACACGAGGATTGAGCTTAGCTGAATATAACTGGTAGGCACTTTAAAATATTCTCGTAAAATACACTCGCGTTTTATTATGCCAAAAAGCGTACTCGTATTTTTATTTTATATTAACACATGTTCTCTGTTCTATTAGGCAAGGCGACAGTTACATACGAGAAGTAGTCTTTATTTTAGGTTAAATTGTTATCTAACAATTTAGGCTCGGTTGCACCAGTTAATGTTAAAGTTAAAAATTCGGTTAAAGTTATTGTTAGGCAAAAAATAGGTTGCACCAATTGACAATGGTTAAAATGACGTCACGATTTAACGTTAACTATTACCGCTCCATGTTGGCCGGTTACCGTTATTGTTAATGTCAATTTTTGAATCGGTTGTCATGTTCACTAGAAAAAACTTTATAATATCATGTCGTTGCTAAGAGAAATCCTGTGGGAAACTGAAAATAGTTCTTCCGATGACGAAATCAATATATTTGAAGATAATTTGCGTCTTAGAAAGAAAAAAGTTTAATTTCCTAGAATTGGAAAATGTCCACAGGACGACAAACGATAACGTTTTGTCGTTGACATCTGAAATCTGTCATCAAAAATCTGTTGACAGTCACAGAATAACAATAGTGACACTTGGTGACACTTATAACAAAGTCCTGCCAAGTAAAATATATTACCCTTTTCGATTTTAGGGACTAATTGGCTTATTGAAGTAGCAACCCTAATAACTTTAACAATTACAAAATGTTTGATGGTGCAACTCGTTTTGGCAAATGTAACTGTTAGCAAGTCTTGTCATTGTTAAAGTTAACTTTAACAATTACAATAACCACGATTTTGGTGCAACTCAGCCTTAAAGTATCTTCACTAAACTAAACAAATATGCAGTAGCTAAACGAAATGTAGGAAAATAAAACACACATGAAGGCGAATATAACATATACATCGATTGATGTGATACCGTTAAATCTTAACAAGTCCCAACCTATCCGGATAGAAAGGCAATTAATACATCAGTTTCGGACGACCGGATACCGTTAGGAAATTATGTAAAATCAATTAACAGAATCCGCCGACACTAATCGCAAATGAACTTACCGAATCATGATCATCTGTTCTACCGATGGCCACTTAATACGATCATACATCACTATTACTCATACGTTGTTGCGCAGAATTTTCAAATACAGAATTCGCCCTTCTTTCGGGTAAAAATTGATCACGTATTTCTCTATATCTTCTATAAACTGTTGTCTTCTAACTGCCCATGACCAATAGTTGATAAAATATATATACTAAAGATAAATCCCATTTAGTTTCTGACCAGTCCTATCAACAACCAAAATATTTTCTCAACTGGTGGTAGTGTTTTGACATTTATAAGTGCCTACTTATGATCTAAATTAAGTACAATATTTTTATTTGAATTTTTAGATATGACTAAGGTTTTGCTGGTCGAGCTAAATTGTAAGTAAGAACAAATCCACGTCAGTTTCTAATAAGGTGTGGAGTGAAACAACACGACCGTGAAATCTGATTATAGAACTACAAAAATGGTCATAGTATGAATGTAGATGGGCATGTATTTCTCACAGTTAAATATAGAAAATATGTCTTAAATGAGTAATTGCCGTGTTACGCAATCCCAACACACCATAAGTGCTGACCAAGAGTGACGTCCTACGGTACGCCAGATGCACGAGGCATCAAATCAGCAATTTCAGTGGAAACGTTCGGCAACCTGGTTCCTCCGTTCCCACATTGCTTTGGTATAAATTATTAAACCAAATTGTAATTTGTCAGTGTTAACCTAAAATCGATAGCGATCATTTCTTATTAGTTTTATTTTGCAGTTTAAAATAAATTAAGTTAAAGTAATTTGTTTTTTTTATCCTCCAGCTCTGACCTTCGTAACTCCCGTTTTTGAAGGTGTAACACTGCTCTTTGTATTCAAAGTTTTCTTATTTAATTTCCAAATTCCAAAAAAACAATTTTCTTAGTCTCTGTGTGTATTTAGCATCTTTGGAATATGAACAAATCTTATCATTTAGTTCAAGTACAAATCTTTTGTAGACTTTAGACAAATTCTACAGCACGTTTAATATGGAGTTAGTTCATACTTTTGTAGACCTAATAGCTAATGCTATTTCCCGTAGTCGATAAAAATTACGATATATAATAACTATTTTAGGAGGAAGCAAAATTGATGTACTATTTTTATGATTTAAGAATATAGTCATGCCAAAAAATGAATGGGTCGGCTCGCCCGGGGTAGTACCATCCTCTCACAGAAAGCCGACGTGAAGTAACAGTGCTTGCACTGTTGCGTTTCGTTCGGTCAGTGAGAGCGCCGGAGGCCCACATACTTAAAAGGCCGGCAACGCACTTGCGGTGTTGCAACACCCTGGTGTTGCTAGTGTCTATGGACGGCGGTGATCACTTACCATCAGGTGAACCACCTGTTCGTTTGCCCCCTATAATATAAAAAAAATGTCCATGGCGTTTTGACAAAAACGATTTCCTTCTTACCATAGGTATAGTATTAATATGACTGACAAGGAAGGCACCACAAAGAAACTCAAAATTATTGAACTTTATGGCTCACTTTAAGAAAAACTTCCACGAGGCAGTCTACTAAATTTGGATAAATTAGGAATTTCTTTTTTTATTATTTTTTAACCAACCACAATATAAGACCTTGAACGAAATTGGATGGAGATGCTCTGGTTAAATTGTTTTTTACCAATTACACTTTTTACACCAATGTTACACGGTAGATGCGTGACGCAGCGCAGCTCCGCGGCGATGCCTCTACGTGATGTTTTCGTAAAGCCTTATATTTTGTAGGGTCAACGACTCGCTGAGGTCAGGTGCGAGATGAAAAAAGCAACGACAATTTCCGCACTATCTAATTTAACATCGTAAATATTAACTTATTTAACATGTTCGTTAATGATTAATATCAGGCTACCTCTTCATTGCTTGTTTGTGTAATTATTTATTTGTATTTGACTTTTATTAGAGACTAGCGGCCCGCTCCGGCTTCGCACGGGTATAATATATATAGCCTATGTTATTCACTGAAAAAATGATTAAAATCGATCCAGTAGTTTTGATTTATTCATTACAGCCCGTGGCCCGCACGAGTTATACTCGTATTTGGAGTAACCTCAAAAATAACAGTCTTTATCCGCTTTTTAATTTATGTTATTATACATATACACCTTCCTCTTCAATCACTCTATCTATTAAAAAAAACCGCATCAAAATCCGTTGCGTAGTTTTAAAGATTTAAGCATACATAGGGAAATAGGGACAGAGAAAGCTACTTTGTTTTATACTATGTAGTGATGGTGGCCCAGTGATTAGTATCTTCGTACATCACATCGATCGAATTCGAATTCCTACAAATGAGCCGGAGCATTCGGTACAGGAAAGCACTGTGATGAAACCATAACATGCCGGTAGGGCTTTCTCTAACCCCGCCTGGATAGTTACCAACCTCAAAGGTGGAAATCTGTCACCAAGCACCTATGGATGTATTCCGACAGCTACATCTTGAACCACATCGTCATTTAACATCAGGTGAGTTTATAGCCAAACGCTAAAGCCTATAAATTATAAAAACAAGCTGAATATGATAATGAGAGCAGAATTAATGATGAAAAGAGGGTCTAATTCGACTGGGACTGTTGGCTATTAACAATGTATTGAATGTTTGTTATTATTTGAAGATAGCAGACTTATGTAATATCGTTATAATGTACCGACTGTCCTAATAAACCTAAGAGATACTGAGCTGTTAATTTATTTATTCAAAAATAACATAAAACTCAATGCTCATAGTTACTATATTTTTATCTCCTAATTATTTTAATTATCGTCATAAAGTAATTTGGTCGAGTAACTACATAATATATCCAGCATCCAAAATTAATTACTCAATTAAAACTTTACCAAAAAACATTACAAGAAACTCGAAATATGTGTTTCAAGAATTTAGCATAATGTCCTATTCATTCTAGTTAATTTCCATAATGGAGCAAGACGGCTTCCTTACAGAGCACCGCGGTGTGTTTTGAGGTTGAATATATCGCCCACATTATGTTTTAAGTTATCTTTTGATAAAACTTGCATTCCAAAGGTTATGTTAAAATGCTGTGCAATACAATTTATCTCTTTATATAGCAAAGGAGTTTTACGAAAAATTTACGCAACAAAAACCGTATTCGACACGATTTTTTTAAACAAGACAATGATCGACAAACTTTTGGACGAAATTATCGAGTTGTTTCTGCATACAGAGATATACTTACGTTGCTGTGATCACTTATTAAGCGTAGTGTTAACAACACACATTAGTACAGTAAGCTTCCAAGTCAATACATTGGAGTACCAACATTTCATAGATTGACCTCAGTTAGGTTGACTACCCTGTGTAAGGTTATTTACAGTTAATTAAAATACTGGGAACATCATATGAATAGAAGGCCAATTTCCTAATTCCATATAAAAAAAAAAACATACAGAACAGTACGTAAACAAGATGAAAAAGTAACAAAGATGGATATGGGAAGATGACAAAATTTAACCATAAATAAAACTATGAACCCATAGAATATCCAAAATAAGAAAGGGAATTAAGGAAAATACGTGAATACAGAATAAGGAATTTCAACGTGTGCGTTTTCGTACGGACAAGATAGAGATCTCACAAAAAATGGCACTAGGGTCTTTTGTGATTTACGGATTTCACTTGAACAAGTTACATTCTGAGAAATAAATAGGTAGGAATAACCAAGTGTAAAATTATACTGCACAAGACGCAACACATCTGATTCTTTAACAAAGGCATACGTTGAGTCATTTGTATAAGTAGGTAAAAGAATAAAGTGGGTCATGTTGTTTGCGGTTTTAACGACCAAAAACGGTATAGAACTTTCAGAAAAACTCATCAGAGCTAACAACAAATCAATACAGCCCAAACACATTTTCATTATTTGTCTTTTTTGTAAATTAGTTTTCAGATTTTAGATCTTTTCATATAAAGAAGGAAACAATTTGTACTGCACCATTGCATAATCGGGATATTTTAGGCAACGAACTGTTATTCCAAAAGGTGTTCAAAAATTACTTTCCTCACATTACCAACGCTTTACAACCCTCAATCGCAGTTCGATTTAAAATAGATTTAAACATTTATTACATGTTAAGAAAATATTTTGGGCACTGTAGTACTTTTTTAAAGTATAAGAAAACACACAACCTTAGAGAGTATTATTGCAAATATTTGCAAAGAGAAAATTTAGAGAAACTCCAGTGGTGGAAATTTGACCATAACATTAATTTTTTTAAGAGGTTATTTTTGACAAAGAGTGAACAAATATTCTAGATCAGTAGATGTAAGAATTGTAAAGTATGGCGAATAGAGACATAAATAAAAGGCTTCGACTCGTCGACGGTTTAGAAAAAACTAATTGTTTCCAATAAATTTTACTATTCATACTAAAACTCGCCGATAGCTACTAAACAAAAATAAAGTTAAGAAAATCGGTTTAGAAACAGAGAAGAAAAAAGTACTGAACTCTTTTATCTTTTGTCTATCCTCATTTCCTTTTTTTTCTAGTTCGTTGCAGAATCAGTATTCACGATCTCAAATCAAGATCATCTCAAGACGTGACCGTTTGAAATAATGTTGCATTGTTATTTTCAATAGTTTTAAGCGACGAATTACAATAGTCATCGGTCACGCAAAAACCGGGAACTGCAGTTTCAAGAAACCTGGAAGTACATACGTAACTCTGTAAGAATCTCCATGGAATTATAGAAGAATCCCCATATGACCTGGTATTTATTAGTAACTGGGAATAAATTCAAAAATATTTACTATTAAACTTAAACCCACTTTTTTGATCTGGATTTCACTTTTATCGCTTTTTTTCATGGCTCCATATATCATTGTTGTATTACGCGCTGATTTTCGAATCAGACCAGCTACGGTCACAATCACTGCAATATGAGGAAACCAAAAGTAATATAGATCCGATATTCTTAGTGCAGTAATAACTATAAAAATATACAATTTGTGTTCGTAAATTTTTTACATCCTGCTACTTTTAGTATATGGTGCAATACCTTAACTATAAAATATTCTCTTTAGGATATTCCTTATATTGTAATTAATATTACACGTGAAGTTTGTAATTTAAGCAGTGTTATGAAAACAGATATGAAATAATAATGTTAGATAATTATTATTACTCACCAATTGATATGACCAAGTATGTATACTTGGAAAGCACCACAGGACCACAGTTCTTAAATTTTGTTCTAATTATCTTTGGTAACATTAACCGTATAGGTGCAGGCGCAAGAAGTGTGACGGAATAGGAAGGAGTTGGGGTTGAGAAGGGTACCAAAATGGCTGACAGTATGCCACTGCCATATTAAATTGGTCCATTTTGAACTTCGTCTTTATGCTGTTTCTTTTTATGCATTACTTTTGCGTAACAAATAGCATGCGAGTTTATTCACATATTCAATACTCGATGACAATGATTTTGTTTATAATTAAGTACTCTATCACAATTTGAAAGCATTTCGCTGAAATGTGAATCGTAATGTGATCCCCGTAACAGTTAAAATATTTATATTGTTTTAACTATAGAGTAACAAAACTGCGAGCGGTCTGAAGCTGTTTCATAATTCTATGGTTTTAATATAGACACCCTTTCTTTTTTGAATACACTCAAGAAATGATTTAGCGGTTTAGATAATGATAAGTTGGTGGCGTCCACTTATAATGGACCATAATTATTGTATAACAGTTAAATGCAGATTAGTTTACATCGCGTAGCTTGATGGTATTCGATGAACGTACGTACACACAAAACCCCAAATGCCTAGATCACGAATGGCACGCCGTAAAGAATGCTATCTTGTTAACCTTGAGAATATCCTGAACATTGTCAAAATTAACTATTCAATTTATAATACGCCTTGGACACAAATGGGCCAGTCACGACCCAAGCCTTATTAAGATTAATCTTGCAATTTTGGTCGTTTTATTCGTTATTTCCGTGGCAGCTGCGAAACCAGATTCAATTTGGGTCGTTAAACAGTGTTCGAACTAGGTAAATCAAATATGTAAATTTCTTTTGGGCGAAAATGTAAGGTTTAAGAAGTCCGTTGCAGTTCGACCTACTGAGGATGTTGACATATGCGATGTCATTTATTATATAATAAATTATAGCAGATAATTCAACGAAATTGCGTCTTATTTATTAATATCAACACTAGGGAGGTTTCACATTACTCCGTATTTTACAATTTAATGAGATCCTGAATATTATTTAATTGCGTAAGCTCCACATTCACTTTCATATCTGTCACAAATGAACATAATTCCGGGTAGAGTAAGTAAACACGTACATGATGTGTTACGACTCGTTTCTTAGCGCTAGTAACCCATATGCAACCGATTTCATCATGCACTGCAATTTGAGATAGTTTATAGACGTTCATGGACTTCAGGGATCACTTTTAAAAATGAATACGATTAATTTATGGACTAGAGTTAGTAAATTTTGTTGGAGTAAAATTCAAACGGTTAACGATTGCGGCCATGAATAAGTAAGTGTTCTGTGTCACTACACAATCTATATTACAGTTATTAATCACACAATACATAATACTATATTTATAACGCATGTATATATCATAACACTGGTTGCTTAAAAACTCACACTATATTTCAGCTTTCCAAAATAACAGGCACCGAGCTGGAATTCCATATAGGCTATATAAGATACCTCGTATTCTTTAATCTGAACTATACTATACTTATATTGTTATATATAACTATACTTATATTTTATTACTGTTACCAGCCACAGACGCTACAATTAGCGCCACGGGACGCGAAATCGACTCTACTAGATGCTGAAGCCTTTTAAATGATGGCATATATATATACATCTATACAAATAAATAAAAATGTAGTTTATAAAAAAAAAAAAAAATTAAAATTTTTGCCTGTTTGTTCCGGCTAATCTCAGAAACGGTTGAACCAATCTTAACAGAACTTTTATGTTAGATAGTTGTTGTTATACGGAGTTATTTTCGGTTTTTATTTTAGAAAACAAATTAGGGTTCCGCACAAATCATCATCATCATCTTACCCTTATCCCACCTAAGTAGGGTCGGCACAACATGTTTTTCATGTTGTGATGTATTTATTAGGCTTAATTTTTATGATCGGTCGCGCGCGCCTGATTTGAAACCTTCCTTGCGATTCATTTCTAATGCCACTATAACTTTAACTTCCTAACTTGGTATAGATATTAAGCGTGGATATTGAATCTTCGATAACAGGTGGTAAGGATTCAATGTTCCAGGTCTGTCGTAGTCATGGGGATTTATTCTTACAAATCTGAATCAGTAGGTGGACTGACATATTTTTTCCTTTTCTTGGTCTTTTACGGTATTAATATTAAAAAATAATATTAATATTAAGTGAATATGGAGTTTCGCTTTACAATTATACATTATTTTGTAAATTGTATAAAATATTTTATTATTGTCATTGACATCTCACTGACACACGTCTTTTTTTAATATAAATTATTATAAGCGTTCGCACAAATATAATCCTTTATAAAGATACAAACGTAGACGACGTCGCGGGCGGCTGCTAGTTGTTTAATATTTTTTTACATCTTACACCCTCTTAAAAATCTTATAAGTATTACTTAAAAACCTATGTTCTAAAAATTGAATGAAAATGATACTATACGAAACCTTCATAAACAAACAAGGTAATAAAGAACCTAGTCAAATCTTTGTTCTTTTTTGGCATAGATGAAATTGTATGTCCAGTTATTAAGTATTATGGTTTGCCGACATCAGCTAGTTACCTAATACACATTGATCGAGGTAAAAAAAACAAATCCCGCCCAGTGGGTGCGATCTTTCTACCTGTTTCGTGACTGTGGCATTCTTCGCATATTTAGAATTCATTCTCCCATTCGATATGGTCCTGTTGAGAAAAAGTTTGTATGTTCAAATTTACTTGACGCAGTGATTTCGTAAATATTTTTATATTTACTTCTAAAACTATTACAAATGGTGTTATAAACTAGTGCATTCAAAATGTAGGAAGAAAAAATATTTATAAATTAAGAACAGTAATACAATTTTTTATTAATATACAGACTTTTAACAATAAACTTTTAATAGCCCTATTGTGGACTATTAAACTAATGCGAGGTTTTTTGTCAAAATGTTGGACATTTATAAATAAATGTTTACACATATAAAAGCAATGGACAATTTTTGCTATGAGAGTGACTTGCAACGAAAGTCTGGATCCAGTATAAACATCTGCTTATCACTATCATTTAGATCATTTAAAAATATACATGACGGGACTAAGTTTTATTCAACTTTTTACTCTAATTTTATACTCTGGTCCAGTTTTACTAGCGTAATTTAAGTTGCAACACCTAGGTCTAAATCAACAGAATTGTCTCCAAATAGTTGAAACTAATTGATACCCGCGACTTCGTTTACATTATGTATTATCTTAACTATATATTTTATGCACAAAGAAAAAAATAATTGAAAGCAAAAAACTAATTTTCTTACAAAATAGCTTTGACAACATTTTCTTACTTACTTGCTCTTTCCTGCGCATGCGCACCACACCGTTTTTTATTAAAAAGTAAGGAAACTTAGAAAATAGAACACTTGAAGTAAAGTGAGTATTTGTTATTCTAATGAGATGTTGTTGCTCATTAATGGTGTTAGATCGAAGCCAACACAAGATTAGGTCGGCGTAGATGTCACGCTCTTGTTACTAAATTTTTGACATAGACCTGTGAATCGCATTATTACAGACCTAATTTAAATTGGAACACGAGATAAAAGCCATCGTGTTTTGTGTTTCACCATTCATATGTTTAACAAAAACAGATTTATTTACGATTCTTTGTTGTCAGAAATCATTAACATTTAAGTGATTAGGATGTTTTAAGTACGTCATTAAAATGTCCACAAGGACGTTCGTTGGTAGTTAGTGTAGCAAGTATGATATTGAAGTTTAATCAATTTTTTCTTTTTTTTATGACGTCTCGTCAATAGTAATTCTGCCAGTGTCAAGTCAGTCATGGAAATATCATTTATTGGTAGTAATTTTATACCTACTATTTAGTTATTCCAGATTAAGCTCCTGAAAAACCTAAAGACAAACATAAAACTTGTAGTTATGCCATCAGAGATATCAGTTCGTGACGATTTGGCAACTGTCATCATTGCCCGTGAAATATAATCATCATCATCTTACTCTTATCCCACCTTAGTAGGGTCGGCACAATATGTTTTCCCATTCCACTCTCCTCTGTCAGATATCATCTCAGTATATTCACAGCTCTTATACACATAAAACTCAAGACTTTTCTTGTTATATGGCTTTTATCTCTTCACATAATACGCCAGTAACATGCTAACCTATTACTCCTTAACTTCTTTGTCACTGGTGTTATGTTCAAACTTCCTCTGATATACTCGTTCTTAATCGTATCCATTCTATAATTACATATATAAGTATTATGCCCGTGGAATAGAAAAAAGGGGAAAAAAAACACGCGACATCGAAATTGCCTACAAATAAACTATATTCGTGATTAATAGGTTGTTACTCCTAAAGACAACAGTGTCTGTTGCCAACCACATCCTTCGAATCAAAACAGTAACGCAAGCACCCCGAGATTTGCCGTTGAAATAGGTGTAATGGCGGTTGGATGTTTTAAGCAGTCAAATCTTTTTTTTAACCTTTATGTTTTTTATTTTTTTAAATGCGTTCTTAATTCTTAAAAATAATTCTAAAATAGGAACGTCATCAAGCAAATATGAATAATTTGAAACTTAATAATTAATAAACGAAAGAAAATTACTCCGAGGATGATTTAACACGTAATATACATTAATATATTTTATGTAATTAAACAGCTGTTCTGTATTTAATTTTTTTTTCCTTGGGATTAATTAATCAATTAAATTAATATTAATAAACAAACACAAGGGAACGTTCTTTCAAAGTCACCGTGTGTTACGTTACGAATTGTCCTTTAACAACCATTTCGTCCTTCTGCAAAGAGGTCTTGCTTACTTTATTAATCGAAGCCAAGAAAATAAATGGTAGATTATTTTTTAAATTGAAAAATAAGAAGTAAATATAAAATTGAACTTTTTCAAATGTATACTCTATCGTCACTTATCCAAATCTTCACCTGGTATTTTGTTATTACGGGCGACATTTGCCTAGAAAAATCGTCTACACTCTATTATTATGACAAGATAAATACACTTTCCTTTGAAACATATTACTCAAAGTATCACTCTTGTTTCTAACAAAAGGAGACATATTCATTTCGACTCAGTTTGAAGTCGAGGCTTTTATGAGAACCAAACAATGGACACGATGAAAAATAGCCCGTGTTTATTATCTACACAGATGCTCCGTCTATGATCATTACAGTCGTAAATAACTTAAGTACTTGTTTAGATTTCATGCGTGAGAATTAACGACATAAAAATAAAATCAGCGTGTATTATAATAATACATGAATAATGATGGATATAATTTATTAATTAAATTGGTTTTAGTCAAAGAGTATTTTCCTTTTACATAAAAAAGACTTTCAAAGTTACACAATTTTAACCCAGATGAACTCGCGTACGTTATTTCGTATGGGATATACCCGTAAAGTCCTCAACCGTATCCTTACTAGAACTATAAATGCATTTATAAATCATGAAATTTTGGGTACACGTTGTCAGAGGTAGGTACAGAGAAGAACATTATTATCTTTCACCCGGAAAAAAGTACTATTCTCGAAGAAACTTACCTACATTATTGCCAGTAAAATCGTGAGCAAGAGTTTTTTTATAATAAATTTTCATTTATATTTGCGTCGACACACCTAAACGTAATACTTAAACATAAAGTATGTTTAAGTAATATTCGTACTATACTTATAAACAACAAAGTATTCTATTAAATTGTGAGTAACAAAATTAAATACAATTTTATCAATAAAAGTGTACACTTAGATACCACTAGAAGATTGAAAACCTCTTAAAAAATGTCAAAACGGACGATGGAGTAACTCATTATTACATTTGCTCAGGAAATGATACGATATGAGAGCGTATCATTTTCTCAACCACGAAGGATCCAACAGTTTCCCAATTTCGCCCCTGGCCCGCATTGCGCCAGCGCAGCGCGCGAGCCAACCGGATATCCATACATGTGGAAACGGGTCAGTCGTTGTTGCACCTTTATGGTGTCTATGGCCGTTCCACGGCGCGCCATTAAGATTCTAGAAGCATTGACTATCGCCTAGTTTCCATACATAGTTGTCGTAATATATTGCTCTACGAGAAAGGCTTTCGGGTTATATAAAACAAACGTTTGAACGTTTTTAAGTTACGTGGAAATATTTACTGATCTCATTGCTTCGAATAGTTACAAGGAGACTGTTTCAATTTCTTAAAATAACAAAAAAGGAATTGCAAAACACCACGAATGTTGCCAAGGTATATAATTTAATTTCCCCAGAGAACAACGAGATTAATACAAAAAAATACTATTTTGTATTTTTACTCAAATCACCATATTATATTTTTTCAGTTACCGTGTTGATCGACCTAAAAGAAGTTTTAGTTTTTCGTAAAGAAAAATATGATAAAACCATAGCATGGTCGTAGCTCTATCTAATTGCACTCTACTACCCTCTAGTTCAAATTATTTTTTTTTCGAACTGACTACACTGTTGACCTGGCAAGGCCTTTACAATTTCACCGGACAACCAAACTATAAGTTGAAACTCAGTCGCCAAGCGCTAATAGTTATGTTCCGGCAGCTGCATTTAATACTAGATCTCTCTAAGCTTAGCGTGTTACCACTTAGACTAGCTCATCAATTAACATCATGTGATATAGTGGTTAGAAGCTAAAAATAACTATAAATATTAAAAAAAAAACTAAGCAGCTAACTTGTGATTATCTTCCATTATTAGCTACATAATCGACATAAAACATAACAGGCAACATTCTAAGACAGGCTAAGATCCTGTCAGGAGACCCTTGCATTAGTTGTCAGGTTACCACCCTCTTTGCACCGACTGGTACGCCTTAAGCGATGGCCCCCTCTCATCACACGACATTATAGAACTATCTGAGGGCAGTAATATTGACTATAACTTCATGCTTATCATCCTATTAAAGACTAGAAAGAGACAGGTAATGTAAGGTTCGTAACTGGTCTATGTAACAACTTGTAATTTTACGCTAGTCTGTATATTTTGTCTTCGTTACGTACAATGTATTTTCTTATTATAGATTCTTAATGGAATAACTATGACTCCTAATATCGTAAACTATGTGAATCAATGAACTATATTGAATTAATATATATGTAATTATGATTGATAATACTTTGAGAGAATGTATATGATCAGAAACTATTGAATAGATTTTGATAATTTTTTTAGCTTTATTAGACATTTGGCCCTTATCTAAAATAAAGATTATGACGATATACTCGTATTAATCAAATATGAAGTTATTATAAAAGTTTTAAGTAAAGAGTATCAATCAGTAACTATAGTATATAATGTTTAGTAATGTTGCATACAGTAGATAAAACTGTAAACAAAATAAAATGCACTAAAGTGTTTAACGTTCTCGATTTACTGCTTGATATGGTTCTGGAAAACTAATAACAAACCACTGCTATACTCGTTGAATATAATTTGCATAGCAAAGTCGTACTGAGCCCAACTACAAGTCAATTAACGTTAGGTGTTTGAAGAATTTAGCCGTACAAAATTATAACATTTTAATAACTTAACTAAATTGTGCCAAGAATTCAATATGTCAATAGCAAGTCTTGCACAAAACAGTTTGAACAGCTGCCGTGACTTCTACGCAACTCAGAAAAAAAAAGTAAGCACGCTCCACGAACGGCTTATATTAAAAAATATAACCATTAAAAAAAAGTTCGTATATATATATATGTATGTTGGAATTCAAAGTTAAAATTAATTATTACAATTATTCACATAGCACAATATGGTAATCAACTTCTGAGAGATACGTCATAGCATTTGTATTATATTGTGGTAATGCTTTGGTTCTTTGTTGCTGATAACCCTATCGTTTTTCTAATCATAATTTAGTTCTGTTATTACTCCCACGTTGAAAAAGTACTTTAAAATTCATACCTAAAATTGCGAGAATGCATAAAAATTCGTATCTTGGTTGAAACGGGACAATGATTTTAGTAAGTACTACTAAACAAAAACTAGTTGTTTTATAGGTATCTTGATCGCAGTTTCAATTAAAGGTTGCTAAAATTTATATCACCATTCTCGACCTTACCAAGTCCTTTATGGTCATGCTAAAACAATTTTGTTTAGTAATCCAATAGAATGAACCCATGACCTGTTGATGGAATTTTAAAATGATGCTGACGATACAGCACAGGTATATACAATATAGGTAATGTTGTAGATAGTTATTTGCATTCTTTATAGTACGCATTAGTGAATTTGCTATGTAATCTGAAGGCTGTTAAATGTTACCCAACTAGTAGGTTTCAATAATTTGAAATCTGTTACAGAACTTTTTGTATTATCTATAGGTCGGTCAAAATACCTCATTTCACATCAAATGACAATATGACCTAAGTTAAAACACGACACTCCAAAAGAACAAATGAAGCTGCCGGAACACACCTATACGTACACGGTAACTAATTTTCAACTTAATTGCGAGAGTTAACTAGGTGGTTGGTGAGAAATCCGCTACCACAATACTAAGATCTCATCAGGCTGTTTTCTTTAGTCAGAAGCTATTTTAGAATTCCAAAGAAACGTCGGCTCAATGAATTATGTTCTTCTAAGTTTGGCGTGTCTAGTATACTAGCCCACATCATCAATTAAAATCAATTGAGATTGTGGTCAATCGCTAAAATTTATCTATATTAATAAAAAATAATTGCCAAAGTATGTAAGTGCAAAACATCGAGACGACTGCACCTATTTAGAGATATTTTTTTGTCAGGACAAGATTCGTATGAAAGAAAATATTCGAAAAATCGTATGGAAATGTGAAAATTTGGGTTAAATATCTCCATATAAAAAGTAAATAAGCAGAAGACAGTACGGAGATCTTCAAAAATATTGACAGATGCAATGCAACAAACTGACGTTCAGTCGTCATTTCATATAATTATATGGTCATACTGTAAAAGAGAAATTTGGTCTGTATTTCTATGAAAGCGAACACGTGCGAAGCCGGGGAAGCAGCAAGTATAATAAAAAACAATCACACTTCGTTTCCTTACAATTATATTCATTATCTTTACACAATTATCAGACCTGCTACCAAAAATGACTTAACTCGTCAACGTGTGATTGTGTACTATAAAGGTTACTTACTTGATTCCCGAATACATTGATGGGAACACAAAATAATTATAATATATAAGCTTCTATTTTTGGACCTTGTTCACATGTAAGGTAAACTACTTTATAACATACATTATACATACATCGCACTGGTTATTAATGCTTATAGTTTGTTTAGTGTACCAGATAAAGTTCAAACAAAACATTTAGTAAGCTTCTTGGCTGCCTGCAAATTAGATTACCGGTCTAGTCGTCGACGTACCGCCACTCCAAGGTCCTGTTTATCTACTTACAGTCTCTAAGGGTGTGATTACATTGTTTCACAAGTCAGAAACAAAATGTAAAAAGAATATTTAATTGTCTTAAATTTGTAAATAAAAAATAAATAATACTAATTGTATACACAGTTTTTATGGTAAAATATATTATGATGTGTAATGTACTAGCCCTAAGAAAATCAACACCCAAATTGTTAATAACTATCACAAACGAGAAAGTTTATGACGATGGATGGATGTTTGTTAATCTTTCATGCAAAAATGATTGGATGAATTTTGATGAATCTTTACAATAATATAGCTTATATATCAGAATACCTCACATATTGTAACCTATAAACAACTCATAAACCCTCATAGCTTTATCGGCGAAGTGACATAAGTGTAATTATTGTGCTTATACGAGTAATTTGAATTACACGCGGCCATATATCGTCTATAATATCTTAATCAGCTCAAAACATATTATTTGTTCTGAAAACCATAACTTTTACTTTATAATTAGTCTGGCCATAAATACTATACAATTAAAAATAAACAAAATATTACATTTGAATTTGGAATCTGTCCTTTTTATAGGATTGTTCGTTGAGTTTTCTCATTTTGGTGCCAATACCTTTTACAATATTTTGTGATATTAAAATGGAGTGGGGTAATAAAGAGAACCGAATCGCTGTGATTGCATCACACAAAGTAGGTATGGAGCCAAATGCAATGTTTAAAACTCTCCATACGCTTGATATTAGTAAAATGTTTGTGTACCGGGCTATTAATAGGTACAATGAGATCTCCTCTGTTTGTGACGGAAAAAGATCTGGCCGTCGACGTAGTATTTGAACGAAACAGGTGGTCAAAGCAGTAAGGGAAAGAATTCGAAGAAATGCTGTCCGAAAGCAAAAGATTTTATCGTGGGAGATGGATAGCACCTAAATCCATGTCGCGTATTTAAAAAGATGACTTAGGACTTGCAGCCTATGAGAGACGTACTGGCCATTTCTTAACTGATAATCTAAAAAAGAATACGGTGGTAAAATGGAAACAACTACTGAAGTGATACGTAAAGGGAGGTCACAGACAAATTTGTTTACGGATGAGAAAATTTATACAATTGAGCAACATTTTAACAAACAAATTGACCGTATTTATGTTCAAAGCTCTAAGAAAGCTTCCCAATTAATCGACAAAATGCAACGTGGGCACTATCCGACTTCAGTAATAGTTTGGTGGGGTATTAGCAATGAAGGAGTGAGTGAGCCATACTTTTGTGAAAAAGGTATCAAAACATCGGCACATGTGTATCAAGATATCATTCTTGAGAAGGTAGTGAAGCCCCTTAATAACACCATGTTCAATAACCAAGAATGGTCCTTCCAGTAAATCTCGGCGCCGAGTCCATAAAGCTCGGTCTACGCAGTTTTGGTTGGAAACGAACGTTTCGGACTTCATCAGAGCTGAAGACTGGCCGTCGTCTAGTCCCGATCTTAATCCGCTGGATTATGATTTATGCTCAGTTTTAAAGAGTACGTCTTGTTCTAAACGCCATAAAAATTTGGAGTTCCTAAAACAATCCGAACGATTGGCAGTGAAGAATTTTCCCAGTGCATGCTTCTATTGATAACTGACCTCAACGTTTAAAGGACTGTATTGCAGCCAATAGAGACCACTTCGAATAAGCTTTTTATATTTTAAATTGTTTTATATGTAAGTATTAAACTAACACACTGTAAAAGTAATAAATTTTATTTGCAATATAATTTTTATTTTTTCTTTGTTTCAGTATCTTATGGCAGACTACGAATATGTATACTATTATTTTCAATTATGTATGTCTGAAAAATTTAACAAAAGTTATAAATGCACAAACAAAAATGATCTCAAAACGATTTACCAATCTAAATATGTTAAAATTTGAACATGGTAACATTCGGACTAAAAAGTTAATCACTAGGAACATAACTATTAAGTGTAAACATACCTTTATGTAAAGTAAAAAGTAAATAGCGAGAACAGTTAAAGTAAACTCCTTCGTAAACTCGTTTAATTCTTTATATAGTTATATAGAGCAAAGAAAAATAGCTAATATAAATAATTAATGTGTACATTTTTTACTACGCCTCGTACAGCAAAATGAAAAAATATATGAGTTTACTGACAAATAAGTTATTTGAATATATATAACTGGTTAAATAAAGTAGTTAGGCAGGGGATTGCGGAAAACTCTGCTGTCAGTTTGTCATCATATCGCTGGAAGAGTATCGCCTCATTGCTTATTATGTGTTAATTGGGAATAGATAGCGAATGGACCGTATTTCTTGGATATATTTGCAATAAGAAAGATGAAAGTTCTTTAAGCATGGAACTAGAGTTTTTTTTTAATTATGAGAAGCACATTTCGTCTTTCGCCTTATCATTACTTTAAGGCTTTATTGAGATAGATTATTTGGCAGCTTACCATAAGAGAAAACTGAAAAAAAAAACATTTATTATTTCCTTTTTAATAGATGTACAAAAAAGGAGGTTCTGTAACCGACCCGCATGTACGTATCTATGTATGTTTCTATGTTCGCGAGTTTTTCAAACACGACTGATCTGATTTGAATGGGGTTTTGAGATAGAGAATAGAACTCTTTAATAACTAACAGCAAATGACCCGCGTATCGCGATCGATGTACTCGTATATTTATCCAGTTTTTACTATTCCATAATTTAAAATTATGCTTGTGTGGTATTAGTGGGTAAACAGATGTGTATAGTTCCCCATTTTGTCAATTATATTAAATTTTCATAATAAACTCCATAAAAATTCCGAGAAATTTCAACAGTCTTAAAAAAAAAATCGAACTCTAAATGTAATATAATATTTTATTCACTTCAATTTTTTAATATTAGTATAGCAGCGATCCCAGCGGAAATTTACAGATGTTTTGACAAAACAACGGTTTTGCAATCTTAGCTTACTACATACTAAGTAATTTGCATACATTTAGCACAACTTCATATATATTCAAAAGAAGTTTGTTTAATATTTCACAAGATAAAATTATGAATACGAAATAGAGATTTTCACTACTGTGGTGGCCTTTAATAAAAAAAAATTAAAGAATAGAATGATTTTATATTCAAACTAAGCTAACGCATTTAGTAATAAAGTTTATATATTTTTTAATAATATTGAATATTCACCTGATCCGATACATCGTATCTGTTTCATCTATATAGCCAATTCTATTTGTATTACTACTATTCTGAAGAGTCTGTATGTTTGAACGATAGGAAAAGTAATTTGTGCGTCAGATTGTTTGTTCATTGAAGAATGTTCTAGGTTATACACCTTTACGATGCGACAATAAGGAGCGTAGTAGTAATAATAAATGTTACCGGATCTCGTAAGGTGTAGGCGAGAAAGCAACGTGTATGAAACAGATTTCTATAAATTAAATATAAAATAAATTAAACGTGGGTGATATTTCATATAAATTTATATACGTATTTTCTAGCACATATATTTTATGAGAAAATCTATATATATAATAAAAATACAGTTCCTTTAAGGCCCAATAACGTCAAAACTACCGAATGTATCGGCATAGGACAGGCCCGATGGGGAATTTTTCGTAGATGCTACTTATATTTTTGGACACGATTGATCCATTACCATTTTCTAACCCCGTGGCTGATTTTTTAAGACCTACATCTCAAAATGGCGGGACATGTTTCTAAACAACTTTTTAAAATTATCATTTTACATTGCATAATTTGCTATTGTTCTATTTCTTGAAATTTTGTAATAAATACGGATTTTTAAAACTTATGCTGCCAACAGTCTGTTGACCAGTTAATCATAAGGTCTACATTCGTTTGTACAGAGCTTAAACCCTTACGGATTTGGACAGTCCAGGAGTTAAATGGCCGACGAAATGGGTGGGAAGTAGCTAGTATGAAAATATACGTGTATTAATCCTTAGCTAATGATTTATCTATTGTTTATTTCTCTCAAATACAAAATAATAATAAACCTATACTAAGAGGAAGTAATATTTTTTATTACCTTATATTAAAGAGAAGGTCTCAAGACTACAATAGTAATGAGCTAAGTGCTAATAAATAACTTAAAAGTTAAAAGGTAACTTGGGAGGTCATTTCGCAACACCTATCAAATCCACATCGTGATCTTTTAGACCATGAATGGGACGTACTAACGTTACACGATATATATCAAATGCTTTACATTCCTATGTCGACATAACTAAGTGCAATTATTATATACTTACATGTTTCAAAGTATACGAGTATACCTAACAGGTCGGCCTTACTTTTAAAAACTAGTTGAAACCCGCGACTTCGTCTACGTTGTTTATTATCTTAACAATATATTTAACATAACATAATAAATTAAACCAAAAATATAGATTGCTTACAAAGTTTCCTTGTTAAGAATGTTATCCATTTACTTCACCTCTCCTGCGCGTGCGCATTACACCGCTTGCTCGATTCTTTTTTTACATAAGGACCAAGTGTCTTACCAGTAAAACTAAAAAAATATCGAAATCTATCCACTACTTTTTGCGTGCTGCGCGCACAACGGTGGCCCTTTGTTTTTTTATTTATAAACTGCTATTTGTACTCCGGGAACCATAAGAAACGTTTAAATGAATTATATTAAAATCCGGCGAATAGATTTCGAGTTATAAACGATCTAAAATACATACAAAGAATTTTATATATTAGTATACATGTATGGCTAGCATGACTTGATTCTACAGAATATATGGACATTTTAGAACAAACACCCTATAACCAAGTTATATGTGTATAAAATACCCTTATCCTAACTAATCCTATATTATATTATAAATGCGATTGAGAGTTTGTTATTACGCTTTCACGCTTAAGTTCTCAACCTAAACCATGGCAGAGATGCGAATGTTAAGATGAATGTCTGGTATATATAGAATCGATAAGATAAAGATGAGTGTATAAGACGAAGTTTGAAAATAGCACATGTGACAGAGAAATTGGAAGTAATAGGTTAGCATGACATGGGCATGTCATGAGAAGAGATGAAGTCATGAAACCAATAAAGTTTTAAATAAGAATATGGATGGATATATGAGTAGAGGAAGACTAAAGAAGGTATGGATAGCTTGTATGAAAAATGATTTTGCTAAGGTGTAAATATTATTCTAAAACTGTACTGTCACTTAACATTAGTATTTTACAAAAAAAATATAACAAATATATTGCACACGATTCAGTTCCGAAGGTAACCTGGCCTTGGTATTTCCATAGATATTTCGTTGCGCAACATGTTTTGATCGATTGTGATTTAATCTCTCTATAAACTGAACTATAAAACTTTCGAAATCGAAACTTAATAGAAATTTCTTTCTACGAGATCTAGTTTCGTGTTCTTTCTTTCTTTTTTTTTCTTCCGACGTTCGTTCGTTGCTTAATTAATATTCGGTAACGTTACCCTGTTATATAACAACCGTTGTGGCGATTGATTGATGTTAAACATAATCAAGTTTATGTAGTTGACTAACATCCGCCTGCGAGTGCGTCCGAGTTAAATTAAAATATACAACTTAATAATAGTGACGGGTTATAATAAAAGTGATAGCATAAAAACCTTTTCTACAAAAAATCATTAAGGCGTACCAACTGTAATAACGATCGGTTAAAAGGATTTTGCAGTGTATCTATCCTAGATACAACCGCCATTTTTATGTACTAAAGTAAATCAATGTAACAACTGGGGTATAAGGAATTCTTTTTTTTTATTGAATTAACATTTTTATTTATTTTAAATTATTAACATTATTAAATTTAATTAACAGCAACTATACACAAATGAAACGTTTCACTCTCAAGGGTACGAGTTCAAGTTCACGGATTCATTCATTCATTTTTCGGTAAAATTACTTTTAGTTACGTAGCAGGGCAGATTAAAATATTATTTTATTATCATCGGTTTACATAAATTTTAATTTTCAATATTGTAATTTAATGTTCATAAATTTAACAAACGCGACGCAAAAATACATTTGTAATTTCCCCTTGTAGTCCAACATACACATAACATAACACAAACGGCTCGCAAACCAATTCGCAAAGAAAACTCAATGTATAAATACAGTATCCAGTCTCATCAAGCCTGTATGAAATATTATCATATGTAACTGAAAACCGTGTGTATGTCCCACATTCACGCGGAATGCATGATGATTGGAGCATGAACAGAATACGGATGCAAATGGAAAGACGCGAAGCATAAAAAAGTAACAGTACATTTTAAATTTTACGCGTTTCTTGAAATAAATGAATTTGAAACAAAGAAAAATCGACATTACTTAGCTTACAATTATGTTTCGAATAATCGATAATATCAATAGTTATATCGAAGTTATTTATACGATTGGAGGCAATAACATGCGGGTCACCTGATGGTAAGTCATCACCGCTGCCCGTGGACACCTGCGACACAAAGGCTCATCACAGATGCGTTGCCGCCCTATGAGAGAGGAGTAGGTTCGTTCCTTGAAGGTTAAAAGAACCGATGTACGTGGATAAATAGCTCGCGAAAACCGCATAGTAGACGACCTCCAACCATCAACATGACATGGATGGAATTTCAATTTGTGGAGAGTCGTTCGGTAGTAAAACTCAGCAGCCGGTATAAACCTGAACAGAGCTTCGGAACACTCTCCTTGGTAGATTTTGTAAAGAACGCAAAGTGAAACACTGTGGCTGCAGAAAGCTAAGGGGTCAAGCCTTAAGAAAAGGCCTTATCACCTACGATTCGAGCCGCTCTGCATTAGATTCCGTCAAAAGGAAGTAAATGGCATTAATGTGATATGTAATAAAACTAAAGTTACATATCGATATCGATAAATTAACTATAATTTAGGTTACATTTCTATTGGCTATGATCTTTACAAAATAACCGTGTGACATCTTCTTTTCGTAAGCCGGAACGTTGCGTCGCGTTGGTCATGTAGTATTAAATTACGTTATGAGGAAAAATTTTCACAACAAATAATAGGTTTTTTAAATAAATCTGATTCCATTATATTTATATTTAATTTATAAATACATTCGGTTTACATAAATACTACCAATATCGATCATATCGAGTTAAGACGGTTGATACATGGCTTAACGAAATTTTTATCTTTTCACTTAAGTATCGATATTATTTCTTTTATTTGCGATCTTGAACACGTAGTGCTGACGTACGTATGTTAGCAATCGAATCACATGTCGATAAGTTTTAACAATATGTTAAAAATCTTTTTTGAAATGATAACATCGTATAAATCGCCGAACGCTGGCTGCACGCAAGAAAAAGCGTTACTCATTGTCACGTTCCGCCTGAGCCGAGCGTGCAAGCGAAAGCGCGGAACAAGCGATAGAGAGGCGCGATCGTCCTAAGCATTGGGTTTGTGATGCAACTATCTCAAGCGGCAAAAAGTATGCAATTTTTCATCAATGTTTGTTATGGCGTTATCACGTAAAATTATCGTTCGTAAACCGACTTTACAACATACTAATTTTTTTTTAATTCAATTTAATAAGTTATCAATATTCAATTTTTTTTAATAAGAATATAATATAAAGGAACGTATTATTTCAGATACATTACAATCTTCCCCAAATGACTAATATGGTAAGTTTTA
The DNA here is from genome assembly GCA_035772565.1 of Antheraea assamensis. Taxonomy (NCBI): domain Eukaryota; kingdom Metazoa; phylum Arthropoda; class Insecta; order Lepidoptera; family Saturniidae; genus Antheraea; species Antheraea assamensis. The sequence goes on from JAQQSE010000067.1 coordinate 3,412,314, forward strand.
CGTATTTCTGTTAGGTAATAAATGATAAAGTATTTCAAAACTGCACACTACTGATTGGTAACAATTCGCTTCTTTGGCGTTTCTTGATAACATCTGACGTTATCACATTCGTAAAAGATAAATAGTTGAGAAATATCACAACTATTCGGTAGATTTTCGAGAATGATAACATAGGAGGAGGTGATAACTTTATTGTAAAGCGAGACGTGAATTGTTCCTTCAAAAACAACAATTGGTTTCCGGCTGCTTTTGTGCTCCTTACGCAGAATGCTCTAAAGTCTAACGGAAGGGTTTATGAATGAAGTTTTAACAGCTTTTAAATATTATTATCATTAAGTACGGATATAACTTGATTTTGAGTGGTGTGTTTGATTTTTTTTTTATCGGAATTTGATGTCATTGTTTTTTTCATTGAATAGGTAAAACAGTGACGATGCTTAATATTTTCAAAAACATAATTTACGTAGAATCGTCTTCTTTGTTTTTAAATGCATTAATTCATATAAAAGTGTACCTAATCCTTACGAATTGTGGAAACAGAGTCATCTAACTGGTATTTCCTATTCATTTATTTCATTTTATTGTTATCCTCTGAGATATTGAACATTCCAATAATTGTTTTTATATTAAGAATGAGATTATAGAAGAATTTATCTAACTTTATCCACAGTAATAATATATATTTAAAATTAATTTTGTCTGTTTATTTATTATTTCTTTACGATTAAGCCGCTGATTCCATAACGATGTAATTTCACATATATATAGCCTCGAACCTGGAGAAGTAGCAGTAGGCCACTTTTCATCTTAAATATACTTAGAATCCTGCAAATAGCGTCGCGGGAAAAACGAATAACACAACATAAAAAAGGACATCGCATATTTCTAACGCTGAGTCACGACAGATACAAACTGACAGAACATAAGTATACTTGATGAGAAACAAAATATTAGAACCAGTGAAAATCTGCATAACAATTGTTAATTGAGTTATGGCCACACGAAAATTGTAGAGAAACAGATATAAATTCAAATATAGAAAACGGGTCGACAGTTTGACCGTTATTGGCTTCATCCGTTTGCGATGATGTCAGTTGTCCGTCAGTCATGTATGATTATAAGTTTTCCATGCATAGTTTATTTACTTATGTTATTATTACTATCTCAATCTATTAACTAAATATAACTTCATAAAAAAAGTCTTATAAGCCAATAAGATATGCGAATTTCATATAACGAATTTTATAGTTCCAAAAATATATATAAAGAGAGAAAATATTATTGGTTTACACAACACAAGAAACAACCCACGTCATCATTCGTATTACATCCTAATTAATATCATAAAAGCGAATGTGACTATTTGTTTGTTTGTTACGATTTGACGACTTAACTACTCAAGCGATCACCATGAAATTTCTGTATATAGAAAAGGACATAGGTTAAGTTTTATCCAGAAACTCCGTATCATTGTATGTGACCATTTTTAGAAGATAGATGGATATAGTAAGCTATCCTTAAAAAATAGGTATATGCGATCGCAGACATTTTTGTAGGTCTAAAAAAGAGAAATATCTCACTATGCATTATTTTGTTATATCTCAACAGAATTAGGCAGAGTTTTCGATTAAAGCTCCCAGGCGGCTTGACTTTTTCCAACACTTTCAAAAATTATCGTTATATTTCAACCAATTTACACAAAACCTTGACAAATTATATATCTAATAAACCTTCCTCATATATTACTCTATCTATTGGTGAAGACCGCATCACAATCCGTTCAGTAGATTTTGAGTTTATCGCGAACATACAGACAGACAGACGCGGCCGACGACTTTGTTTTATAATATTTAGTCATAAAGTACTGTTCCTGAGCTCATACTTAATAACAACAATATACGACCAGGTGCTACATAGAATCGTTATAGAAAGAAAAACTTCGAGAACAAAACTTAGGAGAGCTAAGTTGATGATGATCTACAATTTAAGACATATATTTTTAAATATATAGATTCACCTACGAACCCGCATAACAGTAATCACCCGAACTATATTTGACTGAGTTTTCATTGCACGATAAACTTTTATATATTGTTACATTTATCCTTATAGGGGCAAATTGATAACAATTAATTTGTAGTCAATACACATTGTCACGAGACTGCCACACTTGCATAATATAGTCATATTCACAAAACTCATTACCTATACTACTATTACAAAGGGAAAAGATTTGATCTTTTGTTTGTAACGGATTAACGCCAATAATACTTAATCGATTTCAAATTATTCTTCTACTTAAAAAGTAACACCATTCTTGAGTAACATGGGCCATTTTCAAAGTTTACATTAAAGCGAGCAAAAGCTAATTACACAAAAAAAACTTGTTGAAGTTTGAACACAAAAAATATCGGTCTGATTACAAAAACAAAAATAAACACGCGTTTAACACGACTTTTACTAAACAGTGTTGAAAATTTTAAACACACGTTTAAAATACCTTACTACACAAGAATGTCTAAGCGCTCTCCAGCTAAATATCTGGTTTTTGTTTTTTATGCAAGCAACTTTGAATAGCATTCATTCAATTCAATCTCATCATTCAAAACGTTCCAATTTACGAACAATATGTTTGTTTAGACCTTCATTAAGAATATTTATTTCTTTTAAGTGAAATTGGTTCTTGTGATATCTGGTGTAAAGAAAATGATGTCATTATTAAAATAAGCAATATATAAGGCTAAAATATACGCTAAATTGCGTAAAGTGGAATAACAGTATAATTTCAGAATAAATACATTGTGAAATGTCAATAATGTCATATTGTAGTAGTTGTCATTTACTTGTCAATCTTCATAATTATCTAATTTATCTACATCTTCCATATTAATTATACATACGAAATCCACAATTTACTACGAAACGTCTTTTGCGGGCAAATAGAAATAAAATAAATCACAACAATAAAATGAGAACTGTGAAATTAGACAAGTGTTATACAATGTTTAAATTTAAATAGTGCCTATTTCTAAACAAAGGTAAGACACTCTTTTGTGATAAAACTTTTCCAAAACAAGTGTTCGACGCGTATTTAACTTTTTTTGTAATAACACGGCATATGTCTAACATTTTATAAATAACTAGATGATTCGGTGAACTTCGTATCATTTACATATATTTGTGTAAAATGTAGTCAAAACTTAGTACAACATTTTTATTTACATTATAAATACAACACAGTTATGCACTTAATCAATTTATAGCTTACTCATGTACTATTTTTATTTCTGAAACAAAACTGTTTTGTATTCCATACAAACAGAACCAAGAGATCGGACCTCATACTACAGCTATGAAACAGAGAAATTTCTGAACGCAACAATAAATATTTAACAAACGAATGATATTTTTTTATTTATAAAATGACAAAAGACATCAAATGTTCCATAGCTAGGAACAATTTATATTTGAAAATTAAATTGTCTTTATTATTATCCTTTACTTATTATTTATGTTTCTCACCGATTAAACCTTCCCTTAACTTCTACAAATATTTCAAGATCAAAATTAGTCAAATCAGTCCAGCCATTCTCGAGTTTTAGTATCGATCGATTGATAGAAAGTCTAGTAATTTAAATGCTCTTAATTTTTGTTACAAGTTTTAGCGTTTGACTGCGATCCCACCTGATATTCTATGACGATGTGGTCTGTGATGGTACTACGCTTAACCTAGAGGTCTAGCTCTCAAGTGAAGCTGCCAGAACATACTTATAGGGTGAGACTTATTCAACCTGAGGATGGCTTACTCCGGTAAAGCTGTGAAGGCCCATTAGGACATCAGCATACAGTCAGATGGAAAAAAAACTTGAGGGTGGTATTAGACGGTCATTTAAAGAAACGCCTATCACCGCGCAATAAATTCAGAAGATTAAAAAAATGGGTGTAAAAGCATAAAATTTAACACGACATTAAAAAAGTCATGTAAATGAGATTAGCGCTAAAAAAAATAACTTTGGAAATTTCGCTCCTGAGAGGATTAATAAATCGAGGATTGAAAACATTTCAATTCCTGAAGTATCACAGAATCCCATTGCCCATGCAGCTAGTAGATGATAAATATACTATTTTACTAGTAAAATAGTGTATTTAATTTAATTTCAGACAACATAACGGCTTGTAAAATGTATCAGGCCAGTTGTTTAGTTTTAGAGGTTAACGATATTTACAAGAAATTTGTCGTCATCAACAGACACTTGTCGCGACCCGCGCTCTAGAAATTTGTTCTCGATTCCTACTTATTAACTTAATCTTTTAATTATAATTATCTAATTTAAAAAATAAATATTTATTTACTTATTAAAACATTTAAGACTAAATGTACACTCGTGTTGTGTTGTGATAACCTCAAAATTAACTATGTGTATTTTAAGTTAAGATATAATAGTACAGTGCCTTCATTGATTATTCCTTAAAGAACAATTAAAAAAAATATTGTAAATGTGGACACCCCAATGAGAAACTATATATACAAAATCATAGACTTTATAAATGAAAGTCATGTCTTTTTGTATGTATAAATGGAAAACAGATATTCATTCAAGAATTAATACTTTAATAACTTCCAAGCACAACAACATGCTCGTACTACAGTATACCGGGCCTTTTTTTTTTTTTTTTCGAACTGACCTACACTGCTAGCCTGGCAAGGCCTATACAGTTCCACCGGACTACTAGTATACCGGGCCGCTATTATGGTATTCTTAATCAATACAAATACTGTAATTTTATAATTCATAAATGAAACTCCATTTTTTGTATTCTATGTCCCAAATATATCATATATATTAAACCAATGATATATAGTTACCATACGGAACATTTAAAACGTCTAAGGCGAAACTAACGAATGTTGAATGTAAAATTATTAAGGTTTCAAACCAAACCTTAAAGGTGATAAAATTTACAAGAGAAGTTTATACATAAATCCTGTTATTTATAAAGTTGATGAATGATTTAAAAATTTTAAGATATAATATACAACGTAGGTGAACCCGTTAAAACAAACTAATTATTTATATATTAATAATTTTAAATTCTATCCATACTTACGGGACTTAATGAATGAAACATCGCAATTAAGATTGTAAACTTTCACGGCCTAGTTTACATAGAAATTGTAACTTTAGTGAGACTTGAAAGAGATAATCTAATACTTATGGCAATTTCGCGAGTACGATGTTCCTAGTCCAGGTTATTGACTGTGCAGGTGGTGTGTATACTCCACGGAGAAATGCCTGGTTGAACGTGTCACGCATCGGTGAAAGTGTACTACAAAGGCGTACCTGCGGCTGGTCCCCATTTGGGTTACGACCTCGAATATCAACCGACGCCGTGGGTATTCTTTTTTCATATCGCGAACCGACGAATCGACTCTTCATACGAACCGGTCCAACGACCGAGACTGCCTAAAACTTCTTGTCTATAGCCAGACGAATGTGTGCTCTATGATTTAAAAAAAAGAAGCATCTAACGTTATTCAGTCTAGGGTTGCCAACTTTTTCCAATAAATGAATTATAAAATATGTTATGTATATTTCAAAACGTATAAAATAAAGACAAGCTTCCATCGTCTGATATTTAAATAACTTCCTAAAATGTTCTTTAATGTTACATATTTTTATAATGGTATCATAACTAATTTTATTTATACAATCTTAGACTAAAATTAACGTTTATACCGCACGAGGAATATAACCAATGTATTGGTACCTAATATTTTATTGGTGGTGTCATCCCTAATTCGGATACCGCGTTATCTCAGTAATTCACGGTTTCGTGAACGTGTAATTCGATGTTACATATAACTTTGAAATTTAAATTAAACGACCGATGTCACCAGTTATCTACAACGGAATTAAAATCCACGATAAAATTCGCTTTATAAATTGATTTTGAAAGCGGTTTTACTATATTTTATATATGGCTACACTGAAACAACAAAAAAAGTGAGAACTAGGTTTCTAGAAATGGGATTTGTAGGCATGCGTGCAATCGTACGTTGTAATGATTATTTTTAACTATATTTCAGTCCGATAAGGTGCAAAGTGGGTTACAGGTTTCATGACCATCTTCGGCTTGTACGATGTCGCATCGCGTCGGTCGACCCGAAGTCAACCTGAGGTTTTGTTTCTCTCGACTACAAAACTGGATTCCGTTGAAACGTTTTACTTGAGTCTGAATGGGTGCTTTGTTTCATTGTTTGGCAACGCGTTATCTTTAATTCGATAGAGGGCATTATTATATATGAAGTGCACGTTTGTTTCAACAAGATTTATTAATAAACTAGCTGGTGAACGCGACTTTGTCCTCGTGAAAAGGGTTTTGTCTTTTCCTTACATATTTTGTATATTATAGTATTATCACTTAAGCCCTGTGCTATCCCTAGAATCCTTGAAGCCCTTTTACCGATTTTGTTACCTCTGTTAAATTTTATGATTACTGCTTAGCCTCTAAGGAAAAGGGGTGATTATATTTCAAAAAGTCTCTTAGTCTACTGTAAAAGGTATCTTAATATTGTTTCAACTTAAAATTATCCTTGAAAAATATATTATAATAGGAATTTTGTTAACGATATATTTTTTATGAATAATCTTCATATGAAAGAGGCATTTTTGTAGTTATACTTATAGTTAAGTGATAATACAGTTAAATATACGCTAAGGCCTGAAATAGAAATGGCTCTCAAGGTTTGATATTAGGTGGGGTAAATGTGCTTACTGCAGTGGACAACTTTGATGTACGCAAAATCAAGCTTCGGTATTGCAACGGTTTTTTTTTGCATTTGGGTACATTTACTAATTTAGATGTTATATAGTCAAAGATTTATAGATCATGTATTGCTGTTTTGTGTATCAACAGGGAACGTGCTGTTTGCGAGCTGGATTCTAATTTATAATCAACGTGCTTCTGCCATTGTATATTCCCTTAAAATAACAACAGGGAGCAGTACTTATTTTTACTGCAAAAGCAATAGTGATCGCATTGCTACATTCTAAACCGCAATACAAGAGCACTAACAATTCCATATTACAGAGAGTAACCTATAGGTTAGCCTCGAACTGCGGTCTTTTTACAAGCGCGGTCAAGGATAGGTCCTTTCGGCAAACAGCCTCAATCAGTCCGAAAAAAATTTGGTCATTTTTAGATAGCTTATATATAATTAATTTTAAAATGCCAGTAAACACTCGCCATTTTACTATTTAAAAAAAAAATAGGCGGTGCTTAACAACTTGACCATTAAAAAAGTAAGTAAAAACGTAATGGTGTTATTTAAACTTTTGCCCGAATACGGAAAAAGTAAAAAGTTTTTGTTTATATTATCTGTAAAGTTCAATTTTTTAAAGTCAACGACTATTAGAACATTACAAACGCATAGGTACGCTTGAAACATAAAGCATGACATCAACATGCATTTACGTTAACGTAATCAACTTGTAATCATTTTCTTAGGTATTTGTTGATAAGGAACAACGATACCGGCGCATGTATGCAACTAATGATTTACACTAAAAAGCATTTCTAATGTCGCCGTTTTATGTTATGCTGGTAATATTGACGTGACATAGGGGCGAACGCTTATCAGGCCGCGAGTATCTCGATATTATAGGTAAATAGATAAATTTATAATTGTTATAGAAATATATTAGTTATGGTATAATATTAAGTGAAAGAGCATACTCAATTGTACTACCAGAACACGCAGAACAATAATATACAAATATTGTTGAGAGTTTACAGTTTCGAAGCCCGGTTAGACAAACTATTGTATGGTCAAAAATAGTTTTTAAATCTGCGCTGTATATACCTATATGATCTGCATGACTATATATAGGATTGTTATTCAGTATTTGTATTTTAGAGTACATTAATTGGGTATGAAATTGCCACCAAAATATTATTAATTACTATATATAGCTGCTCGATAACAAGTAAAACAGCAGAACAACGATGTTCTGTATACTGTTTAGAACATAGAAAATCTTGAGTAATAATAAAATAAATAAAAAGTATTAGGCGAGATTTCGTAAATATACAACATGTTTTACAAATACGTTATAGATAAAATATAATTTCAATCAAATTATGTGATTTAACATTTTTTAGTTTTTGTAAAATGGAAGAAAAAGATTCATGACCAGTGTAACGATTTTGCCCTTACCTTGATAGTTTCGGCAATCCTTGTCGATAACTGATAGCGTTATATTTGGTAACACAGTCCGTTGCTTTGCATAAAACACATATAATAAAATTCATATATCTATTGTTCATAAGACTATATATTAAATTTTAGTTGGGAATCAAAACGAACACCGAACAAAAAAAAAAGTTCAATAGTCTCATTGGAATGCATGCATTTTGAAGACACTGGTTGAGTTGTAAATATGTTTTGAATTGTAATATTAATGGTTACACCTTTGATTATATTCCAAAACTGCAATAAATTATATGCACTTTATAACACAAAGTTTTTGAAAGTTATGCTTCATCGTGGTTTGGCTGTCACTGTACACGGAGCCCCACAACACAACCGCTCATTACAGCGATTGAATTCAATATGGCGGTTGAATAACGAACGAAACGAATGACGTACAATAGAGTGAATGATTTGTCAACTTGTTCAATACTCATTCTATAGATACGACGAAAACTTTTTTAAACAAAATACGTTTAACTTAGGGAATCAATAGTTTAGAATTTAAACATTTTGAAACATGTATGAACTTCTAAGGTGTAACTTGGGAAACATGTCATTTTCATTCATGAACAGTTGTCATATGTCGTAGAACAAAGCTAATAAGTAATGATCGAACCGAGCGATGACGGGGGTAGTCCGGTGGAAATATATAGGCCTTGCCAGGCTAACAGTGTAGGTCAGTTCGAAAAAAAAAAGGGTTCGAGCCCCGCACATAACAAACTTTTTGAGATAGGTATAATTTTTGCTTGTTTGTTCTATATATTCATGTTGTTTTTTTTTCAGACTGACTACACTGTTGACCTGGCAATGCCTCTACAGTTTCACTGGACTACTAAGGGGAGTGCTTAAGGCACTCACCCGATTTTATATAGGCAACTAGCACAAGGACGCACGGCGCGCCTATGCTTGGACTGTCACCAAATATCCCGAGTCTAAGTTTTTTTTCTTTTTCTTTTTTAATGTAGGCAGAAATCCTACATTGGACAACCACAGCCCTGGGGAGCTGTGGGGTGTCAGACTCTTACTGACTAAAAAAACCCACGAGATACCGTCTGCCGAGCTATGGAGTGGCACAGGATCGAACAAGTAAGCACCATGCCACCCCGGCGACAAGGTCCAGCGCGAACGCCCTGACCACGACGACAGCCCGGTCAAGCTGCCTACCCGTCTACCGAACCAATGTGCAATGGAAGGTCAGGTCCCCAGCCCCTTCCCTCCTTGGTCCAGCTTGGCAGTCAAGGGGTCACCCCTCCAACCACCACCACCTGTAACTTTTTTACGTGGTTTTCTACCACGGTGACTTTTAACGAGGGTTTCTCCCTCTCCCTCCGCCCGAAGGCCTCCCCTCTGTCACTTTTTAACGTGGTTTTCCTCCCACAGTAACTTTTTCATGAGGTTTTCTACCTCCCTCCGCCCGAAGGCCTCCCGTCTGTTTTTTAACGAGGTTGTCTCCTCAACACCCTGTAACTTTTTAACGTGGTTTTCTCCCACTTTTACATTTAAAATCACTAGCGCTTCGGAATATTTCTACTCATATAGAAATTAAACCTTACAAAGGTAAACTATAACATTGAAACATAAAAAAATGTATATATTTATGATGTCATTTTAATGACAATAGAAAATGTTATCAAATCAAAATCAACAAATGTGATATTGTCAGATTTACAAAATTTTTGTTTGTTAGATTTAATTATGTATTTATTTTTACTTTAAGCATTTAATTTATCAAAATGGCTTTGGATCTTGTTAGTATAGCTCAACCACATTACATACCTGGGTAAGTATGTACTGAGAATTTTGCTAAAATTAATAGTTTACTAATATATTTATTACATTACATATTTATATAAGTTATCTTATATATATTCAAACGAAGTTACTATCACTCCCTCATATACGATTTCACTTTTTAAGGTTTTGAATATTATGACCTTGAGGTTTACTATAATTGTGAATATAATATATTCAGTTCAACTGTTCAAGTTACGTTTCGATCTATAGTGTAATATTTATGATTTTTTTTAGTCTCATTATTCACAGGGGATAGGTTCCCATAATTATATCGCAATACGGAAACGAATACGTAATCTTATTTTAAAGGGAATATAAGGGACATGTTCCAAGGTTAGAATAAAATAAAAATATATCAAAATAAAAGAGAGAGAATTAGTATAAACAACAATTATAAATCTACTACTGAATTTGAAAGACGATAATTCTATACGATATATTTTCTATAAATTTTCTATACGATATTTATAACATTTTCTAAGTAAATTGTATAGTTGCTTTCAATGATTTTATACTTTTCTCTGTATATAAGAATAAATCTGTCGGTAAGAAAATAAACAACGCAGAACAAGTCACGGGTATCAGCTAGGCTATCATAAAATTTGAAAATAGGTTTCGATGAAAGATGACTTATATAACATAATATAAATGTCCCAAATATGATCTTTGATGTCATCAAATTAAGGTCTTGTATTTACTAGGTTACTCCTTGATATGCAAGTTAACATTTACGAAATAGATTTATAAGGGTATCTTTAGCTTACGTTCTTAATAATCAGAACTGTCACGTTCCATATGAACAGTTATTATTGCTGTATTGTCGAAAATTGGACGTAACACTGGCTTACTTTAAATCTTAACAGGTTGTAACTCATACTCAGTTTGTTAATATACATTTCGTTACAAAGTTTTATTGATGATACCTTGGCCATTATGGAAATCTTTGAAGGGATATTGTGTAACGCACGATAATAATGTTTTAGGGCAGTGCACTGGTTGTGAAGTATGTTAAAACATGATTAATGAGTATTTGTGTATGAAAGATGAAGAGTTATTATGAAAGTGAAGTGAAATCCTGTTTGGAACATCTTAAAATGCTGCGTAATGTCGCGAACAAGATTAAAGTCTACCCGAATTTATGGTTACTACAGGCTGTAGTTTTTATAATTAATTTGCAAAAAGAACGGCAGTTCTAACAGTTCTGGCAGTTGCAGCCAGTGGGTAACGTGACACTTGATGAATGAATCTGATTGCCTTGTTTGCGAATACACGCCTTCAACCACACCTCTAGGACTTAAGCGCAGTAGGTAGTGAAATACCACTACTTTGTGATAAAAATAGCGATGATAATGATGCATCTCTAGTAAAACCTAGCATAGGATCTTTCGCTCTTCTCTCAATTTTTTATATCATGAGCTTTATTAATGTGAGCCAATCTCAAGAGATCATATTGGTTGCAAGGCTGAATAAGCCTCGTAGGCTTTCTATGGATAATAAATATAGTCGACATTAATTTCGTTTCAATGTAGGTAGTAAAATTACTTAAAATTCAAATCTTTAGGACATGAAAAACATTTGTATATTTAACCATATGCATGATGAATTTTCCCGTTGGCAACTATATCAGGAATCCTTTAACTTCTAAGCAGAAGAAGTTTTAAAAATCTTTTCTCCAAAATCAGTCTTGGTTAAGAACTCGTTTGTACAATGGTATATTACTAAAATCGCCGACCTCTCAATTACACGTTAAATAATAACTATGGGATAGAAGTAATTGCTACAAATCGGTTTTATAATGACAAATTTAATTTATCTACAAAACTAAATCTAGCTTAAAAAAAGTAACACCAAGCCTTTAGTGTTTATAAGGAATCTCCTGTGCCAAATATCATATTCCTAAACTCACTGACCCCCTTAATTACACAATAAATAATAGCTATGGCGTGGCAGAAACGGTTACACGAAGTTTTTATAATGACAAATTTATTTTAGGTACAAGACAAAATCAAGCTTTAAAAAAGTAACAACTTTCCTCTAGTGTTTATAAGGCACTCCTGTGCAAAATGTGATATCCCTAAACTCACCGACCCCTTAATTACATATTAAATAATAGCTATGTGGTAGCAGAAACGGCTACATGTCGGTTTTATAATAACAAATTTATTTTATGTACAAGACAAAATCAAGCCTTAAATAAGTAACAGGAGTCCTTTCTGTGTTAAGGTAATACCAAAATCTTCCAACGAGTGCTCATTTTAATTTACATGTAGATGGCAAGTAGTCCAAATTTTGCAATTCTGTGGTAGATATTTAGGCATATATACTAATACTTTGCTCTTAAGTAATACATAATCAGGAGGCGGCTAACGTGTGCGTTATCTCTCAACGACTTTTAAAATTGTATTAGATAGATTTTTTTATTCTTTGTGATCACTTTTGTGATGTTATTCAGTTACACCGGCCATTGTCCCGAGTACAAATATCGAATCGGAGACACATATGGATCGACGACACACAAGATACTCCTAGATCCGAGTGTACAGCATTCAGAGAGGCTCGTACTGTCCGACAGAACAGCTGACGATTTCCAAGTAAGTTGTTATTTATTTTAAGGGGCTTAAAATGTTAATGTAAATAATCTAATTTTGTCAAAATATTTCAAGGCATGCTTATGCTTAATATTGCAATATAAATCTACTAGCGACCCGCCCCTGCTTCGCACGGATGCAATGTAGATACTAATATGGGGCAGAGTGGAGTGATTAATAATGTTATGATTAATCTATACTACAAGATGTCTTTGTGTATACTATTTACAGATATTTTTTCATGAGACAGTACAAACATGTTTTCTTTGGAGGTTATTCCTGAAAACACGACATATAACTGGCCGTGTGGGAAACACTCAACGCTCAAATCTAAGCCTGCGTCGTTGAATGTTTCACCCTGTGACTTATTAATGGTCATTACAAAAGATAGCTTTACCAGAAATTGCAGGCGCTTAAATTTAAAGGGTAACTGCCCGCCAGCCGCTGTACCACCGCGTTTTAAATCTCTGATATCTTCGAAGATATCCATTTTAATAAATTGCTGTTAAGGGCAGTTTTAATCTACATGACATGTACAATGTATGTAATATATTTAATTGAATAAGGAATTATACTGTATTGTAGAATATAGCTTGGTAAATAACACATATCTTTTGGAATATGTACAAGATAAAAATGGTTAATGTGGGGTTATCCTTTAGAGATAAATATACACCATCACGGATTTTTTATCAACCTATTAATATATATAATTCCGTAGTACATTAATTTGATCTATCTCGCAAAGTTTAGCCAGCGTTTGCGATTTAAGCGCCAAAAATATGTTTCTTACGATATCACATTACAAGTCTTTGATTTTTTTAAGTATAATATGTGTGTATTATACATATAACCCTTCCTCTTGAATCAGTATATCTATTGCTGAAAACTGCATTAAAATCTGTTGAATAGTTTAAAAGATCTAAGCGAACAGACAGCGGCAGCGACTTCATTTTATTCTATGTAAAGATAAGACGTACTAGAGAGAGTTCGAACCATAAGATATTGAAGAAACAAAAGAACCCAGCACTTTTTACGTTATTTGTGCTCAACCTTCTTGATGGAACGCAACTACCAATGCTTGAGTTCAGACTCTTTACCTGATGCCTCCATCGCTTATTCGCAGAAACGACAAGGTAGACGTATGCAACGGCGTCTGGCACTATTCGGACTTAGTTGACTTACTATATACCTATCAAAACGGTGGTGTATCTTTGATGTAGTATGTAAGTATGCTAAAATATTTCTGCAGATATTTCGTCCACCTCAAACGGACATCGATGTTGTTAACGCGAGATTTCGCAACGGCGATCCAGTTTACAAACATCCCATGATACCCGGTTATGAAGGTAAATCATATCGCAGTTACTTATTTTCGTAAACATACATAGATTAGTTATTTAACTTTTAGAATTAAGACAAAATTCGGACGTCTTCTAAATTAATAGCCAGTTATTATTACTATCAATCATATTCACCTTTGGTTTATAAATTATCATTTTGCAACATTCATTAGTTATTTATTACAAAATTATCAGATCAAAAGTAAAAAAAAGAAACAATAATAACCTTGTGATATAATAACAATCTGTCGTGGATCTCAAACGGATCGGATTGTGTAAGAATTTCAAATATGTTGAAATTAAATTAGGTCTCTGTGAATCAGTAACTTGTCTTGAGAGATTACGATGTGAGTCATGACAGAGTGATCTGAGATATTCCACAGTTTCTTTATTTTGTATGATCTAATATATAAAACAAATAGTTTATACTTTGTCGACAGAGCTATCAGCGAAAGGTTGTCTTGTATTACTAGAATCTTATGTAAATTGACATGCAATCAAAATAGAATTAGATCTAAGAAAATTGCCAACTTTTAATTAAGTTTTACTATCTCAACTAACATACATTATTTGTTCTATCACTAAAATTATTAAATACGTGTGTAAATATTAATTAAATATTAACTCTTTTTTTTAATTATTAAGATAATGTTATTTATACTTCATAAGTGTTATTATTTGACAACAATCTTAGTTGATGTTAAATAATGATGTAACCTAATTCGTTAACACTGTAATCATAAAAGAGGACTGACTCTTAAGTGCAGCTGCCAGAAAACACCTACAGATCCTTGGCGACGGCAGTTTTTAACCTGACGGTAGCAATTAACTAGACGGACGTTAGAAAACACCCGACCACAATGCTATGGAAGTTTTCCTTCGCTTATTTCACTACATGAACCTATGTCGGTTGACGCCATGTCCGAAAATACTTCTGTAAATATCTGTCTGAAAAAGGGTAGACGTAAATGGTCTTACACGTGGTTTGAGCATATCAATATTTGTTAACGTTGTATTCTAAAACCTATCATACAGGATGTTAAAGGTTTCACTTTTATTCGTAACATAAGAAAGTATAAACTTACTAGACAAACGCGTAATAACAATCAAGTTTTATTTGCCAGGTTATTCCAGACCTACGGTTTATATTAAGAGATAGAAACGGTTCTGAGACGGCATTGTTTCGCAATAATCTTGATTTGTTGACCATTATATTGGACCGGGCGTGGGCGTTACAACCCTTTATATAATCCGACCGTTTCCCACGTCGTGTTGTTATGAACTTTAGTGGGTAGTAAAGGTTGAAATATATCTGCAAGTTTTATTGCACAGTCTTCGCCATACTTTTTGACCTCTCTGAATATAGTTGCGCAAAAAATATAAATACATATGATATTCTATGTATAACATGGAAACAACATAAGGATAAATAAGTGCCAATTTTTGGTCTCTTATAATTTTAATTTAGTTTTGTATTGAGCTCTTGAGAATATTATGCGCAAGTCCGAACTTACGGCTATATTCAGAGCAGCCAAAATGATTGTGGAATACTGTTTGTATTATGTAGTTCAACTATATATATATATATGAATTTTAGAAACGCTGTAGTTGTTGAAAGCCATATTATATGCTATATTAATTGTCAAATATGAATGATTGAATAATATTTTTTTATTGCAATTTACGGAGTTTAACTTAAGCAATAAATTTAAATTTCGTTAAGCAAAAAAGACGTTTCGCCATGTTATAGTGCAAGTAAGTGACTACTTATCTATATTATTTATCATAAAATTGACAAACGTAAACCAATTTAAAATTGCATAATAGTGTGTAAACACGTATAATCCAAGAATAAAACGGTACTTGCGCTTTATCTGGTCCAGTTCTGTTGTCACTATAGCACTTCGGTGCTTACGTAGAACAACGGGACTTGGGATACACGATATATTTATATGAGATAAGTTACTATTCGTAGATAAAGGTGCAAGAAATTCGCAGGGATTTGATATGGTTGATGCGTTACTATTTAATAGTATACCTATTTGAAGATTTCGGCATTTATTACTGGAGTATTTATTAGATAAGTGGAAATAGTTTCAACTTGTAATTGACTTGCCCGTCACATTAGTTATTACGATAATAGATATAGGTACTATAGATATTTCCATTGGTGTAATTAGTCATAAAAGTGCCTAGCTGAATTATTTATTAATTTCTATCGCGGTAATTAGCTAGAAGCTACTAGGGATTAGAAACACTATGGTTATTTTTATTATTAACTAGCTGTTGCCCGCAGCTCCGCATGCATTTTTTTTTATAATTGTGAATTACTTCTTATAAGATCAGCTATCTGCTAGTGAAAGTTCCGTGAAAAATGGTTCAAACGTTTTGGAGATAGTACTGCAAACAAAGCCATGGATGACAGCTAGTCTAAAATAAAGTAGCCTATGTAACCCGCTGTAGTTTTAAATATCCGTCAGTGAAATTTCTGTCAAAATCGGTCCAGTTGTTTCGGAGATTATCCGGAACATACAGACAGACAGACAAAAATTTTAAAAATTGTATTTTTGTTATCAGTATCGTGTATACGTTCATATTCAATCAGTAAAAAGTCGTTATTTTGATATTACAAACGGACACTTCAATTTTATTTCATATGTATAAAATATTAATTACGAGTCTTTTATTATATGAACTTGCGGCCAGGACAAGGCTGATACGGCGGTAGCTACATCCCTGAGTATTTCCTGACATTGTTTTTATTTATTTTAGATGCCATAATAAATAAAAATGACAGATTATCTTTCATTATTTAATAGTAATTTTAATGGTACCTAAATGTATCGAGTTTTAAACTCAGATAAAGAAAACTAGATACTTGAAAACCAGGTTTCCTTCCTCGTCTGAATGCCCATTTCGGTCAAAGATACACGGTTGCCGCGACCGAAGCTCTCTCCGAGTTCCAGAAGCTGCAGATGAACCAACGAGCTGCAAGGAACCAGCTTGAGAGAGTCGTGGACCTTCAAGCCGGCAAAGGCCAACCTTGGGATTTGGTTGATCGATTTGTAAGTGACATTTCACAGTATCTATCTAGTGCGATGGACATTGATATGAAGAATATTTTACTCAAAATTAATCAAATTTTGATAACAACAATCACTATTGACATATTGAAGGTTAAATAAATATGAAAGAAAGGAGATGGACGAAGAAAGAAGAATGAATGTGAGACAAAGAAATGTCACTAGAAAAAAAATCTCCTGACATTATGTTACCTATAAAGAAATTTATTCGACTCATCGTGAAATAAATAAACGTTTAGGACAAATACTAGTAATTGGAAGAACTGAACACTATATATTTATACAGTCGGCGACAGCGGAGTTTAAATTGCCACTTGTGGTAGTGAGACCTGAGTGTGCAGGCATACTGCGAGATCTGCCCTTGGACGAACCAAAACTATCACCAGCTTCACACTCTGTCAGCCCGTACTTTATGGAAAATGATAATCCTGAGAAATTCATCAAGAAAGGTAAAAGAAGCATAATCGAAAATTTTCAAAATCACCAAACTTCATACGATGTTACGACTTAAGAACTGCGATGATTGATTATCGAACTCATTGCAATTTTTGATATGACAGGGAATGATATTTAACAGATTTGACGTTGTTATTATTTAGTCTATGATTCTTTACATATATCTCACGAGATTTTATTAGGCTGACAAAATATGTCATACGGAAAAGTTCATTCTTCATTTGTAAGAGGTCAAATATGAGGCTATAATCCATCACAATCAATGCGTAAGTCCTACTTTAGTCTTCGCTCTCGTACTACTACATATTTACTACTACATACTACAAACACCGTCTTTTAAAAAAACCTATACATTAGAAAGGAAGTAGATAACACGCATGTAGTCTACTAGATGTTGACTGGTATATTTAGTCTATGGTTATAACTAATCTGAAACAAGATTGTAAATTCACCTGAACTTAGACAATTGCAGGCTGCTAACTCTGAGGTTTTGCATAAGGAGCGTTTTTTTAAGGAAATCTTGCATAAAATCGCCATCTTAGGCCGGGTATCAGAGATAGGCTTTGGCAGATTCTTATTGACTAAAACTCCATAGCGTTTTTCTCACATCTATTTGACCAGGAGCAAGAACTGCTTACGCATTATTTGCACTCAATCCGAAAGGTGTTGGCTCCTAATAAAGGTCTTAGTTCTGCGTTCTGAGGGTTTTTAGGACTTTGACAGATCCTCTGGCGAACTAGTGGTGGCGCATCGAACGTTAATGCGTCTCAACCTCAGGGGCCTGTGCAGTAGTTGTTAGGGCGACAGACGTAACGACATTCATCGTCCGCAGGTCTATTCTACGGGGGTCGGAAGTCTTTATCCTTCTGTTGACGTCCGGTTCCAGTTTGTCGACCGCGGGAGGAGAGCTCGGTGATTTGCTCCCTCTTCACCATTAGTCTTACATGCTCTTAGTATCAGATGCCACGAGTTGTATCCTTGATTTGGGAGCCTTGATTGTCATTCTGTTTCACTAAACTCCTATATATTTATCCATAAGTATTGTTCTAGGATTTATAGTAAACATCATTTTATTTATATATAAGTATATATTAATATATTAATTTTATCACATTTTTGCTAGGTTTTGCTGGTCATGTACCTTACGGCTTTCAACGTTTTGGAGATTCCTCAAAGAAGCTAACTAATTCTGCATTATGCGATTTTTCGTCTAACTACAGGAGAAGACAAAGTACTGAATGGGCACCAGTGAATGTTGTCAAGTAAGTTCAATAATAATTCCTGTACTCTATACTGTATAATATTCTGGTAAAATATAGTAACGGTATTATTTTTTAAATTATGAAGTGGACTAATTAGTCCAAAGCAATTGCTTTGCCGACTTTACGTCATCAAACAGGTAATGAAACAGATTGACAGTGAAATTTAAGAGTATAGAACAAGAATTAATAAGTGTTTCCGGTTTTTAATTTTTTAGGAAATATTTGTAATTGAAATTTTATGCGTTTTTGATAATCTTTTCAATTTATTTCCTTAAAATACATATATCCATTGGCTTATATAACTCTAATATAAAGTTGACATAAGACCAAGGAATTTATAAGTAAAATTCTTTGCATAAGACTTACCTATATTACAAAGTGCTCTGTGCATAAAACATATTTACTCTGTGTTGTGCTTGACATTGATATTTTTGCTGTGCTGATTATCGTGTTTTTCGTAATATATTATTGCATAAAAACATTAAAAATGACTAAGAAGAAGCTGTTACCAAATCTTTCTAAAGAGGAGAAAATGGTGATAGTAATTTCCGAGATAATTCAAGAATTGTTGATTGCGCATCGTCAAGGGAAAGATGTTAACCTAAACAAGATGAAAACCCGAATTTCTTCTAAATACGGGCTAGGTACCTCACCTAGACTAGTTGACATCATCGCTGCTGTGCCGGCGGATTCGAAGAAAATACTTTTACCAAAATTAAAAGCTAAACCTATACGCACAGCTTCGGGTATAGCTGTTGTCGCGGTTATGTGTAAGCCTCACAGATGTCCACATATTAATTTTACGGGTAATATCTGCGTATATTGTCCCGGAGGGCCGGATTCTGATTTCGAATATTCTACGCAAAGCTATACAGGTTATGAACCGACCTCTATGAGAGCTATAAGAGCCCGATACAATCCATATCTGCAGACTCGACACAGAGTGGAACAACTGAAGCAACTGGGGCATAGTGTGGATAAAGTAGAATTTATAGTCATGGGAGGGACATTTATGAGCTTACCTGAGGATTATAGAGACTATTTTATAAGGTAAGTTAGTAAATGTGTTGGTTTAAATATTAATAATTATATTATTTTCTCGGGAATGCTTTTAAACACTATTATTTTACAAATAAATTAATAATAAGATATATAAGACAATCTAAAATATAAAACAGAAATTCAGAATGTATAATTTGCTTTAAGATAACTATTTGTTGTTTATCAACATTATTGATTGATGCACAGAAAATAAAAACAAACAAAATTATAACATAAACAGAGAGTTATGATAAAAGGCCTTGTAACAGTGTATGACTTTTGAGGTTAGGCCACAGAGCAGTAGTCTTCTTCACTCAGGTTTCATACTTTGTCAGTATTTGTGAGGGGTTTATAAATAATGAATATAATATTTGATTGCACTTTTAACTTCAAACAAAGTACATGATGTTTACAAAAGGGTTCCAATTACACATGAACTAAATCTTACTATTTCAAAAAATAAAAGAGACCTGTACTATAAATTGATTATTTCTACATACAATTTTGTTTTAAAAGTATTCATGATTTACTTTTCTCACACAGCAATTTGAATAATAATACTGTTATGGAAATCATTTATACTTAAGTATTTATTAACTTAAATATGATATTTAAGAAATATGTATTTATAAAAGTATTACTTTGACATGTTTCAGGAATTTACATGATGCACTCTCTGGACATACATCAACTTGTGTTGCCGAAGCTGTAAAGTATTCAGAGAAAGCTAAGACAAAATGCATTGGTATCACAATAGAAACAAGACCTGATTACTGTCTCCAAAGACATATGAGTGACATGTTAAATTATGGATGCACAAGGTAATTTCTGCAAAATACCTTCTTAATAGTTATGTTTCAAATTTACTCTTTGACACTATAAGGGAAATGAAAATGTTATTCATATATAAATATTAATGTTAACCACCTATTAGTAATCATATGCAATTTCCAATAAAAGAATTTTATTCATTCACATGAAGAAAAAAGTGGTACAAATTCACTATTACAGAGAATACTTCTGTACTAGTACTCTATGGTAGGTAGTCACACCAGATGGTCAATTTCAAAAACATAAAAATATTTATGATTGAATTGCAGTTTTGGCCTAAGATATATGATAATATTTAAAGAAAGAGAGACATTTCTAAGCTTGTTCCAATGGGTGTGTCCACATCAATACCTTATTACATTGTTATATTTTCTACAGGAGTTTAGTCTAAACTTTGTCTGTAATAAAGCACAAGTATGTCCACATATGGAGTACTGCTCACACATCTGGGGCCAGTGCTCCTACCTACCAGCTTTCTCCTTTGGACTCCCTGCAAAGGCGAGCTATTCACATTGTTGACGATCCCGAATTGACATACGATCTAGAGTTATTAGAATATCACAGAGACATTGGGTCCTTATGTGTGCTTTACCGCATGTATAACGTAGAGTGCTCTGAAGAACTTTTTGATATGGTGCCCTCATCACCGTTTCAAGCTCGTACCACTTGCCATTGGCTGGTTGCTCATCCACATACCCTAAAGCTTAGTAGAATGACGGCAACCATAAGGTTCTCTAGAAGCTTCATTATGCGCACGTTAATGTTGTGGAATGGGTTACTAAGCACGGTGTTTCCTCAGAGTTATGACATGGGGCTCTTCAAAAAACGATTGAAACACGCTCTTGAAGGTCGGCAACACAACAGTGATACCCCCGGTGTTGCAGTTGTCTATAAGCGATGGTAACCATTTAACATCAGATGGGCCGTCTGCGAGTTGGCTGCACTTTGGCATATAAAAATAAAATCCAGATCATCGCAGATACATGTGAAATGTTTGATAATTTTAGATTGTTGTACTGGTCATAACATAATGTATTTTAGATCAGGGATTAAAGATTAAGATAAATGTGTAGAAATAAAATAAAATTGTACCTCTTTTACAGATTGGAGATTGGTGTGCAGTCTGTGTATGAAGATATTGCACGTGACACTAATAGAGGACACACAGTTAAAGCCGTCTGTGAAAATTTCAATTTGGCTAAGGATGCTGGATATAAGGTAATTGTTTAAATATCCAAACAATAACTATATAAACACTTTCATGTGGTCATTTAATTTTTGAATTTTTTCCTGGTATTAATAGTCATTACATTTTTTTACATTTTCATTTTCAAAATTGACAACCTTTTAAAATAGAATAGTCTTACAACACATTATCTGTTGAGTGTAACTATTATTCTAAATTTAAATGTAAAAAGATAATATAGACCTTAATATAATTATTACTCTCTGAAACTTACATTTCATGATTAACATCTAGGACTGAAATAAAGGGTTTCAGCTTGTTGCTTAATATACTTGGAAGTACAAGTTCTTCCACATTTGAAGCGATAATGGTATAATGGCAGCATGTTTGAATGTTGTGTCAAGCAACTTGAGTTGAAATGAACTTGAATTCTTTAATAAGCTTAAACTTTTTTGATGATAGAACGTATTGTGACCTGATGATATTATGATGATGATAAATAATATCCACTTGGTTTGACTCTCTGAAACTTACATTTCATGATTAACATCTAGGACTGAAATAAAGGGTTTCAGCTTGTTGCTTAATATACTTGGAAGTACAAGTTCTTCCACATTTGAAGCGATAATGGTATAATGGCAGCATGTTTGAATGTTGTGTCAAGCAACTTGAGTTGAAATGAACTTGAATTCTTTAATAAGCTTAAACTTTTTTGATGATAGAACGTATTGTGACCTGATGATATTATGATGATGATAAATAATATCCACTTGGTTTGCTACAATTTTAAAGTTGAAGATTTGTCATTTAGTGAGTGTTGTTCATAAATAACTTTCACACTTATGGAGGGGAAGGGGTGTCACTTACTTTGACAAAATATGACAAGAGGGTCAAAAAGAGGGTCAGGGTTTAAGGAAATGTGATGCTCCCAGCCCATCAAACAATTTGGTAAAATTTTCCATGCATTTTTTTTTCTTTAAACTTTGGTACAATAGAAAGGCATTCTTTTCCTATTTGTAAATACATAAATATTTTTACTACGTTTTTCCGTCATAATGGCTTCTAATATATATATTTTTTAAATAGCCCTAATTTATATACTATTAATTGCCATGGCTTGCGTCAGGCGGTTTCTATCATACATTAAGCAATATTGATAAAATCCTATCAACCTATCATAAAAATAGGCTAAAATAGGTAGACAAAAAAGTTAAAATTTTGCTTGACGTATTTTATGACTTGTAAAGTGTGTCTTGGCACTTGCACTTAAGAACCAGACCCCTTTTAGGCTTAGCATGTTACCAAGGATTTTAATGTTTTACACACAGTTATCAATTTTAATTTTAGATTGTTGCACATATGATGCCTGATCTGCCGAATGTAGATTTTGAACGGGATGTAGAGCAATTTATAGAGTTCTTTGAGAACCCGGCATTCCGTGCTGATGGACTTAAGATTTACCCAACATTAGTAATCAGAGGTACAGGATTATATGAGTTGTGGAAAACTGGAAGGTACAGGAGTTACCCACCGTCTACCTTGGTCGATTTAATTGCAAAGATATTAGCTCTTATACCACCATGGACAAGGGTTTACAGGTAATTGTAGAACAATTTTAATGAAACCTATCTATTTATTAATATGTTAGTTTTCTGTCTGATGCCATTTTCCATTGCCAACATCTTTAGAATCATTAATCCTCTTAGGGAGTGAATTTACAAAAATCTTTTGTTAGTGCTTATGACTCGATACTGCTGACAGAAAATAGCTTATAGGTATTAAATATTAATAGATTGGTATCTTTTTGTTTAATTTTAGGGTACAACGAGACATACCCATGCCGTTGGTTTCCTCGGGAGTCGAACATGGTAACTTGAGAGAGTTAGCACTGGCTCGTATGGCAGATTTGGGTACAGACTGTAGAGATGTCAGAACCAGGGAAGTAGGCATACAGGAGATTCATAACCGTGTTAAGCCATATGAGGTATGCCATTTGATTTACAGTTAACTTATCATAAAATAATAAGTAATGACCGTTAAGTATATATAGGCGCGCATTACTATGTTGCCATCTAGTTTTAATGTAAGTAACAAATTAAATCGAAGCTTAATTATCTGTAGCGCCATCTATCAGCTAATTCAGAACTTAAATAACACAGGAAATATTAACTTTCAGGTCACTAACATTTTTTTGTACCTATGGTTAATACCGTGTTTTTCGAACAGATTATTATGATAAGTAACGAATTAAATTAATTAGAATTTAATAGAAATTTAAGTTTATGTTTCATTGTTATCTAATATAGTTTTAAGAAAGTTTAAAATATAAATATGGTTCCCTTTCTGTCACAAATGTGTTAACTGTGATATTTCCGGTGTACTTTAGTTGTTAATTATTTAAAATAATTAAGGTAATTAAAATATATTTTGACATAAAAGATTAAAAATAACATTATTAATTTTATATTGTTTTGTAAAACATTATTATCAATTATGTTTGTAATAAATATAATAAGATTTTTATTTACAAAAAGATATATCGTGGTTTGGTGAGTTGCAAACTTACAATATAAAGTTGTAAAGTGTGTAAAGTTAAGTTGAAAGGGCATTGTGATTCGGGGATACCGCACCCTGTCCTCGGCGGCGGCCTTCACGCTCGCCGGCTCCCTGCCCTGGGAGCTGGAGGCGGGGGTTCTTGCCGCCGTGTACGAATTCAAGGCGACAGGAAAATGTTTGGGGAAGCCAAAGCTCCTAGAGAGATAGAGGGAAGGCGAAGGGAAGAGAGGGTGCCTGCAATAGAGCGGTGGCGGCAGGATCTGGCGGACACGCGGTATGCGCCCGGTCCTACCGCAGTGGTTTGATAGGGAGTGGGGCTCCCTGACGTTCCGACTGGTGGAGGTGCTGACTGGCCATGGCTGTTTTGGTTGGTACCTGCACCAGATCGCTCGCAGGGAACCGACCGCCGCATGGCACGAGTGCGGCGCTGAGGATGACATCGCGCAGCACACACTGTCTGAGTGTGCGGCGATTTGCCCGCCACCCTCCACCTCCGTAGCCGGACCTGAGGGGATGGGCCGGAGGGCCCATCTCCTCATTGCACAGGTTCGGCGGACGAGGGGAGGTGGTAGCTGGTCGTGTACCCAGTGTACCTCCCTATAAGGACGGAGCCCGGTGGCCATCTTTCGCCGGGCTGACCGCTGGGGGCGGTATGGTGATATCTCAGCACGGTCCCATGTCGCCCCAACTTAAAGCGGTGGCCGGTACACCGTGGGGTTTTAGTCCGTGTGAGTCGGGCATAATCCATTCTCTCCCCCGGGAAGATGGGTATCCATAAGGGATTTACCCACGTTAATTTAAGAAAAAAGAAAGGGCGTTCTTGGCACCATCATTGTAGAGTGACAATATCGAAATAAATATAATTGATTCGGTTCTCATCAAGAGAACAATTTTGCGATGGATCTTGGGGAGAGCTCTGGGGAGGCGCCGACATATACCTAGCTAACAATAATTAATGTAAGGATATTGTCCTTTGTGATATTAATATTAATGATTGACTTTACACTTTCATAAACTTAGTTACATAGATGGCATTATCTTAGAAGACTATAAACTTGTCTACACTGCCCTTTCATCTAAACCTCTTACATTTCCTCTGTAAAGTTTGAGATACCTATTATCTGGATAAATTAGGTTAAAATGGAGTATACACAAATTATATATTATAATTACAAATTATATATATATTATACAAAAATATTATGTAGTATAATATAGTAGCCATGTTAATTTTGTAAAGCATAAAATATTGTTCCTTTGTTTATCACAATTGAGAAATTATTTATTCATTTAATAGTCGATTTGTTGAGGAAGTTTAAATCCTTTTGAATGTCATACTACTTTCCTTAGGAATAGAGCAATTAGCATTCAGAATGTAGGTCAGGCAATAGGTTAAGTAATAACAAAGTAATAGTGAGAACAAGCTGCGTGGTGTGTAGTTGTTGGGAGCTGCAAAGAGCAGTCGAACTATGAATGCCTGTGACGAGATACTATACCGTGCGTGCCAGATATATCAGTAGTTCTCTATGCAATAGCTGGACTTTATATGGAATTTATAATTAATTGTTCTAAATTGCGTTAACTGTAAATTAAAATTATAATAATTAATGTTGTCCAAAACGGGTTTTCCACATAACTGGTATATACATATGCATAAACTACAATAAAACAAACGTAATCATATTTACAGGTTGAATTAGTTAGACGGGATTACGTAGCGAACGGTGGTTGGGAGACCTTCCTAGCCTATGAGGATCCCGATCAAGACATTTTAGTTGGTCTTCTTAGGCTGAGAAAATGCGCCTCAGATACGTACAGACCGGAATTGAAGCCCGGACCGAATGCCAATTTTAAACAATGTAGTATTGTCAGAGAGTTACATGTGTATGGATCTGTTGTACCGGTGAGTTGTAATGATAATAATTGATATATGAATCACCTTTAACATGAATATACACACATAAGTTACAGCCTTTGTATATATATATATGTATATGCGGCCAACATATATGAATGTGCATCATTTATCTTGTAGTAAGGGTAATAGCTGAAATATTTCAAGGAGATATTTTCTGCAGAATATTTGATCGAAATTTGTAAATAAATTTTTTGATCTTTAAATCCAAAACAAAGTGCGGATTTTATAAAAACTGTCTTTATTGGCTTTTCTTATACATTAATCATCAAAATGTACTATTTAAATTAACTTCGTCCGCGGTATGCTATAACAGAAAGGTTAATAAAATAAATAATTTAGTGCCGCTAACTAGTAGCCTCCATAAAAAGTAAAACATTTAAGTATGTAAATTATTCACAAATAACTTTGATTTTTAATGAGATCCAATGCCAAAGCTTTGGTAAATTTAACGATGTTATTCTTGTATGCAGGTAAATGCTAGAGATCCTACGAAATTCCAACACCAAGGTTTTGGAATGCTTTTAATGGAGGAAGCAGAACGGATTGCTAAAGAGGAGCACGGGTCAGACAAGATGGCCGTCATATCTGGAGTTGGCACGAGGAACTATTATGCGAAGATTGGTTACCATCTCGAAGGACCTTACATGGTCAAGATGCTGGTGCAAGGGAATCAATAAAAAAGAATTTATACCTTTTGATAAATAAAAAATAAGAAAAAATTGTGTATAGTCATTTTGGATGAGTGAAGTAGTTAATTAGGAATGTTTTGATTGTGTTCTTAATCCTTTTACTGTTATTTTGCGTTCCGTTTAATGTCATAAGCCACCACAATTCCATGGCATATAACATGCAGTAATTTCTAGACGTTTTACACAAGTTCTCTTTGAAGAGTCATAGAAAGTCCTCGATTGTCGCATCTTTACGCCGACTGTCGCTGGTTTATTTACTCTATGAGCTATGCAGGTTCTCTAACATATATTTTCGTTAAGGATTCTGTCGTTTACAGATCATTCCTAAACTAATTTTGTCTATGGTTCGATAAGTTTATAGATTGAAAGACAATGTCACCATTATATTCACGTCTCTTAGTTGGTAGGGTGGATGCATTATTTGAAATCTTTCATCTACAAGGATTGTTATTGGCGACGACCTGAGTTACGTAATTTTCTAAGAAATCCGCGAGCCATATCGTCCATAGATTTAGAATTATGACCATTTCTATAAATAGATGAAAACAACTATGTCGTCGATGTAAGCCTAAAAAATAAAGACTAAATTTACAAGCGATAACACATTTCTCTACACTTATGAATAATTTAAAAACACCAACTCTGCATTCCATTGTATTTATGCGTGTGTTAGAGAAAGACATATTCAGGAGTTATGTTAATCATAATTTCTGACATATAACACGACATATAATAAGGTTTTTTTTGTAACAATGCCAGTCGTTTGTGCATTGTTATTTGGACTTCGGTTTATTTGTAATGTATTATACTGTCGGTATATTAAATGTCGCAGGACGACTTTATCTTATGAATAATTAAATTTTACAAACCTATAATTTTTTTTATGTTGAGAGCTAACTATAGTGATGCAAATTTATAAAGCGGGTTATATTTAGCGCGTTAATTGTACTCATCCGTGTACGGTGATCCTTTATGATTGTACGTTTAGGATTAATTAAAATGTTAATAATAAAGCTTAATTCATTTTCTGGGATATTATTTCACTTTCAGTTATTCATTCATTCAAACTTTATGGGCGTTACTAACCTTCGATCCTGTATCCGGTATGCCGACTAAAGTTTCGGTTCCAATGTATCAAAAAGTAGATATATCGGAGATACAAGTCATAACTTGCGAGTAAGGAATAGAATGTGAACAAGTTCTGACAAATTATGTGCCTACTTTTCTTTACAGCTTACCTATGAGATACAAAGCAAGTAAATTGCTATTTATTCCATAAATAAATTTATATCTCGAAATATAGGTACATTTTAATTTCTACTAAAATAATTTCATAATGAGTCATTTATAGTACTAGTTAAGATTATTCTTTATATATGATCTCAAATTTTTATTATATAATGTAATGTATTTCCAAAATAATGTGTCTCAAAGTAATCGTTACGAACCTAAAAAGCTAATCTCTCTTACTTACCTTCTCTTCTCTTAACATTTTGTATTATATATTCGGAATCAGGAAAAAAGGTGCGTCTAAAAGTATTTTCTGTTCACTATGAGCTACTGTTATCAAATTACACTTATTCAAAATACGACTTAGACGTACTTCGCGAAAGCTGCGGGCTATTAGTATTTCGACTTTTCTCCGATTTGTTTTAAGTTATTAAATTCGTCCCTAATACTTATTATACCCTTTTTCTTATGTCAGCAATATAGAGGCTTTTAAGTACTATTCCTTCTCATTTTAATGATATAAGAACTATTTTGTGTTGACAGTTTTATTTGATCTGTCGGTTTATAATGTCTACATTCCAGACCCGACCCGCCATTGTCGATTAATCCGACTGAGATCTATCACAAGCACGTCGGTATGCTGCCGAACTACGCCGGCCACGTTCCTGGTTGCATGTTCAGGTGACTTCATTATACTATCAATGTTTGGAAAACAAACGGTATAGTTTAGTAATATAGTTTTAAATAAAGGGTGTCCTTTAACACGTTCCGTGCCAAGCCAATTTTGCCTGACATGTCGTTCAGGCCATTTGATATTTTGACTAAAAACTGATATATTATCATACGATGTTGTAACATTGTACAAATTACAATATTAATACATAAGTAATTCTTTCGTCTTCAGTAGTTATCACATCGTGTAATTATAAGTAAGTATATAGTGCAAGTATCACATCATAAGTGTGTCTGTCGTAGTAAACGTGGCCTAAAGATGAAGGTTAACGTGTACCGCCGGTGGTACACGTGTTAATGGTGTAATCTGAGTAGGGCAGTGAAGGACACGTAATATTTGTATAATTTTATATATATAAAGAGGCATGCTGTTGTGCGCGCATAACTTAAAAACTACTGGATATATTTTGATCAATATTTTTTTGGTTATAACTCTCGGAGTCTAGGCACTTATTAAAAAAAAAACGATATCATTTCATATGCTGTTTTATGAAACCACGTTTTTTATAAGCACTACGCGGTGTGTTTTCTTGCCGCGAAGAAGTGGTACTAGTGGTGTAGTGCGTATGTTTTTTTCCTCTGTACATAAATTACTCAGACAAAGATGCAGGTATTAACTAGTTCTAAAACATATATCTGTGTAGATTTGGCAAGACATACGGAAACGACACTAGAGATGCGAAACGCTGGCTCCGTGGTGACTTCACATCATGAATTTTTATATATTTGCGAAATTTTGTCGGTTTTAAAAATAAAATACTCGTGAAACAATACAAAATAATAATGTTTTAATGATTAACTTATATACATAAATGTTTAACAAAAATAGCCCAGTAAATACAAGACTTTACATTGATATTACATACATCAGATCAGTAGTATCATATTTACTTAAAAGTGACACGCATAATCTGTGAGTAATGGCAAATTAAGGTCATGTGTTTAATTGGAGCCCCCCGCCATTTCACATAACAATATTGTATGAACTTATGTATACGCACGCGTGCACGTCCGCGCGCGTATGTGTGCGTGCATGCGTGTGCGCCTATACATACATAAAAAACATATTTATATATAAATATCACATTAACATATA
Source organism: Antheraea assamensis (assembly GCA_035772565.1). Taxonomy (NCBI): domain Eukaryota; kingdom Metazoa; phylum Arthropoda; class Insecta; order Lepidoptera; family Saturniidae; genus Antheraea; species Antheraea assamensis. The sequence continues at coordinate 3,442,373 of JAQQSE010000067.1, forward strand.
TATTTTACAATTCGTGTTTTTTCGAACACAATGTTATATTTTCTAATTTTTCTTAGCATTCCATTCCTTAAGTAATTTCGCAGTCAGTTCTAAATTTTCGTCTTTCTGTAAATAATATTTTATTATGAATTAGTAATCTTACAAAATATCATTAAAATCGGTTAAGATTAATATATATTTTTTATTATTATAGAAATTTCAAAAGTATTATTAATAATTTGTAACAAGGCGTTCTTTAATAATAGATATTTTCATCAAAATATGTCACCAAATTTTAGTTTAATTCGACGGTACAGACAGACATCATTTTGTTGTCATATTCGTGAATGTCCCTAGATATCTAATGAAAAAATTTGCAAAATCACACGTACAGACGGAATCAGTAGATTATTAAATCATTGTTAGTGTGTCTGTTAGTGATCATGTAACTTTTAAATGACTCAACCAATTGACATCATATTCACATAATACATTTCCTTTATCAAAACAAAGATTCATAGTTAAATTAAAATGTAATAGATGGCATTGTAGTCGTTATTAACAAAATTTCAAATTGTTGAAATAAAGGTGGTCATATTCACATTATATGTTAAAAATTATATGTAAAAAATAAACCACAATCTGAATCCTATAGATGGGGCTGTAGTCGAATATTTAATTGAACCGATATTGTTAAGACTTCCTACTAGATAGAGTATTTTTAAGAGAATTTATATATAGGCTATATATTATTAAGCTTTTACAGTTGGGTGTAAGTAGTAAAGTATTTCCACGACAATGAAACAATTAAATGATAGTAAAATAATATTCTTTAGTATACAATTGTAGTTACCTTAATAAAGCAGAATCTGGCGAAGTTTTCTCCGAGATGTTTGTGCTCGTCGGAGTAAAAGGCGGTGGGAGGGATGGTGAGTACGCCGGCTTCCTTCGCAAACTTTTTCGTGAATTTGTAATCTTTGTATTTATCCGGTTCCGATGATAAGTCAATCTTGTTTGCTATCGAAATAGTATTGAAAATTAATGAATATATAGATAACGCATGTAAATATTCTCTATAATAAAAATAAATATGATATACTCTGTGGTTAAAAATGATGAAATAACATCATACTTGGCTGTATTGTTTAGATGCCTTTGCTTTTTCCTTAAGAAGAAAAATAAGAACTCGATAAAATCTCTGTAGTAAAAAAATCTATGTCTGTTGCCTACAGTTTTGTAACTTTATCTATATAACTGATTTACCATAATCGTATATATCAGCAATCGTTTTTATTAAAACCAAAATACAGACATCGTCCAGCCTGTAAGAGACCCACTGCAGGGCCATAGGCCTCTTCCTATGCCAGCCAACAGGTATGGGTCTAATCGCCACGCCAGCCCACGACATATTCGCGATTTCAAATTCTGAGAAATCCACAGATCTTATATATTTCCCCCATACGGTGGTACTGCAACAACATTTCTCAGATTCAGGATTCCTCACGATGTTTTCCTTCACCGTCAGCCGATAGTGTTATCAATTTCAATTAATAAATGTACGCGAGTTCCGAAAAATTTGTTTGTACGGGCATCGAATTGAAATAGCACGAGTCAAACCACTCGGCCACCACTACTTTAAGTCAAGTTTAAGCCAGTCGACAAGAAATCATTTAACAAATGGTGGTACAATTTGTTATCGCTGCAATGATTATTGCATACTCTTCAAAGACTATTATTACCATTTTCGATGATTACCATGTTTGTTATATCCACTGCTTCGTTTGAGGATTAATTTTTATTTATTTATTTTATTTTAATGGAAAAAATCAAGTGACGTTTTTTGGCTCAAATTATTAAATTTCTCTCTCTCTCTCTTAAGAGCTCTCTCTTTCGAGATCGGATCAATTATACATTTTCTAGATGTCACGTAGGAGTTAATAAAAAAAATTAAATTGATTTTTTTTATTGTAATCTCCTTCTCACTACAATTTTCTTTTGCGACATGAATAATAAAGCTTTTCCAAATTTGTCGATTTTTTTCGTGTATCAATAGGTTACTGTAACAAACATTTGTTTTAAAATAAATTTAGTAGACTCTTCGTCTAAGACCTGAACATAAAATAATAAAAGAAGCCTTACCAAGTTTAGTCCAATCAGCGACGATGAAGTAACCAGCTTCCGGTACTGTCGGATTAAACCCGTTATCCTTTAATGTCTTTACTAGAGAATCTCTCTTGGTAGGAGTTCACGCGCCAACGAGTAGAAGTAGCAGTCGGGAGAGTCGATACGCGCTAGTTCGTACTCGAATGATCGGGCGACTGCTTCCTGAGCAACAACACCTTTTTCATTACTAGTCTGCTTATTGCGGAGTAAATTATTATTCAATGCTCTTTTTATTACTCGTCTGCTTATGTGGGAGTACATTATTATTCAATGCTTTGTTTATTACTAGTCTGCTTATTTGGGAGTACATTGTTATACACTGCTTTATTTTTTACTAGTCTGCTTATTTGGAAGTAAATTATTATTCAATGCTTTTTATTACTACATTATTTATTACGGAGAAAATTATTACTCAATGCTCTTTTTATTTGTAGTCTGCTTATTTGGGAGTAAATCGTTATTGGACGATGTTTTATTATTAGTCTGTTTAGTTGGGATTAACTTATTTTTTATTCGAGTATGACTTCAATCACTGTACTGTATCTGATGACGCATGTTAACCTGCAAGGTTCTCGGTAGTTGAACATACATACATTGACTGATACCGGAACGTGACAAACCAAAAGTCAATATGACAGGTTGATCACCATGTGTATGATAGTAGCAAACCAGTAGAGTACAGATCGCTACCACTCTTTTTGAAAACTGGATATGCATTTGGTGTAAGATAGTCGCAATCCATTCAATGTGACAATAGTTCTGTTATTTAAAAACACAATACCTGCACCGGCGTGCAACACGTGTATACGCAGTTCTGGTGTACCACTTGAAGGTTCCTCATAAGTTCTGCAGGTCCGTACGCCCAACCGGTCTTCCACCCTGTTACCGAAAATGTCTTCCCGGCTGATCCGATCGTGATGGTACGTTCCCACATACCGGGTAATGTTGCTGTTAACATTCGAACCTTAACCTTAAACGCTACATCAGAGCAACGTAGATTCAAACACCTATAATAAGTTTTTTGGGAAAGAAAAAAACTTCATGATGACACAATGATATGGTGTTTGGATATTGTCTAATGTCCGCATGACTATAGGTTTGTTACGATAGATTCAATTGAGTCAGTCCCTCTCTATGTTTAGTGTAGTATCTCCTGCAACATTGGAACTTAACATCACATGAGGTTGTGACGTATTGGTAAGCTTGTAATAAATTGCTCTTGAGATAATTTCATTTCCCCTGGATTAGCGTAGTATCTACAACCATTGTCACTTAACATAAGATCAGATTACGTCATGATGGATTACAATGAGATAAATTAATTTTACTAAGCATATACAGCCATTTTGTCACATAACATATCAGATGAGATTGTGGCGTATTGATACGTTGCAAATCCATCTTAATATTTCAGGCATGTAAGTAATACTCTATTTACATCTACTTATATCATGTCATCGTTTAAATAAATATTGTAGCATGTCATTAAATGAATAAAGTAGAGTGCAGTAGCTTAACTATATATAGCATTGGATGCCCGTTGCAATTTCGTCGAATGAGGTTCTCTGCTATGTACAGAAGTGTTGCTATACTACTGTGTCTACAACAATTTTTGATGCCTTCTGGAACGAGATCCCTTGGTATTTTATTCCTCCTATCATTCTATTTTTACGCCACCGCAAGTAAAGTAGTCAATAAGATTTAGTACGACGTTCAAAGGATTATGTTTTACTAACAAATGTTCAGCAGCTTCGCGCATATTTTCCATGTAGTAATTATTTTTCATTAATAATTAAATACAATTACAAAATTTGGGACGACCATCTTTTTTAGGTTACTTGTTCCTCTTGCATATTTATGTTATCTTTGAACTTACCGATTCTTATATGCTTCATGGGTTCATACACCATCCATTCGTAGACCTCGTCAGAGAGGCAGAGTACGTTGTGCTTCTTGCACAAGTCTGCTATGAGTTCCAACTCTTGTTGCGTGAAGGCTTTCCCCAACGGATTATGCGGAGTGTTCAAAATTATCATCTTCGTTTTGCTAGTAAAGAGTGATGTCAGTTCTTTTTCATCGAGGATCCAATCAGCCGATGTTACAGTGCCACCTGTCTTCTTCTGCTTAAGAATATCAATCTTTTAAATATACACAAGGGTATAATCTCACACTGGAACGTTTAATTTCAAATTAAGTATAACTTGTATTATTTTCCACTCTTTGTTCCAATACTAGGGTTTAGCATTAAGTCATGAGACATGATAAAGATTTTTTGGTAGAGGCTCTAGGTTCCAGCAAAAAAAATAAAAGGAACGTTTTAGTGTAGAGGATTTCGTGTTTGTAATGCAAAGGGGACGTACTATGTGTTAGTTATACATAGTATATATATTTTTTCTTTAATTTTAAATTAAGAATATGTGTAAATCACAACCAACAATTAAAAACAGCCATTTTGCGTTTGGAAATCGATTTCGTAGTATTTTTGTCTAACTAGTTATCACTCTCATATATGTTTCCAATCCTATATTACTCCTTTTGTAAAATCATTTACGAGCTAGTTCCGTTTTGAATTTAGAGTTTTATCACGTAGTTCATTTAATGTCACGTGTATTGTGGTCATAATTATACCTGTTTTAATTCTACAGTGGGTTTATTTAGTAGCACGGGGTTACTCACCGGCTGGAGAGCTATGAACTTGGGCACACCGCCGGCAGATTTGATCATAAAATCATAGCAATCGAAGAACGGTTCTATAACAATCACTTCATCGCCGGTGTCAACGTGACCTGCGTTACAGTACTAAATAATTAACATGGACATTTCAGGAAATATTATGATCCTTTACTGTAGATTTTCTGTGCAAAGAATATTTGGAAGATGATGAAATCATACTTCTTTTTTCCCTTTGACAAAAGATCCTTAATATAAATCGTTGTTACTGCTATTACCAAGCGAGTAATAGTGGTTTGTTATAAGTTAAAGGTCTTCTAACAAAATGTTGGCCCCTTGTCTTTAGACAGAGTTTTTGTGCCAAGTATTACTTTGGAATCAGTTAATAATCTTTACTAATATAAATTGCGGATGTGGGTTTGTTTGTTAGGCGTTCACGCCTTAACTGGTACTGAATACGATATAGGATACATTTAATTTAGAAAAAAAATAAATGTACGTTAAGGAACATACCCGTACTACGTGACCCGTTCAGGGGATGAGGCAAGTCTTTAAAGTACCATGGTTAGTCACGGAGAGGAGGGGGAAAACCATATTTATGAATCACAACATGAAAACTAGATGGGAGGAGGGGTTCTTCTCACATACTACGGATGGTCACCAAGGGGAGGGAGGGGGGCTAAAAATTGTTAAACATGATTAACGTATTATAGGTACGTTCCCTTAACGCGAGTGAACTCGCGAGAAAAAAGTAGTAACAAATATGAGCACACAATTTAATACACAGCTATTTAATTCCAAACTAAGCATAGCTTGTATCATGGTAATAAAATAATTGATTTATATTTACATCTGAAAAATATTTAATATTCAGACACAGAACTGACAATTATGCTTATCACCAAAAGTCAGTCATGTACAGGGAAAAAACATTTGATCTCTCAGCTCAATAGTAGTAGTTACTACTAATGCAAAACGCAATAACCTTGTGCAGCGAGATTACCATAAACAAATATCAAAAACTTCATATTTAAGTGAAACTTCTTATAAGAACTTTGAAATTCTGATCAGCAACATTTTGTGTGACGAAAAGTGGTGGCGGAAAACACTGTCGTGTAAATTGTTGAAAACACTGGACCTCGTCCGATCACCGAAGTTAAGCAACTTCGGGCGCGGTCTGTACTTGGATGGGTGACCGCGTAATGTTGGCTTTTTGTTGTATTTTTTAATTAAAATGTTTCCCTGTACTACAAAAGTTTCATTTCTGTTGTGTGTATTTACGACACACTTTGTGACTTTTTCGTATGCTCTTTTTTTTAAACTGAATATTTCGTGTACTCATCATACTATTCTAAAGTTATCTAAGCTTATAATTTTTGTGAATCTTCTGTGGTCATTTAAACTGTAGTAAGCAAGATAATTCTTCAATAACTCTTTATTTATCTTGCTAATTGGGACAAGGTAACACCATCAATCACAGTTCAAAAAATATAAGTATTTGTTTCAGTATTTATGGCTGTCAGCATGATAATACTCACCAAGTATAGCAGAGAATAAAGCTTCATAAGCACCACTAGTGACCAATATCTCGTTAAAAGGATCTATCTCTCTACCGACGAGAGGTGAATACACTTTTGATAAATTTTGGACTAGTCTTGGATGACCCTGAAAAGTTTTTATTTTATATGTCGAGTCTGATTATATTGTACCTAGTGGTAAGCACAATTCAATTTAACAACAGGGGTGACCACCATGAGGTCTACAATCCGTTATCAGTCACCACTGTTAACGACGTTAGCGATTTAGTTGGATATAGATATTTTACCACCCCACTTAATTATATGTCTAATGAATATTAAAAAAACCGAATTTCTCCTGGAAGGTTTATAGTGTAATAATGCATTGATCAGGCGTAAGAACAAAAAATGTTATGTAAATATTGTTATGTAGCGATGAACTGAACAGCGAAAAATGGATCTAAAATTGAGATTCTAAATTGGTTAGGTACATCTGACACCATATTATTAAACTGCACCCATTCAATTCAGGGGTGGTTCTCTAGTACAGTATAAATTTTGACCTTTGAATGTGACATTTCAAGTGTGCTTATAGTCAAATATAACACTTGATGTATGGTGATCATGATTATTGTGTATTACCATCGGGAGCTAATGAGAATGGTCCATCTTTGATTTTTTTGTCATATAACAATATTGTTCCCTATATAATAACTAATGAGTTTAGCATGTCCTAAGTAATATTAAAATGATATTACCATGTTTGTCAACTACACAATTATGCATACTCAATACTTAATACACTTTGTTCAAACATGTGTATGAACATTTGTAGAAAAAACTCCGTTTCATTTAGGTTTATGATTGAATTTGCTATTACATCCTGTAGCACTAAGTAAATTCAATACGTTCAAGTTTTTGAATTAAGCATAACTGATGCTTATATTTACTTCTACACTCCTTCACATTGTACCATGAAGAATCCCTAGAAAGTTTGTTTCTCGAAACTCAAGTTTTGTAATTTGTTTCAAAGTCTATAGATATATATAAATGATTAAATGTAACATAAGCCTGTTCACAGAACACGGACCTGCCCTTCTGTGAGTATAGAAGACTGTTTATTGTGATTTATATTTATCTATATTCATTTTTAACAGGCAGTGCGAAAATTAATCATGCTGTATACTAACTAGTAGTTAGTTACCACAACTACATGACAATTTAATGAACATATCCTTGTGCCCAATATAACATGCAAGGTTTAACCATAAAAAAGATGTATTGGATTTAAAAGATACTTTGTTACTTGTGGAGATTGTATGTCTCCATTATTAAATTTATATAAATAGTGAATTTTAGTTTCTTTAAACATAATTATGTTATATCTTAAATATAATATTTTAAATTAGCTGTAGCATTTATATACAGAGTTAAGATTATATTGTTCTCTAGTATCTGCTGATTTGATTAATTATAACTTCATTATGATGAGGTACTTATACCATTTATAATCTGTTGACAATATAAAATTTAAAAATGGAAATGACAAAGAAGTTCTGTATTCCAATTTCAAACTCTTTACATATGCAATCAAAGGAAATCTTTGAAGGTTGAATACATAAACCATTTGTGTTAACAACATTTAAGTGTTATTAATTATTTGATAAGAGAATACTTACAAATCCTCTGGTATACTGGTTAAGTAAGGGATTTTCACCCACAGCAATTTCAGAGAGAGCCTTTGTGACATGTTCAGGGGCATGGTAGTCCGGGAAACCTTGACCGAGGTTCACAGCTGGTTTATACTCAGCTGCTAACTGGATATACTCTACCCTAAAATTGAAATAAATAATCACAATGTTCTACATATATTGTTATAGTTCCAAGTTGAAAATAGAATAAATATATACATATATTGTAAATTTAAATAATAGAAAAATATATTATATTATAGAGGATAATTATGAAAGGTGTCTGGGGTAGTTTGTGACCTACAAATGCCGTTGAAACTTAAGAGGAAGGTGTATAAGTCTATAATCAGACCAGTCGTGTTATATGGATCCGAGTGCTGGGCTACGAAAGAGACGGATGAGAAAAGATTACATGTGGCAGAAATGCGAATCTTAAGATGGATGTGTGGTGTAACAAGAATGGATAAGATTAAGAATGAGTTTATCAGAGGAAGTTTGATAATAGCACCAGTGACAGAGAGATTGAGGAGTAATAGGTTAGCATGGTACGGGCATATTATGAGAAGAGATGAAAGTCATATAACAAGAATAGTTTTGAGTTTGAAAGTGGACAGATATAGAGGTAGAGGAAGACCGAAAAATGTGTGGATGGATTGTGTGGAAAATGATATGTGTATAAAAGGTGTGATTACTGAGATGACTTTTGACAGGGGAGAGTGGAAAAGGAAAACATGTTGTGCCAACCCTACTTAGGTGGGATAAGGGTAAGATGATGATGATGATGATAGGTAATTCTGGTTTATAGTGGACACAAAAATTATTTATTACAAAATATCTATCATTCAAACTTTTTAAGAAACATAAAATTCATAATATAATATTGTAGGTATTATTTATATTAGTTATTATTATAGTATTGTAGGTATTAATAGGTACTTGTCCAAAAGTTAGTTTTAATAAAAGAACCTAAACAAAATAAAAAAGGAGTAAGAATTGTGTAATATTAAAAAAAATAGTTTGACACGTAATGCAAATAAAATAAAATACAAAACTTACCATACGCTCTTTTCACCGGCTCCGTAACGTTTCGGAAGACCAAATTTATCAGCCATAATACAAGCAGATCGGCTTAGATTTCTTACAACTTGTTCTGCGTTGATCCACTTCACAGGGTCACTGATTGATCTCACAACCGATAGTAACGCAAACCCGCTCTTAAACATGGTAATGATAAGTAGTTAGATAAAAAGTAACTAAAATGACACTCTAACCTATAACATTACAATAGGAATAATGCGATAAAACGTCAACACGTTACGCTTTTGATAAAAGTGTATACATCGTAAATACCATCTACTTACTACATTTTAAATCATCATGATAAGTATGTGACAGTTAATTATATCAGAATTTATTTTGTAAACAAGTTAGAAAGTTTAACGTGAACGTTTTTAGCTTAGAAAATTTAGCAAAACACAATTCTATTCAGTCGTATTATACTTTGACACTAATCACTATCAGTTGTATCTATTGTCATTTTTATCAATAACAAAATTGCAGTGGCAATTATTAAGTCAAACGAGCAAGCGAATTACAAATAAAAAAATATATGTATATTACTATATATCCAATACATATTATACATTTTGAAATAGTTATATGGTCTCACACGAACCGTTTATTAGAACGTTAGAATTACTTTACGCCCAGAGATCACGTTATAAGTCATGACCTAATGTCATTGCTAGCATATTTCATAAATATAATAGTAATAACATTGAATTGAGTACGAATCGCGCAAATCTTATAATAACGTATTAGAATTTATGGTTGACAATTGATAAACTGTTAAAATATTTATTTCTATCTTTCGCAAAAAATGAAATTGAAAAAGTTTTAAAGTTTTTTAATCTTCATACAAAATTAATTATTTTATTAATCCAAAAATTTGAAGCATTCAGTATTCTTTACAAAACATCTAAGAAATTTCATAAATAAACAATGTTTAGCTACCACTTACATATGAGTCATTTAATCTAATTCAAGTTGAATACCTCCTTTTCTCCTTTTTTAATAGCGAAATTTGTTATAAATATGTCTTGTGTATAGAGTCAACAATTAAAAAAACGCCCTAGCGAAATTATAGCAGGTTTGTTGGAACTGTCCAAAGAGTTTTTGAGGCAACTATAAATCAATATTTCTATTTAATATCAAAATTACGCAATAACCCAATCTAAAATTACACTAATATTGTTTAGCGGAAGTGGTAGAGTGATTACCACTTTGCTACTTTCAGAAGGTTGAACGGAGGAAATGAAAAGATCTGACTCCAATTGTGTAGACTAGTAATCGCTTTGGCAGCTGGATTGATGGATCGGTTATCAGGTTTCGTTGACATTGTTTTGCACCGTTGGTAACGTGTGCATGGCCTCGCCCTAGTGACAACGTCGGTGTGTATAGATGGTTGAGAGACTAGGTACGATATTGTTGCGCTTGTTGCTTGGCTGCCATGATGGTTCATGTTCCGTGAGGCGTTGTTAATGTTACGGCGAATTTCTTCGGGCAAGTTTTGTCTTGAAGTTGGGCAAATTGGGAGTGGTGTATCCGAAGAAATAATAATCTTCTTTGCCTGAAGATTGTTTTGTTGAGGTAGCTGTTGGACAGTGCGATCTTGTTCTTGTGGCTTTTGTGGGTTTGTTGTGGCTTTATAATCCATCGTAGACGTGCAAGTGATAGCTTGAACTCTGCTGATTGTGTCTGCGACTGTGTTTTCTTTTAGGCTGCTATTGGAGACTACCGCTTTGGTTGTCGCGTCTTGAAGCGATAGAGACGGTGGTTTTATCTTGCAGTAGAAAGTTTGGTTATAGCTGCACGGTAATGTGCAGTTGCGTGCGCTAATGCCGAAGCGACTATGGTAATAACAATAACCGTTGTATGGTTTATTGTAATATGATGGTGTTTGTGGACGCTGGCTGGCTGAGCGACGTCTGGAGTCGTATGTGGCTTTAAGTTTAGCTAATTGTACTTTTAGTTTTCTCACTTCTTTGTTGAGAGCGTGCGCGTGTTTGATGCAGCTTGTATGGTTGTTTGACGCGGTGTTTACAACAGCTGGCTCTTCAAACGTAGATACTGCTTGTGACTGGTCCATAATTTTGTCAGCTAGGACGGCGAGTTCGTCTAGCTCTGTGTGCGTACTGATGACAGCGAGTATGGAACTTACGTAAGGTGGCAGATGGTTCATCCAAATGAGTTGGAGAGTTGTCTCTGGAAACAGATTACGCGCTAGTGTTCGCATTTTGCGAAGTAGGTGAGAAGGCTTCTAATTTTCTAGCTTCATTTCTGAGAGAAGCTTATGAAGTCGACGGCTGTCAGTTTCTCCATATGTGTCGATGAGACGTTTCTTCAGAATAGTGTACTGATTCGTTTTTGGCATGTTGTAGAGTAGGTCTTCGATTTGCTCGATGTCTTGTTTTTCAAGGCGCGTTATTAATTTTTGTGCAAGTCGTGCTTCGTCTCCTCCGAGTTCGCTGGTTGCTGCCTCGAACGAGAAAAACCAGAGTTGTGGTTGGTCACGCCAAAATGGCGGAATGCGCATGGAGAGTGCCATAGTGAGTTTCTATGTAGTGTGGTCTATGCTGATTATTTGTGGCTTGCGCTCGTCATGTTGATGATATCTGGCTTCGGTGTGCAGCGTTTTCTTTGCGAGTTCTTGCGGGTGCGTTTCAGCGTCTCATTGCGTGTTCTTCAGGGGTGTAGTTCAGCACCTCTTTGCGTGTTCTTGCGGGGTCACCACTTTAGCGGAAGTAGTGGTGTGATTACCACTTTGCTACTTTCAGAAGGTTGAACGGAGGAAATGAAAAGATCTGACTCCAATTGTGTAGACTAGTAATCGCTTTGGCAGCTGGATTACGAATCTCTTTTATTGAGCTGAGCAGGTTATATTTAAAGGAAACCAAAACAGAACACGTGCAAGAATTACAGAGAAAACAATAAACAGACATAAATATGCAAACAATACTGAAGTCATAAAATAATAAAGATTAAAAGTCGGGATTATAACAATTCGCCGCATTGTGTGTGGAGTTTGTCGGTAATATTATAGTTGATCCCAGGTAACATGTGGCCGCCACCTGGGCGGCAAGTCTTAATTAGTCGCGTTCTTAAGCCAACTAATTTCGGACTTTGTAGTGCCGCTGAATTTTCGCCTGCATTGTTGTAGTACACACATACCACGTTTGCTGTAGGTATGTGTGTCGCTACAATTGCAAAATATACGCTAAAAAGTCGGAAATTTATAAATTGGTAAATAAGAACCTCTAGTTGCAACGAATAATTCATGAAAGATCAATATTCTGCCAAAAACTCTGAGCTTTGTACTACACACATCAAAAAAGTCTAAGCAACATGCGTGATATTACAAATTTTACCATTTATATTAATTAATTTCTAAATATACTCAAACAAAGTGCGTAGGTAAGTAAACTTTTTTGGTATTGATGACATACTGGCTGATTGTAAAAAAAAAATCGATTATGTTTTGTTTTTTCATAAAATTCAAATGACTGCGAATTTGTTTGAATTTAAGTGCGTTTTAATTGTTACGTTTAGTCTTGATTTTATAATTTTACCAACCTTTTAAATAAAGTTAGCGACAAAATTGAATTGTTAGATATTCTTTACGTCATGAAGCGACGTCATTTGATGGCAGATGAAATGCAAAGAGCTGTAGGGATGTTGCAAGCGGGAAGTAATCAATCTCAGGTATCTCGACATTTTGGCATTCATAGAAGTGTTATTTGTCGTCTTTGGCAGCGCTACAATAATACAGGAGAACCCGCTGAACAGCATCCAGGCCGTAAAAGGAGTACAACCACTCGGCAAGACCGGTACATACAACTGACTGCAAGACGCCAGCCGATGTTAACCGCTCGAGAGATAAGTTTGAGGATACAAATTTCAAGTGGTGTTGATGTAAGTCCTCAAACTGTGCGAAATCGACTGCATGAGTGCGGCCTACGAGCTCGACGCCCAATCAGGTGCCCACCGATACGTCACGGGAATCGCGCTCGTCGATATGAATGGTGTAGAGAACGCATAATATGGACCCAGGATCAATGGGATAAAATTATGTTTTCCGATGAGTCGCAATTCGGGTTTAAGCCTGATACAAGAAGAGTGCGAGTGTATCGTCGGCCCGGAAATACTGAAAGGCTCAGGTGCGTTCAGGAAGTTCATCCATACAGCGGCTCAACAGTTATGTTATGGGCGGGTATTATGAAGAACAGGCGAACTGAGCTCGTTTTTGTAAATGGAAACATGAATGCTGAAAATTACATTGAGGATATTCTCAGACCTTATGTCTATCCATTTGCACAAACCTTTGGCTCCGATTTTAGGTTAATGCATGACAATGCGCGTTCACATACAGCTCGGCGAACCAGTGAATACTTTGCAACGGAAAACATCCGGGTATTACCCTGGCCTGCACAATCGCCAGATCTCAACCCCATCGAGCACGCATGGGACATGCTCCAGAGACGTGTTTTGAAGGACTTGGACGGAGTGACAACAACCCAACAGCTGAAGGATTTGCTACAATTCCATTGGAAGCGAATACCGCAAGATGACATAAACAGTCTCATTAATTCAATGAATAATCGTTGCCGACAAGTTCTGAATAGCATAGGAGATCATACTTTGTATTAAATTGTTCTATTCTTTCACAATAAATACATTTTCTTTAGAAATTTCATTTTGTAAAAAAAAGTTTATTTTCTTATGTAAGATACATCAGTTTCTACAGTATATTGTAATATTGTTCATTTCTGTTATTAAAAGAACTTATAAAGACAACAGCTGTTATTTTTACATCATAGAACCCTAAAGATATTATTTTAAAAATAAAATACAACGTTATAATGTGAAGAACCATCCTAAAATTTAAATTAGTACATGTTGCTTAGACTTTTTTGATGAGTGTATTACCATCAAAATAGATAGCTTTTACATCTATCCTGTGCAGGGTTCATCTAGACCCTTCTGACAAGATTGTTATGTTGTTTTTCCCTCTCCCTGGATTTTTCTACACTCTGTATACCTATGTTCATTCTTTTATCACCTGTGTCTGGCTAAGTGCCACATCTTGCTCAAACAGCAATATCATCTATATCTTGTCTTGTACTTTTTTCCTTTACTGACTGTTTTCGGATATGAACTCTGTGGATGGACTTTTATTTTTTATAAGTATTGTATTTCGAAAATAGTTAAATCCTAACATGTGTTTGTTAAATAAATATAATAACACATTTTCTTTATTTTTATTTTATTTTCATCAATAAAAGTGCATTAGGTTAAAAGTTATAACAGCTCCCTTGAAAAAAATAGTATTATTTAGTTGCAACAATATTTTATTCCAAAGCAGCGATAATATATAAAAGACTGACTGACTGAAGATTCTGACTGATGGAAAAATGAGGAATTTATATACAAACTTTAATCCCCTTGGGTTGAATTTCCAAAATTCCTACAGCGAAAAACCCTCATGACCGAACCCTTATGTAACTTTTCACGGCCCTATTCCCAGTAATTTGGGCTATGCGTTGATATGTTATTAACTCAGTCAGTTACTCTTTTATGTATGTACAAGGTGATTTTTTACTTCTGTGACGCCTTTAGTGTCCAATGCTCTGTTTTAATAATTATTGAGAAAGATTTGAGAGACGATAAATGTACTCAAATGATATGGCTAAGAGACGTACTGCGAAAATAACGGGACCTGGTCACATTTTCAGGTTGTGACTCTGTTGGACTGTACATTATAATATCCTAACAATCCGCCCTAGTTTCACACACGTCAAACATACTAATATAATATCGTGAGTGTTTAAGCGACGCGTTAATGCCATCCAATTTTTCGTATTTTGATACCAATAGATAAGGAATAAGGTGGTAATAATAAGGTACACCAACTCAAAACGGTATATATCGTCGCAAAATAACTAACTTCTAGTTGATTGTAATTTTATACTTGCGTTGTCAGCTGAGATATTAATGGAAATGGTATGCTGTAATATTAATCTACATGAGATGCCCCAGTGATTTAAATTTACCTGCATATAAAAGTTGCGGGTGATACACCATAAAGTCAGTTAACAAACTGTTTTTAACTATACTATCTGAAAATTTAATTTCAATATAAATATTATTTTACATAATTTATAAAGCTATATTTTCAAACTTTTATTCATCATCATCATGTTACTCTCCCACCTCACTAGGGTCGGCACAACATGTTTTCCTTTTCCACTCTCATTTCAGCATTCACATCTTTTAAATACATATCATTTTTCACACAATCCATTCACACCTTTTTCAGTCTTCCTCTACCCCTGTATCCGTCCCCTTTTAAACTCAAGACTTTTCTTGTTACATAATTGAAATTGAAAAATGGAGGAGGCTGGTAAGGATACACCGTTTAAGGTAATATGACAAAAACCGAATGGACCCTCTATGTCGCAGAACAAATGAGTTATTCTTAGTATTTAATTTAGTCGTTTAAAATTTTGGACACAGTTTGAATGGGTTAAAATGTGTAATATTTTTTTACATTCACCCCAAAGAAGTACAACTTGTTATGAGTACATAAGTACACTCTTTTTAAGAATTCATTACAATGTGTCGACTTTTATCTAATTTGTATAAATAGAATATGCATCTATAATACACATAAAACTGCCGTAACAATTAATAGAAACCTTAATGAAAACTGTATCAAAATCTACTGTTGTAGTTTAGAACTAAGGGAATATATAAACAGATGAAGCAACTATATATATATTAATTTACACTGGAAACTATACACTGTGTTAATGTTGTGTTTTATCTATATTCCTTGATGGAAATATTGTAAACTTGGGCGTGTAGTCAAGTATATGTTTAACATATTCTAATGGCCAGAAATTAACAAATAGGTTATGAAAAGCAGAATTTTCATTAATTACAGTGTTTTTGGTGTTCATTTAGCGAAAAAAATGTCATTGAAGTAATTTAAACTACATTTTTTGATTTGTAAATTAATAATCATTCATAATAATCATCGTCATTTCGAAAAGAGAATTTTACCTTTTTCATTTGCGTAATGAAGTTAATTGTATATTATAATACTGAATATAATATTGAATTTCGTAAAAAAAATTACTGAAAATGTTCTATTCCTCGATATTAATAATGAATATTAAAAAAATGTTTATAACCAATCAACGGTGTAAAGACTAATTGATTTAACGAACGTTTGGGAATATTTGTAAGTTAGTCAGTTAGCCTTTCCACAGGGAAAGTAATACGATTTTTATTTATATTTCCCATAGCGTCTTATTGCGAAACAAATGAACGAGAGTTTCCATTCCAATAAATTTGTGATCAATATGGTCTTGTATTCTTTTTTACAACCCTTCAATAAGAATTTCTCGCGAATAATTATTGCAACAATACTTTATATATGAATAGTTTTTATTTATAAATCAGGAATTTACGCAATTTGATAGATATCTTGTAGGCCATAAAGTTTAATATTGCTCTAAAGGTGACTATTGTGGTCAAAGATGCATTATATCTCTTAAGGAAAGTTTATTGAATGAAGATAATATTATTATGTCTTAAGCAATTTATATCGATGTATTTACAAAAAGGTACGTTTTTACTTTATTCTTTAGTAAATAAAATAACCTACTACACATAACTATGTCGGTTTTGTAGTAGTTCGCTCTCACTATATTTATATATTTTACGTAAGTGTTTTTCGCCATTTTCTCTTCCATTTATTTTGGGTCAATATACTTGAGGATCTTATGGGAGAGGAAAACTTCATATAGCTTTTATGAGCCTTATTGTAGGCTTATCTTCAATTGTAAGACAATAGAAAACTGTGCACAGTTAATACAAATACAACTGAAATAATAAAACAATTTTCAAGAGAACTAATTCGCGGGCACTAGTTAGTTCAGTAATATTCCATAACTTATGATTCAGAACCGCATCAATCCCAATCAGCACGGTTTCCTACCACGGAAATCACCTGCGACGAATTTGCTAGATTGTCTTTGATATATCGGAAGCTCTTGATAATAACCAAGAAGTGCATAAAATTTCCGAAAAGCATTCCACTTATTAAATCACAATTTGCTTTTAAACAAATTACGTATACGGGAATTCATGGTTCCTTATTAAGATGGTGTGAATCGTATATGGATAAATGTTCCCAATTGGTAGCAATTCATGGCTACAAATCTATAGTGTCTGAGATTCCGTCCGGAATTCCCTAGGGTTCCCTTTTAGGTCCACTTGTTTTCCTATTATTTATAATTGATCTTTGAGCTTTCGATATCACATTGATAACATAATCCAAAAATCATTTAAATCATCATCATTTCTCTTACTACAAAATTATGCCACTTCATACTCGTAGAAGGAAATCTGACATTGTGTTTCTTTTTAAATTGCTACATGGAATCATAGTTCACATCTAGAAGAGTGCAATCATCACATGATTTGTCAATATTGTTCATTTCTAAGTTGTACTTAGATTGTAGTCAGTTCTGTGGACCAATAAAAAAAAAATCTTTGAACTAAAGCGCCTGGGGCCACACGCATTTACACCAAAAAGGTTTTCGCTTCCAAATTCAATGAATACGTAACCTCCGTTACTTAAGGACTTTTAAAGTCGGGCGCCCACAGGTCATACGAAGGGTAGAGAGAAAATATTATTACATTTATTTTTTAAGTCACATTAAGTCAGTAACGGTCATAAAACATATTCTGTATATGAGAAAAAGACGTAATATATGCAAAATGTTATGAATCAAATACGTTTTAGCGTAATTACCACACCAGATAAATAACTAGTAGGTAAGTTATAAATCTGGATATAATTATAACCTGGTAAACAGATGGCGCTTTCAGATACAAATAGCAAAGGTACGATGTCACCTGTCCTATTTGTAATTAAAAATAATAGATAAAAAAACAAAAAACTAAGAAACATGCTCTTAAAGGGTTACAGAAATGAAAAATAGAAAATAATTTTTAAATATGGAGTGTTCATGTTATAGTTAATTTGATTGTAAAAAAAATCTGGGGTGCTCGATATTAAATGTTACAAATAGGTAAATGGTGGCTGATTATAATTATAACTATAATTAAATTATAATAAAAATCACCTCACTCTGTTTTACAATCAAACAACTGTAGTATTAACACTTGTTTAATTTTCAAAAGGTAAAATTGGTAAAAATGATATAAAAATCCGTGTAAAATAAATAATCTTATATTGCTTTGAAATTTTCAAATTTTTTTACGATCGCTATCTTAATGACAATTCTATTCTTTTTCTGAGACATCAACCGCCTATTGTTATTATAATTAACCAATGCTGTTGATGCCTTTACAAAAATCTCTTTATTAAATCTCCATACTTTAAACACACTTCCTATATTTAAATTATTTTCTACTTTTTAGTTCTGTTGCCTAGTACGTGTTTTTTAGTTTTTTATTTAACTATTATTTTTATTTGCCTTTTTAGTTTTTAACGAACTTTAATTTTATTGATAGTTCACACTCTTTTTGATGAATGATCTTATAAAATCTAATAAATCCGCCTACATATGAACTGTATGTTACTAAAGAACCGGCATCACTTGGTAATCGGAATGTTTGCGAAAGATATATATAAAAACGCGTAGATTAAAAAAAATGAATATTTAATAAAGTTGTAGACGTTTTTGTTAATATACTTAAATGGCATATAGACATACAATAAAAAGTAGTTCAATTTTTTGTTTTCTCATTTACATAGAAAAATTTGTTTTAATTTTTGCTGTTATACGTTCCCATTATAACACTCATATTTGTTATGGTTTTTCATTGAGGTCACATCATTCAAAACAATAATATATATTTTTTTTAATGAAACTGTAATATGTGTTTGTCAGAACAATGTTTGTGAAGCTGTGATGTCACATGCAGTGGTAGGGTTTCGGTTCACGCAATAATAAGAAGGAACTGATATTTTTTAAATTCATTGTTAAAAGTGTATTTTGAACATATAAAAAACAAAATATAAATTTAATCCCTGTATAGCATAATTTTTTATAAAATTAAAAAAAAAAAATATTGTCGTTCCATTTCGTATTTAGGTCGGTAATTTAAAATATATTACATTTGAACATAGCTTTGATGTCTCTTTGTTACCGAAAACTTTTATATATCTAGGTTAGGAATTTTATAGAACTTAAAAAGCGAGAATTTAAGGGATATTGTCGAAATTATTCAGAACATTAAAATTCATTTTGTATCAGGTTTTTATTACCTACTTTATTGATATCAATAAAATTAGATGAAAAGTTACTCATTCCCTAAATAGTCTTTAGTACTCTTTACAGCCCATTGTTTTCACGTTTCACGATACCTTTATAGTGAAATTAGGCTATCTACATAAAATTGTAAGTGTAACGTAGCGAACGTTAAATTCAACTATTAAATTATCGTGCCAATTACGGCTTTATAATGTACTATAACGACACGGTTTTAGGACGATAACACGATAAACTTGAGTATCTAGAGGAAAATTTCGTTGTTCCACTTTAGGATAAAATGAGACCTGAAATGAAACAACTTTACACATTTTATGGTTACTTTACAGGAGGACGAGTATCCTATCCTGAGGTACATGAAATATAGAACCAATAACTCCTAGCTTTTATATTATTTGCAACAATAAGATTTCTTGGAAAATGAGCGCTTTCCGAGGATTGATTCTAGCGAGCGTCTTAGTTTTCTTTGAAATTTGTACACAATTTTTATACCTGAAGAGAGTTCTCTGTTTTCTAAATATTTCTATAGTTATCCAAAGCACCGAGTTCTTTTGTACGATCGTTAGTTATATATATATTTTGAAATCAGTATATCGGATCTCAAGTAGACAAGAGTTCTGAGGCCACTCATAATAAGTTGCAACTCATAGTAAGATGAAAAACCGTCTTCTTACCAAGTATTGCCAGTAACCGAACTGGTAACCAGTAGCGCAAGCACTTTTGCTTTAGGCGGAAATAGACATGAGAGTGGTGTTTACGCAGTCAAACCTTACAAATGGTAGAACATAATACCATGTTTCACAATAGTGTTTCACTGGATCGCGATCACCATACACCAAGTGTAACACTCGCAATATTAGTACGCTTAGTAGGGTCCGTATTCAGGACTCAGCCGGTATATATAGAGCAATGAAGCGGGGTAATAGGATGTCTACTCGCGACTAGTTTTTAGCATGCAGGGGTTATAGACCTATCTCTTAGTGACTCACTTTACCACGTTTTGAGGTTATCCAGTGTATATTTAGCTGCTGAGAGCCATGCAGGGCGGCATGGTAGCGGCGACTATGTGCAACTGTAGTTATTTTTGGATTGATTCAGCTTACCGTCGGAGAGTTCGGTCGTTTTGTCATGTTAATATTCATAAAGGACAGGCTCCACCACTTTTATAATATCTAATCTTATGTCACTTTGAACAAAATTGATATTGAACAATAAACAAAGTATCACCCAAAAACCTTTGTTTCAATTTAACGTATCGTATATATTAAATTGTCTAATGATTTTGACTAAGTATTTCTGACGAGATCTTTCTTTCTATTCGTGAGTGTAAATTTCTCTTCGTGTAGTAATTAATATTCACGCCGGTTTCGTAATCAGAATGCCGTTTGTTTTCGCCCTAATTCCCCTTTACTGTGATGGTGCTAAATCTCGTGTTGTCTCAGCTCGTGTAATGCCGGGCGTACACCCTCGCCGAGAGACTTTGTTCGAGGGTCTCAAGTGAGACGATCTTGGGGAGAACACACCGTGTATACATTGGATGTATCATTCACCGTACCCGCCACGATGTATATAAAACTTCAACAGCAAGTTTTTGTCTATGTGCTATAAGTTAATGTACTTATTTTTAGTGTACGCCAGAAATCCTATTTTTAAGTAGTAATTGGGATCTAAGCATCGTGGATACATAATTGCTTATTTTTGTCTTTGCAAGAAAGAAAATAATTGTTTATTCATTTTACACAATAAAATATAACATACAAAACTAAATAAAAACTGCGCGTCCCGGGATTATGAATGGGTGTAGAGTTCAGTATATGTTAAAGTGTCACAGGGAGCACTCAGCGCTGACTTTCGGTTGAAGTCCAGAGCAAAACACGGTACGTATGGAATAGAATATTAATAAAGATATAGAGTTAAATATAATAAATATATAGAGAAAGATATGGAATAAATATAGTTGTGTACCTAATAGAATATTATAATGACATTTGAATATATTAATGAAATGTTTCAGTCAAAAAAGAAATGTATGTATACGAATTTGATGTTGATGCCATTCATATAGTTTTATAAATGAATTCTAAACGTATTTAGTGCGTTAATATCTTGCATTACAGGGAGCTAGTTATTGGAATAATAGCATTGGATAGCAACGAACCCAAAACTACTTCAAAATGAGGTGGTAGCATGCTGATGTGTTCATAACATAAACCTAGAAGCTCTAGTTTTATATAACTGGTCTAATCCCCCGTCTAACCTAATTTTTCATACAAATATTCAGGCTGTCCAATTTTTATCAATTTGAATAATAGTGCAACTGCTGCTTACTTTCCATGTTCATTTGTCTCTGATTTAGAAAAGGTGTGACATGAGTTCGTGGTGGTATGTGGAAGCAGAAACGTATGCAGGTATTCTCGACTATCTATATAAGTCACTTTGTTTTACTAAGGATACAAGAATTGTACACGACGTCAACGCTTCGTGTAATAAGCGACATGGGAAGAGAACATCATGTTCACACTCTCTTTCGATCCGTCTCAGGATGTCTCGGAGAGTGTGTATAACCGGCATTAAATACATATACGAGTTGATGAGACATACGTGTTGAACGAATTGATCTCGTATAGGTTGTTTAGGTAGTAGCTTAAATAACCCCAATATAGGTTATTTTTGTTGCATTTAATTTTTGATTTTTACTTCTGTATATCTCTTTTGAAATAACTTATTGAACGTGATCGGTTATTGACCATAATCATACACAATTGTTAATGACCATAACCAAATATTGTAGAAAAATGATCCCTACATTTTTTAAGTCACATAACACTAAAATTTTTTTAATTTTCATCATGAAACTCTTCATTAAATAATAAGATATAAGATGTTTTACAGAATTATTGAATGATCGCAACATAATATTAATAATAGTCGAATAAATTAACAGTGAAAATAATTCAATGAATCATTAACAGACGTACCTCAATTGTGAGTTCCTGCTAAAGTTTTCATGGAATCCATGTGTTTCGCGGAATCCTATTTAGGAATTGCTGATGTAAGATACATTATGCATATTATTACCCGACTACCCGAAGGAGGTTACTATGTTCGGCTGTATGTATATTTTTTATGTATGTTAATCGATATCTTTGTCAATTGTGAACCGATTTTAATGATTTTGAATATTCAACCCCTAAGGGGAAGAAATACACCTTATTTGATTTTCAATCCCTACTCATCTAAGTATTTTCGACGGCTTTATACCCATTTCGATGATTTTTACTTCAATTAAAATAATTGTAATTGGTCACATTCAAATAAAAAAAAATTATCAGGTTGAAAAATAAAAAGTTGAACAGTGCTTATACAGATGTCCACTCACTTCCCGACAACTAATTTAAATAAAAACTTAGTATAATCTGTAGGTGTAATATAAGTAAAATATATGGTGTCTCAAACCTGATTCGATCATGGAAATGGACCTCTTCAGCGGCTTACAAGAACTATCTTGTATTTGGGCTCATTGACGAGGAATTACGTCTGGAATTGTGACTAATATAAAAAAAAA
Source organism: Antheraea assamensis (assembly GCA_035772565.1). NCBI lineage: Eukaryota > Metazoa > Arthropoda > Insecta > Lepidoptera > Saturniidae > Antheraea > Antheraea assamensis. The sequence continues at coordinate 3,465,324 of JAQQSE010000067.1, forward strand.
AACGTAGCCATCAACAGAACAGAAGTGGAAGCAGGATAGGGAGGAAGGAATAACAGATTAATTATATGCTAAAGCCGTCACTTTACTTATTTTATACCCAATAGAAACAGTACATTTGTTTACACTAAAAATGGAAAAATAATAACATTTTTAGAAAAAAAGTTAAACCAACTTCAATATCAAAAAACAGTAAAGAAACAATAAGGCACTAAAATGCGAAAAATAACTGAATTACTAAATTAATCAAATTAAATAAAAAACATTAGTGTATGCGCTACCTAATAATATATTTGAAGTCGGCGCTAACCCAAATTTGTAGTACCTAGTTAGAAAAATATAGGGCATATACTAATACTTTAATTTACTTTGATTAAATTAATAATTAAGTTATATTTTGCTTTTTAGTGCCTTATTGTTTCTTTGGTGTTTTTTGACATTGAAGTCATATTTTTTTGTTTAAAAATGTAATATTTAACTCCATTTCGTGAATCTTATTCGTGAAGCATTTGTTATTGAATTGAATTGTATCGAAGATCACTCAAGTCAGAGAAATTATTACTAAATTATAGATACTGACAAAACTTTTGACACACATTTAACGAACAGGAAAATATAAAACAGTACGAGATGTTTGTGAAACTTTCCACTCTACTTTAATACAAAATTAACGTTGGTTCTTGGAAACTTGACTTTTCCTCGCGGGATTATTTACGTTGGTTGTCAACCAGGTAAACTTTCCATGAAGTAGAGTGGTTATGTCCCACGAGACTAAGTGTTCGTAAATATTTCTTCTGAGTATATTTAAGTTTAACAATAGAATCGATTAATAAACATTAAATAAGAAAATATGTGACATATTTTTTTAATTTTTCTGTTGGAGCGACGATGGAGTAATTGATTGTTGTGCTCGGACACCAAGTCGATATTAAAGTAGGTTCAAATTCCTGCAACTGAGTCGGAGCTTTCGGTGAAGGGAAACATCGTAATGAAACCATAGCATGGTGGTAGGACTTTTTCAAAGTCTGTCTGGCTAGCTACCACCAAGTTGAAGATCTGTCGCCAAGCACCTGTTGGTATTTTCCCGTAGCTGCACTTGAGAGCTAGGCTTCTTCTAGGTTTAACGTGACTACCATCTTAGACCAAATCATCATTTGACAACAGATGACATTGTGGTCAAATGATAACTTAGACGGTATTCAAAAATAAAAAATTAAATCGTTGTAAGTACAAAATTATATTAACTGATAGCTGTTTCACTTTGGTATTAATTCAGTTATTGAAATAGCATATTCTTCTTATTCTCGTTGCCCTTGTCCCCGTAGAATAGGGTCGGCAAAACATGTTTTCTTCATTCATACTTTGAACTGAGAATCGGATTATTGTTTTACGACCAACCGCTTGCCTGACTTCAAACCTTCTTGTTATCTCTTTGTTTTTGTCTAGTCGACGATAGCTAAATAGTTATTATTACCTACCTAGTAACCTTTACAGTCATTCAATTACAACCTTTAATGTAGTTGAAATAGCATATAACATTAATAATTTTCTATATTAAAAGTTTGTCTCTCATGAGACCGACCGCATGATATAGCTCAATATTAAAGTCATAATTATTATTCGTACAGCATAACGCTTGATTCCACACTATCTTTACAAATTTTGTTTATATATTAAATTAATATGTGTTTGATATCCTAATAAATATTGTAATTGTGAGAGTTTGTTGTTTTCACAAACGCTTTCACGTCCTAACTACTCGGCTAATGCTCATGAAATTTTGAATATACGTTATCACGATTACAGAAAAGAACATAGGGTATTTTTCATACAGAGAAAGTACCCTTCTCGAGGGATAGGTCAAATTTACATTAAAGCGGCGAAGCAACGGCCAAAAGCTAATAACATATATATATATATCTGATTTCGTTTGTATGTATATAAAGTTCTATTAGATGTATATGGTTTCCGGAAAGTAGTAATACAAGTCCTTGCATAATTTTGTACTTCCAAAGAACAATATAAATTGATAAAAAAAATGTGTGTGGTACTATGAAACCACGATGCAAGTAAAACTTTTTTTCGGATCGTAGCAGCTTAAAAACTGAGCAGATTGCTTATTTCAATCATTCAACCATATTGAATTCAACCATGGGCGTCGCCATGTTGGGATAGATCCATAGATGGATGAACAAAATTGAGGTGATGTTAAAAAGTTTCTAACAAACAAACAAAGTGACTATCACATTTATAATATTAATAAGGATGTGTTATACTGATGTTTAATCTCTATTGTGGTAAAGCTTAATCAAATGCAGTTCAGTAGTTTTTGTGGAAAGAGTAACAAATACCCATCTATCCTAACAAACTTTACATTAGTAGAAATATACATTCTAGTTTTTTTATGGACTTGTTCCAGACAATAGTCGCATTCAGAGAGCGGTACACCCTGTAATAACGTTTCGACAATAAAGGTAGCTCAGGATTACATAATAAATGTAGGTCTTCCTGTAGTAATTTCAGTGTGAGTTAATAACGAAACTTGAGAGATAGTGCGCTTTCTAAAATTATCATATCTTTGCCAAGTAATTATTTATCATGAATGAAAATTGGGCGCTCGACTAAAATGAATGAAATGTCCTATAATTCAATGTAAATTTATTTGAACAAATAAAACTGCCTGCTATGTTATTTACAGTCTGTAAATAGTCTCTTAATATGTACTGACATATAATATAAATATATATATTGTTTAAGATATTTAGGAAACATTTCCACTGAAATAAGTTTGGGTATACAGCAAATTGGACATAGTTTGATGAAATAATATACATATGAGTTCGGAAAATGATGTTATTGAAAATTTTATGTAATTTAGCTTGTTTGTTCAATTTGGATTATCCGAATTATTATTTCTAGAATACATTAACGGTTATTAAATATTAAGGAAACTTTTTATTAATAATTATTTCGTGTCTCTGATTCTGTTTTTGTGAAATCGGTTTTGTTCTTTCATGAGAAGTACATGTTTTTTATTTTTGCTATAATTTTATATGAACTACTATTGGACAATGTAATTATATACAGCATACATAATAGTCTGAACAGTGGCTATTTTGGAGATTAGCCCGAACAAATAACACACGCTTCTGTTGTATTACTACTCCCTTTAATTAGAGAGCTAGCGTTGAGTTAAACAAAATGTTTCTTAGTTGGAATTTGGTAGAGGAAGAGGAAATTCTCTGACCCAGTTTTCAAGCACTTGCGTTTATTTCTGTCTATATTTTAATAATGAATTAAATGTAGTCGGAGTTCAATTTTTAAAACTTAACACTTTCAATATTTACGGCTTTGTGACCATAGTAACATAAAATAAGTACACTGTAAGACTAGAAACCAGGCTCTCAAGTACAGTTCTCAGAATAAACTTATAGGTGCCTGGCATCCGATTTCCTTAGTAGCTAATCAAACGGGCATTAGAAAATGCCCTGTGTAGTCACAATATTATGTAACAAATGTCCGATCGACCCGGTGCGGCGTGCAGTAAGTTCTACACTGTTCAAGAATTTTTTTACTTTTTATTTTGGTTATAATATAACTGAAAAAGTTGTGCCGGTATTATTTCAAAATCCTAATTACTTATTCATGAAAGAGGAAAGTTAACTGAAGTTACCTGAATATGTGTGTAATTTGAGCGTAATACGAATTTTCGCCTTCGTACAACCGAGAGCGAGTTTGCGAAACCCCGCGTGACTATATCTCATAGAGTTCGTGGGAAACATGCAAAGTGTATTGCGACATACGGAGATTTAGATTTGAAATACATTAATAATGGATTTTATCCGGGGCTTCGCTTGCCTCGGGAACAATGCATTTTTTCTGGGTGAAAAGTATTGTAGGTCTTTTTTATTCTCCTGGCAATGAGTATGCAAAATTCCATGATAATCGGTTGAATAAGTAAGATATGAAACATTATTATGCACTGCATATTAAAACACCTTTATGGGTCTGTAAATGACATTGCCTATTTACGATATGTTTGCAATTTAATATGATAAATATTATGCGGTTGTAAGCGCTCGATTTTAATAGATTTTTATTTCTACAAGTTAGACCCTATCAAGCCTATATTTCCCACGTGCCGTATTTACACGACGACTTGGAGTGGATAGGACTAAATGGACTCACCACAATGCTGCGCTAGCGTCGCGTAGGAGGCCTCCTCTTCTTGCATGATACACAATAACATTCACGAACGGTTTCAAAGTCATCTGTATTTTTATAGTTTGGCACACAAGACAAATTATATTAAACGTATAGTTCAATCGCCGATCGTCCGCTAATGAGAGCGTTTAAAAAAGGCAATTGTCAAGGCGCCGGGTGATTAGGGATGGGGGAAAGGAGTGCGAATAGATATGCGGGACAAGGATGGGTTGTCGCCGTGCAAATATAGGCCTAAACAGCGGTCATGTGCCAAAGTTTCCTCACAATATTTGTCTTAGTCGTTAGACGACAGTGTTTCCAAATATAAACTAGTTTTATTTTAGCTGGCTCTATTTTCTTTGTGTGTGTATTCTTTATTATGTTTATGAAAAATGTACTAAACAAATTGATTTAGTTTTCTTGCAGTATAGCGATATTTATTATTTTTATTAGAATCACTAGTTATATTATATACTGGCTAAGATGTAATCCGGGTTTCGTGTCGTAGTCAGTCACTTTCATATACTTTTATTCAAAGTCCAATTGCTTGAAATATAAGGAGTTCGTAAAGTATTAATGGAAAAATTGTAGGCGGTATCCGCGATATGATTAGACATGTAGGAATAAACTTCGTTGATTAGGTATAGGGCTATTAAAAAGAGTGGACGCTAAGTAAGTCCTTCAAATTTTCTTTTTTATTTATGATTTCGGATTTACTATGAACAATTTTACAAGATATATTTTAGTTCATGATAGGTTTTTATTATTGTTTATACTAAGTTCTTGTTACAACTGAAAATAAATATATCGGCGGTTAGGTTCGCCGTCTGCCGTGTCCGTGAGTCAGAGAGATGGCATCTACCTTCCACCAAATAAATATTTATGGAAGTTTACAACATGTGACAGGATAGCTAGTTATTTCGAACGTTTTATGTAACCCAGAGGCTTTCAAACTCTTTCAGTTTACGGAGCACTTGCAAGTGATACATTTTGTTACAGCATGGCGTCCTATTTAAAATGTGTGTCCAGTGCCTAATTAGGTACAAAAATGATAACCATTTAGTTCATCTTATAAATTGGCGCTCATTTAAGTACACATTTGATCTTTTTAACTTAAAATTGTTAAGTTGTCGGAAAAGAGGAAACTGGTGCATAATTCCGGTGCAACAGAGTACCACCATGCACACTTTAGGAACCTCTGGCGTAACTCATGGGAACGAAAGTTTTTTTTATTGGTAGAAATAATGGTTAGAATGTTGATAAGGGTAAGGGTTGAGAAACAATAATAAAATATAACAGAGGAATCTTAAAATTGATATAAGTGTTACTGACGTAAGTACATTTAAAACAAACTACAGTCACAAATTCATTTAAAACACGTAATTGGTGTGAAACAATGAAGCTATTTCTACGAGAACGATGCCGCAAACGCTAACAAACTATAAATTAAATGAAAACCGATATTTCAGTTACCCCGAAAGTAATAATAATCAAATATCATTACTATCAAAGATGTGTTCTATATGAACAACCTCACACTGAAATGCAATCCGTGCAAAAGAAATAGTCCAGTGGAAATGTAGAGGCCTGACGAAGCCAACAGTGTAGATCAATCGAAAAAAAAAAATGCAATCCCTTTTCCATTGATTACGCGTGACTTTAGGCCGTAGTGAATTAATTAGCGTCGGACGAATTTATAAGTGCTTAATTCTTACTATAGATGCGTAAAAATATTATGAATTTTGCACACAAATTGTTAGGCGTACAGAAAAGGGTATAGAGTACCATTATTCCAAAGATAAGTACTTTTGTCGAGGTATAAGTCAAAGGAACTTTAGCGAAGTTGCAAGCAAAAGCTAATATCTACATATACTAGTCAGTAACGCGCCCTCGGGTCATATAACCGCGATTTGCTTTAGGTAGCCGACGTGCTGAGAAAAACTAAAAGCGAGTGGGATCGTGTAATAAAATTAATTATCTATGTTATAAAAGCACGAGGAATATCTTCACAAATATAAAGGGCGGTCTTCAGTGAATGACAAAAATTTAATTAAAGCGACTCCCGTGCTAAGTGCTTTTAGAATACTTATTACACTTTTAGGGTTCTGTGCTGAATACAATTTTGCGGTCTATTGGCATCGGTATTCGTATTATTGGACCGTAATGAAAGTGCATAGTTCAAATGGACGCATCGACGGCTACTATTAGTTTACGCGCTTAATAGCCAATATTAAATTCTTTAGATTAACAATTTTAAGTACCTACAGTGAATTGAGCATGTTATTGCTGTATAATTTTAAAAGCGAGAACAAATTTGTTTTGTGGTTTTGTTAACAGGTAATAATAATTGTATCAATATATATATATAAAATTATAGAAGTCTGTCTGCCGTCACGTTGTATCACGAAAAAAGTAATGGGCATGTTTTGATTACTTTTTTTAATTATACTTCTTAGACACTAGGTCCTTATTTAAAAATAAATATCAAGATATCTTCTATGTATATTAAAAATTAAAGTGTCTACATGTAATGTCAAAATAAAAGCTTTTACTAAATGTAAGTGAGAGTATATTTGAGACTTATAACAAAAAACCAATTATAAAAATATTTCTGTCTGTCTGTTTGTTCCGGGTAATCTCCGAAACGGTTGTACCGATTTTGATGGATGACAGATAGCTGAAGTTATAAGAAGTAATTTAGACTACTTTATTTTAGAGTAATTGTTACCCGCGTCTTCGTCCGTGTAGAATTAAGTCAACAAAAATTGCGCAGTGTAAATGTGTACATGAGACGCTCACTGTACTGAACACTGCTTCTTTAGTTTGTTATATTTGCACAGTGTATACCATTCGGTTTGCCCTGTATGTGGAATATTTATTATGTATTGTTTATAGTAATCAACACAGACGCAGTCGCGGCGGTATCAGATTGAAGAAAATAAAATTAATAAGGTCATTAACCGATAAAAGCTTAGTACCAGCGATGTCAGGCAACCACGTGAATCGACACAGGTCGAAGTCTTGCATGCGAAACAGAATAAGAGCTAACATCCACAAGTTGAAAATTTTGTCACCGAGCATGAGTAAGCGTATTCCAGCAGCTAGACTTGAGGACCAATCGTCTTTTAAGTTTAACGTATTGCATTCTTAGGCCATATTGATATTTAATATCAGGTATGTTTGGGGTTACACACTAAAACTTATAAAATATAAAAAATACTATAACTCTTTGTATAGTACAGATTGTTTGTATAGTAAACTACAGGGCTCGGTACATTGCCTTCTCAAATAAATAACCAAAAAAAGAAACAATATCAAAGTTAGTCCACTGGCTTAGAAGGAATTCAGTGACAAAAACACGTACAGGAGTTACATATATACTAACTTTTGTTTCCATCTTTGCCCGTGATAATGTAGATGGAACCTGCCCCTCAGGAACAGTGATTTTATGAATGATAGTATATCTTTTGTTCTTATTTGTACTCCTGACTAGGTGTACGCGAATTTTTATGATCGACTGAGTAGTTAACCCCTCGACTGTTTTCTTAAGACCTAGATAACAAAATGAGTGATTGTGTTTTTTTTATTATTATTTCACGATATCGTACATTGTAAATGTCATGGTTCAGTAAAAATGTACGTACAAATTAAAACAAATACATTTACACAAAACTAACGTTTTTACAGTACATACTTTGTTATTTTTCAAAGTTTTGTAATAAATTAGGTATTTTTTAAGTTTATGCTGCCAACAGTCTGTTGACCTGTTTATGAGGTCTACAATCGTTTGCATGAAACTTATGGTGTTAGACAGTCCCAGGGGTTGAGGAGTGAAAGTGAGGCGGACAAACAAATATTCACATTTGTTAATCGATACGAAAATAAGAGAAATAAACACGGATATGTACCTATGATATCCATAGAATTTCCTATATTTTAATTAGAAAACAATATCTTTATATTATACCTTCAACGACTTTGATGAGTAAGAAAACATTACAGAGTTAAGTAAAGTTGGATGGGAAGGCCGTCTCGGTACTTTACGCTAAATTAAATTTCTGACTTCACAATTTTACGTAGAGCCAAATTGGAGACGCTTTTCGAGTTCCCGCCGCCAGCTCTTTAATTCTTCGTTATTTTTAGACCCTTAAGTATCTTGAAAATGTCATTGTACTCACAAAATTGTTACGTGTGTAGCATTCTAGTTTTAATTAAAATTTGAGTAGGTACTTCCTAACTTTTAAGTCGTGTTAAGGATTATTTATACCTTTTAATGATACTACAAAATAATAACAGATTTATACGTAATTATTAACGTATAATGAAAAAAAATGTAATATTGTAATATCCTATTAATATTATGAGAGAAAGTTTGTGAGAATGTTTGTTAATCTTTCACCTTAAAACTACTGATGAAACTTTACAGTGGTATACGTATACATTGGGATATGTATATATAATATGGATTTTAATTAAATATTGGCCTAAAATTTGAAGGTAACTGATGAGTGAATATCAAAATATCCTGTTAGCAGACAGCTACCTTGGCGTTCGCTGCATAAGCACGTTGTTTACAATGCTTCATACAAAGCTCAGTGTCGGAGCGTCCAAATAAAATTATTTTAAACATAATATATATTAAGTTACAAAAGAGTCTAAAACTAATAATATGTGAATACTGCTGATGCTAGGCTAACACTCCCGAATGACCATCTGGCTCAATAATTTATACAAAAACAATATGAGAACAGAGGAATCGGGTTGCCGAACGTTTTCACTGAAATTGTTGAATCATTGCCTCGTGCACCTGACGCACCGTGGGACTGGAACCCGGGCTTCATATCCAGTCATGGTCAGCAATTATGATGCGTTGCGATGGCGAACAACAGGTTCAATATTTACTCAAAGATAATGTATTGTGGTCGGTGTTTATAAAGATATAAACGCAAACTGCTAGTACTTTTCAGATAATTAATTATGTTTTTTGCTGTTCTCGATTTAACTGGTCTTCTCAGGATAATTCCTAAATATACCTCGACGATAGGTCAGAATATTGAAAATAAATAGATAAATTACATAATACAAATACATATGGTGCATAATCCTAGTCATGAGATTTAAATACCTCATTTTATAATACGCGCCTGCATAGCTATCACTTTCAAGTTGACAATTTGTTGCCAAGCACCCATATGGAGGTATATTTGAAAGAGTAAATCCATCGAGACAACTCGATATGTATAAGTGGCAGAAGTAAATTCTCACTAGTCATTAAAAGTGCAATTCATTGTATGATAATCAAAATAGAAAAACAAATAGTCATTAGTACATCTTGTCGCTTTTTATACCATAGCTGTCTTTGTGATTAATGGTCTACATTCTTCTTTTAGTCTATCGCGCTCAAATACCTCTCTCGCTTTATATCAGCTCTTTCTTTTCATCCTAAATACTGCGTTTGCAAATGTTGCACAAAATTCCACGTTTGTAAAAAGTGGTAGAGCCTGTGTAATATTCGATTCCAGATAGTACCGTGTTCGCGATACTATGTTCAAGGTGTGCTTGGCAATACTACACTCGCACATGAGGCGTTTCTTGTCAGTCCTTAGGATAGCAACTTACCTTAGGACTACGGTCGTTTTGAGGTTGGTTGTACATAGGTATAATAGCCTTTGAGCAGCAGGCGGACTGCATGCCTGATATTGGTTACTTCAATAATAATAAAAAATGTGGCCAGAGTTTATATGTTTAGTAAGATAAACGTTTCCCTTGATTACCATACACTTTAATAACCTATTGGTTTAATCCAACAGTGATTAAGATCGCCTACGCAATTTCTATTCTATTTACCATATTCACCAAAAATATTAAGGTACCACGATATCTATCTACGATATCCATCCAATTTAATACAGCAATCACAAAATAGTATTGTTCCCAGGAGTGGGTCGTGTAATGGATACATCAGCGAATAAAGTGGAAGCGGGCAAATTTGGGAAGGTGAACACTGAATTAATATGTACAAGTACTAGAGACGACATCCTACTCTTTACTATTACTGCTTTCTAATACTCAAACTGTGCGTTGATTGTTCTAGCATGTTCTTTAATTTACGTATAACAATTTGAAAATAAATATAAAAAAAAAAATCTGATTTGTAGGATACATTGGTGCCAATTGGCCACACAGTAACTACTGAGTGGCTGGTATATCGCGCCATTTTGTTCCATCTGAATTATCTCTTCTAGTGGAAAAGTAAATTATAATTCAGTGAGATTGAAGGAAGAAATGGGGCGGTCTTTCCCTAGAGTAACAATGTGGATAGGTTGATATAATGGATGTTTTATTGATTTTTCCGCTTTTTAATTTATATGAGTAATATCAATATTTATTTTGATTTATTAATGAAGATTTTTCATACTTTAGAATTCTCATTAGACTGTCTTACAGATACTAAAAGAGTATTTATAGTAAATGTATTGTGAATAAAAAAACACAATAGGCTAAATTATTAAATCGTGAGCAAAGATAGTAGGTACGTAACTATAAAATTAATATTTCAAGGAAACTACTGTAGCTGCAAAGAGTAAATTCAGATGGATCACATGGAAAGTGAAGCGCTCCCTCTTCAACAATTACAATTAGCAATTGCAAGGACAGAGTAAAGATAATGGTTTCTTCTCTCTCTCTGTGTTATATGCGTCATAGTCACTTTACATGCTTATATTACATGTTTCTTGAGCATGAGTTAATTGAAAATAAGGATAAAAAAATATTCATTTCTTTATTCGTATGTTCTTACGACTCCCGTTTTTATCTGCAACTATGGCAACGTATCGTGCTTTGGTTCATTGGTCAGCTCCCCCTAACATGTACAATTCACCTATTCGTTGCCAACTACCACCCGCATACACTTTGGGATATATGGAAAGAACTTAAAAGAAATAAGGCTTACTACCCAGTTCTGGCGAATCTAATCGAATTTAAAATTAATGTGTGTAGGAATAAGCCCATAATTTTTATGATTTAAACCGCTAAATAATCTGGGTCGTCAATTAAGTGAGACGTATCGTTGTAATAGGAAGCGCCTACTCGCTCAATCTGTAGTGGTTTTGGTGCACGGAGCAATTAGTGATTAGTAAAATTGGAAGGGTTGCCGAATTGGTAAAATCTGCGATCTGGTTGAGAAACTGTGTCGATTTGTCTTCTCTATTATGGGCTGTATATCAATATACATCAATGCCAATTGCGTTTTGGTAGATCTCAAATTAATGTTTTTTTGTGTAACAATAAATATTAAATGAAACCATATTCTTATGGTTCTCATATTCTAACCATACTCTTTCTCTTCTTCTTCGATTAAAATTCACATAATGACTCTTTAACATTTATATAATAAAGTAAGGAATTTCAACTGTAATGAGTAAAAACCTTACGCATTTTATTATACATCATATTTATTAACTATTTAAAAATATTGCTCGTGACGATTTCAAGAATGTCCAAGAGAAAATTTACGAGGCAAAGTATCGGATTTCGATTACAGGCTATTGTTATCCGGACATCAAAAGTATTTTGTTTCACTGAATAAAGCGAATATTGACGCATTTTGTCTTCACAGACGAATTTTATTAGGTCCCAGAAGAGACAGATCTTTACAATAATTTGTTTTTCGGTAGTGCGTGAAGAATTAAATGATATATGGCGATATAATTTTTGAGTTTAAGTTATGGATATCACCAATAACTGAAGTCATCGGGACATGAGCAAAGGAAACGTACATATTGACATCTTATCGCTACAATTATTGTAAATAAACGATACAACACTAAAATAGCACGTCTCGAATCTCTAGAATTATTACAGCCTTCCAGAGATTTTTACCCTCCGTTTTATGAGGTATATAAAGACGCCACAGGAGGTACGAGGACAGTTCTACTCTGGACGTCGAAGCGAATACGAAGATAAAAAAATGTAACGAGTATCACCACAGTAAATATTAATATAAGTAAATTGCAATAGTTTCTTTAATTTTTGTCTTTGTGGGTACAAAAAAAAATCTTTCGATACAAATGACACTTGAACTATCCACAGGTGTAACAATGTAAATATAACTTTTCCCTAGTTAAGGTTACAGGATCATAAATGAACAAACGAGTTTAAAACGTATACTATTAAAAAAAAGAAAACACGCTGTATCCTATATACATGCATCCATATACATTGTCCCATGACAATATGAAACTTGCTAGCAGAAAATCAAAGGTTATACAATTAATTTACGATAATCTGTAAGTGAGATCTTGTTTGGACAAAACAATGCAATATCGGACTCATTTTACAATTCACCAGCTATTATTCTTAGTACCAGTCTAAGATATAAGAATACAGCTATATCATAAATATAGATTATATTCTTCAATGTTATATGAGGTTTATTAAATTTTTAAACTGTTTATTAGGATATATTAATAAAACTACTGAATTATATTTAGTATGAACACCAAACCTAATAGATTATTGGCCAGGTGCTCCTACGTATAAGCTTTCTACTTTTAACACTGTGCAAAGGCGATCTATGGTCTACATTCCTTACAACTTCTCAGAGACTTCAGGTCTTTATGTGTGCTACACGGCATCTACATGTGTTGTTGATTTGGTGTCCTTATCGAAGTTTCGAACTCGCAGCACTGGCACGTTATTAATACCCACAACCTAACACTTAGCAAAATCACGACAGTACTAAGGTTTTCTAAAAACTTCTTGATACGTTTGGTAGGCCTGCGTAATGAGTAGCTTTCGCAAGGCTTTCCCCAACACTAGGCCATGGGATTCTTCAAAATCGAACTGAAATAACCCCTCGAAGACAGCGTAACAGTAATACTCTGGGTGGTGCAGACGTCTATGAGCATCCATTTGGCATAAAAAATAGATTAACATAATAGTTCTAAGTGTAATTGTATTGTGTAGGCATTATATCAGTGTACATAAAATTTAATAGTCTTTGACAGTTGGTGCGATGCTATCGTCCAGACAAATTGGTCTACTTAAATTACTAATTACCTTAAAAGGGGATTCTCGAGTATCTCTAAATACGAGTACTAAGATAATTGCTTTTGTAATAAAATGAAATGTTTATTTACCCTTCTCACTAAGATACCAAGTCAAGAAAGCAAAATGTTTTGTTATGTAATTTTTTGTTGTGAGCTAGAAGTTTTTGTATTGCATCTAAAGAAATTAAGTGTTACTAGCAAGAAAATGTAATTATAGACTAGCTTTTATACGCAGTTCGCTCGTATTAATGTAGATATCATTACGTCAGTACAGAGGAACATTACTTTTTCTGGATGAAATGTATCCTGTCCTTTTCTGTATCCCGGACAACAAGTATCCATAATTGTATGTTGATAGGTTGAGTAACCAATATCCGGTCATGCTGTATGAATCTGAATGCTGGATTACGAATAAGACGAGAAAATTAAATTAATTTAATAATAAGCGTATAAAACGAAGCTTCAAAATAACACCGGTAACAAAGAAGTTGAGGAGTAGTAGGTTAGCGTGGCATGGAAGGCATGTCACGAGGAGAGATGAAAGCCACGTAACTAGAAAAGTTTAAGTATGAATGTGAAAGGATATTGGAGTAGAGGAAGTTCCGAAGAAGGTATGGATGGATTGTGTGAAAAATGATATGTGAATAAAAGACGTAAATACTGAGATGACATCTGACAGGGGAAGTGGAAAAGGAAACCATGTCGTGCCGAACCTACTTAGGTGGATTAAGGGTAAGAAGATGATGATCGTGTTGAGTAACCAATGCGTGAATCGGTAACCGATAAACAAACTTACATTCGTATTTGTAATATTAGTTAGGATTATGGATAATTTGAAAAAGCAACCATACTAACCACGGCGATCGTCGAATGTTTTTTTTAACCGTGTAAAGTTTTTTTTTAACTTCATACATTTGTTTCACGTACATTAAGAATGAATAAGAATGAAATAAAAGTAGTAAATAGGTAATATTTTTTATTGGCTAAAGTAAAAAATATATAAAATTAAGAATATAAATATTGACTAAACAAACTTAAAACGTTGGGGTAACTTAATGGCGTTATCGTAAATTGTAATTAATGCTCATACAGATTATAAACCTTATAGAGAGATAATAAAATGTATATACAATTTAAACTGTTCAAAGGTCGTATTTAAAATATATATATCGTTAAAACTGGCCATAGGCATTAAATATATTTTTACGCGAATTTTTGTTTACATTTTAAATTAAATCGTGTTTCAGCTTTTTGTAGATAATTTAGCATAATAGTTTCAAAAATATCAGATATCAGTTCACTGGATGTTCTAGTTGCTCTTTGCGATCTTTGGGTTATTGTTATAGAATAATCTTTAGTTATCATTGAGAGTGGAAGGGGAAAATATATTCTATCGATCCTAATTGGGTGGACTAAGGGTTAGAAGAAGAAAACTCATTAATACATACATTATAAAACTTCATTTTGATTACCAAAGAAATAACTGATGTATGGATGAAATGCGATGTAAACTTGTGATGAAGTCGCTCAATAAATCTTACTGGGAATTATAAAATACAAATGAATGTAACGTCAATTATAAACAAATAATAAGAAGATATAACGGTTATTCCTTTGTAAAACATTGAACCGTTTTGCAATGAAATTTATAACTTTTAAATGAACGAAAATGCAAGTGAATGAAACTGGATAATTTGAAGTACAGTTAAAAAAAATACAACCGGGTGTCAATATATTTTACAACTTTGAAATGTACTAAAATGCAAATAAAAGATAGCGTAAACAAAAATATATATAGAGAAGATAAAGGTTTTAAGTTAATTAGATAATATATGTTAATTTAAGAGGTCATCTTAGAAATACAATATTTATGTTTTTACTACACCTTAAGTTCCCCATATTTAATTTACCATTGACACCTTATTGAGTATTAATCATTTTGAATTTGTGGCAGTATTTCACACTTAAGAATACATTACATTAATAATAATAATTACACTGACTAAATTACGTTACAGTGTACATACACTATTCTTGCAAATTTTTGAAGACACACACGATGTAGACTGAATTAATTTATATTGTAAAATTTATAACATTCTGTCAATGTGGATTTTTATAATGTTTCGTTTACATTGAAACTAAAAGAGATAGGCATAAATTGCAAGATGCCTTGCAAGTATTTATTTGATTAGAAATCATTCAAACAATGATCCTCTGTTCTATAACATGCTGAATCGAAACCTGGTGGGAGGAGACATTAAAAAAATCTGCAGATATAAGACTTAATTTAAGAATTATTTTGGTTAAGATTATTATTATATTCTAGAAAACTCAGAAGTGTTTACTCGAACACTGATTTAGTTTCTGGGTCGCTGACGGCTCTGTGTCTCTTGAAATCGTTGGCCGGTCGCTTTTGCGGTGTCTGCTGGCCCTGGAAAATAATATTAATGCTATTAGAATCAATTTAAGAAACTGTAGAATCCTTGTAATGCGTGATAGTAGCGATTCAACCAGTATTGTGTAACTATATAGCAAAAAGTAGTAAATAAAAAAAATGATACTTCATATATATGTGAATAAATAAAGTATAGAATAAAGTATGGATGGATGCGGTCGATTTTCATGCTTTTCTCGTATGCATCAATTTGGAGACAGACAGAACTGTATCTTGATTTGACAATCATAGAATTGTTTTTATCGAGATTAACAACATCAGCGGATTCTAATGTATCCATCCATGTATTGACATTTCTTGCCAATTTACAAACATCTATAATTTACATTATTGGTTGACTGTGAACATAAACATTCTGAGAAGCATGAACCTTAAGAGTTGATCTTGGTATTATCGCCTCGAGAGAAACAAAGAAATATACGTTTTTCACCGTTTCAGATTATCCAACCGTCGTAGAATGGTGTTGTGTTAAAGACAACTCGGTTCGTTTGGTGATAAAATGGTATAGAATGATTTTGTTACAAAAAGAACCTATGCGGTTAGGAACAAAGTTTTTTAACGTAATGTAAAGAATCAAATCAAAGAGTTTCATTTAATATTTCATTCAAAATATTCATTTATTCAAAACTGCATATAAAATAGTGAATTATATCTTTATGTATATAAAATTCTTCTATGCACGTGTATGTGACTCAACTCCTTCTAAACGACTTGATCAGATTTTGATGAAGTTGTTTTGTATGTGTTCAGTAGTGTTAGTTAATTCGCAATTATTATTAAGTTAATTTTAAAGATAACTTCATTCGTTATATTTACATAATTAATAAATATGCTATAATTATAACATATTAAAATCAAACTAGTAAAAATATCGACTTTACAAAAATAAGTGGTTCAAGTAAACGTCATCCATCCGAGAAAGGTAAAACTAATCTAGACAGAATTGAGTTAACAACAAGTTAACATAGATGTCACTTTTTGAGAACATATTTTCAACTGTTTTGTAGATGGAAACAAATGAGGTACTGTGATTAGTTTGAATATAATCATTTCTCAAATTTCTATATGAAAATGAACTACATCGAATGTATTACGTAAGAGTAAGAGAGAGAGAAAATCGCATGAAGGGACCGTAACGCTTTTTACTTACATGATGATTTTATCAGTGTACTACTATTGCAAGTCATGTTAAGGTACTCCGTTCTAAAAATGGGACTTTTATATCTTTATTAGGCATTGACATTTGACCGTGTATTGGTATAATCTTGTTTGAATTAGAAAAAATTAAGAATAAGATGTTATTTTTCGAATCTGAAAACAAAACCTTATCTTTACACTTCAACTTCAAAGGTTAACCAGCTGACTAAGAATTAGCTTGGAACGTCTGCAGTTCGAAATGTAATAACAGAAATGGACTCACAGAATGTTACACTTAACTTTGTTTGCTGTTTACTCAATATCTCAATTCAGACGAATAAATCATATTTGTTGGCTGATGTTGTTTACCTTTTGTGTTTGGTTACATTTCGCCTGTATTCAATACGGTCGTGTGAATACCCGGCTTTGTAAAGCATTTGTGTGGCGAGTCCAGTTGGATGCAGTATCATTCAGTCTATATTAGTACTGGTATGAATATAGAAAAATGAAATGAAAAGTTGCGTTCACGATTATATTAGCGGGGCTATTTAAAGGTTGGAAAATGTTACAATTTGTTGTTTTTTTATTTTGGGTTCATCAAGATTACCAAATGTATATGCATATAACGTTTTGTATAATTATAAGAGAGGAGGGATCATGAATTAATTTAGTAGCTGATGATATATTCCGTGATTTTTAAATGGGAAAATAATAACGTTATATTTCGTTACATCTGTGGTATAATACAAACTGATTTTTCAATTATTTAGTAAACTAATTGGAATTACCAACAAAATTGTCAGCAAAGTCAAAAAGTCTATGTCTAATTGAACTGCTCCCGTAGAGAAATGATTCCTTCAAAGTACCTGAGTTGAACTGAAGAAAAACATAGTCGTATTGAAAATTAGTAGGCTAAGTACCTGTACGCGAAAGAAGGCCTTAATTCCATCATCATTTAACTTCAGTAGTAATTGAAATGATATGCGTCAAAATGGTGTTTTGTCCTTTTACCTGTCTGGTATCCAGTTGCGGTTCTTCTTCTGGTGGCGGTGCAGTGGTTGTCGGGATGTCGCATTCTTCAGTGGGTGGGACTACACATCTTAGCGAACGTCTGTCGAAGACCAGCATAGCAGGGCAACGCTGTAGGCGAGGATATCCGCCTTGACACTGCCAATATCTGTTGCAGGATTTACCAAGGGGAACGTTGCCGTTCGGGTCTTCATTGCAGAGTGCTGGAAGGACATTAAAGTTTAATAACATAACATAAATTGTTTTTTATTATATGTAAATATGGCAAGATTTATCTATAATATTTACAAGGGGTATGTAATAAAAAACTTTTTATATTAACCATATTTGTAGAGCTAGAAAAATGCTGTACATAAGGAATAGACCTAAAATACCTTTTTCACGCGAAACCAGCTGGTTTGAAAAAAAAAAAATTTATTATTTTATGTTATTTTAGAATAGTAGGTGATCTTACAGCGAACAAAAGAACAAATAAAGAAGTAATAACATAAATAAAGCCATTTAAAAGTTCACACATATATAAATATTTCATTCTATGTCATTCTATTTTCTATAATGTTTTTTTGTGAAATGTTGGGAAACATGGTTTAGTACCCCTCAAAATAATTTTGAAATTTTTATTCACACCCGCACACGTACCGAACTGATATATTTTAGGAAGTGTAAATAATTCTTTTTAATAATATTAAGAATTTTCGAAGGAAAAGTGTATACTAAACACACGAAAACATTAAACATTTTTTTTGTTTTAATTTACAGGATTATCGAATCCTAGTGCAGAATATTCTGTTAACGTTTTTATCGTATTTGATTATTATTGGTGAAATAAAAACAAAAGGCGAAACGGTATATGCTAAATAATATTCATAATTTCTGGTTAATACTATGTTCTATTCTATTCTATATACCGAATATATCTCTAAAGATATGATGGAGTCTTTCTTATAGAATAAAATGTTCTACCCACAAGGTACGTTGCGTAACAGTGAGTTATGTAACTTTTGTTCGATAAAACATAGTAGCCCCATTTTTACTTATCCTGTCTAAGATAAAATCAGAAGAGTCGTCGATGAGATATCATAAGTAGGTCATACAACATATTGGCATCGTTCGAATAAGGTTCTCTCAAAATGCTGTGACAATCACCTATATTTGAACGGCTTAAATTCATACTATTAATCAGTGACACCCTTTCGGCCCTATTTATGGCACACTCGACAAACCTGTAATAATTTCGACAAAATTGTAAACAAGAATAACTCTATTCGACAAATAAGAGTTCAATTTGCCTTCCAAGGTTTTCCTTAAGTTTTTAACTAGTAAACCAGATATAAATCTATTTACATTGTAAATGTAGTCAGGAAACGCGAACAATAGTGATCAGTCGTGTGACAATGACCATTGAAATCGTGTTGAATAAGTAATCTGTACGAGAGTATTGTTTTAAACAGCTCAATCTCGTGATCAACAGAGATGAATGGCTTACGAAGGTTATCAATCTATGTATTGGTATTGCACTTTATTTTTAAACTTGAGAAATACATTTATGGATATTTCTTAATAGCGCGTAGTCGTTTATACATTACATTATTGGGAAAAATGAAGGGATCAAAAACAAAAATTCATAACTTTTAGCGATTTTTCGAATGAATGTACTTTGGTTAAAAATAGTTTTGTCGGAATAAAAAAGTAATGTAAAGCTTAAGTTACTAGTTTTGAGGTTTTTTAAAAATATCAAAGTAACTTGTATTGCTTAGTTCAAATAAATACCGTGAAACAAAATCGTTTTTTTTTGTTCAATGTTCGATATCTTATTGAATGAAAGAGGTTTGTCTTTGATTATCGATGTCATGAATAATGATTGCAGAACGAAAATGGAAGGTTTTGGAAACTTCAACAATTTGTCTACAAAGAACAGATATAGAAGCCATAAAATTTTGGAAAAAAAAGTCTCTACATTAAGTAAAAAAATCTCAAAATGAGAAGCTCCAAGCTTCAATTTGCTTTTCACTCCGATACGATTATTTTTAATGAAGATACAATAATTAGAAAAATCGCCAAAAAAATGTTGACTTTTTTTATCCCTTAATTTTTTCCACTATTTTGTTTCACTAAGGTTTATTGGTTATTCTTTCTAGAAGAAATGTAATATAAAGCTAACAGAGTAAGTGGTAAAATTTTGGATTAAAAAAAAATACACTGTATGGATGTATGCTAAACTACGAAAGTGAAAAGGTGAAAAATATTTCATATGGCAGAGGTTCGAACGTTAAAACGGATATATTAAATGAAGTATGAACATAGTATCAGTGAGAGATAAGTTGTGAATTAATAGGTTTGAGTGGTACCGGTACGTTATTAGAAATAATTAAAATCATGTGGCTAATGTAACTAGAATCGTGTTAACTATGAAGATAGACGGATATGTTTCGGCGACAGTTCAAGCCGAGGCGCACCGAGTGCCCTTGCGCTGTTCGCCTAAACAAATCGGGTGAGTGCCTTAAGCGCTCCCCTTAGTAGTCCGGTGGAACTGTAGCGGCCTTGCCAGGCGAACAGTGTAGGAAAAATAAGGAATATAGAAAGTCCGGAGAAGTTATGTAAGAATTAATAAAGTTGTGAATACGGAATTGATAGTAGAATAAAATAGAAGAGAGTGGAACAAGTAAACATATCGTAACATATCTAGTTAGGTTGAATAAACCTTTAAGACGGTGAATCTAATATATTTACAGTATATTTTTACAGCTAATTTATGCTACAAGAGTACAATCCCCATTTATTTACAAACATTTGCTAAGTATAATAGTTTATTTCGCAATAATTCAATGTGTTGTGTCAAATAAAACATGATCAATGAATTCACTTTCATTCCCTGTGAACGGCCTTTAAACGATTAATCGTTTGAATCGAATAGGCATCTATCAATTATTCAGTTACGTAAATAATGCTTGTGAGCCTCTGTGCGCGTATATTTCACGATTATACGCTTTATTACTGAGAGCAATTAGTGTGAAAGTAGCATGGTGATTGATGAGTGAAACGTGCTCGTTTTCTGTCCCATCGATCAATGCTAGGGTTGACAGTAATTTTTTTAAGAATATTACTTCGTTACTATTTACGTGTCGCTCAGTTTTCGAGAAGCATCGATTGCCGTTTTGCACTTCGTTATATTATTTCCTGATCACCGTTAGGATATAAGTTATCAATTATCTATCGTAAATTAGTAATCACCATATTTATTCAATTCATCTACGTCGTCGTTATCTTTACAATATATTCTAGGCACAGGGGAAAAACATAAGCACCATACCGTTCACCCCACTGCTCCACGGCAAGAAAACACATGGCTGACCAAGTTGAACGTTGTAAAGTCGTAGCTTGTTAAAACTTTAATATCTGTATACCAAATTAAGATATGATAATCTTTCTTTACAGCCGAATATCTAGCTCTAAGGTTAAGTATACAAAAATAAATTACATCAAATTTTTCCAGTACTTTTATACAGAAGGAAGATAGATAACGAATGCATGTATGCGTCTGAATGCAGGACTACGAAAGAGACCGACGAGAGAAAACTACACATGACAGAGATGCGAATGTTTGGATAGATGTGTGGTGTAACTAAATCGAAAAGATTAAGAATGAGTATATAATAGGAACTTTGTAAATAGCACCAGTGACAGAGAAGTTGAGGAGTAATAGGTTACCATAGTATGGGCACTGAGGTTATGGCACTGAGCGCAATTAGAGGATACCACACCGTAGTCCTCGGCGGCGGCCTTTACTCTTGGGAGCTGGAGGCGGGGGTTCTAGTCGCCATGTACGAATTCACGACGGTAAGAAAAAGTTTGGGGGAGCCTCCGGCTCCCAGGGAGATAGAGGGAAGGCGTAAGGAAGGAAGGGTGGCCGCAATAGATCGGTGGCGGCAGGATCTGGCGGACGCGCGGTATGGGCGATATACGGTGGACGCCGTCCACCCGGTCCTGCCGCAGTGGTTTGATAGGGAGTGGGACTCCCTGACGTTCCGACTGGTGCAGGTGTTGACCGGCCATGGCTGTTTTGGCTGGTACCTGCACCAGATCGCTCGCAGGGAGCCGACCGCCGCATGTCACGACTGCGGCGCTGAGGAGGACACCGCACAGCACACCCTGGCTGAGTGTGCTGCGTGGGAGGTGCATCGCCGCACTCTGGCTGCGGCGGTAGGAGAAAATCTGTCGCTGCCGAGCGTGGTTGCGGCCATGCTCGGCAGCGAAGACGCCTGGATGGCGATGGCCTCCTTCTGCGAGGAGGTCATCTCGCAGAAGGAGGCGGCAGAGAGGGCCCGAGAGGCGGACCCTCTCAGTGGCCGTCTCCGCCAAAGAAGGGCCGGTGGAAGGAGGCGGTGATTTGCCCGCCTCCTTCCACCTCCGTAGCCGGATCTGAAGCGATCGGCCGGGGGCCCATCTCTTCATTGCACAGGTTCGGCGGACGAGAGGAGGTGGCTGGTCGTGTACCCAGTGTACCTCCCTATAAGGACGGAGCCCGGCGGCCATCTTTCGGCGGGCTGACCGCTGGGGGCGGTATGGTGATAGCTCAGCACGGTCCCATGCCGCCCCAACTTAAAAGCGGTGGCCGGTACACCGTGGGGTTTTAGTCTATGCGAGTCGGACATAACCTATTCTCTCCCCCAGGAGGATATAAAAGGATATAAAAAAAGGGCATGTCATGAGTGATGAAAGCCAAGTAACTAGAAAAACTCTAAATATGAAGGAGGACAGATATAGGAGTAGAGGAAGACCGAAAAGGGTAGGCATAGATTGTGTGAAAAAGTATATGTGTATTAAAGTTCTGAATACTGAGATGACATCTAACAGGGGAGAGAGGAAAAGGAAACATGTTGTGTCAACCATACTTAGGTGGGATAAGGGTAAGAAGATAATGAGGATATATAATGTACTTCTTATAAAGGTGAATCTAGTTATTTAACTAAACAATAAGTAATACAGTATAAAAATTATAAAAATATAATTGTGCGTGGTCGTGCCAACCTTAAACAGCGACGTTAGCGGATACATTATATCGGATAGTGTATAGGAATATTATCGCTTAAAAGGGCATCTCATGGCAAAGTTGAAATCTATTATGTAGTTATGAAGTGCGCGTTGACAGATTCTTAATGGCTGCGAATTGAGAGCCTTACATAATTACGCCGTGATTTATTAATATTGTGGTACTAAAAATGTTACATATTAACACTAATAAGTATTGGTTAAATATATCCTGTTTTATTTGTAAGAAGTAGTATTAGAAATTGTATTGTATTTCTATTTTATATACAACTCGCAGGACCGGGCGTCGTTGCCCTTCCCTGATAATAAAAAAAAATTATACTTATGTGCATGAAACGCTTAAGCCTGCTTGACTTTTTCCGATTCTTTCAATAATTATAATTATATTTTAACCAATTTACAAAAAAAACCTTGATAAATTATATACTTAAATGTTCCCCTATGAATTGCTCTATCTATTGGCGAAGACCGCATTACAATCCGTTCATTAGTTTTGAGTTTATCGCGAACATCCACACAGACAGACAGATGCGGTGGACGACTTTGTTCTATAATATGTAGTGATATAAAATTAAAGTTACTTTACTATATTCGAGAGAAGGTTAAACCGATTTTGATGATATATTTTTTTGGTATATAGAAAAGTTGCTTATTATTTATGTTACATGTATTTACGCTTGTCGATAAAAGCTAAGCAGTATTGACAAAATATAATGGAAGTCATTAAACATCGGTACGCGTTTTAAATTCGTAAATGAATATAGAGAAAATTCCCAAAACAAAAGACTACCCACAAATAATTCAGATAAAAGTTCAATGTCATCGGCTGTTATATAATTAACTAATAAGAGTCCGCGAATTCGTTCTTTTTAAAATGGTTTTATTTCTAATTAATGGATTTTCATTACCTACTACATCTGTGCGAAACTGGGTCGGACAGCTAGTTAAATATAAAACATACTTTTGAAAACTTTACAATAAGTTATTTATACCCAATGAATGTTAAGCCTGTCACACCTACGCAACGGTCTGCTGTCTGATAACGTTTTATTGATGGATGCGACCAAATTATACCTATCCACGTCATTTCGACGGTATCGCGTTTAATAAATTGCTTTTATAATTTGTTTTAATTTTATGTCATACATTTCATGACTGTTGGAAACATTACTATGTTGATGGGTCAGAATAGTTAAAATAATTTGAAACGATGATGTCTTACTGATTAGTGTGCTTGGACACCTCGTCGATCGATGTAAATTTGAATTATTCTTTCGGAGTTTTCAATGAATAAAACATCGTGATGAAATCATGGCTTCTTCTAAGCACGCTTAACTAGCTATCAAGTTGAAAAATCTGTTGCCAAGCATCTATAAATGTGTTCCCGCAAGAACGCCTAGAAAGCCAGTCCTTGAAGGCTTAAAGTGTTTAGCTTCTTGGACCATATCGTCAATTAACATCAGGTGTGATTATGGTCAAATGCCAAAATCTATAAAGCATAAGAAAATAATTATAGCTTCCGAGATAAATATATTATAGTTTAAAATAGAATAATATTGGTTTATACGCAAAGGAGTTACTATAATACTAGTGGTCGTCTTCCAGTGGTTGCAATTCGATCATAATAGCTGGTACAAACTTTTACTGCACGGGTTATTTGTATTGTATAAATGTGCGTAAGGTATGACGAATAGAGACTTATAAATAAAGGATTCGATTCGTGGATAGTAAGTAAAAAAAGATATATAAAAAAAAATTGGTAAAACACTAAAGTTCGTCAACAGCTACTAAACGAAAAAAAACGGGAAAATCGGATGAGAAACAGACGAGAAGTTAACTTATTGAAATTATTTTTATTATAGTGTATTAATATTAAAAAAATAAAACGCGACATCTGACGTCATAGATTAATTATACTTCTGTTTTTAGCGTATTCTTGAAATTAATAGCGCACTTTTTGAAAAAAAAAAAGTTACATATTTTTTCTAATACATATGTATACAATTTTTATACTGAAGATAGATGTTGAATTATATGCTACAAGTAATAAATTGTTTGAGAGTCAATGACAATTAAATATATATATATACATATGTTTTATCTCCCACATTAATTGCAAAGTGTTACGTAGATGGGCTGTTATATACATGTGTAGATTATATAATACTATGAATATTCACATTTCATTAAGCTATACAATACAGAGAGAGATGAGTAGCATGGAGAAGGCATAACCCTTTTCCCTTACGTGACGATTTCTATCCATCAAATCTTATAACAACCCGCGTTAAGGATCTTCCTTTAAAAAGTAATATGGTGAAAAAATAAAAATATGGCATACGGTGTTTCTGGCAACCGTCGACGTTCTCGGGCCAGTCGCAGGAGTGGGCGTTTTCATTGTACAAGAGACCCCCGATGCAGAGCTGTTCCGTGGCGGTACCATTCCAGCAGGTCCAATACCGCGTGCAAGATGTTTCATGACCGAAGATTCCATAGAGCCAGTCGCAATGTTCAGTACCAATCGGAGTATCTGTGGAATAAATTACGAGTAAATATTGTTTAGAACTTTTATTATATAACTAGCTGTGCCCGCGACTTCATCCTCGTGGAACGTAATACAAAACACAGTAATAAATGAAACAATCTGAATTTATATCTGTATATCTTGTATATTTGTAATGTCACGCTAAAAACTAATAATGGTCACACCCCTTTGTCACTTCAATAATGACTCAAAATTAGAGCTTTCAAGTTACTTTGATGTGTGTAAAGACCGTGGGCCATGCTATCATGCTGCATCTATCGTCATACAGTCAGATAGTTCGTAACACACGACGGTAATGACACTTAAAACATGAAAACTTCGTGATGATACACGCAGGTATAGGAGTAACATAGCACTAATATTTTAATTTAACAACTGTAAAAACATTACATTATATTAATCCCTGGACTGTCCAAAACCATAAATATTCAAGTTCTATAAAAACGAATGTAGACTTGATGCATAGGTCAATAGACTGTTGGCAGTATACGCTTAAAAAATACCTGATTTATTACAAACCTTTGATAAATAACAAATGATGAATTGTAAAATAATAATTTTCATGTAAAATGTATCATCAAATTATTTTTTAATATGTACGAACTTTTTTTACTAAACCAAGAAATTTACAATGTACGATGTAGTGAAATTAAAAAATAATTGATAACATAATCTGCCATTTTGAGATCCGAGTCTTCAAAAATCTGCCGAGGGCTTATAATATTCATTCATGTATACTTCACATATTCATTCATTCATTCTTGTTATCCTTTCTTTTATTTGCACTGCCTGCAGTCTTTTTTCTCCACGGTACCGCTGGAAGAAAATGCAAACTCCCTAATGCATAAACCAAAAAGTATTCATTAATTCAAAGCGTAATGAAGATATTTAGAATCAAGGTAAACTTATGAAAATTATAATTCGAAGTAAACCTAAAAAACACAGAAATTATCTCATTGTTATCTATACTCTTCCTTGCAATAATATTCTTACGACAGTAAACCAATAAAATTATAAGTTTAGCGCCATCTGTTGTCGTCAAAAACGTACTCTGTTATTGCTTCTAAAGATGATTTTTTCTTACATTTATGTTCCATGAACAATTTTAGTCTCTTTATTTTTTTATTATAATAAAAAATTGTCATAAAAGGTGATAAAGTTTAATAACTTCTATATTTACAACACAAAACTAAAAATAAATTTAC
This sequence comes from Antheraea assamensis, assembly GCA_035772565.1. Taxonomy (NCBI): domain Eukaryota; kingdom Metazoa; phylum Arthropoda; class Insecta; order Lepidoptera; family Saturniidae; genus Antheraea; species Antheraea assamensis. Next base: position 3,491,997 of record JAQQSE010000067.1, read on the forward strand.
AAATTTAATCATAAACCTTATCCGATCGAAAAATAAAAATCATATTTTACTTATACAGAGTACAAAGTAAATTATTCAATTTATAGAAATATGTGATATATGTAATTGGCCAATTTTTAGAATGTATATTATAGTAATAATACATTTAGAAAATGGCGGTTGAGCGCCATCTATTTGCAATAATGCATATTAAATAATTACTGAACTTCTTAGGTTATCGATATTTATTTATGTGAAAATAAAATATTAATCATTTTTCTTTCGTTCTATGTCTTAGTAATATAATACTGTGGTAATGTTTATTTATGTTATAAAGTAACCCTGTTTTTTGGATGAGGATAAAGTCCATTTAGTTATCTATTTTTCTCTCGTACTGAACTCCCGTCGTCATTAAAATTACAATAACTTTTGATAGAGTTAACCGATTTTATGAAACAACAATTTTATGTTGCTCCGGAATATGCTTGATTATTTTGCTGGAGTTTTATCAGAAAACAAGTACTTTACCAGTGATGCCTGTTCAAAGAAACAGACAGACAGACAGACAGGCAGACAGACATTACTAATAATGATCAAAATGGATTCTATTACTTATTCCTAGACACCTGTAACAATTTTTTTCTCAAAAATCAAAAAAGTACAGACACGTTGGATTTACATTATCATTATATATATATATATATATATATATATATAATTGAACATTATTATTATAACACTAGCGGCCACCTGCGACTTTCCATTTGTATCTTTAAAGTTAATGATAACATAGATCTTCGTCTATCTCTTGACGGTTTATGCAATGAACGCCAAGATAATTATCAGATGGTAGGGATTTTTTGCAACTAAGTTAAAATATAGTGGTTATATTTTATGCAGAGTATACAATATCTTAATAAATTATAATGTATGGACCAATCAGATGTATAAGCTATATCAGTCTAAAATCTTATTAAATTACGTTGCGTAGTTTTTGCAAGAAAGAGTAATAAATATCCATCCTTTTACTTACTTGCAAAAACATACTTTTGATTAAATATACTATTAGCTTGTCCTTAAATTTTAGTAACTGCTGTAATTATTATCTTTTTTAGTGTAACTAATGCCCTTAACTAAAATATTGACCAGATTCGAAAAGTTACAATGCTTTCTGTCCGAAGCCTAAAGTTATCTTTATGTTTATATTGCTCCGACAGTACTGAATATAATTTATTTATCTGAATTACGAACGGAAATACAATGTAGATATAATATATCATTATTTAATTGGTATGGCAACTTTCTAGGTAACCAAAGGGTACATTATTTATGGTCTGTTTATTTTATAACACCTCTACATGCTATGTTTTAATCGACTATTGTGATTTACTATTAACAAGCAACTGCCGCGACTTTGTCTGCGTTAATTTACAAATTAATAGAAATATAATATACCTTAGCATTATACAGGAGCGAGTTATATCAATTGGATAATGCCTTATATAACAAAGAAACTTTACGTAATGAAAATTATGTTACAGTATCTTGTAATTAAAAAAATTGGAAAGCATGTATAAGATCTCTTATTCTATAATGGTGAAACCATATTACGGTAGCAGAACGCCTTGTAACCTCCTATGCTCATCGTACCAGGGTCTTCGCCAATCGCTTTGACTGTTCAAAATGTTGATGCGCAGAAGACAGATTTCAGTTTAAATAGGTATTACACTATATGTATAACATAAAGGCAACTTAAGGATATATAAATGCCAATTTTAGACTCCTAAAATCCTCCTAGATTCCTATAAAAGTACGATACGTTCAGATAGGAATGTTAGTGTCCATCGTATTTTTTCTTACCTGAAACGTTCATATTATGATTCGGTACAGTGGGCTAAAACATTCAAGACTTGTCAAACGAAACCATACGAGTATATATGAAAATTAATCAAGCATTACAGGCTTATAGAGTTTGCAAAGGAATAAGTTACTCACTTGTTTGAACCTTGGGGTACTCGCAATAGTTCGATCTCCACGGGTAATCGCAGCCTTCCGTAACTCCTCTATGCTTTCCGGCGAAAACTAAACCATTGGGGCAGTCGTATTGTACGGACTGGCCGTTGTCACACTCCCAGTATTTATCACAATATTTGTCGTCGCCCACAATGCGCGCTTTAGTCTTGCACGGGTCTTCTACTTGAGCGCATGACGTTAAACCAGCAATCACCAGGATAACTAAAACAAGAATATATTATTAAATTTATATCATTATAAAAAAGCACGTGAACTTGTACACTCACGTGAAAGGTTATAGGTACTTCTTTCGCGTGAAAAAAAAAAAACTTATTGCACATTTTGACCGTTTTCAAACGAGCCACAAGTCTGTAAATAATAATTATTTAAATTATATAATAATGAAACTCATATAAAAAATCATGCAAAAATAAAACGTATATAAAAATAAAAATTAAATAAAATTGACAATATAAAAAACAAAAGAAACTGATTATCGACTAATTTCATGGTGTTACACAAACCTACTCAACTTTCATCTCAAGCGTAAAAAATCACGCTCAAGGATTTCCCATAGCACGCTTATAAAAGTATAACTTCAAATAACTTACTCGTTTCTGATTTATATAATGCATTGATTTTATTTTGTATCATACTTTTAATATTATTGTAATAGTTTATTGTATCAAATTATATCAATAACCGAAAGATACCAACTTTATTAATTTAAGTCAATATAAATGACCCAAAATCCTCTATGGATCTAAATCCGCTACGGGAACGGATGGTCAATGGGGGTGAAGAAATTTCGAGTGGCATGCGGCAAACTTGATACAAGGACACTGATAAACTGACAAAATTGTTTAAATCTGCTAGGACCGGTCTTTCTAACAATCCTTGGGAAAAAGCCTATGTCTAACAACGATGAACTTTCAGCTGAATGGCTGAGTTGATATAACTTCTAAATCAATAATAGCCTATTTCATGATTATTAACCAACGTATGAGGATGTTTCCAGCTCCAGTGGTAATGTTTGTTACTATTTTTTTTTTCGAACTGACTACACTGTTGGCCGGGCAGGCCTCTGCAGCTTCACCAGACTACTAAGCGGAGCGCTTAAGGCACTCATCCGATTTTATATTGACAACTAGCTCAAGGGCGCACGGTGCGCATCGGCTTGGACTGTTGCCTCTTATCCTGAATCTAATTAAGCTAAACTAAGCTAACTATTCATAGATATAGGAATTAGTAAGATGTACATGTGTACCGAGCATGTATATTTGGCTAACTCAAACAGAATTTTTGTTACCTCAGAATTCCATCAATAATTATAGAGCGATTTAAAAATATATATTGTTTGTTCGAAAGGTGATATATTAATTTTATTAGCTTTGGATCTACATTTAGAAGATACACCAGGATGCTCATCAAAATCGAATAGGATATGAATAGTGTTTTATATATTGGTGGTTTTAAGACAATCCAGGATTAGGTAGTCACCTAAATATGATCAAGGACGTTCCCGTGAAAGTGTCTTTAGTGTACATTTTTATGAAGGTGCACACGTGCGCCCGCTCTCAGCTCTGACGGCCCGTTCGTTCGGCAACTCGCGCACAGTTGTCGCATATTTCCGTGAGTGTTCGGTAGTATAGTATGTTCGTACGCTACTGTCAATCGTCACGCTCTTTTCAGAGCGACGGTGCACCTCCTTTAGTGTACCATTAAAACCACACTTTTTGGTGCGAAGCCGTGCACACTGTGTGCAGTGCGTCGAGTCGCCGTGCTTCGTGTTGCGCTTCGAGAGTCGTGCAGCGCGTCGTGTACCGTGCAGCGCGTCGTTCTTCGTGCCGCGCCGTGTACAGATATGAAGAGAGAAGATTTCGCGTCGCGTCTCCCTTTGGCCCGGACACGGATTGTCCGTTAAATTTTAATTAGGCGCACACTCCTGCCCCTCAGGCAGGGAGGTTAAGTTATGTCCACCCCCGTACCCCGCGGCCCCTTCAGGTCCCTCAGGCCATAGACGTTGTCACCCAAATTGAAGACCTCATTCGTTTTCACATATTCACGTGTCAGGAAAACCCTTTGTTAGTCTCCGAATTCGATAGACTTAAAAGCACTTTCGCGCGCAAATTAGGCGGTTGCAAAGTCCCGCGTTGCTTTCGCGATAACCCGTTCGCGCCTCTGTCCGACTGCGACTCCGACGATGATTCCGATTCCGACATGGAGCTCGACGCTTATCACGTGGCCGTGTCCGCGCCCGCGACTACGTCCGCCGATAAAGACGGTTTCACAACCGTTACGCGCCGCGAAAAACGCCCACGCGCCGCGAATCTGACCGATAGTGACTCGGCTGCGGGACTTTCCGTCCCAAAGCAGTCCAATGTAGGTGGCGCTCGGGTGCCCCGAGTCTCTTCGGCTAAAGCTCCGGCCGCGGAACCCGCGGTCGCGGCTAAGATGCCACGCCCACCGCCTCCCGTCACCTTCCATGACAAAGCCCGTTGGGTGGAAATCTCGGACGACCTTCAGTCGAAACAGTTTTTCTACAAGTCCGCCGTCAACACCGTTGCCGGCATCTCTATTAGAGTCTCGACCCCCGATGAGCATCGCCAGCTCACTAAGTACTTCTGGGAGCGAAAACTCCCTTTCTTCACATACGCTCTCGAGGAAGAGCGCCTCCTCCGTGCCATCATTCGTGGAGTTCCGGCTGAAATCTCTAACTACGACATCTCCGATTGCCTGAAAGGTCAGGACTTCTCAGTCCAGAGCGTATAGTGCATGTACCACCCCCGTACGAAGGCCCCCTATAACCTGGTACTGGTCACACTGGACCGTACCGTGGAAGGTAAGGCCATTTTTGGCCTCACCTCTGTGTGCGGCCTCTCTCGTGTCTATGTAGAGCATCCTCGCAAGTTCTATGTACCCTCGCAGTGTCACAACTGCCAGGTGTACGGTCATTCCGCCAGGCACTGCCACTTGCGTCCCAGGTGTGTTAAGTGTTTCGGGGATCACTCCCCTAGGGAGTGTCCCCGCACTCGTTAGCCCACCGAGCCTCCCAGCTGCGTCCTCTGCGAGCAAACGGGTCATACCGCGAACTATCGCGGATGCCCCCACGTGCCTCGCATGACCCATTCCCGCCGCGGCGGACGTGCGACCGGATCCAGGGAGCACGGCCCGCCGTCTCGGACGCAACCGCTTCCGCTTCCACCCATACAAAGCCAGAAGGCTTTCCCTGACCTGCCAGGCACCGCCAGTGCACCGGGGCAGCAGCAGCACTCGCGCCGAGCGCGCTCTCTTGGAGCGTAAGGCCTTCCCCGCCAGCTCCCTCGGCTCCTAAAACCAAGCCCTAGCCTCAGAAGGCTCAGTTCACTCCTGCGCCACCTGCCGCGTCTTCAGTATCGACCACCGGCATCGACTGGATAGCTCAACTCCTCTTAGTACACGATGTACAAGAAATACTCGCGTTCAACGCGCTCGTCAATAGTATGTCTGAGCTCGGGCTGTTAAAAGCGATCTCAGCTTTCCCGGCCGTTGCGACTACGTTACAACGTCTAACCCGCGCCGCGCATAAATAAATTCGCGTTAATCAAAATATCAGTTCGAACCCGCGTGTTCGTATACATTAGACCAATACATTAGGAACTCGTACGTAATTGTATAGTTAAGTTGGCACCGCGCCATCGTTCTTTATTTTTTCGCTCGATGTCCTCTTAAAAGATGCGTGTTTGCGCCCACGCCCGCGACTCTCTCTGCTCACGCCGCCGTGAGCGGGGGGTGAAGATACGATCCCGCACACTCGTCGTGATTTTTCTTGTAACAATTCGAGCCTAGGTTTGTCCCTCGGTGTGGAGCCCTCGAGTATGTTACTCGCGCGAATACAGTGACTCACGCTTGTTTTTCATTTACCCAGATCACCCCACACACGTGCACACCTATGTACACATAGTGGAGGGCTGTTTTTTTTGCCCTTTTCGGACTGAAATAGGTCACACAACATAGTAGTCAGATACAAAATACACATATACATTCGTGAAACATGCATTTTTCACAAATTCATATGTGTATGAAATGGATAGTTAGTTAGCTTAGCTTAGTCAGATCGGGAAATTCGGCGACAGTTCAAGCCGAGGCGCACCGAGTGCCCTTGCGCTGATCGCATGAACAAATCGGGTGAGTGCCTTAAGCGCTCCCCTTAGTAGTCCGGTGGAACTGTAGAGGTCTCCGGGTCAACAGTGTAGGTCAGTTCGAAAAAAAAAACATTTTTATGAAGTCGCTTTTCAATATTATAACATAAAATAATCATGTTACAAATACTCTATGTTACATATATGATAAACAAATTCACCAGTTTATTTCAAACTTCAAAGTGATATTATGAATGTAAAAACAAACTATGTTATAACGCAAAGCGAAAGTGCATTAATGTGGCGAACACGTATCGATTAACTTTATGAACAAACCGTGATGTGATGGAAATACTCATACATAATGTATAAATACACGAGTTTACACATAGGTACAGGTATAAAACATATTACATAGGTAGACATGAAAGACTTTCGTAATCGTATTTCTCGTAAAATTAATGAAATTACGTCAATAACGTTCGGGGATGTAACGTTCTGGTTTGCTTCTTAGGTAAGTAATGTAACAAACGAGAAAGTTTTGATATTAAAATATCATTGCAACCAATAGACTTTTTTAACTATCTTCAAAGAGTATTACAGTCTCATTTAAGTTCGATTATAGATTCCTACTTCTTAGTTAGAATCCAGTGCGCATAAAAAGGCCTCTCAGGCTGGGATGAACATGTTTCAATGATGCTTTTACAGTTGAACGCTCTGCACCAATTCTCTTTTCTCCTCAATTTTGAAAAATATTATGAGTAGAAAACCTTGAAAGAACACAAAGAGCTTAATTATTACACTGTATATGTACAATTGGTAATTTCGAATGCCCAGGAGCCGGTCATCGTGTATTTTCTTCAGGATATTCCTTTACATGCTGTACAATTCATTTACAAATCAGTCGAGATGAAATTATTGTGTATACTCGGATCTACGTACACCAAGGCCTTATTTTATTGTTTTAACCATTCCCATTTATCTTTAAAATCATAGGGAATAAAGTAAACTGTAATCTATATAAAAACAAAAATGAATTACCAAATGTATGTAAGCGCATCACTTCAGAATGGCTGAATCTATTGGCTATTTTTTTTGTTGTCTTTGTAATCGTCAAGATAAGGTTTGTAAGAATGAATATGCTTAAAAAACGCACGGAAATTGTAAAATATGGATAAAATAATTTCTATATAAAGCGTGAGCGAGTGAGTGAGATAGAAGACAGTAGTCTAGAATCTTTAAAAATATCGACAGTTTCACGTTCGGTTGCTTAGTTGGCATTTTATTTCAATACATGGTCGTAATTAAAAGAAAGATTTGGTCTTTCGAAGGAAATGTCTTTGGAGAATAAGTATAGCTGTACGAAACCAAGGCGGGCAGTTAGTATTAAATATATATTTATTATAAGTATGATTAGGGGTATCTCTCGCAATTTTCAGATAGATTAACTTATGAAATGTTTTCTGTTTAATTTTTGGTTATTGGTGGATTCTAAGGTATTTTAAATGGACTGGGTTATTTTATGCAGCTAGCTTCCGACTAACATACACCAGTTTTAAGAACCGTATTAAAACATGCTTCCTTTGCGTGATCAATAGATCGTAATTAACCAGTGACATCTCTTGGTGGTACAAAGCCTATAGCTTACTCCAACAACAAAAAATTCTATGAAATGTAAATTAAGGACCTTCAAAACATGTGGGAAAATACTTTGGTCTTACTCGATACCTTGGTAGTGGATAGAGAGTAATGTTCTAAACACGCAATAATCACTATTAACGTTACGGTTTTATGACCTGAGGGTGCAATAAGAGTAACAAACACTGTAATTGTCGTTGTTGTGTAATTTATAACAAACTGCCTAGACGTGTAGTATTGCCCAAAGCGATCCCAAACATTAATTAGACGATATGTATTATTATGTGATATTTTGTGTACTTATATTATAGGGTATAGTAAGTTTTGTTTTTAAATGATTATTGACCAGTTTTAAAGAGTTTGTTAAAGAGTCGTTGGAAGGGATATTTTGAAAAACTGACGAATGAAGAAAATGATTTGGACCAGAGTGTTAGAGGCTGTACCGTTAAATTTTGGCGTTGTGCAGGAGATAAGCGAGGATGAAGTAAGAAAAGTTGTGAATGGTATGAAGAACGGAAAAGCAATAGGGCCAGATGGTATACCTATTGAAGTATGGAAGTTTTTAAAGTTTTTAAAGATGGATGGATGTGGTTGACTTTATTTTGTAATAAGATGTTGCAAGAGGAGGCCATCCCAAATGAATGGTACAGTAGCATAATAGTTCCGATCTTTAAGAATAAGTGTGATGTACAGGACTGTAATAACTATCGAGGGATAAAGCTTATGTCACATAGTATGAAAGTTTGGAAAGAGTGATAGCGAGACGAATAAGAGATGAAACTGGAGTGACTGAGAATCAATTTGGGTTTATGCCTGGACGTGCGACAACAGATGCCATTTTTGCACTTCGTCAACTGTGCGAAAAATACAGACGTGCACATAAAAACTTGCATATGGTGTTTGTTGATCTGGAAAAGGCATATGATCGAGTACCACGGGATGTTATGTGGTGGGCGTTGAAAGAGAAAAGAGTGCCTGGGAAATACTTAGAACTAATCCGTTGTATGTATAGTCAAGCGAAAGTACATGTTAGGTCCGAGGCTGGAGTTACTGACAGTTTCCATGTGGCTGTAGGCTTACATCAGGGATCAGCTTTAAGTCCTTATTTATTATTACATTACATTACATAGTACATTAGAGTTGCGTCTATACTTTTCAATTCAATAGTGAGTACATTACGCCTAGAGGAACTGACTTACATTAGAGTTGCGTCTATACTTTTCAATTCAATAGTGAGTACATTACGCCTAGAGGAACTGACTCTCAAGTGCAACTGCCGAAAAATATTTAAAGATTCGATACGAACGAATTATTCGGAGTTCGCGTACATTTATTAATTGATAACACTATCGGTTAACGGTGAAGGATAATATGATGAGGAAACCTGAACCGAGAAATATTCTTGTAGTTCCACCGTATGTGGGAAAATATAGAACTGTGGATTTCTCAGAGTTTGAAATCGCCAATACACCGTGGGCTGACGTGGTGTTCATGCTCATACCATCCTTCGAGAAGAGGTCTATAGCCCTGCAGTGGCTTTCTTATAGGTTGCTGATTATGATGATGATAATATTTTCAACTTGAGGATATCAGCTAGTCAGGTGAGCATTAGACAATGTCATACCTAACGTCTATAATTTCATCACGATGTATTCCGTCATCGTAGGTTCGATGCGGTATCCCAATACACTACCATTAAAACATTATTGCTTTAAAAACGGTCGCCATCAAAGTTCAAACAAACAGCCTCAAACAAACAAAGGCATACGCCAACAAACGCTCTTTAAACCTTTAACCTTTTGAAAGTTGATACAGTGAACTATGTATATATAGAGTTTTGCATCAGCGATTTGCATATGGACGTTTACGCATGCATCGACGAACCGTGAAAACGGAAAAATCTTTTAGAATATTTTACCATGGACTAGGAAATGGGCATCCTTTGTTATTAGCTACGTATGAATATCCGTTTATATGAAGAACAATGAAGAGCTTCTTTATTTGTTCGAGCTAATCTCTAAAACTTCTTGAATGGTTTTATTAAAACTTTCCTAGCCCATTACAGGATTTTTTAAGGTATTATTATTACCTAGGCAATATATGTTTAAGATTTTTCATAGGGGCTAAGCAGTAATGATAGATCTTTACAAAGGTAACGCGTATTCCCAGCACGCTAACAAAATGTTAGTAACTCGTTTCAAGTACAATTATATACAACTTTTGGCTGTGGCTGCTCTCAGTTAATGTAGATTTGTCCAAACAAACAAACAAACTCATATTCGCATTTGTAATATTAGTTATGAAGGACTAGGTACGATTATATTTCATCGGTTTGGTATTTATTCCACGCATTTTGTACCTCATGGCGAAATTATATCCGATGTTGTAATTTGACAATTAAATTCAGTTGACGCTTGTCACCAACATATTGTATGGTAATTTGCCTACATAATCCATGGCATGAGGTTATGTCCCAACAATATGATACGGGTTAATGTGTATTTGTTTAACAAATCGTCGTGTCTGATTGTTACGCTGTTTTAAGTTACGCGTATTACGTAATGTTTGGAGGAACGCGCCGCGTTTCGTGAGAGCGTTTCCGAATTATGCAAGCGCATATTGATTTTAAATACAAAACTATGTTCTGATGTATTCAAGTAAAAAGATAATGAGTTTTTAAATTATAGGCTTGCCACAACACCGACATGATCTTGGACCTCTCAGACGGAGAGAGATAATTGCTAACTAATATAATTTTTATTTTACTTATTTAAAGAAATCAACAGCTTTTAATTCTATTTTACATATATAAATACATACATAAATTCGAATGTTTGTTTTAACGCTTTCACTCCTTAACTACACAACAAATCATCATAAAATGTGGTATATATGTTGTTAAAAGCACAGAAAAGGGCATAGGATACCTTTTATCCAGAAAAATATACTAATCCTAAGCGATAAATCAAGGAACGTGTGCGAAATCGTGAACAAAATGTAGTAATAAATGAGGAAATAATCATCATAGCAAATAGATTTTTTTGGCGATAATGACTTAGTGATTAATTTTAATTTTTGATAAAAACATGGGATGGAAATTTCTAGAGAGATATAAACATCGATTTGTAGCCGACTAATAATGTTTAATAGAAGTGGAAAGTTCTGGGGTATGTAGGTGATCTAGGTGATTAGATTTTAAATACATAGCTTACTTATCGATAACTGTATTAAATTACTTCGAGAAAATTTGATAACTTGTTAATATGTAATGCGTAGGTCGCAATTTAATTATACAGATAGAGTGGCATGATAGTTCGGAAGTCAATCTTAAGTGACTGCATGACCTATGACGTCTTAGGCATGACCTCACTTGACATTTCGTCCTCGACACGTGCGGGCAAGTTTGAAATTCTATTCAATTACTTAATCACAGAAATATATGTAATCAGTTTACTAGCAAATTAATTATTACCTATTTCATTTCTGTCAGAAGCTTAAAACTCATCTGAGTGTAGTATCTGTCAGCGGTTCTCGTCGATTGATTGTTTTATGTCGGTTATTACGTCTTTTCTGATTGGCTTGTCAATACTACGTCCAGTTATACTTGATAGTTGAATATACAATTAAAGAATTATTAGATCATATCACATAAAAAACAATATTACAAATATACAATGCCGACACGCTCCATACATTCCTGAACAAGTATGAGTTGTGCCAATTATAAGTTCAACAAACAATAGATATTCGTATATCTATGAATAATAGAATAACAAAAATTCTCTATAGTTACGTCAGAGGCAAAATTGGCAAAAATAAAAGAAAAAGTCATTCAAGTCGCTTCAATTTATCTGTCAAATGATTACTGAACTGTGTGGATTAGAAATACAGGCCTTTTAATAAGAAATAAATCAAATCTAAAATTGGGGTGGTTAATTTGGGTTTATTTTTAATCCTGTTTAATCCTATCTTCTTGTTCTTACTTTAAGTGATGGTTAATTTGGGTTTATGTTTAATCCTATCTTCTTGATTTAAGAATCTATAAACCTAATCTAAAAAACCTTTGGTATTACTAAGTCTAAAATATTTTATGGATAATTTGGATTTATTTTTAAACCTATCTGCTTGATTTGGGAATCTATAAACCTAAGCTGAAAAAGCTTTTGTAGTTCTTACTGAGTCCAAAATATGAGATGTTTGATTTGTGTTTATTTTTAGTGTCCAAATTATACCATTAGTTGAGAAAATCTAGCTTACTTCAGTTTTGGGAACATATATTATATTATCAAGAATATATTAGGAGAGATGAGATAAACACTAAATTCCTGAGACGTGCTCTTTAGTGATTTCGAATTCATTACAAATTATCGTACATCAGAGAGATGTATATGCAATCGAGATTCAAACGATTGTTATAGTCGTTAAATTTATATAAACAATAATTTCGATGTGTTAACGATTGCAAACACATTTAAAGCGACTGCCTTTCTAAACATTAAAAAAAATATACATCAGTTAAACGTGATACGCAACTTTTTGAGTAACATCTCTGTTTAATTGATTTTAATTTTTGTTTTGGTATTTAGGTTGGTGTTGTATGGTGTAAGACATAAGAAAATAATAATCATAGTAACAGTTATAATAAAAAAAAACGAGATCTATTGGTAAACCAAAATCGCATATTACTTCTCCATCTTAGTCAATGTATGCGATTTATTTTATCAAATAAATCGTCAACACAACGTTACGATACAATATATATTTATTATGCATTTACATAATCAAAATTCTTTCATTTCAGTTCCGATCTGTAGCAGGAGTTCAACTAACATTTGACCAGTGTATTTTTGTTGATTTATTTTTGCGTTAGTACTATAACTAAGTTTGATACTAGTGTATCATTATTTTTGTTATAGAGTGATGAAACAATATGAAGAATAAAATCTTTTTAGTACGAGGACACTCCTTAACATTTTAGTTTTTGATATTTTCATAATCGTAATAAAAAGAATGTCTAATTAGTCTTATTTATTACAGTTCTACGTATACCATTTGAAACGTGTAACAAGAAATTTTCTTACTAGTTTTGTCTGCGACTTTGTACCTTTATTTAAAATAACGCTTGAGGATATGAATAAAAATGAAGAGTTTGTTTGTTTCGAAGAGACATAATCAAGGAGGGTAGGCTATACAAAAAGCACCTAACATTAAATTCCATGTCTGTAACACGTAGCGTCTGGAAAACAAGTAAAATGCGCCATATTTTGCGTTTTCTATCTACTTAGCTGGGCAGACTGCGAAAACTTTAAATTGAAATATATTTTGGCCGTCAGCCGATTTTGATGGAATAAGTTTATATGTTACCTCAAGCTATCTGTGAAAATCCAATGTAACTTCCTTGGAAATTATGGCTGTCAGAGTAGCAGACGGAAATGCTAAAGTGATTCTGTCATCGATATGCAGTTTTTGCAAAATATATTTAATACATACGCGGTACTGTATTACAGTTTTAGTATAAAGGTATTGAATTCGTATTTAAACATTATTTTAGACGTTACACCTTCTTACAATCAACTGAGACACGATTGACTGTGCTCTATAATCTAGCCAACGAATATTGAATATTAGAATTGATTGACTCGTGGTCTTGTCCTACGTTCGAAATTCGAACATAATATAAGAGTAAAAACTTTTTACTTCGAGTTTTGATATATAGGTATTATTACTTATATCGAGAACTGTATTAATATTGCAGATTGTACACGTAAGGTGCCTGAAATATGACGAATAGCGATTTCTACACAAACAAAACTTCAATTTCCAACTCGTCGAGGGCATGAAAATATAGAATATTTCTAAAATTATTTGATTTGATTATCTACTAAAAACAAACGTAGTATCATATGTTGAGAGGGCCGTCTCTAAGTTCGCCTGTCTAGTTACCATGCTTAAATTGAAAACGTCTGCTGGTGTGTTATGGTAGTTGCATTTGAGAGCTAGCCCCCTCCAGATTTGTCTTTTAACAATAGGTGAAATTGTGGTACAAACACTAAAACCTCTACAGTATAAAAAAGAAAATAGCGTAAAAATAATACTATTAGGTCATTTAAAAAGACACCCCCGGTCGACCTGTCAAGATATCACTGTATTAATGTGGAAGAGAACGAGTTATCAACGATTGTATTGAGTAATAGAAGCTGTCAGTTATCGTCAGTAGTTAATAACTTGGGTCTTATTGATAGGCGTGACAGTTGCGTATGAGTCCGGTACATCTGGAATGGAAATGCGGTCGGACTAGACGCGTGTTTGGTTGCGCGCTACCTACGTAAGATATATGAGCCGATTTCATGTTGTTTACGGTGTTCTAATGAAGTTTAGCTGATATACATGTTCAAATATCTGTGGACAGTGTTCATTTCAAATAGCGAGAAAGAGATATTCGTCAAAAAAACATTAGCAAAAAATATAGATTGGATTTTGTGAATATTTACATATGACAAATGTTATATAATTTATAATGTTCTTCCAACAGTTATTTAAATAATATAGATATTAATATCAGTACAAATCATATAAAGGTAAACATTCACACAAAAGACATATTTATATAATTTTTATGCAAAATAATACTCGTTTTAAGATATTTCAAGATTATAAAGGATATCTTACTTTTTTGCAAATATTTATAGTCAATTTATTTGTCTCCGAACCCCTGTTCAAGATAAAATATGAGAATGAATTTAAAGTAACTTTTAGTATTAAATTCCAATGTTAAAAATATTAGGTTTTGCATATTATTTTATTTAAATAAACGAAAGGTCATTGTACAAGGCAATATCACTAATGAAAGAGATATATATGCCAATGATTCCAATCTACAGTAGAATGTAACTGGAAGAGACTGATCAAACAGATTCCAATTCAAATTCCAATTTAACTGTATCCAATAACGTATTCATAAAATATAGATACGAAGAAAAAGAAAGCGTGGAATAAATATCTAAGGAAATATTGTTTCATTTTTTGTTTCTCAATTTAAACGAAACAATCTCTGAAACTGCCTGTCAGACTAAAAAAATAGTCTAGCATTTTATAGCTTATTCATTGAAGAAGGTTTTAGGCTATCTAATAACATACTACGACCCTCCAGAGCGGAACAGTTGTCATGCAGAGTAACAGTTGAAAAGTATGTCAAGCGAATATGAAGTAATGCAGTGGAGGGGCTTTGTAGCGCGGCACGGGGTTTCGGGGGCTGAGGTATGGTTGACTGGTCTGATAAGTACCGAAGGTTACCGAGAAGGGTCGAACTGTGAATGCATACTGCTTTTCTCTAAATTAAATTTGAGTGAAACCTCGTTATAAAGCTATAAAAGCAGTAAGTAAACGTCACCTATGTAAGCAAAACTGGAGTTCAACCGTTTATATGAAATCAATGAGAAAAACGACATATTGTTAGAAGATAAGGCTTTCATTTTTATGTCGTATTTCGGAGTTTAACCTATGAGTTGTAGGCCAGTTGATACTATGAAACTGTTTAGAGTAACAATTATTTATTTATAAACACTTTGGTTTTATAAATGATCGAAAACGTTCCATTATTAATACATAAAATTGGGTTAGGATTTCGTAGCCTTGACCTTGGAACACATATTAATAATCTACTGTGATTAGCTTGATCTTGCCTTAGGATATAATTATTTCCATTTATTTATCTTGACGATGTAATGCCTCCTATGAAACAGACAAAATCTAAGAAAGATTGTATCTTAGAGTCAACGACTTTTTGTACCGTTATTGACCAGCGAGAATATTGTAAATTAGAAATATTGCTTTTAATAATTTCTTTAGTGATTTTATATGTAAATAAAGCGTAATTTATGTGATTAACCGGTCGAAAGACAACTATGCTGATTATTATTGTGACCGTGACATTAAAGATGGCCGCGAACCCCTGACAACATACTTTGGAGCAAAGTTCTTGTTTTTGCGTTTCATTTTTAGCAGAAAATATATTTTTTTAAATGTACAGTTATTAATTATATTGTTTATTTGATGTTTTATATTATTTAGAGAGAAGAGGTGGTAAGGTACTTTTATTGTTCATCTTTGAGGTGATAGTCTGTTGGCAAATAGGTATACGAGTACTCTGGAAACTAAACTTGAGAGTCAGTTCTCCCTAGGCTTAGCCTGTTACCACATTAGACCATATCGACAATATTGAATCGTTATGTAACACCAGGTGAGATTGTGGTCAAACACTAATTTTATATTTGTCCTTTTTAATATTACAAATGCAAATGTGAGTTTGTTACGCTTTCATGCCTCAACTACTGAACCGATCATCAAGACACTGTGCGTACACGTTGTCAAAAATACAAAAAATAATATAGCATACCTTTCATTCGGTAAAAGTACTACTCTTGAGGGATATGTCACATCTAAATTAATGCGAGCGTAATGCCGAGTAAAAACTAGTTTGATATAACCCCTGGATTGTGTAAAACCATAAAGGTTTAAGTTCCATACAAACGAATGCAGACTTAATGAGGCACAGATCTATAGACTATTGGCAGCATAAGCTTAAAAAAATACCTGAATTATTACTATACTTTGAAAAATAACAAATTATGTATTATGAAATAATAAATGTTATGTAATATGTATTTCTACATTTTGTTTTTTTTTACGAACTTTTTTCTACTAAACCATGAAATTTACAATGTATGATGGCGGCATATTAAAAAAAAATCGCCATTCTGAGATCTGGGTCTTAAAAAGACAGCCCGAGTGGTTAAAGTTATTAACGTTTGAAAAACTACGATTTTCCTGAGGCACTACGCGATTAGCCAAGTGTTTTCTTGTTGTTGAGAAACGGGGTAAGCGATGTAGAGCTTATATATTTTTCTCTGTACATACAATATATACACAATAAAATAAAAAACAGGTACCTAATTACGTATTCATTTGAAAGTTTTTAACGTTCATATTCTGATGAAATCACAAAACAAACAACCATTTAACTAATGAATTACTACTTCCCACATATTATTAGTTAATACCTCGTTAAGGAAACGAGGTATATTAAATAACAATAGAAGTTCACGACAATGGGCAAAAACTCGCGTTTTTCATTATTAACGGTACGTATTCCGGAGTAATCGGACTGATGTACTTAAACTTAAGTCTGCGTAAAAAATGCCTATAAATACAAGAATATATATTCATCATGATCTTACTCTTATTCCACCTCAGTAGGGTCGGCACAACATGTTTTCCTTTTCCACTCTCTCCTATCACATGTCAACTCAGTATTCACACCTTGTATACACATCTCATTTTTCACTCAAACCATCCACACCTTTTTCGATCTTCCGCTACCCCTATATCGGTCCAATTTCAAACTCAAAACTTTTCTTGTTACACCACTTTCATCTCTCTCATAATATGCCCGTACTATGCTTACCTATTACTCCTCAACTTCTTTCTCACTGGAGCTATTTTCAAACAATATTCTATGTTTTATTTATGAAATAATGCTGCTTAAAACAAATCACCAAATGACCGATCATAACGAATAGCAAGTATTTGTTAATACTAGCTTCCTATCTGTTACAGATTATGACTTTTAACTTTAAACATCATTGTACAAGAGAAAACTGCAACATAACTATGCACTTAGAATATTGCATACATCTTAAAATTGAAAATTGTTTGTAGTGTTGTTGTAGTGTATTAAAGAGTTTTGATGCGTCATTTGCAAAGTGAATTATCGTGTTGTGTAACGTTTCGCCTTCATTAGTTCTACCGTGAGTTAAACCACGCTACGAAAGCCTTTTGTAACACACTTTTGACTCATTTTTGTCGGTTGTAATATCACGACTTCTTCGTGTCTTCCTTGTAATATGGTTGCATGTGTTGTTAGACTAGGAGATTATTTATTTTTTAGGTACTCTTTGAAGTGTTTATTCTGGTTAGAAAAGTGATTATTTTTAACACAATCCCACCTAACATTAAATGATGGTCTGACTCTTAAATACAGCTGCCGGGATATACCTGTAGATTCATCTTTTTTATGCATTTGAAGGCAAACGTACAGAAGGGTTACCTGATGGTAAGTAATCACCGCCGCCCATAGACGTCTGCGACACGAGAGGCATCACAAATGCTGTGCCGGCCTATGACAACAGCCCAGTGGCATGGCAACAGGCTATGGCAACAGAACTTCAACCTGAGGGAGGTAGATACCCGGGCGTGCATTAGAAAAAGCTCCGGTTCCAGCACGATGTCTCCTTCATCAAAAGATCCGGCTTATTACACAATTCGAACCTACGTAGATTAACACGGTGCCCAAATACGCTTTCACTGAGTCAATCAAAGAATGATAGTATCACCTTCTTACCTTTATCTCACCTTATTAGAGTCGGCACTACATGTTTTCCTTTTCCACTCTCTCGTATCAGAGGTTATCTCAGTATTCACAACTTTTACACATATATAATTTTTCACACAATTCATCCATACCTTCTTTGCTCTACCTTTACTCCTATATCTATCCACCTTAATACTCAAAACTTTTCTAGTTATCTGACTCTTCTCGTAATATGCCTGTACCGTGCTAACATATTACTACTCCTCAACTTTTCTGTCTACTGGTGTTATTTTCAAACTTCCTCTGGTATACACATTCTTAATCGTATCCGTTATAGTTACACCACACATACATATTAACATTCGCATCTCTGTCACGTGTATTTCTTCTCATCCGTCTCTTTCGTAGCTCAGCACTCGGATCCGTATAACACGACTGGTCTTACTTATTAACGATTCGTATATTTTAAGTAATGTTATAAATGCCAAGGTGGCTGTTTGTTTGCTTGTTACGCTTTTACACCTTAACTATTCAACCGATCATCACGAAATTTTGTACTTACGTTATCAATGGTAGAGAAAAGGATATACAGTACCTTTACCAAGGGATAGGTGAAATCTACGATACCGCACGCAGCAAAAACTATTATAATATAATTTATACTATGCATATTTATAAATGTACTCGTAAGCGACCGTATTCTATTATTTTTTCGGAGTAAAAATATTCTATGCATTTTTGTCTATATTCACCTGATACATTGAACCCCTGCTATCTCGGCGTGTTCTGAATAAATCGTTAGAGTTACACCAAAATAATATATGGTGCCGTCATTTCTCAAGAAAGTAATACAGACAAAGAGACAAGCTGTCAATAATATGAGATACCGTCATTTGTTAAGACAAAAACACAAAGTCGCGAGCTGTCAGACAAAGACGCGAGCTGTCTCGAGTTAATTATAAGATAAATCATAAAATTAACTCCATTTCCAACATTTCATTATTAACGATAAAATTAACTATTTTTCTGTTCACTTGCAATCAATAATTTACCTTATACCGAGAAATATCTACAATCCCGGTAATAATCATAATAATTTAGTACATGTATCTACCTATTATTCAAACTACAAGGTTCATAATTGCAAGGCAATTTACTTACCTACATAGAATAATAGCTACAGATGTTCACCAAAATTTTATAATAAGAAATATCGACCACAATCATAGTGGTGGTCTTATAGGTTATATATTGTCTTTATGTGATGTGAGAATCGTCTTTATTGGAGCTAAAATTGCAATAGTGGCAAACGTTTTTAAATGTCACAACATGTATGTCTCGACCGGACCGCTGCAATATCCCGCGATATTGCATTTCATATTAGATATCCTCGCTCGAAGAGTCCTTTATGGTTTTTCAAATAAATGGTTTCAGTCTATATGCGTTTATAAAGATTTATCTAAACTCTTTGAAACTGATAATATTGAATTATTAACATGTGCTATCTAGACATGGTCTTTAGCAATGTCATTAGTTTTCAGTCACAGTGATGATGTATCACAGTGAGCTTTATCTAATCTAAATAATTAAAGCTTAAAGGCATACATTAAAACATCTAAGACTAGAGTACAGTGATACCGAACTTGATGTTATTTTAATTGCACTGTTATTTCTAAAAAGCCTTATTATCTGCAACTATGGTATAGTCATTTGTAACCATGAGGATTACCATTATGAGACAAGAATGAGTTAGTTGACATGTTATGGATCGGTTAACGGAATTTGTATTATTATGTAATTATTAGCATAGTAATAGGGCTTCGTCTAAGCCCACCTTGCTAGTAGCTACCACGCTCAAGTTGAAAATCCACCAAATTGTAGAAATTGTTTTTTATTGTTATAAGTACCTTACATACTTCATATTCATTTAGCAGCTAGCTGTTATTTAGCAGTTACAAACAGGCACTTCAATTTTATTTATTTGTTTAGATTATTAATATACATGTTGTTGATAATTTTTTTTTAGTACAATTTATTAAATAAAATTTTAAAGAGTACTAATGATAGTCTGTTCTTATCTGAATATTTAATACAATGAGTAATGAGAAATGTCTTATAAAACTGGCTAGACTTATCGAAGTCACTTCAGTGCACATTTAATATTCACCAAGAAATATTAAAACGTAACTATTGTCTTCAAAGATGAAAGTTCTTTTATGTTGAATCTTTGCATTTTTAAAAGTTCACATAGAACTCTAATATTCTGTGAGCGAAATGAGAACTTACTTCTTTTACATTACATTAATGAATTTTTTTTTTACAAAGTATTGTGTGAAACTTAACTTCATTACTTAAGTAACATTAACTACTTCGAGATATCAATAAGTATCTATTCGTTTTATTGTTAGTAAGTTTTCAGTATTATCGGGTATTATTTCTTCTTGTTTCAAAGTTAATTGTCATTCCTATTATCGCAAAGTACTTTATTAATAATATGGTAGATACATTTAAGAAAAGCAATAATTCGTTATTAAAAATAGTTTCATTTCCAACGGTAATGCGGCGTTGCTTATTTTACTCAAGTGTATAAAGGTGGAGCATGCCTTGTTTTTATATAAAATACTAGATGATATACCCGTCCGTTTAAATAAGCATTAAATAAGCTTTTAATATTTTTTTAAATGACAAAGGGTCATTTGAACTCAAAGAATATATAGCCTATAAAGGTTCCGCATGAAATGGTCCAATGCTGATACTTTCACTAGTTTTTATTCACTAATTGGTGATTACCATACACCAAGTATTCATCCAGACATGGTGGTACGCTTAGTCGTTCCATATTTCAGAATCAGATATTTTTACCACGATATCTTTCATTGGTCGTTTGGTGTTTTTTAAATGTTCTGTCCCTACCATCAGGTACAGTATTGTACGGTGTATCTATGTTTTTCACTATTGCGTCGCTAAAAAATAAAAATAATCATAGTCAAAGAATATTGTGTGTATTGTCAATTACATTTGCTTCTACGAATTACAAAATTACATGTGTGAATCTCCAGGCTTTATTATGAACCTTGTGTTTCAATTGTTTGTTACAAAACACGATGAATAGGCAATCCTCTAATCTTCCAGAAGCTTTATTGTTCTTCGGAGACAATAGATGGTGGGTGTCGAGGCTTAGTTGGCTTGTTCACACGGCCTTCGGTAAACTGGTGAATGCCTAATGAATTCAATGCATACCTCGTTGGAAGCTCTGGCTTTACTTACGTTAATTACAATTCCTTGGAAGTCTTCGAGAAAATGTTATTAATAGTGATATTTCGCTGCTACGAAAACATAAATTACTATATATTTTACATTTATAAGCTCTCACAACTCAGTAGAAATCCTCGAGATAAGTATGTCTAGTATTGGCTTTTAATGATGTAATTGTCTCTTTATGAGCATTTATTCTAACCCAAGAATAACACATCATTAATATAGAATGTAATAATTCGATTCGTCTAATAATTTTTACATTTACTTATTAATATTTGCCAAGTGGAAATTCATTACGATGGATATTTAAAAGTTTAAAGGTTATTCGGGATATCAGTGAAAAAACAATGCATTAATTCTATAATAATTATCCCTTCAATAATGCAAAAACATGCCTGTATTTTTATTGTGAGACTACCTATAAAAATTGATCAAAATTTTTTTAGTACACGTTATTGAGTGAATCTATCACTCTTTTTCAAAAAATCCGGCAGTCAACCGTGAATTATATCTGACAGTTTAACGTGAATTTCCATAGCGCTCATGAGCCACCAAGTCAATTACTTTGATTGGGATAAATACTAAAGTTAGAAAGACTGTTTTTATTAGATCTATTCACGACTATGTAAATATGTGTGTTATTGGCAGAAATAAATGGGTTAGGTGTTTGCTTTGCTGGTGAGAGTATAATTGTTAATTTCTTGTAACATAGGTTCAGTAATTATAATGTGGTTTTGCGGCCAAAGCACTTTTCGTTTTAGTAAACCAGGAGTTCCCAGATTGGATACTTTGCGATACTACTTAAATTTGTACTTGATCTAGTCTCAACGCGAGAAACAAAAGAGAGTCAATGTGACTTGTTTTTCTCTGTTCAAGTGAAATAGTTGGGGTAGAAGTATCCACCTCAATCAACGGCCATTTTGGTCGCTGGACATACCCGCTCAGCTTTTCTAGTTATTTCACTATTTTCTACCATTAAAATGGATCTTAAAATTTTCAAGTAATTATTTTAATTTTTAAGGGTGCTCAAGATTTTTTAAATTTTTAAGTAGAGTACCGTAGATCTCTTCGAGCGACTTCTTAACATGAATATTAAGTACCTTTTTATTATTGTTTTCTGAAGTTAACATATTACAGAATAGAAATAAGGTTAGAGAGATGCAAAAAAAAGTAAAAATAATATAAAAAAAACGATTTGCGATGTTTTTTTTTTTTTAATTTTAAGATTCCTCTTAATTATTTTTTTAGTCGTAAAACATGATAAACGAACATATTTTCCTAAAAGGCTCAAAAAAAAATTGTTTATTTTCGTCAACCTTAATATATATATACAACATATATATTAGACCTATATAGATATATACCTATATAGATTTCTGAAGGTCCTTAGAAGTACTAATGTTTGTTAAAGTATATAGTATCTAGATTGATCTTAAAATTAGACAAGTATTTCGGTGTTCCATTGTACTGTCGTAACAGAGCTCTCAAATTACCGTTTGATGATACCGCTTTTGCTTATTCGAATCATCATTGACAAAGAAAACGTTCACTAACAAAACCTTGAGTTGATAAGGAAACAAAAGTAATCGAAAAGCCATTCGTTTAATTTAATGGAGCATGCTTTAGTGAAGTATAGGAGATTAATCCACTTCCTTATGGGTTGCAATATTTGAAATGGATGTTCCATTAAGAACATATTCGAAAAATAATAGTGATATAATGAAATAGAAACGCGAGATATTTACAGGTCCTTAAAAGTTTTAGTTAGGAATACAGTTTATATATTTTTATCAATATCTGTATGCGGAAGTTGAATGAACTCTTTCAATGTGTTTGGATTGTTGATTTTGCTTTTATATAATTCTAACTAAGATATATGTCTGTTTTTTGTTACGCTTTCGCGCTTTAACTACTCAACCGATTATTATGAAATTTTGCATACAAGTTGTCAGGGATACAGAAAACGGACATGCGCTACTATTTAATCAAAAAAAGTACTATTCCCAAGGTATAAGTCAAAGCTCCATTAACCCGAGCGAACAAAATCAATATTAAAATTTGAATCTAACTTTAAGATTATTAATGAATGGGTCTTTCAGAATGGACTAAAAGTAACAAAGAAGCGCTTTATACACAATATATTTTTTGTAAGAACCTTACTCTGAAAGCTGTAAAACGTTACGTCCGTCGACATGGACGTAAATATTTTTACCGTGCATTAACTTGATTACAATGTTAAAAATAGGCCATAAGATATTAATAACTTATAAAACGGGTTGTCGAGTGCCGACGTATGTTGACCTGGATACTTTAAATCTTTTTTCTAGGTAACAATTACTATAAAAATATTATACGTATATTTGCTCTGGTGTGTACTTGTTCGATTTAATTTATTTCATTGTAATATCGGTTTTATATTTTTAAATTTTCTATTATTAACACAAATTTTTATTAGATTTATGACTTTGTAGGTTATCCAATAAGAACTTTGTTAAAATCCATCATAAATTTTATGCGAAAATCTTACAAACCGACTTACAAATATATATATATAACTAGCTTCTGCTTGCTGCTTCTGGAGATTACTCTATAAATTTGTGATAATTATTATAGATGTAATCCATCCCCCGGAAACAATATATTTTTCGAGATGAAATGTAATCCTATGTCCTATTCTATACTCCTGACAAAGTGAGTGTAAAATATCATGGCGATTGGTTGTTGAAAAAGTTTGATGCGGACTGTAACTGAAATGATGGTCTGCCATTTTGCGCGCGTCATTCAAAAACTACTGCATACATTTCGATCAATTTTCCTTAGTGCTACTTCATAGGAACTTAGTCCTTACTCAAATATATAATTATCATGACAGCTTACTTTAGCAGTAAAGTTTTAAGTAACCTATAATATTTATCAGCTAAATTGTCGAGTTGTAATGCTTCTAATAAAAGTGGGCGAAATAAAATACGTATATAATCGTAAGATCATGGTGCTTAGGTATAGGAGCGGATAAAGAGATAAAGTTTCTTGGTTGTTTGTAGTAGGTAATATCTGGAACTGTTGATCTGATTCTTAAATATTCTTTCATAAAGTTCTGTATTGGTTGATGATTACGTTATATCTTATTCTTATGAAAATATTGTAATGCCAATACCTTAATGATTTTATTTTGAGAGTAAACATCATTCCAATGTCATCATTTTATCATATAGTACCTGATACCCCCGAGTTCGTCTGATGTTATCTTATCAATACGTATAAAAGAAAAAACATAAACACCACACTGCTCGCCTCACTTCTCTAGGGGAAGAAAACATACCTCTAAACGCGTAAAGCTTATAAAAACCGTAGTTTCTTAAGACTTTAATAATTTTGTATTAAATTAAGCTATTGTGATTATCCTAGATAAAGACCATAGTGCCTCTCAAAACAAACGAAAAAATATCGAAATCTCTAACCATTACTTTTGAGTGGTGTGCGTACTAACGGCAGAAATCGATCATTTTTTATTATACAGATAAATTAACACGTACAAAATCGTGGGCGGTCGTTAGCGTATTCTAATTGAGAAAATATCAAGTATTGTTTATCTCTTTCATTTCATTTATTTCCTATATTTAATTACACCATTTGAAGCACATATAAACAAAACTTCGGCTTGTGTCCAGTTTCAGATAAATTTATCATTACATTTTCCCGTCCATGAACTCGACTAATTGACAAGTAACACAATCTTTTAGGTCCCTGTCACGGCGTGGTGAAGTGATTTTCCATTTTGCAAGCAAAATACACCGCCGATGTCAACGTACGGAGAGCCCGTTTCACAACTTTCGACAACGTAGCCGCGTCGAATCCGTTACGGAGTCCATAAAACGGGAAACCGCGTGTTATAGTTAGCTTTAGAATGACAGTTTAATGGCGACTGAAACGCCCGATGCGTGCGAATCGGTGTGAAATATCATGTCGGGGTTGTTGAACGGGAAAGTTTAAAACACTGTTAGTATATATCGACATATTATAGTTTCTAATAATAACTATAAGTTATTTCCGACTTTCTGTTACATTATTTATATCCTGTAATAAACTGCTTGGTGCACACGACTTTATTCTCGTGAAAATAGTAATGTTATTTTATGTGAATTACATATGTTACATGGATACGTTTTCTGTCTATTCTTTTTTATTGTTGTAATTTTTTCATTGCTAGATAGCCTCTGTAACATCACACTGCTTCA
This sequence comes from Antheraea assamensis, assembly GCA_035772565.1. Classification (NCBI taxonomy): domain Eukaryota; kingdom Metazoa; phylum Arthropoda; class Insecta; order Lepidoptera; family Saturniidae; genus Antheraea; species Antheraea assamensis. The sequence goes on from JAQQSE010000067.1 coordinate 3,517,610, forward strand.
TATTCCCAATAAAAATCTCATCGAGATCGTTTTAGCTGTTTCTGAGATTAGCCGAGACAACCAAAAAACACTTTTTTATTGATATGTACAAATCTAATGTCTCATTTTTTTCAGTAAACAATAATTTTAATGTTAATATAATATCAAGAATTCAAGCAACAGTTTAACTAGAATTCTTGTGCAAAATGGATTAGAAAAATCGTAACATAACACATACTTTCATTCAATTTCTTCTGTGTCATGTCTATTATTATAATCGTTTGCTGTCTCATGATGTCACAAACATAATTAGAATATGAGGAATTAAGAGATAATCTGAATGGAAATCGTAGTAACAAAACATCACTACTGAGGCCAGCGATTTTACATGCGAATTTAAAATGAAATAGCAAAAAGACCAAAACATTTAATATGCGGTTATTTTAAGGACGGCACGGTATAGTGTGAATCAACTTTAAACGTAATTACCGCGGAGTGAAATATGACAAACTGCTTATTTCAAAAGTTTTCCTATCAAACTTTTCAGCCATTATTGTGCTTACTGTTTGTTTGGGTTTGGAATTTATAATAATCTTCTATTATTATGATTCTATTTATATTCAAAGGACTGTGAACTGTGGTATGTTAACTTGTATAAAACTATTTATGCTCACAGCTTCGCGTCTTTTTCGTATAATAAATACTTGAGTTAACAAAATTGACATTGTAAAGATATTCTTTAAATTAAAAAAAAAGTCGAGGCAGCCATAACGACTGACGGCAGAAATGAAAACTCAAAAAAAAATGAAATGACTATTCTTTTTCTGCGATATTTTGTAAGATATTAATTGAAATGCTCTCTTGAAAGGGTAATTTTATCTGCATTAAGTGCTTAAGGCAATTAGAATGTCGAATTTCTACAAGCTATTGTTACTTATGATAAAATTAAAGCTGGTTACATACCCATGAGATAGACAAATAACACATATTATCTGTAGGGCTTTTTAATATATAAAATTTCGTAGTACATTATTTTAATGTATCTCATAAAAAATATTTCTACGACTTCAATAAAATACATATATTTTCTTCAAATTTTTATAAATATAATAAGCATGAGTTATAAACATGATCCTTCCAGAAGATATTCTCTATATGATATTGAAAACTATATCAAAATCCGTTGCATAATTTAGAAGAACTAAGGGAACACACAGAAACGCGAAAATTAACTTTGTTATACTATTTAATGATTCCGATAATTCATTGTAATGGTGTTACATGCGATATTGAACAGTTTCAGTGAGGCACAATGTAAACATCAACACAGCTATGTGTAATTGAGATGAGAAAATTTTCAACTCACCGACAAAACCCGTCCAGTGATGTCCAGTTGACATTTTGAAGCTCGCAGTTCGCCTACACTCTGTAACAATACGAATAACAATGAGTTACAGAGACGTAGTAAGTTAAACAATTTGAGGGTCGTTAGTTACATCATAGGTACTTTAACATTGGTATGTGCGTGATAGAAGTCATTAGTACGCGTGAAGCAATGTCTCTAGATGTGCATACACTCTTCTAAATATACAGTTTATATTTGTGTGCCAGGAACAATTAACATGCAAATATAATCTCAGTTTATCACAAAGTACCCATATATAGTAATGGTTGAAGTAATTAAACATATCAGCCTATATCACTTTATGGAAACGTATGTATTGTATACCTACTGATATAGTCTACTATCTCGTGAAACACTGTTGTGTATTTTCTAAAACCAGGATCGTATTTTTGCGTTATGGCATCCTTGATGGTGTTTTACGAAGGGTTTTTGCAGCGTCAATGTACTGGCAAGGCTGAAACTAATCGGTCTTATAGTGACGATGTTAGGCCACTTTTCTGTAAGTCATTTATTATTGGATATCATGTGCGAGAATACTTTAGCACCAACAGATCTTCCAATTACTTCACTGAGGATTAGCACTGCAACTGTTTTAATGGTGAACCTTCATCGGTTTAGGTATGTTGCACTTGACAGGAGCTATATATATACGAGTATATGGATTGTTTGGTATTGAATTTGAATGCTTACATGCATTTTAAGGAACTAATAAATCTTGTTCTTATCGCGTGTTGTGATCAGAGAACTAATCATAATTAATAACATTTTATGGAGTCATTTTGCCGTTAAAATAACTTCGATTTCATTTGTAAACAAACTCTACAACATATGAATATATGACAATTTATATAACCTCGAAGATATAGTTTTAATCTCATATTATAAATATCAAATACAATTATATTATAGTCAAATCAATACATGTTATTTATATGATAAATTTATCGCCCATCTATCTACCTGGTATTTTCTAGTTCGCATCTCTCTCGAACAAGTGAATCGAACTTGATTTAAATATTATATAATATGACTAGCTGAAGGTAAAGGATTACGCTTAAAATTTGTGTACTCAAAAATTATTATCTGTGTTAATCAAGTACTGAGTAAATGTAGTACAAATATGTTGCATTAAAAACGAAGGGGGCCACGAACCTAAAGTGCTTTTGAATGAGTACCTGTGTGCATATGTAATTAAGTTCGGTGTACCTTTATGTATGTATTCATTGTGGAGTTGAAATGCAGCCTCATTCAGAAATTTATTAAAAATAGTGTTCTGGATAACTTTAAGTTTACAGTCTTTTTTGCACAAAAATGTATACTGTTAGATTTATATAAATAAATAATATTGTACTACCGTTAGTTGTCCAGATTATGGGTTTAGCACTATTTATTTATCCGACTAGAGTCAGACACAATTGTGTTGTCCTAGCTCACTCAGCAAATTTACTTATAAAAAGTTGTAAAGTGCAGAAGTTTTAATGAATTTCTAGGACACAGTTAAACTAGGAGTTGTCTGTGACCTAGTCCGTGTTTGTATTTTTTAAATAATGACACCATACGTATTATTTACACGAATAGTGTAACTCTAATGGTTCACGGAACCCACGCCGAGATAACTTTCAGATGGCAAGAATTTGCAAGCTCGCATAACAATTTATGTGTACTTTACACATCGATTGACATTATGTTTTGACGAATTTACACAATATGTATATAAATTATATACATATTTATATATAACTAGCTTTTGTTCGTGGCTTCGCTCGCTTAAATATAGTTTTGATCGTACACCCGGGAACAGTTTTTTTTTCTGGATCAATGTCTTTTTCTGTACTTAACTTAATGTATAATATTAGTAAGGATAACAATATAAAATTTGTCTAATACTTTTTACACGAAAGAGTTCCAAACATCCAACCATCCTATCTCGTTTGAAATATTAATAAGATCTGACAGTCGTTAACCCTTGCGTATTTGATGAAACCACTGTGAATTGTAAGCTTGCCTATACAAAAACATTGCGAGGTGTTTAAGTGCCTGTGAATCTGTACTGAAGAGTATTTTCTCACGCATTATTTCTCATTGCGAAACGTACGTTGATACTCCACGTCCTCGGTAAAAAAATGACGCGTCTTTCGCAACCGGCGACTAAGATTCGCTGAGGGAGTGAAAGCGGCAGCAATTAGTGCGTGTGACGTAACTGATCATGCTGGTTCGATATGCCGAATTTGGTTAGTCGTTTAAGATGCGGTCAGACTGATGATGGCAAGCGGATTACGTCCCGAAGCGATTATATCGTTCGATTAACGAGAATTTTTATTAATATTATAAATGGGAATGTAAGTTTGTTTGTTGGGTATTCATGCCTTAACTACTCTAAATTACGTTGCCGTCGCTTATTATTACCTTACTTACTTTAAGCTTAACTGCTTTATTCCGGAATAAATACTGTTTCCGGGACATCCCGGGAGGGATAGATCAAATCTATCATAACACGAATGTAGCAGCAAATAAACGTATTTAATATTGGTAAATTTATATATATGAATAACATTAAAGTATTTATTGTGTTTCCGGGCTACTTTACGAAATAGGCCAATCGATTTTGATGGGATTTCCATTGCGAAACAGACGACATTTCATACGTTTTACTTAGACTACAACTAATTACGCGTTTCAAAAAGGCTAAGCAGTAATTGTAACATTGTTCAGATGTAATGTATAGATAGTAAAAGATTATTGTAATGTAAGCTACAATAAAATATGTACATAATTTATACATGTAAATAAGTTACAATACAATAAAATTTTATTTCACTGCAAGTCAGACCCCGTCTCAATCTATGGGCATGTTTAACCGATATGGACATTAAGAAGCTTGGCTTAATTCCAAGAAAGTTATTAGATGAGAATGCATTTTCAATTCCGAGCTTGGAATAGTAAACAATAAAACGAACATTACCTTATGGAAAGGATCTTATAGATTTTGATAAGTGATCGGTTAATTTTATAAACAATTTATCAGTTTAAAAATTTTATATTCTATTTGCAATCGGTATTTTTACGACGATTTACGTGTTCCACTTACGACTGTGTTTCTATCAGTTATTACAAAGTATATTTATATGAGAATATATACGATTCTTTGAACTGTACAACTTACAAAAACATTATAAATGCTTTCATTATTATACGCTTATTCTCACATTTTTTTTCATTAGAATCGACAGGTGAATTAAAATCTAGAAACATGATATTTTGCATAAGGAAATTCCTGGGTTGTTGCCAATGGAAAGTTCCATTTGTATATGCCTATATATTATCTAGCTCTAGTATATTTCCGAAACGCGCAGAACTCAGATAAATTATATTTTTTATTTTATTTAGGACATTTATAGAAGCTATAATAAAGATTATCTAATAATGGTACGATCCTTAGGACTGAAACAAAGAATACAGGTGGGTTGCGAATTGCGACACGAGAGTCGAAGTCCGACGGCGAGCTACCTGCTAGACAACAACCGAGCATTACAGAGAAATGACGATCTGTGAATGCCTATAATAGCGAAGTACTATTCCGAGTGGCTTGGTGGCGAGGACGGTTCCCTTTGTATGAGTTGTGCTTTATACAGAATTTGTTTATGTTAATCTAACAGCGTTGAGAGTAATTCAAAATATTAAAATTAATTGCGCGCCCAAACGTTACCTTTGTTAGAATACAATAAAAATAATGTACATTTTACTTTCAAATGGAATAAATAAATTATGAATACAAACACATTCAAGACTGCCACGTATTTAATCTGTGGCAATGAATCCTTTTCACACTGGACATAATCCGTTTCCAGAAATTCGCGTGCCCAATTTTCAAAGGATACGTTACGTGTAGTAGATCATCTGCTATGATATGGAATTGTACGCTCAATGGATTCAATTTAAGCGGTACGCACAATATGTGAACTGGAAATTCCGTTATAACCAACGTTGACGGCACCTGAACATGTTCAATCTCACTCCGCCGCTATCTTAATATGAATCTTTTATGTACCTACTAGAACATTCGACATAGCTAGGTGTTTTGTCTTGTTCATTTCTGTTGCTTTACACACGCAATGAATCACCGAGTGAATTTCGTGAAATCACCTTAATTCTAACTAAATTATAAATATCATTTATTTGTTTCGTCCTTTGTTACACTTTCATGCACTAACGACTAAACCAATCATCATGCAATTTCGATATACATTGTCAGGTTTATAGAAAAGGACACAGATCACATATCATTCAGACAACAGTACTGTTCCCGAATGATAGGTAAAATCCGAGCGAAGCCTCATCATCATCTTACCCTTATCCCATCTAAATAGTGTTGACACAACATGTTTTCATTTTCCACTCTCTCCTGTCAGATGTCATCTCATTATTCAATGCATGACTATTAAGAAAATTAAACAACATTTAATGACAACAAAATACTCTTTACCTATATAATTATTATGTATTACTGCCTCAGATATAAAGAAAACATAATAAATGATCTTTTTAAGTTTTCTTTTTGTAATTCGATTTATTTTCACTTATTTTACAAGTAAATATCAATGTGATTGTTATTCTAACTAATATCATAAATGCGAAAGTGAGTTTGTTTGTCCGTTACGTTTTCACACTCTAACCAACTTAATCAATACTCATGAAATTTTGTATACAAGTTGTCATGAGTAAAGAAAAGGATATAAGGTACTTTTCACTAAAAAAAACTGTTTCCGAAGGATAGGTCAAATCTAGCTCACCATTGAAGCCGCGAGCTGTAGCAAGTCTTGTAATAATCGCTTCATTAGCTTGCAATGTAAAAGTTTTTTAAAAAAAGCACAAGTAAATATTTTACATAACGTTATGTTAAAAAAGTTTCTGTGATATGTAAAATTACATTTCAACTAGCTCTTTCTCGCTACTTCAGTTACGTATTTTTATTAATTAGTCCGTTTTCTTCTCCAAGACCTAGGCTAAATTAAATTTCATTGTTATCGGTTCAGAAGTTTAGTCATAAAAAGGAGACGAAAAGAAAGAGAATTATTTTCGCATTTATATTATTCCTGTGAATTTTTCTATAATATAACGTATACAGAATATCGTTTGAGTTCTTCTTTGTCGACGTCGATAATATTCCTTTAAGATAATCCGATAAACCTTTATTGATATATCGTCGTCTTAATTATCGTGATGCTGAGTGCGCATCACTACGTGCGATATTTCCCGAAGTCTGTATAAAGGTGCTTTTGTACGTAACTCAGCGCAGTTTATACAGCTAATAAACGGCCGCGCCGTTGGTCGCTGGGTATTGTCAATAAATTTATCTGTATTAAAACCCCGGCCGTCTCGTCGGTAGACTCGGGCCCGGGGTGGATTAAAATTAATAAATGTCGGTATTTACGATATAACCGAGACAGTGAAGCCCTTCCATCTTGTCTCTATTAGAGTACGCAGTAAAACCGGAGTCTTATCTCCCCCAATACTTGTATTTTTTAGCTTCCTTCAGACGGTTAAAACCTGAACAAAGTACGAAATAGGTAACAAGAAGTTTAACAAAAACATATATTTCGACAGCAGAATAGAGGGAAGGGCACTCTATTATTCTCTGTATCTTATTGGGAATCTTTGTGTCTGTATGTAAAATACTCTTTTACTTACAATGTATCAATACGAGCAATGAGCGTACTGATACAAATGGTGGATATAGTTTTTACTAGCTTTTGATCACGTCTTCGCTCGCATTATATAGATTTAATCTATCCCTCAGGACTAGTACATTTTTTCTGGATGGTAGGTACCCTATGACATTTTTACACCTGTGACAACGTGTATTCAAAATATCATTTCTACTATTACCTTTTCAAATGTAGTTACGATGTGAAAGTATAACAAACAAACTGGCATTCGCATACATATAAAAATTGCTAAGATTGGGATGTCCGATTGAATTGCGACCACCATACATCGGCTAGAATACCCGCTGTAGCGGCACGTTTAGACGTGTATTAATTACTTACCTCGTGTTCATCCATTACTCAAATGAGGTGACGGTGTCTGTATCTAATCAAAATAAAAAAATACTTTATTCAATTTAGGCCCTAAGAAGGCACTTATGAATATCAAAATTATCACCGATTCGGAAAACAACCCATTCATCGAGAAGAACCGGCAAGAAACTCGATCGGCTTTGTCTTTTTAACATATATAGATGTATATTTAAAATACATTACACGTTACAATCGGTTTTAATGGATGCACAGAGAAGAGTCAATACCAGTCATCACCATTGTTCACATATTGATCCACTGTATAATAGCCCTTTGACACCAAAACCCGCTTGAAATGACGCTCAAACTTACAGTCCGGCAAATGGGTAATATGCCTTGGGACTTTGTTATACAACCTAACACTATTACCTAAAAACTCTTAATGGCTTTACGGAATCGGAAACAGTTTGTCACAGTTTCTAATATTTAGATAATGCCGCTCTTTTGTCAATAGAAACACTACTATCATACACATGGTGAAAACTCGTCACAAGGGCTCATTAATCTGATACTTTCCGAATCGTTCAGTGTATATCATAATGCCGCGAGGTTTATACATCATCCTCCATGAGAATGGCCACGAACGATGTATTACGAATAGTAAGTACAATGCAATTCGTTTGTCGTATTCTGTTATAAAATATTAACCCATTGTTTTACCATTCAGGGGAAACATTTTCAAAAATCTTTCCATATTACTAAACTATTTTATATAAGATGGTATAGTGTAAAATGTTATACTTCTTGAACCGATAATGGATCACTTGATAGTGTGTTCGGACTACGCGTCTATCGATGTAGGATCGAATCCATGCAACTAAGTCGGAGGTTTAGGTGAAGGAAAACATCATGATGAAACCATACCACGGTGGTGGGCTTTTACTAAACTCGCATATCTGTCATCAAACTCTTGTTGGTGTGTTTCAGCAGCAGCACTTGAGAGCCAGTATCTGCAGGTTTCGCGAACTTACCATCTTAGACCATATCATCACTAAAAATTAAGCACGATTGTGGTCAAACGATAAACACTTATAAAATAAGAAATAAAATTATAATCTAACAATTTATAACCTATGTAACCTGTGATTCCCAAAGTCTTCAAAGGTTATATCAACCCCTTTGTTGACGACGATAAGCGAAAAGATCGGTGTCGGCGAAAAAAACAGTCGGCAGTTCGTGAGATGTAACCACCTTTGCAAAACATATTTAAGTTTGAAGAATTACAAAAAAAAAACAATATCAAGTAACTAGGAGGTCTACATATAAAAAAAAAACATGGCGAGCGATCTATAAGACAAAAAAGTTTGGATATCTTTGATTTAAAATAATACGCTGTGTATAAATCCTTCTTAAGAATTTTATTAAGCGAGAGAAAATATCGTATGCATCTAATTCCACATCAATACATCGTTGCACCGTCGTGAATGGATGCCGCATGCTATTAACTCTCTCCACGTACGTACGAGTGGACCTTATAAATTATGGATGAGCGAATGCACAGACGAATGTTCTAGAATTGTTTCACTATTTGGTCGTACCGGCTACAAGCAATTCCCGTTCGATGTCCATCTGATTTCATTACTAAATATGTAAACGTTATTAGAAATATATTTGTTATATATATTATGTCAAAAATATTGACATAATTGTAATGAAATTATTTTTAAGCGACGCCATTTTGTCCTTTTGCTATATTATCAGCCGGTAAGAGGCCCATATTAGGGACATAGGCTTCTTCTCGGACGAAGGTATGGACATAATCACCACAGTAGCCCCAGGCCTATTGGCGATTTCAAACATCGAGAAATCCACGTTTCTATATTTTCCCACATACGGTGGTAATACAAGAATAATACTCATGTTCAGATTGCCTCACGATGTTTTTCTTCACCGTCAGACGTATAGTAAGTAGGTATTACCAATTTCAATTGCTGAATGCGAGTGAATTTGGAAAAAATCGTTGGTACATGCCAGGGTTCGAACCTGCGGACATCGGATTGACATTCCATCAGTCAAAACACACGACCACGATGACATAACTAGCGATGATAACTCCTTTTTAGAAATGTCTAAGTCAGTCGGTAGTAATATGGAAATCAAGTATCGAATAGGGCCTTAAAATGCTAGCCTCGATAGTCAAGCGACAGAGAAAAAATAATCTTATGTTGACAGCATACAGATATACCTAGATTAAATATCCATAACCCTATTAGTACTATCAACGAGAAAGCTTATGAGTATGGGTGGATGTTTTTTATTCTTGCACGCAGAAACTTTTGAACGGATCTTGTTGAAACTTTACAGTAATATAGCTTAAATATAAGAATAATATTTAATATAGCCTATAGAGATATAATTTGCAATTTGGTTAAAATATAACTATAGGTATAAAGTACATTAGAAAAAATACTGCTATAATATTTGAGTGCGATCTCGACTTGCGCTGCATAAAAAGTTAAAGTTACAGGATAATAATATATGGTGTAATAATTTATATACACACATATAATACAGATGAAGTCGCTGACGACAATTGATAATTTGAATCCATTCTCGAACAGTCATTGAAAAACTCGCCATTCGCATAATCGACCTCCGTTACATAATAAACGATTACTCAAAGACAACCATTGACCGACTTCGAACGCACACAAACTAAAATATTTGTTAACCATTGAAGCGTCAATAGTGTAAATAATATACGCGATTCGAATTTAATGAGTAATACACGACGAGTTTTGCTATTGTAACGAATCTTCTGACCGACTTCGGCGATTATCCGGTAACAATACCGGCAAATAATATAAAAGTATTATTTTAGAAAAAACTATTAAAATAAAACGTTAACGGATTATTGTCTAAAGTAAAAATCGAAGTAAAGCAACATTATTTGATTTCTATTTGTATTGATAATACGCGCTGTAGAAATACTTCGCTAATGATTCAATAGATTTTAGCGTTACTGCATAGTTCGTAATATTTCGAAATTATTCTGTTATATTATTAAGGAAATATAAGTGATTAGTCCGAATTTTTGATAAATTATGTTATGATAAGAATAAAAAGTAAGTGAATTCTCATTTCGTATTTAGAACGTGATTCGACTGATCCAGATTATATATAAGTTTATTAAAGAAAACATATAAAACCACTAATAGATAGTAGTATAGATATAGTATATTTTAAAACCTTGAAAATAATAAATAAATGAAATATATATATATATTCGTAAATTAGTGTAATAGCAAATGTTTTGTATTATACACACAACAGGACTCAGATCAAAGCTAAATTAAATTGTAAATAAGTATAACAAACTCAGAAGCTACATGACGCAACAGAATATGTACACGCGAGCTTGATTTCACTAGTAAGACTAAGTTTAGCTATTTTTATTAATATTCATAAAACTACGAAATATACATATTAAATATTAGTTGTGGGGTTTGTTGTTTAATTTTTCCCATCCCTAGGCCCACGATACAACACGTCGCGTTACAGAGCCTGCCTGCCATATCACTTTATTTTCACGAAGCATACTTTCTAAGTTACATTTTGTATGGTAATTGCTCCGCTCCTAAAGAACGTACCGTCATGTTAAAAACCCAATAATTCTCCTCAATAATTAGAGCATAAAACCAATCTATAATTTTTCATATCTGATGGACTTTTCCTGAGATTCAAACAAAGAAATTCTTGAGCCTTATAATAGACTAGCTGATATAGAGTATAGATTAGATGAATCGCGCGACATCACCAGCGTTGTTTATTATCTTAATAATATATTTTATGTATAGATATTAAAATATAAAAAATCCAATATAAAGATATATTAAAATGAAACTTTTTTACATTGCCTCAAATTTTTTCCTTCATCTATGCATGTCGCATTAGACCTAGCCGCGGAGTAAAGTGAAAAGCGCTCTGTAGAACAGCCAAGGACAATATGGCGGCGCCTATTTTCAACTCAAAATGGTCCAATGATTTAAATAAATATTGTGCTCAGTTTTTGAAATGCTACGATCCGAAATAAAGTTGCAGTTGCATCATGGTTTCTTTGCTTACAAAATTCCTTTACTTTGTTTTGAAGTGTTTGAAAAAATCGTAGTTTCTTAAAACATCGATCTTTATGTGCAAACAAAAATATCGTGTTTTTTTTAGATAAGGACCCCACGTGTCTAATGTAGTATAAACTAAAAAAAAAACAAAATCTATTCAGTACTTTTTGCGAAATGTAACGCCAGTTTTCACCTCTATCACTTTATTTATTTATGAAGTATCTAAGTAAAAGTGATTACTCTTCACATTCAAGATGAATTAAAGTAGGAATTTCTTCTGAAGTTACTAAAAAAGACACGCTGTATTAGAGTTAATTCATTTCTCCGTTTACGATTTGCCGAACCATGCTTCCTTTATACAGCAAAGGGGCTCGGAGCATTACCACTGGCGCTTTGTACCTTTATAGCTGACTGGATATTGCAGTGTACATTTGAACTACACACGGGAAATGGATTCCGATTTGTTTATATATCGGGGTTTGATAGTGTACGAGATTACTTTTAGATACGGATTACTTTGAAGGGGACAAAATAGATATTCATGAATAAATAAATAATTTTTGAAAAAACACAAAATTCGCGATACTTTTTGAACACACCTCGTACAGTATATTTCGTATTTTCATTAATCAGGAAATGATTGACCGATGGAAATTAATTTATGTAGATCAAATAGAAGGAATAGTGACCGTACCGCGTATGAAAGATAAAAAGTGTTCGGATCGGGTACGAAAAATTGGGATAGAAATATATTATGTTCCAACTTAACAGTAAAATAGTAAAGAATAATCTGCTTGACAAAGTTTCGGCTACTCGTATCGCTAAAAAGTGATCTCAAAAGTAATTTCGACAAAGGCGCGGAAAACATTGGCACACATTTGTCATTCCAAAAATTAGCGTTCCCAAATTGCTTTAATATGAGTAAAAACTGCGGGCCCAGTTATAGTGTTGCATCCGTCGTCACGCAGCTCGATAGTTCGTAACGCACGTTGATAATGTGTTCCCACACCTTATGACCATAGATAAAACTTCGCGGCGATACACGGCGGTATGCGTGTAGCATCACAAAAATGATATATTTTATAATTTTTCAAAGTTAATAGAATCTCCCCACAGCGCATTTAAACGCCAGCGTATAAATTGAATTTTATCGTCGCTCGTTTTAAAATGTTAAATAAATTTTCAATATACTTGTACCGGGTAAATATAAGGGTTTCATAAATCGCAAAGTACATTAAGAAACTAGATGGTGTTATGATAATTGTGGAATATATTTTTTATTATAAATTTGTCATTACTAGTTAAGCCATATTTAGAAGTATAATGATGTTTAACGTAGATAATAATCTGAAAAGTACTCCAATGTACCAGTTGTTTCGGATGACGAGGTGCTATCATAAATTATGTTTTCCTTTGTTTTACTAATAATCTGTATAAAAACTAGAATAATATTTAAGCACATCCGTAAATGATCTAGATATTTAAATATCAAGTGGTCAAAATTATTAATATCTTGTAATCTAAGTCGTACATTTGAATAAAATTGCAGAGTTTGTTTGTTCGGGCTGAACTAATTATGAAGGAATCGTTACTGATAGATAGAGAATTTTACAGAGCATTATTAAGGTTATATCTCATTGCGTTTTGTAACTATTTTGTTAAGAAGTAGCGAAAAAATCATAAGTTGCCTTATAAAATGTAAAAGGCTACGAAGGGTAAGCAGTAAGAACAAAATTAATAGAAAAACAACGCATAATAAATTTTTAGAAACTGTAGTTTCCTTGAAACGGTAAAATAATTTTAACGAGAAACTAATATATTAATAAATTCCCAAAATGGATTTTTAGACCGTGTGACATTAACTTTTGATAATCATAATTATAATTAAATAAAGTCCATATGATGTTAATTTTAATTCAATTAAAACCTGATTCGTTGTTATAAACTATAATTAATGTTATATTAGTTATAATCTGTGTTATTTTAAGATTGGAAAGTAGAAGCGGTGCTGTTTTTGGAGACTAGCGACAGGTGCGGTTTTCACCCAAGTGTAATGTACTTATGCAGCGTTATAACTGTCCAAGTAATTTAAATACATAATACAGTATTAATTTCTTTAACATTAACAGTTTATCGAAGTTAAACAATAAAGAAAAATTCGTACAATACTCGACATTTGAATTGGTACGTCGCGGAGAAGGGTGAGATGTTTCGGCTAAGATCGGCTCGGTTCGGTTATGTAGAGCGCTCTCTCTATCGCACAGTGGAATAAATCTTATAGAAAAGGACAGGGCTATATATAGCCGACTATCATGGTTTTATCATGGTATCATAGTCAGTAACTGTAAATCTTGTCAGACAGTCAAGTTTTTGGTATTCCGCGTAATTTTAAAACTTTGGTATCTTCCAAGATAACTATTGAAATTATACGCTGTAAAAAGCAATTTTGATCTGCATTAAGCCCCTAACATAAAAGGGTTCATATTGTATTATATAAATTAATTTCGAAACGCATTATTTAGAAACATGTCAGAAATCAAAATGGTCACTGTAGGTTATTCTTATGATTAGCCCGATCTGGGGATATGAGTAGAGGGTCATCTTCCCATTGTACAGGTCCGGCGGACGGAGGAGACAACCGGCTTGTACACGATAGTCTCCTGACAACGTCAGGGCCCAGTGGTGCTTTTTAACACCAGGCCAACGGCTGGGGCTGCACGATGAGTACTCAAGACATATCGTGCCACCCCAACAAAAGCGGCGGATGTACACCGTGAGGTTTTGGTCAATAAGAGTCCGATACTACCCACTATCTTCCCCTCGAAGTCGGTGTCTCCATGCAGGGTTTCTCCATGTTAAAAAAAAACTTTTCTTAAGAAATAGTCATTTCATATCAGAAACTTTTCTCTGGGTTTTTTTAAGATTTCGTAGTACATTATTTTGAGGTATATTGAAAGGAACGCATCTCTTGCTAGACGTAATTTTTTATTCTTTATCACTGTAAAAGCTATTCTATATCCTTTGACAAGTCTCTATATCGATTTTTTATTGCATTAGGAATAAACTGTTAGTCATGAAAAGGTAATAATATATAGAGTTACATGTATATTTACAATATTAGGTATTGCACACCGATCGCGTGGATGTAGATTTGACTTATTTTCTTCATAAAAGGTAATCTATGTATTTTTTTGTATCCCTGAAAACGCATGAAAAATTTCATGATGACCGGTTAAGTAGTAACGATGTGTAAAAGCGCAAGGCAAGCGCAACAGTGTAGGTCAGTTCGAAAAAAAAAGCTCAATAAAAAAACCCAGAGACCCATCTTTATTATTTTAGTTAAGATTATTTAATCTTGTGGGGTAATTACCCAAACTGTGGGTAATTATAATTAACACTTTATGTACATATTAACGGTCTTACAAACTGTATTTTTTTTGGATTTTTTCGTAATTTACGACGTTGAAATAAGTTAACACGATAAATAAAAACAGTTTTATGTGTAAACGTTTGAATACATTCTTGTTTACGCTAACGAGATGGAATGTAACGCATCGCTGGGGCTATATATATTTTTTTATTTTGTAAGCCTAACTGGCTGCAACTACTTTTATATATTTTTGAATGAATAGAATTTGTTTTTTTTTTAATGTCTTGCATCAAAAGACGTAACCGAGGACTTACATCCACTCTTTCATTCAACTTTAAAGGAATTCTAAAGTGCCAGAATAATTAGGCGAGATTCAATATCACACCTATTTTTCCTCGTAAAGCAGTGGTTATTGTTCTGCTGAGTTATGATCCTTTTGATGTTATAACTCACTCCTCAGGAATAGTAATGTATTGCAGTTGTCCTCAAAACTGTGGTTTTATTAACATCAGGTGAAGTTAATGCATTTTTATAACTTTCCGAAAAGCTTTGAACTTTGAATTATAGCGAGAAATCGCTTAGGTTAGGAATGTCATTCGAATGGGATCATACGGGCTCACGTAACACTATAGCTCACTCGCAAATGTTATTTAAAAAGTCAAAATATCTATATCAAATTTTTAGAATCTTTATTGTCTTAAACCTAGAAATAAGTCTCAGAATGGCGAAAAGACAATTTTTGACAAATCTGGAGATTTATAAAAATTCAGAGCGACGCGTATAAAAAATTTAATAAAGCTGATCTTTTGGCACGGTTTTAAAACCCGAAAACTAAAATATTTTCAAAAGCGCCACAAATAAACGTGTCTTTTTTATTCATTCTATATATGAATAGCCTTCTTAGGGGATGAAATTCCAAAAATGTGTTTTCAGTATTCATCTAGTTTTTTTTTAATAAATTATTTTATAATATTTATTATAGACATTTTTGTAAATGAATACATAAAAGTTTAATAACAGACTACGAAAATTGGATCATCAATATTTCTTAGAACCGTGGACCATGTAATAAGGAAATATTACGTAGATGCAGTTTCCTCTACATCTCCAATAAGTACTTTACTACTTTCACTGCCCGTGTGCTGAGATGTGTGTGACATAATCTTATAAGATGCAGACAGGTAACACCTCTTTTTATACGAATAAAAACAAACTCAACCTCCTTTCTATATTCCATCGAGTTTACTGGATAAGTTTGTTTTTACCCTGAGACATTCCAATAGATTCGTTAAATATGATACTCGTTCGATAGGACAACATATTTTAAAACCGGCATTAAAATAACGAGACTATTCATTACGCAATCTCTGTAACATAGATTAAAAATAATAAAAAAACTCACGTGTCAAATCTTGTCACCGATTACTGGTAACACACTGAAACTAAGAAGTATAGAAAAAAAAACAAATGATTTAAAAATCGAATGCGTCTGTCAATTGTAAGCGTCTAGCTCGGTGCGCTTCTTAAGACTGTAGGAACAACGCTTGGGCAGGTAAATGTAGCGGCTTAAACCACACCACCAGTTCCATTCACCACGACCGTATTACGGATGCACCTTGCGCTGTTTATTTGCGACTGAATAAAATACCTCTCGAAATAAACAGGTGTATAGCTTTGGTCGCCGTGTGCATTGAACTTTGCGGCCTATTTGAATAGACGGTTGCTGTGACAATCGGATTCACTATTCGATACACGTCTCACATTTTTATAAGGCGCTGCGTGTAATAATGCCAGTCAATAAATCGCAGATCGTACGGTATTTTTATATTTGTATTAGTCGTGAAAGATCGAGAAAAGATATTTGTAGTCGGTGGAACTGTAGAGGCCTTACGAAGCCAACAGTGTAAGTCAGTTCGAAAAAAAAAGAGAAAGATATTGCAGGGAACTAGTTTATGCTTACGGATTTACTCCGTAATATTTTGTCTAATAACTATGAAAACATTTCTATAATTACAACTCACGTTCACATTTATAACTAGCTAATATCCGTGACTTTATCTACGTTATCCTGCGCATGTACACCCCAGCGCTTGCCCTAATAGTCTACGGTGAGAAAATACACATCAACTTTAATAACTGTATATTAAATGAAGATAATGTGATCATTTGTTTTTTTTTTTAGATAAGGACCAATTATCTAAGAAATGACATTAAAATATTTCACTGAATTCTTTTTGCGTGATACACGTACAACGGGAGACCTCTATCATTGTATTTATACAGATATTAGTTACAATAAAGATAGTAGTTCGAACAATCGTTTGCGTGAACACAATCATTAGTGAAAACACTCATGTGTCCGTCGTCGCAATAATACGAAATAAAATCTATATAGAATGAGATTCTTGTTCTACAATGTTGAAGGCAACAAGGGTTTGTCACCGAGGCACTCACCCGCCGACCTTGGATGGGCGATGCGTAGTTACACGCCCAAGGTCGGCATCTGACTTGTTTATCGTCACGCTATATGCTTGTGATAATTGGGTAAGCAGAGTAATTTAATAATATATAATTTTATTAACTATTGAAGCTAGAACCATGAAATTTGGGACACTCCCTAAGAAGTTTAATTCCTAATTTAAAATTGAAGATATGTGGGACAAAAAAATATTGACCTGAAAATTTGCACAATAACTTCCTAACTCATATATAAACACCTATTTCTGTATTTGCCTAATATCATACCCTAAGTGTGTAAAAAGGGAATGAAATTTCTAATTTTTATCTATTTTTAAGTAAATATATAATTTGCTATAAAGTTATGGAAATAAAAATTACTTGATTTCTTACTCTCTTAAAATTGTTGATTATCACTTAAGGATACATATTGTCATGAATTAATACGAACGAAGCCGTGACCAAAAGTTCGTGTATATAAATGTGTGTAGTAGAACTGTAGAGTCGTCGTGTCTGCAGATTTAAAAGATTTTAGCAACATTGATAGCGGGCGATGAAGGAGTATAACAGAATGCAATAAAACTATTTTTAAAACGTTTTTCTGTTTGTTTTAAAACGACAATCTCGAATACGTATTTTAAAAGGGATTTTCATAAGTAACTTGTGCGTAGCTAGAAGGTATAAGTTATATTTCACCAAAATCGGCTACCGAAAAATGTATCCCTTAATTATACTTCTTTAAAATATACTCAGTACAGGTCGTAGAATAGCCAAAAGCTGGCGCTTCGTTAGTTGATTACTAGATGTTGCGTGTTGCGAACAGGTACCTTTTTTGTCTATTGTATTTTGCATTGCCTGCTCTGTGTTGCTTTCTCCAGTGTCAGTGAAGCAAACAAACTCATTGTACATATTCCCAATTATTATATTAGTAGCGGCCCGTTCTGGCTTCGCATTGGTATTAAATATATAGCCTATGTCATTCACTGAAAAATGATTAAAATCCATCCAGTAGTTTTGATTTATTCATTACTGCCCGTGGCCCGCACGCGTTCAATTTGGAGTAACCTCAAAAATAATAGTATTTCTCCAGTATTTAATATATGTTATTATCCATATAAACCTTCCTCTTCAATCACTCTATCTATTAAAAAATGCCGCATCAAAATCCGTTGCGTAGTTTTAAAGATTTTGGCATACATAAGGATATAGGGACAGAGAAAGCGACTTTGTTTTATACTATGTAGTGAAGTCGTTATGCAGCACTCAATGCGTGTTTGTTTGTTGTGATGTGCTTCGAACAATTAATGCGGTACTCATTTCTCGATTTTTTTAATTTTTGACTTTACTCCTTAAGAATCGATTTAAGGCGCCAGCTATGAAAACATATGAAGAGTAAAATTTAGTGATCGAATGACAGCGTTACGTTTTTTGTGCGCAACCTTTCACACGATGACGGATTGAGATTAAGTATTTTCATGGACTCGTTTATTTACCCTTTGATATGATATAGGTTTTTTTAGTCTTGTATGCCTTTTTTGTGGCTGTTCAAAGACAATTGTTCTTAACGAGTAAACTCCAGTCGTTCATCGGAGCTGACACACACAATATTTTTTTCAATTTGTTTCAAGTAAATTAAAGTTGTTTTATCACTCACTTTAATCCGATCCGCTTTCACGGTCACTCTTAATTCTTCGTTGTTAATTGGTGTCTCCGGACGTCCAAGGAGTTTGTTCCTTAGGTCAATATTTCCAGAACGACACCGTTATAACCAAAAACGTAAAGTGCTTCCTTTTACAGTAGCTTTCCCATACACATCGTTAATCCTTCAAGCTGTTTCTGCATCGCTGATGCCATGTTGGAACTCGTATTCGTAAATAACGTGATATTCTAAGTTCTCCACTTTGTGAAAAGAACGATGCCTAAGAAAAAGCAAATAGTGTGAAACAAATGAATCACGAAATTCGAAACAAACCTAAATTTGAATGTGGATTTCCTAAGCGAGATATTTGAGATCAAAATGACCAGTTGGACAAAACGCCAATTTCATAAACCTAATACTATGTACATCAGTATTATATTTATAAAGAGATAAGATTAGATTTTTTCCTTATCACTAGATATTATAAAACAAAGTTGTCCGCCGCTACTGTCTGCCTGTTTGCGATAAACTCAATAATTACTGAACGGTTGGTAATGCGGTCTTCGCCAATAGATAGAGTAATACATGAAGAAGGTTTAGGTGTAATTAGTTTTTTGGTTGTAATTTGTCAATGTTTTGCGTAAATTAGTTGAAATATAACGATAATAATTGTTGGAAGTGTTGGAAAAAATCAATCCGCTTTGAAGATTTCATTGAAAACGCTGCTTAATTCTTTTGAGATATAAGAAAACGATGCATAGTGAGATATTCCTTTTTTATAGATCTACAAAAAAGTCTACGCTGGCATATACCTATCTTTTAAGGATAGCTTAGTTACCCATCTATCTTCTGAAAAATTGTCACATAAAATGAGGTGGTTAGAATGCTATTTAGACGGATACAGTATTCATCCTTATCAAATTAAATACATAAGCTATCTTAAGCATTTGATGCACATAAGTATGTATATATTTTTTATTATCAGGGCAGGACAACGTCCGCATGTGCTAGTAATAATTAAACACAAAATTACATAATTGATTTTCAAAATTCTCTCATCTATAGAAGGTTACATTGTCAGCGCTAACATGACATAACATAACATGAGGTATATTTTATTGTCAAAATCTACATTAATAAGATCGATGCCGCAAGTAAAATCTAGTTTTATATAAATAAGTAGTAGACTAGGAAGTAGGGACTAGTAGAAGAATAAAGTCTAACTGACAAATGTTAATGCAGAGCCGAAATTACTACTAATATGTATTATAAACTAACGGTAGTCTGCGACTACGTTTGCGTTTTTATGTTTAAATATCATGACACCATTGTACCGTGACGTCGCTGACTTGTATAATATAAAAACCTTGCCATAATTAAAAACACTTTAGGTATAGAATGTTGTTTGTAATACTTGGAGTTTAAAATCTGACCTACAGGAAAATCTTGGTACCTATTCGATTATACCGCTTTTTTATAATAATCAATTAATAAAGTAAAAAAAAACGAATACTACAGCTGCACGTAAAGCGGATATTATTTATTACCTTTTAATAATCTGTTGCGGAGTCTCCGACTAACATTGATTTATTTTTTAATTTTGTAATATTCTTATGTATAGTATTTTTAATAGTTTTTGTTCTTTTAGTTTCTGATTCCTAAACTTGTGTTATTATAGCTTTTAGTAATTTACTCCAACATAATTTTTGTACTTTGAATATTCTGGACTAATTAGTTAAATACAGAATGACATAGGAATAAATATATAACATTCTACGTATTTAAATTATGACACTGACAAAAGCTGTTGCGACGCTTATTGAAAAAAAGAAGAATAATTGTCTTCGTTGTGTCGAATGGTATAAAGGTAATAAAAGGTTTATTGGGTTTGGATAAATTTTCGTATAAATTTAGTAATATTTATTATATTATAGGGTTAGGAATATAACCTAAATAGATTTTTGATATCCAAATAACATAAAAATAGATCTTGAAAATTCGATAATTAAAATATTGAATCTCATCGCTCATATCTATGCTTTGCAGAAATTTCATAACAATTTTATAGTAATTGCAATCGAAAATGTCTTACAAGTGCGCGGTGAAAGTTGGATGTGCATTCAGTTAGTGTAAAAAGAACGCAACTCATCAATGTCCTCTTCTCACACAATTTATCTTTAAGCCTGACATTTTTCACATTCATTTCACTTTTAAGCAGGTAATGTGAAGAGATACGGACTAAATTTAGAATTACTTTCTTTAAGGGTATTATTATATAAATTGACTTAATATTTATAGGTAACTGGATATATTTTGTGTTTGATTAGAACATTTTAGGAAGTATATCCGAAATAATAATATATCCAATAAAATAATAAAAAATAAAATATATATCAAAAATCTCAATCGTAGAAAAAAATTTGTAAAAGAATAATTTTATAATCTTGGATATTGAACTCCTCGCAGACTTTCCTCTTTATTTCTGTTCGGTGTTAATCGTGGTATCAATCTTTTGTATTTGATAAATAATAAAATATTTTTATTATATTTTGAGTAATAAAAACAATTTTCAAAGAAAACCGAATCGCCTTCAAGAACACGAACTCAAAAAAGTAAAATAATATTTTATTCATTTCATTTTACATAATATTTTAGCTTAGTTTTAAAAAATAATTTAAGATTCAATAACAAAATTCAAATATAATTTTTTAAAATCTCATTCCATGATGAGAATCCCGTCCAAATCGGACCAGTAGTTTTTAACGAAATCGCGGACATAAATATATACATATATATGTATACGTGTTGAACATAGAGAACCTTCTTTTTTCAAGTCCGTTAAAAACAATGTAAATACTACGAACATTAAGTAAATTAATTAAAATTTCTTCATTTTATTCCCAAAACACAGTATTCCTGGCACACTATATTACTCTTTAGCTTTTAAAATGCCTTCATTTAAGGATCGGTTATACCAAAACGAGGTCCGCTGCCGTTCCGTCCTTTCTAATACGAGACAGTCCCATCACAAGGTTGTAGTTGGTGTCCACTCATCTTTGGACTACTGGTGCAATATGTAAGCTTATAGCAGTGTAATGGATTTTTTTCTACATCATGTATTTATATTTCTTGGTTACTACAAGCTAGAACTGATTCGCTACTGAAAAAAGCGTTAAAAACCAATGTTAGTAGTCGAAAATATTAAAAATTGATTATTGAAATAGTAGATCAGATCATTTCAAATACTTATTAAAACAAATTAAAAATGTTACATATGAGATGCGTAATGGGTTCCAGCTGAAAATCAGTGCTGGGTGTTTCGTTGACACTTTAGTGTATGCTTAGGTAGTCACCCTTTTATAACGCCGAGGAGTGCAGATTTTTATCAACTTTTGTAACATGTAAATGCATTATGAACAAACGATTTATTTCTTTCTAACAAGCATAATCGATTACACGAATTTTGCCCTTCTTCTCTCAAGTATCGAATTTTTGCAAATAACATTTTTGTTGAAACCTTCTACTTATTGACGTTATTTACCAATATTATCATTCTGATCACTTCTACGGTACAGGAAGATAGTCACGAAGAGATGGAAGGTGTAAAATAATTCTGAATTCTTTGAATATACAAATATGCAAAATAGTTAATACATCTTTCTCTTCTATTTCTCATGGGATTTTCTTTCTTTTTTCTCTTTTTAGTAACTATTTACGAGGTTTATAATTGTATTTGGAAGCAGTTCCTTTTTTTCCTGAAACTTGAACAATTAATTAATAATTATAGTCGAACGTCGATCACTAGACGTTCACACTTGTGAACTAGTACTAGAACTAGAACTAGTTGCACTGTGCATAACTTACTAAGTTTATATATGTTTCTAATAAGCATGGATTTCTGGAAAAAATATTTTTGGTAAAAATATAATATTCTGTTAATTATTATGGTAATTCAGAAAATAGAACACATAAATGTATTAATCGCTGTACGCTTTAGATTTAGGGATATTATTTCCAAGTATAAGAACGCTAGGTTAGCGAAAATGCTTTAAGGACCACTTGAGAATTTCCCATCATTGTGAATGGTCCATTGTGGGTACACCTTGGCCGATATCTAAAGCAATGTTATCAACACCGCATTCGATTATAAAACAATTATGGAGAACGATTAAAACACTGTTGAGAATTTACATAGTGATGTATAATACTGTGCACATTGATTTATTGCATACACAATGCTATATTATGGTATATATAACTGTACTCATTAGTCATCCTATGTTAGGCTCACTAAGACCATTAACAGTTTTTTAGGTAACAGTGTTAGCTTTGCGGGATAGTAAGTTCAAGCACCGTGTCAGGTGGGTTTTGAAAATGATGCGTCTCTCTGTGCATCCACCAAAAACGAAAGTAATTATATACGTTTGTAAAAGTATGTACGATGAAAAGATAAACTAGATCGAGTTTCTTGCTGGTTCTTTTCGGTGACTAGGTTGTTTTGCGAAGTGGTGGTAACTTTGAGGATGGTAATTTTGACGTTCATAAGCGTCTTCTCAGGGCCTAAATTGAATAAGCTATTTTTGATTTTATTTATATGTTGGTGACAGTAGTATACACGGATTTTAAATATAATTTATTTTGTATGTCACTACGGTTATAATTTATATCCTTTGTTGTACCAAGTTCTAATGATGCTTATTGTGGCGTCGCTTTTTTGGGTCGCTAGCGTCCTTAAGTGGCGTTTCGTTCAGAAATGCTGTAGATACCATTCATAACTTTGAATAAGAATAAGGTGTCGTTTAATATTAGCACCTCCGGACAAGCTACCAAAAGCGACAACTCTGCTGGAGGGTCGCATTACCTACTTGGCTCCAAAGGGTAATGATCTCCATAAAGGGAAAAAGGTTAAGTATAAGAGTAATAAAACTAACTGATTAAAAAAAATACACTTATTATATGTATGCCAATATTTTTGAAATGAAACTCGTTTATGTACGACAAAATTAAAATTCCATTATTACATTATCTTAACTGATATTGCAAATAAGAATGTGAGTTCGTCTGTTTGTTTAGTTCTTACGTTTTCACGCTTTAACTACTCAATTGATTATCATAAAATTTGCATACGAGTTCTCAGGTCTACAGAAAAGGAGTACCTTTCAGCCGTGTCCACAAAAAGAGTACTCTTCCCAAGGGAGACACGGTCGTCCGGCAACTCGGCCTACTGCTATGAATAATTTGCAACGTGATGTCTGCAGTATAAAAAATGAATTTATGGTATCATGGACGAAAAATTGATGCCGAAAAAAATACATTCACTCGAACAAAACCGTGAGCAGAACCTGCAAACCGTACCCAACTTGTCTGGAAGATTAGCATTATATCATCATTTAATATACAGTTATTAAAGTTTTAAGGAACTGCGATTTTTATAAGCATTAGAAATGACTAACGATATTTTGGAGTGAAATTTCTTAACATTGACATTCTGATCCGCAACCTTTTTGTGCTACGAAAAATGGTAGGGGTAAACACTGTGTCGGGCAGAATGTTAAGTACATTGGTTCTCGTCCGATCATCGTAGTTAAGCAACTTCAGGTGCGGTCAGTACTTGAATGGGTAACCGCCTGTGGGAACTCTGCGTGAAGTTGGCTGTTTGATGTACTTTTTATAAAGAGGTTATCACTTCTATCGTGTGGTCATAAGCACACACACACACACAATTTTTTTGAGCATAGTATATTTTCACTAACATATTTTTATAAGATAATAAACAACGCAGACAAAGTCGCCGGTAGCGACTAGTAATAAAATAAATATATAATTACAGTATATACAATTATATTTATATTATATAAATGGTGTGATTATAAATGAATGCCGTTACTTCAGAATCAAATCACTGTTCATAAAATAGTACTAAAAGGACCACCCAAATATGAAATATCTTGAAAGAGCGTCTGTGAAATCTCTCTATTCGTATTCAATGGAGGGAAAGCAATTTACCAGTGTGTTCGTGTTTGTAAATGTGTACCGGAAATAATAATATTTGAGTCTCCATTTGCGGTGTTTAATGTACGTTCGAATGAATTGTATAACTTGTGTGTACATACTTTCAAACTCAATATTTTACTGTCAGTATAATGTAACTTGTGGCTTTGAATAGTCATAGAAAACTTTCTGATAAGAGCGAGTTTAAATATACTTATATTAATATTATAACGCTGAAAAGATTGCTTCCTTTGACGTACAAGTGTCTGGATCTGCCAGTTCGATTAGAAAAAGAAAAAAATAAGTGCGCGGTTTTATGAAACCACGATGCAAGTGAAGCTTTTTTTCGGATCGTAGGTATTATTTAACTGAAAAAATTCGGAAAATGATTCGATTTAGGGTATTAAATTCGCGTTTTTAATCGTAACTTAATAATTGGATAATGGGTAATTCAAAATGTAAAAAACTGCAACGCAAGTGAAACCGCTGGGCAGAACTAGTTTCTTTGTACATATAAATTTACTCAAAAATATACTGTACTCACAAAATGTATACATACATTCCTGCAATTTATTTCTGTTATAATAAAACAAATAACCGCGTTATAATACAGATTAAAATAGTAGCAGAAATTGAAATTCCTATTAACACGGCCCAAACCATACTAGAAACTTAACAGACAAGCAAATATGTTTCTGACACAATACTCTGCGTTCAACGTTAATTTACGATTAGCAGATAAACAGTACAGTACCATTAAACCGCTTTAATAATATTAGTTTCTATATTTTTATTATTTCCTTCGCTGGGTATAATATATTCGCTTGTTAGTTGGTTATTGGTATTAATCCTCCACGCTAATTCACTATATATAGTTTTAGATGGCACATTTTAAATTAAATATTTAAAATAAAAATTAATCTTTTTAAAATTGTTGTTACCAAACAAGATCGAATCGACGGTCTGTGCTATTCTAAACATACGAGTATTTGAACTCTTTGATAACAAAGCTTAGCAGCTGTTTAGTAATAAAATGTAAGTAACTGGGCTAAAGAAGTTTGTTTAAGTTTCAAAAATAACACAGCACACGTCTTTAAGTACGCATCCGCCGGTCGAGCATACTCTCAAAATAATTTAGGCTCGTCACCTAGATGTGCGTGTATTTTTCCATTACGGCAGTGAACGTATTCTCATATAATTTCAGAACATATATTTTGGCGACTGTCACATATGTAGGTAGACCTAGATAAAGTAATATTTTTGTGTAAGTAATTTTAAGTTGTCATTTTCCTGTCGTCTTGCAGTACGATTGAGTTTTATTGAGGTTGCTAAAATATAATATTTTGGACATTTACATCAGCGACAATGAAATGAAATGAATCAGTGAAAAAATTACTGTCAACGAAAGTCCTTAAACCTGTTAAATAGTGTTTAATACAAAACTGCCGTACTGTTGTTATGAATATAATGTATTTGCGAAACAAAATAACCGCGTTGACATTACACGCCAATTAGAACCTTGGACAGTTTTATTAAAGTTTTGTTTTGTTTATAAACAGTAGCCTATTGGCGAAAATCAGTGAACTCTGGTCTACAAGGGTGTTGTTTATCAGATGATATCATGTGTATTTAGTACCTAATAACAACATACCTACTTCGAACAACGTTTCTAGTTTTGAATATAAAGGAATTTGCATATACGAGTATCTAGTCAAAGGGATGCTAAAAGCTAGTTAAGTCAATAGTCAGAACAAAGTTTGTTAAATTTGATCAACTTGCTAAGCTAATGGCACGTTCTATAGATACATTTAAGTTGTAGGTTTTTGTCATTTGATCACGGTCTCACTTAATACTATATGATAAACTAAACCTAGGGTGGGATTAACTCGCAAGTGCAGCTGCCGCAGCACACTTATAAGCGCCTGTTGACATATTTTATTTTTCCTTCACTAAAAGCTTGGGCTCTATCGTAAGGAGATGAATCTACGTCGATCGTCGCGGTATCCGAACACTCTAACTACTGGAAAAGTTCTCATTAAAAAAGCTATATATAATAATCACTACATATTATAAAACAAAGTCGACTCCCGCATCAGTTCGTCTGTCTGTCTGTCTTTTCGCGATAAGCTCAGAAACTACTGCAACGGATTATTATGTTTATCTTCACCAATAGATAGAGTAATACATGAGGAAGGTTTAGATATATGATTGGTCAAGGTTTTGTGTAAATAGGTTGAAATATAACGATAATTGGGAGCTTTAAACGAAAACGCTACCTAATTCTTTTGAGATATAACAAAACAATGCATAGTGAAATATTCCTCTTTTAGAGATCTACAAAAAAGTCAATGACGGCATATACCTATCTTTTAAGGATAGTTTACTATACTCATCTATCTTCTAAAAAATGTTGACACAAAATAAGCTAATTGGAATGCTATTTGGATGGATACAGTATTAATTCTTATCAAATTAAATATATTAATTGAGGTATAACAAAATAGTGCATAGTGAGATATTCTTTTTTTACAGATCAAAAAAAAAGTCTGTGATGGCATATACCTATCTTTTAAGGACAGTTTACTATACTCATCTATCTTCTAAAAAATGTTCACACAAATTAGGTAATTGGAATGATATTTTTAAGGGATACAGTATTCATCCTTATCAAATTAAATATATTAGTAACCTTAAGCGCATTTAATGCACATAAGTATATTTTTTTATCACGGCAGAACAACATCTGCCGGGCCTGTTAGTAAATAAATATACATTTATACAAATTCAAACAATAATTGGTAGTGGAAAAATTTATACAATTTTTATAAAATAATTTTCTTGTTTGTAGAGAAAGAATAAATTTATAACTTTTAATTTAAAAAAGATCTTTTTAGGATTTTAATTCAACCTATGGATTCTTCTTAAACTTATACAAAGTAATATTAATGAAAACATTAAGTTTGGTAAGTTTTTTACCGATATAAAATAAGCTCACAATTCAAAGAATCTTTAATTTTACATTAGAAATAAGGTATTAAGTCAAAGCTGACGCACATTAATAATCGAGGTGCATGGACAGCCGATACCTCCAAGTAATGGCGTTTCAGAACGAGATAAATAGTAACGACCCATTAGTGCGTGTCAGTGGTACGGACGTAGGTAAATAATAATCCACAAGATATACACGTAATTCATTATAAGAAAACATTCAAAACTAAAACTTATAAATTCTAACAAAAATGCATACGTGTTTTTTTTTCGAAACTTTAAGTATCACAGATTATTTTGAAAAAAAGACTTTTTACATAGACTAAATAAATAACGATAATAGCCTTTGAACTGTGGAAAGTAAAACCTGGTTTACATGGTCCTTGAATATATTAATCAGCGGGTCAGTGATATGCTTAGTAATGTTTTTTAAAACGATGTAGAACTAACTCATCTTTCATATACAGCTATTTTTTATAGATTAAAAAATAACGGTAACAGGATTTAGAAGGTACGTTAGAAATATTAATATCAAGAATACTTTATCCAATTAGGGCGTTGCGATGGCGCATCTGAATGTTAAAATAATAACGTCGATTCAGAAAATATCAGGGTCATCAATAAAAACCGTCAAAAAAAACTCGAGCTGGTATATTCTTTTTTGTAAATTTTTCTTTTACAATTGTACAAGTTATTGTTCCCACAGACGTTTTTAACGGATGAACAGTGAGAGGCGTCGTTTTCTGACATCACTATCGTTTACATAATGGTGCAAACTATAATATACTACAACATCAAAACCCACTTTTGACATAAAAACCTGCTTGACATGATGATTTGATCTATTCCTCGTGAACAGTACATTTTTTTTTATTAAAGGTACCTATGTTTTTCTCTATACACATGACAACGTGTAGGTACCCTATCTTCTCCTCTACACATATAATAACGTGTAGGTACGCTATATCCTTCTCTACACATATGACGACATGTATGAAAAATTTCAAAATGTTGAGTTGAGTAGCGTGTAATGGCGAATATCCCAAACAGATCCGGGGTGGTCTGGTGCAACCCTCAATCTGGTATTTTTATATAACCATATAAGGCAAACCACTAACCTGGGCTGTTGTATCTCGTACTTACTCACATACATGTACTCACAGTAATCACAGAAATGTTTATTGTTCTGTTGGAAAGGTCCAAAAACCACACACATTAAATAAAACCGTTAGCGCCGAGTCCGTCGTATGTTAAGGAGCAAACTGACCGTTGTAAAGTCAGGACCCGGTATCGCAATCTACCCACATATGTAGATATGAAAGCACAATAAACAAATTCACATTTCCATTGATAATATGAGTTAGGATTGATATTTCATAGTTTCTTTTCTAATTTCACTTTATTTTATTATATCATGCATTATATGTTATTACAGATATAAAATATCAATAAAATATAACAATAAAAGACATTCATATACATAGAGTCATGAATAAAGCATAAGCGCCTACGTACGAAATGAAGGCAATATATCAAATCTACCATTGTTATTTCACGTTACGTCTTTCTTTTAAGAAAAATGTTATTGTTAAAAACTGGTCTAAGGTTCTATTCCTTTTTTTCATATGTGGCGTTTTAAGTTAATTTCTTCAAAAAATAATAAGAGAAGAAAGAATATCATATCGAAGTGTTCATAGTATTCTATCAGTGAAGAAATTTTCAATATCAGTAGTTCCAGAAAATTATTACAACAAACATTCATTCACATTTAGCTTTTTATAATTATCCATTAATTATTTTTTATATTGGTTTTAACGTTTGACTATGGTCCAAGGTGGTAAACACGCTAAACCTACTGACTCTCAAGTGCAGCTGTCGAAACCCACCTAAAGGTACTTAAGGTAGCGGCTAAAAACATGCTAAGCTACTGGGGAAATAGAAAAATGTGGTATAAAATCGGTCGCTATGTGCTTCGTACTCGGAATTTAATTTTATATCAATTCGCGATCCAGTATATTTCATTGTTCGTAAAGCACAGATAATAAATATGTGAGTTGAATACTAGTCTATTCAATAGTCTACCAGAAGAAGGACGATACAATCAATTTTCCAGATTTACTCGCCGAGAAACAGCCTTTATTTCCGCTTACAACAATTCACTTTCCAAATGATTTCCTTTTGTCTTCGTTCCACTGGGAAACGAATCAAAAACGTGCAATAAGGAATCAGGCTATGTTTGCCGATAACAAATACCAAAACTTTAGTAAGGAGATAATGCTATCCGCCTAGCCCCGCATGCGTTTTTGTACAGTAATTATTTTCCTTTCTAAATTTATATTTTATAGTTTGTAAAACTATCATTGATACATTTTATAGGTTATAAATTTCGGATTGTTATATGCTCTCTAAATAAAACATTTAATGGTTAACGATTGACGACTGTAATTATATTAAATATTTTCAAAGAATGATTATATTTTTTTTTTAACTTACTAGCTTTTGGCACGTGGCGTGGCGTGTTCGCATTAACACAAATTTGCTTTATCCCTCAGGAACAGTACTTTATTTCTGGATTAAAGGTATCCTATGCTCTCTTTGTAATTGTGACAATATTTATGCAAACTTTGATGATTATCCGTTGAGAAAGAGTTTCGGAAATTCAGTATTTTAACTCTGCCGCCCCAATACTTACTTACAAACTTAAGATTTTATAAACGACCGGAATCATATTTATAGGAAGAAACAATCGATGACTTAGTAATAAATATTAATGCTGTAAGATAAAGGAAGGAAGATTAGCATGTTGGGACACGGTGACGCTCAACGAGCCTTAACTTTCGGAGAAGGAAAACATCGTAAAGATAGCATAGTCGTTTTTTTTTCTAATGTCCGTCTGACTAATTACATTCGTCGCCAGGCGCCTATTGGTATATTCCGGCAATCGCAATCGCAAGCCAGTGTTCGTCTAGGTTCAGCATATTACTCTCTTAGGTCACATCATCATTTAACATTGGCGAGAATGTGTTCAGATGAATAAAGGTACAAAGTATAAAGAATAAGTGATAAATCCTTACTAATATGATAAATGTCAAACTGAGTTTGTTTGTTTGTAACGTATATATGCATTGACTACTCAATCCATCATGGACCGATGAAAACCGATGACATTTTGTTTACACATTGTTAGGTGTATAGAAAAGAAAATGGAATACCTCTTATATTCTGTTTATTTCAATTTATTGTATATCATATTAATATAACATTAATTTAAAATTGCAGTGTTATTTCGTTCATGTGTTTGTGTATACGAGTACA
This sequence comes from Antheraea assamensis, assembly GCA_035772565.1. Classification (NCBI taxonomy): domain Eukaryota; kingdom Metazoa; phylum Arthropoda; class Insecta; order Lepidoptera; family Saturniidae; genus Antheraea; species Antheraea assamensis. The sequence continues at coordinate 3,548,889 of JAQQSE010000067.1, forward strand.
TAAGGTCTTGTCAGAAAATCAGCGCGCTGCTACGCTTGCCCCTGCAAGTGTGTAGTGGGCGCATGTAGTTGAATTGTGCTACGTTGACGCCGCTAGCGTCACTGTGAATGCTAGCTTTATGCTGAGACAAAGACCCTTTCCCTCCAAGCGACACTTAGTTGTTACATCTCTTTTGTATCATTTCGTGTATACATTTGTTAATTTATATTGGATGCGTGTCAAATTAATTTCTTTTCTTCTTTAATATAGCAAAAATATACTGCTCCCGATGGATACATCAAATCTACATTGACGTGACCGAAACCTCAAGCGAAAACTAGTACGTCTATATTCTATACTATATCCTGTAAGCTTACAAAGAGTGATACTAAGTTTTTACGGTGTAATATTAATGCCTCGTCCTTGGCCGCAAGTTTCCGTGAAATATTCCGTCTAGACGGTATTAAAACGGTTTACGTGACGTTCGTGGCTTTACGAATCTCGTATTTCTCTCTCTACTTCCATTACTCATTTTCTCTGGATTCTTACAAAGGCAAATAATTATACCCTCAGCTAAAAGCATAAAGACGTATGTCAGAATAGACTCGAGCTCTTACCGTCTCAATATAGAGTATTTAAATCTAAAGATATGGGTAACGTTTTTATAATTATCTATACGTAAGATATTTGAATGATTTTCTTAAGAATTGTAAATAACTAGAAATGACAGATATTTGTTTATATTAAACGTCCCTTTAAACCAGCTATGATTTTTTTTTCGAACTGACAACGCTGTTGGCCTGACAGGCCTCCACGGCTTCACCGGGCTGCGTATTGAAAGGAAAGAACAAGCCACTATCTAGCTGATCAGTTAATGTAAGGTGTAATCTGGATAATTTTTTCTCTAGCTCTCTCTCTATATATTATTGACTTAGTTATTGTTTAGAAACTATAGTTGAAATAACTTTGCGAGTTTTAGCATAATTTAAAACTTGCCCGATTTCAGTTATTTACGGTAACGTTAAACTTCCGGGGACTACCAAAATTATTGATTCACATAGCTGAGAGAAACAACGAATTTAATAATATTGCAAAAGTAAAGTAAAATTCGAAAATAACAAATCATGTTTAATAATCTTCTAAATTATAAAACGACTAGCTATGATCGCGGTTCCGCGCGTGTTTTTTATTTACTTTTTCAAATTCTGAATGACATACATACTTAATACTTTCCTTGTATAACATTTTATCAAAATTAGTTGAATTTATTACGAAAAAAAAAAACTGAGGTTTAATATAAACTATCCGCAAACAAAATTTAAGAATAAATGATCAAATCGTCTTTAAATTAAATCCGAACAATCAAACAGAGAAATAGGCAAGAAAATTTACATCTTATTCGTGATCTGTAGCCTTCTGTAAACATATACTCGTATAATAGTTGTCAATTAAAAAACTAAAAAAAATTACAAATAAAACTATACCTAGTTATATTAACAGAAATCAGAAATTTTGAAAAAGAAAATGAATATGTATACTACTACAGTTTATTGAAAAATGAAAAGAACCATATTATTCCTACGTTACAACTACTGTTGATAATTACAGTTGTAACGAACAAGAATAAACATTTACTTGTTTGAAACAAATGAACCCTTGAGCAAAAAATACACTAATTACTCGAACGTGCAAAAGAAGGGTAATGTTTTTTGAGTGTATATGGTCATTTAATCTCAAATCAACTTCTTTTAAACCAGAACCCTTTGGATTTGGCCGTTTTTTTTCTTTTCTACTATAATACTTTTACTTACTATAATTCTTTTCCCCAACCAAAAAGCTAGGAAATAAAGAAAAGGCTTCTTTTTTTCAAATCATGATAACTTCTTCAAAACTTGAATGACTACTACGCCAATTTCTTAGCCATACCGAAAAAAAAATTTATAAAATCTATGAAATGTTCAGTTTTTCGAAAACTGAACGAAACTAATCTCATTTTTTTCTCGAAGTTGACTATTTAAACTATTTTTTACTCAAATAAAAACTTTGATTAATTCCGGAAAAATATCGCTCAACATGGAGCAGTCTGAATTTTTCTTCTAATTTTCGTTATCGATTGAAGAGCAAATTTCCCGCTGAACTTGTTTTACAAAAGATCACTGTGAAATTTTTGAAAATTTAGTAGAGGACCTCAGAGTTTGAAAATCTGAGAACAAAAAAAAAAAAAATTTTAAAAAAGGGGAAAAAATAGGTGGTATCCAACATTAAAAAACATGAAAAAACAATTAAAGAATTATGGTGAGCAAATCAGAGACAAAATTAAAAACTGAAGTATTCAAGATGATATGCGTTAGATTTCTTTTTCAAAAAATCCTAGAGAGAGGTGAGCCAAGTGCCAATATTTTTTCACTTTACTATAGTTTTATATATACCTTGTGTTATTAAAGATTTAAAAGGTAACAAACGCTTTTAGTATTATTAAAAATAAACATTTCAAAATTACGATCGAATCAAAAGTTAATCTGATACGACGCAATAAATCCTTCCATTTTGCACAATACAATATAATCATAAATTCATATGTCGAGTCAAATTTTTATATCCCGACAGTGGACACGAGACAGGCTTTATGCGATTTGACTGCGTTAAATCGAAAATTGGCAATAAGAATTGTTTTTGTTCAGAATATTTCCACTGAGATCAATTTATTGCTTCGTGAATTATTACAATAAATGATAACTGATATCGTTATTCTGACAAATTAGATTAGTGTAGCACTTAAACAATACAATGAAGTGTAGCATATTTTGCACGTTTTAATACTTACTGCCTTGATAGAATCACCACAAATCGTATATTTTTTAGACAATATTCCAGAACTAAAAATTAGAAGTCAATCAAACCTGTAGGGACTGAAGAAGATATTGCACTTTATATACATGGCTTGCTTACAATGGACTGTGTATATAGTAACACAATGTCTTTAGGGAATTGTATTGAGATTGCGTCGGTATTGTACTGCATTAGATAAATTTGCTGCACCTTGAAGTGACGATTTTTTAATTAATACTTTGTAAGATTTAGCGTTTGACCACAATTACACCTGATGTTAAATGATGGACTAAGATGGGAAACATGCTAAAACTAGTTGGACTGGCTCTCAAATGCAGCTGCCGTAAAACGCCCATAGGTGCTTGGGGACAGATGATTAATCTTCAGAAATCTTAGAAAGGGCTCTCGTTCGCAAGGATACGGACTTACATCGATCGGTGCGGTGTCCAAACATGGTAATCATTGATCCATTATCGCTTCAACGTATACAGTAATTCCTAAAAAAATTGGTTGTTTGTGAAGTCAGTTTACGGACGATAATTTTACGTGATAACGTCATAAGAAAATATTAACGAAAAATTATGAGTCACAAGTCCAACGCTTAAGACGATCGTGCTTCCCTATCGCTTGTACCGTGGTCTCGCTTGCATGCTCGGCTCAGGTGGAACGTGACAATGAGTCATGCTTTTTCGTGTTCGCAGCCGGAGTTCATCGATTTATAAGACGTTATCACGTCTAAAACAAATTCCCTGACGGTCCGAATGTATGGTAGCTCTAATGGCATTCTGTGAATATTATCAGATAGAACAGATAGTTTAGTTTTCTCTTCACTGGGCGGAATTGCTACATTTTGCGAATTTTGTCAAGTTATTGATGTTGCTTCGTTAGGTGTAAATTGTTAATATATTTGGATGATGTGCTTTCAGTCTTTATAAATACAATTTACTAACAACATTAATTGTAAGTCTGAATTAAATACATTATAATATGAATATACATAATGTAATAAACATAGCATGAATTGTCATGACAAAATTAATAAACACTTTTTGAAGTGAAACTTCCTATGGAGCCTTTGAAATTCTGATCCACTATCTTTCTATGTGACGCAAAATGGTAGGAGTAAACACTGTGTTAGGTAGAGTGTTGAAAATACCGGTTCTCGTCCGATCACCGGAGTAAAGCAACATCGGCCGTGGTCAGTACTTGGATGGGCAGGAAAAGCCCGCGTGATTTTGACATTTTGTTGCACTTTTTATAAAGAATTTTCCACTTCCTTCGTGTGCTCATAAGTATACGTATAGATTATTAGTTGACAAGGCGTGAAACTAGTATTTAATTGAGGTTAGAGTAAACCAGAGAAAAAATTATATAATGTCGGTTGAATATTTAACAGTTTTTCTCTATAACTCAAGCCTGTTTCACAAACCGGTATATTGTGACGTCACTCTTAAGGACTTAACACATCCAAACTTTGAATTAACTTTGATCCGGCTATTGATATACAAATTCAATAAGGTAATTGAGTCGCCGAAGCGTACGTACTACATGTCATAACTTTAGCCATTAGCTAGATGAGTTTACGATGTTATACCAACGTAGATTGATCTCGACATTTGTGGCAATTACTTGACAGCGAACTTACATAAATCTATTGATAATTGAAATAACTAAATTAAGGAATAGTATTTGGTATCAATTAATCAAGAAAATAATATTTTCGTATATATACTCTTTTTAATCCTATCGCTTTGTTTTACCAAAGAAAACGTTTCAAGTTTCTTTGCGATTCGTAATGGCCATTACTATTTCATGTGATTGAGAAATGAATACATACATGTCTATCTCTTGAGACTAAGTCATAGTACAGACCCTGCCAATCTTTCTGTCCGCTCTGAATATAGCCATTTGTTCTCGCTTGCGCATAATAACGTAAATATTTTAATACAAAACAAAATTAAAATATTATTATAGTAATCTAAAATTTGTATTTACTTATGTTTAAGTTGTCTCGATATTAGGCATATGATGTAATATGTATTTTTTACCTGCATTTGTGTCCTACGCAGCTATATTCAGAGCGGTCATAACGTTTCGATGTGTAACTCTGCAAGAGACCCACTGCAGGGTCATAGGCTTTTTCCCAAAGGAAGGTATAGAGCATGATAACCACGCTAGCCCACAACGTATTGGCGATTTTAAACACTGAAAAATCCAAAGTTCTATATTTTTCCCACATTACGGTGGTACTATAAGAACATTTCTCAGGTTCAGGTTTCCTCACGATGTTTTCCTTCACCGTCAGCCGATAGTGTTACTAATGTAAATTAGTTAATGTACGTGAACTCCTGAAAAATTCGCTGGTACATACCGGGACTCGAACCTACGGACATCGGATTAATTGATTCCACCGGTTAAACCACTGGACCACCACGACTAGTTACATATTAAGAAATAATTAGTTATTTGCTACGCTATTTTGACCAATAATTCTTATGTAATCAAATATCTTAGTCACATTGGGCATTTAATATAAGATCATAATTATCTTTAAAGCATACTATTACAATGAATATCTTAGAAAATATAACAGGTTTAAAATTACACACAGTATAAAAAAAAGATGTAGAGCTTCATTGTTTTGATGATCTATAAATACGAGTATCAAAAAATCAATCTTAATCGTCTAGACACTTCGAAGCATACATTAATACTTTATATCCATGGTAAGCCGGGAGGGGGTTGGGGGAGACTGCTAGATACACGTATTTTACTAAATAAAGCTTTCTGATGAAAGCTAAAGTTAATTGTAAAATAGCGAGGGCGAGCTCCGTCACGCGTGGGCAGTTACCACGAGAAATTCACAAAGGAAGAAAATTTTACATTCAACCCTTGACAAACTATTCAAATCTGAAACTATTATTGTTCGCTTTAAAATAGTCTCATCGATCTATTATGGTTAATAATAAAAGTACAAACAAGTTTATTTTTCTACTTATATTATATTTTTTTGCCTTTGTTTTCGTGATGCGAATCGCGCAAGTAATATAGTTAAAGTTGCGCACTAATTAACATAATAAAGTGAATACTTTGTCAAGTTAAATGTGCGCTACGACATGATACTGTTAATTTCTATTCTGAACACGTGTGAAAGATTGTTCTACTTTAATTTGATCGTAAGTGGGACTATTTTTTACAAATAACACGTGATTTAGAGAATAGAAACATTGTCTCAAAAACGGCACTTCATACAATGTTAGAACCTATTTTGTTGTAATTTTTTTGATGTATATATTATGGTCTATGCAATTTACTATAAGAACGATAGAGTATACAAAATTACAATAATTGTTCGTTGAGTTGACAACTCAGCAGTAGCGTGTATGGACGCCGTAACACTCGACCTGACAGGGAATAGGAGGGGGCTTTTTCTATTACCTACCATCTTCAAGTTAAAGATATGACGACACACACTAGCAATTGTTCTGACAGTTGCACTTGAGAATATGTCTCTCCCTAAGTCACCATTTTTGGCCACATCATCACTTACCATAAGATGCGGTTATGGTCAAAATTATAATTACACTATTCAATTTAGTTTCATAAAAGACAGCCAAGCTTGTCAAAACACTGCCACCGGTTCGTAACATTTTGTATTTGGGATTACAGACGCCACGTCGTTCAACATAACTTGAAATCTTTGCGACTGAGCTGTGGATTCTTTGGTAAAGGAAAACATCGTGATGAAAGTATAGTATGGTGATAGGGCTTGTTCTAAGTTCGCCTGGCTAGCTACCACCATCAAGTTGAAAAGCTGTCGCCAAGCACCTATAGGTGTGCTTCGGCAGCTGTACTTTAGAGCCAGTAGCCCTCTAGGTTCAGTGTGTTTACCATCTTAGATTACAGAGTCAATTAACGTCAGGTGATATTATAGTCAAAGGCTAAAATCTATAAAGTCATTCTAACTAGTCATAGCTAATATTATCGTTGCGAATGTTATTTATTTGTTTCTTACGCTTTAATACGTTGTCTACAGAACCGATCATCATACAATTTTGCATGCACGTTGTCAGGGATACAAAAAAGAATATAGGATATCTTTTGTTAAGAAAATGTACTATTCCCGAAAATCTACATGAACGTGAGCGAAGCTGTGACCAACGCTGGTAAAGTATAAAAAACAGTCATGTTCTTAATCTATCCGTGTACGCCAGCTATTGCATTGTTTTATACCACGTCCATAGATAACGACGTGAGGAATAGGATAAATGGAGGGTGGATGAATTGGTGAAAGGTGTATAGGGTAGTTTGTGACCCACGAAAGTCGCTGAAACTTAAGATAAAGATGAATAAAACTATAATAAGATCGGTCGTGTTATATAGATCCAAGTGCTGGGCTACTAAAGAGATGGATGAGAAAATAATACATGTGGCAGAAATGCGAATATTAAAATGGATGTAACCAGAATGGACAATATTAAGAATGAGTATACCAGTGGAAGTCTGAAAATAGTACCAGTAACTGAAAAGTGGACGAGTAATAGGTTACCATTGTACGGGCATATTTATGGGTAGAGAAGAAAGTTTTATAAATAGAAAGGTTTTGAGTTTGAGACTAGACGGATATAGGGGTAGAGGAAGACCGAAATAGGTGTGGATGGATTGTGTGAAATATGATATGTGTATAAAAGGTGTGAACACTGAGATGACATTTGTCAAGGGAGAGGGGAAAAGGATAACATGTATAATAAGTCTAATTAGGTGGGATAAGTGTATGATAATGATGGTGGCAAACAAGCATGCGGGCCGCCTGAAGGTAAGCATTCACCGCAGTCTATGGTCGCTTGCAACACCGGTGGTAACACATGCGCGTTGCCGACCCAACTTGATTTCTAATTTGAATTATATTTCAGGTTTAGAATATCATCAATGTCTTTTACTAAAACAGAAGTATGTGGTCAAAAGTCAGTATACATATAACACTACAAATGTATTCAACGGTTTTGTAGGTGGTAGAGCTACGCTGAAGCTATTACTGGTTTCAGCATGAATGTGTCGGCTCGCCCGGGGTAGTACCACCCTCTCACAGAAAACCGACGTGAAGTAACAGTGCTTGCATTTTGCGTTTCGTTCGGTCAGTGAGAGCGCCGGAGGCCCACATATTTAAAAGGCCGGCAACGCACTTGCGACTCCCCTGGTGTTGCTAGTGTCTATAGACGGCGGTGATCACTTATCATCAGGTGACTCACCTGTTCGTTTGCCCCGTATAATATTAAAAAAAAACTTGCGTTTGAGAAGGTTCTATAGAAAATCTTCCAAATATAATTATGTTTTCCCTTTCTTTAAAATCTTATTCTAACGCCTTTATTGTTTGTAAAAATGAATATAAAACTCAGCTAGTTTTATAATTTGTGGTAAGACAGGTCGATAAACTCGGAAAAATAATTTTACTATAAACTTTTTAATGTTCACACGTATATACATGATTTTCCGCATGACGTAACGGAACCGCTTCGAGCGGTCAAAATAAATACCATCCGGAAATTCATGTAGCAAATATGTTTGATGTCAGTCAAACCGTGAAGGTAAATGGTTTGTCGCGTGTATCTATATGTGTATGTGGACGGTTCATTACATTGGAATATTTCATAATTAAAATCACAATTGCTTTATTGAATTTTACTAACTGTTAATTAATTTGTTTCGCCACCAGTGCGGTTTGTCTTTTACGAAAAAACACATAGAACTCTTGACACTGTTTTTAATCAAATCTTTTACAATTAATTTCTTCACTATGTCACTTCATGGTTATCGTACGCAGGGAATTTCTCTGTACAACACTGTGACTAGGAGGTGACTTATAATTTTAATGTGAATAAGAACTAGTTAGGTTCCCGTCCACTTCGTTGGGTATAAAAAAATGGCCTTGAAGAAACTATATATTTCGTTATATATGTATAAATTAACAATAACTAAAAGTCCATATAAGTATTTATGGAAACCTGGGTAACGGCTTATTGCTGATACAACACATATAGCCCACTAGTGCCCGGTTTCTGAAGTATTTTTAACTGTAGTTTATCTGTTTAATAGCGCTATTGGTTCGATAACTTGTCAAATTGGGTTTCTGAACACACAATCAATCATACGATATATGTCAGTTAACCTCGGTTCAACTTAACTGTCCAATATTGGGCGTTTATCTATTCGATAAGTATTGTTTGATGTTTCGTCTGCCAAAACTACCTGAAACCCTTTGTTCTTTGTGTCGGTATACTGATTTTAGCACAAATGTTGTTTAAAGTATTGTTTATTATGTTCCAGAATATGAATAAAGACCCGAAAATTCATCGTAATTCAGTATAAAAATACTATAGATCATTTCTAATGTCTGTACTTCAAAATTGACACAAATTCTTTAGCAACTATATCATATTTTTAATACCGTTTCCGTGCTTCATTATCGTACACATCTATTTATTAAATACATACAAATATTGATTTCGACAAGATTGCTGAATATAAAATCTAACTGAATCAACAAAAATAATACTACTATGCATGATAATAATACCATTCACACAATAACAAAACCAAAATATTTATAATGTTTGACATTTTGGGAATGAGAGGTCAATTTTCAGTCTTTGAGAAACAGCTGTGTAATAAATCATCACCCAAACTTTCTAACTAAAATTAAATAAAGCCACGTATCGAAATTGGAAAAAAAACTGTTAACAATAGAACAACAATTAATGACGAATTGAAATGATAAAATCAATTTTATATATATTTATATATATATATATATTTATATTTGTAAACAGAGCCATCTAGTGAATATCAAAAAACTAGTTATTGTCACTTTCAGGTATGTGTATAATTAATGTAATGATTAGCCTCAGAATAAACACTTCTTTTTTTTTAATAAAACTGGTTTTACTGGATCTTGAGTTTTAATCTTCTGTAAGTCGGTAGAATCTAACATTACTAATTTAACATTAACAAAACTTCTATTGGCCTATATCACTAAGACAAAAAAATGGAATAACTATTTTATGATAAATTTTTAGAACTGAATTTGAACCGGACGTTTACAATTTAAAATGGATCTAGATATAAAAATGTGTGGATGTTTTTTTTATACAAAACATGGTCTTAGAAGTAATCAATGAAGGTTCCAATCTTTGCTGATATTATTTTTATAACTGTTTGTTAACAAACTATAGCGTTTTGTACACATTATTGACGTGAATCTAAAACGTGTATCACTACATATTACAAAACAAAGTCGTTCGTCGTGTCAGTCTGTCTGTTCGCGATAAACTCAAAAACTACTAAACAGATTGTAATACGGGCTTCGCCAATAGATAGAGTAATTCATGGGGAAGGTTTAGATATATAATTTGTCATATTTTTTTGTAAATTGGTTGAAATATAATGATAATTGTTGAAAGAATCGGAAAAAGTCAAGCCGCCTGTGAGCTTTCCTCGAATACGCTGCCCAAGCCCTTAGAGATATTACAAAACAATGTATACTGAGATATTCCTCTTTTATAGATCTACAGAAAAGTCTATGATGACATATACCTATCTTTTTAGGAAAGCTTACCCATCTATCTTCTAAAATTGGTCATATATAATGAGGTAAGTGGAAAGCTATTATGACGGATAAACTATTTATTAATCTTTACCAAATTAAATGCATTAGTTACCTTAAGCATTTAATGCACATAAGTACATATTTATTATTATCACGGCAGGACAACGTTCGCCGGGCCTGCTAGTACATATATAAAAAATGTTTTAGAACTATGAAACTAGAGACACATTGAAATCACCATTGCAATTGCCGACTATTAAAAATAACGCCCAAAATTATTATATGAGTAATTTTTATACACAAAAAAAAATAAACAAACTTCGTTAAAGATCAATATTAATAAACTTATTATGAATACTTTTTGTAAATAATAATTGTAACTTAACATTCTTATTATTTTATTGATTAATCCAATAAAATAATCATGAAAATCGGTTGTGTATTTGTGAGACAATCGCATACATACTAATACGAGTTACAACCTTAATTTCATGAAGTTCGTTCAAAACATGTACAGATATAGTTTACTTTCGCTATAGTGGTCCTGTCACGTATACCTTTATATGTATTTACTTGTTGCATATACAACCGCATAATAATTTTTCAGTCGCGTTTACGGTGTAGACTCTATACGTACAGTTTCAGTTGACTGTTCAGTTCAGTCGGGCTTGAATATTTGCTGTGGCAAAACGTGCGCGCGGCCTTCACCTAGCTGCAGTCGCGACGAATGAAAACATTTTATAATTTTTTTTTTAATCAATTATATTATTGGTTAGCCTTCTGTGATATGATGTAAACTTTTTAAAAATAAGATCTTGCAAAAATTGTTTAATTTATTTTTAAAGTAAATAGTGTTTTCATTTGTTTATCAATATTTCTTACAGGTGTAAGAATAAGTGTGTTTTAGTGTATTATTACGTAAAATAATTTTAAAACTCTTTGTTTCGACTATTAATATTTTCTCAATTATATAAAAAGGTAAGAGGAATTTTGAAGTAAATTAAAAATGTAGAATTTATATATAAATTTAGTTTTTGCACATTTTTCTTAATAGGATTTACAAACAAATAAGTTAATAATTAGCTATTGAATTTATGTTGAATTGATAATATTTCCGATAACAAATTCGATTTCTATTAAGACACAATGAATTCTTCTTGTGTTTGAATTGTTTTTATGTTCTACTCACTTTCAGATTATAACGTTAAAAGTCAAGTTAAGTAATTGTAGCACGTAACGCTCGTATAGACCTCGTTCTGAATTACATGGATTCGAATCTTGATGTTTCAGAGGTGGAACACATCATGAAAAACAATAGGATGGTAGTAAGCCTCTTAAGATCTCTTATTGGGCGTGTTCTACTACACCGAGAGTAGTTAAAAGTAAATTCCTGCGTGGTATTGTTGCCGATTCCACGGTATCTTTGTCATCTTCAAATGGTAAGCCGCAAAACAAAAATAAACATTTTTAAAATTTATGATGACGAAAAACGTATGCATAAAGTACCGTATTTTGAAACGAGGCGTAATTTAATTAAGTTATGCTGTCGGTAAAGCACGTAATTAGATTGGGATATTTTTTTAATGATATTTAAGTTGACCGTATTTTTAATGGATTCTATTTAGGTTAAAATATAGTATTTTTACTTTAACTGTAACACTGCTACTTAAGTATATCTGTACATGAAATGTTCCTTGATTCAACTAACATTTTTGGATATTGTTGGCTTAACGGTAGCATATCTGGACACCGAGTCGATCGACATCATTTGAAGTCTTACAATCGAACTGGAACGTCATATAAGGAAAACATCGTGATGAAACCGCAGCATGGTGGTAGGGGTCCTTCAAATGCCCGTCTGGCAAGCTACCAACCGCAAACTTGAAAATCTGTCACCAAGCAGCTATAGGTTTTTTCGGTAGCTGTACTAGAATGCAAGTTCTATTCTCGCTTTCGAGTGTTACCATTTTAAAACACGGCGTCATTTAACGTCAAGCAAGAATGTGGTCTAATGTTAAAATCATTTAAGAATAAAAAAACGATAAAGATATGTATATAAAACAGCCCATAATAAATCCATATATGACGCGAAACATAAAAAAAAATGTTTACAATAGAATATGGAGCTTCCATATAAGTACACAACTATTTTCAAGAGAACGTATTCGTGGCCACAAGCTAGTCAAAATTATAATACATATCACGTCATAATTTAAAAGCTAATTATACTATATCCAATATGTAACGCGCAGTTGACAAATTTATATTAGATATCTGTGAAAAACGCTTATTATCTGATAAGAGGTCGGGAACGTGCGTCACGTCAACGGAAACCGTGATAATGCTGCTTTAATGAAAGCCTCTGAAAAACTTCCATCGGATCACGCATGAATAAACTATGAGTGAGTTCAGAAATCGATTCGACAAAATACACGTAAACAATTCGAACAACGGCACCAAATAATGCTTTGTTGATTTTTAACCAATATTCAGGGGGCGGGTTAAGTTTTTAAAATGTAAGTATGTGATGTGTATGGCTGATTATTTTACACGCTCTGTAGCTCTGTGATTTGATGAACTTTAATGTATGATGTTTCGTTACATACGTTTTAATTATGTGAGTGACATAGTTTAACGATATTTAAATATGACGTTTGTGAATAATAAAGAAACCTCAGGAGTGATAAGTTTTTTTACTTACAGTTCTCGTTTTTGGCCGCTCTGAATTAGCCATAACTGCGGGCTTATGCGTAATATAGTCAAGAGTTGAATACAAAACAAAGCTAAAATATTATTATAAGAATCTAAAATTGGCATGTATTTATCCTTAAGATGTCTCGATGTTATATATATGTAATATAATACATATTTATGACTTAAATTTGTATTCTGTGCTACTATATTCAAGACAGACATACAAATTTTGCCAGAACTGTACCAATACACAACTGGAGTACTAATGTCATGAATTCAGGTAGGTTTCAGTGGGTTTTTTTTTTTTTTTTTGTTAATAATTCTGTTTATTATATCAATAATTTACTTTGTAATGTATGACAAATATATGATTTGGATAGAGCATGACTTACCTGTAAGAATATGGATCTATATTGTAACGGATGAAATATAATGTATTAACAATAGGAAAGTAAGAAAAGATTCGAAGTGAGCGCGTATTTATGAATTTGTGAATACGAAGGAAGTGGAAGTCTTTATATGTTTAAACTTTACGTTGTATTGTAGTAATATGGAATCAATATTCAGTGTGAGGGTTTTTTTTTTATACTACTGCTAGTATTATGCGATTTCAGTAGTGTTTATTTTTTGCTCACTCACGGTTTTCGATAATCCGCGCCACGCAACGTGGACCGTCTGTAGAATTATAGTACCCGGCAATTGATTTGCCACGTCGAGGAGAAGAGTGAGACGCTCTAATAACATCTTTTTTTTTTTTTTTTTTTTTTCGAACTGACCTACACTTTTTTTTTTTTTTTTTTTTTTTTTTTATATCATAGGTGGCAAACGAACAGGCGGGTCACCTGATCGTAAGTGATCACCGGCGTCCATAGACACTAGCAACACCAGGGGAGTCGCAAGTGCGTTGCCGGCCTTTTAAATATGTGGGTCTCCGGCGCTCTCACTGACCGAACGAAACGCAACAGTGCAACCACTGTTACTTCACGTCGGTTTTCTGTGAGAGGGTGGTACTACCCCGGTCGAGCCGACCCATTCATGCTGAAACCAGTAACAGCTTCAGCGTAGCTCTACCACATACAACCTTGACCCGGAGGCCGCTACAGATTTACCGGACTACTAAGGGGAGCGCTTAAGGCACTCACCCGATTTGTATAGACGACTAGCACAAGGGCGCACGGCACACCTCGGCTTGGGCTGTCGTCGAATACCCGAATCTGACTAGCTAAGCTAAACTAAGCTAAACCTATCCGTATCATACCTGTATGAGTTCGTGAAATATACATGGTTACCAAGCATGTATGTTTCACGATCCCGTACATGTATTTTGTATCTGACTATCTGTGTTCTAAACTATTTCAGTTCGAAAGGGCAAAAAAACAAACAAAAATAGCCCACCACTATGTGTACCTACGAGTGTGTGTGTGCACGTGTGTGGGGTGATCGGTGTTGTGTTGTAAAGTCGAGTGTTTGATTAACAGTGTCACTGTGTCCGCGCGAGCAGCATGCTCGAGGGCTCCTTTCCGGAGGATCGTACCTCGGCTTGAGCAGCTGCCGAGGGGGGCCTAGGTATGTGTGCTGGAGCAAAATTCACAGCCAAACCGCGGCGGCGTGATCTGTGATTACGCGGGCGTGGGCGCGCACACGCTTTACTTCGAGGAACGGAAGGGTAATCTGCGTTATCTACCGTTATTTTATCGGGAGGATCGGAAAAAATATGTCGCGGACGTCTTTTATAACGCGGCGCGTTCGGTACGGCATCGTAAGTTACCGCGGATACCACTAACGGACTGGGATGATTCTTTGCATTCTCAAAATAATTGCTAGTGAGGGTCTTAACGTACGCCCAGACAGACGGCATTTCCAGGTCCTTGTGGAGGTCGACTCCCCGGACGTACCAAGGGGCACCGACCGCCCTACGAAGAAATCGGTTCTGCAGTATTTGCAATCTCTTGAAGAGATTTTCTGACATGTGTGCGAAAACAGGACAGCTATATGTCAGAATGGGTCGGATACACATTTTGTACAGCGTGAGCTTGTGTCTGAGGGACATCTTGCTCTTGGAACAAACTAAGGGATGTAAGCGGCCCAAGACCATGGCGGCCTTGTTTCGCACTCTCTTAACGTGGGATCTAAAAGTGAGACGCCTATCAAGGGAAACTCCGAGATACTTGACCTCGGAGGCCCAGGGGATCGCTACCTTATAGAGTTTAAGGGGCTTGAGTTTACACGGCCGCTGGATGGGATCGAAAAAGACAGCGGCACTCTTATCGGGATTGACTTCTATTCGCCATTGACGGTACCATTCGCCGAGAACGCGAACGGCCCGTTTCATGCGATTCCTAAGTACAGTCGGCCGCCAGCCGGAAGCGTAGATCACTGTGTCATCAGCATAACAACCTAGCTCGATCCCCGGGGACCGAGGTAGGTCACTGATGAACAGGTTGAAGAGTGAGGGCGCAAGTATGGACCCCTGGGGTACACCTGAGCGTATCGGGTGGGGTCTCTAATAACATCGGCTTGCTTCGGTTTTATAAAGGGTTACTTATAACGCACAGTACAATGACTGCGATAGACAAAGATAACGCTATACGAAACCGAACTTAGCCGACTATCTCGGTCTTCTCGCCGATGTACCATATCAAAAGCCGGCTAGTTCGTTCTTTCTTAGGATACTTTTAAACCTACATTTTGTACAGCAATTGCTCCGCTACTAAAGATAATAGCGTGAGAGTGTTAGACCGTCTGTACTCTTCCTGAGTAAATAAGCTATAAAATTAAAACGTAATGTAATTGGTAACATCGGAAAAAAAAGGTGGTCCGATTCGAGCCGCGGTCGGGGACGCACGTGCGCTCTCTCGCAGCTCTGACGGTCCGTTCGGTTCGCCGCGCTCGGCTTTCTTCGGTCATTTCCGGCTCGCCGCGCTCGCCTACCTGCGCTACCTGCGCACCAGGTGTTGGCATTTCTACGAATTCGTCGCTGCCCGACCCGCATTGTTGCCGAGTGAATCATCGTCCGGTACTATTGTGTTCGAGCCTGAGAATTTCGAAGAGAGAAAACATCTGCTGCGAAGCCGCACTTTTAGTGCAAATATAAAACCGCACTTTTCGGTGCGACATCCCGCGCTGTCAATCGAAGACCACGCTTAGTGGCTACTCACGGGAATACGTGTCACGGTGCCAACGAGTGAGTAGAGCGCCCTGTCCGCTCGCCGGTTGCCCCGAGGCAAACGGTAAAGGCAGTTGGGCCTGGGTTGTCTGGCCTTGGCGAGTGCGCCTAGTCAGGTCCAGGTATCGCCCTCCCACCCTCCTATTCCCTCATTCCATCCCCGGGTGTCTGTTTGGGCGTAGCCCGGTTTACCGGTCTGCGTTCTCTGCCCTGGGCTTGATAGGGCCTCCCCCTAGGCTTTGTAGGTTCTTCTCTGTGCGGCATTGCACTTCGCCCACAGCTCTTTTGGTCCGGACTCGGGATAGTCCCGTAAATTTAATTTTGGCGTGCCCCCCTGCCCCTCAGGCAGGGAGGTTTAATTATGTCCTCCCCCGCCCCCCTCGCAGGCCCGGGATGGCCAGAGAAGCAGAAATGATTGAACTCAGGTTGCTAAAAGAAAGGGTTAGGCGCGAAGCCCCGCACTTGCTTGTAGAGCAAATAGATGTAGTCTCGCCCCGCGTGGCGACCGCGAACTCGTTCGCCGCGCTAGACTCGCCTAGGTCGCCGGAAAATCCGTTAGACCGTATAAGCCTAGTCGCACCCACTCCATGCTCGGAGGCCGGCTCCGACATGGAGTTAGATATTATTAACTCCGCGCCAGCTAACGACGGCTTCACTGTCGTAAATAGAAAACGCGTCCGCACGCCGCCCATTGCCGCCGCGTCGCGCGCCTCTGATTCTGAGTCAGGCTCCGGTCGCCCGGCTCAGAAAACATTAAAAGTAGATGGCGCCCGGGTGCCCGCGAAATCAGCCGCGATCGCAGCCAATCGAACGCCTCGCTCGGGCAACGCTAGCCCCGCCCCCTCCCAAGCCGACGCTACGGGTCCCGTAGCCGAGGCTAAGAAGCCCCGCCCCCCGCCCCCCGTTACCATTCAGGACAAGGCCTCCTGGCTCGCGATTTCGACCTATATGAATGGGTCGGGTATCCGTTACACCTCAGCCCTGAATACCGCTCAAGGTATTCAGGTCAAAGTCCCCACCTCCATCGACCACCGCAAGCTGACCTCTCACCTCCGAGAGAGGAAGCTTAATTATTTCACTTACGCGCTCGAAGAAGAGCGCCTTCTCCGAGCCGTACTCAGGCGCGTCCCGGTGGAGTTGTCCACCGAGGAAATCTCAGACTCCCTTAAGGAGCAAAATTTCCCAGTGCGGGAGGTACACCGGATGTACCACCCCCGCACCAAAGCTCCCTACCCTATGGCTCTGGTCATCCTTGACCGTTCCGTAGAAGGCAAGGCCATTTTCGGCCTCACCACGGTCTGCGGCCTCACCGGTATCACCGCCGAACCGCCGCGCAAGACTCATACCCCGCCTCAGTGTCATAACTGTCAGAGTTATGGCCACACAGCCAGAGGCTGTCATCTCCGTCCCAGGTGCGTCAAGTGCCTCGGTGACCATCCCACGAAGGAGTGCGCTCGCACTCCCGACACTCCCGAGCCTCCCAGCTGCGTTCTGTGCGGTAACGCGGGCCACCCTGCGAGTTATCGCGGGTGTCCCCGCGCGCCCCGCCCGCAACGCCCACGCCAGGCGAGACAAGCCCGTAGAGCTCCTGCTGTCTCTGCCCGCCCTCCGCCTCCACCTCTTATGTCCGTTGAGACCTTCCCGGGCCTCCCGGGCTCCTCCCGTACCCCGGTAACTCCGGCCCCGATGCCGTGCGTGGCACCTTCTGTGCCGCAAGCCCCCCAGTCCTGGCGGGCCCCTGTCGCCCCCTGGGCTCCTAGGCCTCAACCTCAGGCTTCCAAGCCTCAGGCGCAGCCCCAGCCTCAGCCTCAAAGAGCGTTGCCCGCTCAGCCCTCTCAGCCCTCTCATGCTTTTTCATTCTCTCTCTCGGGCATCGATTGGCTGTCTCAAGTCTTACTCGAGCACGACATTAGCGAAATAGTCGCATTCAATAAAATTTTAAATAGTAATAGGGACATCGGTCTTTTGAATGCGGTCTCTGCATTCCCAAACGTTGCCGCGACGATACAACGCCTCGCCCGCGCCGCAGTAAATAACAATAAATAGTATTCACACCGCCGAGTAAAATTAAACCGCGCGCTCTTTGTCTTTCGTTTTTTAACGCGAGAAATCTCCGTACGCAACGCGACTTAGTAGCCCACTACTTACACGATAGGCAGATAGATATATTGTTAGTACAGGAAACGCTCCTTAAGCCGAAAATGAATAATCCGCGTATCGCGAATTATGATATTATCAGAAACGACCGTGTCGCCCGCGGGGGCGGCACTTTGATTTATTTTAAACGTTCGTTATATTGTATGTCAGTAGAGCCACCCGTTCTTACAAATATGGAAGTGTCAGTGTGCAGGTTAGGAATGACCGGTCATGCGAACATAACGATAGTTTCTGCTTATCTTAAACCGAGTAAAGAGCTTCTCAAGTCTGACTTGGAGGCGCTGTTCGCGTTAAGTAACAGTGTTATCGTAGCAGGGGACCTCAACAGTGGGAGCGTCATTTGGAATAGTTCGAGTACTTCCCGCAACGGGGTGACACTCGACAAACTAAGTGGCGATCTCGCTTTTGACGTCATAGCCCCGCCGGAACCCACTCACTATCAGGATCGCTGTCGCCCGACAGTGTTAGACGTAGCTCTTTTAAAAAACGTCCAGCTTTCTGTGCGACTCATACAAGTCGTACACGAACTAGACTCAGATCACCGCCCCGTTATCTTGCAACTAGGTTCAGATTTCGATATCGACTGTCAGTCCGTGCGCGCAGCTGACTACGCGAAACTCCGCAGTCACTTGAAAGACAATCCGTCCTCGGAGAGTCTAAATAGAATTCCGGACGTGTTGGTGTCTAAAGCCGACGCGGATCTGGCTATCGATTCCCTGGTCGACCACCTCCAGACCGCCGTCAGGGTGACCTCGAGAGAGGTACAAGCGGTGAACGATCGCCGCTTTATACTCCCTGACGACGTGAAGGCGTTGATCACGGAAAAGAACGCCGCGACCCGAGCCTACGACACTTACCCGACCGAAGACAATCGCGTTCGATTACGTTCATTACAAAAGTTAGTTAAAACTAGTATCGCAGAAATCCGAGCCGCCAGGTGGGACAAACTCCTGGAGGATATCCAGCCGTCCCACGTGGCGTTTTGGACGTTCACGCGTAAGTTCAAATCAGAGCAGAGTGCATCGATGCCCCCGTTAGACAGAGGTCATGGGTTGCCTCCCGCGTTCGAAAGTATAGACAAAGCGGAGTGTCTCGCCGCGAGTTTAGAGGAGCAATGTTATCCAAACACTGCTAACACTGACCCTGTCCATATCGAATCGATAAAATCCGCGGTAGATAGCTTTCTCGCGTCTCCTCGCGCGGATACCCTAACCCCGGTTACTTTTGACGAAGTGACGGCCGCTATCAAGCGTCTGAAGCTTAGGAAGTCCCCAGGTCCCGATGGAATCAGGAACGAGGTACTGAAGCTCCTTCCTGACTTCATCATTGCTCTGCTGGTATGCATCTTCAATGCTGCCATGTCCCAGGGTCACTTTCCAGCCGTCTGGAAAAAGGCCATAGTGATAGGCATACACAAACCCGGCAAAAAAGCTACGCTTCCCGCTAGCTATCGCCCTATTAGTTTATTAGATACACTAGGCAAGCTATACGAGCGGCTCCTTTTGAACCGCCTACAGACCACGATAACAAGGTTGAATCTGCTGCCGCCTGAGCAGTTCGGTTTCCGTGCACAACACTCGTGCACGAACCAAGTACACCGCCTCACGGAGTACATATTCTCGAAATTTAATGAAGACCCCCAGCCCCAGGTCAGTCCGGCCAAGCCTAAACCGAAACGTACAATAGCGGTCTTCTTTGACGTCGCCAAGGCCTTCGACAAGGTCTGGCACGACGGGCTAGTCTATAAACTGTTTAAGTCTAGTATTCCGGATAGTTTAGTACACATCATCCGCGAATTTCTCACAGATAGGACCTTCCGCTATAGAGTGGAAGGTGAGTTATCCCAGCCCCACCCGATACGTTCAGGAGTGCCCCAGGGGTCCATCCTCGCGCCCTCCCTCTTCAACCTGTTCATCAGTGACCTACCTCGGTCCCCGGGGTTCGAGGTAGGTTGTTACGCTGACGATACAGTAATCTACGCTTCCGATTGGCGGCCGTCGCATTTAGCTATCCGTATGAATAGGGCCATCGAGGAACTCGGCGAATGGTTTCTTCGATGGCGTATAGAGGTTAATCCCGAGAAAAGCGCTGCGATCTTTTTCGATCCGGTTCAGCGTCCGCGTCCGAGCAATATAGAGTCCCTTAAATTGTATGACACCGAGATTCCTTGGGCCCTTACGGTCAAATATCTCGGTGTCACGTTAGATAGACGCCTCACGTTTAAGCAGCATGCAGTGAGAGTACGAAACAAAGCCGCTATGGTTTTGGGTCGTCTGCATCCGTTATTATGTGCTAAGAGCAAAATGTCCGTCAGACATAAGCTCACACTTTACAAAATGTGTATTCGTCCGATTTTGACGTATAGCTGTCCCGTTTTCGCGCATATGTCAAAAGCGAACTTCAAGATTTTACAAAAAATACAGAACCGTTTTCTACGAAAGGCGATCGGTGCCCCGTGGTACATCCGGAGAGTCGACCTCCATAGGGACCTGGAGATGCCGTCTATCTGGGAGTACGTAAAAACTCTCACGACTAGTTATTTCGACAGAGCCATGAATCATCCCAATCCGTTAGTGGTATCCGCCGCGACTTACGATACCGTGCCAGGCGCGCCGCGTTACAAAAGACGTCCGCGTTACATTTTCACCGACCCTCCCGAAGAAATTTCGCTAGGTAATCAAGACTACCCTTCCGTCCCTCGAAACACAGCGTGTGCGCGCCCACGCCCGCGTAATCACAGATCACGCCGCCGCGGTTTGGCTGTGAATTTTGCCCCAGCACACATTCTTAGGCCTCCCTCGGCAACTGCTCTAGCCGAGGTCCGATCCCCCGGAATGGAGCCCTCGAGCAGCTTGCATGCGCGAACAGAGTACCACTGATTCGATCAAACACTCGTCTACAACACAACACCGATCACCCCACACACGTGCACACACACTCACTCGTAGGTACACACAGTGGTGGGCTGTTTTTGTTTGTTTTTTTGCCCTTCGAACTGTAATAGTTTAGAACACAGATAGATAGATACAAAATACATGTACGGGATCGTAAAACATACATGCTTGGTAACCATGTATATTTCACGAACCCATACAGGTATGATACGGATAGGCTTAGCTTAGTTTAGCTTAGCTAGTTAGATTCGGGTTTTCGACGACAGCCCAAGCCGAGGCGTGCCGTGCGCCCTTGTGCTAGTCGTCCATATAAAATCGGGTGAGTGCCTTAAGCGCTCCCCTTAGTAGTCCGGTGGAACTGTAGAGCCTTGCCAGGCTAACAGTGTAGGTCAGTTCGAAAAAAAAAAAAAAAAAAAAAATTGGTAACATCGAGATATAGAGCGTAAAAGCAGACAAAAATAAGTAAAGTATCTCTTGAGATTGATAATATTACCATGGATTGCGCTCGGGGTTAACTGAAATGTCGTGTATTTAGATCGCACTATGCATTTGGTCGCATTACTCTCGTAGATTGCGGTCGATTGTTATTTATTATTCGCTTTGACTAGAACTAAAATGTATGTAGCCGGTCTGAAAAAAATGCCAGAACAATGTATTTAAGCTTTTTTTAAATAATTTCATTAGCTTGTTTAATTCTAGTTAAACGTTTTATATCATTCGAGAATATTCGTAAATAAGAGTGAAAATACGCGCATGTTTATATTTTAAGCAACCTAGACAAGTAAGTTTATTTATTTATGTGTATGTGTTACCGTAAATGTTATGAAAATGAGTCAATCTACAGACTATATGTAAATAGGCCGATGTCAACAAGTTCAGTACCTTTTTCTCCTTCTTTATTAACCGATTTTATTTATTTAGTAGATATTGAGGAGCTTTAGTACATTAACACGTGAAGAAATATCTTTGTACCCCATATTATGGTGGAATTTCGACCATTGGACGACCGGTAATCAATATAATATATATTGATAAACTAGGGTAATGCTGGATATAGTTTTTTTTAATAATGTAGACATACGATGGTGAGTTTTAAGTCCAATCGTTCTTTCGTGATCGAAAACGCGTAGCGACAGACTACTTTAGATTAAATTGGACTTTTGATAAAACAAAAGCGCGAACGGAGAGTAAATGTGGAAAACTCTTGACTCCGCACGTTAACGGTATAAGCCAGCTAATCTCCTCATTATCGGCTGTCGAACTTTAACGGTAACAAATAGGCCGATTAAGATTTCAAGACCTTCTATATTATGATTTCAACAAAAGTTATTCAAATATAAAAATAATATATTCAAATATAACGAACAAAACAACGTAATTTAAGTAACATATAAATATATTATATAATTATATGAACAGGGAATATGTAAACAAAATAAGTAATAGTCAACAATAAAAAAATTAAAGCTATAAAGTAACGGCAATATCAGCAGAGAAAATGTCAGCAATGTAAGCATAAAAATGTTTGTACACAGATGGAAAAAAATATGGAACAAAAGGTATAATAAGCCAACGTATATAAATATATTATTTACAAATAAATGTATACGTTTCTCTTCAGAATGCTATTTTCAATCTTTTCGTTATATTACTGTTGAAGCGGTGGACACATTTTATTTGTCGCAAGCTAACGCCTTACGATCTGTCAAGAGGGTCATGACAAGTACTCGAGACCTCCCATCTACGTGACCATTATGTGACGGACAAATTACCCACTTCCACATTTCGTTATATTTATTACGAGAATATAAATGAGGGAAAAATATATTGACTACAAAATGCAATTTCACGTCACGCGGTTTTATTTATATTTAGTGAATAAGATACATGGATTGAGGTGTAAAAGACTTTTTTTTCTTGTAATAATTGTAGTGTAGTTGTTATGAATAAGTCTTTGCGTTACAGGTGTTAGTGTTTGCCGTTTGTGGGAATAAAGTGTGTTTGTAAGGTAACAAAAAACAATTGCGTTGACAGTAGCTCAACCTGTTAAAAACATATCTAGTTTTATATAAAGTATTGCGTTATAAGTAATAGAAAGACTTTATAATACACATTAAACTCCATACCTCTAGGTTAAGATGAATAAATAAAATTGCATAGATGAATTGATTCTTAATCTTATTGTTATAGATTTAAAAATCAATATTCTACGATAACATTTAACCTAAATACGGTTATAGAGATGACGTAATTAGCCGCGCTGTCTGACAGGAACATAATACTCGTCTATGTGGAAGAGCATCATACAACAGTGTCTATCAATTACATTCGTTTCAGAACATGCTGTATATGGGCCTATTTAATTAATAATAGGACACAGCGAATACAAATAACTGTTTTTCTATAATTGGAATAATGCCACCGAATCTTAATCGTCTCTCGTCATTGCCGTACAGTGCATCGGAGCCATAATCTCCCATATGATTTCTTAATCTTATATTGTTTTCCATAAATGTACAGTAACTTATTAATCCATCTAAGTAAAGAATCACCTCGCTTACTACTAGATTAAGTATATATTATATAAGTATAAGTATGATTGTTATTAAAAAAAATGCATAATACTTATAAAAATCGTAAACAAAATATAAAAAATAAATTAAATGTTTAGTCTCAACCGATTTTCAAAATTGATACAGTTGGTATAGGAATTGCCATTCTTAGTAATTGTAAAATAAAATGGAAAAAAATATTTTTTATTAAAGTTTCAAAATACTACCAATATACATAAAAATCGATTACCGTATGTATGTAAGTGCATCACTTCAGAGCAGCTGCATCTTATATGATTAATTATTTTTTTGCCGTGTTTGGAATTGTCAGGATAAGATTTGTATAAAAAAGAAAACATTTGCAATCAAAGCGAAAAATTGCGGTTAAAAGGTTTCATGTAAAAAGTAAGTGAGTAAGAAGACAGTTTAGAGAGATCTTCAAAAATATTAACAGAATTGACAAACTGACGTTGATTTATCATTATTGCAATTATATTTCATACAAGATCTTACTGTGAAGGACAGATTTGATCTAATTTCGTTCGTTGGTACACCTATGCGAAGCCAGGTAGGGCAACTACTTTGTTAAAAAAATAAAATAATGAGTCAAAAATAACTACATAAAAAACCATACTCCCAGGGCATTCTAATGAAATTTTGTACACGGAATGTATACGTCATATAAAAATTGATAAGTATATATATATATATATATAAATAGTAAAAAGATAGGTTATAAAAATTGAAATTGTATTCAAAGATTTTTCATGAAATTTCGTACTCAAGAATTATATATAATTTTGAAATTGATACAAAATAAAAAAAAATGTTTATAAAATATTCTAAGAAGTAAAAAAATAAAGTAATTTGAAGAAATACACAGTAAATGACTACCGATTTTAATAGAAGTTTGTACACATAAATTATATATCGTTCGAAAATTGATAACCTATTAAATTGTACACTTTTAGTATACAATACAATACAATACCGATATTTTAATACACCAAGGAGTTGAACATTATGACTGCAGAACCCTGTCTTCTCCTACTTGCTTCGTCTCTCTAGGTAACGAAAGTTGGCAATCGGCTATCTTTATCGTGTCTTATGTTGGACGAGTTAGATAGAAGTTTAAGTTTATCAACTAGAGTACAATTTTCAGTAGTTGCAGTCCTTTCAACAATTCAATCTTTAAGAAGCATGGCGTAATACTACAAGGCTTCTAATATAAAGCCTATAATTTTATTTAAAATGTTATGGGTAAAAATTTTACTTATATAAAATATGAAACTTTTAATACATTTTCTTAAAAAATACTTTTCGTATTTTACTATTATATCTCTTATTCTATATAATAGGTCTACCGAAAAGTTCTGTCCGTTTTTGGTATAAAACATTTTTTTTCATATTACTAATAACTGCTTTCCAACGTGAGGCCAATTTAGACATCCCATTTTTTATTTGACACCTTCTTTATTTGTGAATTTTTGGCCTTTGAAAAACTTTTATAAGGACAAAAACAAATGATAGTCAGCGAGTGCTAAGTCCGGGGAATATAGACCTATCATCTACATGCTTTTGTAGTATTTCTTTCTAGTTGTAATTCGTATAAAATACAGTGGTGTGAATGAACTTTATTTGTTTTTTTTTTCAAACTGACTACATTGTTGACCTGGTAAGGCCTCTACAGTTTCACCGGACTATAACTTTGTCAGTAATCATTGATGTACCATCGCTTCACACTTAAGACTAACTTGAATCAAATTTGTTTTAGTTAATATGCTACGTCAGTATGTGTAAATTATGCAATAAAAATACGTGTCGCAAATTGTTATCATAGAAGTAGACAGAACATTCTGGTATTACGTTCCTTTGAGACTCGTATCGAAAGTATTCGTATCGTAAGTATTTCGGCATAGGACCATTTGATGTGGAATTTTTCCTTGATGGTTCTTCTATGATACTTATTTCTTCGAAAACATGTACCATCAAATCCCATACAATCCATAACCTTTTTTAATTATTTACTTTTGTATCCAATTTTCTTACCGCCAAAAAAACTGTTTGGCGTCAGCTAGTTTTATTTATGTTGGAAACATACGAAAATGCAGATGTGTTATTGGGTATTGTGATCAAAGATTTTAGGTCAACCCATAACTATATCAACTGTAATGCAATTGTATGCATCTTTTGTAAAACTCTCTTTATGTCAATTTTCATTACATATTGCATTATATTTATAGACAGCTTCAGATACCTCATGAACATTTAATATTGATGATAAAGATTTTACCTTAACCTTTATAGTATATATTATTATAAAAAGTCGTAAATTTTACAGGACTGTTTTTGTACATAAATTTTACTTAGACATGCGATAAAATTCCAAAGAACAGATGCTGCTTTCCTTCACTGCTAATTGGAAAAGAATAGAGTTATGTTTCTAGCTGCGGGTTATAAATTCAAATTTATTGCGTTCAGTGATCCGATAGCTACCGACGCAAATAAAAGGACTTTGCATAATATTTGCTCTTTCTCATATCACGTTTTACCTATTGTCAATAGGTTTTGCGTAAGCCTGACAATTTTCACTGTAGTAAAAAACTAATAGTATGATATTTAGAACTGAGTAACATACACGTATTATCTAAGTTAGGCAATTATCAAGTTAATACATAAATAACGTTGTAAGATGGATTAACAACAGAACCGCTGTCATCCTTAATAGAATATCATGAAATAAATTGTTTAATTGTCATAAATAATTTATTGGGAAATTTAAACGTTTGAAAAATGGTGTAAATCTAGTTTCCAGTATGATAAATCGCAATAGATGAACTTTGGAGAGGAGTAGAAAAAGACCAAAGAGGGTATAGAAGGATTGTTAGATGTTTGTATAAAAGGTGTGTACAGAGTTAATAATATGTTTATTAAGAGTGGAAGAGAAAAACATGTTATACCATACCTACTTAGGTGGGATACGGGTTAGAAGAAGAAGAAAGAAGAAGTAATTATTTACTAAATATCGAAACGAATATATGAGTTAAGAATGGATTGTTTGAAGGATTTTCTGTGTATAAAAGGACTATACAGATTGGATAGATAATGGAAGATATTGGAAAATAAAAACATATACCGCTTCCACTTAAATGGGATACGAGTAATAAGATGATATTGAACTATTAAATATCAAAACACACATGCGCATTAAGAATGGAATGTTTGAAGGATTTTCTGTATATAAAAGGTATGTGGACAAGAGTGGATAGCTAATAGAGGAGAGTGGAAGAGGAAAACATGTTGTGCCATTACCTGCTTAGGTGAGATATAGATGATAAGACTATAACTAATTATTTATTAAATACCGCGACACACATGTGAGTTAAGGATGGATTATTTGAAGGATTTTCTGTATATAAAAGGTATGTGGATAAGAGTGGTTAGCCGATAGAGAGAAGTGAAAGAGGAAAACATATTACATCGTACCTACTTAGGTGGTGTGATAAGACGATAATATAAATCTGCGAGTCAAGGACGGATAGTTAAAAGGTTTTTTTTTGTATATAAACAATGTGTACAGAGTTAACAATAGATAAAGGATAGAGTACAAAGATAACATATTTGCCATTCCTATTTAAGTGGGATACGTGTAAGACAAAATTGAATGATTAGATATCAAGACGCTCATGTCATTTCATTATATAATTTTGATTATCTCTACAGAAAACAATAGCAGAGCGAGTTAAATTTGGACTACGAATCAATTGGTTTCGCCCTTGTTCACTGGTCATGAACACAGTTTCAATGATATTTCCTCGTTTTCCTGCAGCGTGCAATGAATACTAAATTGGATGTGGGCTTTCACACAATCGAGACTGGGAATGAAATATCGATTGAACACTCATTATTTTCTCATTTAGTGTACCTCTAGTATCCTAGAAATATATGTTTTTTTTTTGGCTGAATTAAGCACACAAATTTTCTTGCTTCCGTGTTGTGATAATTTGGGAAAAATTTTAAAATTATTTACTAAATTAGTTGAGATGGATTTCAATTGATCTCAAAATATTTCTCTATTACATGTAAATGAAATTGTAATGTCAGTTATTAATTCGGGCTATTTATTCTTCGATAAGAATAAACCGATTTTAGTGAAACATTAAGAGGTAGAGGATTTTACGGAGTATTTTCTATGTTTCTTGTCACTACGCTTTTCCATTGTAAGTAAGCAGTAATTATAACATATAATAGAAGTTATTTAAAATCTATAAAAAGTGTACAGAGGCTAAGTAGTGATAATAAGAGTATTATTAAAAAATATACTTTATAATTGATTCAAAACTTTCGAATAATGACTATTTTCAGCTTATAATCGGTTTTTATTAAGCCTATAGGGATGTACTTCTTTACTCATTGTAAGTATTGTTGATATGTTTATTTCGTTTCATCAATCAAATGATTTATTAAATAATTATTATCTTTATATATAACACTTCGGTGTGCGTGTGTTTGTAATACGTTTCGCACTAAAAGGCTTGACCTACTTTGAGATATAAATATTGGCACTCCTATCTATAATTATATACATACTTATAGACTTTATAAATTAATCAAACGTATGATGGGCTGCACAAGCTTAATACAAAATATCAATATTATATGTACACAGGCCGCTATACTACTCATCGCTAGTCTGGCGCAAGCGCAATACGTCACGTGCATATTGACGTCATCGGTGACGGTCGATGACGCGAAATCACAAAATCATACCGATCCAAAAAGTCAAACACGCATATGACACAGTTGAATATATACAATGTCTGGCGCAAGTACAATACATTACGAGTATGCCGAGATCAGCGGTAGGTGGCAGTGTTGTCGAGATCAATTTGTTTTTAAATTTTCGGTTCCTTTTTTATTTCTCATAATAAAAAAAACATGTAATACCTAATTGTCACAATGTCTACGCTAGTAAATAGTTAAAAGAGTTTTAACATACATATGTAGCAAAACTAAATCCAGCCAACAGTTTTACCCATTGTCAGTAATAAGTCAATGCCACTGACAGAGTCTTCCCGGGACATTACTCTTGATTTAGAATAGGGTTGTGACATGAAAAGAAAAGCTTTATAAAAATGAGAGAACAAAATGGAATTTTGAAAAAATCATTACTATCTGACTAATGATGGTTTTTCACATTCCCGATTTTACACTTTCAAATGTTTTTGTTACAAATATAGGTAATTACAGGATAGCAGGTTGCAGGCAGAAGTAGCAAAGAAATTAAATTATTTGCGATGAATTGCCACAAAAATATATTCAACAACTAGACAAAATGTTTTAATCCAGTCAACTATGGACCATAGTTACTCCTCTGCTGTCTTGGGTTGTAGCGTAAAGTTGTATAACCTAGACCTAGAAAATGAACCAATCGTTTTTGAAATTTCTGCACTGAGACCTAAGAACTCTTCAGTTTTAAAATATAAAAGTCATACTGTAATACTTTAACTTTTAATTACATTTCTATGACTAAATTTCGATGTAATTAAAATTGGTATAGGGTTAGCCTGAGATATGAAGATATGGCTTACTATACCACATGACATTAACCTATAGCTTTGGCGTTCTATGTCGTCAAAATTCATAATGCATTTTTAAATGTATGCAGTCACCCGCGCCTGCGTCTGTTTTTGTATCTTTATAAATGACTATATACAATTTTTATTTAATTTGAATAAAATTATGAAACATATCATTTTACTTTCTAACTGGATTACCAAATACCTATTTTCATAGATCTAAGTTTAAAAATGGCGACTTTTCATACAATATTTCATATCCTTTTTAAGTTTAAAACCAATATTTCATAGTACTCACCTACAGCGTAGAAGAAATCAGCATGGAAATTTTCACAGTTTGCATTTGCATTGATATGTCAGTTGTTCTTTGGTATCTTTTATATATACGAGTATATATATATATATAGGTAGATTAATAAACTGTAACATTTTTTAACAGTTTATCTTTAAAAGTTTTATACTGTCCATTTTATTATAAGTCGTATTAAGATTTTCGACATAAAATTGATATGCGCAGATATTTGAAAAGGATATAATATATCTACATAATATACGATTTTGATATATAACCATTCATTACAACGTAACAACATAGCAACGAATAATAACGAAGGCGTATGGAAATGCCACTACTATAATTACTTCTATACGTGAATGATTTATTCAAAGGTCATCTATACAAATAGTCTACCAAAGCGAATTTATATCAGCGGGTACACTGAATCAGCGTAATAAATCACGTAACCGTTGTTTTCACAGCCCTAATTTAAACGTAATTTCAGTTTATTTGCCGGCAAACAAGTACCTTTAAATCAGACGTCTGGATTCTGGGACCTTCAGTGGCATTTATGTATTCGACTTTGATATGAACGAAAACGTTTCGTATATTTATTAGAACTAACTGCCTGCTCCATGCTTCGCATGATAATGAAAAAATTAGACCAAATTCCCTTCCTTCATAATACGATCATGTAATGAAATAAAACGATAAGTGAACGTCAATTTTGTCAATATATTTGAAAAAAGCGTCACTGTTTTCTATCTCACTCATTAGTTCAATTTTTAATAAAAAAATTTAACCCAAATTTGTCAAATACTCTCGTATTACCTTATCCTGATAATTACAAATACAACAATAAAAGTATTAGCTCAATAGGTGCAGCCGTTTCTAAGTGATACGCTTACATTCGGGAATTGACTTTTATTTATAGAGTCATAATCTCGTGTTATTTGACCCTTATAGTGTAATTATTGGTGGCATCTTAATTAATAAAACTTGATTATAGTGCATAAGTGAAATGGATGGGAAATAAATATCAACACAGAGCATGAATTCAGAGATTCTATTTTCGTTAATAGATTTGACGCCAAATCGACATGACTTTATAACGTGACATACTGCAACTTTTATATCTTTATTTTGGATTTCGTTAATGTCTTAAAAAATTAAAGAATGTACTTATGAAATAATGTAGTTATATATATTTTAATTTTTTTTTATTGCATTTTTGTTGGGAATATTTTAAGCTTGGCTGAAAACGAGAGCCGTTTTCACAGGCGGTAGTACGCTGACGCCCGGTCTCTTGTCGTAGATTAACTTTTCAAGTTTAAGAGTTATTTTTTGTATACTATTTCTGTGACAATAAACTCTCTAGAACTAACTAACATAGTGGTCTACCATCTTATTAGACTACTGAATTCAACATGAGACACTATGTAATAATTACCCAAACGATAATGGCAGTAATAAGCTTCAGTAATAAGGATTGGTTGCCAAAGTAAGAAAACGACGAAGACCTATTTCTTCTACATTTTAGCAATTAAAGTTATAGTCCACACTCTTCATTATATTTGAAACTCAATTTCTATGATAATTTAAACATAAATATTAATTACAAGAATTAATTATAAACAATATGTGGGTACAAAAAGGCACTTATTTTAGGACGTCGATCCTATAAAAACGTTGGTGACAACCTGATTCAAAGTATTATGGATTATGTCTAAAAGGTAACACGAAGAAATTGGCTTTCCAAGAGTCCTAAACATAATAAAGCTAACATAATATTTTTAGGGTGTTTATCTTTTTTTAATAAAGGACTTGAATAATATAGAAATGTTATATTCGATTCTGCACATTTTATTTTCTAGGTATATTTCTATATTTTAATTATTCAATATGCGGATTTTATCCCTGTATTTTGTATTTTTTTTTAGGATTTTATTTAATATTGTTTTTTAACTATTCTTAAATTAAATTCGTTTCAAATAATAACTCGGTACGTGAATTTTAAATCTATTCAAAATATATATCCCTAAATTGTTTCAGAGTCTGTCACGACTTTGGTATGACGTGACTTGAATTTGATGTACGTTTTGAACGAGAACCTGGACATTAAAGAAGGAAAGAACGATATTGAATTGTGCAAGTTCAATTCGATTGAATTGACACTGGCAATTGCTTCTGCGATAATGATTGAAGAAGTAAAATTTAAAAAGAAAAATATTTTTTTTTATCTAATTTGATTATACATAGTACCATAGAGGTACCATATATCTAAAAAAATATTACAATTTTACGAATCAATGATATTGTATAAAATAACGTTTATAGTAAATTCCAGTGAACACTTAAGCTTTTGAGTACGCGGTTTGAATGAAGCGGGGCTTTAGTCGGTGATCAGTCATTTCCAAGAACGAAAGCGCCCCGAACCATTACTCTCGATTTAATTGCAACTTCAATCAATTCCTTGAGACGATTGGAGCTAAACAAAAAGCCCTGGTTCCACCCGTAATTCAACTTAACATTCATCTTGAGCTATCGAAATTCTGGTCCTATATCCACAATCTAAGTAAGCATTTAAAATCTAATCAAATCTCGAGAGAACAGAAAACTCACTTAACTCCTTTTCATTACCTACTTACTTTTAACTACTTAACTTCAACTAACTTCAGTTACGTTAGGAAACTTTTATAAAAATAAACGAATCATTCTACTAGGAATTCAGTAATTAATTATAAACACTATAAATTGATAATTATGATAAAAATACTTCGTGTTTGATTAGTGTTGTATTTTATCTCGAATGTTTGCTGTGTTTGATGAAGTGAGTCATCTCCACAACAGCGAGCACAGTCAGAAAGGCAAACTGCTGCTAGAAGAATGTTGCGACCTGTACGTAGGATCGATTATAAACAGTATTACTAAATTAATAATTTATATTTGTAAAGTCAAGCAAGGGGAAGGAATGTTATGTATATTATTTGGATAATATAAAGGTGGCTGAATTCACAGCGGAGACAGTTCGAAAAAAACAACCTACTGTGCTACTAGCTACGGGCTGTTTCACTTGTCCTTACATACGCATACTTATCAATTAGTGAAAGATAAAGAATGTATTGCATCTGTATGATTAATCTATGGGAAATAAAACACTTCCCGCTAACCTCCCGAGCGCTCTCTGTACATCATGTCTATTATTTAAAAAGACTTTATTTGTAACTAGCTTCTGCCTGCAGCTTCTCTTGTTTTAATGTAGAATTGACTAATCCCCATAGAAAAGTCCTTATTGTAGCCTGTACCCTGTACTCTTGACATTATGTATGCAAAATTTCATAATGATGATAATGACTTATGATTGGTTGAGTAGTTCAAAGCGTAACAAACAAACTAACTCTCGTATTTAATGTTGGGATAGTCAATGACATTGGCACAATATACGTCAACACTGATTCTTCATTATTCATCATTCATTTTATATCACAAGGTAGTTCGAGGGAAATGCCTTTCTGATGAATTCTTGTTACTGATGCATACAGTTAAAATAATGTTCCTTTGAATAATGTTTGATAATAATTTAATTTTATTGTAAAAAGTCATGGCCTGTTTGTTAAATACTAGATAGAGACTACGACTTCTTTGACGCGTTAGTCCATGGGAAATACGCATCTCACGGGGGTTAAATATGAGAAGCCTTTTATTTAACTTGTAATGTAACTTGGGCAACTTTTTGAATGAATGATGAAAGATGAAGATGAAAAGATGAAGAAACCGCGATGCCATAATTAAACAATAAAGATAGATTGAAAGGACCACTAAATTATATATTTAATAAATACACGGACCAATTTATTTATATATGTACAAATATCTAATTCTATGAATAACAAAAAAAGAATCGAAAGGTAGAATTACCTCAGAATGTCTTAGTCTATATATTTAGACGAGTTTTGTCTGGGTTTTTGTAACAACACTGGCTTCCTTTTGTTTGACTTTAGCTTATTCTTTTGGATTCCGAACTAGTCTTCTCACCTGACCTGGCTTGTATTCTCTGGACTGTTGATTTCTTTTCCGAACGACTTCGCGTGTTTTACTGGATTTGATTGTTGTCTCATGGTTGTCTTGAGGACACTGGTGTCCTCGAGATAGCATGAGTACGGGCCAGCCCGAGGCTAAGCCCGGGAATAAGCCCGGGGCGAAGATACCGTCTAAACGAACGACTGCTTCTGCGACGGTTTTTGACTCCGATACGGAGATAGAGGAGGTAGAAGGGCCCAAGGTGGGAACTTCACGCAGGGGTAGGAGTAGCAAGGAGCAGCGTGGTAGGTTCCTGAGGAGTGGGAGTGGTCGTGGTCTTGTGGGGGAGGCTGATGGCTCATTTGACCGAGCGTTGGCAGTAATGGCGACGGACTGTGTCAGAGGGACCAGTCGGGCGGCTAGTGCGGCTAGTGTGGCTAGCGTGGCTAGTACGACTAGTGCGGCCAGTTCAGGGAATGAGTGCGACATTCCGGCTCCGGCTGTTGTGATTGATGTGGACGCTCTTGATGCTGAGCGCTTAAAGGCAATAGCGGGCGGGAAAGTTGTGGCTATATACCAAGTTTGCCGCATATCGAAAAACCTGAAGGGTCCTTGCGTAAAGGAACTGAAAGGGGCTGCAAGAATTCTACAAGAGGTGGTGGAATCTCTTGCAGACCGCACACAGGCTGAGGAGGTAATCAAGCTCTCGAGGGAGACGAAGAACCTCAGGCGGCAAGTGGAGGACCTCAAGGCAGAGGTGTTGGCCTGGAGGAGGAAGGCCAATGAAATTAGAGAGATGCCTCCACCACCTCCTCCCCCGGCGCCAGCAGTGGTAGAGACCTCAATCCCTAACTGGGAGGAGGCCCTTGCGGGAGCTGTCTCCCGGCTGGAGCGGTCACTCCAGGTATCTTTGGGGAACATGTTAAATGCACGCCTGGAGAACCTGGAGGGGCGCCTGCTTCCGGAGGTGCCTGTGCGCCCACCCCTGG
This sequence comes from Antheraea assamensis, assembly GCA_035772565.1. Taxonomy (NCBI): domain Eukaryota; kingdom Metazoa; phylum Arthropoda; class Insecta; order Lepidoptera; family Saturniidae; genus Antheraea; species Antheraea assamensis. Next base: position 3,583,628 of record JAQQSE010000067.1, read on the forward strand.
CCGCGGACAAAAAGAAAGGTTTCGGCGGCGCCTCTCAGCCCATGTCAAGGGCTGCTAAGCTGGCCAGAGGGTCTCATGGTCCCTCTCCAGTGGTAGCGGGTCCCAGTGCTACCCCGCTGGGGATAAATTGGGCACATCTTCCAGACCCGGCTGCAGCTGCGTCTGACTCACAGTGGGTTACTGTGGCCCGCCGACAAAAGGCGAAGACTACGACTGTGCCAGTGGCTAAATCTGCGCCGGCAGTCACAGTGGCGAGGCCTGCAGCTAATTTACAGAGAGGTAAACCTCCGGCTACTCCTCGCTCAGCTGCAGTAGTGATCACACTAGAGCCGGAGGCAGCTGAGAGAGGAGTAGATTACAGGGCGGCCCTCTTGAAAGCGCGGGAGGCGATTCCTCTCGCTGAAATGGGGATTGATGATCTCCGTGTGAGGAAGACGGCCACGGGAGCTAGAATTATTGAACTGCCTGGCTCCCAAGGCGGGCAGCAAGCTGACCAGCTTGCTCAAAAGCTGGAGGTGGCTTTGGCAAATATCGCCACGGTCGTCAGGCCAGTCAAGAGGGCAGACATTCGAATCGTCGGTCTAGACGATTCCGTGTCACGCGAAGAGGTGCTGGCGGTCGTGGCGAATAAAACCAAATGTGGGGAGTCCCAAATAAGGATTGGGGAACTTCGGCGTAATTGGGGTGGACAGGGGGCAATACATTTGTCCCTACCCCTGTCAGCAGCTAAAGAGCTTACCCAGGTAGGCAAGCTCCTCATTGGATGGAGTGTGGTGCGGGTGCTATTGTTGGACGAGAAGCCCATGCGGTGTTACAAATGTATGGGTTTGGGGCACACCCGCCCCATGTGCCCCTCCTCGTCCAACAGAGGAGAGGCCTGTTACCGCTGCGGTGAGTCGGGGCATATGGCGGCGACTTGCAAGGTGGACATCGCGCGCTGCGTCATATGCGCCGAGACAGGGAGGCCCTCGGGGCACCAAATGGGGAGCCGCAACTGCAGACCCCCCATCGTAAAGGGCAGGGCCTCCCCAGTAGTGGGAACAGGCCTCAGGAGAGAAGCTGCCAGGCCGGAGGAAGCTGACATGGAACACTAATGGATAGAGCCCATGTCAGCTTTCTCCAGGCGAACCTGAACCACTCCGCCGCTGCACAGGACTTGTTTGTCCAGTCAGTGGTGGAGTGGGGAATAGGGCTTGCGGTTGCCACGGAGCCCTACCTTGCTCCTTCCCGGCCACACTGGGCCGGGGACCTGAATGGCTCCGTGGTGATCACGACAGGATCCGGTTCGCCCCTGGCGGTGAGGGAGAGAGGGGCGGGATTCGTGGCAGCCGCCTGGGGAGGGTACGCCGTTGTGGGGGCGTACTTCTCCCCAAACAGAGCACTGCGGGAGTTCGAGCGGTTCCTGGACTCCCTGCAGGGAGCAGTTAGGCGGCTGGTGCCACTCCCAGTGGTCCTCATGGGTGACCTCAATGCCAAGTCGAGGACCTGGGGAGAGGCAGCCACGGACCCGAGGGGCGTGGCCGTTGAGGAGTGGGCAGCCGAAGTGGGGCTGTCCCTCCTCAACCAGGGGAACGTGCACACGTGCGTGCGGCATAACGGAGGGTTGGTGGTAGACGTCTCGTTTGCCACCCCGTCTGTCGCACGCCGTGTCCGGGGGTGGACGGTGCTAGAGGAGGTGGAGACCTTATCGGACCACCGATATATCAGGTTCGAGGTCTCCACCTCCCAAGCCGGAATCGGCACCCCCCCCCGGAGCGGCGCGAAGTTCCCCTGTTGGGCGGTGATCCGCCTCAACCGTGACTTAGCGGAAGAGGCGGCCATCGCCCAGGCGTGGGCCATGCCCCCCCCTCAAGATGATGTCGACGCGTCCGCAGCCCGCCTCCGTGGTGCCCTCACGGAGGTTTGCGACGCGTCGATGCCGCGGAGTGTACGCCGCCCAGACAAACGGGCGGTGTACTGGTGGTCGCCGGAGATCGCCGATCTCCGTGCGGCCTGCTCCGCGGCCCGGCGGCTGTTCGGTCGCAGCCGCCGACGGCGGTATCGGGACCCCGAAGTGGAGGCCCGGCTGTATGGCAGCTACAGGGAGTGCAGGAAGACCCTGCAGGCTGCCATCAGCCGGGCGAAGGAAGCGGCATGGGAGGAGCTGCTTCAAACGCTGGAGGGAGATCCTTGGGGGCGCCCGTATCGAATCGTGCGCAAGAAGTTGCGATCCTGGGCGCCCCCGGTAACGGAAACCCTCCGGCCGGAGGTGGTGGCGAGGGTCGTGGGAGAATTGTTCCCCGATCCTCCGCTGCTGCCAGCTCCTCCCATGCCTCCGCCTCGGATGGAGGTTGAGGAGGCGCTTGACGACGGTCCTCCCCCAATAACGGAGGAGGAGATGGGGAGGGCTGTTGAGCGCCTCCTCAACAGGCGGAGAGCGCCTGGCCCTGACGGGGTCCCGAGTCGGGTGCTCGGCCTAGCACTGGGCCAATTGGGGGGGTGGCTTCGGGAGCTGTTTGACCGGTGTTTGGCGGTCGGACAGTTCCCGAAGCCCTGGAAGCAAGGGCGGCTCTGCCTTATGGCGAAGGAGGGCCGCCCTCCGGACTGCGCGTCCGGTTATCGGCCCCTTGTCCTGCTGGACGACGCCGGAAAGGCATTGGAGAGAATTGTCTCCTGCCGGGTCGTCCAGCACTTGGAGGGGACGGGGCCAAATCTATCGGACGCGCAGTACGGCTTCCGGGCAGGGCGTTCCACGGTGGACGCCCTGTGCCTCCTCAAGTCGCTGTCTGCGGAGGCGACCTCCCAGGGGGATAGGGTCTTGGCGGTGTCCTTGGACATCGCCAACGCCTTCAACAGCCTGCCGCACGGGGTTATTCGGGAGGCACTCCGATATTTCGGAGTGCCCCCGTATTTGCGGCGGCTGTTGGAGGCGTACTTCGAGGATAGGGAGGTCGCTTACGTAGACGGCGACGGGCGGATGATTCGCCGGCCCACAAACAGGGGGGTTCCACAGGGGTCGGCATTGGGGCCGCTCCTGTGGAACATGGGCTACGACTGGGTGCTCCGCGGCGTGCTCCCATATGGAGCGCGCCTAATCTGTTACGCGGACGACACCCTAGTCGTGGCCCGGGGGGGGGAATGGCGGGAGGTGGAGCGCCTGGCCACGATGGCCACAACCCTCGTGGTCAGGCGCATTAGGAGGTTGGGCCTCAGGGTGACCCTCAAGAAGACCGAGGTCATACTTTTCCATGGGCCTCGGCGAGGGCCACCACCTGGGGCCCACATAATGGTGGAGGGCGCCCGGATCAGGGTATCGGCCCAGATGAAATATCTGGGCCTCACCCTGGACGGGCGCTGGCGGTTCGAGCCCCACTTTGCTGGGCTCGGACCGCGAATTGTTGGGGCGGCGGCGGCACTCGGCCGATTGCTCCCCAACATAGGGGGCCGGGTGCCGGGTGCCGTCGACTCTTTATGGGAGTCGTGCGGGCGATGGCCGCCTACGGGGCACCAGTCTGGGCTGATGCCCTCGGTGCCGCCAACGTGCGCACGCTGCGTAGTGCGCAGCGCACGGTGGCACTGAGGGCAATCCGGGCGTACCGGACGGTGTCCTCGGCGGTGGCCTTCACGCTCGCCGGCTCCCTGCCTTGGGAGCTAGAGGCGGGAGTTCTCGCCGCCGTGTGTGAATTCAGGGCGGCGAGGAAGCGTAGTGGGGAGCCTCCGGCTCCCAGGGAGATCGAGGCGAAACGGAGGGAGAAAAAGGAGGAGGCGACGGGAAGGTGGATGCAGGACCTGGCGGACGCGCGTTTCGGGACGTTCACCGTCGACGCCGTCCGCCCGGTCCTGCGGGAGTGGTTGGGGAGGAGTTGGGGCTCCCTGACGTTCCGACTGGTGCAGGTACTCACCGGCCATGGCTGTTTTGGGTGGTACCTGCACCAGATCGCTCGCAGGGAGCCGACCGCCGCCTGTCATGAGTGCGGCGCTGACGTAGACACCGCGCAGCACACTCTGTCTGAGTGTGCTGCGTGGGAGGGAGAGCGCCGCACTCTGACGGCGGTGGTGGGAGCAGATTTGTCGCTGCCGAGCGTGGTTCTGTCCATGCTCGGCAGCGAACAGGCGTGGCGAGCTGTGGCCTCCTTTTGCGAGGAGGTCATCTCGCAAAAGGAGGCGGCGGAGAGGGCCCGAGAGGTAGATCCCCTAAGTGGCCGTCTCCGCCAAAGGAGGACAGGCAGGAGGAGGCGGCGCTTTGCCCAACTCCTCCCGCCACCGTAGCCGGACCTGAGGGGATGTAGTCGGGGGACTCATCCTCTCATTGCACAGGTTCGGCGGACGAGGGGAGGCAGCTGGTGTGTACCCAGTCTGCCTCTCTATAGGTAGGAGCCCGGCGGCCACCTTCCGCCGGGCAGACCGTTGGGGCGGCTATTCAAGGTGATTAGCGAGAACGATCCCTTGCCGCCCCAACAACACGGTCTGTCGGTACACCGTGGGGTTTTAGTCCGTGCGAGTCGGACATAACCCATCCTCTCCCCCGGGAGGGTGGGTATCCATAATGGATTTCCCCACGTAAAAAAAAAAAAAAAAAATATATATATATATTTAGACTAACGTAATACGAGCGTTGCCATAGGAGAGTACTGATGTTACAAACGGCGAGAGTTCGTCGAGTCCTCTTAATGTAGTTAAAGCCAGGTTAGTCTTAGGTTTTAGTTTTTAGCTTCAGCGTTACATTATCCAACTTTTCACATATAAAATATTGAAAATCGCATTCATCTATTGTTCGGTACGTCGTCTTCAAACGTTACTGTTATTTCTCATATGAAATACAAACAATTTTCATATCACAATTATGAAACTGTATCACTCATGTTTTAATTTTGTATGAAATATAATTTACTGTGTGAAGTTATATATTTATGAATTTGTACGATATTAGGAATGGAAAATACATTTAAATTCATATTTAGACTTATGTTTATATATTTTTGTATATGTTATGACGAGAAGATGAAAAAAAGATCAAAACATTTAGTATTTATAGCAGCAATATTAAAGCAGTCGCCTTATAATATAACACAGATAATGGGAACATACACTCCTTTGTAAAAAACGGGCCCCTAAGGAAATTTACGTTTTGATGATTCTGGTAAATTTAATTTAATTTAATTGTTTGACGTAGTCTTTATAATTATAATCGTGTAAAATAATATGAAGTGAATTATTGCAAGTTTTTCATTAATTTTCGGTGAATTTCATAAAAGCGATGTACACGTCCAAACAATGAGAAGTGGTCACCAATAAAGACAAGATATTTTTTAGTTATTTTAATGAAATAAAGATATAAATGGAGATATATAATGACGAGTGTGACCTCCTCTTGCCAAAATCAAGATTTGAATCCTTCTGGGCATGCTTTCCACGATATTTTTAATAACGTTTTGAGGAATACGTTCGCACTCTTTTTTTACAATAACTCTTTTTAGCTCCCCATTGTTTTGTGAAGCAGGTTGCACTGATATTACCCGTCTCTTTAGAACATCCCAGACATGCTCTATTTGATTGATGTCAGGACTTCGAGCTGGCCAATCTAAACGACGGATCCGAACATTTTGCACGTACACTTCTACGTCGCTAGAACTATGAGGGCGGGCGTTGTTGTCCATAAAAATGGAAGCTTTCGTAAGAGCGGTTAATGCGGGCTGTGCATGTAGAATTAGGACTTCCGCTATGATCCGATGTGCTTTTAGTCTTCTATTTTCTATGAATACTAACCTTACGCTACGTCGATATAATTGCTTCCCAAAATATAACGGAGCCTCGTTGGGAATACTACACAATGTAAGTACGTTCAACTAACGCAAATTTGTAAAAACAAAATCAAAGCCTCTACTATATGATAGTTTAAGATGCTGCTGCCGCCATTAACTCCAACTTGAAATATGTAGTACGCCAGGGTTACCAGCAGAATTAATTTATATTTTACCGCTTTGTGCCTGAACTTTTAGAATATCGAATCTTAAATAATATTCTATTAAAAAACCAATAGTTGTCATAGACGACAAAGATTATTAATCTCTGGTTCCTTTATTACATTAGTGAATGCTATGTAAAATCACACACCTTGAACTCCAACCAAGCTTAGTCCAAAATTGAATTCTTATTTACATATCCAATTATATCGGTTAATTCTGCTATACAGGCTGGATAAATGAGATAACAAAATTACACGGTTATTGTATCCAATTACATGATCTAGTAACTCTGTAAAACATAATATTTGATGTTGTAAACGAAGGATTTGAGGGACACGGAAGGGTAATTTAATGAGAAAAAATAATAATGCTAAGAAGATTTAATACGAAGGAATTTTAAACAGATTCAATATCTAATCAAATTGTATGTTTTTCAAGTTCCAAAAGATAATAAAAATAGATTATATTGTAAAGAAATATAAAAGAAGGAGAAAAGTATGAAAAGAAAAGTCGATTCTTCATAAAATGTCTGGATATTGAGCTTCAAAGTTTTTTATCTTTTCAAGATGTCTCTTTACGAGTTTCTGTATAACAAGAACCTTATAGTATAAAAATCAACCGAGAACTATATTGTATTGGAAATTAACTAACATATAAACTCTTGGACCTCATTTATTACAATCAGTGCCACGCGGTTTCACTTACTATCAACCCCGAATTCCCTGCGTCGTGGCCCACGGCTCATCCAAACTATTATTCCATTTTCGCTTAACATAATCCCTGGCACGACATTTGTATAGTAATTGCTCCGTCCCTAAAAGTCATAGCGTAATATTTAGTAGCTTAAAACTTTCTGCAATAAATAGACTACAAAATGTATAACGTTTTCAAATCTGATTAACAAAACAAACAAAAGATTAAGGAGTATTTTAAGCTTTTCATAATATTAATACACGACTACAATTACACATAAATTATCAGTATTATTTTTCAAAAATAAGTAACTTATACCCTTAATTAAGGAACAATTTGTGATAATCTTCGTATTTAATTTACACTAAGTCGTATAGTAGACTGGCACTCGCATTTAATTTCTGTAGTGATAAATAAGTTTTTACTAAGTATATGATTCTTTTATGCTAAGGTCATGATTTATAAACGCAAGTCTGAGCTTTAATTTTGAACATTTGCTTGCATTTTTTATCGTCTAAAACTATCCATCACTATTACTTGAGGCGAAATAAACGGATAAATCATCTAAACCGAATGGCCGGTCGGTAAATACACGACGGTGGCGTCTCGTATCTGTAAAAACAATGTTTTGGACCATTATTGGCCCGAAGTCAGTATTTATTATATATTTAATATTGCTTAGATTTTAATTAGATGTTAATAAAAGCAAAGATGAACAAATTTATCTCTATATATTTTTTTTAATAATGATGAATTATGTGCCACTAGAATATTTATGAATGAAATAATTGTAATTATTATTAGATGTTTTTTAGTAATTATTTGACTTTAATATTTACTTTGTATGAAGGTAAAATAGGTATCAATTTTAAATGCATAAGAGGAGAATTTGTAACGGCCGACTGATTAATAACATGGTGATTTTATTCCTATTTATATATTTGAGTTAATTCAATTAGCTTCTCAAATTTTAATTTTATTTTACGCGGTATATAAAACTCACTTTATTTAGTAGTCATTTCTATATAAAGAATTTTATGTAATTCTCAAATTGAGATAAAATCTATTTAAGAAATTTTAATAAAGTCTGTACAGGATTACTGTAAATTTATACACCGCAGTGAATATATTTACACGATCTCATACATTTCAGACTGTAGATAACATTAATAAACGGCGAAAGCAATTTCGAAATAACTACACTTTACGACCGTAAGAAGAAAACACTGACACTGGCAAATGTATATACTGCGTCGCGCCAAGATAAAGAAACATGTTTATAGTATATAGTAAAAAATTGGGGTGTGGAATTAAATACTATATTTATAACTTTTCCTTTAGTTACAAGTTGTAATTAAAATAAAAATAAAATATCTTTGTAGTATTTACTTTTAGTTCAAATGTAGGTAAAATCAAAGTGCCGACAATTTTGATTAATATTTTATCGTTTCTAATGATAGTAAATGAAATATGAATATTTATTTAAGATTTATTTCTTGCTTACAGAAAGTAGTGAAACAAATTTTCTGATGTAACGCCATTACGACGTTCGCTTTATTATTGTGTAAATTATATTTATGTCACACTAGCTAACACTCGTGGCTTCGTCTGCACTGTTTATTATCTTATCAATATATTTTATGGACATAGGAATAAACTTAAAAAAAATTGACAGTAAAAATATACTTTGCTTATAAAATTTCTTCGTAAACGATGTTATCCATTTACTTCCTCTCTCTAACGTATGCGCTTTACACCGTTTGCTCCACTTTACACATCGCTCAATGCGTAATCCTTATAAAAGTCGTAGTTTCTTAAATCTGTAAAAACGTTATATTGAATGAAGATATCATGACAATTTTGTTTTAGATAAGAACTAAGGAATGAGACTAAAATAAATTAATCGAAATTTACCTTATGTATAGTATATAGATACCATTGCACATATATGTATATAATAGATTTAATATTAAACATCTAAAATACCACTCTTGCTTACTTATAATAAATGAAATATTTTCTTTCTTGATTCTCTGTCCGTTAATCGTTATTATGTTCATAGCTCGGAGACCATTGAACTTTTACATAATTCTTTTTTTAACTCATAAGCGATTTCGCTTACTACGTTTTATTGTTGCCGCCCAAAGTAATTTTCATCATATTCCTATAAATAAACATGGTATCTGCCTCCTACCTTTTTTTGTATTTGTAAACACACTCATTTTTACTTCAGCCTGCCTTGTAATGTACATTCTCTGTGTCATTCGATGCTCATTAGTATTATGTTACTGTAATGTTGTATGTTTCATTTAATGTTTTTATTATTATCTATATAATTAAATATATTTTTAACGTACCGACTATACGTCCGCACATTGCTATGGGCCCCATTAAAAATCAGCGCTATAGTATCACTTACATGTCTTATTAAACTTGTAGACCTCTCTAAATATTGTAGAACACATATTTAGGTATGAATACATATTATATTATAAATAATATCGAGACAACTTAAGGATAAATAAATGCCAATTATTGATTCCTATACTTCGTTAAAACGCCTATATTAAAATCCTTCTTAAATATATCTCTATTTAAACATGTGTAATCCTTTTGCAGATTTTAAACTACCTCTGTTAAATTTTACCATAATGTGTCAGCTCCTAATATGGAAAAGTGTAATAAACATATGCAAACCAATATATTCTATATTAGCGCATTAATATACCTATATTTATAAAATTTTAAGTACTTATGTAAGCCAACCTGCACCGGATGCTAATGAGATTTAAAAATACTGTACGTTGCCTACGCACCGGTGATTTTAGCATTTGTTTGTTAAAATAGAACCAAATTACGGGATGTACGAACGCCTGTTTCATACGTCACGTGTATCGTAGCCGAAATTAGGCGTTACACGTGTCCTAAATAAAAATTTCATATACCGCGTATACGCTATGCTTAAAATTAGTTCACAAGTAGCAAAACTTTTCGTTTTGTATATATTATGTATGTATATATTTTTTATATGACCGATAAGTCAAATCCGGTGATATATATATATATATATATATATGGCTCTATTCGTTATGCTTAATGTTCTTTGCGTCTACAATCTAGAATATCTCTCCCCCACCCCCTTATAGGAAGCTCCGCATTAGCAAAAACTAGTATGCCTCAGGAAAATAAGAATTTAAATATCGATTCCAAGAATAATATTCGATAATCGAATAGATTCATGTTCCATTACACATTACTCCATCCCTACAGTGAGTTGTCAAAATTATCATCCTAAATTTGACAATGTATAGTTCATAAGAAAAGGTATAAATTGCTTTTCCAGAACGACTTATCCGATTCAAAAAATTCGTAACACAGAAAACTACGTTCTCTTTGACTAATTTTAATACTATTAAGTATTTTATTGTAATTAACGCCAACGCAGTCCCAAGCGGTTTTTAGTATTAGATAATCTATACAAATGAATGAAACTGAAGTGACTGTAATGTTAAAATAACAACTTTACTAAATGGATATGAACGTATATACTATTCGGTAGGTACTTATAACAATAAACTAATGTTTTAAATTTCTGTATATCTTTGTTCCTGACTAGGACACTATCGCTATGTTCACTGAAGGATACCTATCATATTGATTTTCTTTTATATATCCGCGTTTTGGATCAGACAGTGTTTAAATAGTTACAGAGAGATTTACGAACTGGTATGACAGTGGCGATTGCCAATGGATTGTGACTTTCAGCAGCTATCTTTTTTTTAGATTACAATACCATCAGGTACAGTGTTGTCACTTTGACCTACTATAATAAAGTAGTTAACAATTCAAAATAATTTATTTTATTACTTTCTGCCAGGATTTTACTGTCGTTGTTTTCTTAATAAGCAAGGTTATAACAAATTAGCGATGTTTGTAGCATAACTTGGCACATGATATAAAGTTTATATTAGCTGCGGTTTGAGGACGTACTAAGCCCTCATTTAACATTCAGTTTTGTGTCGAAGTGTAACAAGTAACGTTGCCATATCCGACCTATGACCCGACAAACTTTCAGAGACAGCAAAGACGTTTTCAAACTATACATTTATTATGAATTTATTCGCAGTTGTTTACTTCAGAATATCAATGTTGTGTAGAATCTATATCTATAACCGATATAAATATATAAAACTTAAGTGTCTGTTTGTAATGCCAAAATAACAGCTTTTTATAATGTGCATATGAAAGTATATACGGCACTTATATGAATATACCATTTTTTTAATTTTTTGCCCGTCTGTCTGTTTGTTCCGGTTACTCTACGAAACGGCTAAACCAATTTTGAAGGGACTTTCACTGGCAGACAGCTGACGTTATAAGGACTAACCATGGATTTTATAGAAAATGAATAAGATTTTCGCGCAAATAAAATAAATTAAAGAAAGCAGTGTTCCGCCCCACGCGCGCCTCTACATTAAATCATTTGTATTTGCTAAATTTCACGAGGACGAAGACGTGAGTAATATAGCTATTATATACTATTATATACTAGCGTATATAATAAATATATCTTAAGCAAAAAACTGCCAACATAACATAAAAACCGGATCGTATTTTATACGAGAATTCACCAACAAATATTTCAAAATTTTCCAATACTATATAAGAAACTTTTCGGTTGTCGTGTGACCACGGTAAACGAAATTTCAGAAAGTTTGGAAACTTCTAAAGTGTCCGGTAATCTTTAGGACGGGAACGGGCCAATTTCTGACGAGAGTTGTAGTCCTACAAAAAATTCTTCATTATTCTTAACTATTTTATATATACTTCATAGGTTTTAGCATCTGACCACAGACTCATCTGATGATAAATAATAATGTTATCTAAGATGGCAAATATCCTAAACTTAATAGAAGATTAGATCTCAAGTTAACCTATAAGATTTTTCTGCACAAATTTGAGGGTGATAGCAAAGACAAGTAGGCGTTAGAAATAGCCTACCACTACCACCATATATTAAATTGATAATATTATTTTGACAGTTTTTGTCTTATTTTTTGAGGATACATTGAAATATATTATCTAAGAAATTAGTCAATAAAAAAGGGTATGTCGTTAATTTATCCGTAGCAGAAGCGCAAAAAATGCGACAACTATAAGGTTCTCTAGAAGCGTCATTATACACACGTTAGCGTTGTAAAATGGATTACTTGGTACAGTATTCTCCCAGGGCTATGACATGGGACTCTTCCAAAAAGGGATTGAAAAACGCTCTTCAAGGTCAGCAACACTTCAATGATGCCCTGATGTTGCAGTTGTCTATAGACAACCATAACTATTTAACAGCAGATGGGCAGTCTGCCTGTGTACTGACTTTTCGCACAAAAAATGCATATACACCAATAACATTCCTTTATAATCTACTGAAAATCTTAGCCACTCCAGAGCCACATATTATGCTCCTTATTGAAAAGAATATCTGAAACGGCTTTGGAAGTTTGTTACCAAATTTGACATGATACAAAGAAGAATGCAGGCAGTAGGAGTAAAACTTGATGCGCATTAATGGGAACCCTTAAATCTACACTTGTAAGTTTTAACCGTTGTCCCATGCATCGCACGCAAAATATAAGAAGTTCGTTTCTTGTTTTTACTGGAACAACAGTAGTTTTGGCTGAAGTTTTTTTAAAGCATATTTTATTTACTTTTTATTGAGGTCTTTCAAAATATCCATATAAATAAAAATCAAGAACGAAGAAGTACGGAAATTCCTATTCCTATCGTACTGTGAAGATGTGGAATAACGGTTAGTGTGTTCCCTCACTCTAACGATATCGGGTCCTTCAAACGAGGTGTGAAGAGGCACTTTTGTAGGTTAGCATGATGGCTACGATTGCAGTTGATATTTAACACCGACAGTCGCCGCTATTTTTGAACTGTACCGTATTTTTCTTTAGGTATTGTGCAGTCATTTTGCTAAACTAGTATAAAAAAAATCTATCGAATGTAAGTACGCGCATCACTTTGGAACGGTTGCACCTATTTGGCTAATTATTTTATTTTTGTGCTTGCAATTGTCGGAACATGGTTTGTGAAAGATAATGTTTGAAAAATCATTCGAAAAGCTGACAATATTGAATTAAAATATCTCCATAAAAAGTGAATGATACAGAAAGAGATAGGAAGATCTTCAAAATTATTGATATAATTAACAGATAGTTGTTGCGTGATCGGTTCAGTTAACATTTTATTTAATTGCATGGTCGTACTGTAAATGAAGGTCATGGTCTTGTTAATAATAAAACTTATGAAAGTATATGACAGTATGATTATATGAAATTAGAAGACCCATTGTATTAGTAGAAAAACACATCTAAAAATGTTTTTAACTAAGAAGAAGAAAATGACTGAGCAGTGTACGTAATGGTAGACACAGTGCAATTCATGAATAATGTCAATCGCCATGAAAATTACCTCCTTGCATGCCTTTCGCAAGAAGGGTTTACACTGGGCGATGTCCAAGCGTGACAAATTAAAAGACAGTAACTGGAGCGTTTTTATCACTAGGTGTATGATCTTTTTTTTTTTTTCGAACTGACTATACGCTATTGGCCTGGTGGGTCTTCACAGTTTTACTGGACTCAAAGTGTATGGTCGTCGCAACCAAATCGTATACGTCGGAGGTAATTATCAAATCCTACTAAACGCAACTTTTAATATTTAAATTCTATTGAGTTCCATGATATGTCTTTGAACTGTAGCATGAGATATGAAAATTAAAATGTTTAACTTTTATATTGTTTTATATTTTGAGATCATTAGGGAGTATTTACTGAAAACAGGAAGATGTTTTTGCCAAACTCCGTGATGTCACGACCCAGTTTGCTTGCGTTCATTTATTTTTTCAAGTAAACTAATGGGCATAGTGTTACTGCGCTTCGTGTACCATGAATAGATTTCCTTGATATTTCATCTGTCTCATATATATATATATATATCTTACATAATAATTTCTACTATACTTTACATAATTTGTAGCGATGTAGTCATTATTTGCTATGTTTTTAGTATAAAGAAATAATAACAGATCTAACTGGTGGTAATTGTAATGTAAACCGTTTTGAACCTTAAATTTAGAAAATCGTGTATTCATTTTGATTTCAACATATTCCTGTTATTTTTATTCGCATCACATTTTTTATTATTACGAACTAGTTGGTGCTCACGTTTTAATTCTTACGAGTATGATCTGGATTCATTATTTGCTATTACATTGTAGTTCCATTATTACTGATAACCCTTATAATCCCTATAACTCTTTTACCGATTTAAAGTTACCAAATTTTATCATTACTGCTTAAGCACTATTAAAAATTGGAATAATATATAATGTAGTGTAAACGACAAGTTCAAGTTTTGCTGCTTTGAAGATTAGCTCAGATAAGCAACATACATTCCAATCTTAATTTAGTATACAGATTAAGTATCACAGTTAATTCAATCACCAAAACACAAGTCACAATATACATTATTTTACTAGTCTAATATTTTTTCTTGGAAAACATTCTCTAGGAATGTTTTGTTTATCCACTAACAAGAAGAATCTAATGATAACTAATCGCTATTTATCGCTTTCATTGTACTATTAATTTTAATTTGTAGACAGTTTGTAATAAACAACGTCTAAGTAATTAATGTATTTTGTCTTAATAGCTTTAATTCTTTTATTAGATTAGTTAAATGAAAAACTACTGCTCTGTTTAATCCCATTTTTATTGGAATAATAAGCTTTTCAGCTTGCGTGGGTGCCTTTTTCTTAAATTCTTTATCCAATCTTTAGCAGAACAACTACATTTGATTGTAATAAAAATAAAGTCTGTGGATATTGCGTCTAGCAAGAGATATGTTTATAGTAGCCGTCGCTACGCTATTGTCATGCAAGGAGACGCATTGAAGTGGGTCCTATAATTAGTATCTGTTAGTCTAAGTTCAGTCGAGTGCGAATATCCTGTCGCCTTGTTTCCGTCACTACTTCATTTGCTTCTACAATACTATCCAATTGTAGGGTGCCCCTGTGTTTATTTTTCAACACTATTATAACACACTTCTAACTATTAGTATAAGATTCTCAGGTTTAATGTAGCAAATACGAATGTTGTATATTTGATGCTTTGTGATAACTGAACCCTGTTCTAATATAAACTAAAATCACTTAGAAAGGAGGACCAATCTTCTCTATTATTCAATAATTTAGGTTACGTCTTCTGATGACTACATAGTACTATATCGTGATGTATTCTTGACTTGCTTTTTTGCGATTGTAGTGATATTTAAAATTAAAGTAATATATATTTTTGTATTATGTACTATCTGAACCTCATTATCAATACAATTTATAGTCCGGTGAAACTGTAGCGGCCTTAACGAGCCAACAGTGTAGTCAGTTCGAAAAAAAAAACCAGTGCAATTAGATTAGCTTAAACAGATTTCGTATAGAATACCTCTGTTGCGTAAAGAGCCACAATAATGCGACGAATTCGTCTGCCATAGTTCTTCAGTAAAGTCGACATTTATAGTTTGGGCTTTCTCAGTAATAATACTCATAGAGCAATCGACTCACCTACGGCTCTCGTTACTCCCATGCGACGCAGGGTCATAAAACTCGCCCGCAGTATTACTTCCTCCTCGCCCAGCGTACGCTCTGACCTACATTTTGTATGATAACTATTCTACTCCTAATACCTGTTTCAGAGTACAGGCGTGTAGTACAAATGTACGTAGACGCCGTGCTGTGCCGTTAGCGTTGTTAGCACAGTGATGTTAGCGGCGTCTACGTACATTTCATTTATACGCGTCCCCAACAAGCACCCGCTTCTCTTACGCAGCACAGCATCTTCTAAAGAGCAGTATCTTTTTCTTCTGTATTTGTAGACCGATTTTTGTTTAGTAGCTATTGACGTGTTTTAGTGTTTCCGATAAAAAAAAACCCATACTTTCAACGAGTAGAATCCAAGTCTCTATTCGTCATATTTCACAATCAATTAAATACAATGATATTGAAACTTAAAGAAACGACTAGTTATTATTAATTTGTTCGTTATTAAGGTTAATTTATCAAAAAGTGTAACCTCTATAATTATAGCACATTTGTTATTGTCAATTTTATGCTATTACGTCATTATGCTATACGTTATTATTTTAACTTCTTTGGTGATCATTTCTACTCAGAATGACGCGACGGTTTAATATTAGATTAATGTCTTTCAACGTTCATTATAAAAGTAAATAAATAATGTTTAATTTTATTTATTTTAAAATGTCTGCAACACATATAGTGCTTAATTTTTCTCACATTACTATTCCTTATTAACTTTAACTATGCCAAATTGCACAATCTCCGTGCAGGCATTGTACTTTTAGAGAAGCATGATTTTTTATGTCAGATCCGCCGTGCTGATATTGGTCTGCATATATCACGGGAAAACTATTGGGTGTCTTGATATAGCGGAACTCTGTAACTCTGAAATTTGTAAGATTAACTAGTCAAAATTATTCACTGTCCGGATCTATGTTTTCTTTATTTGCAATGAATGTTTCTGTGGAATTCGTAAAGAAGTAGCTCGCGTAAATATTCCCTCTGAAACAGATCGATTGGTTTAATTAAAAAAGATGTAATATTCTTCATTATTTTTACTAAATCACGGGAGCGATGATAGTCAGAACTTTACGCCGACCATCCGGCACGATTTATATGTATTTTGACCTAAATAAAAAGTCGTAAATCACCAAATTTGTTATTGCTAACACATCGCTGAAAAAAAGTAGAGAATATAAAAGTTATATTGACTATAAAAAAGCTATAACTTACGATAAAATAGCGGGTAACGAAACGTTCTAAACTGCGGTGGTGTTTGGCGCACACAGTCAACCGCAAGCTCTTCGGTTGGTCTACCTCTGATATCTGAATTTCTTGTTTTTTACGACTGAATATTGTATATATTTATCTAGAAAACCGTTGAACTAGATGCCGGGATGCTTATTCATTTTGATTTAAAGTTCAATTCAGTCTAATAAAGTAATAAAAAAAACATTTACCTTTGTTTTGTTAAATTAAGAGAAGATCAGAATTGATTTCTGCTAGTGTGTATAAAACTGTATTGCATTTATTTTTATTACCTTTTTATTTCTTTTATTACTTTATTGCCCTATTTATTAAATCTTTTCAGTTTATTGCCTTTAGTCTTTTTCTTTAGTTGTTATTGCTTTTAACCTGCAAAATGTTTGCAATAGTTCTAACTCTTTTGTCCCACGTATAGCAATTATTAATTAATGTTCCACTGTAGGTATATGTAGTTGGGGTCAGAGAAGGTATATCCGCCTTCAAATATCATTGTATGTTACTAAATCAACAGAAAGCTATTTACTAAGATATGGTAAACTCGATGCTAGAATTTTTCTAAGAGTAATATATTTCACACCAAAAAATTATGTAATAAAAGTTGCATCGAATATACTATTCACTACTATTAAAAGTTATTCGTCCGTATTTTCGTGAATCCCTTAAGTCACATGTGTTATTCAAGTCTTTGAGAATACAGAACTCGTAGCTGTAAAACATTACCTACGCGCTATTAATATTTAAGGTTCACTGAAAGTAGATTTTCCATCTTAGTAATGTTTTCATGCATATTTCAATTCAATGCTATTTCAAAGTAAACATCACCATCATCATTTTTTAAGTATAATTGAAAATGTATATAAGCAATTGAACTTAAGAGTATCTTTCTCATTTTTTTATATTATTGGTTCAAAGGTATAAAACTCGTTGGTTGTTTGTGCTTCATGTTATTTTAATAGTAGCATCTTTTTTTTTTGAACTTACTATACGCTATTGGCCTGACGGGTATTTACAGCTTCACCGCAATTTGTTTAATATAACAAAGCTATTTACCAAGCAAACCCTATATTTAATATGAATTCAGCACTATATGTATGTTATCTGCGTGGATCAGGAAATCTAAATTCATAGATCCATATAAACTCTTTTATAAACCCATACTTCTGAGTAGTGAGTTGGATGTATTGTATATCAATGCGTAGCATGAACTAGTTTCATCTTACTTGGATGCAAATGCTCAAACCTCTTTAAATGTTTTTGTTACTCTTTGATTGTTTTAAAGGTGTGACTGTCTTCACTCGACCTTCATTTATAATTATAATCTTATTAATCTTAATGCAATTTATACAATCAGATTTCTAAAAAGCAATAAAGAAGATGTTAACGAAAACTCTGATTATTAGTGAAATTTGATATTATCATACCCATTTAAAGTTATCGCAATAAATAGTTAAAAGCGTTTACATGCAAACATTTAGTCAGAATCATGTTTTATTTCATTTCTTATCGATAAAGTATGGCGGATGCAATAATTTAATTACGTCACTGGTTTTATAGAAACACTAAATATTTCACGGTCTCAAATTCAAATATGAATCAAAAATAAAATAAACGCTCAAAAATATGGCGGAATGAAGTACAATTTGAAAGTCATTATTATTAATAGCATGTACATCTCCCAGCAGTATTATTTTATTTGCTACTAGCAAGCCCGGCGGACGCTGTCCTGTCCTGATGATAAAAAATATATGTGCATAAAATTCTTAAGGTAAGTAATGTATTCAATTTCATAAGGATTAATACTGTACCCGTCTAAATAGCCTTCCAATAACCTCATTGTAAGTGACCATTTTTATAGAAGATAAATGGGTATAGTAAGCTATTTTTAAAAGATACATATATGCCACCAGACTTTTTATACATCTATAAAATAGGAATATCTCACTATATATTATTTTGTTATATCATAAAAGAATTTGGCAGCGTTTTCGATGAAACCTCCCAAGCGGCTTGACTTTTTCCAACACTTCCAACAATTATCGGTATATTTCAACCAATTTACACAAAACCTTGACAAATTTTATGCCCAGGCCTTCCTTATATATTACTCGATCTATTGATGAAAATCGTATTACAAACCGTTCAGTAGTTTTCGAGCTTATTGCGAACATATACACAGACAGACAGATGCGGCGGACGACTTTGTTTTATAATATGTAGTGATAGTGATGATGCAGACAACATAGTCTGGTGAAACTGTAGAGGTCTTGCCAGGCTAACAGTGTGGGTCAGTTCGAAAAAAAAATGCAGACAAGAATTCCATACTCCAATTTTAAAAGGGGTACGATTTAAAACTACACTGGCTTACTAAATATATCACGATATTAAAATGGGAAGCAATATTTAATTTTGTAGGATTATTATGAAGTCTGAAGTATTTGAATTATGAACCGAATGTAATTAAGTCTGGGAGAAAGAGACAGATTGTGTTTTATTGGCTCCTATTGTTTAGCTGGAATATATGATACCGTTTTATTATGAAAGGTAAACAGAGCGATGGAAAATCGTCACCGCGGCACTATTGATGTTGTTTATTTAGAGATATGTGGAGGTGTACTATCAAATGAAATGTGTTCATCATTTCCTATAATCCTTCAATGAATACGCAAATAATATTAATAATGGGTATTCATTTACGTATACATTGTATAGGATTCTTTAGCAAATAAAATTTATTTTATGATCTTATAACAGTATATTTTAAGACCCAGTAATTCGTATAAAAACAACTTAGAAATACAATACGTGTAAAAAAAATCCAGATTGAGTTTCTTGCCGGCTTTTCTCTATGGCTATTATATATATTATATCGTATCCGTATGTAATATATTAATATTCTTACCTCAAATGGGGAACAAAGTATTTTGGGAAGTTTTTGAGGAATCATAGTCTGCCTTAAAGCTGCTTTTATTTTTTATTCATAATTTTAAGTTTCCTGACTCTACTTAGTCTGACCATAAATACTGTTACAATTGAAAATAAACAAAATATTATATTTGAATTTTGAATCTGTCATTTTTATATGATTGTTCATTGAGTTTTCTCATTTTGGCGCCAATACATTCTACAATATTTTACGATATTCAAATGGAGTGGGGTGATAAAGAGAATCGAATCGCTGTGATTGCATTACACAAAGTAGGTATGGAACCAAATGCAATTTTTAAACCTCTCCATATGCTTGGTATTAGTAAAATGTTTGTGTGACTATTAATAGGTACAATGAGACCTCCTCTGTTTGTGACAGAAAAAGAATTGGCCGTCCACGTAGTGTTGGTACGAAAAAGATGGTCAAAGCGGTAAAGGAAAGAATTCGAAGAAATCTTGTCCAAAAGCAAAAGATTTTATCTCGGGACATGAAGATAGCACTTTGAACCTTGTCGCGTATTTTAAAAGAAGCCTTAGGACTTGCAGCATATAAGAGACGTACTGGATATTATTTAATTGATAATTTAAAAAAGAATAGGGTGGTAAATCGAAACAACTAATGAAGCGGTACGCAAAGGGAGGTCACAGAAAATTTTATTTACGGATGAGAACATTTTTACAATTGCCCAACATTTTAACAAACAAATCCATCGTATTATGCTCAAAGCTCTAAGGAAGCTTCCCAATTAGTCGACAGAGTGCGACGTGGATACTATCCGAATTCAGTGATGGTTTGGTGGGCTATTAGCTATGAAGGAGTGACTGAGCCATACTTTTGTAAAAAAGGTATCAAAACATCGGCAAAAGTGTATCAAGATACCATTCTTGAGAAGGTAGTGAAGCCCCTTAACAACATCATGTTCAATAACCAAGAATGGTCCTTCCAGCAAGACTCGGCGCCGGGTCATAAAGCTCGGTCTACCCAGTCTTGGTTGGAAACGAACGTTTCGGACTTCATCAGACCTGAAGACTGGCCGTCGTCTAGCCCCGATCTTAATCCGTTGGATTATGATTTATAGTCAGTTTTAGAGAGTACGGCTTGCTCTAAACGCCATCTTAATTTGAAGTCCCTAAAACAATCCGTACGATTGGCAGTGAAGAATTTTACCATAGAAAGAATGCGTGCTTCTATTGATAACTAGCCTCAACGCTTAAAGGACTGTATTGCAGCTAATGGAGACCACTTTGAATAAGTTTTTTATAATTTAAATTGTTTTATATTTATGTATTAAACAAACACACTGTAAAAGTAAAATGTTATTTGTAATAGAATTTTTTGTTTTTTTCTTTGTTTCAGTATTTATGGCAAGACTAGGTATATTGAGTAGGATTGGATGTATTCTAACAACACAATAATAAAGTAATAACACAGACATGCATTTTGAGATTTCACAGAAACTCCCTGAAAAGTGATGATACCAGGTTGACGTCCATAATGTTGAAATACCAAAATAATTACAGAATACTACGATAATTACCATCTGATAATGGGAGTCATCATCTGAAAATAGGACTAGTTCCCAAACGTAGAAAGCAAAATCAGAATATAGGTATACTCCAGATTTTGTAATTTTGGTTCTATGTCTTACGCCTCATACTCCTTCCTTTCTTCTTATAATCTTATTTGCTCACACTCATGACTCGTTCAATATGTCATCGTCTTTCAACCAATACCGACGACAGCAAACCTTTTTTTTTTTCAATTAAATAAATGAACAAAGGACATCGTTTCATAAATCGCGATTACGTTTACAAAGTTTCCATGATATTTTTATGAATAAGTAAAAGTCACACTCGGCGTGTGTCAGTAACAAATCATTTGTTCCTCTGACTTATTGTCTGATTGTGCGAAGTCCTCTTCACACTGCCCAAATAGAGTGAAATTATTTGATACAAACGACTAATACTACTAATTCTATTCTAAATGGGAATTAATTGTTAGTCAAATGTAAATTTTATTTCCTAAACATATTTAGTCACTTATGTACTTATACCGGAAATGTATTATTTTGTAGGTATCTTTATTCGACGAACAAATAAAGAAGTATTCCGAAAGACATATACGAGTATTTAATTAGAAAGAAACCGTAACAAAATCAGAGAGTTCGATTCAGTTAAAGCATACTTATGCAATTTTGCTTTACTCTCGGTCTGGAATTCTGTTATTAATAGTACGCGAAACTGCAATTATCGTGGTGACGGTATGCACTGGCGACGTACCAAGGTTCCTCGATATATACCAGACCAGTGTTTCGACAATTCGGCGGATTCTTAACTCATTATTAATATTGACAATACGATGAGTGAGTAGATGGAGTGGGTGTTCAAATGGCTACACTCCAAAGAAGTTAATTTATCAAATAAATCGTTTTCTCCGTCAAAAAATCTATTTTAAGCGCTTTAGATGAAAGAAATAATATCAAAGAGAACATGTCAATTACTTGAAAGTAGAATAAACAAAGATAAAAGTAAATATTGTCAGATTTGTTGTTATAATAGAAGCGCTATTTAGTGAAAAAGCGGTCAATGCGTAAAAGACATATTATTTTATACTTTATAGGTTACCGTTTGACTACAATCTCATCTGAATTTAAATAAAAATGTGGTCTAAGATGGTAGTCATGCTAAACCTAGTGGGAGACTGGCTCTCAAGTGCAGCTGCCGGAACACACCAACAGGTGCTTGACGATAGATTTTCAACTTGAAGGTGGTAGCTAGCCAGACGGACCTAGAAAAAGCCCTACCACCATGCAAATAATTGCCTAAATGTAAGCGAAAAGAAACATATTCTATACTTTGAGATTAACTATTGTTTTAGACAATCTTAACATTATATTATAATCTAATTAATAATTACAATAAATAACGAATCCAATATACATATGTGAAAACTTTTATTGAAATGAAATCAAACAATAAATCTTTATATTTTTTTTAAATTAACAATAACAAATTAGATAAACGTTTCTACATTTTCACAAAAATCAACAAATACCAATCCTCTGTATTTACCAAACGATTTATTTCCATGTGCGTTGTTATTTTAAATTTCAAATCCACGTGTTTTACATATTACGCACGTTTTAATTTTTGCATCTTGGACTTCAAATTAAAATCTTATATCCACCGTCGAGGTAATTTTAAAATCTCTGCGTGTGTGCTGCCAAAAGGAAAGATGGAACATCCATTACAGTATAATGTTTAAAATTGAAATATCAAAATGGTTGGACATAAATGAGGTTTTCCACCGAGCTATAGCTAGTTTTTAGATAAGCTTGTATCATATATATAATAAGGATGTTGCTATAATTTAACGTTTCTATACTTATTTGAAAGGTGAAGGCATTATTACTTTGCGGAAATCCATCATTAAAAATTGGGGAATTGTTTAATTAGGCATTAGACGTTACATTAGAGCATTGGACAGCGGCCAAACAATTCTAAGCAGAAGCGCGAAGTAACGTGCACTAACTTTTTAGTATCTATATTTTTCAGATTCTCAGATTTGTGTGTAATTATTGCAAGTGACTGAGAATAGGTAATTAAATATATTTAAATCATTTTTAGAAGTCTCTCTCTGTTTGTTTATTTACGAATCGTTGGTAAATTACAACGTTTATGGTAAAACATCACCAAGGAAAGCATAAAACATATCCTTTAGTAACATTTAGTCTTTGTTTAAAAGCGGTTGACTTTATCAAAAGTGTGCACGCATCACTCAAAAGCTACTGGATAGATATCAATCAAATTTTTGTAATTTTATTTTTAAACATAGGTTCTAATCTTAAAAACATATTACGATATCTTACTTTAATATGCATTTATTAAAGTTTTAAGAAACAACCATTTTTATAAGCATTACACTTTGAGCAACGTCTGAAATAGTGTAAACAGTGTGCTCCACATACATAGGAAAGAGGAAGTAAAGGGATTAACAAAGATTTGTTAGGAAATAAATTTTGTAAGCAATGTGTAGTTTTGTTTTCAGTTTTTAATTATTTTTCCTCTATACATAAAATAAATTGTTATCATAATAAACAATACAGACCAAGTCACGGTTATCAGATAGTATTAAATATATGGACAACTATATTCATGTGTAAGTATTTTTCTAAGTACTATCTTCAATTCAGAAGGTCACATTAATTATTAACCTCTAGATATTACCACGTCCAACAAAAGTAATAAAAATAAAAACATCGGCGAAAGAATTGCAACGTGGTTACAGTTTGCTCGTTCTAACTTTGTCACTATAATACTTTTTGTTTTGTTCACTTATTGCTTCATCGCAATATATTTCTATCCTTTCTTAAGCTACGGATAATTCATCATGGTTTATTTGACTGACAGTAACACGACATTTTTGTCTATCAAATTATTTAATATAAAAATGCTGTATTATGTGCTTTAATATTAAATCAAAGTAAGAAAATAATCTGGTTAGAATTTTTTATTTATTTGTTGACTTAGTATCTGTGGAAAATATCTTTTTTCTTAAAATTAGAATTTCCGTATATTCGTTACATTGAATATCTTAAGTCCATTCGTAATTCGTTCACTCTTAAATATTTATATGTACTTAGAAACCTTGTTACGATATGCTGCAACAATGACTTGCAATTTCATTTGATGTTAGTGATCACAGCAAACTGTAGCTATGCCCAACCAGCCTCGAAGTATAACTTCCAATTATAATAGAAACTTACAAGTGGAATTGTGAAATAATGAAATTCCATTAATTTTTTGTTTCATATATCGACGTTGTTGACGATAACGGCCGCTAAAATTGCTACACTTAAGAAAATTAAATTCGAAATTAATTAAGATAAAAAGTTGTTATTCGAGTGATTAAAATCGATGTTGACTTCAACCTCAATATAATCGATTTACGTACAGTTCAAGGATATCCGAAACGTCTGGAAAATTGCCCCTTAAATATCGTGCAGGTCTGCCTATCGCGAAATTACTTAATTGCAATTGATTAGCGTGTCCAATATACATAGTACCACGTTGTAATCTGAATATTGACGAATGATATAATAATTAAATAAGGGAATATTTTTGTATTTCAATATTGTCATAGTAACCATGTCGCTTTATAGTTACTCGAAAATTAAATAATTGACTTTTCGCATATGTCATTCATGCCTCTTTTTTCTTAATTCTGTTTCATCTTTCTCTTTTACTTCCATTATCTTTTCATATGAAGTTCTTACCAATATAATACCTAGGTCTTTTGTGAAAATATGACAAAAATAATACAAATAGCAAACCATACAATTTATAAAATATCTATGAAAAAATCTATGCATTAAAAATTATACTAAATCATCAAGAAGTATCGTAATCAAGCGATTAAATTATAAAAAAATAACGAAAATATATACAATTGTCCGAAACTAAGACAAATCCCTATGTTACAATACTACTGAGACCAGAGTATAATAAAAAACCCATGTTTGTACGATTCCGCTGTACGAAAGCTTATGCCAATCTAAAGAAAATTATTGACATAATAAATATATAGGTACCTAGTAATAAAATCAGGCATTATCTCCATACATGTGTTGTGATAACTCACACAGTATCGAAAGCCTTCGACTATGATATTACTGCTTATCATGGAAAATACTTCAGTTCGTTAAGCACTTAATAAATACAGAGATAAGCCGGAATAATATATAAAAGTATGCTAAGCTATTTATTATTGCGATGTGGTTGCAGTAAGGGTATAATTATATGATTTCTATAAAAGTTATTTTTGACCTAATGCTATTATCAGTAGAAACATTATCATATATCTCTAGGTATTTACATGATGAAAAATTTGCACCTACCACTAAATATTACAGTGGGCGTTACTTTGCACTTCCGACTGGAACTGATTGGCCCCTTCACCTCTCACTGCAACTCAAAACGTTTGCTTCTGTTCACGTTACGTTAAAACTGAAACTTGTAATAGATAGAGGGAAATATTAGTAACTGAAAAAATGTAATTAAACGCGTCGTCGGTTGACGGTTGAACCCGACGTTGGCGGATGGTTGAACCTGTCATAAGGTTGACACTATTGATATTTATTTGTATAAGTTAAAATTAATTCAATTATTTTGAAAATTAACGGGTAATGACAATAATCGATTACACGTGGTTCGCTCCATGCGTCAACAAATCCAAACGTGTTTTGTTGCAGTGAGATGTAGCAGTGGCTAATCAATTCCTGGCGGAAATGCAAAGCAACGTCCACCCAAATAATTAATTATGGATTTCCGCAAAGTAACGCCTTCATCAGTCAAGCATCTAACAATATCATAATTCAGAAGATTTCGCTAAAATTCATTATTTAATTACGTATTTCATAAAAACAAGTTTAGATTATATACCGGTGGAAACTCGCCTTACTAAGATAACGATAATGCTGCTTCTATCTATGTAGCACCAATATCTTTCTATGAACAGGAATATGTGGCCATGTGCAAATTTTGATTTACATTACGGTTGCTAACCTAAAGTTATCATCATCAAATTTCATTTAGTCCTTTCGGATGTCGCTTTTCTATTAGCAAATACGTGATTAGATTGAAATGTAATTCAACGTAAAAAATCTACTATGGATTAAGTAAAATAGGTATATTAAGATTTCTTCTTTCTCAAAAAAATCTACTTTAAAAGCGATACATATACATTTCCTATTCGATTTTGAGGAGTTCTCTGTTGAATCTTCTAAGTCAAGGTTCAACGGTAATAAAATGGGACCGCCTTGAAAATATCCCTTTTCCAAGTAAAAATAAATTTTCCAAATTGATTTATAAATCACGCAGTTTTGAGGTAACAAACATAAAAGAAATACAACCGTTTTCAGAACTTCCTCCTTTTTAAACTCTGTTGAAAAAATGTGTGGTTTTATTAAAACAACGATGCAAGTGACTTTTTTCGGATTGTAGTAATTTAAAAACTGATCACAATATTTATTTAAATCATTGAATCATTTTGAATTGCCATATTGTCCTTGGCTGTTCTGTCGAGCGCCTTTCACTTTACCCCTACTCCGCGGCCAACTGTAATGCGACATACGATGGACGGACGAAAAAAATTGAGACTATGTAAAATAGTTTCACTTTAATAATAAAATCTTTGTAATACACAATCATAACACACTGATGCTATATCAGTAGCTTACTCCTAAGGGGAATCAAAGAATATAATGCTCTAGACTATTACTCTAGATGTATGTAAAATGTATAGATTTACGGAGATGGAAAAAAACAAGCCAGGAGAATATAGGGTTTCTAATTATGGGCCGTAAATAATGAGAAAGAAAGCCGTTCACACAATAATCGCCCGCATACAACTGTAATTTATGTATCACCAGTGTAAGACTATAGGGCTAACAAAAAAGCGGCAACCTGTAATGCCTCGTATTTTACTTTCTCGTATTGTTTCTATTTGAAGACTGTCGAGTTCAGGGGAAAAGTAAGAAGGCCACAAGAAGGTAATTTATTGCTGTGTATTGAATTCAGAATTGAATAATTGGACTACTTTTCGAACATGCTGTAGTCACCTTTAACTTCCCACCGAAACATTTTTAATTTTTTTCGTTTTTAGCTATATCTATATAAAAAATATAATAATATTAGAGGTCTGACGTTGTGCCCGCATCACCTAAAATCTAATAGATAGATTTTAATAAGAAAATAATCTTACTTCTTAGATATATGGTAATTAAAAAAAAAATCACATCTTCATATTAGAGATTTAAGAAACTACGTTTTGAAGTGATAACTTCTTATGGAAGGGCTGATCCGCTTCGTTACGTAACGTGTTACGGTGCCAGTCTGTCTGGCTTCCCTTTCTTCCTCTCACTCATACGGTAGCGGTAGGCAGGCTCCTCCTACTAAACCAATTGTTACTTTTATAGGATGATAAATAATGATACTAATAATGTACATTCACAAAAATCTAATGTACATATTCAAGAATTGGAATTAATAATAAAATAATCTTATAATCAATAAAATATTTTATTAATAAATAACCTTTCCTTACATTATCATATTAATATACATAAAATTTAAGCCTAAGCTTTTCTCAAGTTAAACAATTTCAATATTAAATAGTTCAACTAGATTAGTTTAAGTTGTCTCTTCTATCGGGCATTCCGAGACTGCCATATTTGTTTTTTTTTTATATGTTTATTAGTTCAGTTCAGAAGAGTGGGACAAAGAGTGTGGTGTGCATGCGTAGGGCAATACAGACTAAGTCGCGTGTATCGGCTAGTAGTATTTAAAACTTCAGAGTGGTTAATATTAACAATATAACACATCTGCTATGTTTATCGTGCACTCTTAAACAGAGTACAAATAATTAACTCAACAGACTGTCATGATTCATTGAATTCCTTACATTCAAAATGCCAGCATAAAAAGAAGGTATTTTAATATTCAGTTATATTCGGTCATGAAGCACGCCGCTCGTTACAGTTACAAGTCGAGAGCCGTCCTTGAAATATACTTACCATTGACGTGTTGTCTGAATCGGAAGGCCGACCCTGAGTAAATAATAACCGTACTTTGCATTCACGAGTATTGTGAGTACGGTAATCGGTAATATTGCTGGAAGGCATCGGAACACTAACAATGAGGTAGTATTAAAAATGTGTCGTCATTATAGTTGGTATCATCATTATTATTTTATAATTCAGTTGACCAAGATATATCGAATATAAAAAATAAAATCGAATTCTACCCTGAGTATAGTTATGGAATATGTGAATGGTGAATTGCCTGTACGTATTCTTCGGCTGCTTTTCAAGGTATCCATTCGAAAATAGTTAACCAATAGCAATTTAGTATGGTTAACGCGACCCAATAACGATTTAGTAAAAAAGTAGGTAAACATATGGTGGAAAGGCTTTATCTATTTTTCCTTATTTTCGGACTAGGTTAGTCTAGATTAGCCTAGTTGTCAGATACGATGGGGTCAAGTGGGGATGAGATACTTGTACCTCGGAACCGCAGGGGGTGGACCCACAGGCGAATACAGTTCCCTCGTGGAGCCTTAGCCTGCCTTCCAAGACCGTCAGTGCGTGGTGAAGAGCCACATCCTACACGAGGTGACCCTGTCTAGCAGAACACTACGGATCTAGGCTAGAGAGCCGATAAACACTCCTGGGACTCGGTTCCAGAACCGGGTCGGGGCGTATACCCCGGCAGACGGCGCCCCTCGCAGTACCCCTCTGCTTATCAGAGGGGACAGGGGATGCGGTAAGGACGGGCCTGCTTCGGTTCGCCCGTCAGAGGGTGGAGGGAGAAAACCTCCTTAAAAAGTTACTGTGGGAGGAAACCACGTAAAAAAGTTACGGAGGGCAGTGCCTTCGGGGGGCGGGAGGGAGGAAACCTCGGTAAAAAGTCACCGTGGGAGAAAACCACGTTAAAAAGTTACGGGTGTTGAGGAGACAACCTCGTTAAAAACCAGACGGGAGGCCTTCGGGCGGAGGGAGGT
This sequence comes from Antheraea assamensis, assembly GCA_035772565.1. NCBI lineage: Eukaryota > Metazoa > Arthropoda > Insecta > Lepidoptera > Saturniidae > Antheraea > Antheraea assamensis. The sequence continues at coordinate 3,612,651 of JAQQSE010000067.1, forward strand.
AGAAAGCCTCGTTAAAAAGTTACCGTGGGAGGAAACCACGTTAAAAAGTGACAGAGGGACGGCCTTTGGGCGGAGGGAGAGGGAGAAAACCTCAAGAAAAAGTTACCGTGGGAGGAAACCACGTTAAAAAGTGAGAGAGGGGAGGCTTTCGGGCGGAGGAAGAGGGAGAAAAACCTCATTAAAAGTTCCTGTGGGAGGAAACCACATTAAAAAGTGACAGAGGGGTGGCCTTCGGGCTGAGGGAGAGGGAGAAAACCTCGTTAAAAATTCACCGTGGTAGAAAACCACGTAAAAAAGTTACAGGTGGTGGTGGTTGGATGGGGTGACCCCTTGATTGCCAAACCAGATCAAGGAGGGAAGGGGCTGTGGACCTGACTTTCCATTGCACATTGGTTCGGTAGACGGGTAGGCAGCTTGACCGGGCTGTCGTCGCGGTCAGGGCGATCGCGCTGGGCCTTGTCGCCGGGGTGGCATGGTGCTTGCTTGTTCGATCCCGTGCCACTCCATAGCGCGGCAGACGGTATCTTGTGGGTTTTTTTGGTCAGTAAGAGTCTGACACCCCACAGCTCCCCAGGGCTGTGGGTGTCCAATGAAGGATTTCTTCCCTCAGATACGATAGAAGGGAGTCGGGCGAGGAGGCCGGGCTGTATGACAGCTACAGGGAGAGCAGAAAGATCCTGCAGGCTCCCATCCGCTGGACGAAAAAAGAGTCATGGGAGGAACTGATTGAGACGCTAGAGACGGATCCGTGGGGGCGCCCTTACCAGATGGTTAGGATGAAGTTACGATCCCGGGAGAACCTGGCGACGGAGACCCTTCAGCCGGTAGTGGTGGCGAGGGTCGTGGGAGAGCTGTTCCCCGACTCTCCGCAGCTGCAATCTCCTCCCATGCCTCCGCCTTTGGCGGAAGTTGTGGAGGTGTTTGTTTACCCTCCTCCTTTAATGGAGCGAGACAAGGAGGGATTACAGAGTACTTTCGCAACATACGGAGAGCGCCCGGTCCTGATGGGGTCTTGGAAGCAGGGGTGGCTCCACCTGCTGGATAAGAAGGGCTTCCCCTTGGACTGCGCGTACGCGTATCGGCCCTTGGTGTTGTTGGACGACGCTGGGAAGGCGTTGCAAAGGATTATTGCTTCCCGGGTCATCCAGCACCTAGAGAGAGTGGGGCCGAACATTGAAGACGCGCAGTTCGGCTTCTGGACAGGGTGTTCCAAGGTGGACGCCTTGTGCGTCTTAAAGTCGCTATCGACTGAGGCAACCTCCCGCGGGGAGAGGGTTTTGGCGGTATTCCTCAATATTGCCAACGCCTTCAACAGCTTGCCGCACGGAGTCATACGGGAGATGCTCTGGTATTTCGGAGTGCCCCCTTACCTGCGACGGCTCTTAGAGGCGTACCTGGAGGATAGGGAGGTCGCCTACTTCGTTGGCGACGAGAAGATGGTCCGGCGGGTCACACGGCGGGGGGTTCCACAGGGGTCGGCTTTGTCTGAGAGTCCTGTGTGGGATGGGCAGCGCCGCACTCTGACTGCGGTGGTATGGGGAGATTTGTCGCTACCCAGTGTGGTTTCGGCCATGCTCTGCAGCGAACAGGCTTGGCAAGCAGTGGCTTCCTTCTGCGAGGAAGTTATCTCGTAGAAGGAGGCGGCGAAAAGGGTCCAAGAGCTGGACCCTATTAGCAGCCCTCTCTGCCAAAGGAGGCGGCGTTTTGCCCGCCTTCTCCCACCTCCGTAGCCGGACCTGAGGGGATTGGCCGGGGGACCCATCTCTTCATTGCACCGGTTCGACTGGCGAGGGGAGGTAGCTGGTTGTGTACCACCGTATTCACCGGGAGAGTGAGTTTTTATTGAGGATTACCCCACGTAAATAAAAAAAAAAGTTGTGCGATACGAAACAGTAATTTGAATTCGTAAAGCATGTATGTCCCACGAACTGTTATATGTATGAATAACTAGCTTATTTTCGCTATGAAAGTTGCAGCCAAGGCAACAGCCCAAGCCGAGATTTAGCCACTTTGGCACCCTTGAGCATTTTGCCAAGTCATAGGCGTTCGCTTTAGTAGTTCAATGAAGCTGTGAAGGCCCATCTGGTTGGCCTATAGCGTAGTCAGTTTAAAAAAAACGTATAGTTTTGGAACATGTGAACGGTAAATATCCTGTACGTATACATTATACTTAACCATGTATTCAAATTATAGAATGAATTTTCAAACGAAAATGGCGATGCTGTAAATTAATGGCTCTGTATCTCTATTGTAGCAAACGGAAAGCCTTTTGAAAAATAAAAAGTGCTACATCTGCAATGAAACCTTAAATATTATGCTTAATTGAATGAAGCACGTTTCGCTGTTTTTCGTTTAATTGAGAAATTATTAACAACGACTACATTTTTTTTCTGTATTACAATATTCCGGCTAACAGTTGAATCTGACTTTAATAGGGGTCTTATTAACAGATTACTGTAATATTTGTTGATACTTTGAATCTGATTTTCGGTCTAGATTTAGATTTCAATGTCGTTAAAATGATAACTCCAATTAAATCTTGAAAAAAAAAACAATGTATTCTAATATTTATACCGTCGTCTAAAACATAATGAAATACTCGTAAGTACCTAGTAATGAAAATCAGAATGCCCAGTATCATATAACATTGGACTTTATACACATACCTGGACCGAAGTGAAACGTTTTTTAAATACATGAACAGGTACGTAAACACGTAAATCACAAGCAAAAGCTGGGGTTACCCGTCCGTGTAATGAGAATTTCATGCCATTATCTTTAGTAGCTCGGATGTAAAATATTTAATTTAACTGTGGCGAGCAGGTGTTGTCTGTAGCATGTTGTGGCTTTACGACCTTTGTTCCTTAGCCGTGTGATTTATAATCTATCTTGATAAAGTAGAATTGTTACAGCTGTCACAGATAGCTATTTAATGGACTTTTTAGCGGCATCTTAATTTGTCCTGTAGTAAATCTTAATAATCATATAGTAAATTTTATTGTTTTTTATTTATAAAGTTTTATTATTAGTTTTAGTCGTAATATACTTCTATTTATGCGCATAAGTTAAATTATTCAAAATAGTAAAGAAGAATATGAATTTTATATTTTGTCAAAAACTGCGTGTAAGTTCGGTGGCACCATTTTGCGTCAACATTATTTTAATTTTGAATATTAGACAAGTATTCTATCAACGTACCATTAGTAAGATTTTTCAAAAACACATTGCCGTCAGAAATAAAAAGAATGTGTACTTTATATGTACTAAATATGAACTTAAGTGTTTATACAGAAGGGGATGTTTTTAATATTTAGAGAAAGGCAATTTGTCTTGTCTCCGTCTTTTCAGTCAGCAATTATTACTTTTATTTCGTATCAATATTGCCGCAGAATACTCCACCATTGTTGGCGTTTTGTTAATCAATACTATTCGCATTTATCAGAAAGTTGTGTTATTGTACGGTATTGTATAATAACACGCTCTCTGAAATGAAGTAATACGGTGCAAGAAAAAAGAATAGGGATTATGTTTTTGAAGTGAAAAATTCTTTAGGTGTATTGAACAGTCTTTGAAAGTGAACTGACAGCTCTTGTCGGTGTCGCTGATCATGTTTCCTCGGTTGCACCCGGCATCGAATGCGCTAGGGTCGCTGAGTACTGAATGGTGTATGCTCGGCTCCAATCGTCATCAACCACGTTTACTGTCTGACAAAGAATGCGTCGTTGTAATGATTACGCATTAAAATAACATTATGTATGTTTTGATATATAATCAGTATAATATTTCAAGTGTATGTATTGTCCGTATTTAAATGTTACTATTATTTATTTACATTTAAATAAATCTCTATTTTATACTTCAATGTGCATGCATCTTTGTATATATAATTCTTTTGTATGTGCTTGTGACTGAACTCTTCCTAAACGGCTGGACAGATTTTGGTAAAAAAAAATATATGTGTTCATGTGGATTCCTAATTAGATCCATTAGGTTGTACTGCGGCCTGATTCTAGGGTTTTTTTTTTGTAATCAGGCCAAGACGACTTCCGCCGAGCCCGCTAGTAAATTTATAAGTTTTCACTTTTGTCCTGTGGTCGTAAGAAGACTCGAATTGATCTTAAATATGAGAAATCCAAAAAATATTTAAAAAATGTTGATTGGAACTAAAAAAGGTGGGATCTCGATAACAGCGCCATTTTCTGGATCCATCCGGAACCATCTAAGTTACTTTCTAAATACAAAAAAAAAACATTAAAATTGTTAATCCGTTTAGAAATAGAAGAATTACAAACATACGCAGTCTGAAATTCTATATTTAGAAATGAAGTACTTGAAACATGATAAAAAATTTCGTAATAATTTCTCTTTTTCATTTGTTGTATTATGTAGGTAATAAAATAAATTAATCTGAAAACAGCTCCTATTTCATCAGATTTAAGGTAAATAATACATATAAATTTATTATTTACTAGCAGGCCCGGTGGACGTTATCCTGCCCTGATAATAAAAAATATATACTTATGTGCATGTGCACTAATGTATTTTATTTGATAAGGATTAATACTGTAAGGCTAAATAGCCTTCCAATTACCTCATTATATGTGACCAATTTTAGGAGATAGATTTGTACATTAAGCTATCCTAAAAAGCAAACCAAAGCACATACCAAAAACATATAACCAAAAACTTTGCAGATATTATATACAGCTCTCGTTCGTAGTAAATTAGAAACATCATGAATTATTTGGAATCCGCACGAGAATCTGTACTGCCTTCTATTGGAAAAAATACAAAAGGCCTTCTGACGCTTTCTTTATAAGAAAAAATACGGGTACTATCCGTTCCTATACCCAACAAAGTTTTTGCTGGGTATGTTAGAATCTAAGTCTCTTGCTTGCAGGCGTAATTATGAGAGTATAGTCAGAGGTGCCATGATCATAAGAGGTAACTCTGATTCCATAGAACTTGTGTCTAGATTAGTTCGACTTTATTTACCAAATAATTATGTAGCTGCACGTCGACACGAATTACTTGTATACCGGCATGTCGTACAGTAGCACATCTCAACTCGCCCTTTATTCGAAAACTTCGACATCTTAACGACATCTTGCTGGAGTTCGCGCTAGTCGACTTATTTGCCGACAATTATAAAGAATTGTACGCCACTTTTAGAATATTTTGTGAAAAGTTGGAATGACTGTAGAGTCAATTGTTTTATGTTATTTTTTTTTTTATCATCATACGTTTATTTATAATTAACTTTCTTTTTATTTTATGTTTAAAATATGTGATTCACATAGCTATAGGCGTACCTGTTAAACTATGTAAATAAATAAATAAATAAATCTCAATATGCATTGTTTTGTTATATCTTATAGGGATATTAGGCAGCGTTTTCGACGAAAGCTCCCAGGCTGCTTGACTTTTTCCGATTCTTTCAACAATTATCATTATATTTCGACCAATTTACAAAAAAAAAACCTTGACAAATTATATACTTAAACCTTCTTCATGAATTACTCTATTTATTGGTTCCGGTTGGTTTTTAGACCGCATTACAATTCGTTTAGTAGTTTTTGAGTTTATTGTGAACATCCAGACAGACAGACAGACGTGGTGGACGACTTTGTTTTATAATATGTAGTGATGAGATGGGTATAATTATTTGCTATCATTTTCATTACAGAGTTTATGCTACACATTGAAAATATGTTTTTCTTATAATTTCATGTAATTGTTTTTTTCTCAAATGAACAAAATATATGTTCTAAAACGATACCAATTTACTAAAAGGTACTTCACATATTGTGATAAATCCAATTCTGTAATCCTATTAGTACATTAACTTGGAAGAAAGTGCGTAACTACTCACTAAAACTTTATATCCGACCACTTCGCTAAGGAACGTGTTACATAAATAACAAGGACGTATTATGCTTATTAGCACTTTTCTTTAGTTTTAGCACTTATGTCCTCTTCTTATTCTATCCATAAATGAAAGTCGATAAACACAGAATTTCATCTAATATAGTAAAACATACTTTTTTAAATAAATTACACAGATTTTGTTAAAATATTACGAAATCTAAACTTATGTAAAATTTTTATAGCTTTGGCATTTAACTATAACCTTAATGGATATTAGGGATGCAAGTTTTAAAAGTTTTCGATAAATCATCTAGTGGTTTGAATGGTGGAATATCAATCCGACGTCCGCAGGTTCGAAACCTGGCATGTACCTACGAATTTTTCGGAATTCGCGTACAGTTTACTAATTTAAATTTTAAACACTATCGGCTGACGGTGTAGGAAAACATCGGGAGGAAACCTGAACCTGAGAAATGTTCTTGTAGTACCATACGTATGTGGGAAAAATTTAGACCTGTGGATTTCTCAAAAGTTGAAATCTTCAATATGTCGGGGGCTGGCGTGGTGATTATGCCCATACCATACTTCGGGTAAAGGCCTATGGCTATGCAGTGGGTCTCCTACACGCTGTTTTCTTTGTGTGAACTCTACACAGGTAATTAAAAACAATCCTGTCTTACGTATATTTAGGTAATCTATAGCTGTAATAAGACAGTAAATTTTAAGTGTGTGTATTTTTCAGATTGATGTGTAAAAAATTATTGCAAGCGATTAAACAATGAGCAATTAAGTACATTTCAATGACTTTTAAAAATGTTTGTCAAATGTGTGTTTGTTTGCGTACGCATCACTGCTAAAGTTAAATAATGATTATCAAATGTTACTAATTTAAATTTTAAACACTATCGGCTGATGGTGTAGGAAAACATCGAGAGGAAACCTGAGCCTGAGAAATGTTCTTGTAGTACCATACGTATGTGGGAAAAATTTAGACCTGTGGATTTCTCAAAAGTTGAAATCTTCAATATGTTGGGGGCTGGCGTGGTGATTATGCCCATACCATACTTCGGGTAAAGGCCTATGGCTATGCAGTGGGTCTCCTACACGCTGATGACAATGATGATGATGAAATCACAATAGAATCTGATTAATTAAGAAACACATCAAATACATATTGTTTACAGAAGCTAAAAACGACGATTGGGAAAATTTGTTTTATTGGAACCTATGTAAAACGCTACTGTAGCCTTGGCCAATCTTTGGGATTGACATTCGGCAGGTGACGAATGTAGATGCATAAATTAAAAACTTATATTAAACGACGGAAGAAAAATGTATTTATTGTACGTATTTAAAGGAAATGGGTTTAACCTTTCCTTTGTATCTAAAGGCTCGATGATCAAAAGTGTCTGATGAGGCGTGCTTGGCCGCGAACTCATTTTATAATTGTACAATTTATCATGTGGTTATCATGATTCTAGAGTAATGTTTTATGACAAACTGCTATCACTGGTTACCGTGTGTATTATTATACTAGAAACCAACAATGTAAATGCTATAATTCCTGAACAAAACACTAAATCCCAGATTTATATATGCAATACTCTCGGCTATAATAATAAAATATGGCACCAAAGTGACGCCAGGTAAATTGGGATGGCGTTTAACTTAGCTCACGTAGTTTCCGATCCTTATACATGAATAACTTAGTTTCGCAAAATTCAGTCTATTTACATAACTTAGGTTATAGTTCGCGGTCGACACACTAGTATCAAAAATAACCTCAGCTATATAAGCTAAAGTAACTTAGTTGAGATTTTGTTCGAGAACTGGCTTAAGGGTGCATTTCCTTTGGAGATGTTCGAGGTAGCTAACAGGCGAGTGAGATCAAAGCTAAGCTGTAAAACTTTATTATCAATTCCATCAAAGCGTGTAGTATAGCAACTTAGGTAAAGCTTTACGTAAGTTAGTGGTAATCAGTCCTGTAATCTATCCTCCATTTAACACCTTGTTAAAATTTTTAAGACCCAGATTACAAAATGGTGGACTATGTTTTTTAACCCCTCGGCTAATTTTTTAAGAGCCAGATCTCAAAATGGCGGATTAAGCGTTTTAATTTTTTTTATGTCACGACATCTTAAATTTGCCATTGGTCCACGGCCACGTACGGTACACCGTAGGGTTTTTAGTCCGTGCGAAGTAGGACATAACTCATTCTCTGCCCCGAGAGGGTGGGCATTCAATAAGGGATTTCCACACGTTAATAAAAAAGGGGGTATGAGTTAATAAAAACCTCAACTACTTTGAACCCTTTTCCACTAGGCCTAAGTCAATCTATAAAATCAGGTGATTTTATTGATGCATATCATACACATCCCTCTGTAGAATGCTCACCAGATCTTTGGTACATAGGCACTCTAAAGATGGGTTACAAACAGTTTTATAATGCCTTGATTATTTGATGTTGTGTAAATTGCGTGGCCTCTTAAGTAAGACATTAATTAGATCAAAATATTAGAAAAAGAAAATGTAATGTTAGTTTTGTATTAAACGAGTTTATTCTGTGTCCGAAATTCTTGTTTTCATATTGAACGCAGATGTATGAAAGATGAAACGGTCTGTAAATAATTTACGCATAAATACCAATAGCTTACTTTCATAAAGAATCATGATGTGGGAAAAATTTTGAACAGTTTTCGTATTTTATATTAGTATTTTTTATGAAAACATTACTGAGACGTTACAGATTCTGCAGACGGAAAAATGGCGCCAAATTTCCTTCTAAAAGTATTAGATTCCAGTTAAAAATAGTAATTAATACTAGACTCAATAACAACAAATTAACGACATCTTAATATAGAAAGTAATAAGTGACTGTAACTTTTTTGAGCTAAGTATTAAATGCTTCGCGGTATTTTCTTTGTGTGAACTCTACACAGGTAACTAAAAACAATCCTGTCTTACGTATATTTAGGTAATCTATAGCTGTAATAAGACAGTAAATTTTAAGTGTGTGTAATTTTTCAGATTGATGTTTAAAAATTATTGCAAGCGATTAAACAATGAGTAATTAAGTACATTTCAATGACTTTTAAAAATGTTTGTCAAATGTGTGTTTGTTTGCGTACGCATCACTGCTAAAGTTAAATAATGATTATCAAATGTTACCAAGAAAATCGTAAAGCATGTTCTCGGGTAACATTTAGTCTTTGTTTAATTAAAATCAATTCACTCTATCAACAGAGATTGTGATTCGAATGACGACGCGAAGTTAAGTACGAGAGAAACGTATCAATCTATGTCCTTTAGATGTAAGGTTATCTCTATGTTATATTTCGTTTGTGTACAAGTTTTGTCATGGAAAGGCAAAAACAGAACTACAAACTTGCCTTCGTATTCATGATATAACTGTGGAAACATGCACGTTTTCTCTCCTTCGTTAAGTTTTCAATTCACTTTTTAAAAAAGTTTCAAATATTTAATAACACTGACCATAACTAAAACCTAGTTTCTTTTAATATTTATAGGTTTGTCTGAGAGAATAATAAAAAGTAAATAAGAATAATTTTGTCCGCAGATCTTTTCGGACATGACGTCTGACAGCGCACTCAATTCTCAACGGTAAGTTTATATGCCCTTAGGTCTAGATTACTTAACTAGCGCTGTAAAATACAATTATATTTTAATTGGATGTTCCTGTCCCTTAGCGCAGTAAAAAATGCGTAGGAAAATTGGAACAGTATGTTTATTTATATGTACCACAAAATAATAGAAAACGTAGAACTTTAATTAATTTTTACTTACTATAATTATTTCTTTAAACAACTAAGGAAATTTACCTGATTTCTACTAGTTTATTGCAATTGTTTGTTTTCCAAAAAATATATACACTATGCCCTTCCTAATGTAATAAGCAGAGATGTAACATTTAAACCAAATGTAGTGTTGAGTCTATTTTTGCCTCGAGTAATCAGGGCTCAATTACAAAATGACATAAAAAATCACTATCCTCCTACCACTTGTGTTTCCTTGGTTTAACGACGCAACGAATCTTTATACAGGTTTTCACTAACATTTAAATAATTACTCCCTAGAAGTTTATATCTACAACACATATATAATATATCCATAGAAAGTAAAGATCAGTAGTCTTATTACTACACACAAACTACCCCAGACATCTTTCGCTATTTCATCCACCCTGCATTTATCATATTTCCCAGTATATATATAATATATATGAATGTAATGAGCTAATGGTATCTTATATATCTGTCTTAGAGTTTTCAAGAAATCGTCGCCGAATAACAAACTCACTTTATATCTCGCATCACGAGACTTAGTGGTGGAGAATGGAATCATTGACAGAATTCAAGGCGTGCTTCACATTGAACCAGAATGTTTTGATGGCAATAAGAAGCTTTACGGGCAGGTCACTTTAACATTCAGGTAAGATTTTTTTTAAATCGAATACAGTTAATCAAGTCCTTATAGACAATAAACTATTCACGTGTAGTGGTAACTCATACGTATGTATGTTTGAATGTTTATGAGTTGAGTGACAGTGGGCGAGATACATAGGTCGAAGAGTTCTTGCGTGATAACCGGACATTGGAAACAGTTTGGGTAGGCTCGGCAGAAGGTAGAGTGACGTTTTGGTGTGGGTACCTACCGGTTAGCAACTAAATTCAGCAGTGAATGCCTTTTGATTGAATGGATTTGACTGAAATAGTTTTCTTAGTGTTAAGTCTCAAAGTATAATTACTAGTAAGATTAATTATTAGTCAGAAAATTGTACCAACTTAAAACGTATATTTTAAAAATACGGCAGCAAAGCAGGAATGTTAAATAATATTGCAACTCATATAATCGTACAATAAATGTGTTTTAACTTTTGATATGTATAAATATTAAAATAAAATGTACCTCCACGTATATTTCTATTAATATTGTCCGTCGTATAAGATGGAAGTGAACAAAAATAAAACAACTTACTTTGTGAATATGAAATTAAAATAATAAATAAACGTAAATCTTTGTTCTAAATTAGCGAAGGTCAACACGAGATCGACCATGACCTCTTAATTTAATTCACCTCGATGTATATTCATTTAGAAGTCGGGGAACTCTTTATAGCGCCTAATGGCTTTATACATTTTGCTAACATAACACGCTATGTTCTTTAGGAACCATAATACAGCGATATTAATTGTCACAGGTTGCCCGTGGAACAAATTATGAAATAGCGTGAAGCCGTATAAAATGAATAACATTGTCTCAACATAATGATAGGGCCGGTTTCTGGTATTCGAACGAATGTTTCTAGTACTAAATATTTGCCACTGAAATTAAAAAATATGTCTATCCTCTGTATTTCAATGTTTGACTCTGCTACTAGAATTAATAACTTGTTATAATTATACTGGCCCTTGTCAGCAGCTTCGCATGCGTTTTCTATGCTATAATTATGTTCGATTCTTTATTTTATGTTGTTAAAATATGAGTACCTAAACTTATTGAATTAACAAGCTATCCATTTTAGAATGATATATTGAGTTATTTACATACATGCATCTAAAGTTTCATGGCCCTAGTGCCAGTAGTTTGGCCTGTGATTTTACTAACAACTAAATTAGGAAGGTAAAATAAGTGAGGTACCGACCCTAAGAATATAGCTTACAATATAGAATATACTTTCTTCGAAGTAATTTTTACTTTAAGCATCATTTATATAACAAGACTTTTTATTAAATAACCGCAGTAATTCAATTTTAGTGTGAATAGAAGTCGAATATTTACCTACAAAAACAGTTGAAAACCTTTCCTAAAACAAAAGTTAAAAACCTTTCGTAAGCTTAAACCATCTTGATTTGTATAATATCTCCCTCGAAGTCTTCATGGAGATTTTGCTGTAACAATAATACACTGTAATGACTAGGCGCAGTCGTGTAAATGAGTTTTAAATTTTTTTGTATCTTAACTTAAATGAAATACGGTAGTCGTTTGCAAAACTCACCTTAATTAAATAAAACGTCTGTCTTGCGATAATTATCTTTCATTTTTGATTATAATTGTATTAGGTTATAAAAATAATGTAGTGATTAACTCATTTAATTAAGCTTATTACCTACAATCTATCAAAAACTGGGCTACATCAAGGCCACGTTAATTGCACTATATCGTTTTCCATTATTTTCATCTTGATTTTTCACAAGGCGTTAAGTTTAACAGATCCCATTTGCTCAATATTTTATACAAATACACTTTTAACTAACTGATTTAAAATTGTGTTACATTGTCACAGGTACGGCCGTGAAGATGAGGAAGTAATGGGTTTAAAGTTCTGCAACGAGGCCATTATGAGCCTCGCACAGATCTGGCCTATTCACTGCAATCACGAGAGGGAACCCAACACTCCACTGCAGGTTTTATTTTATTCCATTCGTTGTTAAGAATAAACTCAAGCATCGCCTTAAAATCTATAAAATAACTAAAATTCAGTAGATCGATGTGTAGTTTACTTTTACTTTTACTTTACTAGTTCTATTCTCTAATTATTGTGTCTCGTTGTAATCGATCGAATCTAAGTCATGTAGAGTTCACTTAATTGATTTTGTATTCTGTAATATTTCGTTAACTTTAATTGATAGGATAAGACATTTTTTCTTTATTTTCCAACTACCTTACACCGAATATATAATCAGTAACGTGGGTGGTAGAGTTTTCTTTTTGTTTTTTTTTTTCACATAAATAAGTATATTCAGAGAGAGAACATGTTGACATATATTTCAAGGGTGTACCCAAATTTAATTCGAAGAGATTAGGATATTTAATACATCGTAAAAATCTTCATATATATTATATATGCCTTCGATATTTCAGGCTTGATAGAGAAGGAGTCTACTATCAAATTACTTGATGATTTTGTAAAGCAAGTACTCATTAATTTCAAGGCGTTTAAAGCACTTTGAATTTACTGTGATCTCTTACTTGCATCCAAATAATAACATGATTAACATTTGTGATCTTATAACAACTTGCTAATGCAACGTATCAAGGGAAAGGACAGTGAATTGTATCGAATTGCGGCGATAGAGATTTGTTCTCGACAGGGTTGCAAACTCTATGCACATATTACACTTCCATCCGTGTCCTTTTGGTTTAATACATTTCAGGATAAGAATTGAAATCGGTAGCTTGTTATGGATGACCAGCGATAACTGTGCTCACCAACAAGCACAATACAATCACTATACCTAGTTATTATAAAAGAAACTTAATTTCATCTATCATTAGTTTATCTATAGTCTCGATACCTTTATTAAAGATGATGAAAGTAAATTTCTGTGCAGGACGCACTCATAAGACGACTTGGCTCCAATGCGTTTCCATTCCAACTGGAGCTAACTCCGCTCGCTCCTCCTAGCGTCCAACTGGTACCTGCCAAGCAATATCACGGTGCTCCCATAGGGACTTCATATGATGTCCGAGCTTATATCGGTAAGTGTAATTATTATATCGCTATGGAAAGTTTTAGAAATATTATTATACTATAAGAATTCGTTACTTAAACCCCAACAACAATGACTTATGTATATGATATGCGAAAAATATAACCTTATATAGAAAGAAAAATCTAAAATAATGCTTGTGAATTAAATTACAATAATTGATGGACCTATAATAGTGTTTGAATAGGAATACCAATTGTTTCATTAGTTCTGCTTCGTAGAAACAGGATGTTATATGATGACTGCATTACTTTATGTATTTTTTAAGCTTTAGGAATTACTTTGTGGGAGTCCATCATAAGTTGTTGATTAGATGTTATCTCCGAATTGTTTGGCCACGGCCCCGATTTACTACAATAAAAAACGTTTGATTTTATTTACCTGACATGTAGGTGACAAATTTAAATGATCTTTAATGGTACCAAGACTGTGACGAATTACATTCAAGAAGACAAGTCATCGCCATAAATGGCTAGGAAACTACGTTATTTCTTTAATATCAACTTACTAGTTTTATTAGTAATTTACAGAATTTTTTTATATGGTATGTTGTTTTTCTTTAGTGTAATTAATTAATAATTAAATATTATTAAATCAAATATTATTATTAATCAAATATTGGAAACCTGCAAGTTTTAAAATTGTCTTGGCCACTAAAGCTCCAAAATTTGCTACGGTATATTTTTTATTAACTAATCAACTGTTATTTCTTATACTTTGTAGATTTTAGGTCGTGACCTATAATTAAATGATAGAGTGGATCAAGAATATAACGCGCTAATCCTTGAGATAGATAGATTGTTAGGTGTAGCCATCGGAACACATTTATAGGTTCTTGCTAACAAATTTTCAACTTAGGAGTTGTAAATACTCAAGCGGGCATTAGAAAAAATCACTACCACGATGTTTCATCACGGAGGTTTCATTCACCGAAAGATCCAGTTCGTTATAGAACGTCTAAGTCGCGGTTTTCCAACACACTATCACTGTGCTATAAAATTAATCCAGTATTTGAAGTTCGTCTACAATAATCAACTCTTCAGAATGAATAATGAACCCATTACGAGGGAGCGGAAAAAGCCCTCTTCGTGGTCCCAATTTCTGAAAGGGAGTAAATTGCAAGTCATTACGATTTGAAAGTCGAGCAAATTAGACCTGCCTTAAAATAAATCGCTTGCAATTATCTAAGCGATGTCATTAGCAATTAATAATTGATGTCGACGCGATGCAGTTGTTTTTTGAAACACTTTAGACAAAAAAATAAAGACTTTGAAATGTATATTATGTACGCAATTTTTTATTTTGAGACAGCTGTTGCGCTGTCGTTCAGGTATTATGTCGTGGGATAGTTTACAGATATAAGATTTAAGGACACAAATACACCAGAGCTGAGTGGAATCACTTGTGTGTCATACAAATAATTGTCCTGTGTGAGGTTCAAGCGGACCACCCAAAATATAATAGTAGTACCGTACGGAACGCCTGTTGAAAAGCGTAATAATATTCGAAAAAGTTATCTATTTGCTAGTAAAAGTCTTAGCAAAATCGAACCAACCGTTTCGGAGATTAGCCAGGATAAACAATTTTATTTTGATGGATAATAAGCCATTCCGCGACTTCATCTGCATTTGTAACTTTATAAATAATAACATCGCACATTATTTTTACAGTTTATGTGTGGCACGCCGAGATAATGATAGAATCTTTCAAGCTTACTTGACGTTTCTCGGCTATTTTTTGACTTACTTAAACAGTACCTTTATAAATCGTGTGTGTTATTCTAATGTATAAGCAATATTACTATAAAATTACATTAAAACCAAACAAATCTAGACAAATTTAGACACCTGGAAGACCACTCGTCTGTATATAAATAGATGAAACTATAATATTTCAGTACGTTTCCTACCTCTGTCATAATATCTCATTTGTTTAGTAACTATTTGGAAACTACACTTTTTAGCATAATGACCTCAATTATATTGAAATTTAATGAAATATATCCGAATTTCAAACGTTTTAACGACCACTAGTATAATAAAATCTGGAGTTTTCGGCGGGATCTTGCAATGTCATGTAGTGGATTTTATACTTTTATCTTTTTGAATCTTGTGTTATTTGGCTCTATATTTTGTAATATTGGTGGCATTTTATGTAATATAGTTTGGTTATTCTGAACAAGTGAAGTGGATGGGAAATAATGCCATGGATTCTGATGAGCCACAAAAACTCCTTGAAGAATAACAAGGCTGCCACCATGTTGTTAGTTCATTGAAATGATCGCAATAAACTTGTAATATCATTACCTGCTCCACAATGACAGAAATAATCTACTAGAAGATTGGTTGCTAAAAATAAAATATAATAAAATATGTCAGATCGATTCATTTGTTTTTAAATGTTGTCCTTGGAACTGACCCAAAATAAAAATTTCGTTTGTCTTTGGAATGTCCTCAGAAGTAGAGGTACAATAGAGATAATACATTAGAAGCGTAGAATTTATGGATTCATATTCCTTTTACACATACACATGAGCTATAAAATCTTGATTTATTTCCTAAACATTGAATGTATTTACAATCTTGTTTACAAATACTGTGAGATTGTTTTACTTTCTAGAATTAAGTTGTGATAGTGTATTGGAAGTTTGGACATATTGTTTAGAAAAAAATCCACATGTGTCTTTACTTTTTTTATTACGATTGTTTCACATACAAACCGATATTTCATTAGTGATATATTTTACATATTATGATTGTTATCACAGCGGCAACTTTTACATCCCATTGTTATATAACTTTGAACGAAAGTTTATCTTTAGGAAACTTAAACATGTGTGAAATCATTTGCTTCTGCGATATATAACTGTAAATACAAGTATTAGGTGGTGTTGTATACAATGAGTAGATTACGGATATAGAAAAACACTGAATAAAGTGTTCTATCTCATTCTATCGCACGTTAAATCCTATAGATGTATATGTCTGTATTTTTTAAATGTCGCTCACTTTATATAATTTGAAATCACAATGAGGATAACGATGTTTTTACTTTAAAAAAGCAGTAACTGCTGAAGATACACTCCCATATCCCGAAACATGACAAACTAAAAATAGGTTCATTTTAGTTGCAACCCTTTCGAGCGTAAATTTATTTTCACTTCGCTACGTTATATAGTGAATCATGTGTGATGGAATAATAAAATTTTCTCCTATGACATATAGCACTCGAGTGAATTCTGCAAATTGTAATTTACTTTAATGAAATCTTATGCTTATGCTATATATCAAAAAATGTATATGAATTCAGCAAATTATAGTTTTATGATTTTTTTGCATTCACGATATCACATAACGGATTATTTTCATAACACATGTAAATAGCGGTGATATCTAAAATGCATGTCCACTGAGTGTATACGTATTTAAAATGACAGCGAAAACCGAGGTCCATACGTGCGTTATTAGACTGAGATATTTTATTATTTCAAAATACACTACTCGTAAAATAATTTTTGTTAACACATATAATCCGTAGATTTTGAAGGTATTTTGGAGGTAACTACATTATATAAATAATTACTGACATTTTATCCAAGATTTGTCCAAGATTACGTCTTAAAGTCTTATAAATCCATAATATCGTTTATAATATTAATTTATATATTAAATTATATTGTATTTATTTCGCTGCTATAGATAAAATTTTCTCTTATCATCATTTTAATGCATGCAACCATTGTGTAGACATTTTGGAGGAAACAATTGTCTTTTCATGTAAACAAGAGTAAATATGAATATATTACTTATACAAATACAGATAAACGGGTATTCATGACTATAAGTTTGGATCTTATATACTATAATACATTTTAGATACCGTTCAAATACAAACAACTTATTTTAGGTATGCTTTTCCAGAAATCAAATGTTTTTCGAAACATTTATTTTGTACCTTATAGGTACGACGTTTGACCACAATCCCATCTGATGTTAAATGATGATCATTATTATCAGCCTGTAAGAGACCTACTGCAAGGCCATAATAAACCTCTTGCTGAAGCAAGGAATGTGCATAATTACAACGCCAGCCCACGGCGTATTTATTGGCAATTTCAAACTCTCCTACAAGAACATTTCTTAGGTTCTGGTTTCCTCACGATGTTTGCCTTTACCGTCAATCGATAATGTTACCGATTTAAATAAGTGAATGTTTTTTTTATATATTATAGGGGACAAACGAACAGGTGGGTCACCTGATGGTAAGTGATCACCGCCGTCCATAGACAATAGCAACACCAGGGCAGTCGCAAGTGCGTTGCCGGCCTTTTAAATATGTGGGCCTCCGGCGCTCTCACAGGCCGAACGAAACGCAAAAGTACAACCACTGTTACTTCACGTCGGTTTTCTGTGAAAGGGTGGTACTACCCCGGGCGAGCCGACCCATTCATCCTGAAACCAGTAATAGCTTTAGCGTAGCTCTACCACCTAATGTACGCGAATTGGGAAAAAAATGTTAATACATGGCGGGATTCGAACCTATGGACATCGGATAGATATTCTATTGGTCAAACCACAAGACCACCACGACTTAATGTGGCCGAAATATAAAATGAAACAAGCTTAGAGAGACTAGCTCCCCGCATGTCGATCTTGAAATACGCCCATAGAGGTTTGGTTATCGATTTTGTTCTTAAGAATGATAGCTTTCAAGACGAGTATTGATAAGAAGTGTACTACTACCATACTTTGGTTTTATTACGATGTTTTCTGTCACTGAATGAAATATATAATTACCATGTAAATAACCTCAAAACGAGGAGACAACTTCATCTCAGAACTTCATCATTTGTAGACTGATTTGGGAAATTTCTTTTTTTAATGGAAAGGGAATATTTTCAAGTACGCCCCATTTTAATTAACATTTACCTTGGAATTCAAAGATACACCAGGGAACTCTCCAGAACCGAATAGGAACAGTATAGTGTTTGAGGAATTGATAGGTCTATGACAGGTCGAAACTAGGCTGCTCCTATCTATGATCATGGACATTTTAGTGCATTTCGCTAGAGTACATTTTTATGAAGTTTTATTTTTTGTTAAAAGTTGTGTAAATTAAATATCGCATTTTATTTCAACTTTGACGATTTTCCGATGGTGCAAAATATCTGTACAGAGTACTTCACTTTCATAATATATTAGTTATAAAATATTTTTTTCATTTTCACACGTTCGCATAATTATAACATATTCTTAGTCTGGCCATAAATACTGTTACAATTAAAAATAAACAAAATATTACATTTGAATTTGGAATCTCTCATTTTTATATGATTGTTCATTGAGTTTTCTCATTTTGGCGCCAATACATTGTACAATATTTTGCTATAATAAAATGGAGTGGGGTGATAAAGAGAACTGAATCACTATAATTGCATTACACAAAGTAGGTATGGAGCCAAATGCAATTTTTAAAACTCTCCATACGCTTGGTATTAGTAAAATGTTTGTATATCGGGCTATTAATAGGTACAATGAGACCTCCACTGTTTGTGACAGAAAAAAATCTGGCCTTCCACGTAGTGTTCGTACGAAAAAGGTGGTCAAAGCAGTAAGGGAAAGAATTCGAAGAAATCCTGTCCGAATGTAAAAGATATTATCTCGAGAGATGAATATAGCACCTAGAGCTATGTCGCGTATTTTAAAATATGATTTAGGACTTGCAGCCTATAAGAGACATACTGGTCATTTCTTAACTGATAATTTAAAAAAGAATAGGGTGGTCAAATCTAAACAACTACTGAAGCGGTACGCAAACGGAGGTCACAGAAAAATTTGGTTTACGGATAAGATTTTTTTTACCATTGAGCTACATTTTAATAAACAAAATGACCGTATTTATGCTCAAAGCTCTAAAGAAGCTTCCCAGTTAGTCGACAGAGTACAACGTGGACACTATTCGACTTCAGTGATGGTTTGGTTGGATATTAGGTATGAAGGAGTAACTGAGCCATACTTTTGTGAAAAAGGTATCAAAACATCGGCACTAGCGTATCAAGATACCATTCTTGAGCAGGTAGTGAAAGCACTTAATAACACCATGTTCAATAACCAAGAATGGTCCTTCCAGCAAGACTCGGCGCCGGGTCATAAAACTCAGTCTACGCAGTCTTGGTTGGAAACGAACGTTTCGGACTTCATCAGACCTGAAGACTGGCCGTCGTCTAGTCCCGATCTTAATCCGCTGGATTGTGATTTATGGTCAGTTTTACAGAGTACAGCTGGCTCTAAACGCCATGATAATTTGGAGTCCCTAAAACAATCCGTACGATTAGCAGTGAAGAATTTTCCCATGGAAAGAGTACGTGCTTCTATTGATAACTGGCCTCAACGTTTAAAGGACTGTATTGCAGCCAATGGAGATCACTTCGAATAAGCTTTTTATATTTTAAATTGTTTTATATTTATGTATTAAACTAACACACTGTAAAAGTAATAAATATTATTTGCAATAGATTTTTTTTTCTTTGTATTTTTGGTATTTTTGTATTTATGGCAAGACTAGGTATAATATATGTGTAACGTATAAAATAATATATAAGCTAATCTTGAACAAATAAATCAGGGCCTATAAAATTTCAATACATAGTTAACATCTTCATTGCAGCCGAGCGGCCTGATGAGAAAATATCTCGTCGCAATACGGTCCGCATGGGCATCAGAGTACTCCAAGGTCCTGGGCGAACAGCAACTCCAGCTGTCTTACCACCACATTCACCTCACCACACTTTAGGCGCTCTGGCGCACCATAATGTTCTCAGGTATGCGTTCTTCGATTATCTATATAAATCTTTGATATACCGTGAAAATAAGAGGAGCCTTTTTGCTGCATAGAAAATATTTTTAATACCAAGTAAGATCACAAAAATTACAAATACACAACAGGCTCAAATTCTTAAGTTACAACATATTTAAGTTCAAACATACACAACAAATCAATTGGTAAATCAAAAGCAACCGTGTAAATAGTGGCTCGAAGGACCAAATACTTATATACCAGTATTACAACCATACACAGAATCTGTAATTAACATAGAAAATGCTGTAGAAAACCCTGGAATAGAATAAACCTTAAAAGAACGACCGATGGAAAATGACAAGAAAATTGACAGTTATTATCAAGTATTTGCACAGACAATATAAGAAGAATAGTCGTTATGGTTCAAATGGTTTCTCGTATAGCGTCCTTTTTGTGTTCAATTGGTTCTTCAAAAATTTTCAATAAAAAAAAATTGTATTCGACATCTGGATTCGACTTTCGTTTGAGAGAATTTATATAAATGTCTACGTCTAAATCCATTTGACGTAATCCGAGACAACTTACTAAAGCATAAATAATTCAAATCATTATACTTCATTGGACACAGTGACTGTGGGAATGGGTATGAGTGAATAGCGATTTAATACAGTAGGACTGAAAAAGATTGTAATAAAATGATGTATTATATAAAATACAAGATAGAAACTGAATTTAATGTTTGTTTTTTTTTGGTAACAATAATTATAAAGTAGCTCTCTGTCCCGGCTTCGCATGAGTATACGATATACAGAACAGTAAAGTTCATGTTACAGTACGATCATGTTTTGTAATAATATGACGAATGAAAAATCATACATCTAACTGTTAATATTTTGAAATACCTCCCTATAGTCTTCTGTTTCTCTCACCCACTTTTTACTCGGAGACTTTTCAGTCAAATTTGTCACTTTTCCGTATAATTTTTCAAACATATACTTTCATAACAAAAAAAATGCCCTTCTGATGTGATACGCTTAGGTACATTCGGCAATTGATTTTTACAGCTGTCCTTAACAATATTTGAAGTTCTAAGCTCAAAAGTATTAGTTTGATATCATGTGTGTATATGATACCGTTAAAGCTGTTAATAGTTCAACGTAATTATTGTTTTATATATTCTTCGCGGTCCGACAACATTCTTAAATTAATTAAATAAGCACCAACAAAACCTGCATGCACAGAGTATCTCGAATCTGATAGGTTTTTGTTTTTGAAACCGACAGTGTGCGTTCTTTTTCATTTCGCGTCCTATAAAAACTATATTATAGTACTGCTTTCAGTCATCGTTTTGGAATGAATGCTGAAATAGAGATCTTAATGACTGTAATGATGCTAGGTTTCAATTTGCTTAATGTGATATATTAATAATATTGAAAACACTTTTAGTATAAATAGTAACGATTCTTCTACACATGTAACCTATTTGTTTTCTCTTCTTTTTATATTTAGACGGCTTCTAAATATTTAAATAAATTAATAAATTTAATTACTAACATCCGAAAATAATATTACAAAATTCAGCTATAATTTCATTACTTGTGCCGCGTCACCAAAATATTTGGGTCAATTCTTTCCCCCTAGGTAATCGAGTGCAATCCTTGGCGTAAATAAGCCGACGCGAAAACAAGGCGCCTACAGAAACTTTTCCACCCGTACGTAATAGTATAAAATTGTTTCAAAGCGTTTGACTACACGAATGAAATCCGAAATTGGCGGGCGAGCCTAAAAGCATTCAAGCGTAAAGCTCATCACTATAAATTACTTTTCGCCACTTTGACGTTAGAATCACCACAAACTGTAGTTTTATTCTTTCATATATAATTATCTTTTTCGTGTGTACTCTAATACGTTGGAAATAATACGTTTTATATAAGACCCTATTGTAAACTGAAGTCTTTTTAATATCATCTCTATCTCTCTCTCCTTTTTTATATATCTATATTAATTATTCTTAGGCTACTTTTGAGAGTCGACATAATAAAAAATAAAAAAAGCTATGTATTCACATACTCTTAGTCGTCGTTCAGTCGTTGAAATTCGACCATAATAAGACTTCAACTTATGAACTTGTTTATTGTTTTATGCTTTTAGGTTGCAGGATCACCGCCGATTTGAATGTCAATCCATGATCCAAGCATTATCAGGGCCCGTTACCTTTTTCCTCATCATCATCATCTCAGCCTACAGAAGTCCACTGCTGGACATAGGCCCTCACCACACGATCTCCACAGCGTACGGCTCTGTGCCGCCTGTAACCAACGGCTCCCCGCAACCTTAATTATGTCATCGGTCCATCTGGTGGGGGGCCGTCCTACGCTGCGCTACCTTTTTCCTAGCCTTTGTTTATCATAGCTTTTTTCACTTTCTGTGTGTAACAGAAAGAAAGCTTAGGACTCTATGCTTGCCTGTGTAATACCTGATCTCGAAAGATCTTACGCTTCAAGGAATTAATTATGTCGTAGACCTCGCTGAAGCAATACACCACGATCTTTGACGTCCTATGGATAAAAATTGCTGACTAAAATCGTCGTTTTTGGTGATTTTATATTGTCGCTTTTAAGCAAGATTACAAATTCTATCACGCATTATTCCAAGTTTACGCTTATATTATAGCCATGAAACATAACATTATTATTTAACGTACTCATTAAAATATAACTTCCTGTAGAAATATATATTCTGGTTAGTATATTATAGAAATTTACATTACACGCCACTGAAACTTCCGTTCCTATATTAATTACTAGGTAATTATATTACCAGTATAAAGCTGTGCGCAACGAGGGCATCCTGACTATAAATAGCATAATTATGTTCAACCTCATATTTAGTGCATAATATTTATTAGCGTGCCTGAGGCTATGCATAGAATTTAAAGTCAGTTGACCAAAACTCATACAGTCATTGGCGAGCTTGAGACTTAACGCGATTCTTCGTAGTTTGATAAACGTCAATTTTGCGGTGCAGAATTCTACGTAGTGGTTAGATATTGGAATAATTATAAAAATAATAATAATAATTGATCAAATGTTTTCAGAATAAAAGAAAACCTAAATTCTAACCACAAAGTTTATTTGGTCAAAAATCAAACAGCTTCTAAATGGATAAAGACTTGTCCGAGTGTTCAACTGTTTATGTAAAATTTCTCTATGCACTGTCTTCGTAATTCTTGTCCTTTGGAACGATGTCAGATGTTTTTTCTGTAATTATGAAATCACTTGGATTGTTCTTAGCTATCCTAGGCTCAGTAAGTGGATCTGTCGTATAGGTCTAGAATTATTTTTTCCCGAGTATCTTTTTTATATTTTTTTTTATTTCTCACATAAAAGAAAACCAATTTCCAGCCTCTCTCTCTCTCTTTCTTAGAAATTTTTTATATTACTAATTTAATAAGAAATGCAGTAGGATAACATTTATCTACTGGTTCAGTATATTTATAAATATTGGGGTGATAAATCGCTTCGATGGATTTCTATCCGATTTTGCATTATGTAAAGAGGATAGTAGTACGTAATTTATTTCGAAAGTGATAGGTCCTAAACCAACAAGCCATTACTTATCACTAAATTGCATGAACTTTGATATTGTAAAACACACAACTAAAAATATGAGGGTATATCCTAATATAAAAGGAAAATCTTTTTATAGCAGCATGATAAAGGTACTACACTGGACCTGATGATAAGCTTAATGCGATTCAAAGATTTACAAACCATCTGTAGTCGTCGCTGTCATGCCGACAAGCCTGCAAGACTCCCTAACTTTTTTGTACTCCTGACAGCGTGTACGCAACAAACAAACATAATTTCGCATTTATAATATCAATAAATATTCTTAGGATAACTATAGCAATATTTGAAAAATAATTATACGTTCAGACAGAAGTAAAGATTTATTAATATAGATTATAGGTGGATTACTGCTGTGGGGGACTAGAAGCTGAGGTAGATACCATATTCCTACTGCAAAAACCGTCTGGTCCAACAATTTAAGATATGGGACCTCGCGAATAATTAAAAGCCAAGTCCAGGAATTCGGTATATTAACTATCGCTCAATACACTCTTAAAAATTTAATGTACGTCCGCAAAAACTTAGAAAAGCTGTATTTAGTAAAAGACCGACATAATTTAAATACTAGAAACAATAACAAATTAATAATTCCATGTTTTAGGTTCACTAAGACCGGTAAGAGTTTTTTAGGTAGTAGTATTACCTTTTATAACAAAATTCCAAAGCACATTGTCGATTTGCCGGATACTAACTTCAAGCACCATGTCAAGTTGGTTTTAATGTCTAAAGGCTAATTATAGGGTGATCAATATGTGAACGATGGTGATATCTGGAAGTGACGCCTTTTTCTGTGCATCCAGCAAAAACGAATGTAACATAGATTCACTACGCATGTTCGTAGAAATATGTTATGTCTTATATTATGTATAAGGAAAAGATAAAACAGATCGAGTTTCTTGCCGGTTCTTCTCAATGACTGGGTTGTTTTCCTAATTGGTGATGGCTTTGACGATCAGAAGCGCCTTTTCAGGACCTAAACTAAATAAACTATTTTCGATTTTGATTACGAACAAAATAAATCCTTTGATGATGATTACTGTGATGTAATAATATTTATATAAACATTAATCTAACTTCGCTCCCGGAACACGATAAAGATGTTTTGATTGAAGTTTAAAATAAACATCAAACAACATATAAATCGTAGTCAGATAAAGGGTAATGGACAAAATTGGTTGTTAACACAGAGCAATGAGGAGAAACTTGATGTGAAATATTGGGTATATACATCAGTGCAAATTCGTGTCCTTATTGAAGGATGGGATTCTGAACTCATTTTAATATGAATATTCATAGAAACCTCAATTGAAGGGGTTATTACATCGAACATTTTCAATATCTTATGTATTAATATTCATAGAAACCTCAATTGAAGGGGTTATTACATCGAAAGCGACATCTCCACTATATCTCGGAGACTCGGAATTCTGAATAAAGTACGATGGTTTTTCATGTCTGATCAGTTATATCCTCGCACCTCTGGAACGGTTCCGCAAAGTGCCTCATGTATGCTCTGGACAGGTTGCTGAGATGGGCTATCTGTTTTGTCCCTGTTCATCAACCTACTTCAGTTGAGCAGAGCCATTAGCTCACCGAACGTATTTTACCGTTTGTATTATGGAGAGTGTTCTGAAGAGCTATTCAATATAATTCTTTCCTCTGCCTTCCATAACCGAACCAGGCGCGTTGGGTACCGAACCCATAGTTTTACAGTTAAATTAATCTGGACACGAACGTCAAAAACGTTCGCAAAATCTTATTTTTGCTCATACCGTGAACCTGTGGAACAATCTCCCGGCCAGTGTTTCCCCTTCTTATGATATGAGGTCCTTCGCGTAATATGCAGAGAGATTTGTGCAGGCCGGCATAGCATGATAGTGACAACTAGCTATAAATAATTTGTCTCTCT
Organism: Antheraea assamensis; assembly: GCA_035772565.1. Classification (NCBI taxonomy): domain Eukaryota; kingdom Metazoa; phylum Arthropoda; class Insecta; order Lepidoptera; family Saturniidae; genus Antheraea; species Antheraea assamensis. The sequence continues at coordinate 3,638,369 of JAQQSE010000067.1, forward strand.
GTGGTCGCCGTTGTATCTGGATTATTATATGCTTACCATCAGGCATAGCACGGTCACTTTACCATGCTATAGTAAAAAAATAACATTAGTCGTCTTAATTCTTTTTATTCCTAGTTATTTATAAAGATAGGTAGATGAATGTGATTAGAAATTTTAATAGATTCAATTATTTGCAGGCTGAAAAGTAAAGCGAAGCTTGAATCGGATGAAAATTTTCGACCAAAGAAGGAAGAAGGTAGGAATGTATAAATGTATTCCAAATTCTATTTCAAAACTGCAATATATATTTTTTTTTTTTTTTAGGAAAACTTACAGCTAACATTGATTAAACAACAAAACAATAACATATTTAAAGGCTAATTACAAGTTTTCACTTATAAAAATATAAATAAACAAAGAAAAAGACAGCTATAAATACAAATAAACAATAACAAGCATAATGATTACAAGCATAAGGTTAGAAATTAATGAAAGAAGTCTCTCGACAAACATTGTCTAAGGCATGGTGCACTCATATAAAATAAATCTACATTATTACTTAAAGAATTAAAATATTTACATGCACGGATCAGAAATGCATTTTGTCTATACGTTGTCCTTACAAGTGTAATATCTAATATTATTGTATTGTATGAGCATTGTACTAAAGGTATTATATTTTCAGAGAACACTGAGCACTCTGCACCGCGCGCTCTCGTAGAGAAACCATTTCTTCTATCTGACGGACGGTGAGAAAATATTAATTATATATCTGCCAATTATACAGTTGATATATTGGAAATTAAATTGGCTTGCAGCATCGATATAGATAAACTGACTACAATAACAAATTAGCATAATAACTATAAGTACCTCGCACCCTTTTTTTAAGACGTGTGGTGACGTAATAGATTGAACGTTTGAAGGAAAAACATAGTAAAATAGTACATTGGTATTGCATTAAATAAACTTATATATTACGCTATAATAATAGACACCCATATTTCAAACGAGCAGAAACCGCGTCTCTGAGAAACTGAGTAAAACCAGACTCATTACTAGTCAAAATTGTATTGCCAACAATAAAAACTTGAATATATTTTTTTTGTTAATAACTAAGTTTGGATATATATGTAAAGTTTTGTATATTGTAAATGTATGGCTTGTGCCCTGATATACAGTACAATTTATATGTAATATTCTCCGAGGGTGCATTCTTAGTGAAGTTGTATGAATGTGAAATCAGATGTCGATTTAACAATTACTATATTATATGAAACGTATGAGTAGATATTTGTTTTAGCAAAAAGGTATTATAAACTAACTTTTCAATTATTCAGTTCAATTATTTTTCTTAATATGATTTCCTTTGAGATTGATGTTCCTGATCCTATGTTTAATAAATTAGAGAGATTGTTTGAAATCTTTCGTCTGTGGTTATCTCAGTGTGACATAATTTACAATATTATTATTATAATATTAATAATATTATGATATTCATAATAATGTTATTATTAGCTTAACAATTTCAGCGAAAAGAATACAATAAATAAAAAAACGTGTGCGTCTCAGGACGCCCGACAGAAGTGATAACTTAAACTGCCTACCGCTGCCGTATGCGTGTGACAAAGGGAAAGTCAGACAGACTGGCGCCGTAACGCGTTACAGTAACGACGCGGTTTACCCTCCTATAAAAAGTCATCACTTCAAAACATTGCAATGTTACATTTTTATTTGAGTTTTATATCTTGTAGGGTGGAATTAGAAGCGTGGTTGGACAAGGCAGCGTATTCCCACGGCGATTCTGTCAAAGTAAGCGTAATGATTGCAAATCATTCATCGAAAACAGTGCGACGAATCAAGGTTAGTCAAACAAATCGAAATGTTACTTATAGTGATTGTTTTCATTTACTTTTCTATTATACTTTTAATATTTAATATTATTGTAATAGTTCTTTTTGTATATAATTTTGATTATTCGACAATGACTAATCGGAAAGATACCAACTTTATTAATTCAAGTCAATATACACCGATTCACATGATCCAAAATCCTGGAGCCGGGCGGTCGAATTCTGTTATAAAAATCGCCAACTTTGAACAAAACCCATGGTACTATAAAATAATCCGAAGGAGGATTGATGTCAGGCAGGCGGCCGATCGTAAACTTCGCGTCTAGTATAATAAATAGAAGCTCAAATCAAAAATTTAGTTAATTCATTTTATTTAACGAATTTTTTAAATGTTATATTGTAGTTGTGTTCAGATGATAGATGCATTTTATAGACTAATCACAATATTTATTTAAATCATTTAATCACTTTCATTTGAGACACGGCCGCCATATTGGCCTTAGTTACTCCTGCCGAGCCCCTTTCGATTAACCTCTACATCGTGGCCGGCTGTAATGCGACATACAATAGATTCTCATCTTTATTACAAGCGCGGTCATGATCAAACGATAGTCTAATATGTGTTATATTAAACAGACAGATGTTTATTCTGAAATGTGTACACAATATGCGTAATCCAACATCACTACGCACGACTAGACAGTAGCCGGCAATATATTATGTTATGTTTAGACAGTGTTAATGTCGGCTCATAATAAAACTTGTTATTCTTTGAACAACATAACTCTCGTTGAAGATTATTACGTGCGAATAATTTCGCATTTATTATTATTTTTTTATCGTGTAATGTTTAAACAAGAAAGCTTAAAGTACATTTAAACAACGCAAAACGATCTCATGAATATAGATTTTTATATATATGTAGGTAGCTTACAAAATGAATACCCAGAATTTTGTCCAGCGTCACGTGGTACCATTACTGTTGTAGATAGTAAGCATAATACTCCACTTATGTCTATTTTAACAAACGACTATCGCTTCTCACGGATTTATTAAGCCTTTTACACATTAGTTTTCGTTTCTCGTAGTTTTTTAACTTGACTGCAGACAAATCGTATTCGATTTTACTCCTACATACATATACTCCTATTATGTATATATTTTTAGGGTTCCTTTAAATGGAATCATAGAAAATACGTGTGTATGATAGATATCGTAACAAACAATATAAAGCCTAAAATATTAAAAAGATATCACGTAGAAGAATGCGTTTTATTCCAAAAATGTTATGTTGTGCTCTCTCGTAAAAATTGTGACGAATATCTAATATTATTATAATGCAAACTATTAATGCAGAACAATATATAATAAAAACCGGCAAAGTATGAGTCGGGCTCGTCTAACGTTTTCGAATCGTGTATAAGAAACATATTTTATGGAATATCTGACAGATATATTCTTTGGTATTACGGAACTCTAATACGCGAATTAAGTCTGGACTTGACTGATTTTTTGGTATTCATTCTTAACCCTCTCGTTCTGTGTGTCTAAATCAATAAAGACTTTGTTTTATTTATGAATAAAATATACAAACACTTATTATATAGTTCTTATCGTGTTATTCTAATATTAAATTTAAAATTTAGATTAAATGTATGTTGTTAAGAGAACATGCATATATCGGGTGAGTGCCATAAGCGCTCCCCTTGGAAGTCCGGTGAAACTGTGGAGGCCTTGCCAGGTCGAAGGTGTGGTCAGTTCGAAAAAAAAAAAAAGCCTTTTCATTTTACAAATAATTAGAATAAAACAATGAAAACATGCCAACTACTATTGACAATGATGCCGCGTGGCTCAGTCGCAAAGAGTATAATAAGTATTAGGGAACTCTGTCCCTTGATCGGCTTCCTACGTAGCAGTCGTACTATAACAGCCAATTCTGTTGACAATAATTCTAAAATGCAAATATCAAATGCAATCAAATTGACAGCTAGATTAACTTTACATTTATTATGTTAGAACATTATGTCACATGGAGATTAATTGTAATTGTAAAAAAGAACTAACATGCCTAATGTGTCGTTAAAATACCTGAAAAATAGTATAAATGTCCTGTCAAAATTATGCTAAAAAACAATACGCAATGACTCTGTTTTTTTTGTTTTTCAGTCGATATCTATTTTTCCACCATTTATCCACTTACCTTTTATTTTTCATAAAATAATCTGTAATAACGTTACATCACGAATTAAACTTATTAACTTTACTATCACGAACAAGTTCTCGGATAACTGAAAAGCTACTTACAAACAGATAACAATTAATTATTTAATCTAACTTCAATTGTAATAACTTTTACAGAGGCCTAAAACAGTATCTAATTTAGAAAGTACAATATCTTGTAAACGTAATTTAGTATGCGGTAATTTTTAATGTAGTAATAGATAGATTCTAACGATGATGGAATATAATGTTGCACTTCTGATACTTTGATATTCTTATTTAAAGATGATGTTGGAGAATGATAGGCTCTATAATCAGTTGTATATGAACTTCCCATAACTTTTACAAGTATTTGAAAGGAAGATGTTACGTTTATCTATACTTATTTAAAAACTAATTCAGAAAAAAAATTGAGATTAAAAGACGGTCTCCTATCTTTATGATGTTTCGTAAAAACACATATTATCAACATGTAATATTTATAATGATCTTGGCATTTTTGTCCGTAAATAAAGGCCGATTACATTTTATACCAATTACATTTATAACTTTTATTGTATATAAATATGAGGACAAAGCTTTACACACGGCCAATTAATTTCATACTATAAACATAGATTGTGTTACAGTAACAAATCAGCTCTTATGTATGTATACACATATAGATATTTCAAACCCACATAGTTGATAATTATCCTCATAACAATACAATCTATAGACAATGTCATACTTTATCAGTCTCATATATATATTAAAACATCGATTTTTATAAATTAAATATAACATATGAAGATTAAAAGATGCCTGTAAAACTATGACGTCACCCATAGTGACACCATTATTAAGTGATAATCGATCAATACACTAAGACCAATCGATATTTGATATAGATACGAACTATCTCTAAAGGTGAACAGTATAATGATCCAAGCAAGAATGCCTAGTACCTTTTTTTCGAACTGACTAGGCTATTGGCCTGATAAGCCTCTACAGCTTCAGCGGGCTACTAAGGGGAGCGCTTAAGGCACTCACCCACCCTGCTAGTACCTAGTCGAGAGCCGACATTTAAGGAATTCAGCCAAAGCAGACAACAAATAATAGTAAAGATGCTTATGATAGTTTGATACCACTGGCCAATAGTATTTCAGAACGGGTAAATTGTAGTCAATAGTATGGTCGTAGATCAATAGTAGTCCCTCCGACATATAGATAAATTTAATTTTCACTGAATTTTCACACCGTATTTAAGAAGGGACTTAATTTCATATATTCCACAGGCTTTGGTGGTTCAGCATGTTGATGTTTGCATGTTCTCAAATGGAAAATTCAAGAATGTCGTCGCACTGCTCAAAGGGAATGGTACTCCTATTATGCCCGGCCAAACGCACACCGACACATACGTTTTGACACCGCATAGAGGTAAGATAATGTTTAATTATAACAGAATACAGCTAATATTTAAGTAGATTATTAAAGATCATAAAAATGCTAATCAATAAATCTTTACTAACATGAAAGTAAAACGAATATAATGGGGTATAATTCATATTCATAATACCAAACAAAGACTGCACATACCAAGATCTGTAAAATCAAAGTTTCTTCTTGTTGATAATATTTTACTCCAAGCGGAAACTTTATTGGGATATCTCGATGCACAAAGTACCTATTCTACTAATTGTATGTTGGAGTCGACTGGATATATTGAAAGTAGTATTTTATATTTAAATTACTTCCAGGAGTAACAAAAAATTGGATAGCTCTTGAAGACTCCTATTCAAAATCCGGTGCTAGCCTGGCTTCAACTGTAGTTTGCAACAACAGTCCTGAAGATAGAAACGTATTTGCTATATACGTCTCCTATTATGTTAAAATCAAACTTACTCTTAGCACGATGGGAGGAGACGTTTCAGTTAAACTGCCCTTTACTCTTACACATTCTTGCATCAACGAAGCACCTACAGATAGTGTTACTGAGGAAGCTACACATAAAATAATTTTAGAAGGAAAAGAAAATAGCGATGACGAAGAAAGTAAAGCTGATACGGAGAAAGACAAACAAAATAATAATGGAAAAAGTAATAGTAAAGCTGAAGCTCAAGAAACAGCGTTTGGTGACGATGACGGCGAAATAAAATCACCTGAAGATCATCGTTGTCTCGCTGACGTACTAGTTAACATAGAAAATAAGATAGACAAACCAAAGATATTCGAAGGACAGACCGAGTTACGTTCAACTAAACCAAATGAAGAAGAATTGGATCTTATAGTCAAGTACCCAGGATCGGACACGTGATCCGACGAAGAATTAGAAAGCATATGCCATAATGGCGAAAAGACTGAACCAGACAGGAAAGCATCAGAAATACTTCAATGCAAAACGGAGGTCCAAATGAATAGATGCGGTTTTGCTGAAAATTTAAAAAGAGTTGTATGTTGCATAGACAGAAGACGGCAATCATAGCTTCTTTTACAATGAAGTTATTGTAATATTTCTTCAAACAAAGCTTTCAAATTAAGGACAACATAATTATGTCAGAACGGTTTAAGATAAGTGTAATTAAGCAACGTTAAGAAGATTCTATGGTTCCCTTTTAGATCGATATATAATTCCCCTAAAGTGTTTTTTGAAAAATGAATCCCCGTATTTTGTAATATATTAAAGTCAACTATTCTAGAATTTTACAATGTTATGTGTATTTTTAGTATTACTTACCTATCGCATACATATAGGAATATACTTAAGACTATTGAACTAATCGGTGTCAATCCAATATCGTCTGAAATCAATGAATTAGAAAGCCTAGTCATTAATAATTGTTATTATATCCACTGGTTTCCAGCATTTAAAGCCTGAATGGTTATTACGCTTATTAAATCGTAGGTATTATTTAGATAATATACATTAGAAATTAGAATTAAGTGCATATACTGTTCTGCTTGTAATTAAATTTGTTAGAAGATATTTTAATGTTGAAATTAGTGTTCTTGAAGCAATAGTTTCAAGTTAATGTTGTACCGAATAATGATAAATAATATTATAAACCTATCAAAGATATTCCAAAACGCATTACTTAAATCAATATTGACTCAATATCATAACAGTCATGTAATTAGACGCATTGAGGAACTTAGACATTAGCAACAATATAATCCTTTATATAGAATTTATTAAAATAGTCCAGACTTCTTTCAAGTTTACTACTTTGATTAATTCGTATAATTGTATCTGGTCATTCAAAAACTTCGAAACATTGATTATATTGATAGATTTAGATAAAAATAAGTTGTGCACTTCTTTGAGATATCCCCTTTATTATGACATAATTCCACCGGCCCCATTCCATCAGAGGACGACTAGACGCCGTGAGGGTCTCCATCCTTATGTGGTTGATATTCTCGTGGTTCGTATGAAGCGATTTGCTTCCACATTTATTACACGTACGGCTAAGGAGTGGAATTTACTTCCGGCGTCTGTCTTCCCATCCTCCTATAACTTGGGAGTATTCAAGAGGAGAGTGAACAGGCACCTAGAGGGTAAGCGCCATTCATCGTTGGCCTCATCTACACTTACCATCAGGTGAGATCGAGGCCAAACGCGTGCCTGTAAAACATAAAAAAAAAAAACAACCGTCTCAACTCTTTCGTTTTTATTTTCACCATATCAAATAAAGTGTACTTCTATAACTCTGCAGAGATGTGCATCGTAATATTTATTTTTACAGAATAAGAATTATTTTTATTATAGTCACTGAGTTTTAACGAGGCCTCGCGTCGCGTCGTTTGGTTCAATTAACAGTGTAATTTTCAACAATAGCATCTTCCATTCGAAACCTTTTAGTGGTAAATGGTTCGCATTCATCATAACTTTTTCCACGTTCAATGTCGTATTTTTGTAGGTTGAATATAATGTTTCTTTTTCCATTATTGTATTTATTTTGTATGTAAATAAATATAAATTATGAGTTAATCGTTTTAGTTCAGTTCCATTTCTTTATCAATAACTGAAGGAATTAGTGAAACAGATTTTATGTTACGATATTACTTTGTTTTAAAAATATAATAACAATTGTGCACGGCTTCGTTTGCGTTAATTACAATACAAAATGTAATTGAAAAAAAGTTATAGCGCTCAAATAATTGTGCAGTCTCTTCTTAGTGGATTATTTTTTTAAATAGTATCAGTAGTGTCAAAGATTACCTATAGTAATAGAGGAATTCAGTCAACAAATATATTATCACTACATAGTATAAAACAAAGTAATTGTAGGTGGTAGAGCTACGCTGAAATTATTACTGGTTTCAGCATGAATGGGTCGGCTCGCCCGGGGTAGTACCACCCTCTCACAGAAAACCGACGTGAAGTAACAGTGCTTGCACTGTTGCGTTTCGTTCGGTCAGTGAGAGTGCTGGAGGCCCACATATTTAAAAGGCCCGCAAAGCACTTGCGACTCCCTTGGTGTTGCTAGTGTCTATGGACGGCGGTGATCACTTACCACCAGGTGACCCATCTGTTCGTTTACCCCATATGATATAAAAAAAAAAAAGTCGCTTTCTCTGTCCCTATATCCCTATGTATGCTTAAATCTTTAAAACTACGCAACGGATTTGATACGTTTTTTTTTAATAGATAAAGTGATTGAAGAGGAAGGTTTATATGTATAATAGCATAAATTAAATAGTGGGGAAATACTGTTATTTTTGAGGTTACTCCAAATTTAATACGCGCGGGCGACGGACAGTAATGAATAAATCAAAACTACTGGATCGATTTTAATCATTTTTTCAGTGAATGACACAGGCTATATATTTTATACCCGTGCGAAGCAGGAGCGGGCCGCTAGTTGTATATAAAATAAACCAAAATATCTTTAGGTCTTAAAACGTTACAAAATCTTGCATAATCGTTCGTGAATAACAATCTTCAACTTTTTTTTTCTTATTAGATATTCGAATCCTGTTATCCAAATTGAAATAAAAATTTACTGTTAATATACACATTAAATTATTTTCAAGTCTAACATTAATTTGCGTTACAGGCATTGTTTTTTGTAAAAATGACTCTTAAACGTTTTATAATTGATATTTAATAAAATGCCCATGGTTCTGATTTTTTGAAGAGTAAAAACAAAGTTTAGACACGAGAGATATTAAAATAAGAATTGAACTTTAAAAACATCTTCCATATGCTCTTTTGTGAAGAAGACGATGCACATTTTACTAGGTAAAAGGTTGAAAATTTTACGGATTTAATCGGCGATATAGATGGATTTTTTTATATTTTTGAATTCCTAGCTTAAATAATATAATATTTTTGATATTGTGTAAACCCAAATATATTTATATAGAATTTTATCATCTAAGAACAAACACACATTATATTAATATGTCTATTACCTTATAAAACTTAATAACGATAAGATATAGCTGTTCATTACAAACAATGCTCTTAATAGCAAAACGTTTTTTTCTAATTTGATTATTAATTAAGCCAAAGTTACTTGATGTACCATTCTTCAAAGTGTGACATCATTGATCACCTACCAACCAATCACTGTCAACCATTCCATGCTCGCAATGGTTTAAATAAATCACGTCATACTTGTGGACGCGGTTTCGTTGATAGCTAAGAAACGACGTCGCGAAAACAACGCGCCACGTTGCTCTGGTAGCTTTTGGCAATAAAAGAATTTCGGTATCTTACAAACACAAAAACATTACCTTTATATCACATGATAGTTTAGATTAGTTTTTATTTTTTGTATAATTCTGAAGCGTTTCTTTCGTCCCTGATTTCCATTATTTTTTTCTAATTAGGAATCTATACAAAATAATGTCAAAATGTTTAATCCAATCCTATGTTAGTGCATGTGCATATTGTCTTTAAATATTTAAGATGTAGTAAACTAGATTATCTATAAAATACAATATTTTCCAGTGTTTGTATATAATGTAAATAAACTTTAACATTTTTTCTAGCGTTTTATTTATGAGCTCATAAAAAGTAAACAATACTATGAATTTTACAACCTAAATTGTTCAACTCTTAACAACGATAAAAAAAGTAAAGGTTTTTACAGTGATTTAGTATTTTGAAAGATATTTGCGATAACCTGTAATAAACCCAGTTTATATTTTCGTTAAAGGAAATTTTGTTCCTACAATATTCTGAACAATATATACAATGTTGGTCGGTTGGTTCTGTAGTTCAAACATTGTATTAACCGTGACATGGCTACCTTCAACATCAGTCACGTTGGATGGGAGTAGCTCGCTGAGGCCCAGGACGAAAGTCGGAATTGGGTCAGATGGTCCAAAAGCACATGACGAGATTTGATTTCTTAGTCTGTAGGGCATAGAAAATCGGCCCCTCTTGTCACTCCGGACATAATAGCACTCTTATGTGCTTTCATTGTCGTCTATTATAAATAATTGTATTAATTACTTTGTACAACCATGAAGGGAGATGCTCTCAGAGACACTGACCAAACTGTCTGTTATAGACGCAAATTAATATTACAGATAAAAATCCGTAACGAGGTTAATTTGCAATTTATTATTAACTAGTGACCAGTCCCAGCTTCGTATGGGTATGTGATGTCATAAGTTTCTAAATGATATAGGTCTATTTTTGATGCTTCGATATTTGCACTTCATCAGTCATAAAAGCTATGTAAGTATCTTTTTAGTTTTGCGAGAAAAATAACTAATTCGTGGTATACTAATTCTATAGGTATATGTGTCCTGGAGTTCAGTACGTTATTGTATTTATACCAGACAGCGTGGGCGCAGATCCTTCTAGATTGATGTCGCAGTATTTACGGACTGACATCGTAGACAAGCAATGTTATGTCTAGGGGTTGATGGCGTAGACTAAATTGTACAATGTTTGTTATTTCTCAGTCGAACACCTGACGATCTGCGTAGTTTTATATAAAAATATCGTGCTACTATGAAGAAACTTCCGGAACGTTCGAGCACATTTGAAAGTATGTTTGTCTTATATTATAGAGATCCGCATGGGTCTCTAGGGTTATATACTCTCATATTCTCCCGAAATTTAAAATCTGTGATAACTTCTAAGATGGTCGTTGAAATTATATGCTGTAAAGGGTAATTTAAATTTACTTTAAATGCCCAACGTAACTAAATCATATAATTGGATAAGCATTAAAACTATATCGATCAGAAAAGTCACAAATAGCCGATTAATTTTTAATAACATATAAAAGATAAAAATGGTGAACTGTGACTTATTTTTTGGAGATATACCATTGCAGACATTTTGGATATCCACGATTCCGTAGCACATTAATTTGGCGTATTCCGTAGGCGTGTTTCAGATACGCGTCTACGTGCATTTGAACTACATGCACCTGCGCAAGCACGCGCGACATGTCTACAATCTGAATCAGGCCATAGATAATGTTCTGCCAGCGTTACCAATGTAATTGTAATACCCGCAAATTTCCTCACACGACTTCATGAGATTACAATGATGGTTCTATATTTTAAATAAATACGTTCAAAAATATATATTAAACATATGTTCCTATTGGAAGAAATTATTTTAATGTTAGTGAAAACGTAATCAAAATCTGTTGCGTTGAAAAACTAAGGAAACACACACATACACAGACTCAAAAAGCAACTTTGTTTTATAATATTTGTAGATATATATTATTTATAAAATATTAATATTTGGAATTAAACAACGATGAAGCGATGATAGCTAGTGGTTAGCGTATGTAGACACTGTGGTTAACCGCATAGATTCGAATCCTAGTGAATGAGTCAAAACTTGCGGTAAAGAAAAACAATGTGATGAAGATATAGAATAGTGGTAGGACTTTTTCTAATCCCGCTTGCTTAGCTACCACCCATAAGTGGAAAATCTTTCGTCAAACACCTATAACTGTATTTCGGCAGCAGCATTTGAGAGCCAGTCCCTCTCTAGATTTAGAGTGTCTACTGACTTAGACCGCATCCACATTTAACAATAGCTAAGATTGCCGTCAAACGATACATACGATATATTAACAACACTGCGAATAAATTAATAAATCATATATAGTTCGTCGTCGATTTGCTATCTGTGAAAGTTTCTCGGATCGTAACTCGGGCATAGCAGCATTACTTGTTATGCTTCGACACAAAGTTGAATGTTAAAAGAGGGCTTTAGTACCGTGCTTAGGCCTTAGCTAATAGAAACTTTGTATTACTTAAGTTATGCTATAAACATCGGTTACTGTTTACTATCAGTCTTATTAAGCAACGATACTAAAATTCTGGAAAGAAGTAATAAAATAAATGATTTTTAATTCTCAACCATTTTTATTATAGTAAGTCAAAATGACAACACTTACAATCAATCATTAGGGGACTATTCAAGTATTAACTAAAGCGTAAGCACTAAAGCGAGGGAGGAGGTCTTCGATTTGCTTATTTTGAACACATAAGCAATGGGGAGATGAGAATGTTTAGGTCCGATAAATGAGGCGCACAGTCTTATTCATTGCCCTTGTTACGCACCACTATAACTTAATTCTTCTATAGACTAGAAGACAACTAGAACAGATTAAAAACTCTTGTATAAATATTTACGTAAGTATTGGCGGGGAGTAAGCATTGCTTACTTTTGCTGACCAAGGGGAGGAGGTGGTCAGAAATTGCAAAAATTCTGCTTACGTAATACTTGAACGATCCCTAACCGTCACTCTCATGGCAGTCGTTAAGTCTCCCGGCAACTGCTTAAACACTGACTGATCCCTAAACGCGAAAATACAAAAGAGAGTCACTGTAACCTCTCTATTACTATGTGCATAACGATAGTGTTCCAGTCAGATACAGAAGTCCTAACATCCCGTTCGATTACTAGATATAGGTAGACTGATTTGGCACATGACTAAACATACCACCATTTCGAGGATGTTACCCCTAGGGCGGTGGTCGGCGAACTTGTCATCCAAAAGAGCCGTCATCCATAAAAATACAAAATTTAAGTATATTTAAAGATCCTTCCTTTAACTTAAGTTATGATTTAATAGAGTCCATTTTTATAAAAAAATATATTAAACGAGTTCGCCTTTACTGAATATGTCTTTTTTTGAAGCATCGTCTCTTCTGTATGCTTGCGTTTCAAAAATAACTTGTCTCGTAGAAGGAATGTTAATAAATAATAAAAATCTGTATCTGCACTAAACATTTTTTGAAAGAGCCACAGTGAAGGAGTGAAAGAGCCGCACACGCACTTGACATATTCGAATACCCTGAAAAAAGTTTGAATTTTCTCAACTAAATGATGATATTGTCGAAACTAAACATAATTTTGATGAATATCTTCGAGCTACGGACAGCAGAAATATATTAAAAGCAACACACGTTAAAAAACATTAGTATTGAATAACAATACAACAATATTTTTTTAATGTAATGGCTTTATTATTTTTCTTTTTAAGATTTTTATTCAAAGTGTTTGTGTCGTTTTACAACAACGTATTACACAGATTCTTCTAATCCTGACCAAGATATTTCTAAACCACTACATATTATAAAACAAAGTCGTCCGCCGCGTCTGTCCGTCTGTCTGTTCGCGATAAACTCAAAAACTACTGAACGGATTGTAATGCGGTCTTCACCAATAGATACAGTACTTGAAATTATATGAGGAAGGTTTAAGTGTATAATTTATCAAGGTTTTATGTAAATCGGTTGAAATATAACGATAATTGTTAAAAAAAGTTGGGAAAAGTCAAGCCGCCTGGGAGCGTTAATTGAAAACGCTGCCTAATTCTTTTGAGATATAACAAAACAATGTATAATGAGATATTTCTCTTTTATAGATCTACAAAACAGTCTGCGATGGCATATATCTATCTTTTAAGAATAGCTTACTATACCCATCTATTTTCTAAAAAAAGGGTCACATACAATGAGGTAATTGGAGGGTTATTTAGACGGATACAGTATTAATCCTTATCAAATTAAGTACATTATTTATCTTAAGCATTTCATGCACATGTGTATATTTTTTTTAATATCAGGGTAGGACAACGTCTGCCAGGCCTGCTAGTACAATAAGAATATACAACATATTTTTTTCACTAGAAACAAGAAATTACATTTTCATATCAGTAATAAAAAATATGATACACAAACTAATCAAGTCTTCACGAAATCTACCAATAAATAACACGAGTAGCTAGTAACAATATTATAAATAACTATTCCACACATAACATTTTGTAGCAGTCAAACTATAACATCAACGCTTCTCGTTAGTTTGTAGATATTCTAGAATTAAGGGAAAATCGAAATAAAATTTAAGAGTTGCGACATTAATGAATATGATACTGGACACAATACACCAAACAAGAAAAGTTTGTGGAGTGTAAATATACGGAGCTTATTGGCAAAGTATCTACAATACCGCATCTTTAGCAGTAAAAGTAAAAGTTTTAATATTTATCTGTACAAAAAGAAAGGTGTTAAGATATAAAATTTGTTTGAATGTTGAAGAAAGTCGTTTTAAAAAATACATAATACACGCTATACCTGCTAGATTTGAAAGATTTCGAAAAGTATGTGTATTGCATCATATTTACCTTTGGAGATTTTTTTTTAGTTTGAATATCTTGGATATAATTCGTCATTTGTTAAGTTTTGGAATAATGTATACAATAGAGTAATGAACACAATTTTTATATGTCAATGTGACTATTGACCTAAGTTTATACCACGTGTTCTAAATTACTACTGGCTACTAGTGGTCAGCCAATCTTAACAATACTTGATTACTATTGGCTGGCTGTCATAAAATACTGCCGACGACTTGACATGATTTATTCTCACTGAAGTAGTCTGTATGTTTTCATCTGTTATTTAAGTTAAACTCTTTCATTATTGATACTCGACAAGTCTTGCTGTAATGATCGATTGTTGCCTAGGTATATACAACATAAACACCATTTATTATATATATTTACAATATATGAATTCTTCTGCTTTAACAAATGTACAGTATTTAAAGGATTAGGGTTAAGCAAAATTTACCGACGGAAAACTGAGTAAAAAGTTGATCCAGTCTATATAAAACGGAACGCCGTGAAATAAAGTGTCCATTATGAGCCGTTTGCTTTTACAACCAGGGTGCGTGGTGAATGTCTTAATTGCTTTCTGCTAAAGCCGACTGTCCCATTTACCAGGAACTAAATAAACTTCTTTTTATGCTTGATTTATGTAAAATTTTACTTGCTTATGTTTCATATATTTTAATCTAACATGTTTATAGCGTAGCATATATTGAATTGTAGTAGATTCGAAGGAAATTTATTAATGCAGTTGATTCTTATGAACCAACGAAGATGTGATGATTTGGTTATTATGAACCAGTAATATAAACCTATAAGCATAAGAGACCTAAATTTCTAGTCAAGTTAAAAATCTTCGAGATAATTACTAAAATAATAAATTTAAACTACTAAATTTAAACTTTATTATAAAAAAAAATGTTAGAACAAGATGTCAAAATGAGACACTCAGAATCGTTTGCTCAACGTGTAAATTCATACATATAGTAAAGATAACGTTCCCGTAAATCTAAATCACACCAAAACCTACTGAAAATATCAGCATAGAACTATGAACCATTCGATGCGGAATTTTTCATATTTACTTCTAAGCTACTTATTTTTGGGATTCCATTGATTCTTTGCTATTGTTTTTTTTGGAAGAAAGTTCCTTATCGCACAGTACGGACTTGACGGGTGGGGGCTAGGTGAAAAAAGTGTAAGATTTTTCCGTCACAACCTTATCTGTACGCTTATTGGTTTAAGGCGATCAATAAGTTCACACCGGCTGCACAGGTATATTTTTGAATGCGGCATACGCGTCAGCTGCTTCGTAACGTATTGTGTATAGTTGTGTACTTATACTTATGTTTATCTGATGGAGTTTATAATGATTTAGATGTATTAAATGATGTACAGTAAAATAGTTATTTTCACAACTCGAAAAGTTATATTAATTACGAGATTTCCTACCATTTCTTCAATTCATTAGCTATTTTTCAGTTTCATTTGATTGCTCTTAGACACTAGTAATTTATTTATTTGTATTTGTTAATCATTAATATAATACGTTTATCAATAATAATATACTATGCAATGAACTTGTTTCCGACCGAGTGTTGGAGAGTAGACAGTCATTTTTTTTAATTTAGTTTAAAGTTTATTAAATACACAACAAAGCGGAAGGGTATCAGATGGTACTCATATATTATATAGACAGTTGACTAGTGTACAGTAAACTAAGATCACTTATTCCTTAAATCGTAGGTATCTTACAATAGCCAAGTTTTGTACTAACATTATGAAATAAGAAGAGTATTTTGATATAAAAAAGTTAACAAAGAAGATTTCGTTTAATTTTTAAAATAAAGTAAGTACACATTACGTTAAGTGCTGAGGTACGCGGAATACATCCTAATTACTCTAGCGCTGAAGGTCAGTCGTCCCATTTCCCCAGGAACTAAGTAAGGTTTTTGTTAAACTTAATTTATTATTAGCATATTTTCACGTTACCTCCTACATATATTCTTTATGTTTTCTTTGTATACCCTATAAAGATAATATAATGTTACTGGCTTCTTTTTGCGGTAACAATTAATTATTTACTATAAAGTTGAATTAATGTTAAGTGTTATCTGTAGTGTGTAGCCACCTACGAAAACATGAAGAACTGCAGAGCCTTAAGGTTAATAAAAGATGGGTTGTATGTTATGGATTAGTATTGAGTAGAAGCGACCCGCTCCAAAGCTCGACATTGTCAGCAAAACAATCACGAGCAATGATAGTAATAATAATATGCAACAGTGTTGCTTCTACAGTCGAACTTTATCTAGTTTTTCTCTATTATGATATTCCAACGAATATATGTTTATAAGGGTACATATTTTGAAGTAATGACAAGAAATTTTTAAATCAAAATCAATTACCGAATACATACATATTTATACATGTAAGGGGATTAGTTCAGAACGGTTGCATATATGTATGACTAATTCTTTTTTATTGTGTTTGTAGTTATCAGGACAAGGTTCGTATAAAAGAAAAAGTTTAAAAAATCGTACGGAAAAATGACCAATTCTGGATAAAATATCTCCATATAAAAACATGAGTAGTGAGTAAGACAAAAAACCGTAGCCAGATCTTTACAAATACTAACAGATTAACGATCAGTTCTTCAGTTGCCATTTTATATCACTACATTTTTAACCCAAAGATTTTACTCCTCTTTACGATTTTTCAAATATTTTCTTTCCTACAAATCTTATGCTGCTAATTACAAACGCAACAAAATAAAGAATTAATCAAGTAGGTGCAGCTGTTCTGCAATGATGCGCTTACATACATACATTATGCAATTTGTTTTTATTTATATAGATTTATATAGAGTTTGGTTTAGAAATATTATTATTACACTTTATACATTTTAGCGTTTGACCACAATCTCATCTGATGTTAAATAGCAATGTGGCCAAAGCCTAGAGAAGAACTGGCTCTCACGTACGAGTATATATCTACAGGTGCTTGGCGACAGATTCTCAACTTGTTACCATCCTTGCTATATATAATATAGAGCCTCTTTCAGTAAAAGCCCTTTTTTATACAGGGGAAAATCCTACATCGAATACTCTCACACTGCCAGGGGACAGTGTGAGGGTTATGTCAGACTCCTACTGGCTAAAAACCCCTGTGCCGCTTTAGCGCGTATGTGGACCAGGGTTGCGGGTTCACGATGAGCATACTCCACTAACCCTGACCACGCGCTTGGCTCGCTCACGAGATTGTAAGTGGGGACCCTCCTCACGAGAAGAGCCAAAAAGTCTGTCCCCCACGCTTCTCTGTCTTGAAGCGGCGGCTTATACCGTGCTTCATCATCACGGGTCTTTATTACACTGCAGCGGACGCCCCCGTGTCCATCACCTTCAGTAAAAGCCCTAATCGAACCAAGTGAACACACGACATGCCACACACCAACACGTCATAGGTGACAGATATAACATCGAAAAGTTTCTCTCGAAATGATAGTTAAACAAAGACACACCAAACGATCATTCACCCTCCTTTAGCTAATAAATGTACCTATTACAGAGTCTGCTATTACGAGCCGTTTGGTTTTATAACCGGGGCACGTGTTCCACGTCTTAATTATTTTCGACTTGTGTTCAAAGAGCCTCGCCCCGTCGCGTCCTATCGCGACTGTCGTCCCATTTACCGTGATTAAGTTTTCCTTGAATTCTGATTTGTCAATCAAATTAGCTTTTAATGTTATTGACATTACATTATAACGTCGGTCTATATAAATAGACAAAATTAACTTTTCGTCAAGAGTGGGTCAAAACATTTCAAGTAGATTAAATTATTGAACGACCATAAAAAATGTAGCAAGCTTTTTCCAATTTGAGGAAAAATGTTATTATGACCCTCTTTAACACTGTTTCAGCTTTGTAAAACATTGAGATAAGAATGTACATAATTAAGCACTCAGGGGGAAGATGAATCAACACACATTTTTTTGCCTAAACAATTAATATTCATGCCCCGGGGAAGAACAAAAGATAACTTTTAAATGCCATATGTAATTGTAAAATTGACAATATATCACTTTAATTTGGAATTTATTGGCTGAGTTGCACCAAAATCGTGGTTATTGTAATTGTTAAAGTTAACTTTAACAATGACAAGACTTGCTAACAGTTACATTTGCCAAAACGAGTTGCACCATCAAACATTTTGTAATTGTTAAAGTTATTAGGGTTGCTACTTCAATAAGCCAATTAGTCCCTAAAATCGAAAAGGGTAATATATTTTACTTGGCAGGACTTTGTTATAAGTGTCACCAAGTGTCACTATTGTTATTCTGTGACTGTCAACAGATTTTTGATGACAGATTTCAGATGTCAACGACAAAACGTTAGCGTTTGTCGTCCTGTGGACATTTTCCAATTCTAGGAAATTAAACTTTTTTCTTTCTAAGACGCAAATTATCTTCAAATATATTGATTTCGTCATCGGAAGAACTATTTTCAGTTTCCCACAGGATTTCTCTTAGCAACGACATGATATTATAAAGTTTTTTCTAGTGAACATGACAACCGATTCAAAAATTGACATTAACAATAACGGTAACCGGCCAACATGGAGCGGTAATAGTTAACGTTAAATCGTGACGTCATTTTAACCATTGTCAATTGGTGCAACCTATTTTGTGCCTAACAATAACTTTAACCGAATTTTTAACTTTAACATTAACTGGTGCAACCGAGCCATTGACTTTGAAATTAATTTTTAATTATTGTCAAATAACTATATATTGTCAGATATGAATTACTGTCAGATAACAAATACAAGTATAATTGAATGGACATTACATAATGATATAAAATTTTGACAGCTTTTTCATCGGAGCTTCGGCTTAGTGAGCATCTATTTTTGTAAATTCAATAAGCAGTTAAGGTGTGTGAAGGGTCTGGTGGAACCGTGAAAATAGATCCCACCAGGTGGGATGTGGTGAAAGTAAGAAAATATAAAATTTGCGTGAAAGAAAGACAGCGTGGAGCGGTAGGTGCGCCTTGCCTATAAATAAGTATAAAGACCCCTGGTTCGCCCTTATAAATGAATGAATGTAATAACTGCGCTCCAGATAATGAGATGTGTTTCTGGCCTGCATCTTATTGATTAAGTACGAAGCATGCAGACGCTTTGCTAGAACCATCGCTGTCATTTTCACATGTAAAAAGAATAAAATTTGGAATATATGTCACTATCATAAAACATTTAGACGTCGAAACGCTCTCTCTAGAAAATCGCTATAATATACAAACATATATTTTAATTTCTCTACCGCTTGTATTTGATATCAACGCCGCTATCGCTTTTCTTAAGAGTGAGATTCCTGAGACGACGCTGCTCCGTACGAGGTGCTGAGTTTGCAGTTTTTTTTTTTCGAACTGACTACATTGTTGACCCAGAGGCCTCTACTGATTCACCGGACTACTAAGGGGAGCGCTTAAGGCACTCACCCGATTTATATAGACGACTAGCACAAGGGTGCACGCCACACCTCGGCTTGGGCTGTCGTCGAAAATCCCGAATCTAACTAGGTTTTTTTTTTGTTTTATTACGTGGGGAAATCCATCATGGACACGCCACCCTTTCGAAGACTCTTACTCACTAAAACCCCACGGTGTACCGGCCGCCGCTTTGGTTGGGGTGACATGGGACCGTACAGTGCTATCATCATGTCACCCCAGCGGCTAGCCCAGCGGAAGGTGTCCGCCGGGCGTCGTCCTCATATTGGGAGGCAAGCTGGGTACACACCAGCTACCCCCTACTCGTCAGCCAAACCTGTGCAATGGGGAGATGGGCCCCCCGACCCATCCCCCCAGGTTCGGCTTCGGAGGTGGAAGGAGACGAATAAAACACCGCCCCCTCCCACCCACTCTGCGTTGGTTGAGAATGTCGGAGGATTCTCCTCGCGAACCCTCTTTGCCGCCTCCTTCTGCGAGATGATCTCCTCGCAGAAGGAGGCCACTGCATTCCATCTTGTTTCACTGCCGAGCATGGCCGTGACCACGCTCAGCAGCGACAAATCATTCCCCACCGCCGCAGCCAGAGTACGACGCTGAGACTCCCAAGCAGCACACTCAAAAAGAGTATGCTGCGCAGCGTCCGTATCAGCGCCACACTCATGGCATGCGGCGGTCGGCTTCCTGCGTGCTATCCGGTGCAGGTACCAACCGAATCACCCGTGCCCGGTCAGCACCTGCACCAGTCTGAACGTCAGGGAGCTCCACTCCCTGTTGCACCATTCCGGTAGGACCGGGAGGACGGCGTCGATAATGTATCTACTATAACGCGCGTCCTCCAGTTCCCACCTCCATCTCTCCCACATCTCCTCTCGAGACTGCTCTCTCACACCTTCTACTTCCCTGGGAGCTAGAGGCTCCCCCCTCTGTTTCTTAGCCGCCGTGTAGTTATATACGGCGGCAAGCACCTCCGCCTCCAGTTCCCAGGGAAGGGAGCTGGCGAACACCATGGCCGCCGCCGAGGACACCGTCCGGTATCCCCGTATCGCCCTCAACGCCACAGTGCGCTGTGCATTTCGCAGCGCACGAACGTTAGTGGCGTTGAGGGTGTCCACCCACAACGGTGCCCCGTAGACGGCCATGGACCACACGACCCCCATATAGAGGCGGCGGCAGCTTGCACCCGGCCCCTCCATATTGGGGAGGAGTCGTTCAATGCTGCCGTCTTAACTATTCGTGGTCCGAGCCCCTGAAAGTGGGGCTCAAACCGCCATCGTCCGTCCAGGGTGAGGCCCAAATATTTCATCCGGGTCCTCACCCCGATACGGACGCTCTCCATGTAAATGTGAAGAATTAGGGCCTCGGTCTTTACAAGGGCCACCTCGAGGCCCAACCTTCTGATGTGCCCGACCACGAGAGTCACGGCCTCCGTAGCCAGGCGCATCAGGTCAACCCATTCCCCTCCTCGGGCACGACTAGGGTGTCATCCGCACCCAGTCGTAGCCCAAGCTCCACAAGAGTGGCCCCAGGACCGAGCCCTGTGGAATCCAACATTCTGCCCTCCGTTGGACCATTTGTCCGCCACTGTCGATGTAGACAACCTCCCTCCTCTCCAGATACGCCTTCAACAGCCGTCGTAGATACGGGGGCACTCCAAAAAAGAGAAGCGCCTCCCGAATCACACCTTGCGGCCAATTAAAGGTGCCGTTATTAGCATCAGAAAGATTGCGGTTCTTTAGAGAGTACGTTTCGATATAATTTTCTCATATATATTAGCGATGTAATAATGCGTAATTTTGCGATGTCCTCTAATAATGTAATGCAATATATACAATTTTCTTCTTATTTGTCGAAACGACGGCAACATAGTTTTTAGCAAAGCATCTCCATGCTCTTTACTCGATCAATGAGATGCAGGCTAGAAACATCTCATTATCTGGAGCACAGTTATTAAATTTAGTTATAAGGGATGGGCGAACCAGTGTGTGAATAGAATGAAAATATCAGTTTATATAGAAATTGCAGTAGCTTCGAAGGCAAATATATGAAAATGTGTAGCTAAATTCTTGATTACAAGTCAAAAAATATGTAGATACGATACTGTTTTTGTAGAATTAATCTTCAAAGTGGTAGAAGAGTGTATCAAATAGCTTAAATAGTAATTATAACTGAGCAAATTTCCTAACCTTTTACTAGATATGTGACATACTATTTCTATAGTTATAAATATAATTATAGAACTAATATCGTATAACCTTCACAGCCATAACAAGATATTGCTTTCTGAACTAACACTCTTTCCAGCAATATAAACGAAACACAATGGTCCATTATTCTCGACACAGTTTCGTTTTCAGCTGTTCAAATGTTACTTTACTTTTATATCAGTTAATAATCGTGAGTTTGTCTGCGTTGTTTTTATTTTATTTTAATAGTGTATATTATGTTTAAAGAAAAAAGGTTAAAAAATAAAATCAAAAATATACTTACTTTGCTTAGAATTAGAAAATTTATTTGTAAAGTATGTTATACGTTTACTTCTGCTCTTCTGCGCATGCGCAAAACACCATTTGTTCTACTTCACACATCGCTAGTTGAAGGCGTAGTGCTTATACAAATCGTAGTTTCTTAAAATTTCAATAGATTTATATTAGCATACCCGGCGGACGTTGTCCTACCCTGATTATAAAAATATATATTTATGTGCATGAAATGCTTAAAGTAACTAATATAATTAATTTGAAAAGTATTACTAATGTATCTCTCTAAATAGCCTTCCAATTACCTCATTATATGTGACCATTTTTAGGAAATAGATGGGTATAGTAAGCTATCCTTAAAAGATAGGTATATGCCATTACACACTTTTTTATATATCTATAAAAGAGGAACTCTATGCATTGTTTTATTATATCTCAAAGGGATTAGGCAGCGTTTTCGACGAATGCTCCCTGGCGGCTTGACTTTTCCGATGCTTTCAAAAATTATCATTATATTTCAACCAATTTACACAAAACTTTCACAAATATATACCTAAACCTTCCTCATTAATTACTCTATCTATTGATGAAGACACCATTACAATCTTTTCAGTCGTTTTTGAGTTTATCGCGAACATACAGACAGACAGACAGACGCGGCGGACGACTTTGTTTTATAATATGTATGTATTTTATCAAATTGATTTGGAATTTTGTTATAAAACTTAAAACTATTACCTAAAAAACTGTTACTCGTTCTACAAAGTCGGAAACATGAGATGACCAGTTTGCCCTTGGCCTGACAATTACAAACACAACAAAGTAAAAAGTAGCCAAATATCATAGATCCATCCACACTATTATAAAGTAGTGCACTTAGATACATAGTAAGCAATTAATTTTTATTTATGTAGATTTATAATCACTTGGAGCGCGAAATGAGTATATACCACGTATAGTTGCATGCTTGCCAGAAAAATATGAGACCTTGCTGAAAAACAACGCTGCTTTGTAACGTCCATTACCGGCGGCCTCTTTGTAGCAGATTTTCTTTTTTATGTTTAGTTTTCTTTTTGTAAAGTTTTACTGTATGCGGCAATAAATATTTTCATTTTTAAATATTCAACTGCAACTAATAGGAAAACCTTACCTAACATTCTAAATACGCAAATTACTTTACTTGTGTGTTTGTTACACTTTTACGCTTTAACTACTCAACGAATCATAAAGACATTTTGAAAAAAAAGAAATGTTTAAAGAAAAGGACATAGGCTACCTTAATCCAGAAAGTATTGTTACCGAGGGATAGGTAAATCAATTCTACGTTAACCCCTCGGCCGATTTTTTAAGATCCAAATCTAAAAATGGCGGATTATGTTTTATTTATTTTTTTAATTTCGCCACACCGTACTTTGTAAATTTCGTGGCTTAGTAAAAAAACAGTTAGTACCAATGCAATAATAATTATAAAATACATTTCACAATACAGCATTTATTATTTTTTAAATTTTGTAATAAAATAGGTATTTTTCTAAGCTTATGCTGCGAACAGTGTATCGACCTGTACCTCATGAGGTCTACATTAGTTTATATTGAACTTAAACCTTTACGATTTTGGACAGTCCAGGAGTTAACGCGAGCGAAACCGCGAGCAAAAGCCAGTTCATACTAACCCCCTTGATTTCAGTTAATGTTTATGTAATGCGAAATAACTTAACTTGCCTTGAACACGCAATATGTTATTGCAAAAACTCACTGTGTTATTAATGGAATAATTAGCAGTTTATGAAGGGCACTCTTCTCACCTGAATTTTATTTTGTAGTTGCCAGCGGAGGGAAAGTGTTATAAAATTAATGCAATATTTAATTCTAACTCTACACTTTATACATATCGTAAATTATAAATAATTCTATAACAGCGTATGAACCTTAAAATATAACGAATTTTGAAATTGAAACGTGATATTTCCCATGCACGTTATCAGTACTACAAAAAAGAACATAAGGTAATCTTCATTCGGAAAAACGTACTATTCCCGAGGGACAGGTCAAATCTAAATTACGGCGAGCAAGGCTTCGGGCAATAGCTAATGTGGTTATTATTCTTAACAGATTATGTATACTTTGCAGTAATATGGTTCATATGTCAAATTAACATATAGATTTATTTATAACACACATTGCTTAAATCGTAGTCCGGTGAAACTGTAGAGGCCTAGCCTGGCTAACAGTGTAGTCAGTTCGAAAAATAAAACACATTGTATTGGCGTAAATATAACGATAATTGTTAAACAATTTGAAAAATTATGCCATTTGAGAATTATCTCGGCATATATTGTATAATCCGTGAGTGTTACAAGAAAATGTGTATAGTATCATCATTCATAATAATACAAACGTAATCGAGGTCGCGGGCGGCTGCTGGTATTTTTTTAATGCTAGATAAGTTTATAGCAAAATGGATATTGTGTAAAAATATTCTCTTAGTTAAAAATAAATATATGCGCATAACAATTTATATAACGATTGCTTAGACGGTACAGAAGTTGATGAGCTGCAGAGTCAATAAAATGTGTTGGTAAGAATCTTCTTCATGAAGAAACACTTACATGTGCCAAGTTTCAATTTGATCAAAATCTCACCTAGTACTAATGGACAGTTGTGAAAACGCAAACCACAAAAGGACTGACTCTTAAACGTAGCTGCTGGAATAGACTATGACACACTTATGAAAATTTATACAACTTATTTGCAAAAAACACAAGCTATGACGATTCAGGGATTAACGTTCTCGTATCTGGCGTCTAGCGACGTAGATTTGAATACATGGTGATAAAACCGTATCATGGTAAGGTGTCTTTTAAGCCCGCTTGGCTATCCTCAAGTTCAAAATTTGTCGCCAAACACCTACGGGTGTGTTATGGTAACTGTGTTTAAGAGACAGCTCCACTGGGTTTAGCGTGTTTACCATCTTGGACCCTATTGTAATTTAACATCTGATGAGATTGTGGTCAAATATTAAAGCCTACAAAGTATTGAAAAAAAAATGTAATCATAGCACACACTTTATTATGACCTATATGCCAAACTAACTTATACCGCAGTTTAAAAAATAGTTAAGTCGGTCGTTTCCTTTCTTAATAAGATGTGCAAAGGTGAAACAAAATAAAGTATAATTTACTGGTCAGAATATAAAAGGAAGATTCAATAAAGATAAATTAACATTAGTAAAGAAGTAAATTATCAGTAGGTACCTAGCATATGTATGTTCCAGAAAAAGTTTATGTATATACATTTGAACAAATATTTAACAAGGTTATACATATTTAGTTTTCGAATTATAATGTACAATACAAACTTGTTTGGAGTCCGTATTAGGACATTTTGAAATCATTCATTCTACAAACAACACGTTAAACAAAGCTGATGTTGCTTCGGACCGTTGTCTTCGTAATGGGAAATGACAGTCATGAATGATGGGCTCACCAGTTTCAAAGACAGACCTGTACTTAAGAGATGGGACCCAATTTCAATTGTAATTATCAATTATTTTTATACGCAATTGCGAATTAAATAAGATGACGAGATATTTCAACTGCAACCAATCCACGTTTTGTATGATAATTATTATATTCTCTTAATGACTTTCCTTTAACTCGCTTTAGAGTTTTTTTTGGCAAGTTTTAGATAAGGGTTTTATTTATTTTTATTCATAAACTTGCGTTGTTTGCCTCTTTTTATAAAGGGAAATCTTACTTAGAACACCCACCCTCTCGGGGGGGAGAGTGGGTAATATCAGACTCCGACTGACTAAAACTCCACGTGTAGCATCAGCCACCTAAATATGTACCGCATCGCCTCGGTGGCTGGCCAGTTTAAAAATGTGAAGCCCCAACTCTCTCCCAGGTGGCTGAAACATGCAATGGGAATATTGCCCCCCGACCCATTTTTCCTTGATTCAACTACAGTGGGGGAGGAGGCGGTTAAAACGCTATCTCCTACCACCTGTCTACGTCGGAGAATGGCAATTACAGGTACTTCCTCTCGTGCATCTATAACTACTTAATAATAATAATGTCAGGCTGTAACATATCCCTGCTGTTAAGCCAAAAGCACCTTTCTAAGGGAAGGATGATTTAAATCACCAGGTTAACCTACGACGTTTAGACTATCAGAAACTCTGAAAAACAGTTCTATATGTCTTCTATATACTGTGGTATCATAATATTTTTTCTCAAGGTAACGTTTCCTTACGATATTTTTCTTCACCTTCAGAAAATAATGTTAGCCATTTATGTTACTAAATGTATACGAATTCCGAAAATTTCTTTTGTACGTGCAAGGGTTCGAACTCGAAGATATTCATTCGATCATCCCGGTGGATGTTTGAATGGTTCAAAGCACTCGACCACCACGACTTCTCACTACTTGACAGTTGTCTATTTTATTATCAATTTGACGGATTACTAACATTAAAAGGAGATGAAAATGAATGGGCCATTACAATAAGTTCGGCTAGTAAGTGCCGGAATAAAAGTAATTCGATAAAAAGATATAAATATTATTTGATTAAAACATATCATCCGTAGAAAGAAGTCCGTTGCTGGAATGAGCATCACACCAAATTATAATGTCAGTCTTTAGTCTGTGCAGTCATGTATTTAATCAGGTTTAGTCAGTTAAACATTTTAAGGAGAAATAATAAGTACTAAATACGAGCGAATAATCTATTGAGCGAAGTAAATAAATCTCTTAATTTATGGAGAATGTCTTTTAGAAATATGTTTTTATTTAAATGTAATTCATGATCCAAGTCTTTATTTTTCATCACGTAAATAATAAGCCCATTTAACATTCATTTTGTATCAATTTTTCATGCTTTTGTTACTAAACAAAGAATTTTTTCAATATAAAATACAAGAATAAACCAACTTTTACATTTTTTGGGATGTTTATTACTTTAACAAGCGATCTTTTTAAATTATACAGATAGATCAACACTTATTATTGTTACACTTCAATATTTATTATAGTAATTTGAATTTTACTGTCCCGTAACTGCTTTTTTTTTCGAACTGATCTACACTGTTGGCTTCGTCAGGCCTGTACAGTTCCACCGGACTACTAAGGGGAACCCTTAAGGCACTCACCCGATTTGTTTAGGCGACCAGCGCAAGGGCACTCGGTGCGCCTCGGCTTGAACTGTCGCCGAATTTCCCGATCTGACTAAACTTTTTTTTTTTTTTTTATTAACGTGGGGAAATCTTAGTGCGGGGGTGGTACATACGATGTACGCTACGGACTGGGAAATCCTGTTTCTCTAGGTAGGTTAGGACGTCGTCGGTGACGAGCTCTGAGGGAACACCGCGAAGGACGACACGGAGGACGCGCTCATCCTCGAGAGCGTGGGTGAAGAAAGGGAGTTTTCGCTCCTGGAAGTACTTCGTGAGCTGGCGATGCTCATCGGGGGTCGAGACTCTAATAAGGAAGGAGCCGTGGGGACGTGGGAGTGGACATGACTAACCTCCATGCCTGAGGGGTAGAGGGGTGCGCCTATTTAAAATTTAACGGACAATCCGTGTCCGGGCCAAAGGGAGACGCGGTATCTTCTCTCTTCGTATCTGCACCCGGCGCAGCATGAAGAACGACGCGCTGCACGGCACACAACGAGCTACACGACTCACGAAGCACAACGCATTGCACGGCGACTCGACGCACTACACACAGTGTGCTCGGCTCGCACCGAAAAGTGCGGTTTAAATGGTACACTGGTAGAGGTGCACCATCACTCTGAAAAGAGCGTGTCGATTGACAATAGCCGAGCGAACACACTATGAATGCGTCTTCGCAGCAGATGTCTTCTTTCTTCGAATTTCAAACGCTCGAACACAAAAGCAGCGGGCGATGAATCACTCGGCAACAATGCGGGTCGGCCGGCGGCGAAATCGTTGGAATGCAAACATCTGGTGCGCAAGTAGCGCAGGTAGGCGAGCCGGAAATGACCGGAGATAGCCGAGCGCGGCGAACCGAACGGACCGTCAGAGCGGCGAAAGAGCACTCGTGTGCACCCGACCGCTTCTCGAACAAGACTCCCCACCGTAACTGCACTCAGATTGCTTTAATAGACAAGACATATTAGTATATTTTGTGGACGGCATTTTAGGTATCAGAGCGTAAAAAGTTATGTCGTGGACAATTTATACCTAATTACAGATATTTCATTATAAATTTCTACTGATTTCCAATGCTTGATTATTTATATGTTATGTTCTAGGTTTGTTGTTAAATTTAAATAAAGTGGTTGATATTCATGACATTTATATGAATATTATATAGCTTAATTCAAAATATATGTTATAGGGTATGTATTATTTTGAGGCAAATGATATTCACACCTCGGTGTGATAAACCTTTGACCCTATTTTGTAACCGTTTGAAGTGCGTCGAACTATTCAACCGTGACGTATGCGTCCTAATCATCCTGTCCTAACTTATAATAAACTTCTCGACAATAGATGTTATATAGTATCGATGCATAAATGTTGTATCATATACGTACATATCAAAAATGTATATTTTGCTCAAGGAGTTACAAGAGTTTGTTGAGCCTCATGTCATAGTCCTGAGTAAAAGTCGTGTCCACTCCACAACGCTAGAGAAAGTGTGCATAATAAAAGTTTTACAGAGCTTTACGGTTGTCGCCATTTTGCTAGGTTTTAAAGTATGCGAATAAACATCTAGCCAGCAGCGAGAAATGCGAGTTTAAAACAGCGAAGCGGGCATCATATCAAAGACTTGCTCAGAACACTCTCCATGCTGTAAAAATCCAATGCCTAACAAACAAATGAAAAAACAAACTAGTTCTTTTCCATATCCTCAAAAATATCGTTTCAAACGTTGTAAGTCAAAAAAATTATTCAAATTTACGATGTCGCCAGCACAGCTAGATTAAAAAAGAGAATCAGATTTAGTCGACGCCCACGTTTTCTATGAGTTTTCGTTTTTCCGTGAAAACATGAGGATACAATCATAACAAGTGTTTACCTATGTTATTACTTTTCGCCGCTTTTTCATTTCCTTTTCGATGCTGTCGAATCTTTCACACATCGACATTTTTAGTGGTGTTTTCAATTAAATACCGATTTTTACATATATTTCGTGGAATATTTATATTATTTCACCTAGTAATACTTTTTTTTTTTTTTTTTTTTTAATGTGGGAAGAAATCCTTCATTGGACACCCACAGCCCTGGGGAGCTGTGGGGTGTCAGACTCTTACTGACTAAAAAAACCCACAAGATACCGTCTGCCGCGCTATGGAGTGGCACGGGATCGAACAAGCAAGCACCATGCCACCCCGGCGATAAGGCCCAGCGCGAACGCCCTGACCGCGACGACAGCCCGGTCAAGCTGCCTACCCGTCTACCGAACCAACGTGCAATGGAAAGTCAGGTCCCCAGCCCCTTCCCTCCTTGGTCCGGTTTGGCAGTCGAGGGGTCACCCCCTCCAACCACCACCACCTGTAACTTTTTTACGTGGTTTTCTACCACGGTGACTTTTTAACGAGGTTTTCTCCCTCTCCCTCCGCCCGAAGGCCTACCCCTCTGTCACTTTTTAATGTGGTTTCCTCCCACAGGAACTTTTTAATGAGGTTTTTCTCCCTCTTCCTCCGCCCAAAGGCCTCCCCTCTGTCACTTTTTAACGTGGTTTCCTCCCACGGTAACTTTTTAACGAGGTTTTCTACCTCCCTCCGCCCGAAGGCCTCACATCTGTTTTTTAACGAGGTTGTCTCCTCAACACCCGTAACTTTTTAACGTGGTTTTCTCCCACGGTGACTTTTTACCGAGGTTTCCTCCCTCCCGCCGCCCGAAGGCACACCCGTCTGTAACTTTTTAACGTGGTTTTCTCCCACGGTGACTTTTACCGAGGTTTCCTCCCTCCCGCCGCCCGAAGGCACTACCCTCCGTAACTTTTTTACGTGGTTTTCTGCCACGGTAACTTTTTAAGGAGGTTTCCTCCCTCCACCCTCAGACGGGCGAACCGAAGCAGGCCCGTCCTAACCCCATCCCCTGTCCCCTCTGATAAGCAGAGGGGTACTGCGAGGGGCGCCGTCTGCCGGGGTATACGCCCCGACCCGGTTCTGGAACCGAGCCCCAGGAGTGTTTATCGGCTCTCTAGCCTAGATCCGTAGTGTTCTGCTAGACAGGGTCACCTCGTGTAGGATGTGGCTCTTCACCACGCACTGACGGTCTTGGGAGACAGGCTAAGGCTCCACGAGGGAACTGTATTCGCCTGTGGGTCCACCCCCTGCGGTTCCGAGGTACAAGTATCTCATCCCCACTTGACCCCGAACCTAGTAGTACTTCTGTAACTCTTTACAATGGCACCTAACGTTACACTAATTTATAATTTTATACAATGTTAATTTACAATAATAACTCACAGGCTCTTCACTAGCCCTATAACGTCACAGGCAGAACAAGTGCTAATACAAATATGCACAAATATCTTTTATCCATTGTGAGTTCAACCACTGTTATTACATTATTAACTTTATAGTTATTAGCGATTGATATCTGACGGTATTTTGTAACATAAGAAAGTTTGACCGGCTATAGCGAGCGAATAACCGTTTTCACGTCAATAAATATTATTTTGCCTTCAAAATAATGAATGAATGAAAGCGAAATAAATTATTTAGTAACACAAAATTAAGTTTGCAACACATAAATTTGAGATAATTGTCTGTTACTTGACGGTTAAATTGCCAGTACGAGACTGAATTTATTAGAATATATGTAAGTTACATTTTATAGTAAAATTCATTTAAAAAAAAAATTAAAGTAACATATAGATCATATTGTAACATTATTACAACATTTGTAATTTTTAACTAGTTATACAGAATGAGGGCTGAAAGAAAGTATATTTGCATGTACATATATTTCATTGGGACACATTGTTGTTTAAACGGATTTTACCATAGGATGTGCCGCTGTATTCTGATATCTAATTATAGCGTGTATCCTTTGTTTTTCATTTTTATTTATTATTCTATATGTTTAATATGTATAGCTTGTAGTAAAAATCTTTGTGTAAAAATGTTAATTCTAAAGTGGGAATAACTTTATCCCTTTAGAAAGTAAACATATTGGAAGGATAAAAAGTTCAATATTTACCATGTGTGATTAACAAAGGACTTTTTAATTACATGCGTACGTTCCACGACAGAAATAAAATGTTTACAATTGAATAGATTGCTTTTACTGTGGAGTGTTGTGAACAAATTGTTTTTAACTTTTGCATATATTGTTTTTGTATGTAAATTTTGAATTTAATATTTGTACTGATTTTTTTTTCTAAAACGAATTTAATACACATGATTGTTTTCTCTCGAAACTTTACGTACGGCGTTATCCTCGACGACATCATTTACGTTAAATTACTAAAAATAAGTAAATAATAGTATTCAATAACGCGCCTTTTACTGGCAAGTTACACTGAAATTAATGGAAAAACCATCTCCATAAAAAAAAAGATTCAAGTGTGCCAATTTTAATAAAATATCAATAGAATATCATGTGATCATAATCTCACTTGACTTAAGCTGACGATGTTGTAGAAGATGTGTAGAAGAGGTACACTTATAAGTGGTAACAAATTTTCAACTTTAAGTCGGCGGCTATATAGCATTAAGAAATTCTTTATCAACGCAAAACTGTCTAATTATCATAATATTTCTTCTAACGAAAGCTGAAGATCGTAAGATACGAAACTACAAAGACACCACTAACCTACCATAATTTCTTTATAATCAATTCTCAAACAATATTTATTTTATACACTATAACATTTTGTGGTATACAATTTTAATAATGCATATTGGACGCCCACTCTAAACTCCACAGTAAGGTCAAAGGTAAACTTCGCCGACGTAACGCGGCAACCGGTCGCAGGTCTGCTAATTTGACGTCTTCTTACATAATAAATAAAGTCTACATTACACGGAATATTATTCAGCTCGGATTATTAGGTAAGTCTCATAGCTAAGACAAGCGTAGGACGGTGACCCAACAGTTGTATATTTATTAGCAGCATTTGTGTTTCTTTAGACATCTCTTGACTTGATTTAAAATAAGGTTGCCTGTAAATAAGTCTATTGAAAATTTACATTGTCGTTTATGTATAGTATCAACATTAACATTAACATAAAATTGTATTTATTCCCACAGCTAGTAGTAAGTACTATAATCGAAAAATAAGGCCATTTATAATTTTTATTATATCTTATATTTTACTAGGTTTTGCTTGCAACTTCGCTCGCGGTATTTAGATTTAATCTATTCCTCTGGGACAAGACATTTTTTTTGAGTAAGTTCGGTGCAATGATAAGGCGCTTATGAACGTCAAAGTTACCGCCGATTCGGAAAACAACCCAATCATCGAGAAGAACCGACAAGAAACTCGATCTGGTTTATGTTTACATCAAACATAATATAACCCATATTATTAAGAACATTTTTATAGTTATAGACATAGATAATTCGATTCGGTTTTAATTGATTTCACAGAGAGGGGCGTCATGTCCAGACATCACCACCGTTCACATACTAATCCACCCTATAAATAGCCTTTATACATTAAAACCTGCTTGAGATGGTGTTTCAACTTTCTATTCGGCAAATCGGTAATGTGCTTTGTAATTTTGTTATAAAACCTAACACTATTACCTGAGTCCGAATAAGTCCGAATAAGTCCGAACAAGTCCGAACCTGTCGTTTTAGTTGAGTTCATTAGCTGCCGCAAAATGTCGTTTCGTTGCGAGGGAAGAAACCACTGCGAATTTTGTTTCTACGTATTAACAACGTAAATGCTTGTGGAATGTTAAGTCCCTACATTACAGAAATAAACTAGTTAAGAAATCAACGAATAACATTTCTTTATCCACTTTTTTTTAAATAGCGATTGCCAGTAGCTTTATTAGCTTATTTGGTTTTTTCGCGTTGAACGTTTATCTTGCAAAACACCACTCACTTGTGTACTGTATCAGATCGTAGTGCGAACGATTTTTGGACAGTAGCGAGTATTTTAGCTGCTAAATTACTCGGTATTCGACTAAATTATAAGCCTAGTGCAAGTGAGGATAAATTCACACTGCACTAACATTAAAAGTTTTCAAATTTGGCAACTTTTTAAGAGACATTTAAAATTTTCTTCCTTCACCACTGCAATTCATTCTGGTCGTTATAAGATGTACAGTTACTATTAAGTATTAATTTCTAACCGAAGTGATCGCATAAATTAAAAAAGCTATTTATAATTTTAAACGATCAATTTTCACTAATCATAAGTCTTGGGTTAGATATTCTATCGGGCTAAGTCGGTCTAATATAGAAATTGAACAAAGAGAATATTCATTAACTTATTTTATTTCTCTTTGATATGGATACATTCTGATTCGATCCTGATATCATTAAACTATAAATGTTTTACCCTACATTTATTTATCTCTGCCGAGTGAATTACAATGATAAGCCTTGAAAAAATATTACTTTATTAATTCAGGAACACCAATGAGAACAGAAGTAAAAACTAATCAATCCTATTATAGGATCAATCAAAACAGACGATCATAACGCTGCCTCGTGTTGAATGGCTACTCAAGAATTTATGTTCATCGTCGGCTCGGACAGAATAATGATTTAATTTGAGAGATTAAATAACTTTCACGTGAATTATAGGCGTACTGGGGCGTTGAAACAATAAATTCGTAAATTGAGATAAATAACTTGTTATTATCATAAACATTTTTTGTAGAATTTACTGTTCATTTTATGTAAACATTGTAACAGCTGTTTTTGGCATAAAATTGACGTGGTATATAATCTCACTAATATTTAATAATAAAGTTATAGTATAGTACTTAATAAAGTAGTTTTGTCTGTTACGTTTTGACTACTGAACCAGTCATATTACATTTAACCACAGAGTTAGCTTGCCACCAGGAGAAGAACATGAGCTACATTTAATGTACACGTATAAGCTAGTGGAAAACATAATTACAACAGAAAAAATAATTGCAAGATAAATTCGTTTGATGCTAATTAGACAATACAATATAATATATGGTTAATTACTGTTGCTATTATATTAAAAATAGCTCTTTAAGATTGTAAGAAATATGTACAAATGAAACTAACGTATATCAATGTACTAATACCTAATACGACGTTAAGTAATCTACTAATAATTACCTAAGCACTACCAATGATTATAGTCATTCTTAACACGGCAAAAACCACACATCATTTCAACTTAAAACTTCTTTGTATATTAATTCAAACGGGGGAGATAAAACATATGATACCATGAACCATAAAACATATGAACGAACACATTTCTTTACATTTCAAAATAAGTTATCTAGAAGAATGCGTTCTGAAGCAATGTCGGCTTCGTGAAAAGGTTTTCGAACACGTCTTTGGATAACCAAGATATCAATCCTACAAAAGTCTGAGTTTTTGGTTAAGGTAAACATCGTGATGAAACTAAAGAATAATTGGCTAGGTCAAGTATCATTTTCGATCTGAAAATCTCTTATCAAGTACCTATATGTAAATGTGCTCCGATAACTTAATATGAAAGTAAATTTTAACTAAGCTTAGGTGATGTTGTAGTCAAAAGCAACAAAGGTTTTAGAAATACATAATATTATAAATGTAATTGTGTTGTAGTAAATTGAATCTGGCCTCGAACGAAATCAAATTACCTGTCTACCATTAATATTTAAGCCTCCTTGAAATTGGATCTCTTACCTTAAAATAATATTTATATCCATATTTCGCTCCCCTAAGAAATACTTATTTCATCGTTCATTGTATTTTCATTTC
The DNA here is from genome assembly GCA_035772565.1 of Antheraea assamensis. Classification (NCBI taxonomy): domain Eukaryota; kingdom Metazoa; phylum Arthropoda; class Insecta; order Lepidoptera; family Saturniidae; genus Antheraea; species Antheraea assamensis. The sequence goes on from JAQQSE010000067.1 coordinate 3,673,881, forward strand.
AAATTGATTGTACAAACGAGGAACCGCGAGATATTCTTTTGAAATTTATGCGCATGATTTTCTTTCTTCCTTATGATCTGAATTTATTTTGTCGCTAGTTGCTGCCCGCCACTTCGTTCTCGTGAAATTTGTTGCAATTCTATATTTCAATGATATCTAGATTTATCGTGGATTATTTTATTTTGTCAAGTTATAATTTTATCATTACTAGTTAAGCTAGACATCCATTTTATCGAATTTTTGAAGCGATGATGACTCAATACTGAGGCCTTTACGGAGACCACTCGAGCGACGTAGGTGCGAATCCTTGCCAAGGACCCGGAGATTTCGATGTATGAAAATTTCGTGATATTAAATCATAGCATGGTAGTAGAAGTTTCAACAGCCTTATAAGAGCTATCAGTAAGCCTGGCTAGTTACCAGCGCTGAGTGTAAGATCTGTTGCCCAGCACCTGTTAGGCACACGTGATGATCAGTCCACATCTAGTCTTTATCACTTAAGACCACATCGTCATTTAACAACAGGTGAGATTATATTTGATTATAATCCAAAACCAATTATGTATAATAAAATTTAATTTTGTTAAATCTTATTAGTATTGCTTATCATTTATGAAAAAGCATAATGATATACAGCCTATATAATGCTCCTAATAGTGTTTTATCTACCAGTAAAGGCGTCCCTTTAAAATCAGTTTATTCGATGTAAGATTAACCCGAAAAAACAATGGCCATTTAATTTGAAAGAAATTTTGTGCAATTAGATAGTTGCACTGTTTTAGATAGTTGTTTTGTGTACGCTGCTTTCTTTAAAATTGAAATTTATTTGTTCAGCGATTTTATGAAATCGCAATAAATACTTAAGTAGTTAAAGTTACAGTTACTCTAGTTAAAAGTAAACTATATAAGAATGCAACTTGCTAGTGCAAATCTGTAATCGTGCGAAATTGCCTGCGAAACATGCGACTGCGACGGCCCTAACAAACTATTGATACTGACTTTTTCCACGGATATATTATATTGATTTGATCGTACATGTGGGTCCTCGTGTAAAAGAATTGGAATGAGGTTACCAGAAAGTGGATAATGAAGGAAAAAATTCGACTCGAGTTTCTCTACTTTTTAGTTTTACGTTTTACTCATACTTCATCAATTTAGACTCTCTATAGGTATCGGTTTGTTTATCTGTAAATAATCCAGAGATTATAAACAATTACTTAAGTTATAATTTGTTAAATAAAATAACTGTAATTAGAATATTTGATCGTATCGTTTATTTACATAGATAATTATTATTTACCAGACTGCACTTTGTAATGTTTTAAGTATATGTATACCCATTTCTTTGGTACGCCCTGTGGTTGCTTGATAATGTTTCTTTTTGTTATAGCACGGTACACTGTCTGTATTGTTTTTGACAGTAAACATAATGTAATCCACGAACAACGTCGATCGCCAAAAGATCTAGAACCCTTCGGTACTCGTCGTTGGCATGCTAGCCAGTTAGTCTCCGGCAACTGGGCATACAACGATTGATCCAGAAACGCGACAAATAAAAAAAGTCAATGTGACGTGTTTATTTACATGACGATGATAGTCGCGGCCTACTCAAATACAAATACAGACACCCTGACAGATATAATGATCGGCTTATCTCTAGAATGCCTCAACCATGCTTAAAATAGTTGCAATCTAAACTGGTGAAATTATAATGCCTTATCATCCAGCAAAGTGCAATGAATATAACTTAATACGAAACATAATTATGTTGAAAATGATCTTCACATTTGAGAAGTTAGAGAGGGATAAAATGGCAAAAGGAAACAAAATTACGTACAATAAGTTTTTCAATGGTCTGCTCAATCTTCTATTTGAAGATCTTGTTCAGATGCACAAGCTTATCAATTAATATGACAAAATAATACGCCAAATTTATGCGTTAACATAAATATAACAAATGTGATAGCATCAAAACCGATAATTTCAATGGGGCTTTAGGTTTTTTTTTTTGTTTTATACTTTATAGTTTAGCGTTTAACCATAATCGCATCTGATGTTAAATGACGATGTGGTCGAATATGGTAGTTATACTAAACCTAAAGGGATACTGGCTCTCAAGTGCAGCTGCCGGAACAAATCAACAGGTGCTTGGCGACAGATTTTCAAATATTTGCATCAGTAACAAAATAGATCTTTTTACATATATTTACATCTATTACACATAGGAAACTTAATAAAGTACTGTTCTCTTAGTATAAAGTAAATAAAGCAAATGAAAAACGGGAAGAGAGGACGATGTTTTAATCAGTAAAAGGAACCGCATTTCATACGATGAAACTTCGCTCGTACATTTCCCAGGAATGTTTTCGTTTGTCAAACAAATACGTAGCGGATGCTTTCCGATTTTAATGAAACTGTTTTTTTTATTCTTCAATATACACTCAACGTCCTATTTTGGTAACATACTTGATCATATATTGATTAAAATTTTTACTATGAAATCAATCTAATGTTAATTTATATCATAAAAGCGAGTATGACTTTGTTTGTTACACTTTCACACCTTGACTACTCCACCGATCACCATGAAATTGCATATACGTTTTGAGTGGTGAAAAAATAGCAGCTAGGCCTGTTTCAGAGTGCAGGTGGGTGCGTGTAGTTCAAATGTACGTAGACGCCGCTAACGTTCACAGTGATGCTAGCGGGACGGCGTCTACATACATTTCAACTACATCCGCCCGCGAAAACCTAACCTAAAAAGCTTTGTCTCCGCTGTATTTCAACCAATTTTCTTTTATTTTTATTTGTAAGCTATTAACGAGTTTTAAAAATAAAAATAATTGGTAATCGTATTTTTTTCATACAGTCACATATACATAAGGGCAACAAAGCTTTTATTTATAAATCTCTATTCGTTACACTTCAGTGTAGTTTTAAGACGTAGTTTTGAAGTGAAATGTGTTATGGGAGGACTATGAAATTTTGATCCGCATCCTTTTTGCGTGACGAAAAGTAAATACTGTGTTGGGTAAAGTGTTGAAAACACTGGTTCTTATCAATGAAGTTAACGAACGTTGGGTTCGATCAGTACTTGGGTGCATCCCCTTTTTGTTTTTTTGTACTTTTTATAAAGAAGTTTTCACTTCTTTCGTGTGATCCTAAGTACATCACGCAATTTTTTTAATTTATTTTACACATTCAGTAAATTTATCAAATATTTCATTATTTGATATTCTTAAATTCAAATATATTGAAGCTGGTTTATTTTGCTAATAGAAAAAATATCATTATAAGTTGTCGCAGCGAATGATTTCTCGCACAAATCCGATATATATTATAGGGATAATATACAAATGCGGTGAACAAGGTAATAAGCTTTATATTTTCCACGAAAACCACCAATAAGCCACAGTGTGAACGTGCCATAAGATTAATTACTGAGATAACGTATGTCTGAGACCTCATTAAGCCTACATTATTAACTCCGTGGTCACACGAGCAAATAATCGTGCAGTTGATATCGCCCGAATCGTGTCCATAAAACATAATTACAAATATCAAATAACCGATTTTTTTTCTTCGGTTAAAGTTAAGTTTTCGATTAATTTAAGAAATAAATGAATTGAAATATAATTTCAAAATAGCATTTTTACGTTTTCACTACATAATTAGCAACACTTAAACAAAATAAATGGCTGTCTCTAAAGGCTGTTTAGGGACTATAATTTTACGTGATAACGTCATAAGAAAACATTGATTGAGCACCTCTCTATTGCTTGTTCTGCGCTGTCGCTTGCAAGCTGGGCTCCGGCAGAACGTAACAATGAGTCACGCTTTTTCGTGCATGCAGCCGGCGTTCATCGATTTATAAGACGTTATAATGTCAAAAATATTTATACCGTTATTATATTATATACAAGCTTTATATTAAATTATATGTATACTTATTCCACAATTTGTACGAATAAGTTAATGGGAAAAAATAATTTATTATTGTTGTTAAAGTTCAAAGCATTCCCATAACTTGTTTTAATCGAGTCCAGTATCAGAAGATTAAAACATAGGTACACTCGTCATTTTCATACATTTTTATAACATACTAGCTGCACGCCTCGGCATAGCACAAATGGACTTACTAAGAAAATTCGACCAAATCTTTCCTTTACAGACCGACCGTGTAATGTATTTCATTACATTTAAATGGCACCTGAACATCTTGTCAATTTGTCATTTCTGTTAATATTTTGAATATATCCCGACTGTCTTCTGTCTCACTCATTCTCCCACTTTTTTACATGGAGATCTCTTTACCCACATCTTTCACTTTTCCATATGATTTTCAAATGTTTTATTTCATAGAAACTTTGTCCTAACAATTAAAAACACAACAAAAAAGAATTAGCCAATAGGTGCAGCCGTTCTGAAGTAGTGCGCTTACATTCATTCGGAAATTCATTTTTAGGTATATGGATTACCCCTTAAGCCGGGTAGTCCGAGTGCCTTAACTTTTATATGGATTTTACAGCTGGAATGAAGAGCTATTTACAAAAAAAGATCAACGTATTCTATGATATTATAAAATTAATATCGGCCTGAGTCAGATAAAACTCACAGCACTTCTTCAACCCGATTGTCATTCAGTTGAAATGTTTTCTAATTTAATTTTCTTCGTGTTGCGACTTGTGTCTACTGCCTTTTAGCTTTCGTTACAAAATTCTCACCTTGGGTGATAAACGATAAACCAATTTGAATTTTTAAATTGAATTACGTGCTTCTTCATATTTTTAGGCACGAATGCGTAAATCAGACATAATGTAACGAACAAACAACAAGTGGGTTGAGTAATGTAAAATATATTCTTTCACTTCCCATTACCTTCTATCTAAATATATAAAGAAGATACAGTTCATTTGAGGTTCAATCACGTCCAAAGTACTGAAAGTTTCGGTATACGACTATTACCATTGGATTGGAATCTTTTGATCTTTTGCCAAAGTTTTTTATTCACTTTTGTATTATTTTTTTACCACTAATATAAACAAAAAACGTACACGGTGAAGCGGACAAGTATCATGCAATAGTATAATCAAAAGTTTGTGAGGATGGATAGCTGTTAATGAGAGAACAGGATTTTAATGAAGCTTTGTAGTAATATTGTTTATACATCAGAATAACACAGAGGGTAAAAATAAAAGAAAATGTTGAAATTGACCAAAATATGACGATAAATACAAATGTTGGGTGGACGATACTTCGCACTTCTGATTACAATTGTTTGGCGGCTGTCGCGTCTTACTGCAACAGAAAACAAAGAACGTTCTCACTTTCCAAACTGAAATCCTTGAGAAAACTTAACAGGAGCAACGTTCACGTTTTCCAGTTGAAACTTACTGTAATTACTGTTTCAAGATAACCTGATATTCAGTAATTTGTTCTATAATAGCGGCACGTTATGATGACCGTTTTGCCGTTGCCCGCTCATGTAGTTTCATATAAATGAATAACTACTTTTGACGAAGCAAATTGCCGTTCTTTAGTTCGAATAGTGACGTGAAGTTAGTCCAAAATTGTATTGAATGTACAATTTTAGATCACAAAATTAATTTAGTACAGATTTGTAATTGATATATATGTATAACAATTTACTATATATCTATCTAACTACTGCTACATATACAATATGGTCTTGCGAATAAATCTTTTCGCTTTTTTACTAACAAAGTAAACAACGCCCTTTGACAGAATTTTTAATGGGTTATAATTATTATTATGTAATTATTAAAATTCGATATTATAGAATATATATTTACATTCTATATATAGAGGATCGCTGGCCAGCACAGCACAAGTACTGAAGTTACAATTAAAAACTGATACATTTGATTTTTGAAACGAAGTTCTATAATATGCCTTTCGGTGGGAGGTGATTGCTAGAAATTGTCACGTAAGCAAAATCGTTATGCTATTATTCTCTCTCCTTAAATGTAATTTTTTTTTCTTTTTTTTTATTCTGGTGGATAAGAATGTGTGTATGTGTGCATAGGAGTATCGATATTCAAATATCGTCCGCTGCCGGTCAATGATTTCATAAGAAAAAGTGCGATATTCTAAGTAACCCTTTTACATATAGTACCATTGGCTGCCGATTTTATCACGTCAATACTGAACTCGTAGATATTTCATAAGCATTTTTGTTAATTCATAAGTCAGTTTGTCTCGTTATTGCAATTTTGCAACGAAGATTCGAGATATGTAAACTGTAGTAAATCTTTAGAGATGCTTGGGTAAAATTAAATCACACATTTTATGGGTTATTATTGCTAACGGCGATACTTTAGAGTGACGAAACAGGGTAAAAATTAGGGTGGACGGTTTTTCATTAATGATATGCTTATTTTTATATTTTTTAAATCTTTTATTTTTTCTTTGTCATTTTATATATACTTTTTTATACAGTTACAAATAGTATCTGTATGGTACTAATACCATTTATCGACGACAGGTTCAACCATCCGCCAACGTCGAGTTCAGCCGCTGAACGACACCTTTTAATTTTCTTCAGAACCGTTTTTTATTGCAGTAAGACGTAACAGCGGTCAAACAATTCCAAGCGGAAGTGCGAAGTAACGTCCACTCTATTTTTTTATTATAGGTTTCATTTTAACTTTTTTCTATTTTCTTATATAAAAATATTCTCTATATTTCTTAAAGCTATAGTAAAAACCGTATTAAAATCTGTTACGTAGTTTCATAGAACTAAGTTCACATTTACAGAGACGTTGAAACAGACTCTGTTTTATACTATTTACTGATGGATCAAAGCAATGGAAGTATGAAATTAATCACATAAATGGCCATTTTGTTAGAAAATGAAAGCAGTTTGAAAAGTTAAACGTACGCACAGATGATAGTCATTGAAACACATCTCAATATTGTTTTCAATATTGTTTGACACTTTGGATTGGATTGGATGCCAATCAATGCCCTCTAATGATCAATGGGTCAGCTATCTAACAATCGTTTGAAGTTTAATCCGCTGAATTTGAACAATGATTCTTATCGCAAAAACACATTTTAATGAATGTTTCAGCCTTATATTGAAATATATTCGACATCTTAAATTGCTTGAGTTGTAATAGATTTATTGGACAAAAGACTCAGTTTTATTTACTCAAGGTAAGTTTGTCACCCGTAGTATATGATAAAATATTATACATTATTACGAACAATCTGTTCTATAATCTTAAATAAATATATGCATAAACTCTATTTCACATGATTTGATTTTACTGATTTACCTAAATAAGTAAAAATAAATCAGTTCTGTAAAATATTCTCTGTCGAATTTCTTACTCATTCTGTTTAGTTGCCATTGACGAGCTTTATCAATAAATAATAAAAAGAAAGTTGAGGCAGTTATAAAGTCTAACGACAGAAATGGAAACTCATAACAATGTAAAAACTGTATATATACATATATATATATCGTATATATATTATACATATCTCATACATATGTTAAATACAAAATATCAATATTCCATGTACACAGGCTGCTATACTACACGTCGCTAGTCTGAGGCGAGTGCGATACGTCACGAGTATGTGAAGGTTATCGGTGACTCGAACCCATAAGTTTTTCTCCTACCAAAAGTCACTCAATGCGCCTAAAAAAGTTTTCACTTCAGAAATTTTGGGAAAAGCTCTTATTTTCTGTACCATCAACCAGTCTTTATTTATAAATCCCTATTCGATAACTTCACGCAACTACTAAAGCCAGATAATAATATTTATATCTTTACACATGAGAAAAAAAATACTGCCTTCGTTATGAAAAAAATTCGGCCACCGGACGAGCACTTGTTATAAGTTCATATTTTTAAGTTAATATTTGTACGTTATTCGAAAATAATAAAGGTCGATCGTAATTTCATATATAACATATTAGCTCATAGACTTGTGGAGCTTGTGTTCTAAAACGATGCTAAATTTTAATCATCAACCTGTAAGAGACCTACTGCAGGGCGATAGGCCTCTTCCCGAAACAAGGTATAGGCATAATCACCACGACAGGCCATGACGTATTAGCAATTTCAAGCGCCGAAGAAATTTTTTAACACACAAACGCTGGTACTACAAGAACATTTCACAGGTTCAGGTTTCCTCACGATATTATCCATCGCCGTCAGCCGATAGTGATACCAATTTCAATGAGTAAATGTACGCGAATTCCGATAAATGCCGTTCATGCCGGGGTTCGAACCTGCGGAAATTGGACTGATATTCCGCACTTAGATAGATTAGACCACCGCGACTTAGATTTTAATGATTATTATTATTTAATTAAAAAGCAATACCTCTGGTTTTATTAATTTCTAGACGCATATTTGACCCGTCACTCTATTTGATGCCCTTTGATATTAAAGAAATGGAACATGTATTTAAAAATATACTTTAATATTTTTTCATACGCTTAATACATTAAAAAAAATCCTAACTAATATTATAAATGCCAATGTGAGTTTGTTTGCTTGTAACGTTTTCATGCCTTGACTACTCAACTAATCATTATTCGATTTTCAATACACGTTGTCAGGGATACAAAAAAGTGCATAGGTTACTTTTCCTTCAGAAAAAAAATGTTGTTGCCGAAAGACATACGAAATTTATATTAAACCGAGCGAAATCGCAAGCAAAACCTAGTAAAGAATAATCCTATTTTCTCTTGTTTGTACTAATATATCACGATGTACATCATTTTGTTATAATATGTTTTGACTCCTATCTTTAATAAAGTGTGCATACCTTTGCTCAGAGAATATGTGGCAGCCAGAACTTAGCATTACGCCTCTTGAAGCTACTAAGTCCTTTTTTCTTAATAGTATTACCAGATGGCTCTGTCAATTCCCCCTGAACTCGACAACAGTCAAATAACAAGGCAACGCATCTGTGGTGTATCTCGTATCCTAGGTGCCTATAGACGGCGGTGACTTGGGAAAACGATGCCAAACTCTTTTGTGATATACCAAAACAATATATAGTGAGATATTCTTATTTTATAAATGTATACTTACTATACCCATTTATCTTCTAAAAAAATGGTCACATACAATGAGGTTATTTAAACGGATAAAGTATTAATCCTTATCAAAATGAATACATTAGATACCTTAAGCATTTCATGCTACTAAGTATATATATTTTTATTATCAGGGCAGGACAACGTCCGCCGTGCCTGCTAGTTTTCTCATAAAATATCCCCCCATTATATGTTTTATAGTCGGGAAGATTTGACAGTTTATTTGTAAAGGCCAATGAGTTATTACTCTGCGGACAAAATAAATTAACGTCTGCAACTTTCGTTTAAGTTGGACGTTCAACAATGGTACTCCTCATTCCAAAGCGAAATTATATTTCTTCGAGTTATTCCTTTCTGCACTTTCTGATAGTGACTGTTATGAAAGATGATATATTATATCAGTATATTATTATTAGCGTTTGAGCAAAGTTAAGTATTATATTGACTGACATGGCCGGAACTGGTAACACGCTAAGTTAAGAAGTAATAACAATGGTCTCTGAGTAACTGTGAATACACACCGATAGGTGGAGTAATGGTGTGCTTTCGGAATTACAGCGAAGCGGTCGTACTTCCCATACCGCTTAATGTCACAAAGACATGGTATCCTTATAGGGCCTACATTTGTAAGCTTGACATCTTTTATATTAAATGATTACATTCGAGCTTTTCTGTGAAATACCAGAACCATATCCTGGACCAGACTCAGGCACAGAATCACTTATCATTACACGGTAATTCAGATAGTGCGGTTATATTCTATATATGTCCATACGACCATTTCCCAATTCCATATTTCCAGACGAGTTTGAAGAGATTTCTTTTAAAGTGGGGAGGTCCTGCATTGGACACCCACGTCTTAGGTGGAGAGTAGGGTACTAATAAGGGTATTAAAATGTCTCCATTTACATATTCATCCACCCATTCAGCCCAAATTTACTTACTACTAATTGCTGGACTTTTCTAACCATGTCTTTTCATTCGTATCAACCGCCTCGACCATTTAATGAATCTATGTTTACGCACCACCCTCGCTATATTATCGAATGATAAGGCTGGTGATCTACCAGCCAGTCGTTTCCTCACTTCGAGCCACCACTCCAAAACATTTTACTCTCTTTCTCCTCTGATTATTAACCGATTTTTTTTTTATTTTGTTCTTTTTTGATGTGAATATTTCTTTAACAGCGTTGAGCGATTTTGTTACGGAGGAAAAATTATGGGTTCGCGTTACCGATGACCTCGACATGCTCGTGATGTATTGCGCTGGCGTCAGACTAGCGGCACGTAATATAGCGGCCTATATACATGTAATATTAATATGGTATTGAACTTGTCCAGCCCATAATATATTGGATAAGTTAATAAAATGTATATAATTTCAATTTACGAATTATAAAATTGAAATAATTCTTGCGGTAATTGATTTAAAAAGCAGAAAAAAAACAGTTATTTAATTGTTTTGAGTTTTCACTTCTGTCGTCGACTGTCCTTATGACTGTTCCGAGATTTTTCTCGTTTAGTGGCTATTGACGAGCTACAATGTCATTAATACAAAAAAAAAATTACTTGTGTTTTTCCCTTACATTATATGTATCCAAAGCATTGATTTATAAGTATACTAATCTGCAACATTAGTACAGTCTGGCAAAAATATGAAGCTAAAACGATTAGTAAATTATGGTCGAGTGTAGACCACCAACTGACCACTAGTTTATCTAATAAGCTACAACTTTGAAGTTGAGGATAAGTTTTCAGTCATTCAGTGATAGAAATATATAGATAAGCAGATAACATTTCGTTACTAAACATAAACTAAGATCGTTGTGAAACAAATCGTTCAGAACTCGAGAAATTATAATTAACTCGTAAAACTAAAAAAAACAATATATATTTATATAGTAAATAGTACGAATGAATAACAAACATGCAGAGAAATTACGACATGTTTTCCATTAACTATACTCTTGATATTATTACTGTTAATCTCCGCAGTTGCTCCAGAGAAATGGAACAGTGCCATATCCTTGATCCGGACACCGTGACACACAGTTGGCACTGAATAAAACTGTATTATTTAATAAATACATGAGCTTATCGTGTAGCAGAGAAACAATATAACTGGAACATCGCTAGATTTTATCGTACGTGATGAAATTTTAACGTAGTGTACAATTTTATTAAAATACTAGCTGAAGTGTACGCGAAGTGTGGAGCGTACACTTTTCTAGACACCGCATCTTTACTTTATTACATTTGCGCATAATCCTATTTTTTTTTCCTAAAATAAAAGATTCCTAAGTTATTTTCTATATATTAGCTATATACCAGAGGAAGTCCCGTCAAAATCGATTCAACCGTTTCAAGACTACCCGGAAATAAAAAGCAGGCAATAATTTTAAAAATGTGTTTTTTGTTATATGTACCGTATATACTTCCATATTAATTTAGAACAAAGCTGGTATTTTAATATTACAAACAGATATTTCAATTTTATTTATGTGTATAGATTTGGTCATATTCAAATGCTATAGTGAATTTCTATTCATGTATTCTGAAAATAAATTTACAGTTCTATAAGTTCCATATTCAAAAGATATTAGTATGACATAATATGAAATATCATTGAGTACAACCGTCGTACTTACGTGACAACGCTCAGGTGAACAACCTGCTCAAATTCATTCGCGCATCTCGCTTCATTGAACGGCACATTCGCATGAATATGCTCAGTAATGTACACGATTATGTATGGTAATTGTACTATGATATTTTACTATTTATTATTCCATTTGTTGCTAACGTGCGACTTAAGTTATTTATAAGTGACAACCCTAATTATATTTCAATAAAATATTATTTTTGTGTCTCGTATCTATTGACGCCAACGCAAGCTTGCACTTTTGTTTATTAGTTCTTAATATACCTATATTGCGTCTTTCTATTATTCTATTTATCGTGCTAGGCAAAGTTTTTCGAATACAATATTTGTTTACAAAATTAATTTATATGTAAATCTGTTAAAAATGTGATAGTACAATCAAATTTATCAATTATAAATAATTAAAAAATTTATCGCGGATAAAGTGAAATATCTGAGATTGAAATTCTTTTATAATAGGAATTTCATGTATGATATGTAATAGCAAAGAATTGTAACCACTCCAAGGTAACAAAATAGTAAATGTAAGTGGTGGAATCAAAAAGTATTGAAATGATTGAAAGTTTCATTTGTTTTTAATAAAAGTGGCGTCCATTTGCGTATAATATATTTATTACTTCACACAACAACTTCACACAGTACAAAAAATATATAATTTATCTATAGTACTTAACAATAGATAAAACAAAACTGGTATGAACCACAGATACAACAGAATTATATTTGTTGCTCTTAAATTCAACAAAAATGGAATGAACTCCGCTCAAGTTACACTTTGTTTTAAAAGTGCGCATTTAAATTAATAAAATATAATATCTCATTAATCAATGCTATATTTTAATTAAATTATAAAATATTTAGTTTAAATCTTGTTCAATTTTGAACTTACTAACCGTCAATCTTAAAATATACGCTTTCAGAACAAACACCCGCTACGAATGTGTTTCTATATTTACACATTATATTTGCGATGGGTGGTAATGGACAAGGCTTCGCACTCAACTCTATTGCTACGATGTGATGCCTTTATGAATACTTGTTATGTTGGGACACGTTTAGCTGCGATGGAGTGGGACTGTGGGACACCGAAGTCCATTAAATATGCGAGGTCGAATACGAATTAGAGTTTATCAATATTGTTAACATAAATATGTAATATGTGTATATATACAATCATGCAGGCTTCTATAAGTGATATTGGAAGCAATAATTAAAGTCAATGTGTCTAATTGTTCATTCAGCCTTTTGTAATGCCCAGTTATAAACATTTGTTTGTCAGTTGTAGTAAAGCCTAAAAATGAGCAATTATATATTACTGAATTGAAAATTTCTTTAGGCGCATTTTGCGTCCTTTTCAAACAGTGAAGAATGTGAACTGTTACGCTCGAGTCAGTGACGCTGATTCGTGTATACTCAACTCCAGTCATCATTAACGACGTTACATAAATCAGAAGTCTTCACTTCTATCGAATGGTCATAAGTACACTCACTTATTTTTTTAAACTGTCGTTTTCAAGCTATATGTCGTTAGGGATTTTACATAAATACAATGAACTAACACAAATTACACCTAGACCAGGAACAATCGATTGTGGATCATACAAATATCTTTCCTTATAATAGCAGTAGCGAGGAGACTACTGCGCCATCCGTGCAGTAAGAAAATACAGTATAATTCAATAATATAATAAAACTCCTACTGTACAAACAAATAATAAAGGAATAAACCAACATAATAACAATATTTATAAACTTACACAGTTTCTTGCCAATTTTTCTCAAAGGTTTTTTTTCAAAGTAAGGTTAGTTTTTGGCATTGATACCTTCTCATGACGCAAACTGTATGAAAAGCAAATTTAATTTTTGAGTAGACTAAAAAGCATTCTTATCTTTTGAAGATACGTAAATATCAAGGCAATCGTCCTCTTTTGTCAAAGATTTTACATTATTAGAGATTCCACACTGTCTAAAAATTTCTTAGTCATTGATTTAGAAATGCTTTCGGAATATTTATGAGTTCAAAAGAAATATTGACAACATTGTGGGAGAAAAATCCATTCGAAAGCATTTGTCTGGATAAACCTGTCGCCTGTCTTACGTTTTATTTTGATGTAATTTCATATTTCGCTGATACCTACAAGTTTATGTATTTATTTTTGAAGTTATACTTCTTTTGGCACCTTAGGGAAAAATGATGAGTGTAAATTTTTACGATGCGCGCGCACACCGTCACGAAAATCCGACACCCTGAAGTTAGCTATAGCCAACATTTTATTCAAAAAAAGTATGTATATATTTAGTAACCTTTTTTCTATTGTTAGTGTCGTTTTTTCTACAAATGTAGAATAAGGCGAAAGATAAAATTTTAACAAAATTTTTTTCTTGTTACGCCAAAGAAGTATAACTTCTAACGCGTGTACATATGTACACACTATCTTTTTTTAAATAAACGGGCATTTTGTGCAATTTTTCCATTACCCACATGTAACTTAACTTTGATATGCAATTATACAAAGATATCATCATTTCGAAAGGAGCCATGGGGTTATTAGCACCGAAGTATATGTAACTTTAAATTGTCGAAATACTTACAATTCTATATTTATAAGATAGGATAAAAAAAAACAGATAATAGAGTAAACGTTTCCCTTGCGTTTTAACTTAACAAAACCTCACTTTTTGTATTCTACCTATTCCATAAGCTATTAACAAATCGGTGATACAACATTTTTCCTTTATTAGCTTTTACAAACTCAAAGAAATTAAAAAAAGAGGATATAGTCACAATAAGAACTTCACAATCCCTGCCCATTAAAGCAATATGAACAATAGCCTTTTCAAACGTTCACGCTCCGCTCCCCGAAGTATTGAAAGGAACGTTTCCGGGAGTCTGGAGCTCAATCAGATACCATTGCTACGTGCAGGTGTTAATTATAAATGAAAAACACCGTTATTAACTATTATTAAATCCTATTTTAATCACATTTATTAGCTGAATTAACTGATATATTATTCCTACAAAATTTGGAACATTTTTGTCCTTGGATGGTTAGCATATGTATACCAATATTTATCTCTGTCTCTATCTACTTAGGACGTACATTGTTATTTGAAACATGAAGTTGATGTAAAAAGTGTTTAAAAACTTTTTAAACAGACAAAGAGACATACTACAGGGAACCAAAAATGCGTTGGCAAAACGATATTATAAGACAGAATCAAAGTGAATACAAGTATAGGAATAAAAACAAATGGCGTAGATTTAAGGAGACCTGGTAAGAGCAAATGGTAAATACGTTCATAAAGAACATAAAAACTATATCAGAATAGGTCAGGGTTTGTTGGACACAAACTGTAATAACTAATCGTTGTTGTTAAAAAATCCATGCTTTTATTTGCGCCCAGTGATTAAGCTTAATAAACATGTGTATATAAAACTGGATATCAATATATAAATACATCTGAGACAGAATTTGATACTGTTCAATCGACTGCCAATTGATGTGTATACAATATTCATTTTGCTATAACTCAGCCAATAAATAATAATAGTGGAAAATAATAATAATAATTGCGTGCTAACCCGCAGACACAGCTTCCGGAATGCTCGCACCCTTTTTCTCGTATATAGTACTCTTTTTAACTCTATCGCTTCTTCTTACCTAAGACAACGTTATAAGTACCTTTGCGATACATAATCATCACCATCAGCCTGTAAGAGACTCAATTCAAGGGCATAAACCTCTTCCCCAAAACAAGGTATGGGCATAATCACCACGCTAGCCCACGGCGAATTGGTTATTCCAAACTCTGAAAAATTTACTGTTCTATATTTTTTCCTTAAACTGAAACATATAATGTGTTTTTGATTAACAAGTGAATAAATCTGTATGTCAGTAAAATCATAAAACGTTTGGCTGAATCACGGTATTCTTTTGTTGAGTAAGGACACCGAACTTCATTGTTCGACGCATAACCTTCGAAAATTTGAGAACCTCGCGACCCTCGGCAAGTCTGCGTCGATGAAAAATTCACACCCTCTAGCATCCGATAGATGCCAGAAATAACTCTATATAGAAAATGTAACTTTTCCTCCCATTACACCAACGCGTCGCGCAATATTAACACCGAACGTAACTTACATCATAATCGCATCGCGAATCTGAATTTCTTAAGCTCATTTTACACTTTACCATATACATTAACTTGTCTTGGTTATTTGTAAAATGTTTATAGGGAACATACTAACTTTTACTTGTGGCTATAGTCATTAAAACGTAGTTTTAACCTGTCCATCGAGAACAGTACATTTTCTAGATGAAAAATAGCCTATGTCCTATTCTGTACCCCTGACAACGTGTATGCAAATTTCATATTCATCAGTTGGTTAGTTACGATGTGAAATTGTAACAAACAAACTTATATTCGTGTTTATAATATTAGTAAGAATAAAGACACTACAAGAGAGAAGCGAAAAAGGATTACATATGATCTATAGAGACTACTAAAATGCTATCTCATGCATCGTTGCATACCACGTATGTAGATATATACATTATTGTATAATATAATAGTTTTCGTTAATATAATAATGTTCGGATTAACTTAGTAGTCAAATTAAAGATACATGTATAAGTGAAAGATACATGTATTATGTTTCACGAATTAATATATGTATGAAGTAATAGTTAGCTTAGTTTAGCTTAACTTAGACTCGGGAAATTCGGGTGATGTCCAAGCCGAGGCGCGCCGTGCGCCTTTGTGCTGGTTGCCTATATAAAATCGGGTGAGTGCCTTAAGCGCTCCCCTTAGTTGTCCGGTGAAATTGTAGAGGCCTAGCCAGGTCGTCGGTATAGACAGTTCGAAAAATAATAATAATAATAATAATGTTCGTAATCTTTTAGTATATTATGCACTGAGGTCTTAACTTGAACATTTCCAGCACCGTTATTTGCGAAAACTTTTCTCGAAAAATAAACAACAGATTAAACAATTTGAAATCATTATCTAATATTATCAATAAAGGAGTTGTTTACGATATTAAAAAATTATTTACATTTAAAAGATATTGTTTATACAATAAACTGCTTATTAAAAATATACCTTAACGTTTCAATGAACTTCATGCAACCCCTTTGAACGCAACTTTCGGTTTAAGCCAAAAATATTCCCTCAACTATTTCTTATAATGTACAGATACTTTAATGAAAACGTTAATAAAAATTATTGTTTTAAAAAATATGTGTATCTGCTTTAATTTATAATGCCATTAAAAGTTATAGATTTTGCATCACATTCAACTCAATGTGAGATTATTGATAAAGTTTTTACGTTACATTACAGTGTAACATTGATTTGTTTATTTATTTGAACATTTATCCGAGTGACAGTATGCGAATACAGAGTTGGGTTCAACTGACGATTTCTATGAATATTTATCTTGACGTCAATACAATTTTTTTTCTGTCTAACAGCTCGGCACATCTATTTAATTTCGCAATAGATGTCTTTTTCTCTTTTACTTGTTTTTGTTAAGGTTTATTTGATGTCGATTTCCTATGATTTTTGTTCTGTGAATTTTTGAATTTGTTTTATCTACAGCTATTTTTTGCCAACAAGGGGTTATGTTTTTCATATAATTCTTAATATAATAAAATCATAAACAGTCATATCTATATATATAAAATAATAAGGGGCTGACTGACTTATCAACACACAGTTCAAACTACTGAGGCTAGAGCCATGAAACTTTGCATGCGGTTTCCTTTTACATTATAAGTGAGCACTAAGGAAGAATTTTTGGAAATTTAATCTCTAAGGTGGTGGAAAAGAAGATGAAAGTTTGTATAAAAATCCGTTGATTTCATCAATCATTCAGTTATTTTATATATATATAAAAGAACGAGTTATCAATAATTACTACATATAAAGCGCGTAAAGAACCGCTGGAAAAGCTACTGCATGTACTCATACTAAATAAATTATAAACATCGTGTTTTTTTAATAAAATTTTCTCTAAGAAAAGAAACATTTGATAAAATCTGAACAACTACTGCTATTCCAATTTTAGCTTTCTCATTCAACGAAATAATCCATACACGAATGGCCTTCCTTACGTCATCTTAAAGAATGTTGATGATTTGTGAATAATACACAAAAAAGTATGTTTATAAAGATACCTTATACTACATTCAAATGCATTACTTTGATTGAGTGAATTAGCTCATGTATGTTTGCTGTGGTTACATATAAACGCGAATCAATTGACATACTTCAGTGGCGCATACCGTTTATTTACGAACGCTATCTGATTGTTAACATGAGTTTGAAGTATCTTTTCACCACTCCATCCTATAATTAATTGGACATGCCACTCAATTCTAAAGCCTTATTTATTTATTCTAGTAAACTGTTTATTCTGCTACGAATTTCCTGGTAGTTGATCACAAATAGCTTAATTTATTGGAAATTGAATTTAAGAATATTTGAAATCGTTTTGAATACTAACATATCTACATAAATATAATTCAAATGTCGAACCGAACGTATTTAGCGCATCACGTTAGAACGATTGCACCTATTTGGCTAATATTTTTTTATGCGTGTAATTGTCAGGATAATGTTTGTATGAAAGGAATTACATGTAAAATCGTACGAGAAAATTTCCATATAAAAAAATGAATGAGTGAGTCCGACAGAAGACAGTACAGAAACCTTCAAACACATTGATAAAATACATGTTAACTATACAATGTGTATTCCGACAGCTGCACTTGATCAATCTCCTAACCCTATAATGTCTAAAAAGGTCGAATACTGTAACAATTGTGTACGGAATAAATCTAGTATATAATTACCTGTTCCGTCTCATTACTATAGCGATTAATCCTGACTTCCTTTCTTCGAGACACCCATTAAAACTGTTACCATTTTGAGTGGCTCATATCAAAGATTACAAACGTTAAATCTGTTGTAATGAAAGGTAAATAATTACCAACGTTGTAAGTTGTATGCTTTTCTTTTTTATTTTTAATAGGTATTCAATACATTTTTTAAGCATAAAACGGTAAATCGACTTACTCAATGCCAAGAATTCAACATATAAATACAATTGTAGTATCTGCAGTAAATCGAGAGCGGTAAATCTCCAGAACGGCTCAGCTGATTTCAACGAGTCATACGAGTTCTAACATATAGAGAATACAGAAGAGTATTCACCACCATATTCGTAACATATTATCACGATTTAAACAATAAAAAGATTATAAAGAATAAAAATAATGGCAAAATTGCAACTAAAATAATGATATTTCAACTCAGTTTCCATGAAATAACAAAATCATTATCCCAAAAAAAAAAAAATCATGAACAAGACGTCGTAAAATATTTTAAGTTAAGTTTTTAATGTTCCGTAAAGATCGAGTCTTACTGAAATTTTCTTCATAATATATCCATTAAATTAGCAAAAAAAAACATGGACATACAAAATGACACGTGAAAAAGTTTATTTCAGAAACGCTTTAGGTTTTATATTTCTTAGTGTTAAACATTAATATTTTTATCATCTAGGAATATTAAAAAAATCTTAATAACAACTGTGAAAATAAATTATAACGGAACTGTCCCACGGGAGGCCAATTATACAGTCACCACTATTTCGATGTCTAGAATGGTCCACCTACGACCGGTAATAACAATGTTTCGCTTTTTAGAAGATCGTCTAGTGGCTTTGTCAGGTCAATGACTCATGCAAGTCTTGTGTTTATTTACAGTACACAATAATAATACAGGTAGCATGAAAGGGAGTTATGAGTATATTTCATACTTTTTTTAAATATATGTGTTTTCAAGGGTCTCCAAGCGATTTTCAAATCAAGGGTCGTGTTAACTGGACAACATATAAAAAAAAACATCCTAAAAAAATTAAGCGATGTTCTTCATACAACGTAAGCTTACATTCATTGTAATATCTTTTCTGTGTAATATAGGAAATATATTTATAATATTTGCTAAAGTTTAACACTTGTGTGAGCAATAACTAAATTAGTTCTTCAGAGTGTTTAAACAAATTTATCTTGACGCCAACAAATAAGGCCACGTTTATGCTATGTTATTATAATTTAGTACATAAAAATATAATTCCATTCTAATTGCGATACTTCCTTTACTGTTTCTATTATTTAAAACTTTTTACACGAACATAAAGGAATTTATTGTATAGTTATAAGCATATTAAGGGCCGCCCGTTAATTATATGAGGGGATCTCGGGGGAGGGGGTTAAATCGAATGTCACTATATGTCACGTGGGCGAGAGGGAGTTTCGGCAAATATCACGTAATTTTAATGAGTAAAAAATGGTTTAAAATGTAAGAAAATGAAATTAATTTGAAGTAAAACATGTTTCTAGATTAAAATATGCAGATATCTGACCCAATTCTTCTGTATATTTTAGAAATTCCCATTTAACTATTATTTAATATTATTACTGTGATTTAATATACTAGATTTAATCAAAATAATAAACCAAATTACTCTTTCTTTAATAAATCCAATGCGTTAATACAGTAACGTAACGTAACGTGCGTTCTTCCCACGTACGTCGGCCCTCTGGAATGAACTCCCAGCGGCAGCGTTTCCGGACCAGTACAACACACAGACCTTCAAGAAACGAGCCTACGCCTTCCTCAAAGGCCAGCAACGCATCTGTGATGCCTCTCGTGTCGCAGGTGTCCATGGCCGGTCGGTGATTACTTACCATCAGGTAACCCGTTTGTTCGTTTGCCTCCAATCGCACAACAAAAAAAACCCAAAATACAAATTTTTAAAGATTTCATATGAGATTAGGCGGAAGAGGGCCGTGACAAACCTCACGACATCTCACCAGGGGAGGAGGGGTTTCAAAAAAACGCCCTCACGTAATTAATAGGTGCCGGCTTTAGTAATAAGCGGGCATGCAGTTAAGTTGTCACTTAAACCAATATATAATCATAATAATAGTACTCCTGAGAATTAAGTGGTCTTCATATATCCATGCCTGTTGCCAACCATATTAAACAGGAGAACGAGATCACCACTGCTTATGGGCAAAAATAGGTGTCGCGGTCAATCTCCTGCAGTTGCACCTTGCATAGACAATACTAAAAAAAAACTGGATCAGTACCAAATTATTTAAGAATAACGTGACACTGATTCAATATTTTTGTAATTCTACCTAATCTGGTTACTAATAAACTATCAAATAGTGTATATTTCATAAATAATCGTTGGCCGAATATATGTAAGCGCATCACTTCAGAACGACCGCACCATTTAGTTTAATTCCATTTTTTTTGAGTCTATAATTTTCAGGATAAGGTTTGTATGAAAGAAAATGTTTGAAAAATCATACGGAAGAATGAAAATTTAAGTTAAAAAATCTCCACACTAAAAGTGAATGAGTGAGTGAGACAGAATAGAAGATCTTTAAAAATTTGAACAGAATTGGCAGATTGGCATTCAGTTTTTTAGTTTTCATTTTACTTCATTACATGGTCATACTGTAAAAGATATACATCTATTAGTTTCAATTTCTTTATTAGTACATCTGTTCGAAGCTGGGGCGGGTAAATATAATAACAGCACGCTATGATGGCCATTTTGACGTTTGTCCGCTCACAAAGTTTCGTACAAATGAATAACTACACTTGAAGGAGCAAATTGCTGTTCTTTATTGTCAATAATGACGAGCAGTTAGCCCTAAAGTGTATCGAATATATAATTTTAGAACACAAAACTAATGTAGTACACATTTATAAATTACGTATATATATATATATAACTATATACTAAATATCTATCTTGTATCTTCTCGCGAACACATCTTTTTACGTTTTTATTAACAAAAAAACAGCGCCGTTTAACAGTATCCTTACTGGATTATAACTATTAGTGAACTTATTTAAGCTACCACTCGGTATATATATTTTAAAAAGTAGGAAATTTCTTTATTTTGTATAATTATATTGATATCCTATGTAATATACATATAGGATCGCTGGCCAGCACAACCGCCACCTCCGGCAAACTCGCGTCAGTGCTTAATGGAAAATAAAGAAGCATTTATATTTGTTTGAAAATAAATCAACAATTCACGTCACTATTGTAGTGTGTCAAAACGGCCATCATAGCGTGCCGCTATTATAGTATCATATATTTTTTCATGTTATTACATTTTAATTTGGTGTGTTCCAGCATCGTTCTGCTATTATAGTATCATATATTTTTTCATGTTACTACATTTTTAATTCTTTTTAATTCTGTGTGTTCCAGCAGCTGCCATTATGAGTCAGTCCTCCGTTAGGCTTAACTGTTTACCATCTTATATCACATTGTTATTTAACATCAGATGCTATTATGGTTAACCACTAATAATCATAGATTGTGAGAAAAGACTGATAGCGTTATTTTTTTATTTATTATAGCTGGTACCCGTAACTTTGTTCTTTTTAGAATAGTTATGGTTTTTCATGAAACTACTTGCTAATGATATATCTCGATTATTGTAAGCTATGTTTTCTAGCTATGTTCTTGTTGTTTTTTGTTATTGTCACTTTAATTATATTTTTACCAATTTTAACTTACTTGTGTTAATTTTATCAGGATTGCATAACCCACTCAGGAAAAAGTTATTATATATATTTTATTTTATACTTTCAAAAGCTTTCTATCTTCTTCTAAAAGTGTTGTCGAAATAGTTTGTCATTTTTAGGATTAACTCTGACAAAGAATGACATTTTTTTATTTACTTCAGAATAGACACTCTCTTTGTTATAGTTTCATAGGTTATTCATTACTTACATATATTCGGTGTCACAGATTTATCTGTATAATGTATCGAGTTCGTTCGGCTACAAAAAGTTTTTTATACATGTTTTAAAACGTATGAAGGTTTATTCAAAAACAAAAAGATATATTTGTCTCACTCTAATATGTTACATAAGCTTGTCCAATACAATTCTAACCCTGAAACTCTCCAAATTTTTTAACCTAATTCGAGCTGAAGGTAGAAACGCTTGAAATAAAACGTACTTTTAATTGAAGTACCCACTCTGATACTACTAGTACATGGTCGTGGATGATATTGAGTTAAATAATATTTATCCAAGTATATTTTAATTTACATAATTTCATAATAATTTCTAAAATCTTTTTGACTACACTAAATAGTTATAAAAATTCCTAAGTCGTATTTTCTATAAACAAAATATCAACGAATAATTGTAATTTCTATTTTGTAATTATGTCTTATAATATGCTTACTTTCTGTGTTCCTCTGTACTACCTCATCAGGGACACAGGACTCGCTGGAGTGAATCACATTTGATTTAGTCGTGCGCGGTATATTGTAGCTATTTCCATCTGCGACTAATTTAAGTAGCTTCTTTTTTCAACAGAACCTCTCCACGCAGTTTGAGTGGGATCCGACCTTTTTTTTGATAAAACATTGTATTGTGAGAGTTTCTTTATCCAATTAATTATACAGTTTTTGCAGGACATTTCCAGTCCATCCCCATTTTGGATAGATTTCTTCTTAGATCTCTTCGCTTAGTATATTGTGTTAGATATTATTACCTGCGGCCGTACTATTGACTCGTAGTAATGACTCGCTACTATTTACCTCGTTCTGAAACACCATTGGTCGGAGGTATCGGCTGTTCATGCATCTTGATTATTTTTGGCTATCAGCTTTGGCTAAATGTTTTAAAAAGCGACCGACGACTAAACACCAGGTATCCTATCGGGTGAGTGCCCTAATCGCTCTCCTTAGTAGTTCGGTGAAACTGTAGCGGCCCTAACAAACCAACAGTGTAGTCATAAAAAAAAAAGACACCAGATATTCTCGCTCAGATAGACTATTCACATCTACAGATAATTCGTAACTATATTCAGTATTGCATTTTGTATCGGCTAACGTTTTTATCCGACTGGTTTTAGTGTATTGTAGTGTATTTATAATCAAATTATAACCATGACGTCACTTTTTATGACGTCATACTTTTTCATAGATACCATTTTATCTTTACCACCGACATACACAATATCACCCAAAATATATTAAAACTTTGCATTGGCTTCACAGACACGTCTACACCGAATGTCAATCAAGTTCTAGCTGCCTAAACAGTCTCCATATTTCACTTCAACGAACGTTATGAAATCCGGCTTCGTATAGAAATCTTCCAATATATAAGATTTGCAATATCGCCGATTCATTGTGAACGGAGCTTTATTGGAAAACAAAGGTCCTTAAACCCGGGTTCGTTCGACTGGAGAGTGTCATATCTTGAATCGCTTCGCTTCATATCTCCCTAAAGAGGTTGCTAATCTGTAAATAGCTATAAAAGGATTACCTTTGAAACGAAATTGTGTTTGCTTGGAGAATACTAAATAAAACGCACTTATTTCATTTTATTGATATAAAATAAAATTATTAGTATATAAATATGGATATTATTATTTATTTAATTACTATATCTTTTGTCTGTGTTGGAACGGAAGGTAAGATAAATTATAAAATTACTTATTTAAATACTATTAACGCCAGCGATAACGAACTCGTGAAAATGTTATTTGATTTTGTAACTCTATAACTCTAGAGTGTCTTCTTTACGCCTTACGTCTTCTTACGACTGGCCGAAATGTGTCAGTTTATTTTATGTGATATATATCAATGGAACAAATACAAAAAATTGACTATATAAGCCTTTCTTCAAATCCAATTCAGTCTTATTTACGCACTTCGAATTTTATTATTACACTCTCTGAATCAGTGGCTGGCTCTCTAGGAAACCACATGTTTTATTGTCATTACTTATGGATCATCTTTTGTTTTTTCCCCTTACTATTTTTTATCATTACTGCTAACTCCATATAGAAAGGCGCAATAATATATGACCGTGTATTATATAACACGAAAAAATTACCTAATTACTAGTACAATACTCGTAAAAATCGATCCAGCCATTTCAAAAATAAGTCCGCACAAGTAACAGACACTTCAATTTTATTTTTATGTAAAACATATTATATAGTTTTTATCGCTATTCGTGTATAAAAATGATCCTATTGGAAATCCAAGAATTTTACTAAAAGCTCTTTTTAAGTATAAAAAACTTTAGTGTTTCATTTTCTGAAGAAATATCTTATGTTACGTTAATTTCAAGACAAACCGAATTTGTTGTGATAAAGGAATGACGTTAATAGATTTAGACGTTCACAATATTAAGCGAGTGGGGGAAGTGACAAAAAATATTGATTTGAGAATCGGGTATACACATTTCCCTGAATAGTAATTTGAAGTGAAATTAAATTGAATTTGCGGAATTATGTACAGCTACTTAACAAATGAAAAACAAAATAACAAACATACAGTTTTGAAACTATGATGGCTCGGGGGTTAACGTGTTCAAACGTCGCGTTGATCGACGTAGGTATCAATCCTTCCTAATAAGCTGGAGCTTTTGGAAAATAAAAACAGTGATGAAACTATAGCGTAGTGGTAGTAAGCCTTTAAATCCCGCCACAAGTTGATAATCTATCGCCAAGCACCTATAGGTGTATTACGGCAGGTACACTTGAACGTCAGTTCTTCCTTAGGTTTTAGGGTATTTACCATCATAGACCATATCGTCATTTAACATTGAGTAAGTTTGTGGTCAAACGCAAAAAACCTATTAACTATAATACATGTATGCGGTAATACAATTTAATATATGATTAAAAATAATATGTTTATTTTGTTCAAGCACTTTCCTTACCATTGTTCGAGCCAAGTCTTCCTGAGTCACGCGTTGTCGGAGGATTCAACAGCGCCGGCAGGTCGCATCCCGTACCAAGCATCCCTGAGGAATTCATTGAACTCGCATTTCTGTGGTGGCTCAATCTTGAGTCAAAGGTGGATACTGACAGCCGCTCATTGCACTGTTGGGTAAGTCGATATAGAAATAATAAATTTGGTGGTTGATAGTTATGAGTATATCGTATTCTTCATACATTGAACGTAAAATCTACCGTATACATATTTTTTTATACATCCAGTAACCAAGTTGGGAAGCCCATACACTTAGTGATAAATACGGCATGACTTTTTTCAGTTCGTTGCTTTTCGGGATGAACAAGTGCATTTCCAGTAGCTGAGACGCTTTAAAGCCGGCATGACATCGATAACCGGGATGATCTGTTTCGCTCGTTCTCGTTGATATTCGATGTGTTTAGACGTTCTTACCACAAAGTACAATACAACTGTTATGCCGAGCATCTAATAAATCATGAAAGGATATATCTCAGATTCACGAGATTAAACCTTCGCGTGTTTTAGTTTTCTGAAATTCAGATACATACATTTCCAATATTAATTTAATATGTAACATTAGATCGCTGACGTGATAAGGAAACATTGCAAGAAAGCCTAAATATCCACGAATATTTTTAATACTATCGTGTAATGCAGTGCAGCTATCAGAATACACCTATAAGTGCTTAGTATCAGATTATCAATTTGAAGCTGAAAGAGAAAGTGTAAACACAGTGGTTTTATCACGATGTTTTCCTTCACCGAAAGCTGTCTCATATACAAGGATTCGAATCTGCGATTAGATGAATGTAATGAATAAGCTCATGCTTCGCTTACTACTTTTATAAATATATTGCAAATAGTTGCGGTTTTAGCGGTCTTATCAATTGATTATTTATATATTTTTCAATTAAGTAAAAAAAAATCAATTATAGCCAGGCCGTGCGCAACCTGAAAGTAGTGGTGGGGTCCAACAACCTGCTATCGGGAGGTGACCGCTACTCCGTAGACAAAATCATTATACACAACGAATACGATAGTGTCGCGATCTGTAATGACGTCAGTCTGATCAAATTGGCATCCGATATTACTTTCAATGATCATGTTCAGCCAATAAACCTACCCGAAGAAGATACTGCTGGCGGGAGTGAAGTCATGTTAAGTGGTTGGGGGAGGCTTTCAGTAAGTTGTCTTTTTTATTCATATGTGAAACATGTAATCATCTCATCCCATCTAATCGATAGCCGTCAGATGTGTTATAGCCTATCTGCTGATCTGATTCGTTATATATCGATCTACTCATTCATCCTACTACATTGTTAATTGTGAATGTTTGATATTTATTATACTTTATATATATTTGTTTTTATCATCATTTACATTATAGTAAAGTTTAGAATAGAATATTATTGTTATTTTGGAAGAATGATTTTATGCCTTTTACGTCTCACCTATTTCTAATTAACTATAAACGTGGTAATTTAACCTGTTAAATAATAATTGGCTTAATACGGTAGAAAAATTTAAAGTATACCGTGTATTGTATAAGTAAATAGTTAATATAAACACATCATCAGGTAATGTCGGACTCTTACCTGAATAAAACTCCACAGTGTACCATCCACCGCATTAATGGGGTGGCACTGGAGTCGGTCTTGCAAACACCATGCTCCCCTAGCAGTCGACCTAATAGGGAGAATGCTGGATACACACTAGCGGTCACCCCTCAGTAAGCGAAATCTGTGCAATCAGAAGATAGGTCCCTCGTGCAGACCCTCTCCGCTGCCTCCTTCTATCAGACGACCTACGAAGGAGGCCACCGCGTTCCATCCATTCTCGCTACGGAGCATGGCTTTCGCCATGTTCGGTTGCGAGAGATCATCTCCTACCGTCCGCAGCCAGAACGTGGCGCTGATCCTCCCACTGCAACAAACTCAAACAGAATGTGCTACGATGATATCGACTTACATGAAACCAAACAAGATCTTTGGTTGTCGAAAAAAAAGACAAGCGGCCCGAAACATAACATTTTTATTATTACAAATAATAAAAATCATGTGTTTAAAAAAGCCACTGTTTTAGTTTAATTGTAATTCTTTTACCAATTCCAGTATCCAGGCTCTTACCCAACACAACTCCAGATGATAAACCTAACGGCGATCAACGTTGACAATTGTCAAAATATATTTGCACACATCAATCCTGTCTTCACTTCGCAAATATGCTCGCTAACCAAAGCCGGAGAAGGGGCATGTCATGTAAGTAAATCATACATCGAAAATTGTTCAAACAGACTAGCTTTTACATGCTTCCTTTTGCGCACGTTATAGCGACTGGGTCGCTCAAATGCGATAACCCAAACACGCTTTAGATTTACTTTCTAAGTATCTGTATTTTAGCAACAACACAGTTACTTGGAGCAAACTTGTCATCTAGCAACTCATTTCCTGGAACCGCTCGGAATAACTGACTTAATCACGTGAATGTATGTTAGTTGCGTTCGAGTGTTTATTATTTAGGTCATGCTAATGGAATTAATGATATTCTAAACTGAATTCAGCCTTATAACAATTACACTAGTAATCACTATTATAACTGATACAAGTTGTGCTTAACTTTCATTTTAAAATTGACTTAATTTTCAGGGTGATTCTGGTGGACCTTTAGTAGAAGGGAACGCTGTAGTCGGGGTGGTATCCTGGGGCATGCCCTGCGCTCGCGGTTATCCTGACGTATATTCAAGAGTCTTTGCATTCAAGGACTGGATTCAAGATGAAATAGACAACTATTGAATTAAATTTTAAAATAAATAATCTGCTACGTTGTTATAACGTACTAACGAGTATAAAATTATTTTTCTTATTGAAAACCCTTTACTAATTGCTAAACTCTTACAGTTGTTACAAATTATTTTCAAATTTTGTTTTAGTTTTTAGTTGCTACGAAAATTATAAAATATATAAAAGAAGCGTATAAAACAGGTGATTGATGAGTTAATAGGTCAATTAACAATTTTAATACGTCGCAAGTAATATCTAGTAACATATAGGAATACCTTTGCTTATTACTCTCTCTAAGCTTTGTATGTATGGAATTCCATGAAACAAATTCAGGTTTATTTCCGTTTATATTCATCTTATCATATTTCAAATAGAGAAATCTTTTTCTAATTCATGAAAACCGTGTCTCTTTCAAATATTCTAGTCTCTATTAGCCCGTTACGAATTTAGTTGAAACGGTTTTAAAAAAATCAGTCTGAACAAAAATACAAGTAAGTGAAATAATGAAAACGTCATAAAATTATGAACATTAATGGTTTCAGTCTTATTTTAAGAAAGATAAGATCTAATTCAAGTGAATGAAGCGACGAAACGAGTTTCATTTAATAGTCCTCTAGGATCACAAATAGAGTGCTTTCTATTTTTACGAGTTCAGTGACCAAAAGCAAATATTTCATTTTGTATCATAAATGGATAAACCCAGTTATATTTTATATCCAAATAAAGCCTTAAAATGTTGGAACGATATTTATATTACACACATTTTCCCTCTTCAATTTCTTTCGGATTATACTATATATACTTGCTTCATATATGTAGGTAACAAGTATATTATTTCTACTCCGCGAACATATACACACAGTTTAAGATATTATTACCTTTTATAGTTGCTGCTCCACTCCTTAAGATCCGAAATCAATGTAATATGTAACTCACAAATTTTAATACAAATTGCTCAAGGAGTTCCTAAAAATAGCGCTTTCAAGTAAATAAAATGTCCAGTTATTTATATTAGCATAGATTCCTTAATGACACAGTTCAAACAAACATATTTGTTATTTATTATCTCTAGGTTATCAATAAATTACATCACTCGACAAGGGTCACTAGGAGGCCAAGAAAATGTGATTTCATGTGACAAGGGACGAGATGAGTCATAAGTTTTATAGCGTCTCATATATAAATCGTATGTATTAAGACACTAAATATCAACTGTAACGAAAAATAAAAACTTAAAAACTGAAAAATAAAAGCATATGTTCGCGGTTTGGCTCGCGTTAATGTCGACTTGACCTATTTCTCGAGAACAGTACTTCTTTTCCGTGTAAAATGTAACGGACATTCGCATATTAGTAAGAATTTTACGGCAATATAAATACGTTTAGACGTGAGTTCTAATATAATTATTACTGAATTTAAAATTGTGAAAAACACGAACGAAAGTATAAAATAGTATTTTATTGACTTCATTTTATATAATGTCTTATCTTAATTGTTTATAACTCTACATAGGATCACAGCAATCGCGTGTTATTTGCTGTAAGTTATTGAAAAGAAAGAAAGAAAGAAAAAAACGCCCAATACCATCTATTTCCTTGTGACCGAAATCTAACGTAAAGCGGCTCGAATTGTTGACGGCCGGATGCTTTCCTTAGGGTTCGACACCTTGAAGTTTCGTAGGGACGTTGCGTCACTTTGCGTCTTTTACAATATCTACCACGTAGATTGTTCTAAAGAGCTGTTCGGTTGAATACCTGCTGCTGAGCTCCAGCACCCAATGATTCGCTACAAAATGAAATTCCATCTGTGTCATCTTGATGGTTGGAAATCGTATACTGTGCGGTTCTCCCATTCGTGTTTCCCACGTACATCTGTTTTCTGAAATGATCTCCGAGCGGCAGCGTTTTCTGACCAATATAGCCTATAAATCTTCAATAAACGAGCCTACTCCTTCCTCAAAGACCGGTAACGAATTTGGGATGCCCCTCGTGTCGTAGATATCCATGGGCGGTGATGATTACTTTCTCTTAAAAATTAAGCACCAAACCCCCATCCAAATCGGATCAATATTTTTTTAAACATTACGAGCACACAAACCTGCATACATATAAACTCGTTGAACACAGTACTTCTTTTTTTTAATTAGTTAAAAAATTAACATATATTCGAAAACTAAACAAAACATATTTTAGATACCTACCCCTTAAACATTTGTCACTAAAGGACTAAAGAAATACGCCTGTGGTGTATGTTTGGGACAGATTTGTTTGTATAGAACTAACGTCTTATTCAACAGCAGACGAAGTTTACTCAAATATTGTCCGTGTATACAATAAACCTAATGCCTTTTTGTCTGAAAACAGTCTCATTATACAAGCATGAATCTAAACTAGTTTAACAGACTGACATTCTTATTATCGTTATAACGATATTTGTATAGTCCTTGCCAAACTTTTTGGCTGTTCTGAATATAGCTGCACAGAACACAGATTCAGTGATAAATTATAGATATAATGCCAATTTACCAATGCTATATTTTAGATTCCTATAATAATATTTTTACTATGTTTATATTCTACTTTTGGACGATATTATGCTCAAGCCCTGAACTCACGGCTGTATACAGAGTAGTCAAAAATATTAACAAGAACTGTAGCCTAGCACTGTAAAATGATTCTATTCTAAAGCATGTGGAAATTACCACCAACTTGAAAATTCTGAAAGTGAGCATGATGTTGAGGCGCAAAAACACTTAATAGAGTATAATAATTAGCGGAATTATAAGGTATTCACCGAAGACCGAAGTTATTCCCGTTGCGGTAGTGGGGCGGGTTTTCTATTGGCGGTGATACAATATTAAATAATTATACACGTTGTATGGCAGCCATGAACAATAACACACCTGATCACGTATATGTTTCAAGCAATAATCGTACGGGAAAAAGGTATAGCAACTTTCGCTGCGACAAACGGTACTAAAAATACTGCGTCCTTTGACAGCTTGGGAACTCAATAACTGAAAACATACCCGGTGGTAACAAGTCTCAGGTATTCATTCATTCACCCTAATAATGTTTGCGCCGAACCGCCATCTATATCGATATTTATTTGACAAGCAGGAGACATGGTAATCATAAATTTACATTTTATATTTATAACTACCTCATATACAGACAATAATGTATGTATATTTATTATGAAGATTATTATCGCTGTTAAGCAAACACATAAAATCAATAAATTACAGTTTCTAAAAGCGTGTTTTTTAGTTTTTTAAAGTATAATTTATTTTTCACTTTTTAGTTCGATTTGCTTTAAAACAACTTTCTTTAATATGTACAGATGTGTTAACAGTTGTATCTTGATTTCGAAAACATAATCAAAGATTTCTATCGCATGCACATAGTTCGTACACTAACTCTATCTCTCATACGAAAAGAAATTTATGAATCCAGGCAAATCTAACCAGGCTAATCGGATATTTTGATTGAATTATTGCATTGGCATGTCTCTTCAAAGAGTGTACAAAGTTTGATTTAAATCTGATCGTTCAAAGTGGAGCGAAATCACGTTCAAAGATTCCGTTACATTCATACATAGATGTGAAACTAATAAAAAGAAGTTTTATAACATACAGCGATGCATAGCCTTTCTTGTGATTTTTCTTGAAACAATTGTAGTTTAATTTAAAAGTCATATTTATTTTGCTGTTTCCTAAAAGAAAATTATAATATTGGCACTATCTATATCTTGAAGCGATGGTAGCTCAGTCGGTTAGCGCTCGGCGTAGGTTCAATTTATTTATTCATTATTGTAAAATGCTAAAGAATGCGTTATCTCTACTGCATCTCTGAGGCACTGAATCCTGAAGAGGGATCGACGGTTTTTCACGCCTGATATTTCCTTTATAAGACACATGTTCGACCTTGAGTGGATTTTTGTTGGCACATCTGGGATAGTACCGTAAAGTTCCTTCTGGATGCCCTGGACAGTTTGCAGAGATGGGCTGGCCGCATTGTTAATGATACAGACATTATCGAATTTATAGAGCCACTTCAAATGCGCAGGGGCATTGCCTCACCGAGCATGTCATACCATCTGTAACGTGGTGAGTGTTTTGAAGAGCAATTAAATTTAATCCCTTTCCCTCCCTTCCATAACCGAACCCCGCGCTTGGGAGTCACAGTTTTACGGTAAACTTGTAGCTGGGCATGAATTAAAAAGCTTACAACGTCTTATATTTGCCTTATCGTAACGCTGTGCATCAATCTCCCGACCAGTGTCTTCCCTCCTTCCTATGGCATGGGGTCCTTCAAGCGTAACGTGAAGGGATATTTACGCAGATCGGCATGACAGCGGCAACTAGCGATGGACAGTCTCTGTCTCGGTGGTCGCCATTATTTTTGTATCGTACTTTGCTTATCATCAGGCATAGTGCAGTCAGTTTGCCGTGCTATAAAAAAAGTCTTTAAAATATAAAATAAAGCATATTTTAACCAAATCAGAACTAAATATTGCTCATTTTGCAAATTTCGCTTACCAAATATGTTACCATGAACTAAGCAGACGGCGTCGTTTTTTAACATTTATTTGGGCTTGGTTGTACTTGCCATGATCACGAGCTGACTGATCACCGTCTTCATGTACTCAAAGTAAGTGTGCTTCAGATTCTTTAAACCATGTACCGTAATGTGTACAAAAACAGATTTTTTTTTAATTTTATGAGCAATATGATATAACTATATAAATTTCGTATTTTGTACACTTCTAACTCATAGCTGTCGGCAACTGACGATAGATTGAAAAATTATCTCCGAAAGTATCGCAGGTGAACGCGTGCAGACAAACAGACGCTGTAACTTATATATTATAGTGAATAATAAACATGTTTTGATAACAGAATGATCTTTATATTGAGGAAAAAGATCATAAAATGTTTTAAACTCATACAGTAGGTAATTAATGCTATATACACTTTCCTGTAAAATATCCAAGAAAAAAGTTAAAAAACAACTCTTGCTTTAAACTAGGTAATAACACTGCTGCGTTTTAGTACGGTATTAAAATATTGTACTGAACTACGGAGTAAAAGATACGCAAAACCGTTTTAATACTTCATGGACATATTTAGAGGAACAAAAAAAAAATAATTATCTTTTATTAAAAAAATAGATCTATTCCATATACTAAAATATCCTATTTACTAAAAGATTTCTATGAGAAAAATGACATGGTGATAAACCATTGCCGCCATTTATTGATTTTATTACATTTCGATTTACGCCGCGAATAAAGTCATAATCAGATTCAAATTTATGACAAAAAATACATTTTATTTAGCACATTTACCAATAAATTATCTAAAGATATAAAATAGTACAACGTTCCAACGTTATATTTATAGTATCCAAGAGAGAACGGAAACTCTCCAGGTATTTCGTAAAAAGTTACAAGCTATAAAGCCATTTATGATAAACAAAATCACAAATACACATGTGAAAAAGGACTTGTATTACAAGTCATATCACTCGTAACTTGTAAAATACACTGTGTACTTTTGATAAATGCATTTATGTAAAAATACACTAATTTACAAGAAAATCAAATCACAAATACATATTTCTCCGATCTTAATCAATCAATTGCTAAGACTTTACAGTTGTATTGTTTCATAAGGCATCAACGTATGTACAATATTAGACGAAGCACCCTATCCAGTGTAAGAATCCAATTTTATTCACGAATTATTGCACTGAACTAATATTTAAAATACGACTGAAACATGAAGAATCTCAGCTACTCCAATATTATGTGGGAAATAGACATTTGCAATTCGCAATATAATCTTAAACAGTACTATATATACAGTTCTACTCCCCGCATTGTCAGCTAGAAGTAAAAACGACTTTATATTAAACTAGCTCCTGCTCGGAACTGTGGTTGCGTGGAAACTTTATAAAGTTCAAAAACAGTATTAGAATCAGGTTCGTAGGATGTAAGCAGAAGCATATGTAGGCCAAGTTTCTCCGCTCAACTGATAATTTTATTCGGTCTGAATCGTAGTTGCTTCAAAATAAAGGGCTCAAAATTTATGCAGATTACATATATATTGTAAAATGTTACCACTCCCAAAAAGTACTGCTTGCCTAGGACTGCAATTATACTATACGTCACTGATTGAAACTTCCAAGCCATACAAAATACCAAGACACTCTTCAAATAATCCCTAGTGCCGTTTCCACACAACACACAGTATGCGCAAATATTAAATAATACCTGCACACATTATACAAAATAGCAAGAGACGACTACGTGCGACTATTAATCGGACTTCTATGCGGGAATTTGGACTATAGTGTAAGTGGCTTATAAATTCATAATGTTAGATTATTTGACCGTTTATTTATATTATATTTATTTTCACTTTGTGTGATATAATTTGGCTATTGTCTATAAATGACGTAAATTAGAAATAATAACATGTAACAAGAATTTTAAGATATCACAAAAGTGTGGAAAATTTCCAGAAACCGTCCACCATTTGGTTAACACACCGAAGTCATCACAAGAGAGCATTTTGTAAAACTGAATAATTATGTCCTTAATAGTAATAATAATATTTAATAATGACGATTGGTTGCCAAAATAAGAAAAGGGAGATGAAAATACTATTCAGTTCGTTAAACATCATTTTGAGGATTTCATGCGTTTTAATATAATTCCGTTAAATCCTTTGATTGAGATTATTTTTGTGAAAACTTCAGAGTATTCCCCTACAACCTAAAGTATCTCATGAGTAAGGTATTTACATTAAATTCCTATACTGAACTGAAAAACTTGGTTAAGAAGAATTTTAAAATCTTTAACACAATTTAAGTCATTCAATCTCACTATTAATTTATTTATTTACAATTAGATAGCCTCGTGTATAATTTTCTACTTACAGTATGTATCATATCTATAAGTATAATAACATTATATTCTGATTTCGTATTTCACACTCGGCCACGTCATCAAGCATTCACTTGCTCATTGCATAGAATAACGAAACTGCGAACGGTAAATAGCAGCAAAGCTGTTTCATAATTCTATGAATGTCTATCAGTCTGGGGACAGATGTCAACTGTATGAGATCTATACATATAATAAAAATGTATATGTAATGATTGAAACAGATTGAATTTTTTAATCACATTCTTCTATATCACTGGAGTAAGACAAAGCTAATTCTAATATATCCATCATTTTATTTTCATGATTATATAATATTACTCCTACAATATAAAAGCAACACAACGACCTTGGTATTAACCTATGTTAAACAAACTTCTGACACCTGACATTGTAAACATTTATTTGTTTGTAACAAGTAACATGAAACAGATGAGAATACTAAGAAACACCGACATGCACTATACATTGTTTTTATTTGTATATTGTACCTTTATATACAAAACATATGAAGGTTATTTGTTGTAATATTAATTTTTATAACCAATCCCTGCAAAAAATCAAAGCACTACCGTCGGTTCGCAAAACATGCCAATCATCAAGAAGAGCTGGATAAAACTCGATCGGGTTTTAAAAATACACAAACCATTCTTCACGGTCGTTGTTAGAGAGAGGATTTCATTTCCAGGCATCATTTTCATTCACGTAAGGGTCCAAGCTATAATATCCTTTGACAATAAAACCAGCTTACATGAACTTACTCTCTGGCAAGTCGTCAATGTGCTTTGGAACCTTATTACAAAACCTCGTACTATTCCCTTAAAACTTTCATTAATGTCTGGTGGTCATTTACAGAACCTAGCATTCTGCATTTCTAAACCTTGGTGTTTAGTGTTTCACGAGGTCACATATTATAAATGACTCAACTACAACCACCTCATATTAAAAACTTGGCAGGAAGATTAAGCTCTGCTGCATTTGCAGCTTGAAAGATTCGCTAATTAACACATATTGTCACTGCTAAGTTGATCTACTTCGTTTACTTCCATAGCTTAGTCTTATAGTATTTTGCTGTGGTGGACAGTAGCTGAAGTAGACTCCATATTCTTACTACAAAAACCGACAGTTATAGCAATTTATGATACGGGGCCTTGCGAATCGTTAAAGGTTAATTTCGGTATCCTAACACTGCTCTCCCAATACATTCTTAAAAATCTAATGTACGTCCGCAAAAACTTAGATAAGCTAGATTTCGTAAAGGACCGACATAATCTAAACACGAGAAATAATAACAAATTGGTAATTCCATGTTTTAGGCTCACCAGGACCGGTAACAGTTTTTTAGGTAATAGTGTTAGGTTTTATAGTAAAATTCTAAAGCATATTACCGATTTGCCGGATACTAAGTTCAATCACCATGTCATGCAGGTTTTAATGTCTAAAGGCTATTACAGGGTGGATCAATATATGAACGATGGTGACATTTAGAAATGACGCACTCTCTGTGCATCTACCAATACCGAATGTACTTATCTATCTTTGTAACTATGTCTTAAAAATATAAGTTAAAATATGTTTGATGAAAAGATAAACCAGATTGAGTTTCTTGCTGGATCATCTCGATGATTGGGTTGTTTCTCGAACCGGTGGTAACTTTGACGTTCATTAGCGACTTCTCAGGGCCTAAACTAAATAAAGTATTTTTGATTTTGATTTTTTTAATCTTCCATAACATTGTTCTCCATCATTATTATAAGTACAAATGACTACTGATAGAATCCACAGCTGTTGGAGCTATGCAGGGCCTATCGTTTAACAGTTACAGTCAAGTTTGCAGTCTACCTGGTGTCAACTGATAAATATTATCAGTCGTAAATCCTTGGCTTACCATATTAGAATTGTACTTCCGTGAATTGAATTGAATCACCTCATGTGTAAGTATGTGTTGCTACCCATAACCTTAGCTGTCAACATGGAAAGGCAAACACTACTGCTTTTTGGTAAAAATAGATGTGATATATGTTCACTGTCGAAATTTACCCAGGGATTGCCATTTTTTAACCTACACACATAGTTCTACAAATACGAATACAATAACACTACACAGGTACTACTTACAGTTCACTGGTTTTAACACATATAAACACCACAACACTGTTCAAAAATTACACAATATCACCGTCGCAGTACTCCCGAAGATAATTGCAAATTGTCTTTGTATTTGCTACTATTAAAACTGAATTATGGGTGACTATCCACGGTCCGTTTGTATAACCG
Organism: Antheraea assamensis; assembly: GCA_035772565.1. NCBI lineage: Eukaryota > Metazoa > Arthropoda > Insecta > Lepidoptera > Saturniidae > Antheraea > Antheraea assamensis. The sequence goes on from JAQQSE010000067.1 coordinate 3,711,465, forward strand.
TTGTAAAGAACGTACGTTGGTGGCCTAATTGCCTTGTTTGTCTAACTTCAATGGCTTTAATACTTTATGTAACTCCATTTAATTTCTGTATTGCGTCTATATATCGATCCTGCTTCGAACACCTATATAAAATTATCAAACCAGCGAACTTTAAAGTTTTGTGTAGAAGGTAAATTGCAATAACTTTTTGTATTGGTTTTAAGCAACAATACACACTCTTATTTTCGTTATTTTACTAAACACTGCAATAAAAAATAAGCCACCTTTCTTTTGAAAAATGTCATAAATCGATCAATTACTTCCACGTCAAGAATGAAGTTTGAATAAAGGAGTTATAAAATCAAGTAACATTAACTATTTAACATAATCGATTATTATATTCAATGTAGTCAGACCGGTGAAACTGTAGAGGCATTGCCAGGTCAATAGTGTAGTCATTTTGAAAGAAAAAATCTATTAATATAACTAAAATTTACAAGTTTTGAATTTAAATAAGAAAATGCTTTCAATACTGTTTTATAAAATTGTATGAAATATTCAACAATCTTACGCAAAACAATAAAAATGTTAACCTTATTGCCATCCATTCCCAGGCTAACATTTTTCTATTTACTACAACAATTTACTATAAAAATACATTATTAAAAGAATACCTAAGCTTATTTCACATAAAAGTCCTCGAAAACAATAATATTTTCCAAAGTAGATAGTTTGAAAGCAAACAAACTCTGACGGAGTCAGGGCACTCGTAAAGACCCTAGCAACGCGAGAGTGCGCTCAATGCAAATTCATCCAAATACTAATTTTATATCTCTGGTTTTTATTGTTCCAAGTTTTGCTTTCATTTAACATCACTGGAGCATTTATTTCAGTTGTTTTGACCGCATATAAAGAAGAAAAACATTGGCTACAAATGGTCTCTACAATAACTGCGTAATATATAAGATATTATTAAATTCGTAAACATAAATGTTCTGTTATAGTTTAACCGTTGCCTGTCTTTTTTAATAACAACGACAGTGTTACCGCTATATTTGAACAAGACAAGCATTATACATCAACCGATAGGTGTGAAAAGGAATGCACTTCACTTTGCTCAAATCAATGCACGACACGAATAACAAATATTCATTGTCATCAATTATTACGTCATCAAAATGCATTAATTTTCAAAACAATAACTTATCCAATACATTGGTGATCATTCGTAGCTATTATTTTAGTAAAAAAACGCAATACTAATATATATTATTGATGTATTATAGTTATGACCACCTATAAATAACTTCATTAGTGTATTTTGCATTATCCTCCAGAATTTAGAGACAGCTCCTTGTTTAATAACCTTCGTATTATTCGCTAACCGCTGCAGTGTGGTGTAAAGCCGCTGTATATTCTGAATATTATAATTTAGCATCAGATACAAAATTTAGGGCTCTGTTATTATGATTACTTGAAAGTCGTAAACTGATAGAATGAGATTTCTCATCTTATATCATATTATACCTACTTCCAAAATATTCCGATTAAAATTTTGTGTTTGTCGGCCAAGTTTAGCCATAATATGTCGTAAGGTATAAATCTGAATGCTGAAATACAAAAGAGGGTAAAAGATTACATGTGCCAGAGATGTAAACTGTAAGATGCGCAATATTAGAGGCGAGAGTGTTAAATAAACACAATTATTCACTAGACTGATGATGGGTACGTTACTTGAAAAACACCATAGATTTGCACAGGTCATAAATTTTGTTCGAATTACCGTTGGTAACAGCATCGTGAATATGCTAGCACAAGGGCATTGGTTGACGGAATAGGAAGAGTTTGAGATATCACAGGGTAACAAAATTGCTGGCAAACACGGTTACCCAATTAAATTGGCCCGTTTTGAAATATACTCGCTTGTGTTACCTTACACATATTTTTACTATACAAATGGTATTTATAATAATAACACCAGTGACTGACAAGTTGAGGAATGTGTCAAAATTAATGAACAGGTAAGAGTGCCATGCGCATGTCATGAGGAACAATGAAAGTCATATAATTAGACAAATGTTAAGTATGAACGCAGACGCATATAAGTGTAGAGGAAGACCGAAAACGTATGGACGTGTTTAAAAGAATGATATGAGTATAAAAGGTGTGAAGTGACTTAGCAGGCGATAGAGAATGGAAAAGTAAGTGTTGTTTTGTTCCAAATTTGCTTAAAAAAAGCTGTTCCATCCAATTATGCATTATATACCAAGGTAAAGTGATCTGATGGATCCTAATAACTACAGGCCAATTGCGATTACCTCTCTTCGACACCTCAAGTAGGTTGTGGTTCTTCCCCACGCACTACGGTCTTGGAGTGGTAGGCTAAGCGTCCACAAGGGAGCTGTGTTGCGCCTGTGATACCACCACCTGCAGATCAGAAATGCGCGAAAATGCGCACCTCATCACATCTGCTTAACACTGCCGTTGCGGTTGTCCTTATGCGACGGTAACCATTTAACATCAGATGGGCCGGCTGCCTGTTTGCTGCCACTTAGCACAAAAAAAAATTAAATACTAAGCCGTATTATGCAGTTTCCCGAATGTGCAATGTTTGACATTCACGAATGACTTACTTGAGACAAAAATTAAATTGACATTGACAGAAATTAACATGAATATTTTATTGTACTTTTAATTGAACGCATCTATTTTTTCTTCTATTTATATCTATCTATCCTAATTTTAAAACATATATAGTGTAAATGAACACTGAGGAAATTAAAGTTCTAATTTTTTTCCCAAATATTTCAAAATTTGACTCAAACTCCCATCCGGCATATAGTTAGTCTTTACATATTTTATGTACACGTTAAGTAGGTGTCGTGCGTGTCGTACCTATAAATGTTTTTGAAAGAGCATTTATGTAATTCTATCTCTTTTATATTTATATTACTTTATACAATTTAAAAAAAAGCGTGCGGAGCCGCGGCCATCCGCTAGTAATATTATATATCCAATTATGTGTTTGCTTGTTTATTATGCTTTCAGGTCCTAAATACTCAGCCAATCGTTATAAAATCCTGCATATACTTGATCAGATGTACAGATATAGAGTACTTTTTATCCCGAAAAGAGGTCATGTCTATACTTACGCGAGCGAAGCCTCGAAAAGCGAGTTTTCTATACAAATGAATGTTGATAGATATATTAGTTACCATATCTATAAGCTCCAATACCGATTCAGTAATTATAATGAAAATTTGCATACCTAAGTGTTTTTTAATGAACAATGTTTCTATACTATACATTGTAACTCGTCACAAGGTGGAGCTGCAGTACGAAGCCTAACCACCTACATGTTAACAGAAATTAATTTAAATCTCGTAACAATAATATGTCACGCGCCCCAAGTAAATTAGCCTTAAGTTATACAGGTGTATTATTGTGAAAGCCTTGAAATTATCAAAGCTTTGGTAAGTGGAAATGTCTACCTTAGAAAGTCTCACACGTACACACGGCTCCGTTGGGGAAACTTTCACGTTAAACCTTGGTAAACTTGAAGGTTGTTTAAACAAAATTATAATACGGATATGAAGGAGGGCCGCGCGAACCAGTGATTCTCAAAAAAGCAACACAATGCCCGTGGGGACAGTACGAAAAACAAAGTGGGAATGTTTACATTTGAAATTTGGTAATAAAATATTTGTGAGGTTAACTGTGAAAAGGCAACTTTAACCATAATAAGATATTTAAAAAATAACTAAACAAATATTGTGACTTAACTCACGAAAAAGTAGTTATTTTTCTCATATTAACTACGTGTTTCGATCTAGACTCATTATAAGCTGTCTATAATTTATGAATTGTAATCTTATTATTATCATTTAACTCCTATATCTATTTTACCGATTTTAAGTTATCTTTGTTAAATCTCATCATTACTGTTTAGTATAAAGCGTAATGGTATGTGGGCCAGATAATACTCTGAAAATGTTTCTATCTATCAGTAAAAGTCTCGTCAAAATGAGTTCAGTCGTTTTGAAGATTATTCCAGAAAAAAAATAGACACTTCAAATAATCTATATATATAATAAACAATAGTGGAATGTATGTAAGCTTATCACTTCAGCACAGCTGCTCATATTTGACGAAGTGCTTTTTTTTGTTGTGTATAAGGTTGTCAGGATAAAGTTTGTATGAGACAATGTTTGAAAAATCACAAAGCAAAATGAAAAATTTTATGTTAAAAACATCCTACATTACATAGCCTATCCTACATTAAAAACTGAGTGAATTAATGAGACAGATGTTGCTGGAGAAATTCTCAAAAATATTGACAGATTAATGTTCAATTGCCATTTTATTTTGTTGCATAGTTGTACTGTAAAGTTTTTTTTCTATCGTATTTCTTGTAATTTATATTATTGTAATCGTTTATTGTATCAAATGTTGAATATCAAATTTTATCAATTAATTCTCCAAAAGTTACCAACTTTGTTAATTTACGTGATGTACACCGATTTACGTGACACATAATACTGGGACCGTACATGAGAATTTTGTTATAACAGTCGCCAATGTTGAACAGAAACCATGGTACTACAAAATAATCCCAAAGAGTGTTGATGTCAGGCTGGCGGCCAATCGTAAAAATTAAGCCAAATCATACATCACAACATGAAAAACATGTTGTGCCGACCCTATATTGGTGGGATAATGATAAGAAGATCATTTACTGTAAAGGTCATGATCATGGTCACACTCATGTTCTTCATTAATAAAGATGTGTGAAGCCAGGGCGGGCAACTAGCCATTAATAAAAAGAACACTGATTTATCCATTTTACATTCTTCTAAGCGACACAGTTATAATATTTTCATTGTTTCAAAAACAAAGTTTTGTATTAAGGCGGCTTACAGAACAGAAAAGTTTCATTCTCTACCCAGAGGAATTAATCGGTAATATATTATTAAAGAAACTTATTCACTTACCTACTGGTTTTCTGTTAAAATGAAGCTTCGCGGAAAAATTAAAGAATATCCGAAAAAATATATGGGTGTTTGCTTACCTCTAAGTTTGCGCAAATTTATCAATGTTTGTATGTAAATAAATAATCGTAATATTTAATTCCGTGTAATATATATACACTTGAAATACTACAATGGTTTTATGTATAAAAGATTAATAATATTTTTTTTTCATTATAACATGGAATAATAAAAACATAATAATTATTAGTACTTATCAGACAGTAAACATGTTTGATGACCACCAGAGCGGAGTAAACCCGATTCAACGTCATCGACCCGAATGTAACGGTTTATTTTTAATCCGCCTAAAGAAGTTTTTAGTTCAAAAGATCTAAAAATAAAATCACAGATTTTAATTCACCTGACGCAGCATCCCAGATAAACGTCTTTAAAAGGCTTACACAGCCCTATTTTGCTTCCTGCGAAAATTTGCCGTCGCAAGCACATCTGTAAGTCTACCGCTTTTTATTTGGTTTAAGACAAACTGATAAGCATGTATTAGTATATTTAAAAAAAAATCTACCTTGATTGGACGATGAAAAAAAGGAAGAACTTTTGTACTTCATGCACTTTTTCATGCACTTCATGCACTGCATTTTTAACGTTACAGAAATATATTGAAATTTATTCGATTAAATGGAAGCTGAAGGAAAGAAAGCGAAGCGCACATTTCGATAACTGAATCGATTGGTTATTGGTAAAACGATAATGGCAGAGTCATAGAACTCTCATACGCCAATACTGTATACATAAATACATGTGATATCTTCAAAAAAATCTAGAGGAATAAAAAGTGTTACTGATCATTATACTGTGTTGACGCTGATGAACTTAATCTTGCCAATACAGTTGGAAAATGCGGTAGGGATTATTATAGCGTTCAAGAATTGTGTCTAAGTTTAAGCTCGTATTACGAGATTTGTTGGGGGAAAAGAACCCTTAGATGTATAATGTATATTTATTTATACAATATATAATATGAATGACATTTGTTGCTTATCCTAATTTCCTAAGTGATATTTTAAATGCGAATGTGAGTTCAGATGTTCACTCCTTACTTACTTTAATCCTTAAAGACTGTCTCTAACTTTATGAGTCATATGGGCATCCATTACAAAATTTATGATTTCAAAAAATGTCATTGTCAGCAATGACATTACGTACAAGAGAAGGCACCTCAAACTGGTTGTTTGTTGCACACATTAGAGCATATAAACTGTACCTCATTTAGTCTTTGAAGCACTTGTCGCTGCAACGTGAGACATAGGAGTGCTTACTTTGGTTTCCTAATTACACCTTCACGTGCACTGTGACACAGTTTAAACAACTTGAGAAATATAAATTAAATTCAAGGAGTGACTTTTCATCAGAATTTGATTATATTATCATTAAGTAACTCGCAGTTTAAGTATACTTTTTAAAACATGAATTCACACTGGCGGCCATATTTACCAGTAATTCAAAGGGTAATAATATACGAAGACGTGACACCATCAACATATAGAGTAATAGAAAAATTTATTTATAGCACATAGTTGACTACATATTTAAATTCATCTAACCTATAAGAAAGTTTCTATTGAAAATTTTATTAATCTAAATAAATCTTAACGCCGCATAATCATAACCATAAAAAAGTGCCCATAGTTTATTCTATTCTTATATATAAATATAATGCTATTGTTGTGTTTAATATAAATGGAAAACTTCATACAAGCAATCAACATAAATAATAATAATAATAAAAAAAAAAATATTGTGGGAATATTATATTTCATCATGAATATATCAAACTGTGGATGGCATACTCAATGACAAGAAATAAGTAATCTTATATAATTTGAAGAAAACTAATACATTCTGTTACTGTTTAAACACTTTTAATTTATTCTCTATTTACATAAAAATTCAATAGGACGAATAAACTTTATGTCGTATCTGTGCGCATTGATTATCTGTAGCAACATTGCTTACCTCGCACGTGCCCTGCGTTCATTCAACATGCACTTTTTATGTCTTTAATAACTGCTCTAGTATGAAGTAAATAATAACTTTTTGAAAAATATAGATAGTCAACAAGAAAATGTACAATATACAAAAAATCTATTTTTATGCTATTCTATTCTGTTTTTTATAAGGCTCAAAACCAACCTAATGAAATTACTCAAGCTTGAGTACTAGACACATAAGAAATCACCAAAAAAAATACCACGCATTTCTAGTCGCTAGTAATATATATTTCACATCGATTGTCGCAATAACCTAATTATTTCACGTAAAGTTCCACTAATGTTACACGATATAGGGTTATATTAGCGTAATTCTATTAAAAGAAAGTGCGTGTACAATTATAACCACATGGTAGAAATGAAAACTTATAAATAAATACATGCACATTAAAGTTCATTTATATTTATCTATGTTTATATGTAAATAAAAAAAATGATTAGTCTCTTAGCGAAATTACGAAAAATTGCCTATTAGTGGTAAAAGGAAAACCTACATACAATATATGCATTCTATAATGTTTAATCTACGGATACCTAATATGAATACTAACAAAACAATTAATAAAAAAAATGTACGTCAGAACAGTATAGAACAAAGTGTTATAATAATTAAAAGAAGAAACACAGTAGATTAAATAAAATTAAAGTATTAAAAAAGAATCACAAAATTTATAACCATGTATAAACAATTGAAATGGAGATTGGGATTGAAATGGAGAATGGATATATGATAAATCACGAAAAAGTGAAATGGACTAAACTCATTACAGAATTGTACCCCGGGCAGAATAAGGGCTGTGTCAAACTGCTGACGATTGTAAATGCTAGCACCGGTTACGTACATTTGAACTACACGCAACCGCGTAAGCACCCGCACTCACCTCTACACTGAAACAGGGCTAAAGGAAGGCTAGGTAGGCAAGACATAACATTGTAAAGACGTTATTAAAAAGCAGTGGGCCCAGCATAGATCCAAATAGCAAGAGATAGGGAAATATAGAAATCTTTAGAGGAGGCCTTTCTCAAAGGACAAACTGTAAGAAAAAAGACCGGTTGGCACCAGTTCTATAACTACAGAAATAAATTCTAATTTACTTTATAATCTATGTGAATAAATAATAGTAATTTTAAAATACGTTCAATATAAATTTTTAAATACAATGATTACACAGAAAACACAAATATATTATTATAATAGCTACCTAAAACCTTAATTATCGGAACGATGCGCTCCTTGTCAGACAGTGAACATGTTTGATATATAAGCCAATTTGTTAAGTCACCGACACGAGCACCCTTGATATCTGTTGAAGTCGAATAAACCCGATTCAGCATCACCAATCCGAGCGTCCGTCACGCATTTTCATCCACTTTTAAATGTGTTTAAAGAAGTTTCAACTTCAATACAACTAAAAAGCACTACATGATAGAGAAAGATCCTGCCAAAACTTCCTATTAAATAGTTAAATTACTATTCATTTCACCATTTCGCTCGAATCATTTATTAGTGTGACGTATAAATACAACACAACCACAACAATAAGATCCTAAATGGGTCAATGCTGCAGCCCTAACCGCGCGCGGTCGATATTCGCTCAAGGGCGAGTCTACGGTTCCGACCGGTGGCTATATTCAACACTGCAGCTTCCGGAACTGTGCATTTGTGGTTGTTACTTGACTGTTGGCCTCGTAATTTTTCTTAATAATATAAGTATTGAATCGAATGTATTTTAATGAAGTGGATCTAAAAGTTCTAAGCGTATCCAATTAAATTGATTTAGCAATTGCGAATCCGTATAGTAACGTTAAATGGAACGTAAATAACATAGCAAGACCCCAAATCATACGTTATATTATGTATTCTACAACCTTTGAAATCTTAAGTATAACAGCGAGTACAGTGATAGGGTTTGTAAATGCATTCTGCCTGGAACGCTGAATAGGTTACCAAAACTTATAATTTACAAGTTTTAAATCAAAAATAGAAGACAGATTTATTTATTTAATACGTAGTATCTCTCTTTTATTATCGTCGATGGATTAATTGTGTCGTTACGTTTCAGAATCAGCTAAGTCCAATTTTAATTGTTCATCAGTTTTTAAATTTTATTATCATCTTGAAAATGTTTATATCTGTAAAATTTGAAGATATGAGAAGTAACTAGATAAGAACGGTAAAATTTGGACTACGAAAACTAAAACAAAAATTAAACATCTTATATAAATGATTAAAATTGAACTAAGCTGATTTTGAAATGTAACAACACAATTACTCTATTTGTCGTTGCGAGGTTCCATTTATGTGGAACGGTGCAGCGGCCAAAAATATGTTACTCTTTAGCACCACCCAGGGAGCATGTGCAGGTGTGTGAGAGGTACACTTCCTGCGGACGTGAGGAAAACCCCCAGTATTAGAAGCCAGATTAAAAATATATTATATAAAAAAATGTAACGAAGTAAAAGTAGCTAGAGCATTTCTTTAACAATAAAATCTTTATTTTTTTTTACTAAGAATTACGGGTATTATAAGACATTTGTATTTGTTATACTACGCTTGGCATAAACAGATTTATTATGATTATTTAGAAATATGTTGATAATTAGAAATATGATAAGAAAGAATATTTTCTTATTTCAGTGCCGAAATTTAATATTATCTATATATTAATAAATTTAATAAACTGCAAATTTTATTTTAGACAATGAATTAATGTTAACTAAAAACGTACATTTATTTCTTCATTTTTACTTCAATATGAAACAGCAGACGTTTGAAAAGTATTACTGATTTTTTAAATTAATTTTTTGCGTAGGAACAGAAATATTATTCTAATTCAGATTTATAAAATAATTTGACTGAACAAAGATATACAAAATATAATAATAATATCCGAAGAAACTGATACATCCTAAGAACCTATCGCGCACTAAACAAATCATTAAAAAAACTAGCGACCAATCCTAGCTTTGTATGAGTGCAATGTAATTAGGCAACATAAAATAATGTGGCATCATAAGAAGATATAGATTAATTTTTTTGGGCTTTGATATTTACAGGAGATCAAAGTCATAGAAACTACGTAAGAATCTTCACATAAACACAACTTATTTTTTTTTACAAGTAATTTTAAATTTGTGATAGCTAGGAAGATATTAGTTAAAATAACATGCAGTAAAGAGAAATTTATTTTATTGGATAAGAATTGATACTGGCCAAAATTTAATAATGCATAGAAAATGATTATTGTGGGTTATCCTTAAAAGATAGACATCATCTAGGATTTTTTATGACCATTTTTAAGATACACAATGCCGAAGTGGATTGTTTTGGTGTATCTCATAAGGTTTAGTCAGCTTTACCAATATAAGCTCCCGCAAAATCCTTACACCTACATTAGAATACATCGACTTTTGTCTACAACAAAGTAATATAATACATATATTATACATGTAAATCTTTCAGAATAAAATTTTCTATACGATATTGAAAATTATAATAAAATCCGTTACGTAATTTAGAAGAACTAAGGGAACACTCATAGCAGACGCGAAAAATAACTTCGTATTATAATATTTATAGGTGGATTGTAGATGAACTAGTAAGATTTGTGGGCTATGGTACTAACGCATCCAATAAGAGAATGTGCATAAATAGTTTAGGAGACGAAAATTAGGCAGAAATGAAGTGAGTTAAAATGACAAGTGAAGCTTAATAAAGAGGATACAAAAGTATAGTATCAAACAAAAATATTCAATGTGTGAATTAATGCACGTGACAACTGAGAAATCCATCCCAGCACAGTCTGTTTCGCGCGTAATAGGGTGAGCGTGCGCGGGCGCCGTTCGTACCATCGACGGCAGTCTAGTCGGCGGTCCAGAAATATAAACGCCAGAGATTTATTCAAATTGTAAGGTGGTGGACAATTTGTTTTCCGCTTGCGCTTAATAATTGTAACACTGTATACCATAGAATCAAGCAAAGTGTATTTTATACATTTAACATAACATTAAGCTACTTACATATATGATAACAAGTTTTATGGATTAATTAAAGCTCACGTCAGTTAATTTTATACGTTAATTTATTGCCAACATACGTCCGTATGAAATCTATACAACTGTATATACATAAGTAATTTTTTCTTGTTTGGTTAATTGTTAATAATCTCGAGAAGTACTGTTCCGATTCTAAAAAGAATTTCATTAATAAAAAGTCACATTAACGTCGTGTGACAAACACTATTTATTTCTATGTTATTAAGAATAGCATGTTATGTAACGAGTAAATACTTATAGGAGATTCTAATATATTATAAATTGTCTGACTATATAATGATATTAAAGTTTTATATATAAGTAATAGTAACTATTTAAAACCTTATCATCTTAGGCCAAACGTCCAAATTAAAATGAAATCGAACGTTTTTAATCTCGACATATTTTTTTTAATAAATCATTTAGGTAAGATTTCTTTATCTACAGCACCCATCGCCTTTAACGTGGAGAAGTTTGTTTTCCTTAAAGTAATTTGTACAAACATTGGAAAAATAAAACATTGGCAGCGATTGGATCATTAGATGGACCAGTTTCCGAGAGATCCCATTACCGTTTTATTTGCAGCTAATCAGTAATCTCACGAAGAGAACTCCTATGCATTAAATATAAACCTTTGATTCTAAACAATGCTACATATGATTATTTAGTTTGTTATCTCCAACGTTGTGCATTAACTAAACTTTTAAAATGACAACAATCAATGGAATCTAAAAAACATGGTGGCCTAAATAATATGCAATAAAAATTTCGTATTATGTCTCCTCTCCTTTTTAGTTCACAGATGTCATACCTAAATATTATATAAAATGTATCACTATAACAATTAGACAACTCATATGTTACAGAAACATACAAGCCGTTTAAATTGCAGAGAGTGGCAAAAAAATAGTCATAGATAAAACACACAAAAAACATTACCCTCCATCTATGTAATCGGGCAAAAAATTTACTATATTTAATAATTAACATAGAAGAAAATTGCTTTTCACGTCTGTTTGTGTGTTCCCTTAGTTTTTTCAAACTACGTAACGGTCTTTGATACGGTTAGCACTGTCGTTTAGATTACTGGTTCCGGAAAGTTTATATATATATAATATTATAGCATATAATACTTTTATTAGACAAGACTTAGAGTATTGCAATCTGTTATTAAAAATGTTATATCCAGTGTTTACATTGCTAAAGCTGATTAAAGTAAACCTTATGAGATTAATCAAAATAATGTATTATGAAGTTGTATATATTAGAAAATACCACATGCTCCAAAATACGCGCAACAAGCATTTATTCTATAGAAGATTTAAATCGCTAAGACACTTGACACCGCTTAAGTAGGTTTATTATTTATTATATTACTACGTCATGCACTCTGAGTGTAGTTCACCTGTATATGTTGTGTATGTGTTTTCAAACACAGAAGCGTTGTTTCGTATCTGTTTGCCGATTAACGGACTTTGTATTTGTATTTTGTCAGAACTATTTATACTTCCCCTCGTATTTCTCCTGTTCCAGAGATTAGCGTCACAATAATTCAACGCAACGAAATATAAAATTTGTAAAGTTTTATCTAACAGTGGAATATAGCGCAAGTGTAGTGGTAAATAGCGAAAAGTTTCGGGTTCAATCACCACACGTGATTGATATCTATATAATGAGCATAATTTCCACCTGTGTTTGATATCAACCGATCATAATGGTCTAGCTTATTATAGCCTGTTTGCTTTAAAAGGCGGCCGACGACTAGTGACTGGCCATAGGTCCGATCTTCTGGAGTGAAGACCTCGAGCACGTTGCCAGCGCGATACATGCACACACACACACACACACACGATGTAGATACGCTTATAGTGGAAAGGTTATATTTTTTCTCTTATTCGGACTTTTTTTTTTATTAACGTGGGGAAATCCCTTATGGATACCCACTCTCCCGGGGGGGAGAGAGCGGGTTATGTCTGAGGACTCACATGGACTAAAACCCCACGATGTACCGGCTGTCACTTTTGGTTGGGGCGGAATGTGACCGCCGGCCTCCGTCCTTATAGGGAGTATTCGGACTTTTTTTTTTTTTTTTTTTTTTTTTTTTTATTAACGTGGGGAAATCCCTTATGGATACCCATCCTCCCGGGGGAGAGAATGGGTTATGTCCGACTCACACGGACTAAAACCCCACGGTGTACCGGCCACCGCTTTAAGTTGGGGCGGCATGGGACCGTGCTGAGCTATCACCATGCCGCCCCCAGCGGTCAGCCCAGCGAAAGATGGCCGCCGGGCTCCGTCCTTATAGAGAGGTACACTAGGTACACGACCAGCTACCTCCCATCGTCCGCCGAACCTGTGCAATGAAGAGATGGGCCCCCCGGCCCATCTCCTCAGGTCTAGCTACGGAGGTGGAAGGAGGCGGGCAAATCGCTGCCTCCTTCCACCGGCCCTCCTTTGGCGGAGACGGCCGCTGAGAGGGTCCGCCTCTCGGGCCCTCTCCGCCGCCTCCTTCTGCGAGATGACCTCCTCGCAGAAGGAGGCCATCACCGTCCACGCGTTCTCGCTGCCGAGCATGGCCGCAACCACGCTCGGCAGCGAAAGATCTCCTCCCACCGCCGCAGCCAGAGTGCGGCGCTGCACCTCCCACGCAGCACACTCAGACAGAGTGTGCTGCGCGGTGTCCTCCTCAGCGCCGCACTCATGACATGCGGCGGTTGGCTCCCTGCGAGCGATCTGGTGCAGGTACCAGCCAAAACAGCCGTGGCCGGTTAGCGCCTGCACCAGTCGGAACGTCAGGGAGCCCCACTCCCTCTCTAACCACTGCGGCAGGACCGGGCGGACAGCGTCCACCGTATATCGTCCATACCGCGCGTCCGCCAGGTCCTGCCGCCACCGCTCTATAGCGGCCTCCCTCCCCTGTCTCCGCCTACTTTCTATCTCCCTGGGAGCCGGAGGCTCCCCAGGGAGTATTCGGACTGAGTTAACTTAGTTTAACTTAGTCACCAGATATCTGGGCCTCACCCTAGACGGACGCTGGCTGCTTGAGCCCCATTTCGCAAGGCTCGGACTGCGGATAGCAGGGGCGGCGGCGGCGCTCGGTCAGTTGCTCCCCAATATTGGGGGGCCGAGTGCCGGGTGCCGCCGACTTTATATGGTTATATGGGAGTCGTGCGGACGATGACCGTCTACGGGGCACCGGTGTGGGCTGATGCCCTCGGTGTCGACAGCGTGCGCGCTCTGCGTGGTGCGCAACGCATTGTGGTACTGAGGGCGATACGGGGATACCGCACCGAGTTCTCGGCGGCGGCCTTTGCACTTGCCGGCTCCCTGCCCTGGGAGCTGGAGGCGGGAGTGCTTGCGACTGTGTATAAGTTCACGGCGGCCAGAAAACGTTTGGGAGAGCCTCCGGCTTCCAGGGAAATAGAAGAGAGGCGGAGAGTGGGAAGGGAGGAAGCGTTGGGGAGGTGGCGGCAGGACCTGGCGGACGCGCGGTATGGGCGATATACCGTGGACGCCGTCTGCCCGGTCCTGCCGGACCGGATTGGGAGACGATAGAGCTCCCTGACGTTCCGTCTGATGCAGGTACTCACCGGACATGGATGTTTCGGGTGGTACCTGCAACGGATCACGCGCAGGGAGCCCGCCGCCACACGCCATGAGTGCGGCGCTGAGGAGGATACCGCGCAGCACACTCTGTCCGAGTGTGCTGCGTGTGAGGGACAGCGCCGCATTTTGGCTGCGGCGGTAGGAGGTGCAGGAGATTTATCGCTACCGAGCGTGGTTGCGGCCATGCTCGGCAGTGAACAGGTGTGGAATGCGGTGTCCTCCTTTTGCGAGGTGGACCCTCTTAGTGGCCCTCTCCGCCAAAGGAGGGCCGGTGGAAGGAGGCGGCGTGTTGCCCGCCTCCTCTCACCTCCGTAGCCGGACCTGAGGAGGTGAGACGGGGGCCCCATCTCCTCATTGCACAGGTTCGGCTGACGAGGGGAAGTAGCTGTTTGTGTACCCAGTCTACTTCTCTATAAGGACGGAGCCCGGAGGACACCTTCCACCGGGCTGACCGCTGGGGCCACATGGTGATAGCTTTGCACGGTCCCGTGTCGCCCCAACCATAGCGCCGGTCGGTACACCGTGGAGTTTTAGTGAGTAGGAGTCTCACACTACCCACTCTCTCCCCCGAAATGGTGGTGTGTCCATGATGAATCTCCCCATGTTAATAAAAAAAAAGTCACCAGATCCGAAATACATGTTGGATTTCATGAAGTATGCATGCTTGGTACATATGTATATCTCACGCATTCCTATATGCATGAATACTTAGCTTAGTTAGTGAACTCGGGCAACAGTCCAAGCCGAGTCGCACCGTGCGGCCTCGTGTTGGTAGCCAATATAAAATGTGATGAGTATCTTAAGAGCTCCCTTTAGTAGTCCAGTGAAGCTGTAGAGGCCTGTCAAGCTAATAGCGTAGTCCATTCGAAAACAAAAAAGAAAGGGGCTGGCCATTTTCACAGTTCACATTTACGAATAATTAGTATTGCATAGTCGATTGGTATTCGTGGAGTGACCGATTATACCATAAAAACGACGTCACTATGAATGAAGTCTCACTTTTATAGGTGACTACTCGTCTTTTCCTCTATATGTATTTAATAACAAATAATATTAATATAAAGAACATTACAAAACCATATTTTATTATATATTTAAAATTTCTATATTATATAAAACTAGTATTTAATAAACCGAGTATAACTTGAAAATTCTTTATCCTATTACATACAATTTCATCTTCCACCAAGCTCCTGGAAGGCCAGAAGCCAGATAATGTGCACCTTTATTGCGAGCAAAGTTATTAAAAGTTATAGGGGCTTACATTGCATGTTACATCGTAAGACGTTTAGTACACTTAGAAACGTTTAGAGCTTTATCCTCGTAATTTTAATAACGTTGTATTGTTATGAACTTATATTATAAGTAATAAGAAATGCCAAGCAAGCAATTTATCAAATATTATAAAAGCTATTGTATAGTAATTATTATGAGAGTTATAATTCAGCAGTTGTCGCAAACAGTTGTAATCAAGCAGTCATTATAAGTCTCCTGCTGAAACAATACACCTTTTGTACCCTTCAATTAAAAAAGGCGTGTGTGAAATTTTATCTTTTTTTTTAAAAAGAACCCACAGGCGGTCATTCTAACAGTACGTAATATATTAATACGATGAAGGCTCAGCAGTACCATGTTTGAAAGCCGCGTCGATCAAAACTGTAAAATTGTTTTTCTAATGTTCCCCTGGCTAGCTAATACACTCAAGCTTAAAATCTGTCAACGGCATTCTATAGACATTTTTCGACAGCTGCACTTTAAAGGCAAATTATGACTTTAACATTAAATGATATTGAGAAGCAGTAAAATCCTATAGAGCATTTAAAACAATACACATATTAATATAATATGCGAAAATAACGATATCTGTTTGTTTATTACCTTTGATGACTAACCTCTGAACTGATAGCAATGAAATTGTGAAGGAGCCATAACTATTATTATAATGATATAAAAATGGCACCATATAAAATTAATGTTCTATAATACATAATAAATTACTCTAAAACAGTATGTAATAGCAACAGTAACAGTAAAGACTTATGTTATTCCATTATTTAAATACCTATATCATATAATATGTATACTGGCAACACCCGACGCCCTAACCGGAAGCGTTTACCAAAGTGATCGATTTTATTTTCGAACTAACTATTGACCTGACGGTTCTTCGCAGCTTAACCGCACTTACGGGGCGAGCAGTAATATTATTGAAGCGAGCGCTTATAGCGCTCTGCCGTATAGTAACCAGCTCAAGGGTGCCAAAGCGGCCGATCCTCGGTTTCTACTGTTGCCTAAGTGTTAGAGACGAACCTTTATTTTTTTTATTGTGTGTGAAATAAACTATGTGCGTATTTGAAAGTATTTAGAAGTATTAGCGCCTCTGTGTTATTGGAGTTAACACCAACATTAATTGTATGGTATCCGAAAATCGAAATCAAGATCAAGATCAAGATTCGCGTAACTTTAGTATATTTTTATCTAACTACCTATTATAAAACTATTTATGGATTGCAACGTCAGTAATATTAATATTCTATATTTTGGCTTGAATCTTTGTAAAGAGTGTATAGAATATTAATTTGTTTAATTATTCATATAGGAAGCTTACACTGTAAAGAAAAGGTAATATTAAGTAACTTGAAACTGAAAAGACTTGAAACTCAGATAACATAAAAAAAATTCTAATTTATTTGGAAATCCATGAATCTTTGTAGATTAAAAGCTTTTTTATCATATTACTGTTATACTCCTTAGTAATAAAAAACTACTGCAAATCTTTAATTAGTGACTACTTTTATTTTAAACAAAACTGACGAAACAAGAATATCCGAAAAAATATTTCTCTTATTAAAAATTAATAAAAGAATGTTAATTATCTTTAAAACAGAATGTATTTGTTAACCTTCATCATATATGCACACTCATCTAACCCTTGAGGCTCATGCGCGGCCGGGAGGGGTGCTCGCAACCGCTTCCGCCATAACAACACACGAGAAGGGTCTGAAATTTATACGAACCATTCAAAATGCCTTGAATAAAATTCAACGGGAAATTTGTTTCCAATGCGAAAATAACGCTGTTTGAAATCTGATCGTTTTGAACTTAACCTGAAGTTAACTACTTTGCTTTTTAATTACTAATCGCTTAAGCTATTAAGTAACTTTGTATGAGTATCATTAACTATAGACTAAAATTGACAAAATGATATAGCTATTACTTTGATTGATTATCAGAAATGGTTTCAACAAATATTTAGAATTAATGTTTTATTAATCTTATTATATAATAATTTTATTATTTGTTTTTAGTATTTTATTGTGTAAATCCACTTGCAAAATACTAATTATCTCCCTAATTACGTATTTTACTATATAAAAGCGATAGCTGATATAGCTAAACATCATCATCTTACCCTTATCCCACCTAAGTAGGGTCGGCACAACATGTTTTCCTTTTCCATTCTCCCCTGTCAGATGTCATCTCAGTATTCACACTTTTTATAAACATATCATTTTTCACACAATCCATCCACACCTTTTTCGGTCTCCCTCCACTCCTATATCCGTCCACTTTCAAACTCAAAACTTTTCTTGTTCATTGATTTTCATCTCTTCTCATAATATGCCCGTGCCATGCTAACCTATTACTCCTCAACTTCTCTGTCACTGGTGCTATTTTCAAACTTCCTCTGATATACTCATTCTTAATCTTATCCAATCTTGTTACACTACACATCCATCTCAGCATTTGCATTTCTTCCACATGTTAATCTTTTCTCATCGGTCTCTTTTGTAGCCCAGCACTCGGATCCATATAACACGGCTGGTCTTATAATAGTTTTTTACACCTTCCCCTTGAGTTTCAACGGCATTCGTGGGTCACAAACCACCCTAGACACCTTTCGCCAATTCATCCACCCTGCATTTATCCTAGTCCTAACATCCTTGTCTATTTCACCGTCGTATTGAATCAATGAGCTGAGGTACCAAAAATTGGAGCAGGCTGGTAAGAATACACCGTTTAAGGTAATATGACAAAAACAGGACGGACCCCCGAAGTCACAGAACAAATGTTCAGTTTTCATCCTACTAATCTTTAAACCAACATTCTCCAGTTTCTCTCGCCATTTCTCCAGTCTACTCTGGACCTCGGCAACATTTTCACCAACAAGAACAATATCATCAGCGAATAACATACACCAAGGTGCTTCCTCCGGTATGTCTGATGTTAGTGCATCCATGACAAGAAGAAATAATCAAAGACTTGAAGCTGATCCCTGATGCAAACCTACATTCACATGGAAATTGTCGGTAATTCCAGCCTCGGACCTAACATGTGTTTTAGCTTGACTATACATACAACGGACAAGTTGTAAGTACTTCCCAGGCACGTTGGTATAACTAAACATTAGAAAATGCATGACTGATACTAACATTTTCATAGGGAAGGGAAAGGATTGCCATATAAAAAGAAAACATGACAAAACTATTAGATGTTAGGTACTTTCGGTTAGCTGGGCGCAAGCGAAAAATCGTCAAATAATGTAAAATTCCGCCAAATTTCTTACAGCCATAAGGGAAATATTTGTTCGGTGACATGTGCTCTGTTCCCCGTTTTAAGTCAGATTAGATCAGACTTGCGATCAATAGAAAGCGCGAGCCGGCAGCGAACATCCCACATCTATATCGTGCTTTGTTTTAAATGAATTCAGAGACACTCGCCGCTCTTTTCATCGCCAAGTCTAACCTAACCTAACCGAAAATAAAGAATAGAGCACATGGCCCCAAACAAATATTTCCTTTATGGTTGTAAGAAATTTGGCGGAATTTTACATTATTTGACGATTTTCGCTTGCGTCCGACTAACGGAAAAGCACTAAATATTTTACTCTTACCAACTACTATATATCGGTATACGAGATATTTTTTTTCGAACTGTCTACACTGTTGATCTGGCAAGGCCTCTACAGTTTCACCGGACTACTGTATACGAAAACTTAATATCAGTGATACTATATACACATACTATGATCAGTAGGTACGTCCAATTCGTTTTTACTGATTTACTACCGATATTTGATTTTTATTTTTTGACAGATTTTAATAACTTAAAAATATTAATGTAGTAATTATTCTCTATAACTCGGTAATTGTTAATAAACATTTATATGTTAGGGTTTACATGTAGTTTTAAAAGATTATATTTTGAAGGTAAAATAATATATTTTTCTGTGATAAACAAAAAAAACATTATAATTAATCAATTACATTACATTGTAAAAATTAAGAAGTTAAGTTAGAAATTGTACAAATATATGAAAGACCACAGCAGTAAACATTTAAAATATATTTATCTATTTTACCTACAGACTATGTTTGTAATTATAGAAACACATAAACCCACAGTTATTATATTTTAAATTTATTGCGTGAGAGGAAAATCATTAATTAAGTTAAAGTTCCAAGAGGGAAGAGATGTTAAAATATCTCTACATCTTATTCTTATTTTTCTTACATTTTATTACATTACATTATTCTTACATTATCTTGAAGGAGGAGGGGGGATAAAACTCATTCTTATGTTATACTTTGTAAGCCAAGCCTACTATTAATATTAAAAATCTAGTTCCATTTCCAATGCTGAATGATTCTCTTCAGTCTATAATTTCGTAATTCATTTTGTAATTCATTCATTTCGATTTTAATTTGCCTTTACACATTTTTATTATTTATTTAAATTGGAAAATTATACGTGTCCATTTGTAATAATTGATCATTTTACTCAAACTAACATTATTTCCCTACTTTAAAAATCCCGCGTAGTTTTCCTATTGTTCAGTGTTCAATATTATTTAGAAGACTAGACAGTTGTCCAAAGAAGTTGTATAAAGCGCAACCTTTGAGTGAAAAGTGAAAGTATTGGACTGATTTATAACTTTGATTTCATGACAACACGAACTAAAAGGTAAGATTAAAATAAATTGGTCGATTTATAATTCATTATGTTTCTACTGAATTATCTATTTACATATTTCAATATGGCATCCTATTCGGGCTATTTCCACAAAGGTTATTTCAACATTGTATGCTTAATTGCTATTTGTCTGTGGTTACAATCTAGATAGGTATGGCATTCAAATATGAAAATCATTTTTTTTTAATTTAATGGATTGATTTATTGGATTGTGTTTACCGACCGATAATTAACTTTGTAATTAATATATCAATATTGTATTACAAATCCGAATAGGCTAATATCAATTTTTTTAAGGAAATTGAGGGAACACTAAAAGGCAGCCAATAGTGACATTGTAATCAACACGAATACTCCTATGATTAAGAGGTCATTATTGTTATTAATTTGGTTTGGTTTTATGATCAAATAAGAGCAAACAAATATAATATAACTATACAAATTATTTAGTTCAACTAATGCGAACGTCTCATTATTCGAGTGGCTTACTCTACAGTCACAAGCTATTTAAAAGTAATTCTAGTTTGCGGTTGTTATATCCCAATTTAAAAAGGATTTGATTTTGTTCTTGTAGTGATTAAATTTCTGTTTTCATTTTGCTTTTGAACTAATCCTATTTTCGTTTTTTTATGGTTTGAATGAATGGCATAAAAATAATACTGAAACATCGAATTGAATTGAACATTGCATGTCAGACATAAATTGATTATTCGTATTTCAACATGTCATTCTCCTACTTTATGGCGCATGATGTCTATCTTGGCTACATGGTCTAAATACCTTACTTTATGTTATGGATGGAAAGAATAGAAACAAAAAAAAACCTATGGCGTTATCTACAAATGTACTCTGTGGTGATAACTCTATTTTAAATAAATAAAGTACTCTGTGATCTATAAAGTTGTCAAATCTGACAAAAGACAAAACGTGTTGTAGGTGCTAAAAACCTTTACTTCTGAAAGCGTATCTGTCGTAAAATGTTATAAATATTGGTTTTATGTAGCTGTTTCAAAAAGCATATCAATATTTTACAATGGACTTCATTATAGACACAGCTGGAGATGAAGATCTTCAGACTAAAACAGAGTTATTGGGTGAAGATGAGAAGCCCTATTTTGTAGGTTAGTTTTTTATTTATTTTGATACGCGAAACTGATAAAAATATTTTAAAACGTTTAAGAAATTGTGCGGCACCATTCTAATGTGTTTATTAAACCTTACTGTTTATTAATGCGTATTCATTTATAATATTATGTGATTTAATTTTAAACATGGATATATTTTAATTTACAGATAAAGAAGAGAGAGCGAAAATTATACTCGATCTATTTGAGAAAAAGAAACAAGACCTTGATAATCAAGTTATCGCTGAAGAAGAATTACAGAAAAAATTGAAAAACATGAAAATCGACACACTCTTTGACGATTTCTTCACTGAAATGAACTGGTCGAAATCTATGATATTGAAAAAAAAGAAACAACCACTTTTTAGGTTTGACCAGTTGGACATCGAGACGGGTAAATTGAAATCCAAACTTGGTTCAGTTGATGTTGATAAGGAAATGATGAATTCAGTTTTAAACCCGGGCTTAGAAAAACGACACAGGCTACCTAAATATCAAGTTAGTGATAAGAAGTTAAAGGCTATGAGGAAGGTATGTGAAAAATCAAGAAGTTAATCACATTTAACAATTTATTTTCAGCTTACAGAAATTAGGAGAGTTGAATGAAATCTTTTAAGATTTATTTTGACAAATAAATTTTCAACATACTCAAAATTATAAAAGCAATACCATATGCAATAACCTCCAATATTGTTTACAATAACCTTCATATTTATTATCATCTCCTTCTAAGGAAAGGTAAATAGAGTGGAATGGAACTATTCTTACCCTCGTTTCAGTTCAAAACTTTACAATTATGTTAAACCTGTTTATGGCAGGCTTTCACTTCTTTATAACAAGTGCTATTTTTTTCAGTCATTCATAAATACTTTGGAGATTTAATGTAGATGAATTTTCCTTATATAAATAATAGTTTGTAGTTAATACCTTAAGAGATATCATAGATTTAAGGTAACATGCAACAGTGAACGAAGCTGTGTGATGAGACTTATGAAGCTTCATTGATTTTGATGAACTGTTAGTCTCAATGTGTGTGACGTCTTACTGATAAGTATATGGCACCCAAGCAGAGAAGTTGTAGGTTGCAATTCCTAATAAATGTAATGTATATAATTTATGTGATATGAAGTGTAGTAAGTCAAGTAAAGTTCTGGTGGTCTAGTGGTTTGATCAGTGGAATATCGACCCGATGTCTACAGGTTTAAACCAACTAATTTTTTGGTAATCGTATACATTTACCAATTTAAATAGGTAACTGTAACAACTGACGGTGAAGGAAAACATTGTGAGAAAACTTGAACCTGAGAAATGTTTTTTGTAGTACCTCTATATATGGGAAAATATAAAAAAACTGTATTTCTCAGTTTGAAATTGCTAATATGTCGTGACTTGATGTGGTGATTCTGCCTATACTTTCGTTCAGGAAGAGGCCTATGGCCTTGCAGTGGGTCTCTAACAGGCTGATGATGATGATAATGAAGTTAAGTAGGTCTGAATACTACCAAACAGTACATGGGCACTTGTGGTCCATCAAGGAGATTGAAAGCAAAGAAGGAATATATTTATATCCTTTCATTTCTTCATTATGTCACTGACCAAACTTCATTTAGCTTCCTTTGTTTGATTTGTATTTTACATTAATAATGTTTCTCTTACATATTTTTTAGTATTACAATACAGTGTAATGAGATATAAACTTTAACTAATCTGGGGACTCTTTCAATATAAATGAATCTAGCTAGTAAAGTACTTTAGATAATAGCATTTATGGAACTAATCAGATGAATACAACAAATCACTCAGTACATGTAATATTTTGAAAATGCTATTTTATTTTTTAGAGAAAAAGGGAGAGGACCAAGGGACCTGGTTGGTTTAATCTACCAGCTCCAGAAATAACTCCGGAATTGAAGAATGACCTTGAAGTGTTGAAAATGAGATCAGTGTTAGACCCTAAACACTTTTATAAGAAGAATGATATGAAAGTGTTGCCAAAATATTTCCAGGTATTTTGTTAATTTACTACCTATTAGTCCTTAACTTGAAACTTGAGTGACTTTAAATGATCAATATGGAATGAGTGCCTTATTACTCATGTTCACAAAAGTAATTAATTCTTTAACAAATTTTCTTAGCACTTACCTATTTTTTTAACACTTTGTTGACCAGCAATTTTACTGAGAATTTAATATATTGTAGCACTGGCTATTCATTATTCTGCTGTCTATGAAAAAAAAAATGCTTCACATATTTACTCACGCTCAGTCCACACGAGTTAGAGTAAGAGTGGTAGAGTCTGTTCAATGTTATTTTGCAGAAGCATCACTATCGCCTATATTTCAAGCATAAAACAGCAATACTTACTATAACTGTTGTCCAATCTAAGTATTTCAACTCGGGTTTTTTATCGAAGAACTGCAATTTCTTAGACATTGGTTTTACATGGACCAAAAAATTCTTACCTCACTCACCTTACATGACATTTAAGGTTGGCCGCATAATGGATTCTCCATTGGACCATGTCAACGAGAGATTAACTAGAAAACAAAGAAAGAGAACAATGGTTGATGAACTCTTAGCTGATGCAGAGTTTCAGAAATATAATAAGAAGAAGTACAAAGAAATAATTGATGAAAAAAGAAAATCAGAATATAAGACCTTCATGAAAGATAAGAGGCAAAAAAACAAAGCAGCATTGAAAAAGAATAAAATGAAAGAAAAGACTAAAAATAAAAGTAATAAAGATTTGTAAATAAATTCCGGTCCTTAAATGTTCTAATGTTATTGATTTCCCTAATTATCCCTTAACACTATAAAGTGTCAATGGCTAAGTTGATAAGAGTCACTTAGTATTAATCCAATGCCTGCAGATATGAAGCAGCTAATTTTCGACATTTGCATACATTTATGTACTCATTTAAAATCAAAAATAATGTAGCGGTTTAAGCAGTTATCTGGCTTCTGCTGGAACAATAATTGTTGTGGATTCTAACAATTACTTGTGTTGTCCAGAAATTATTATTGTGTCTATTGACTGTCCATCGCTTGGAAGGTGGCTTAGAAAAAAATGACTAAGAGTAATGGAGATGAACGGAAACAGTGTGAGGAATGCTTTAAAAATATTTCTATTGTTCCTACCATGCTGTAACAATAGTATTTTAGATTTCTTGACATTTGAAATTGTAAACATATAGTGAGCTGAATTAAGCTCATGTTTATAGGCCAAAATTAAACTTGTTTTCATAGTGTGTATTGTATATAATCTATACATATAAAGAAATTGAAATGCCCATTGTTTATTTAGGTTATTCTGTATTCTTTGAACGGCTGAGATGTTCTTTTAAACGGCTGTAACATTTTAGACGAAATTTTTCTAACAGATATAGCGATTTGTCTATGGAGAATAATTAGTAATGGTAAAAATTGAACAGTTGGTACTTTAAATAGATAATAGGGTTAAGCAGTTATAAAAATGTAACAATAAAAAAAGTACCCAATAAATTCAGATAAAATAAATATTTACGGAAAACAAACCATTTTCATGAAAAGGGCGTTGCAGACACAGGTTAAGAAATAAATAAAACATATATGAATAGAAATCTATATATAATATATCAGAACAAGGAAGGTGATTGGATTTTGATGAAGTTCAATCATCAAGACCGGCATTATCTGAATACTAGAAACGGAAACAAACTGGCGGTCCCATGTTACCGATTTGCCGGACTATAAATTTAAGCGTCATGTCAAGCGGGTTTTGGTGTCAAAGGGCTATTATAGAGTGGATCAATAAAATACGATAAACGATGGTGATGTTTAGAGTTGACTCTTCTCTGTGCATCTACTATAACGATTGTAACGTGTAATTTAGTTGGAAATATGCCTCTATTTATATTAAAAGGTAAACCCGATCGAGTTTCTTGCCGTAAGAGTAAAGGAACAAAAAAACATTTTTTTCTGAAAATATTTTAATAAAATTCGTCATTTTACAAAATTCGACAGTTACAAATATATCACAGGTTAGGAAGACATTAATCAAGATATGGTTTATAGTGTAATTTGATTCTTTATTTTTTACATATCTCTTAATTAAGTTGTTTGTACTATCCTTATTTGTTTTAAAAGAAGGAATTATATAATAATTGTGATCATAAAAATTTACTTATAACTATTCCCAGATTTAAATTCTTCATTTCACCCATAGTAAAACTTTGTAGTTGGCTCAACAGTAACTCGGTTTGAACTATTATATTAATAACCACCGGTGACGTCTATAGCCGCTCCTGTGATGAATGAGCTCTTGTCGGAACTCAGAAATGTGATCACTTCGGCTACCTCTGTAATGTTATAAAATTCTTTAATAATTATATATGACTACTAATTTTACACGCGTTTTCTATGAAGCAATTATTTTCGTCTCTTTATATATATATACATATATAAAAGAATGACTGACAGACGGAAAAATTACGGATTGCCATCCCTTTTTTTATCATCCTAGTGGTTTAACTTCGAAAAATCTTTCCTTAGTGCTCACCTACAGTGTAAAAAGAATCCGCATGCAAATTTGTTACGGCTAAGTAGTTTGGGCTGTAGCTAAGTAGTATATTTTGTAATTTGCAGCTATGGCACGATAATGAAATGGATATTTGTTGTTGGTATCGTGACTTTTAGTCTAAACATCTGGTGGTGTCTCTTCAAACATACAGATTTTTGCATAATGCTTACTCGTTCGCACGCTGCGATAACAACGGCGCCGACAGTAAATTAATATAAGCGCAATCATGTCTGCAATAATGCATTACATTCATGGTACAATAATGAGCACCTTTACTTACCAGTGGGATTACCAAATCTTCCCAAGGGAACTAATTTCATAAGCGAGCTTATAACTTTCTCTGGCACAGTTTCCACCATTGGTGTTTTAATGAAACCGGGCAATATTGCATTTACTCTGAAAAATAAAGAAAAACTACCCTTCACTTTCATTCGACTATATTTTCTTTTGTAATTACTACTACTACATATATATTTAAAAATAAGTATATGATTTACTTAAGTACGTAGTTTTACTTATAAATGTAAATTTACCTAAAAGGATAAATAAGTTTTTCTGTCTGTTTTTGTATGACTTCTACAAAATTTGTGATTTTAGATATAATAAATCACATAGAATATATGACATTATGATCACCCGAAGGTAGGTATGGGCACAATCCCCATACCCAGTCCACGACATATTTCAAACGAATTTCAACCAATTTCAAGATTGATGATGATGAATGATGAATTCCAATTCCAAGAAATCCTCAGTTCTACATTTTCCCCACATATGGTGGTACCAAAATAACTTATTTCTCAGGTTCTGGTTTCCTCACGATGTCTTCGTTCACCGTCAGCCGATAATGTGTAACGAACATACATTACTAAGCATACACGAATTCCAATAAATTCGCTGGTACATGCCGGGGTTCGAACCTGCCGATATCAGATTGATATTCCACCGGTTAATAAATTGATTGAGGGGTAGCCAAAATTATTATACACTATTTAAGTCAAAAATCGGTGATGATCGGTCACTTGCTTGGAACCCGATTGCACACTCGGACTCGTTCGTTCGTCATCGGCTCGGCGGCACGAAATACTGTTTTTTTGTTTTTGTGAGTGCATTTTTTGGAAAGCTGGTGCTCTCAACCATCGACTACGGCGGCAGAGAAGACTTATCAGGTAAGTCAGCCTTTATCCCGGTTATAAAAAAATACTTTCGGTATATATTTTAAAGGGGTATCTACCTCCAGTCAATTTAATATACAGTCCACTTCCTTAGGTTAGGTACCCCGGTCTGCGTGGGTGTGGTGGTTGCCACCCCAGATTTAAAAAAATTACATTCACACGCAAAAACATGATGTAGTTTTTACAATATGCTCATTTGTTTTGTATCTAGTAACTTCCAGAATTTATTGTTTTATTTTTCTATAATTTTGTAAAATGTGCGCAACATTAATAGGAAGATAAATTTAGTTCTGTAAGTTAATATTATTAACGCGTATAATTAATTTGTTTTCTGTTGTTGAGCCAGAATAAAAAAATATACACAGACATTATAGACTATTTCATTGGCATTCCATATTTAAGCGAAAACTTCAGCCATCCAATAATTTTGAATATAAGTTGGTTACGCTTTCATGCCTTAATAACTGAAAAATGAAATTTTGCATATGCGTCGTCTGAGGTACAGAGAAGAATATAGAATTTCACCCAAAAAAAATACTGTTCCTTAGGGAACGGTTTATTCAACATTAACGCGAGCGAAGCTACGAGCAAAAGCTAGTTTTCGATAAATGAAACAATTTCCAAAGGAGTCTGAGAATAATAGACCGTAAAAATTATAATTTACATTTTACCTTAAATTAATTTACCTAATCTTTAGTTTGTTATTATTTTTAAGTTTACCTTATGTTAAATTTTCCCAGTTCCTTTGCTGCTGATTGCGTCATAGCTACAACACCAGCTTTGCTACTAGCATAGTTGGTTTGACCTGAACAATATTTATAGTGTCTTAAAAAGGAACAGCTGTTAATCTTTGTAAGTATATAAAAAACAAATCGCATTCTATGAAAATGTGACAATAATCTTGTTTTCTAAATTAATGAACAAATCATTGACTTACAAATAAATTTTATTTTTCTATTGTCATAGTTTAAGGGTTGACCATAAATTACGTCACATGAATTTCAAAGTTCTTGGGGACTCCTTCCTGTCATGGGACCTATATCGAGTGACCCCATTCTACCATCGTGTGACATCATACATTCACAATTTTAAATTAGGAAACTATGAAATTGAAGTAACAAATCTAAAATTATTAATATATTTCTACTTCAAACCTTTTTTCAGTGAATTAACATTATCTTAAATATTTCAGAAAATTTACAAAACATACGAAATTAAATGAAGGATATAAAATTTAATCCATAAATTTTGATCCCGTTCAAAATGTCAGAGGCTACAATATTTCTTTTCGGCGAGTGTAAAATAACGCTGCCGGCACGTGCCAAAAAGCGAAACAAATTAAACCTTATCGTAATCATAATATAGTTTGACTTTTTTTTTGTTAGGGTTTTAATATATCCCATTTATACGTGTAACGTCATAAACCATATAACTCGTTTTCCTCCCCTTATCACACGATGACACACTTCCTTAAGCCCTAACCTTGACGTGGGGCGTAATTTATGGATCATCACTTACAACAGTTTAGCAATAATGAAAATCTTGTAATGTAACGGTTATGTTGCTTATTTAATTAATAGTGACATGAATAACCAAATGTGCAGAAAGTTTATTCGATACCACTTGCAGCCAAATATGTACACAACAGAATTCATTAAATGTCTTCTACTCACCCATATTACCATATTTTCCAACAATACTTGATATATTAACGATAGATCCGGCAACAGAGGCTTCTGTCATTGCTTTAGCAAAAGTTTGCATCACTAAGAATGTGCCCTGCAAGTTAAGATATATCAAATTTATTTTTATTATTCCCAGTTCTGTTCCTTTACATGTTATGTAGGTTTTCACGCGACATGACATTTTATTTGCATTGATTTTTCTATTTTAGTTTAAATATTTTATTGTATCTAATTTTCATTTATCCGACAATGAATACTCGGAAAGATAATTCAAGTCAATTGCACTGATTCACGTGATAAAAAGTCTTGGAGCTGCGCAGACAAATTATGTTAGAACAGTTGCCAACGTGAGGCCAATCGTAAAAATTATAGCTAGGTGGGATAAGGGTAAGAAGAGGATGATCACAGTTCTATTCCTCTTCATATATATTTATGAATACTTTATTTGAATATGATATATATTCCATTTTATAGATTATAATGAAGCATTTATTATAGCTATTCAAACCGAGACTAATATATTTTCGTTACATCAAAACTTTTTTACATCACTTTTAGATTCTAACACACTGATGATAATATAACGTGATTCTTAAGTTTATTGTTTACATCTAAACAGAAATATCTCAATTACACAAATATACTATAGTTATAAAAAACTGATTTTCATATTAAATAAACAAGTGCTGGTATCTTCAAAAGAAGTAATCAAATATGTATTTGCATACAATGAAGGATTTTAATGAAACTGAATTTGAAATATTATATTATAAATATCATTAAATTAAGTAAACAATACAGCTAATAACTAGGGTAGAAGGTAATGAATTCCTAACCACCAACATATTATGTATATCTGAGAGTTTGGCACTATTCTAATTGTATTACCCAAAAGTTCTTACTTTTGTACTAATACTACAGTATCCAAAGTAATTATGGCTGTTTGGTTAGCATGTGTGTTTATTAACCAATACACGTTAGAATCATTGCGAATGAGCTGAAATATTCGATATTTACCATAAGGGTGCGAAAAACATTGTGATGAAATGATAGTGGGGCTTTTTCTAATTGAAAACCTATCACCAAGCACCTATATGCATATTCCAGTAGCTGCACTTGGAAAACTAGTCACCTTTTAGGTTTAGCATATTTAGCATCTTAGACAACATGGTCATTTAACATCTGTTGAGATTGTGTTAATTACCAAAACCTACAAAGTTAAAAAAAAGGATTATAAAATGATGTATCTGCAATTTCTTATAGTGTAAATAGAAACTCATAAGTTTACCTTCAAATTCACAGTTTAGAACACTGTCATAATCATCCTCAGAGAGCTTCAACATCCAGTTGTCTCTGGTTATACCAGCAGAATTGACAACAATGGTCGGTGGTGCTTTATACTGATCAATCATACTTGTAACTAAATTTTGTACAGATTTAGCATCAGAGACATCAAGTTCGACTGCACTGTGATCACTCACATCTGAAATAAATAAATTTAACATCTATATACTTATCTTTTCAGAAGTATTAGTAGTGGGAAGCAATAACATTTTATTGTGCATGCTGACACTGAGTCATTCTCTTGATATGTCAATAGATACATTTATTAGAATAACACTAGTTTTAATTAGCAAAGTAAAATAAATATACAAGGTAAAGGGTAAAGTTAGGAAAATGTGTGGGGAGCAGAAGGCAATCTCAAAACAAGAAATGTGTTATATTATCTCCACAAATAAATCTCCTTTAAATTGTACCTAATTAAATAAGAAATATAACCAATGACCAATTTTTTTTTTTAATATTTAGTGCAACTTATTTCTTGTTTATTTTATAACATCAAAGGTTGCAATCCAAATACTATCATATCATCTTTAAATAAGTATTGGTTTTAAACCATTCAGTGTCTGGGAATACATACATCAAAATTATTTTTGCTACTTTTGCAGTTACAGTGATGCATATGAAGAGCTCATTTTCATACACTTTTAAAGAAATTACAGTGCATATTTTTAACAAGAACTTTTAGTTTATCATTGATCTGTCTTTTTTTTTTACTTTTGCATAAGTGTCAAGGTCACATATCATAGGCTGAATGTGTGGTGGCATTGAATATATCAGATTTTTTATAAATTACACCAAGATACATAAAAATTGAGACATTCATTTAAAGTATACTATGTGTGTCACAAAATTAAAAACATAATTTCAACACACATTTTGTATTATTTGTTGGAATGTGGTTTTCCAATCATATTCAGATCCTGCATACCCTGATCTTTCCTTTCCTGCTCTACAGTTATTGTCAAAAAAATTATTACTATTGAATCCAGATGCCAGAGCAGTATGTGTTTTGATTGTCTGCAATGCTGCTTCATAGTTCCTATCAGCAGCTATGACAGTAGCTCCCTCACGAGACAACACTTGACAGGCCGCTCGACCAATACCTGATCCAGCACCTGCATTAATACATTAGTACATTATATCTTTGAGTATTTACAAATTTATGTATAATATAAGGTTGTATGTTAAGACTAGAAGAAGTAAGATTTAATTGCAAAAGTACAAGATTTAATTGCAAAAGCACCTTTCTATGACTATTTCTGCCACAAAGTAGTAGAGACCTCACTGTTGTGTTCCAACTTGCAAGAGACAAGTCCAGCCAACACAAAATTTCCATTTTAGGTTTGGTTTGGTCTAGGCTGCAGTGATCACATAACATCAGGTGGGCTGCATGCATGCATGTTTAGTACTTCATAACGACAAAAAAAATGTGTAAAAAGTATGTAACAAATGCTATATTTTTCTTAGGTTTAGATATGATACATTATATCTAATGAAGCTAATTTATGGTTACATTAATATTTTTTATTAATAATGCAACTTAACTATTTTACTAAAATATAAAATAAAATTCTGGAATTAGTAAAATATATCTATTTTAAAAAAGTCGTACAAAAAAATTAATTAGCATTGAATATATTAGGTTTCCAAGTATTTATTGAACTCTACAAAGAATTTTGAAATTCGTGACCGAAGTGAAATTACATTTTATTATTACTCACCTGTTACTAAGGCGAGTCTTCCACCAACTATTCCAGATACCATTTTCAATTTTTATTTTATTTTTAAAATAAGTATACAACGTCTGTACATCTGATAATATTTAAAAATTTGACTTTGCGCTTTCTTATCATTACGTGAAACAAGTCCTTATCAACAGTAATATAATTTCAATATTGCCAGAAGGCTGTTATTTTCCCCATTAATGTAACTTAGAATGGTTTAAATTTAGTTTACACAAATCTCTTGACGCTAATTAACGTTAAAAGTATTTTATTTAGTAGCAATAATAGGAATGTAACAATTACGTGTTAGAATTTCAAACGGATAATCGTTTTTAGCAATACTTGTATCTCCCCAACCTAATCTGCATTTAAAACCATCTGTCTTGTTAAAATCCTTCGTTACTTTTACCCATACCGTAAATCTATTTTGTTTCTTTAAATATCACTTTAGGACCGTGTTCACCAAACTACGGCCCGCGGGCCGCTTATGGCAATGGGATTTTGAAATCTCTTAAAAGTATGTCAATTGATTGATAGTGCCAACTACCCAGATCAGTAATGTGCGACCCGCAGTTATATCTTACATGGTTATATATTAATGTTGGCCAGAAATCTACGACGACCACTGCTATAGAACATTAAAACAGCCGAGGGGAAAACCCCGTATCTGGCAATAACGCATAATTCACTGACATTGTCATGTTCTAACTCATGGTAACTGGTGTTTTTACGTAACAATCATGTATGACAATGCAACTAGTTTACAATTTGAGGGAATTAGCAACACTAGCAACGTCCGTGTCTATTTATTTACTCGTACTGTATATACGGCATTATCCGATAGTTCCTATTTATTGTAAATTGTCTTTTAAACACCTGATAATGTCTTGCACAAGTGAAGTTAAGAATAGATCTCTCTCATGAGCTTAGTATTTCGATATCTTCAGCTAACCATTAACCTAGTAATGCAGCTACATATTTGACTAAATATGGAATTACAAAATAATGGGTGTAATTTAACACAATAAAAGTACTATTATCAGTTTAATTACAAATAAATGAGAGCTTTATCACAATTTTAAAATATGCACCATATTATTTCTCTTTTTTTTGGAACAAACATTGATAATTATTTCCCCTGTTCATAATGTTAAATCAGCTATTCAACTCAATATCTCTTGTGACAATATTTTATATTTAAAAAACAATTATATTAATAATCTTTTCTGTAGTATCACTACACATGCAATATCAACATCAGTATGTCTCATTGAATCAATGTTTTAACAATTATACTACTAGTTTTAATACCCAATATTATGTCAAACTATTCAAAGAAAGAACACCTTAGATCACAATACATGGATATTATAATTTTTTTCTTTTTGACCAAATAGTTACATGAATAGTTTATTTTCTTCAAGATATGTAGGTATATGGAAAAATATAGCAATTGAAGTATGTGTCCTTACATAAATGTGTCAGTAATCTCATTCTTCAATTGTAGAAGAATATGCCAAGAAAATGTAAAGTAGATTTTACATTAAAAATAAGCATTTAAAAAACAGATAGTTTTGTTAGATAGTCTTAAATTAGAATGAAAGATTTAAAAAATATTTTGAATAATCATTACTGCATAATAGTATACCATTCTTTCTCGTAAAACGCAAGAGAAATACTCACTTAAATATTAATAAAATGCCTTCCTATATTTATTAGTAAAAGAATGGCAAGTCTATGGAAAATGTAGCAAATTAATAGTTACTAACATTATGTAGTTAATGAAACATAAATATGATTATTATAATTATTTCAATGTAAAATTTATCTATAAATTTATTACTATAAAAATGAAATTAGGTTACATATATACATAGTTGTTGAACATTTTTTATTTACATATATATTTATTTTTATCATATATATTTAATATTATTATTTGTAACATGCAACCTCATTTTTCTGAAAATAGTTTGGTTTTATAAGAATTTAGTTTTCATTTAAACCAATTGTGACATTTATTATAATTTTATCATGACTGCTTAACCTCCATAGAAAAGTACAATGTGTAGGCTAGACAATATTCTAGAACCCGTCTGCAAAACTCGAATGAAATAATAAATATACATACATAACTTTAAGAAGAACAAATACCCACAAAAGTAGACAGTAAAGGTTATATATAAAAATTATCAGTGCCTGGATAAAGTAACAAATAAATATACCCATCTTTTCACCAATAATACAAAAAACACAGTTTACAAACATGCCAAGGCCTTTAAATGTAAACAAAGTATTGTATAAAATTTTATATACTAATCTTAGTCTTTAGTACAATAAAAGGTATGTAATAATTAACTAATAATAATATGATATAATTCTTTTTTATTACAAATCTAATTTCGTTGAGTATTTTCTTTATCAATAAGAAGTAACATTTTAATAAAAAAAAAAGGATATTAACAAACCCAAAAATACATGGTAATGGAAAACAAGTTGTTTCTGATATTCAATATTTGACATGTTTTTAGTCTTGTTAGAGAAAATAGAAATATTAACTACTTTTACAACACTCTTTCCTTACTTTAAATATTATTATTTTATTAATGAAAAAGTATTCAAAGAAACAATTCAATAACAGAAACCCCATCAATAATCACAATAAAAATATTAGCCCTAAATTAATTTTAAGGATTGATCAATCAACTATAGGTCTGAAATATAACCACAATTTTTCAAACTCAATTTTGTATTGCTGCACTATATCTGCTTGAGATGTTACAATAACATCTTCCCAATTCCCACAGAGGGCTTGGTTCGTCCAGTTCAAAGAGCCGGCCATCACAAAGGGTGTTCCAGTGCCTTCATTAACATCGATCAAACAAAATTTATGATGCATTAAATTAGTAGACTTCATCCAACGCACAGGTACTCCAAGCTTATCTATCCGTCTTATAACAGAACCATACGAAAAAGCCATGTCTGCGTCCATTATTAACCTTATTTTGACTCCTCGATAATGCAATTTGATAACTGCATTCAAAATATCAACGTTTGTAAACACATATATACATATGTCTATACTATGCTTAGGTATACTCAAATAATATAATACCCTTTCCATACTCGCAGTGATCATACATCGAGAGTATTTACTTTTGTGTAGTTCACAATTTCCATGAGCGAACATTATGACTTCGTTGATCTCGTCCTTTATTTTATCTTTATTCTTTCTTCGTTTATAAAAAGTGTAAGCGACATGTGAAGCGAAAGAAAATGATAGTAGAACTAAGAAACCTTTTGCTATGTTTGCAACGTACATTAGGCTTAATTTATTTGATAACTCCTATAATTATTAATGTGTACTATGAAACAGAAATAAAAGTTTTGAAAAAGAGAAACTAACTAGAATTGCCACGATAATTATCAAAGTCTCCAAAAATCTGGGTTATACCCTGCAAATATTGGGAGAATAGAGTACTGATTCACCACATAATTATCTTAAGAAAAAGAGGTTGTTATGAAAAGAAACCCAATTTATTAATGTTAAGTATGGCAAACAAGTATTTCAATGCAACGAGCGGACTTCATAGCTTCTCCGGTATACTGACGCGGGCAATTAAGACACTCCGGCGCATGGCAACAAGCTCAAGGATGCCAAAGTGGCTAAACCTCGGCTTGGACTGTGGCTTTGGACGTAACACCGCGAATATGTCTAAGCTAAGCTAAGCTAGCTATTTATACATAATATAAGAATTCAGTAAGACACACATGTACTGGCATATGTGCCTCACCAAGCCAAACATATTGTATTGCGTATCTCACAACTAGGATAATCAACACTATCCCAGTTCGAAAATCAGGAATAAAAATAAAACCCATCCACCATGTATGTACCTACCTGTGTATGTGTACGAGTATACGTATGTGGGGGTGTTTTGTATTGTGTTGTTCAACTAGTGATTGAAGATTTTTCATTGTCACTGTATCGCGATAGCAGCGTGCTCGACTGGCTCAACTCCGGAGGGATTGAACCTAGGCCTTGAGCCGCTACCGAGTGAGGACTCAGTGAGTCTGCGGGAGCGAAATGCACAGTCAGGGCACAGCGACGTAATCTGTTTAGAGAGATGGGCGAGTACTGAACGTTTGCTGCCGTTATTTCGTTGGGTGAATCGATAAAAATATTACGCGGACGTATTTTATAACGCGTGGCATTCAGTATGATCGAGTAATTTTTTGTAGATACCCTTAACGGATTAGGACGATTCGTGATTTTTTCGAAATAGCTGATTACGATATACTTGACGTACAGCCAGATCGACGAAAATCCGAGAAATCGATCTTCCGGATGTACCATGGTTACTGACCGCCTACGGAAGCCAGATTATGAAACGTACGAAACGTTACGAAAACGGAGTTTTGATATATAAACGAAGACGGGACAACTGTATGTCAGAATGGGGCGAATACTTATATATAATTTTCCAAATTGTAGTTCTAAAAAAATTAATATAATAGATTTCTTTACTAAAACGTTGTATTCGATGTTATGTTAATATGTTGTTGTAAGATGTGTATCTTACATGACTGTGCTGTTGCACCAGAGAAAAACGTGAGAAAATGCAATTATTCTTCTATTACATATGAGTGTATCAACAGTTCGAGAGGTTCTGAGAGCCGTGGTCTATTATTTAGATTTTACTAGCAAAATTACTAATTACTAGCAAAAGATTCATAGATGGTAAAACGATGTAAAATATTAGAATCTCCGCATTTCCCGCCATAATTTTGTTAATACTCTCAAAATCCGTAGGCGATTTCAAATTCCACATTATTTGGGAAATTCTCCACAAACCTGCAACCCTAACCATAACCTCTCAGTAAAAGACGTCAAAGACTATTATATATAGATTTTGACATTTATGGGGTAATCTGTGGAGTTATACCCGATAACCATGGACTTATTATACTAATTTTGTTCATGTGTATAACTAATTACCAGCACAACACAATGTGAATATAAATAGGTACCACGGCATACTTCTTTCGTGTGTAGTACAAAGCATCTTTCGATAAAGTAATAATATTCAATAACTGGAATATATATAAAGACTAGCCAAAAACTGTTTGCTTTCTCTTTTTAAGTTATTTACCAACTATAATTAATAAAAACATTAATCATTCTAAAACCCTTACAATAAAAAATTCTGATACAGCCTTAAAGTCAAAGCAGACAAAATTTACACAATTTCCCAAAAGTGTATTATCGAGTATTCTTTTCACCTCAAAAAAACTGAAAACATATACAGTCGTGATTCCCAAAGTAGTACGTCCATATGGATCCCTGGGGGTCGATTTTGAATTTTTAAGGTTCCACGCCACCGAAAACGAAATCTGGTGGTCGGCGAGTTGCAAATGGGGGTCAACAATAGTGAATTCTATATAAACAAGTCTTAACGAAAATTTTAACTTTCTATAAGTATAATATCTAATAAAATATGATGCTGCGTTTGTACTTACGTAATATTTATTTACAATATACATGTAAATAAATATTTCTAAAAGGTATATGTTTATGGAATTTAATTAAGACACAGAGCTACATTCAGACAATTTCATAATTCAAATCTGACAATAAAAATTTTAGGCATTTTATTATGAAATAGCATGTAGGTTTCAAAAGATTACACAAATTCAAATATATTACGCATTTTTTGTGGAATGTTTTTGGAAATTATCGAAATTATAAGAAGCATCAAAAACGTTATTCATCTGAAAGAAAACTCTTTTGTACAAGGTGTGAGAGAAAGTCTATAAACTTAATCGGGCTTCATTCACATAAAAAGAGAAACCATGGTAAACTCTATACTTTTAGGTTTGATCCCCAAGTTTGGCGCTCTTGAGTACGTTACTAACGCGATACATTGACAATGAAAAATTTTCAGTCACTAGTTCAACAACACAACACAGATCACCCCCAAATATGCACACACCTACACAGGTAGGTACACATATAGTGGAAAAGGTTTATTTTTTTCTCTTATATTAGAACTGGGTTAATATAGATTAGCCGGGTTTAGCGAACGGGTGTCTACGTCGCTCTGCACCGCGCTGCTTTGTAAAATACATCGCTGCATAGATGTTATTTGGTTTTTGTTTTCGTGTTGTGGTAGTTTTGTGTTAGTGTTGTGGACGTAGCATAATATCGGTTATTTTACTGCTTTCGGACTCTGGACTTGACTTTGCGCGCGATTTGGCTTTTTTTTTTTTTTTTTTTTTTTTTTGGCGGTAGATTTCTTATCTGATATTGAATTGGCTTGCTTTATGGACCGTTTCTTTCTTTGTGTTTACCTGGCTTCTCTTATTTGGACTTACGATTTGCGTGTGATTTGGGATCTGTTTGGTTTCCTTGATGACGGTATCGTCATTAGGAACACTAAATGAGTGCCACCAGAACGAAAGTGGCTAAAGCCGCTAGTGTACGGGGGCGTTATCGCAAGCGGAGTAGTTCAGCTGCGAAAGTCTTCGACTCTGACACGGAGATTGAAGAGTTCGAAGGCCCCAAGGTTGGAAGTGCCTGTAGGGGTAGGGCGAAGGGTAGAGGCGGTGGCCGGGGTGTTGTGGGAGAGGCCGATGGCTCGTTCGACCGGGCCCTTGCTGGTGGCGTGAGTGCTAGCGCTGCTAGCTCTGCTGGTGGTTCCGTTGCCAGCTCTGAGACGGAGGGAGATAAGGTGCCTTTTGATGTTGACGCTCTCGATGCCGAGAGGCTGAAGGCCTTGGCCGGGGGGAAGGTAGCGGCGATCTTCGAGGTGTGCAAAATCTCCAAAAATTTAAAAGGCCCGTGCGTTAAGGAGCTGAAAGGAGCTGCAAGACTTCTTCAGGAGGTTGTGGAGACCTTGGCTGAGCGAACAGAGACGAACGAGACCCGAAAACTTCAGAGGGAGACAAAAAATCTCAGGCGACAGGTCGAGGACTTGAAGGCGGAGGTATTGGCATGGAAGAGGGAGGTGAATGCCAGGAAGGAAATGCCCCCGCCTCCAGCCCCTGCTCCGGTGCAGGTGGAGTCGGCCTTGCAGTGGGAAGAGGCGCTAGCTGGGGCCGTCGGGCGCCTAGAGCGCTCTCTTCAGGCGTCATTCAGTAACATGCTGAATGCGCGCCTGGAGAACCTGGAGGGGCGCCTTTTGCCGGAGGTGTCTTTGCGCCCGCCACTGGCTGCGGATGCACGGAGGAGTACTGGTGGGGCTGGCCAACTGGCTCCTCCAAAACCAACCGTGAAGGCGACGAACGCGGCCCCTAGAAAATCTTCTGTGGTAGATGACATGGGTTCTACTCCAATTGGGTCGAAGCGGGTGCAACTACCAGCTCCGGTGGCGATGGTACCTGGATCAGAGTGGTCCACCGTGGTCCGCCGCAAAAGGGCGAAGGCGGTAATGACTCCGGCGACTAAAACGTTGGCTACGGCCACGAGCAGGAAGCCCGCACCTGCGCCGGTGGCCAAGAAACGCCTTGCTGCTCCTCGTTCGGCTGCGGTCATTATCACCTTGCAGCAGGACGCGGTGAATAGGGGGATCGATTATAGGGATGCCCTACTGAAGGCTCGTGAAGCGGTGCCCCTATCTGATATGGGCATTGATAATATTAAGATGCGAAAGACGGCGACAGGGGCAAGGATTCTGGAGCTGCCAGGTTCTCAGGGCCCAGAGCTCGCAGATAGGCTCGCAAAGAGGCTGCAGGAGGAGCTGACTGAGATCGCCACGGTTGTCATACCAACGAAGAAGGTCGACATCAGAATTGTTGGCCTAGATGACTCCGTGTCGAAGGAGGAGGCACTGACGGTCGTGGCGGTCAAGGCAAAATGCGAGAAGAGCCTGATTAGAGCCGGCGATATTAAACGCAATGGAAGTCAAGGTACACTACACATGACGCTCCCGGCAAAGGCGGCCAAGGAGCTTGTCGAGTCAGGCAAGCTCCTAATAGGGTGGAGCGTCGTGGGTGTCCACCTGTTGGACGACAAGCCCATGCGTTGTTATAGGTGCATGGGCTTAGGACACACCCGTCCTCTGTGCCCTTCCTCGTCCAATAGAGGGGACCTCTGCTATCGCTGTGGAACAGCGGGTCACAGAGCGGCGGCTTGTGGAGCGGACGCTGCCAGATGCGCAATATGTGCGGATGCGGGGAGGCCTTCGGGGCACATAATGGGAAGCAGGGCGTGCAAGCCACCCACTGTGAAGGGTAGGACCTCTCCCGTGATGGGAGCAGCTCACAGGGATGAAGCCGTCAGGATGGAGGGATTGGAAATGGCCCATTGATGGATCACACCAGCATCAACTTCCTCCAGGCGAACCTGAACCACTCCGCCGCTGCACAAGATCTTCTTGTACAGGCAGTTGCGGAGTGGAGGATAGGGCTTGCGGTCGCCGCGGAGCCTTACTATGTTCCGACCCAGCCACATTGGGCTGGGGACTGGAGCGGCTCCGTGGCGATCATGACCGGTTCTGGTTCACCCCTGACGGTCAAAGAGAGGGGGGATGGGTTCGTGGCAGTCACCTGGGGAGAGTACGCCATTGTGGGGGCGTACTTTTCCCCCAACAGGCCCCTGTGGGAGTTCGAAATATTTATTGACTCCCTGCAGGGGGTTGTAAGGCGGCTCTCGCCGCTCCCTGTGGTTCTCATGGGTGACCTTAATGCTAAGTCGAGGACCTGGGGAGCGGCGGCCACGGACCTGCGGGGCATGGCCGTTGAGGAGTGGGCAGCCGAACTGGGGCTGTCCCTCCTCAACCAGGGGAACGTTCATACGTGCGTGCGACATAACGGGGGATCAATAGTGGACATCTCTTTCGCTACCCCCTTTGTCGCATGCCGTATCCGGGGGTGGCGTGTGCTTGTGGAGGTGGAGACCCTGTCAGACCATAGGTACATAAGGTTTGAGGTCTCCACCTCCCAAGCCCGAACTGGTACCCGCCCCCGGAGGAGCGCGAAGTTCCCCTCCTGGGCGGTGAGCCGCCTCGACCACGAATCTGCGGAAGAGGTGGCCATCGTTCAGGCCTGGGCCATGCCCCTCCAGACCGGTGAGGATGTCGACGCGTCTGCAGCTCGCCTCCGTAATGCTCTCACGGAGGTTTGCGACGCGTCGATGCCGCGGAGTGTACACCGCCCAGACATAAGGGCGGTGTACTGGTGGACGCCGGAGATCGCCGATCTCCGGGCAGCCTGCTCCGCGGCCCGGCGGCTGTTCGGGCGCAGCCGCCGGAGGCGACGCAGGGACCTTGAGGAGGAGGCCCGGTTGTATGGCAGCTACAGGGAATGCAGGAAGGTCCTGCAGGCTGCCATCAGCCGGGCTAAAGAGCAAGCGTGGGAGGAGCTGCTCCTGGCACTGGAGGGGGATCCGTGGGGGCGCCCGTACCGGATGGTGAGAAAGAAGTTGCGGTCTCGGGCGCCCCCAGTGACGGAAACCCTTCAGCCGGAGGTGGTGGCGAGGGTCGTGGGAGAGTTATTTCCCGACCCTCCGGAGCTGCCATCTCCTCCCATGCCTCCGCCTCGGGTGGAAGTTGCAGAGGTGTCTGGAGGCCCTCCTCCTATAACGGAGGAAGAGATGGGGAGGGCAGTCGAGCACCTTCGCAACAGGAGGAGAGCGCCCGGTCCGGATGGGGTCCCGGGACGGGTATTCGCCATCTCGTTGGACCATATGGGGGGGTGGTTTCGGAGACTGCTCGACCGCTGTCTGGAGGTCGGGCGGTTCCCGAAACCCTGGAAGCTGGGGCGGCTATGCCTGCTAGCAAAGGAGGGCCGCCCTCTGGACTGCGCGTCCGCGTATCGGCCCTTGGTGCTATTGGACGACGCCGGGAAGGTTCTGGAGAGAGTCGTTGCTTCCCGGGTCGTCCAGCACCTAGAGGAGGTAGGGCCGAACGTGGCGGACGCGCAGTTCGGCTTCCGGGCAGGGCGTTCGACAGTGGACGCCCTGACCCTCCTGAAATCGCTGTCTATGGAGGCGACCTCCCAAGGGGAGAGACTTCTGGCGGTGTCTTTGGACATCGCCAATGCCTTCAACAGCCTGCCGCACAGTGTGATACGGGAGGCACTACGATACTTCGTGGTGCCTCTGTATCTGCGGCGGCTGTTGGAGGCGTACTTGATCGATAGGGAGGTCGCCTACATAGATGGTGATGGTCGTATGGTACGGCGAGTCACGCAGCGGGGGGTCCCACAGGGGTCGGCCTTGGGCCCACTCCTGTGGAACATGGGCTACGACTGGGTGCTCCGCGGCGCACTCCCAACTGGAGCGCGCATATTGTGTTACGCGGATGACACCCTTGTCGTAGCCCGAGGGGGGAGCTGGGAGGAGGTTGAGCACCTGGCCACGACGGCCACAACCCTCGTGGTCAGGCGCATAAAGAGGTTGGGCCTCAGGGTGGCCCTCGAGAAGACCGAGGCCCTTCTATTTCATGGGCCTCGGCGAGGGCCACCCCCTGGGGCCTATATAATGGTGGAGGGCGTCCGTATCAGGGTGGGGGGCCAGATGAAGTATCTGGGCCTCACCCTGGACGGGCGCTGGCGATTCGAGCCCCATTTTTCGGGGCTCGGACCGCGAATTACGAGGGCCGCGGCGGCACTCGGCCGGTTGCTCCCCAACATTGGGGGGCCGAGTGTCGGGTGCCGCCGACTATATATGGGAGTTGTGCGGGCGATGGCCGTTTACGGGGCCCCGGTGTGGGCCGACGCCCTCGGTGCCGCAAATGTACGGGCGCTGCACGCTGCGCAGCGTATTGTGGCACTGAGGACGATCAGAGGATACCGCACCGTGGCCTCGGCGGCGGCCTTTGCGCTCGCCGGCTCCCTACCTTGGGAGCTGGAAGCAGGAGTTCTTGCCGCCGTGTATGAGTTCACGGCGGCAAGGAAGAGAATTGGGCAGCCTCCAGCTCCCAGGGAGATTGAGGCCATGAGAAAAGAGGGCCGGGAGGACGCATTAGGGCGATGGAGGCAGGACCTGGCGGACGCGCGTTTCGGGCGTTACACTATTGACGCCGTCCGCCAGGTCTTGCCGGAATGGATAGGACGAAGTTGGGGCTCCCTGTCGTTTCGACTGGTGCAGGTGCTCACCGGACATGGTTGTTTCGGGTGGTACCTGCACCAGATCGCTCGCAGGGAGCCAACCGCCGCATGCCATGAATGCGGCGCTGAGAAGGACACCGCGCAGCATACTCTGTCTGAGTGTGCTGCGTGGGAGGGACAGCGCCGCATTCTGGCTGCGGCGGTAGGGCCAGACTTGTCGCTGCCGAGCGTGGTTTCGGCCATGCTCGGCAGCGAAGAGGCATGGGAAGCGATGGCCTCCTTCTGCGAGGACGTTATCTCGCAGAAGGAGGCGGCGGAGAGGGCCCGCGAAAACGACCCTCTGAGCGGCCGTCTTCGCCAACGGAGAACTGGAGGGAGGAGGCGGCGATTTGCCCGCCTTCTACCTCCACCGTAGCTGGACCTGAGGAGCTGGGCCGGGGGGCCCATCTCCTCATTGCACAGGTCCGGCGGACGAGGGGAGGCAGCTGGAGTGTACCCAGTCTGTCTCTCTATTAGGTAGGAGCCCGGCGGTCACCTTCCGCCGGGCGGACCGTTGGGGCGGCTACATAAGGTGATTAGCATTGAACGATCCCTTGCCGCCCCCAACAAGTACGGTCGGTCGGTACACCGTGGGGTTTTAGTCCGTGCGAGTCGGACATAACCCATTCTCTCCCCCGGGAGGATGGGTATCCATAATGGATTTCCCCACGTTAATAAAAAAAAAAAATTGTCAAGAGTGCCGGGGGCACTCGGCCGGTAGCTCCCCAACATTGGGGGACCGAGTGCCGGGTGCCGTCGACAATATATGGGAGTCGTGTGGGCGATGGCCGTTTATGGGGCTCCGGTGTGGGACGACGCCCTCGCTGCCGCTAATGTGCGGGCGCTGCGCACTGCGCAGCGCATTGTGGCACTGAGGGTGGTCAGAGGGTACCGCACCGTGGCCTCAGCGGCGGCCTTTGCGCTCGCCGGCTCCCTACCCTGGGAGCTGGAGGCAGGTGTTCTTGCCGCCGTGTACGAGTTCACGGCGGCAAGGAAACGGCTGGGAGAGCCTCCGGCTCCCAGGGAGGTTGAGGCCAAGAGGAGGGAGGGCCGGGAGGTGGCAATGGAGAGGTGGAGGCAGGACCTGGCGGACGCGCGGTTCGGGCGTTACACTATTGACGCCGTCCGTCCGGTCCTGCCGGAATCGCTTAGTAGGGAGTGGGGCTCCCTGACGTTCCGACTGGTGCAGGTACTCACCGGCCATGGCTATTTTGGCTGGTACCTGCACCAGATCGCTCGCAGGGAGCCCACCGCCGCATGCCATGAATGCGGTGCTGAGGAGGATACCGCGCAGCACACTCTGTCTGAGTGTGTTGCGTGAGAGGGACAGCGCCGCATTCTGGCTGCGGCGGTAGGGCCGGACTTATCGTTGCCGAGTGTGGTTTCGGCCATGCTCGGCAGCGAAGAGGCATGGCAAGTGATGGTCTCCTTCTGCGAGGACGTCATCTCGCAGAAGGAGGCGGCGGAGAGGGCCCGAGAGCTGGATCCTCTTAGCGGCCCTCTCCGCCAAAGAAGAGCCGGTGGAAGGAGGCGGC
Organism: Antheraea assamensis; assembly: GCA_035772565.1. NCBI lineage: Eukaryota > Metazoa > Arthropoda > Insecta > Lepidoptera > Saturniidae > Antheraea > Antheraea assamensis. The sequence continues at coordinate 3,756,330 of JAQQSE010000067.1, forward strand.
GGTTTGCACGCCTCCTTCCACCTCCGTGGCCGAACTAGAGGGGATGGGCCGGGGGGCCCATCTCCTCATTGCACAAGTCTGGCTGACGAGGGGAGGTAGCTGATTGTATACCCAGTCTACCTCCCTATAAGGACGGAGCCCGGCGGCCGTCTTCCGGCAGGCTGACCGCTGGGGGCGGCATGGTGTTAGCCTAGCACGGTCCCATGCCGCTCCAACTTAAAGCAGTGGCGGGTCACCGTGGGGTTTTGTCCGTGCGAATCGGACATAAGCCATTCTCTCCCCCAAGACGATGGGTATCCATTAGGGATTTCCCCACGTTAATAAAAAGTTCGTGAGGCACATATGCTGATACACATAAGTGTCTCACGAATTCTTATCTGTATGAATAATTAGTTTAGTCAGATTCGCGATGTTGCATTTAAGGCAATAGCCCAAGGTGAGGTACCAATTTGGCACCCTTGAACTTGTTGCCAAGAAACGTAGTGCCTTAATCGCTCCCCTTAGTAGTTCGGTGAGAAAAAAAAGTATACTGTAATGAAATTGTATTCAGCTCTAAAAAGTATAATCTTGCATGTTTTATAAAATAAGACAAAATCATACAACAATACATAATTCTTATAAATATATTTTGCAAAAGCTTTCGGTTCATACTTCCACGATGATAAATTAAACCAGTTTTATCGAATATAATTAAAAGTTCTCTTTAATTAAAATTAATAAACGAAATGATAATATTCAATTAGTAAATACTAAACTTTATTTTGAAAATAAATATTCACTTATAATTTTTTAAAGGTTCAACTTCTGCAGATTTACCTTGTGTATAATGATGATATTCTGGATGCGCTAGAACATATATATAAATGGATGGTGATATACTTTAAAGAGGTAAAGCTATTCAAGTGGTCATTACAGAGTGCTTTACGTCTATGCTCTGATTTTATCATGACATTTTCGTTCAACACCACTATGGTTCATTCTATGATTCAACTGAAGTAGACTGACGAGTTGGATCGTCGTTTTAAAATACAAATTATATTATATATATTTTTTAAATCATGTTTATGGCTATATTTGAATAATAATGCTTTGTTGTTTTATGGATTACAGACGAACATATTCTACACAATCTACACAGGATTCTAAACGCTGTGTTGTAAATTAAACTCTTCGCTAATAAATCTTACAATCGTGGTGGTTATAGAAATAAGTATTTTAATGCATCTATTAAAAGTTTTTATTAAATGATGAACAGATTAGTAAAAAAATATGGCAACTTACATCTCCATATCGTTTCTTATGCGTGCACGTTTTTAGGTTCGTTCGCGATTGAAAATAACAGTAGTTTGCACAGGTTATATGTATTAAAACGATAACTGAATAATTCTTATGAGCTTTTTAAATATACAATATAGTGTTGATATTAATATTTTGTTACAAAAAAAATAAATTTGTTTAGTAAATTGTAATAAATGATACAGTCTATTGCGCCTCTACTGCAGTCCAAAAAGTATGGCGCTGGAGAGTTTTTATAATGTCCGGAATCATGAAAATCAGTGGGATTCTATTCTTAAATTACACTTCATCAAAAACCAAGTTATAAGTACTTAGATAAAGGCACAGGCTACAGACTTTTCGACTTTCCTGCAATTTGTATTTTAGTTATATACGCCTCTTTTCCTTTCAGCGGCGGTATACTCCGGTGGCTCATAGTTTTGTTGTTCCACTATATAATTCATTAAAAGCACATTTCTCACAAAGTTATATTATTTATGCTAAAATCGTGAGGCCTTAATCTTAAATTTAAATTATATGAACTATGGTGCGTCGTCGGTAAATGACTGTTGTAACTACCAATTAACGAACACGAGCCGTATCCATTGTCAGCTGTGCCACTGTAACCTACCATGCTTTGTCCCATTAAACCGTTAGAATTCGATACATACTGCCTATTTCCCACGTTTTGCATCATCAAAGTATAGTCGTTCTGGTATAAACCGCTGTTCGTTATGGGAATTCCAAGATTTAGGTTCAAATTGTTTGCTTGAAAGTGATGTAACCAGGGCTCTTTGGAGTTTCGTGAAAATTCTTGCCTCGGATCCGTCTGGTGCGGAATCCCGATTGGTACTGGAATCGGTTCCGGGGAACTCTGACTTGTCGAGCTCCTATGGCTTGACAAAGCAGACCTTTCATTTCTTCGAAACTTGGCGCGTCTATTTTGGAACCACACCTGTGAAAGGAATATTTAGAAATTGCAATGTATATTTCGCATGACTAAAGTTAGCTTAGATAGTTAGCACTAAGCAAATGATTTCTGATTAACAATCTACAAATCCTATTATTTCTCTGTTGGAAAACTTCGTTACGGTAACATATTTTATTCTTATTCAGTTTAATATTGTAACAAGTTGGTGCATGTATCTTTAACTCTTAAATGCATGACCACATTTTTTGGTTAAAAAAATGAAAGATATATCTGCGGGGAAGTTTAGGTATCGAAAAAATAATGAAATAAGACCTGATTAAAAAAAAAAATCTGCTTGTATCCGATACAGTATGTATTCAAGGGTTCAATTGGTAACAACCACTTAGCCACTCACCTGTACTCTGGCCTCAGTAAGATTTACTCTAGCCGCCAAATCTTCTCTCACAAACGCATCAGGATAATGAGTTTTTTCAAATACTTTCTCCAATGCTGCAAGCTGTTGGCTGGTAAAGGTTGTTCTATTTCTTCGTGGTTTCTTCCTCTCGTCCGTTTTATCGTCTCTTTCTTCTTCCGATTCCTTCTGATGATCCTTCTCCTTCGTACCTTTTTCATCATCATATTTCCGTCTCATATCCTCGTATGCTAAATATTCGACAGGTTTTATGTAGGGCCTTTGCAAGTCTTTTGGGTACCATTGTAATTCGTTTTGATAATTTGGGTCATAGTTTCCGTTTATTTGTCTACTCGCCGTCAAGTGATGAAGTCGTAAGAGACTATCTTCGTGACATTTGATCATTTGAAAGAAATTGTGATTGTTTTCATTATAATTTTGAGAATTCACGCTGTAATTGATAACGCTTTGAGATTTTGATTCGAAATTCTTAGCCGGTATGTTTGGTCGTCCATGAGGTAACTCTATGAAGAAATAAAATCATTTTGCCAAATTAATTGTTGTTATTGGTTAACTATTTATTAAGCGGGATTGACTGGCAGTATTATAGATGATCTTACGAGACAGGCGTGGGTATGATAACCATTTTGTATAAGTATCTAATTGTGGTGGTCTAGTAGTTTGACCGGTGAAATATAGATTTTCGAACCCCGGCACGTATTAACAAATTATGCGGGTAATCGCGTACGTTTACTAATTTAAATTGGTAATACTACCGATTGACGGTGAAGGAAAACATCGTGAAGAAATGCGAACTCGAAAAATGTTCATTTAGTACCACTGTGTAGTTCACCGAGTTTTAAAATCGTTAGCAAAAATAAAATTATCAAAGAAAACGTTAGTGTTTTCTTTTTCAACTACAGGTATGTTTATCTGCACTAATATTATAAATGCGATAGAGAGTTTGTTTATTTCGCTTTTACGCTTTAACTACTCAACCGATCATTATGACATTTTGCATTCACGTTATTTTAATAAATCCAACGCGTTTATATTCAAAATACAAATTAAGAAAAAACATCTCACGTGAGATTGGAGCAGAGGGGTGGTGAGACAAACCTTTTGTACCTTTTGTAGGTGGTAGAGCTACGCTGAAGCTATTACTGGTTTCAGCATGAATGGGTCGGCTCGCCCGGAGTAGTACCACCCTCTCACAGAAAGCTGACGTGAAGTAACAGTGCTTGCACTGTTGCGTTTCATTCGGTCAGTGAGAGCGCCGGAGGCCCACATATTTAAACGGCCGGCAACGCACTTGCGACTCCCCTGGTGGTGCTAGTGTCTATGGACGGCGGTGATCACTTACCATCAGGTGACCCACCTGTTCGTTTGCCCCCTATAATATGAAATATTAAAAAAAAATACCTCACGGCATCTAGCTAGGGGGGAAAGAGGGGACAAATAATCCTCAAAAACGCGTCACATCATTACTGGCCGCCCCCTTACCTTAACAATCCATAGCTGTATACAAAAAACAATAAGTTGCAGAGATTATTTTAAATCTAATGGACTGCATACTTATTCGTTACTTGATAATATTTTTTAACGTCTGTTTAAAAACCAGCTTTGGCTTCAAAAGTTTAATAAATATAAATGTTATACTAAATCACGTTTATATATAATATGAAGTACATAAAACAAAGCTTCGATTTAAGGCATTTCAGTAGATCTACACGCATATGCGGCCAATCTCTATGGAGCATTGTTGTTAGACGCTGCGGTTGTTAGTCGGATGCGGCACAAGCGCAATAGTATCCGTTTACAAGTAGCATTGGTACGGTTTTCGTAGCTCCTTTTCTCTTATTACGACAGTTTCAGTTTTTAAGAGCGTATTCAGACATCCAGTATCCGTTATTTGACACTCGAATAATGCAAATTAATTATTATTTGCCATTACAGAGGTATGAATGACAAAAATCATGACGGTTGCGATCCGACATCCGCAAATTTGACTCGTAAGTAAAATAATACCTAAGAACATGTATTAAGTGACTAATTCGGATTAAAAATTAATAAGCTATATTGGTTATCCATGAAGGAATTCTCCATAGTATAAAATTAAAACATCAATGTTTTGGACGCGACAGGACGACGTGACGTCGATATAAAATCTATCGTACCTTGAGAATAGGATTTCGCTCGGTATTGTGGTATTCATACTATAGTTATTATTATTATTAATCAACTAGCTGCGTCTACGTCTCCGTTCGTGTTAAGTATATAATAATTACTAAAGGTTTTTTTTCTAAATACATATTACTTTGTCAACCTAATATGGTTTATTTTAAATTTTAATGTTGATTACAGAGTGTTTATGTATACAATATCATCATCATCATTACCCTGTAAGAGACACACTGCAGGGTCCATAGGCTTCTACCCGAAAGAAGGTATGGGCATAATCATTGCACCAGCCCACGACGCATTGGCGATGTATAACTTCATGAAATACAACAGTTCAATATTTTCACACATACGGTGGTATTAAAAGAGTATTCCTCAGGTTCCGCTTTTCTTACGATGTTTTCCTTCACCGTCGACGGATAGTGTTACCCATTTTAATTAGTAAACGAACGCGAATTCCGAAAAAAACGTTAGTACATGCCGGGGTTCGAACATCGGATTGAAACCTGCTCTATGGATGTCGAGTTATAAGGGCATTAACGAGCAGACGGATAGATACATACCTGCGCTATTTTTTATAATATTTGTGATTAGATTTTCAGTATTAGTTTTAATGTTAATGTGTTTTGTTAATGTTTAGTTTTCTATAAAGAAAAAATAACCTAATTTACAACTAATTTCTTTTTCTACAATGAAGACTAACAGCTATTGGTTTTAATAGTACAATTAGAAATATTCAGCCAAATATATACCAAAGTGTATCATTTTCGATGTAACCAAAAAGACTTCGACATATTATTTATGTCGTATTTCTAGATCAACAAGTATTTGTAATAATAATTGCAAACTGACAATCACCTATAATTGTATGAAGACTTGAGTCTTGATAAGTATTAAAAATTTGTAATGTGGCAAAATAATACCTATAATAAAACCAGTGATGGCGTAAGATTTAAGTCTGATATTGGCAAGATTTTGCTAGACCATTTGATCATTAGGAGTCTCTACATTTGGTATGATAATAAAATCAATCATGTCTTGCACAAACTTTATTCTTTTATCTCTAGTGATAATTCAAATAAATTATCATTTGTTAATCTCAGAGAGGGATAGAGGTAGTTATTTGATCAGCGTAGTGATTATAACTATGTAGTATAAGTAGAAACGACGACTACCTATATCATAAAAATTCTTATTTAATCTATTAAAAGTTCTCGACCTATCAAGAACCATGATAAAGTCATGTATTGGAGAGAATATTGAAAGCGTCCTTAATAAGTTCTTACCAAATCTCGTGAGACAAGGGAAGGATTACGTGCAGTAGAATTTAGCGTTAACGCATATTGGTACAACCCCTTTAAGCGTACACTTTGACCTCAAAATCCAAGCACTAATCTATGCTCTTTTGCAAAACGAGAAACTTACACGGTGAATCTATAAAGTTCGAACTTCGTCTCTCGCATGTCAGTAAAAGAAAACTCAAAAAATATTAAATGAATATCTAACTTTGGACATTTTTTGTACTGTCACCTCTTATGCTCATACTACCAGGCTCAGACTTCAATAATTTTGCGACATGAAATCTTTGAGGTCCACGATGCTTTGGACCGCGACGCTGTAAATGGTAACCCGTATCACTTACACAATACACTGATGTTGAATAAAACCATATCAGTAAACTGCATTATTTCTAGTCCCGTCACAACAATAGACAGATGCGACTTGAAGAACAATTTTTTTTTCGAACTGACTACACTGTTGACCTGGCAAGGCCTCTACAATTTCACCGGACTACTTACTTGAAGAACAATCTGGCATACGGTTAATAGTTTATTAACACTTAAAGACAGAATGACAAGAAAAATCCACGTCTAAATCCGTTCTGTACTGTCAGATAAGTATTAGGCTTTTCTACCACTGCATCACAAGACATATCATACATAAATAATATGGAGGTTAGAAGATAGAATACAAAAGTCTAAAATATAATTTGTAAATATTACGTAAAAAAATTACAGGCCACCGTAGACAAAAAGCAAAGAAATATGCAATTTGATTAATTTAAAATCTTACCTTTATTTTGTTCCATAGCATATATAAATACACCGAAAACAATATTCACAATTTGAAAAGAAAAAAAATACGTTCTTATTTCATTAGACACGGTCAAATTAATTTAAAAATCGCAAAACGCGATTCTGAATCGAATCCGACGCAGATCGAAGTCGGCCAAATCAAATAATTGTTATTAATTCACTTGCTTATTGGATTACTTTATTTAATTAAATAATTCGACTAACTCATCTTAATGTGCGAACTAATGAAGTCTGTGTTGTGTTCTGGCTGAACGGCTATGAGATTTTAACATGTGTGTGATGGTACAAACAGCACCTCGTTTTCGTGGCGTGGCTTGCGATCATTAACACACACCCATCTGTTGGAAGTAAACTGTATTTTATCTCAATCTCTTTACGTTAGAATTTAAAGTTACGTTAGCATTAGAGTTAATTGTATATTTATTGTAAAATAAACCTTAAAACGTAAAGCTTAGAATATATAAGACTATAATACCGCTTTCAAAGGGTGCGCGGGAGTTCTAATTTCGTTCTCATCAAAGAGGCGTGGTTCTCTTTGCTCCGCCTGAAGCGAGATATAAAAAAAACTAATATACAATTCTTAGCAATAATTGACACGTCAACATACATTATTTATAGTTTAGTTAATAATGAATATAAAGTTATAGAGTAATTGATTTTGAAAAGTTTATGTCGTCGGAACGCCGTGTCGCACCGCGCCGATCTCCGGATGTAAGGAATGTTTTTTTTAAATTATCACGAATATAGAAATGGTATAAAGTGAATGTATTATTGTTTTGAGAATAGTGACAACTTTTTTTTTTATTTTTAGTAAGGATTTTGCGGTTGTGGAATAATAACTGTGCAAACAACACTTAGGTATACATAATTACCAATTATTCGTTTTTGCGATTGTAATTAATTGTAGATAGGTAGTTGTCATCCGTAAGAAAATGTACTGGAAAGTTACAAACTAAAAAACATATGAAGATTAATATATATTTTTTAACAATCATAAAGAATGAGTGTAATATTTCTAATCATTATTAAAAAAACGTAATATTACAAAATATGCCAATTTAAATAATTTGCGTTAATTTCTGATGCCTTTGTAATACGGGCCAAGTTTCCCGTCTGGTATCGCGGCCGGGAATAGAACGCGCGACCTGTCTTTACGAATTAGTGTAAAATGTTGAAAAACGCCTGTAGCTTGTTCGACGCGACACGGACGCGCCGACATAGGTATATGACGCCAGACGCCCCACAATTCTCCCTGGTTTTATTCTTACAAAACGTCTAAACAGAGCTTCACAAATAAAATAACTTTATTATGATTTTTTATTGTTTAACATAAAATGAGTCGTCATTTTACAATATATAGAACGAGGTGAAAATGAATTATAAAAAGTTTTGTAAATTTACGTTAATTTTAGATCGAAGAAAAAAATGTCATATCTTTGCCAGACAATGAAGCTCTTCATGTCAGTAACCTTTCTCCTTCCTACAATATCGAGTTCCACAAACTTAATATGTGGGTAAATACAGCGGAGACTTCCAACGGATCGTAGACCTATTGCTAACAGGTGAAGTATATTATAACATTGCAATAAAAAAAACAGATATTATTACTTGTAGCCTTTTTAACATACTACATCTGTTGTTGATTGAGGCTTTGAAGAAAATGTATGTTAAAGTTAACCTTATTTAGGAACCTACTTTATCCCTTATTTTTATTTTGTTACGACATATTGGCTTTGGTGGTTTTATTAATCTATCAAATCGCTTTCTCAATTGTGAACAAAATAATAAATGTAAATTATTATTTTTTCAGCTACATTAGCGTAATATATAGTAAGTTTTAAAAAGAAAAAGTCTGGTATTATGTCAACACTTGTAATAAATATTTTCTATAAGAATTACTTAATTAGGACTACTGTTATATGTGCTATAAGATAATAATAATAGCAGCGTGTAAGAGTCTCACTGCTGGGCCATAGGCTTCTTCCCGAAAGAAGGTATGTGCATAATCACCATACTAGTTAAAGATATGGGTATTACCGGTTTTGAACTCTGAAAAATCCATAGTTCTATATTTTCCCACATGCGGTGATACAACATTTCTGAAGTTCAGATTTCACCGTCAGCCGATAGTGTTACCAATTTAAATTAGTAAATGTAGGTGGATTCTGAAAAAATCGTATAGGGTTCCAACTTGCATACATCACATAGACATTCCAGTGATGAAACTCAATTTAAATTTTACGTATCTAATCGAAGTATATGACACTACTCTTTTATCGAAATAAAATAATAACAACATTTAAATCCAAGAACAAAGTAATAACACACGGATTCCTTTTAAACCAAACATTCTATATCCAACAGCAAACGCGCGGAGGTGTCATGGCAGCCATAATTGAAGGTGACAGTTTGTAAGCAACGCGACGTCTTGCGGCGCATGCGCAGGACAGCTCGTTTGCGCGGGCGCGTAACGAGAACGTACTAATCTCATCTTGTTCTTTGATCATTATAAACGAATATGGATACAATAAACTTAATAATTTAATCGAAAAATTATGAAGGACATTAAAAATAATTCTTGAGGAAGAATTACAAGTATATTAAAATAACATATAAAATATAATATATTTCTGTCTCTTATGTTAATTAATAACTGTACAACTCATTATACTATTTACGTGTTAAGGTAAGTAAATTGACTTATGCGTCATTGTTATATCATTACATCAGCCTGTAAGAGACCCACTGCAGGCCATAGGCCTCGTCCTGAAGAAAAGTATGGGCATAATCACCATGCCAGTCCACAGTTATATGTTTGCCCACATACAATGGTACTACAAGAACATTTCTCAGGCTTAGGTTTCTTCACGATGTTTTCCTTCACCGTCAGCTGATAGTGAATTTAAATTAGTAAATGTACACGAATTCTGAAAAATAGGTTAGGTAGATGTCGGAGTTCGAAGCTGCGGTTGTCGGATTAACATTTCATCGGTCAAACCACTGTATCACCACGACATCATCGTTCATATCCTAGAGCATAATTACAAAAAAGTTACTTCGACAGCGCGCTTCCTGGCAAACGCTGTAATACTAAATATGTTATTTGAAAAAATACATTTTAAACTCCAAAGTGAATTCTTACTTGACGTAGTCTTTGTTGTTTTAATCTTCACGCTATACCTAATAATTATCTATACTTAACTAACTTACGGAGTCACTGAAACCTAATAAAAAACATACTATATTGTGTATGCATACAATATATTTTTTTATAAGTGCGTCGACATTACTGCATATCCTTAAATTATAAATTAAATACAGTCAAAAACTACCGATTCTAAATTTGTTATATATTAATCCTGTATATGTTAATTTACAAGTTTTATTCATTTGCACATATTGAGTTAAATTCAATACAATACTAGCAGGGCCGACGGAAGTTGTCTTGCCCTGATAATAAAAATATATAGATATGTCCATCAAACTTTTAAGGTATTTTATTTGATAAGGATGAATACTGTATCCGTATCCTACTTTTTCCGATTGATTCAACAATTATCATTATATTTCAACGAATTTACAAAAAAAACTGAGACAAATTATATATCTGAACCTTTCCCCGGGGAATACTCTATCTATTGGTGAAGACCGCATTACAATCCATTCAGCAGTTTTGAGTTTATCGCGAACATCGAGACAGACAGACGTGGCGGACGACTTTGTTTTATAATATGTACTATGTAGTGATAATAGAAAGTAAACAATTCGAAATTCGAAGCGGCGACAAGAAGATAGTTTTATAACAACAACAACACCGAAAATTCCTTCAAAATGTTCAACAAAATGTTTGACAAAGATCTATAGGTCTTTACTGTTTTCATTGAAATTGTATTTCACGGTAATATTAATACAAACAAATAAAAGCGTTGTTACGTAATTTGCTCTATTATATGCTATTGCAATTTGTAGCAATGCCATAAATATTTATTGGTTGTATCGTGATTTTGAATGTGAGCGATGTGAAATGCTCTTTCACATTTATTGGTTGTTCCAAATAGCCGATTGTTCACAAGTAATAATAATACCGACCGACCATTGTTATAGTAATAACAGATAAAGAATAGTTAACAACAGAATAATGATGTCTTCAGTTATTTGTTATACACTACGTAGGAAAAATGCAGTATATTATTATTAGGTTCCTGCCTTCCTGGTTTCCTGCAACAAATAAAGTTTTTTTTTTCAAAATGAAATCATCCACCTACACCTCGTTCGAATAATTATTTATGAAACAATTAATCATACGAGACACCAGTTATTTTCTAAAAGTCGAGTTCTAATGAATTCCTGCCACGGTGTGGTCCCTACATTGCCGCTACATGTTCATCTGGCGAGCATGGCGCTTCAATAATCCGTGAACATAACCATTTGTCAGAACATCGTCCGGTAAGGTGACTATGATTGTAGTAATTTCACGGTAAGGTACCGGAAGAGCGATTTTACTCTGTATAAAAACTATTTATAGTACAATAGAATCCACTATCCTCCTTTATTCCATAATATTATAATGTTATAAAACTAAAAGTCTAAGTCAAATTATAATGTAAATTATTTTTCATTTGGAACGATGTTGGGCCAATTATACTGTGTTCAGACGATGCATCGATCGAAGCGCTTCGATACTTCTAAGAATCTGAGCTTTAAGTGAAAGAAAACATTACGATGAACCCATGTCAATTGTTGGACTGGTTGTCTGCAACTCTTAAGTGGAAAATCTCATCAAAGATAAATAATTAAGTTGCGACAGCTAAACTTGATAACCAGCCCCTTCGACGCTTACCATGTTTTCATTTTTGAATACATCAACATTTAACATGAAATGTGGTTAAGCACTAACTTATTCAAGTGAATGTTCGTTTGTTCAAAATATAAAATTTCCGAAAGATATTTACAAATTGCCTTAAAATTTGTACTTAACGTGCATTGAAAAAAGAAGTGTTTGTATATAATTTTTGAATCAGATTGAACCAAAGGACATCGTGTCTGAGTTCAGCTAATATAGATTACAAGAAGAAGCCCACATTTTTATAAATATTATACTTTAAAAGTATTCGTTAAAGTAATTCCATAAACTAAAGACCGAAAATACAAAACATAAAAGAAAATTTTAACCAAAATGAGAAGACTGTTGATAGCGTAATGTTCTAACTTTTTTAAAGATTCCACAAATCAGCGTACATTAAACGTAAATTCGATTACTCTGAAATTAAAAGTAATTTTAAACATTTGTGCATTAGTCTCAGTATCGCGTGGTCGCCACAACGCGCGCACACATCACAATTACCTCAACTCAATGCGTCCATCAGTCACGTCGCATCCACGCAACGGTTCACGCAAACGATTAATTAAGGATTTAATTTTAGGCACTTACAACGAAAAATGTTTAAAAATCATTGACGATTCACATAGTATGGGCACATTGATTGTTTTCGAAATTCTCATATATAAATAAACATTGTGATTTCCCTGTTATACAAGTATGTTTGGCATTAGAAAACATATCTAAGATTAAACTACCATTGTCGAAGTTTATCATAGAAAATGTTACTAATGAAAACTTTTAAGTGTTCATTCCTTTTTCTCTAATGGTTTCATCTGTAGTACTTAATGTGAATAATTAAGATTAGTGAAAATCTTAGTGGATTAAACTTTGATTGGAACTGACTTTCTTTATATTTCTTCTCGGTAGAGCGATATAAGCTATACACGTTATTTTTTAAGTGTACAAGGGCGTGTATGGTCTCACAGTTGCGAAGACACGTCCAAACAGATATACTTACTTACTGTCCACTTATGTAATAAACTTTTAAAAAATATTGCGTAATTTTTAAGCTGAAGATTTAGCGATAAGTAAGAGAAGGTACGGTCATAAAAAAGTAAACTCTAAAAAAATATTATTTTAGTACCGATGCCCCGCAGTTTCGCTAGTGTTTAATTTTCTCCGCATTCTGCTCCAGATACCCAGCGCCGCTTATTGTACTTACTGATCTAAAATTTGCATAGTAATTTCACCGTTCCTAAGGGTTGTAACGTGAAGTTTGATGACCTAACCATCCACAATAAAGAGGCTATAAGATCCAAAAATAATTGACCGGTATTTCCAAAGATTAGTGCGCTCAAACAAACAAAAATAATAGTAAATAATAAAATTGTGTTTTTGTTAGGAATATTGTACATCTATTTTATGTATTTGAAAAAATCGAGGCATATAAATGCGTATAAGAATACGAGAAACTATACTTGTATATTCATGACGAAACGCCAACCTTACTTTTACACTATAGTATTTTTTTCCATAAATCTGATAAAAACACACTAGTACAAACTTATTATTATACCTCAATCCCTAATCATATATAATCTAGAACGTAAGACTTAATTTTCAAATGCACATCCAAACGAATCACATCATCTCGCCGCTTAATTGACTCAAAACCTTTAGCATAATTGACGTCGAATACTCCAAAATGAATCATTTATCATACTCTCGTCATAGCTCATCGCATAGCACTTCAGTGTTGACGTTTGTGGGATATTAATTATGGTTGTGTTAAACGGGTCGTGCGATTCGCGACGCATGCGCTTCCGGACTTACCACCGCGATGTTGGCGCCGATATTTTAAATTCTCTAAATGTAATTTCCCAAAAAGACTATACCTTCTTAAAACGGAAACATAAATAACTTTATAATATATTATAGTAAAAACGATACTGTAAACTTTACGTTTTGCAAATGGCTAGCCTGGGACTCGGAGAACGATATAGGCTACATTTCATCTTGAATATGCAGCAAAATACGCGTACACAGTCGCGGGAAAGTTTATTATTAACACTACACAAGTAAGACTCGATTATATAAATTTGGACATATATTTTACTGTACTAAAATATTGTCACCAACCACATTCAAAAAACCGCGCCGCGACGGTACAATGTACTAATGTGAAGTTTATCAAGTTTTCAAGTGATTTAAGACACGTCATAGGTATCCGATCCATTGTTGACACTTTGACATTAAAAAGGCTTAAAATGTGTGCAAACCCATTATCATATTTTTTATTCGCGTAATTTAAAATTTTATATTTTTTTCGGTATTTATTCAAAATATTTGTTGTAAAATATTGATCTAAGTCTTCAAGGTAACTAATATTTAATCAGACAAGGATTAATCCTACATACAATATATTGGACAAAGTAACTTCGCAATTAACATATATTTTACTAATAATATGCAAAAGATAAAAACTGTTACTTTTTTCTGTAAGTCTTTTTAAGATGTATAATCTGTAGTACATTCTTTTAATATTTCCAACAACATTTAGCCAACAGTAGCAATGTGTTTATTCTATACGGTTTGATTGCTATACATCGAGTTTTCTCTATTTTCTATAAAATAGTATTTATATAAATGTATGCAATGTATATTGCAGAACTAAAGAAACATACAGAATGACATCGATAGCTACTTTGTTATATACTATTTATTGTTATGTAGAATAATAATAACTCGCGATTCTTTTCAGTTTCTTTTATGTAAAAATGTTAACGCTTGTTTTTCTCGCATCGTAAAATATTTCGATATAAAAATTATTCATAATCAGATATTTCCTCAGGATATTTGTAATTTGTGCTCGTTTGACTGTCGTTTAATTGAAAACAGTCGCTGAAATGTCGAAAATAGACTCGAGTGCTTTGACGGTCTTTTTAACATGTTTTTTTTCATCGTCGATAATGTCGTTAAACTTTGACACTTTTTTAGACAGCCATCTTGATTTTTTTTTCTTTTTTACTGACGTTTCGTTAAGTGCACTGCGCTGTCGACTGCTAATCGTGGTTGAAGCTACTTTCTGTTGTACGCCGATTTACTCTCTAGGGATTTGTGATATGAAGGTGACAAGTCCCTTTTTACAGCAATGTGTATTTAAGTTTTTTTTGAACTCGTCAATTCGCTATCTTTTGGGTAAGTTTTTTCATGTCATTTTAATTAACGTATCATTTGTATTTCCGAACGAGCAAATATATTCAAATTAGCTTTATTAACTATAGTTATTTATTTATTTTATAGACTCGATTGTTTTTTTTTAATTAACACACTTTCAATTCGATACACAGAATACTCTATGGTGTTAGTGAATTTTATTATGGTGCAATTTTATTTCAACATTGAAAAAATTTACACCTAGTGACATATAATTTAAATTTTAATACACGTATGTAACAGGAAACGATTTGATACCGTACTTGATTTAACTTTGTTTCATTTAATCAAAGATTGATTATTTAATCATTGATCGTTTTAATTTAAATGTTTATTTTGTTATATAATTTTTTTATTAAAATGACTACGTGTAGCTGTGTATAGAGCCGGTCGAATAAACGATTCGGAGCCCGAGCGGCCCCTGCTACATCCAGTCCAATCTATTTGTTAGTTTTGCATCCGATTACGTCTAGTAAAATATAAAATGTATTTAAAGCGTAACCTTTTTTTTGTATATGCCTAGTGTTGTCAGCGTTTCGATTTGGTCTTGTTAAAGTGAATATTGATCCTTAGATCCTGTTCAGTTTGTGTTTGTTTGCATCATCACAATCATTTAACATATATTATAAATAAATAATGTATAGATAATAGGAAATCACGTTTCATCATTGAATGCATCTTCAGTTACAACCGCTGGAATAATTTTTACTAAATGTAACTCCTGAGTATTTAGCTAAACTATGTATAAAACATGAAAACTTTTGTTAATTCAACACTTTACAAAATTAGCTTAACTTCAAATTCATATTTTTGTTTGTTAGTATAAAATAAAAAAAACCATATCGCATGAAGATATAAAACGTGTTATTGAAGTTCCTTTGACATTTTTTGTTATTTAGTCTGTTACACTGTATATTATCACTGTAACATTTTTTTATTTAGAATTACAAAAAACGCACGTGTGCCTTGGCCCATACAGATGTATTTCTCGGTTTTATTCCTGAACTAGAGAACATACTTGTTCACTATAGTCGTATAGTGCTTAGCATATAATACAGTCGTTGTATCTGCTATTGACATGTTTATATCTATTGATTTTACATATATTAATTATTGTAAAAATTAGAAGTCTTCTGAAATGACTAAAAATTTCCAATTATATCGCCATTTTCATGCATCATCGACAATTTGACAAATGAGAAGAGTGATAGAAAAATATACAAACATATGCAACCAAAATGCTTCGTGTATTAAGTCTAACAAAAAATAATTAAACCTATTAAATTGACGGAGGAAATTGGGGAATACGAAATCATGATTTTCGCTTTGAGTTCAATTCACCTAAACTGCAGTTATCTTTTTCGCACCCTATGCAATATTTCGAGGAGAGTGCGACAGCAATAGATTCCTTTAAAAACCTATTCCTCAAATGACTTGTCGCCGCGTTTACTACTGAGTTTAAAAGAATTAGACTAGGATCAAAAGACTTTATTTGTCAAAATATAAAAAAGGTTATTGTAAATTATTCTAAGAAAGTATACGTATACTGTCCAAGCCTTTCTGTAGAGTAGTTTGGTGAAGCTGTGAAGCCATCTAAGGTGTCACCAGCATAGGTCCGTCAGAGAAAAAAAAGCTTTCTGTAGGCTTTAGGAGTCATACAATTTCGTAGTACATTATCTCATGGTATCTCATAAGGTTTATTATGTCAGCAATGTAAGCATCAGAAAAATATTTTGTAAGACGACATCTACTAGACGTCGATATTTCTCTATTTTTTTATAAGTATAATATACAATAAAGGAACTTATACTTGTATAACTTCTTGAAGTATGAACTTTCCCGAATAAATTTCATAAATGATAGCCAAAACCATAACAAAAATACGTTGTGTAGTTTAGAAGAACTAAGGGCTACCTACAAACAGACAGATATGGGTTGTGATTTTATTATACACTAATTTTTTGATGAGACAAAGACAGTTTTGTATGTACGCAAAGTTCTAATAAAACTAGTAACATGATACATGTTGGGTTTGATTTCGGCGAAACATCGGAAATAACCGACCACCCTGAGCCCGCGCAGACGACGCCGACGTACATCGCGACGGATATCGGTTACAATGAGCTTACGCATCTCAATGCCGACTTCAGGCGGCGTCACGGCTGTCGCCAACCGTGTCACTGGGCCGTAGATACATGATCCTCTATGCTTATACACAGATGTCACATTAGCTTTGCCCGCGGCTCCGCACGTGTTTATGACACAATATTTATTTACAACTTTTAACTTTGTTCTAATTTATATTATTATTTCTAAAAGTATTGTTGATATTTTTTATCGCCTATCAATTTTTAAATTAAATATACTACTATATACAGTCTCGTTAGTGTAAATTACGAATTATTAAATAACACTTTTAATTTTCTTTATGTCATTTTCCTAATCAGAATATGACTATCTCAAGATTAAAAAAAACACATCTACCTACAGACAGAACTAGTAAAATCTTAATATAATTTTGACTGAAGTGAGATTAAAATGTAGCTTAAGCTGTCGAAGCAACTTTTGTTTCAATTTGTTGTGAAAAAAAATCAAATGCTTTTCTCAGTCTAATTACTATATTCATCACATGACAATGGCTGAATTGTGGATAGCGCCAAAAACATTAAAAAAAAAATACGCTATTGATCTATTGAAGCTCGCGAATTACTAATTCATTACACCACAACTTTTCAAGCCTCTAATTTTTATTTTATTTACATCAATAATTATACCTACATAGATTCTTTAAGCACATCTGCATGTACTTAGAATATCAATAAATACCTATTTTTTGAGGTACGCTGATGCCGGGAAAAACAGTGCGTGCGACCCATGTACAGGTTTAAAGGTCATTTCATATAGGATATCCTACAAAAATATCAGTAATGCTTTTGTTAAATAAAATATTTACAACAAATACTTTCGGAACAGTGCAATATAAAATGCAAAAATGGCTATGTTTATTTGTGATTATATTTCTTTATTTGCATGCTTATTTAAATACGTATGTAAAATAAAACAGTCGTTCAACCGTCGACGCAAATTTCCTTTGCTATCAAATCTTTGGATTTACTCAAATTTTAGCCGATCCACGCGTTCGTTTAGTTAAACATTAATAAATCTAATTAAATCAACGCCGTTTGCGTTTAAATTTCGAATGATTTCAAAGAGTTGAAATTTGTCCTGACAATATTTATGATGACAGGGCGTACTGTGCGTCGTTCGGGCACGATTCGTCGAGATCAAAGCGCGCGCTGTCGCGTCATGTGCTCCCTACAAGATATAGGTCGCGGCAGCCCCTCGGGGACCAGATAAAAAAAAAACGCTAAACTTGTACGTTTTGTAAATTATATTATATTAGTCCACTTTTCGAGAGTTTAACGGGAGTCGTGTGAATGTCATTTTTTGTCCTCACGTTACAAATACGTGCGCTACTGCGAATTTTATATTCTACATCATTATATAAACACATTAATGATTAATACAATTATTAAAAATATATTATTACTTATTTCTAGAGAACTGAATATTTATATGTGTATTTATGAATGAATGAATATTTTATTGTATTTTTGAGTTTGTACACTGGCGACCTTAATGCTACACTACGAGGTATTTTCTTTCACCTAACCAGGAGTATTGTTATCAAACATATAGCGAAACTTGAGAGCCCTCTTAAAGTAATTCTAAAATCAGATGACGATAAACCTTTAAAGAAAAAAAAATAGCTATATTATGTTTTATTCAATATATAAATCCGTATAAATAAGAGCATATTTTCAAGCAAAATCTTTATTCCCAAGCACCGGGGCAGTCATAGTGCCTGTTGATTCGAATCCAGTCTTCGTCGGTAATATACACGCGCTGGCCCATCACTCCCTCGTGTTCCTGAAACAGTTGGGACGTATTCAAAAGTGTATCTATCATTGGAAGGAATTATACTATTGGGAACTCTTGGGAAATTCATCGAATTAAACGTTTCTTCAAAGTTTTTTAATATGTATTTTATAGCTTAGCGTTAGACCACAATCTCATCTGACCCCATCTGATGTAAACAAACTAAATTAAAATGCGCATTTACAACTGTTTTATTTTGCGGGCATTTCTCGGCTCGGGGACCTCCAGGCTTAGAGTCTCTAGCATTTTGTCCGTCATGTCAAGCTATGGTCACATCACTACAGAAATATTACAATCTCCTATAACTCTAGGTCTACATAATAATATTCTTAAGACTGAATAGGTACTGGAATTTCACCTGTCTTGTCACCTTGTAGTTACGTCACTGGTAACTTTATGAAAAATAGTAATATCTCCTATAACTTGTTTAATAAAACCCTTAAGACTGACGAATAAATAACGCACATCCGAATTTTGTGGGTCTAGAATCATCAATTTTTTTGCATAACATCTATGAGTAGTGACAAGGGGTTATTGAATTTTTTTCCCCGAAGGGGTTTAATGAGGATTGAATGCATTGATGACGCATTGACGCCTTGTATCGAATGGTTTCGAATCCTACCAGTCTAATTGTTTGTGCCGTTAACAAATGATAAGTTTATTTTGCGTCAGTCAATTGTATATTTGTAAAATCTTTTTCATTTTTAATATCATTTTTAAAAGATGTATAGTCTATTATTTGAAGAATGGCATACTTCTCATGTACAATATTAAATAAAAATCGACGTAGTCGTTTTTAAGTTAAGCCCAGACATATAGGAAAGCAGGTAAACAGACAAACATATTATATTCAAATTCAATGTTCTTTATACGAGATATCAATCATAAAATAATAAATAAATACATATGTAAATGTAAACGAAATACAAATTAATTTATATAGAAATGGTAAATATGACAAACCTGCAGAGCGACGATGGTGGGTTCTCCATTCTTCGAGAAAGCATAGGGTCCGTAATGGAGGCAGCTCACGTAATCGTATTCAACTTTTAAGTTGTCAACTAAGTCTGGACCGTAGATAGCGAAGTTATGCTCAGTACCTGTAACGAATGATGTAAGTTAACATAGTCAAAGTTAAAATAAGCTCACATCAGTGTCTTTCATGAAATAATGGCCCAAATTCTTACAAATATTTTTGTCAAATTTTTTCTTTTCCTTAACGCGAATTGCAATATAAGTTGACAGGTACAAATCATCACGTAAAGGAAAAGCGTTATATTTTCTCCTTGCGACTTTTTCTCTCTCTCTCTCTCTATCTTTTTCTTTTATATATGAGTGTGTTTGTGCGTGTGAGTATCGAAGTTCGAGGAGACCAGCATTGTGCACTGTCGATGATATAACCTTAACACTGAACATGTGGAATATTTTATTAAAAGTTATTTTTATTGCGATTTTTTAATTAATGTATAATTAACTATTATATAAAATTTTGAATAAATGAATATTTTTTACATTTAATAAAATATTATATTAATCTTTTTGGTTGGATTAATATTTTACGTTATTCGCATTGCAAATACGGGAGAAAGTAAAAAATTGATAAAGAAAGAGTGGCATAAAGCGCTTTTTCCTTACGTGATGAAAATATCAAATATAAACAATCTAAATCTCCATTTCGAATTAATCCGGGAATAGAAAAATAGCGTAAGAAATTGCGTTCGGGGCTCGTCTGACCGCAAACGTATTTTTTTTGTTGTAGGACGAAAAACTGACGGCATTTTAATTTTAACTGATGTTAAGCAAAGCGCAATCCAAGGACAACCGCGTTTAACTATGAAATAACGAATTATTTTTTAATAATATATATGTATGTATTATACATATATTTTTTAAGATAGAATATTAGGAATTTTCTAAACGATAGTAAAAACCGTAACTAAATCCGCTGCGTAGTTTAAAAGAACTAAGGGAACACACAGACATACACGCGAAAAGCGACTTTGTTTTATAATATTCATAGATAGATATAAATACATATGACTTACTATCGAAGTAACATTGTTATATGTGTTTTGGTACTGAGATTATTCTTGTTTTTAATTTGGTAGAGAACTGTTTAACGTATTGTAAGTCTGTTAAAATGTAAATCAAAAGTTACTGTATGAATGATTCCATTTTGCTGCTTATGATAATGAAGTCCTAATAACTCACAAACTGTCATAGACACGCTA
This sequence comes from Antheraea assamensis, assembly GCA_035772565.1. Taxonomy (NCBI): domain Eukaryota; kingdom Metazoa; phylum Arthropoda; class Insecta; order Lepidoptera; family Saturniidae; genus Antheraea; species Antheraea assamensis. Next base: position 3,777,412 of record JAQQSE010000067.1, read on the forward strand.
TATTCAGGTTTACATGCAGTAGCAGACTCCTTAAAATGTTGCACTTTAGATTTCCTATGAGTAAATCAGAGGAAGTTTGAAAATAGCACCAGTGACAGAGAAGTTGAGGCGTAATAGGTTAGTGTGCTATGAGCATATTATGAGAAGAGATAAAAGATTTGTAAAAAGAACAGTTTAGAGTTTGAAAGTGGACGTATATAGTAGTAGAGAAAGACCGAAAAAGGTGAGGACGGATTGTGTGAAAAATGTGTATAAAAAGTGTGAATAATGATATGACATCTGACGGGGGAAAGTGGAAAAGAAAAACATATCGTGCCGACCTTACTTAGGTGGGATAACGGTAAGATTATGATGATAATAACTCTGTCCCTATGTGAAATTATCTCAAAGATATCATTCCAAAATTAATAAATTATTACCCGGCGTGAGGTTTTCTTCGACAATCTTGACGTATTTGTCCCTGTTGTACGTAGATTGCATGTGCAGGAAGCCAAGGATGTGCATCCACTCGTGCACGATGGTGGCATGTCGGAAGCAGCCAACACCTGGGTAATTGCGGGCAAGGTTAAGAGTGTGGACGCCACGAGGTTCCCAGTAGCCGACGTGAGCATAGCAGCCATCAGGAAAGCCCTGAAATGAGGAGCAAACCACGGTGAAAGGTTATAGCCGTATAGATGGTGTGTAGAAATCGGTATCGTCTGTCACAATTGCCCTTTTACCATCTTATAAATACCTTATTGCTTGACCACTTCAACTGTTTGGAAATCTGCTTTCTTGCACAGATTGTGAATACTGCTCTACTGGTCATATCACCCACTCATTATGACAATAACAAATAACTAACTGGACATAACCATATCCTAAGTCATTTGTAGGCTGTCGGGTGCGTAGCTTAGGTGTCATAAATATATTATTTCATATACCTTCGTAATACTAAATTTTAATAATAATCTTTGAAACAATATTTTACAAGAAATTAAAAGAAAATGAAAAAAGAAATCAAACGTGATCTATTAATGTGTTTTCTATATTCTTATTTGCATTATTTTTTATTATATTTGTTATTCTCTGTTACCCAATTTTGAAATCTATCTTCGACCCTTACTTTTTTCTCTCATTACACTCATTACTGCGGTCTCCGAACTATCTGGATAAGATGGAATATCTCTATAGAATATATCTTTCTGTCTAAGTTTGTTTTCTGCCACTCTAATGACGTTTAATGGACTTTCTATTTTTTTTTTAATCACTAGCCGCGATACCCGCGACATCGTCTGCGTCGTTTATAATCTTAAAAATATGTTTAATGTCTCTCTGAAACACATAAACACTGCATTGCTCCACTCCTTCGTGATAGGAAAATATGAACGCGTAGTGCTTACAAAAATTGTACATTCATGCCATTTTAATAGCATTATATTAAATAAAGGTAACGTGGTAGTATTTTTAAAGACCAAGAGTCTAGGAAGTAAAAAAATATGAGTTAATCTACCCAATAGTGTCTGAGTTATGCTCGCACAACGACAGTCCTCTGCCGTTTTATTTCCATAGACCTTAAAATATTATTTTTGGGTTTTTATTTCGTTTTACACTAGTCTCTTTCTGCGAAATCGTCTAAGAGTTTGTCGATATATTCGGGACGAAAAGGGTAGCCTATAACTTTCTCCAGTTACTGGACTACCTTTATGCCAAATTTTATTGTAATCGGTGTTTGCACCTAGTCTAGTTGTAAAAGGAAACAGACATACGTATTTTAATATTAATAGCTACTGATGATTATCAACATTTAGAATATACCAGAGCTTTAATTTTTAAATCAAAATTTTTAGCTTTTGAAGACTTTGTAGACGTATTTAATGTTTCTGTTCAATTGGTACTCAGTCTTGAATGAAGTTCAATATTGTCCATATGATTAGTGTAAAATAAATAAACTTACGGTAAGTCTTACGAATACTGTGTCTTCTGGTTCACGGTAACGGAATCTAACGCAAGTATGTTTCTCGATATCCTCGATACCCTCTTTGATAGCAGCTTGTTGTAGAGGTCCTGGAAAAGGTTTTTTTTAATAAGTTTTTACTAACCCAGTAATGACCGCCCGCGACTTCGTTTGCGTTTGTATACGAGTACACTATAAATTCGTAAAATCTAACCTATCATGTTGCATATATCGAGATAGCTCGCAGATGTCACAACTTTTTCAAATATGCTCAATAGTTTTCGTTATATTTTGGCCAGTTTAACCAACCCTATAAGTTATAGCCGGTGTGTTATTCTGATTCGATATATTATTGGAATTTCCATCAAAAGTCGTTCCGTAGTTATTTTGTTATTTTGTCATATACAATCCATTAACTCTCAAAAACTTTCTCTTGTTATTTGAATGATTATTGCAAACTATACAGTGATGTTCTGAACATTTCAATGTAATTATATTTAGGTATTTGTTTTCAATTTCTTTGTATACTTAAATACCTAGGACAGTGGTCGGCAAACCGCGAGCCGCAAGCCTGCTTGCGGCTCTCCCACAAAATACTTAGTGCATATACGGAACATTATTATAACTTGCCTTATAAGAGACAAGATGGTTTTGAAACACAAGCCTACGGAAAAGGGTACATTTTTAGAAAAAAATACATATTTAGCAAAGGCGAGTTCGAGTTTATTTTTAATCCTAGTGTCTATACCATACTAAAGCAAAGCTTAAGTTTAAAACAAAATTCTATGAATAAACTTCAATTTTTTTATATTTGGCTCTTTTCAATAACGACTTTGGTAACCACTGTCCTAGGATATGTTATCAGAAATTACTAAAATTGATTACGTTGTTAAGTTTCCTAATCCTTGTACTCTTAAAACAACAGTAACATGGTCTCATCGGTCTTTAACAAATTATTAAGAACATTACGCTACAATTACAAATCGTTTAACTGAGATCAACTGAAGAAATATGAAAACTTTAAATTTGATTAAGTATAAGAAATTAATATTTTGAAGCGTAAATTAGTGGAGTCGTGTTTTTTTTTTGCAAAATTGCGACAATGATGTTGCTTATTCCAAACGGGCCCAGTACCGAATTTACTTTTTACTGTTACATTACATTATTTCGTGTTCGTACGACGTATAACATAGGGAACATTCTATATGTTTTGTACATAATTTTTCTTAAATCGGTTGAGTAGTTTAGGAATGAACACGTAACAAACAAGCAAACTCACTTTTGTATTAAAATTAGGATAAATGACTTCAAGTAACGTAAAACAATTTGCCTTAACAATAAAAGAAATAATGCACTTTATTTCGTACGACGTATAACATTTTTTTTTTTTTATATTATAGGGGGCAAACGAACAGGTGGGGCACCTGATGGTAAGTGATCACCGCCGTCCATAGACACTAGCAACACCAGGGGAGTTGCAAGTGCGTTGCCGGCCTTTTAAATATATGGGACTCCGGCGCTCTCACTGACCGAACGAAACGCAACAGTGCAACCACTGTTACTTCACGTCGGTTTTCTGTGAGAGGGTACTACTACCCCGGGCGAGCCGACCCATTCATGCTGAAACCAGTAATAGCTTCAGCGTAGCTCTACCACCTACAAAATTGTACATAATTTGTCTTAACATTATGGAATTATGTTGATTCTAGTTACCATAAATTATCACGATAATTAATACTGCCATTGTTCATTCTTTACGAGCTTCTCTTCAATGAGAATTTGAGGTATTACGAACTTTTGAATACACAATTTATGGACTCCGTATTCACTCCTTCCCTCTTTATCATTGATACGACTGTAACGACGCCCGTTGACAGTGATAAGACTTTGATGAATTAAAGAGTGCATTCCCACTTAAATTACTATAGTAGTAGTACTTTCAAAAGAGATGGAATGCAAGTCATTTTTTTTGGAATGCGTGTCATTTTTTTTGGAGAGACTTAATAGTGGTAAAGAATGTGTAACCATTGACACTTCGTGACCGTTATTCGGTTAAGCGTTCCACCGTGTATGTATTTGATTATCGATTTCAGTTTGCGTATTATATTATAATCGATTAATAACAATGCGATACGCAAATTTTTTATCAAAAAATGTTAATGTTATTATTATCTGATATGCGTATTTGTAAAACCGAATATGTAAATATTTTATCATTGATCGATATATATATTATCATTATAATATGTATTTTGGTTATGGTCGCCCATTGGTTTGACCGATGGAATATCAATCCGATGTTCACCATCAATCACCACACCAGCTTACGACGTATTGCCGACTTCAAACTTTGAGAAATCCACAATTCTATAATTTTCTCACATAACTAAAATAACACAATACTAAAAGAACACTTCTCAGGTTCAGGTTTCCTCACGATGCTTTTCTTCACCGTCAGCCGATAATGTTAGCAATTTAAATGAGTAAACGTACGCGAATTCCGAAAAACTCGTTGGTACATGCCGGAGGCTTGAACTTACGGACAACGGATTGATATTCCACCGGTCAAACCACTAGACCACCAGTTTCTTTCAATATGAAGGAAGAAAAGTAACTATTTCCTTTTTTTTCATTGAAAACACTAAATCTCGTCAATAGCTACTAAACCAAAAATAATATAGAGAATCGGCTTGAGAAGCAGAGAAGTAAAATGTACTTAACTGCTTTGTCACTGCCTATTTATATATATAAGGTATAACTCTATTAGAAAAGGCAGACAAGTGCTCCCCTTAGTAGTCTGGTGAAACTGTAGAGGCCTTGCCATGTCAACAATGTAGGTCAGTTCGAAAAAAAAAAGAAAAGGCAAACAAGCTGATGCGATAGAGCAATAGTGTCCAGTACAAAAATAAAACCGTGAAACGCTGATAACTAAAATGAATGAATGAATGAATATACAAATATTGTAATCTATATAAATACAATAATTAACAAATAATAACAATAATAAATAAATACGATTATGTGTAAGCGCATCACTTCATAACGGCTGCACCTATTGACTAACTGTTGAATTATTTTCATTATCATCATGCCATGACTTCACGCAGGTAGACAGAAATGATGATGAGGATCCACTATTTTTTCTATATCCTTGGAAATTTCTTTATTTTTTTTAGATATGTATAATTTACCATTTTATTATTGTCATCGCATAATCTTATTTCAAATACTTGTATGTACAAATATTTGATGGTCACAGATTAAAGTGCATATATTATTGATTGGTATATTGAATCACACCACAGTCGGTAATTAGATTTTAGATATGAATTATACAAATTGCATGATATATATAAGAAATTTGGTTCGTTATGATGTAGCTGGGTAAAAAAAATACTATAAATACACAAATCAATAAATTAAGCAGATTTAAAAAAAGATCAATTTTTTGGTTTAACATTACTGGTTGGTTTATATTTTGTTTTATTTTAGAATTGATTTATTCAAATTTAGAATACTAATTGAACATCACCTCTTTCGAGATTGTATTAATTTTGTTTGGACTTTCAAGACAACATAACAAGTAAATATTCCTATAACACTTCTCGGCGAACTACTTTAAAAAAACTTCACCACACTGGGAAAATCTCTTTATCATTTGTATGTACTATTTAAATTGCATTATTTATTTTATTATTAAGGCAAACTGTTTTACGTTGCTTGAAGTCATTTATCCTAATTTTAATACAAAAGTGAGTTTGCTTGTTTGTTACGTGTTCATTCCTAAACTACTCAACCGATTTAATAATCGATCATGTAATTGCAAACACATTGTCAGGAGTACAGAAAAGGACATAGGATATCAGAAAAAATGTACTGAATCACTTGAGATATAACAAATATATATCGAAAAAAGCTAATAGTAAAAGGAAGAGTAGGAATATAAACTTTACCCAGTCTTGTAAAGAAAATGTACTGATTTGAATGTAACTTACCGAATTCACCTTCCGCGAATTCCCAAACGACTGTATTGTTCGGCCATTTTGTTTCGGGCCAAGTGTAAGCGTTCCTACCCATCGCGTACTGCTGGATCATTGATTCAATTATGAAGTCATCAAGAACGATATCACCCTCATACTTGCCACTGTTCTCTTCTGGGTTGGCAAGAGGAGAGGCTAGTGTCCTCGCTAGGAATTGTTCGCCATCGCCTTTATACAAAAATAATGTTATTGTTTTCTATGGGAATTAATTATAATTTATTACAGCTTTCATGAGGAACCTCACTTTATTCTAACACCACGAAATACTGTAGGAATTTGAGTACTCTAGCTTTTTTTTGAAACGCGAAACACCATGCCTGTTTTTTCAATGTTGCGGACAAATCGAATATAAGTCCTCTGTTTAAAGCAATTATGGGACCGTTGGTGTATTTCGATGCCGTGTTGATTGACGTAGATTCTAATGCTACAATAAAGCTGATATTCGTCATAAAACTAGAACATGAGTAGTACAATAGTATACATTTTGTTATTAAATTTGCCAAAGCTTTACTAGATATTTTTTTTTTCTTTATATTTATAAGAATTTAGTAATTCAACCAAAACCTTTGACATTCATTTTTCAATTTGGTTCGAAGTATCGATTATATGACAGTGGATAGTATATGGATAGTAGCAGTGGACCCTGTACCAACGACGCGTGGAGGCGCTGGAGCAGGGCCGGAGACTCGCACCTCGGGAAATCGAGGTGCTCCGGTCCCAGCTCCACCAGGTCCTAGCCATTGAAGAATGGGAACGACGACTTGAGCGACCGAGCTGGGGCGTGGCTACCATAGGAGCCGTTCGGCCTGGTCATGGCCGAATGGCTCACCAGGCGGCATGGCACCCTGAGCTTCCGGCTGACGCAGGTGCTCTCGGGGCATGGTTGCTTCGGGAGTTACCTGTGTCGCATTGGCCGGGAGCCAACGCCAGGGTGCCACCACTGTGGCTGCGCAGCCGATAATGCGCAGCACACACTGGAGGAGTGTCCCGCCTGGGACGAGCCACGCCGCGAGCTCGTCGCGGCCATAGGCCCGGATCTCTCGCTCTCGACCGTCATCGTCAAGATGGTCGAGAGCGAGACCGGGTGGATCTCCGTCGCCTCATACTGCGAGGCAGTCATGTTCGCGAAGGAGGCGGCGGAGAGGGAGAGGGAGCAGACCACCAGGCTCCCCTCCCGCGGTCGACGAACACGGCGGCGACGGGTCGGTGACGACCTCATGCCGCCGTAAAAAGGGCCTGTGGGCGACGGGACGGGCGGGCACGTCCGTCGCCCTGAGCAGTGCTTTCTGCACAGGCCCGCGTGGTGGAGGCGCTTGTGCCGAGCGACTCCCACAGTTCGTCGGGGGGGGTTTAACACCCGCCCCCTCCTGAGGGATCTACCATCTTGACCCCTCAAACCGCAGACGGGGCCCCTGATGAGGGGCCGACACCTGTCGGGGAGCAGAAGTAATGCCCTTGGCAGTTCCTGCTCCCCGGCCAAATAGGTGTGTGAGGCACCATGGGGTTTTTAGTCCGTGGAAGTCGGACATAACCCACCCCCCGCTGCCCGACGGGGTGGGTATCCGTTACGGATTTTCCCCATGTAAAAAAAAAAAAGTGGATAGTATATGCTGGCTCGAAGCGATTACCTCTGACCAATGTTTGACGACTAAACTTACTTGTTTTGGTATTCTCTAAGAAAGATCTAAAAGCCTGAATCTCCTCTTTACTCCTGACGATGGCAGGCGTGGCCGCCGCCAAACTCAATACCCCAAGTAACAAACCAAATTTCAACATTTTTACAAACTAGGTGATTACGTTGAAAGGAATTCACTTTTATAGTTATGTATGTTATCTGTTATCATTTAATACAAATTGACGACGTATGTAATTATATTTTTTATCAGATTAGTGATCCGTTCTATTTGTTATCGTCATCAAAAGACTAGGTTTTAAGATATGATTAAGCAGATTTCAAGTCATTTGGATATTCCAATACCTAAAACGTTTTGCCGTCGTTATCGTTTGCGCGATACTGTCTTAAAGTTTTGGGTTCGATTCACACGTTGTTTGACAAAGATTATTTTGATGATAAAAATTACGTTTCTCTCCAGGTTCTAGACTGAATCTGTGTCGACACAAAGTTGAATTAGCCGTGAAAAGATAACAAGCAAAGAGAGAGATAATGCCACATTCGCATTAATAGATAATCAAACTAAAAAGTAAAAATAATTCTTAGTATAAGAATAAAATTACTGATGTGAAAGTTAATGTCACTATTACAAAAGCGTTAGGTATTTTATATAACATTGTTAAACAAACTCTGCGTTTCGTAACCAATAGAACTGGTAGTTAGTTGCTAAGTATGCTAAGAATTATTTTTACTTCGACTATCTCTAAAACCGTGTTTTTCGTTTTTTTTTATAATTATTCTAATTTATTTTACGCTTTTTAGTTCGATTTACTTGACATGAGTGCCAAGTTTCATTCAAATCTGATCGCTCAAAGTAGGACAAAATCGAGGTTAAACAGTCAGTTACAAACATACAGGTAACTAACATAAGATAAACTAATAAAAGCTTGTTAAAAAAGGACGCATTTGACTAAAACCCAAATCGAAGAAAACTCGAAAAGATTGCAGGCTGCGTGCTTAAAGAAGTACGTGTATCTTTTTTTTTCCCCAAGTCTAATTTGATAACAGAGATTTATAGATGAACAAAAAACCACTATTAAACGCATTTTTTTCCCCGATTCAGAATGTATATAAAACTCAATCTTTACAAATATTACAAATTCGAATGTGATTTTGTTTGGTTGTAACACATTCCCATCATAACTACTCAACCAATCATCACGAAATGTTGCATATAAGTTGTCAGGTAAACGTTTCTAATATTTTACCAAGGTTACAATATTTTTGCACTATTCTATTTGTTATAACCAATTAAAAACAAATATATAAAAAAAGAATCGTAGTATGTCCACGAATAAGACTTTTTATCGAGAATGAATATTCAAAATTACTGATTCCAATCTATCTATGGCATATATGTAGGTGTGAATCGAGTTACCTTGTGCTAATTTAAGTCAAATTTTTAAAACGTAATTTTGTAAAGATTGTATAGTATTTACATTACATTTTAATTATATTTTTTACATTTTTTGTTAGAAAAATTGACCGTCTTCCGCTTTAATTATATTAAATTAAGATTACTAAGTATAAATGTATCTAGCGTGATTTCAATGACAATACAAAATGATTTTATATAATTTACAAATTAATGTATAATTGAAAATTAGTTTTTCTTTATTAATAACAATGAAGAAAAAGAACAAGAAAAAGGAAAAAAATTGTGAACTTTCCGAATCAGATTTGTAGGAGAAATCCTTATGGCTGCGAAAGCCCTAGAGCCAGAGTCTGAGGAGTTGTAATACATGGATACATCGTACACAAACTGTGTCGATTTCAATCTTTACCATCTGTTATCGAAGAGTCAAATATCCACATTGGGCATCCATACGAAGTAAGGAAGTTGAAGTGATAGTGGTTATATAAAATTATCCCAAAGAGGGTAGACGTGAGACGCGCTAGGCCGATCTTAAAAATTAAGCCAAATCATACATCAGAGCATGACAACCATGTTGTGCCGTCCTAACTTAGGTGGGATAAGGGTAAGGCGATGATGATGAATATTATAAATCCAATTTTAATTTATTTTTTAGTCTTTTACGCCGTAACGATTCTACCGATCATTATGCAATTTTGCATATCTACACGTGGTCAGGGGTACAAACGTGTACATAAACTGACTTTCACCCAGAAAATAAAGTATTGTTCCCGAAGGATAGATTAACTCGCTACTGTGTTACATCTGACTAGTAATTTCCCCGCAGCTTCATACGTGTTTTATATGCAGTAATTATTTTCGGTTCTTTATTTTCTATTTATGTCATAAAAGAATAATTAATTGAGTGATTGAGTAACGGAAAAATAGTTGATTTTCATCCAAACTTTCATCAACTTTGGACGTGATAACTCGATGAACGCCGGCTGCACGCACGAGAAAGCATGACTCCTTGTCACGTTCCGCTTGAGCGGAATGTACAATAGAGAGGCGCGATCGGCCTAAGTGTTCGGCTTGTGACGCATCTATTTCTCTTCCACTCCATCGGTCGATGCGTCCGAGTAGAAGAAAGACAGCGGCAGCATACAACCCACACATAAACTGTTTTGTTAACTATTTATAAAATGAAGCGATAAGTTTCTATGGTGGTTTCCATTGTTTGTTACAATAACAACTGCGGCAAAAAGTATGCAAGTTTTCATCAATGTTTTCTTATGACGTTATCACGTAAAATGATCGTCCGTAAACCGATTTTACAGACACCAACTTTTTGTCAATTTTGTTTTGGGGTTGTGTTTCGAAAATTCCCCGAATCCGTATGAAAATTTTCACAACCCTAACCTCAATAGTTTGAGCTGTGCGTTGATATGTTAGTCAATCAACATCATCTCTAACATTATACAATATAGCTTTAAGAATAAGTAACAGTGTGGTGATTTAACAGTTATACTAGCATACGTGCATAGGCTCCATACGTGTTTTTAGGCAGTAATTTTTTTCTAATCATTATAATATATTTAAATATTATTTTATTTTATGATTTTTGAAATTAATTCTAATCATTTTAATCTGCAATCAGTTTTTTAGTAACATGATTTTTTCTATGTAAAGAAATTAAACATTTTTTAAGAATCTCTTTTACGTTTTTAAGTACTGGCGTGATCCTTTTATTAGCTTCCTTAGATATGCTAATTAAGCAAAATGTCGCTCAGACATAAGCGTACGTTCCACAAGACATGTGCTGGTTCGTTTTTGCAACCTACAGTTGACCATATGACGAAATCCAACTATGCAACGATTGCAAAATCATGTTATTCGTAAAACTGTTGGAGCGTAATGACTCCTTCGACACGTAGACCTCAATAGAAATATGGAACTATTATCTATCGAATCGTATATCAAATCTATCGCGATTAATTACTTTGATAAAGCTTCGAACCATTCAAATATGTTAGTGGCATCCGCCGCAAATCACATTTAAAATTCTTATCTCAATCGTACTGTGTAGATGTAGAATCGCATTCCAATCAGTATGCTTCCATCCTCTGCCGACATCAGATCTTTCAAACGAGGTGACAAGAGGCACTATTAAAAGTCGCCATGATGGGGGACGACTACCGTTGATATATAACACCGACAGTCGCCGTTGTTTTTGGATTGTACCGTACTTTCTATCGGGTATTGTACAGTCATTTTGCCGAACAAAATAAACAAAAAATTACAACCACGTAATTTTCAGGCTAAACCAAACTGTGGAAATAATGACGGTAAACACACCGTATGCATTCAGTCCTAGAAACAATGAATAAACTCTTTCTTTGTTTAATAGTTGATTCCCGCTCGCTTCATTGGGCATTGTAAAAGATGACAAAAGATAATACAACTTGAAAAAATAAGTAACCTACAACCACTAGCGAAAAATACCGCATCGAAGGTCATACTCCTATGCCGATACATTCAGTAGCTTTATCAGAAGAAACATAGAAGAAGAAAAGATAATATAGAAGCAGATTAAAACTTAAAAAAGGAGAGTACGAGTATACAGAAAAATATAGAGTAGTAGTAATATTCCATTATATGACGTCGGCGTTTGATCATACTCTTAAACGACAATAAGTGAAGATGACAATGAAGGCGGTAAAACAACTCGCCCTCAAGACCGACAGATACTTTGCAGATTTATAACAGTGGTAGTTCAGACGAGTAACACAATCCATACAATCTTTTTATTTGGAGTGAACTCCCAACGGTCGCGATTTCGGACCAATATAGCTTACAAACCTTCACAAAATGAGGCTACTCCTTCCTCAACGACTAGTAACGAATCTGTGGGACCCCTCGTGTCGCAGATGTACATGGACGGCGGTGATCACTTAATGTATATATAAATAAAATGATAGGTCTGTCGTTGTGCGCGCCTCACTCAAAAACCACTATATTTTTATTATGTACTACTTCTTAGATACTTGGTCCTTAGGGGACGTTCGACTGTTACGTAAACAGAGTTTTTGTAATTTCTGACCGTGCTCTCACCCTGATGAGGAAGGAAGAATTAACTTATAGTGGTTAGCTAATAGGTCGATGGTAGCCCAATTGATAAGACCGCGCGCCTCATATATCAGATCTACACGGTCAGATCTTCCTATCTGTTATGACATCAAAATAAGCAAATCGAAGACCCGCCCCCCTTTACTGCTTATACAATACTTGAATGGCCTCTTATCTAAATAAAACATTATCATGATATCTTCATTTAATATAAAGCTTTTAAAGTATAATTAAAAATCGAGTGTGCTTTGTACAACACGACTGAAGTATAACATCCTTAGCTCCATCTATATGTATGTATTTATACATATGTTTAAATATGCATAATATATAGAAAGAAAGAAAGAAAGATTCATTTATTCGACACATACAACACATAAAATATTTCAAATGAGATAAGTGTTGCATGGAGTCAAATAGGTCTTTGTCTCAGCGTAAGGCTGCAGCAGGTTTACAAGTGAAAGCGTTACATGTATATACAAATATGAATCTTTTATTCACTCGAAAGTTCACAAAATATGAACTTTAAAATGAATTTAAAATTTTATTCACTTTAAATGTTGCAATATTTAATGTATTGAACAAAATATTAATTTATAAAATTGTTCAAAACGAAATGAAATTGTGAAATATCAAGAAATCTAAACATAACTCACTCTCTTTATATCTTCACTAACTTATATCGCCCTCTTATTTCCATTCGCCTCGCTCGATCACACTCTTCGTAACGATCTCGTCACTCATTCACCAGCTTATTCCCCAAGTCAAGCGTGCGTAAAGATGTTTTACTTAAAAAAAACTACCATTTTTATGAGCATTACACGATCAGCGACGTGTATTTTCTTGCCGTGGAGCAGGGGGGCAAGCAGTGTGGTACTTATCTTTTTCCTTCCGTACATAAAATAGGATAATAAGCGATGCAGATGAATCCGCGGCTATTAGCTAGTTATAACAAAAGGCAAAAGAAGTACGTTGTTTGGTTACATCATTGTAAAGGAAAAAATATGGAAATCTATATTTATATATACCGGCATTGTATATCACTCAGATAAGTTATTTACACAAATGAAAAACAGCAACAATGTTACTGTCGAAAATTTCTTCAATATTCTTTAGAACTTACTTCAAATATGACGTTGTCTTTAATAGATTTATAATATTCTTTTTTATATTTGTAGCTTTAAGTGGTATGTTAATTGGTTATGTGATGTTTAAGTATGGTGGATTAAAAGGAGAGCTAAAAGAAAATCCTCTAATCGAAACGAAATTGGGCCCAATTGAAGGTTTATGGGCTAATGATGGCGACTATTCTATGTTCATGGGAGTGCCTTACGCATTGGTCAACGAAACTAACCCTTTTGGAGTAAGTACAAAAATTTATTTTACAATTCGTATTCTGGTTATCCTAAGTATAACCTTACATTCCATGTCTTTGTATAAATGAGGATTTTTTTTTTATTATTGTGAAATAAATACAAATCCTCTGACAGTAGACAGAGACCTTAACTAGATAAAAAAAATAAATAAATAAGGCTGAAGTCAAGCCTCGACCCGGGATTGAACCCATATCTAGAAACGAAGAGGTGAGTGAACTGTTCATGCCACATATAGTTAAAATATAAACAGAGCTATCAAACCATACATTTTAATAAATAAGTATAAATGAGGATTGCTATGTTTTTCCTTTAACTCTAGGAAGAGCTATACTTAAAATACTAGGCCTCCTAATAGAACAATTGGCATTTTGTGTCACTTGCCGAATTTCGTCTGATAGCTAGTGATAATTATAACTCAAAATGTCATCATCATCTTTTTACCCTTAACCCACCTAAGTAGGGCGGCACAACTATGTTTTTCATGTTCTGTCGCCTTCCTGACATCAACCTTTCTTGGGATTATTTTGTAGTACCACTATATGTGGAAAAATATATAAATGTTGATTTCTCTTCATTTACTATAATAGTGTGGGCTGAAGAGATAATTATGTTAGTTGATTCCTCCAGGCAGAAAGATTTTCCCGGCACTGGTACACATGCAGGCTGATGTTATATAACATTGCTATATACATTTATGAAGGTATTTCATGTGATATAAATGGGTAAGGCCGCCAAAATTATCATTTTTTCCCGGAGCGCATAATATAATAACTCAAAATGTGGTTATTTGAAATTGTCTACTACACAAAACAATACTGTATATTATACATATCCGAAGAAAAAAGAGTTCAGTACCTTTATCTCCTCTCTTTGTCAACCGATTTTCTTTTTTTTATTACTAGCCATTCACGAGCTTTACATTTTACCGACACAAAAAATTGGAAACAGTTTGTTTTTTTACCATCGACAAGTCGAACCCTATGTTTATAAGTCTTTATTCGTCATACTTCACGCTCCATACGTCTATAATATAGTAAATTATCAAAGTATAATACTTAATGTAGATAATAATATGTACGTGTATATGGTCGAATTTCGAACACTGGACTACGCGACGGCTTGTATGAGTTAATGTAAATTCTTGAAAATAAATGACACCCATGAATTTGTATATTAAAAATGGATGTTGTTATTTAAACTCCAAAATCGTTTGACCGATTACTAAGAAATTTGACATATCTAAGTAAGTGAAGTTTGCGATGGAGAACGTATTTATTCTATTCACGAGATGTTCGAACGCATCATTATCTATACCGTTCAATAGATCGTCTTGAATATTGATATGCGTAGATACTTGAACACAAAAGATATTAATTTTGTACGAATATTAATTATAAAAAGAAACGGCGACAAATAATGACTAACGCGTACGGAGCTGCGGACATGGCTGGTATATTGCAAATCTAAAGTCGGTGGCCTAAATAAATTATGTTCAATTTAGAAACGTTTAATTAAAAAAAAATATATAATATACTTCCAGTATCAACAGGTCATTATAATTCAGCCGAAATGTGGCGGATCGCGCCAAGCGATTGCTTGCGCGCGTCTTCTTATGTTTGTATTATATAACTTACTAGCGGCCCGCTCCGACTTCGCACGGGTATAAAATATATAGCCTATGTCATTCACTGAAAAAATGATTAAAATCGATCCAGTAGTTTTAATTTATTCATTACGGCCCGTGGCCCGCACGCGTTAAATTTGGAGTAAAATAGTTCCCCTTTCTCTATACCATGAAGATTTCCTGCTATCTTTGGAATATCTAAATTCATATACAACATTTTTACTTATTTACTTTTTACATTTTTACCTATTTATTTTATTTTTACAACAATTAATATATTACAATCGCTTCGAAAATTAGCCATTATTTATCGTAAAAAGTAAATGATAAAAAATAGTTATTGTGGGATATCCATAAGAGAATGACATATACCATCGCGGAGTTTTTTGTAGACCTTTTCAATGTCTACATAATTAGTACATTATTTTGATAAATCTCGTAGGTTCAGTCTGCGTTTGTTGCAATGTAAGCGGAAAAAATGTAATTATTTACTACATCACATTAGAAACCTCAAAAATAACAGTATTTCTTCCACTATTTAATGGATGTTATTATCCATATAAACCTTCCTCTTAAATCACTCTATCTATTAAAAAAAACCGCATCAAAATCCGTTTCGTAGTTTTAAGGATTTAAGCATACATAGGGATATAGGGACAGAGAAAGTGACTTTTGTTTTATACTATGTAGTGATTGTATTGTATTGTAAGGTACCATTTTTTCACTGTCTTTCCGTAGTCTAGGTAGAATATAATTAAGTACATAATTATTCATTTAATTCTCTTCTACGTCTACGAAGATTTTTCTTACCTTAAAATGTTAATTGTTTATAAATATTACATATTTACACAGATGTAACACAGGGTGATGAATGAAAACCACCGAATTGCATTATTACTTATCATTCTTTATGTACAACGATTGCAACACGCGGACCCCTAACGACATAAGGTTCTAAATCAAAGAATTCACCACCGTGAGAATCGTTTCAAATATTATAAATCCCGTTCGGGATAGCCAGGAATATCGAGTCGCACTCGGATCACTGTTCGTTCCCATTTCGGTTGGTAGTCACACCTCTTAGGTCATAGCTGAGATGTTTATTTTTTTTAATAAATATGAATTTTAGAATGTTTTTATTTCATAATTACAGAGTGCCCAACATAATTCAAGTTTTAATAAGTCACTATTTACGATGAAAAAAATGAGTTTCGAAACATGAATCCAGTATGTGTTGGCAATTATAAGGAGCTTCTAAGTTAAATGTTTGTATGCCAGTGGCGCCACTTATTCAATTGAGAAGTTATATTCACGGGCTCCCAAAGACCATGCGATTTTGATAATTTAGATACCTACTTCACTTTTTTTTTTTTTTTTGAGTTGCCATTTGTCCTGCAAAGCTAATGTATATAAATATTTCTGGATATAAATACAATAAGCCCTTCAATTAATTTAAACAACTTCAAATTCAATCAAATTAACACTCTATACGTTTGTATACGTAACATTTATCAGATTCCAAAAAACAATTCTGTGATTTGTTTCACGTATAGCCGTAAGTATAAAGTTATGTTTACCTTGAAAATATTTTTATATGTTGTTTTTCAGCCGTCTATTCCATATCCAGAATTTAACAAGGTATTCAAAGCCCACAATGACTCACCAATATGTCCTCAAATGGAAAAACTTAATCACACCTCCGTTGGATCTCTTGATTGTCTCAATTTGAACATTTACGTACCAAACTCAGCCAATTCGAATAATAGTTTACCTGTACTAGTGTACATCCATGACAGTAAGTACGAAAGTGGATCCGCTGATAGATATTTACATGGACCTAAATATTTCATGAAGCAAGATATTATTCTCGTTGTAATTAATTATCGAATAGGACCGTATGGATTTTTATGCCTAAATACACCAGACGTTCCCGGCAACCAAGGCCTTAAAGATCAAGTAGCAGCATTGAAATGGATCAAAGAAAATATCGCATCATTTGGAGGAGACTCTAGCAAAATTACTCTTTCCGGCGTAAGCAGTGGTGGAGAGAATGTTTACCTTCATTTATTATACGAAAAGGAATTACTATTTAGCCAAGTTATAATTGCCAGTGGATTAACATCGCCACCACTTATAATGAACAGTCCGAATTTAAACGTACCCCGAGCAATTGCTGCAGATTTAGGACTAATAACAAAAAGTATGCGTGAAGCTCTTAGTTTTCTTGCAACGAAGGATACTAATTCTATTATACAATCATCAAATAAACTAAACATTACTTACAAGCCATGTGTCGAAAAACAATTCAAAAATATAGATCCGTTCATAACGAATTACACAATAAATATGGTAAATGCACCAAATGTTAAAAATGTTTCAATTTTGCTTGAACAAACATCTAATGAAAGGCTGTACATACATGCAGATACACATTTTAAAATTACAGAGTATAAGAATATATTTACGAATGAAATAAATTCTCAATTCAATATGGATAACAATACTCTTACAAAAATGGTAGACTACATACACCGTTTTTATGTTGGAGATGATAATATTGGTGATCACGGTAAACATGATATAATAGATTTTTCTTCTGATTTACACTATAATTATCCAATAAGGAGAGGCATTGATACATTTCTTGTAGATGGTGCGAAAAAGATTTATTACGGTGTATTTTCTTATGTCGGAGAAAGAAATTTCATGAGAGATTTATATCATGTTAACAAATCGTGTAACGGATCAACACATAGTGATGATTTTGGTTATGTATTTGATATATCTTACATGAAAGACAAACAAAGTATTACAGATATGTTAATTGTCGAACGACTCACAACGTTATGGGCTAACTTTGTCAAGTATGGGTACGTATTTAATTTATGTATTTTAATATCGTTTAGACAGATTGAATATGCACTTTGAAATCAAAAATACACGCAATTTTTTATAATTACTAGCTGTCCCGGCGAACTTCGTTACGCCTAACAGTCAGTTTTTTAATACTTATTCTGCTATTCGGAACCATCGTATAAATATTGACATTCATATTTTTACGATACTAACATCACTCAATTGTTTTGCCTTCCCGGAACCTCTCCACTAATACTTAAACTTTATGGTATGGTATTATAGTTCAAATTGTCTTTTAAGTATTATTACGAATCATTTGTAAGAGAGTATAGAAAAGTGTCGTTTTAAGACTTTTCCAGGTATTTTTTTTAATTTTTCTCTCCGTAAGATCCATCCTCGTACTACAAGGAATATTGTAAAAAAACAATTATCGAAATCGGTTCAGCTGTTCTCGAGATTTGCGCTTAGCAACACATTTAGCGATTCATTTTTATATTATAGATTATGATACCTGTCGATTGATTTATTCGAGTATGTCGATATATCATCATCATCTCAGCCTATAGAAGTCCACTGCTAGACATAGGCCTCAACACTCGTTCTCCACAGCATGTGGTTCTGTGCCGCTTGTAACCAACGGCTCCCCGCAATATTAATAATGTCATCGGTCCATCTGATGGGGAGCCGTCCCACGCTGCGCTTTCCTGTACATGGTCGCGACTGTCGGACTTTTTTGCCACATCGACCATCAGTTGTTCGAGTTATGTGGCCTGCCCACTGCCACTTCAGCTGTGATATTCGACGAGCTATATCGGCAACTTTAGTTCTCCTACGGATCTCCTCATTTCTGATTCGATCACGTAGTGAAACCCCAAACATAGGTCTTTCCATCGCTCGCTGGGCTATATATTTATCAGTATTTTTACTTATGATTGTTGCTTAGCTATGTCATTGGTACATTCTTTCTTTCACTCAAATCTTAGTTCATCGTAGCATTTGAAATCACATTGTAACATTGTTCGGTTAGGTTAACATTCACATTTTTTAAATCATTTCGTATTTGTCATATACTTCACTTGACGGTATTAACCATGAGAAAATTCCCCTTGATTAGCTATCCCTTTAAAGCATTAAACCATTAGATTCAGTTAGCAATATTTTTGTGGATTGAAGCTTCCAACTCGGCGATTTAAAAGACGATCATCCTTTCTAATATTACAAATGCGAATTTTCATATTGTTTGTTTGTTGCACTTGCACGCCTTAACTAAGAGTAGTTAACATATTATCATGATATTTTGCATACACGTCGTCAGGGGTATAGTACAGCATAGCATAGCATATCATGCCCTATACCTTTTACTAGAAAAAAAAATGTACTGTTCCCGATTGAATAGTAATCGGGAGGAATATACCGATGTATAATTTACATTAAAACACGTGTAACCGCGAGCAGAAACTAACATACTTTCCTTTCCCGATTACAAAACTGTGACACGTCCGAACCCATAAGTAATCAGTGTTTGCGACCCCACACGCGTAGTAACCGTCTGATGGTTGAAGACAGCTGGTTACTTTGCTCTCGTACATTCACCGTGTTCTCCCTTCGTAGCAACCCTTAAGTTTTATTCTCTGGAAAGGAGGCGTAGTAGTTGCTGCTTGCGTGATACAGTGACACTATCATTGTCTAATGCAAAACAGACATTATACTGTACTTCACACCCAAAGGCGTAGAAATTGAGGAGGGCTTTCTGTATTTGTAGCTAGTTAGTGAAAGTTATCCGGTAAACGCATATATGTTTATATGAACATGGAGTTAAATTTTTGATTTTTTTTTTTCAATTTTGTTCTATTCGCATACATTCATTTAGAATTAGCAATATATTAGAAGAGACAGATGGTTACAATTTGATACGAATCGCTTCCTCCCTTGACGCGTTGCATATGATAGAATAAGGTCACAAAAATTAATCAGTCTTGATCTAGGTGCAAGTAATAGAGTGACGGTAATTTCAAAATACGTTAAATAAATGCCTTGAGATTAATGATTACATGCTTTACAAAATTAAGTTAATTTAGTAACAGACTGATTCGTTCATACAGTATCGTTGGTTTTCATCGCTATTCGTCCACTGTGCATGTCTTGGAAATACTCTGAGAAGCGATACCGTCGTATCTGCAATTATGTTGGTGTCGTGATTCGTGCTACACACTGTAAAATGTACTTTTCAGAACGATTGCATTATACTATATTGTTGTACTGTAGGTTGTTGTAGAACACAAATTAATGAAACAAAAAAATATTATTTCACGAAAATTAATTCTATTGTTCCAGTGATCCGACTCCAAACATAACACAACTGCTGCCAATTAAATGGGAACCTGTGACTAACAATACGTATGAGTACTACGACATAGATAGAGAAATAACTGCAGGACTGAGTCCGTTCCACGAACGTATGGCTTTCTGGGACCTATTCTATAAATTAAATGGAAAATTTGAACGGTTTTTTAATACGAATTAAATAAATATATTTATTAATTGTTATTTATCACTGAATTATGTAGGCCGTGCTTAAGGTTGCCAGCCATATTTCATAATAACGTACTTATTACTTAAAGCCATACTTTATTTTCGATAAACATAGTCAATTTGCATAAAAATAAAGTATGCGAAAATACTTTGTTTTTAATTTATACTGTGATGCGTAAAATGAAGCACTCTTGCGCTTTATTATTTATGGACTGTTATTTATCAATACCCTTGCTGTAAATATATTGGATGTAGTATTATAGATAGCTCAAAAGCGAATTAAAACAAAAACCATAAGTACTTTGGTTATGAATAATAAGAATTGAAAAGTTATTATCAAAAATGGTCAATACAATTATCTCAAATTTTTCAAGTTTTAATGATTTGAGGTTAATTTATTTGAGAAATTGGTTTGATGTTTAATACTGCCTTTTATATCTTTAAAATTAAGGTGAATTTAATCTCTTTCCCCGCCACTTCAGCTTCCAATGAAAGAGGTTTTTAGGTAAGAGATCTGAAATGTCGAGAAGAGGGGAAACAGATTACTGATAAATTTAATAAAATATCAGTTAAAATTGTTCAATTTTTTTTTGTAAACTAAAGCGGTAACTACCAACGACAACGCACAATAGTTAGCTTGTGCTGAAAGCAAGCAACAATATGTTTGTAAGGGAATAAATAAATAAATTGGATTTTTTATTTTTTTGTATATTTTTTTTTCCTATTTCATTATCTGATACTTTATTTTTCTCAAAAAAAAATTGCCAACTCTAGCCGTGCCTGCGAGATATAACAAAAAACATATACATATACAATATCATTAAAAAAACAGGATCTAATATATGTGGCTATCGATCTTGTAGCGGTGTATCTAGCCTTACTAATAATATAAATGCAAAAATGAGTTTGTTTGTTTATTACGGTTTCACAACTCAATTAATTCAGTTGATCACTACGGAATTTTGCATACAGGATATGACCTATAGTCTATGGGGTATATTTCACTAGAAAAATACTGTTCTAAATCTATCTTTAAATCCATATTACAGGTAATATAAATAGTTGAAAATCTTTACCCCCCTCGGTGCAGTCGGTTGAAAAAGTATTGACATAGGTATAATTGAACAGTATTTTATGTTGTTGAGAACATGGGTCTACTGTTCAAAACATTGAAAATACATTACCCATAACAATATCGTCTTAGTAATAAAATATGCTTTGTTTCTACAGATGTACGTTGGTAAACATATGCCACAATACGGATGCGTCGTTGTTAATAGGAAATGATGTAGGTAGATATTGAAATTTTGTAATGACCCTGACTGGCGTACAATTTATTTCATGTCTCGAAATTTGAAGCATATGTATCGGAACAATTGAATAAATTACATATTGTGTCGAAGTTTTAATCAATGTTACATATTTTTTGTATTCTCCATTTTATTTATTCATGTTAACCCCTCGGCTGATTTTCTAAGACCCGGACCTCAAAATGGCGGATGATGTTTTTAATTTCACGACATCGTACATTGAAAATTTCATGGTTTAGTAAAATAAAGTTGGTACAAATGAAATAATAATTTAAAAACATATTTTACATACAAATTACAATTTTACAATACATAATTTGTTATTTTACAAAGTTTTATAATAAACTAGCTGTGCCCGCGACTTCGTCCGCCTGGAACGGAATACAAAACACAGTGATTAATGAAACAATCTGAATCTATATCTGTATATCTTGTATATTTGTAATGTAATGTGTCAGGCTAAAAATTAATAATGGTCGTACTCCTTTCTTACTACAATAATAACTCAAAATTAGGGCTTTGATGTGTGTAAAAACCGTGGGCCTATAGTGCTGCATCTATCGTCATACAGTCAGATAGTTCGTAGCACACGATGGTAATGTGTGCCTACATCTAAATTTATTGCGAATATGGACAAAACTTCGTGACGATACACGCAGGTATAGGAGTAACATAACACTAATATTCTAATTTAACAACTGTAAAAACAATACCCTTGGACTGTAAACCATAAAGATTTAACTTCTATACAAACAAATGTAGACTTCGTGAGGCATAGGTCAATAGACTGTTGGCAGCATACGCTTAAAAAATACCTGATTTATTACAAAACTATGAAAAATAACAAACGATAAATTGTACAATAATAATTGTCATGTAAAATGTATTTTTAAATTATTTTTTCATTTATACGAACTTTTTTTACTAAACCCTGAAATTTACAATGTACGGATGTAGAGAAATAAAAAAATAATTGAAAGCATAATCTGTTATTTTCGAGTCTTAAAAAATCAGCCGCGGGCTTATAATATTCATCCATATATACTTCACATAGCTCATTCTTATTTTTCGTAATCCTTTCTTTTATTTGCATTGCCTGTAGTCTTTTTTCTCCACGGTACCGCTGGAAGAAAATACGAGCTCCCTAATTTTTTTTTTTATACTTTATAGGTAAACGTTTTGACCATAATCTCATCTGATATTAAATGATGATGTGGTTTAAGACGGTAAGTCACGCTTAACCTAGAGGGAGACTGGCTCTCCAGTGCAGCTGCTGGAACACACCAACAGGTGTTTGGCGACAGATTTTCAACTTGAGGGTGGGTAGTTAGCCAGACAGACTTAGAAAAATCCCTACCACCATGCTATGGTTTCATCACGATGTTTTCCTTCACCGAAAGCTCCAACTCAATTTCTTGGATTCGAACCTACGTCCATCGACGCTGTGTCCGGACACACTACCAACTGAGTCATCATCGCTTCATAAGCCCTAATGCTTAAACCAAAAGGTATTCGTTAATTCAAAGCGTAATTAAGACATTAGAATCAAGGTAAATTTATGAAAATTATAATTCGAAATAAACCTAACAAACACAGAAATAATTTCATTGTTATCTGTACTCTTCTTTGCAATAATATTATTACGACAGTAAACCAATAAAATTATAAGTTTAGCGCCATTTGTTGTCGTTAAAAATGTAGTCTGTTATTGCTTCTAAAGACGATTTTTTCTTTAATTTATGTTCAGTAAACAATTTTAGTCTCTTAATTTTTTTATTATAATAAAAAATTGTCCTAAAAAGTGATAAGCTTCAATAACTTGTAATATTTTCAACACAATATTAATTAGAAATGTACAAATTTAATCATAAACCTTATGCGATTGAAAAATAAAAATCATATTTTACTTATACAAAGTACAAAATAAGTTATTCAATTTATAAAAATATGTAATATTTGTAATTGGCAATTTTTAGATTGTATATTATAGTAGTAATAGATTTAAAAAATGACGGTTGAATGCCATCTATTAGCAATAATGCATATTAATTAATTACTGAACGTCTAAGGGTATTAATATTTATTTATGTGAAAATAAAATATTAACCATTTTTCTTTCGTTCTATGTCTTAGTAATGTAATACTGTGGCAATGTTTATTTATGTTATAAAATACCCTGGTTTTTAGATGAGGCTAAAGTCCATTTACTTATTTATTTTTCTCTCGTACTAACTCCCGTCGTCATTAAAATTACAATAACTTTTGATAGAGTTAACCGATTTTAATGAAACAAAAAATTAATGTTCCTCCGGAATATACTTGATTATTTTCTTTATGGTATTTTCTTAGTGTTTTATCAGAAACCTAGTACTTTACCAGTGATGCCTATTCAAACAAACAGACAGACATTTCTAAAAATGATTGAAATGGGTTCTATTACTTATTCCTAGACACCTGCAACAATTTTTTTCTAAAAAATCAAAAAGTACAGACACGTTAGATATGTAAATGTCTATGAATTAAAACTAAAAACATTGATCGAAAACTATCTAAAAGTTTATGTGATAAGCGGACAAGAGCAAACGTCCATAATTTTTTTACATAGTTTTTGGTACTGTAAAATTGTAATTTTTTTAATTAAATCACGTACGGGCTAAATGCATTCTGCGGTTTATAGATTCATTCAAGTACCTACCTTTTTACTGTTAGTTATAAACGTCTCTAGTAATATTATACAGTTCAAGAGATTTTTTGTTTGTTTGAAAGCGCTAAGATTTGGACCTAACGATCTGTTTTGAAAGATGTATTATACTAAATTATTTGATATCTTGACGACGTTTACAGGTTAGTATTATGCTACGCATTTTAGGAGCGGAGTAATTCCATACAAAATGTAAGTTAGAAGAAAAGCTAATAAAGAATGAACTAATAGTGCGGCGCAGGATATCGTGGGTCGGAGAGTTGACCACCCGACAAGAACCGAACTGTAAATTTTTAATTAATTTTGTTTAAGCTTAACGATAATAACAGCAACTCAAAATATTAAAAATTAAACGCGTTCGCGTGTCGCTTCTACAAATATTATAAAGAGACACTGTTTATTTGTTGAAGGCCATCACTGACTGACTGTTTCGATATCGTTAATTTTTTCACTGATGGAAAACTTGGTTCTCATTAGACCCTTACATTAATATGTCTTAATGTAAATAATGCGCATAAAGAGACACGGGGTTACTAGTTAAATGTAAAAACTGGAAACATATTGGTTGCTGAATAATGAATTGTAAATACTGAAGACTTTGACAAAATCGATAATAACTATTGTTATTATGTACTTAACGACGTAATCGAGAAATACTATCATATGATCTGTTAAACTTATGATACTTTATTCTTAAATAAATGATTTATGGTTTTCTTTTGTTCGTGAGATAGAAAACGATTATATAGAAAGGAATTAAAAATATAATTAACAAAAATGGAAACATAAAACAACTGTAAATCAAAATTGTTTATTTTTTTGTTTGCTCTATATATAAAAAAAAAATCTTTCATAATTCTACAAAATAATGAAGTATAGAATATCACTATAATACTTATGTATAAAATAATAACAATACGTAAAAATAAAAATTATGGACGTCATACCATTCTTACGCTCCTTTTAATTTTTAATATAAAAATTATTCGGACCTCTCAACCATGCCTCTTCTCCACTCACACCTACAACTTTACTGAATACAAAAATATAAACTTAAATCTAATACCTTAAATTATCAGTTCAGTAAAGTATATCATAGATGCCACTAAGTTCCCATACAAAATATTTATTGGCAATTAATATTTTATGTACATATATACGCAAAATAATACAATCACAATAAAATCTCAAATCATTTTTTTAAAACCATACATAATCATATTGGGTGGCACATTGTTTTATAAACATTTATTCTAAATTCTAAGTCAGTATGAGCTCCTAAAATTTTATAAGTATATTGAAGTACTTGTGCCCGTATCATTCACAAAAATGCACAACATTAACGGGCAACCACAGATCTATTACGAGAGATAATCATTGACTTTCAGAAACGTCAAATAATTTTACATTTACTGACCGTCCGATATTCATAAACGTCAAAAAGTTTGATTTTCAAATATGACACCACGTGTGGCAGATTTGCGGTTGTGAATTTAAAAATACGTTCCACTAAATTACCAGAAATTTCTAAACAAAGAAGAAGAAATACGTGAAATTGTATTCTTTAGTAGGGCGGCAAATAGTTTATAGAATTATGCAGTATAAAAATACGACAGTCTCGGTGGTGTGATATTCACAATCTCGTAATAAATATGTGATAGCCAAACAGGACAAAAATTAGTATTGCTGGCTTTCTATACGTTCAGATAAAGACGGAATATTTGCTTAATTTCCAAAGTAATCTAGATTATAAATCGCTTCGTTCTTAATACTTCACTGTGAAATGCAACATTCAGTTTTATCCTACACAAAAGTATTGAATTATAAATGTAGATATTATTATAAAACAAATAGATTCTTGTTTGTCACAATTGAAACATTATATGAATCGGAACATACAAAAACTTGTACAAAAAAATTTGGTCACACTGGCAGCTATCTTACAAGATGTTTTATTTAAATATAAAAAATACATTCACATTTTATAATCGTCTTATATATGTTTATTAATATTAATAATTGTGTGTGGCCTGCAACACATTATAATAGCAATTATATATAGCACTGAAGCATTCTAAGGATATTGTCAATGCTTCTTCATAATCTAAGGCAATTTATAAAACTATCTTAAAAATTAAACTACATCTAGCATATACATAAAATGAGAATATTGTTCATTATTGTTTATATACTAAAGAATTGCAACAAACTGGTATGCTTATAGCAATTTATATTTTTACGGCAGTGAATTACTGGTTTCAATGCTGACAAGAATCAGCTAAGAAATATGTAAAATTTTAGCACAAGAAATGCGCTTTACAAGTCTCTAAAACAATACATTTAGCATGCATTGAAATTCTATTTATGCTAAATATTGCACCTATATAAATAGCAAAAAATTAACAAATGTCCAACATTACTGTTCAATATTGTTATGGATGTATTTATAACAACTATTCATTTCTGACAATCTGAAGGTTTAACCTTCAAAGGGACGACTTAATACTAAGCTGCACAAATATTAACAACATTGTTAAGTTACTTAATCAAAATGGCAATAATTATAAGTGTCTCACATAAAAATTCTTATAATTATTAAATTAAATTATTAATACATTTATAGATGTTTAATAATAGACTGAAATTCTCAGTGTATTTTTTTTTAAGATTTATCTATTTGTTTTTTCATTTGAGTAAAAATAAAATGCAGAGGCAAGATTATTTTACTATATCTTTCACTTATAAAGTGATCAGATGAAATCAAATTTTTATGTCGTTATATACATAGTTTTACTTAAGAATTAGCACAAAAAGTGTGAACTGTCAAATTATCCGATTGTTATAACATTCATATAAATTACATTTTATTTGCAAAAGACATTGTTTGGACCAGAATAACATTTCAAAAATTATACAAGATAATAGAAGTTGCTGCAATTGTATCACCTATTAATCAGTGAACTCACAACAGCTCTACAATTACTACGACTTTGATATGCACTAGAAACGGTTTATCTATTGTGCAGTTCCTTGAATTTGAGTAAAACTATATACTAAATGAAATGTACAGAATTATTATTTTCATTAAAACATACGAAATTACAATTATAATAATACATAATGTTTTATATTATGCTAAAGTTAAATAGGCGTCTGTGATTTTTATTTTTTTATCAGTTAATACAATCTACATTTCATTATAACTACCTTTTTATGGAATAAATATCAAAAAATGTATACAAAATATAATTAATATGTACCACATACATGTAAATTACATTTTAAATTCGAAATATATTAATCTTTATTTATTTCTGATTCTAAAAAGCACATGAGGCATTAGAATCAATGATATTTGTTTTAAATTTTCTCATTATCTACATTATGAGTAGACAAATTAGATGCTTACTTAATTGTAAATTGTTCCCTTGGCCTCATATAACACACTAATGTAATTACGTACATATAAGAGCACGGGTGGCATGATTTATATCTGCTTACATACATATTATATTTAATATTTTAAAGGTGTAATTAAGAATCAATATTTAAACTCTCGCTACCAAGATGAGTCATAAATTAGCTTTTACGTTAGTAATAATCTAGGTCTGCATGTAATGTACACACTCATATGTATACTTTATTGTGTATCACGTAGGTATATATAATTACCTACATTCTTGTCTTCGCCACTCACATGTATTTTTATTAGTAATTTGTGTGTTTATAATAAAGAATCGAGTAATAGTAAAATGGATACTGTGTACATAAAATTCTCAGAGTTCAAAAATGTACAGATGTCGATACGCTGTACGACTTATAGCAAAATGAATTGTTCCAGAATATTCTCTGTGTAATGCTATTCCCAACCTGTCTCTATAGCCAAGAAATTTTGTGCCTTGGTCGCAATAAATGCATATATGTGGGAACAAATTATCGTCAAGCGTTACAAACTATTGGGTTGCGTGACGATAGACGCCCGCGGTTTTTACACACATCAAAGGAGTTTCAAAACGCTAATTTCGAGCTATTACTGGAGTGACAAAGGTGTGTTAAGGTTTTTTTGTGCATTTATTGGAATTAATTTTGAGGTTAGTTTCTAGCGCGATAAGTAAACCAATCTTCGTCACACAGGTATAGAAGTAACATTAGAGGGCTACATTTGTGAGATGGATTGAATTAAATACTTCTTCTATATTTTTTTTATCAACGTGCTGCTAAAGTAAATTCCGTTAAAATAGTAAAACATCGATATCATATAATATTTAAAATAAATAATTTAAAAGAGGCAGACGCTATGTTATACATCAAATTGTAAGTACATGAACCATAAGTAAATTTATTTGTGTATGCGAGTACAATGCGCCATATGAGTCGAACAACATTGTTCAATTTTATGTTGTTATTAACTATTAATAAAAATGCTAAATTGATTAAAGTCGTATGTACATAAAAAGTTTGGCACCTTAAAAATTAATGTAATCGTAATTGTTTATTATAATTTTGAGCAAAGAAACACTATTAAAAAAAAACTATTAGCTCATCATTGGTTAAACTGACAGATCATATTTAACATGATCTATCAAACTATTACTTGTTGTCTTGATCAAAGTTATACTTTTTTTAGAGCAAATGACTTAATGGCATTACCTTTTTGTTTATGTCAAAATGACAATCGTTGTAAAAAAATGTTATAGGCACTGATATAGGCATTATTAAAACCAGTTCTTATATATATTTTCTTCATTAAAATATTATTCATAAGCTCCATTTTTTTATCAATAATTTTATATTTTCGTAGCAGATGGAAATATATTATAATTTTTTGACGAATTCCTAATGAATTGGTAGTTTTAGGGATTATTGCCCTAAACGTATTGGATATAACTTATATAACATCCGATATGGATTTTACAATAATTAACCATACGAATATGAGTCTATGTGCACCCAGATCAGTGATCGCCTCTCAGTAATTCCATGAGAAGATTGAAGCTAGTACCATCTCCGTCTTTATTCTTATTTGCTGGGTTCAGCATTTCCTTACCCACCTGCATGAAGAACTGTAAAATAATGGATATTTCGATAAAAAAAGAGCTTTGTGCGGTTGATTATTACTCAACAAGATAATTTAAGTTTTTATTTAAATTTTTAATTAAATAAAAATTTAATAAGTTACCTGACACGTTCGTTGCAATTCTGGTATACGTAAGAGCAGTTCTCCAAACTTGGCGGGAGTGGAGGGAGAATGCGTTGCGATGTAAGCCTGTAGTGCGGCCAGCGCTTTCTCTTGTGACGCGCGAACTTTCTCAGCTTCTCTGAGCTCGGGTGCGTCTGAAGAATCGTAATATATTAATAAATGTTTCTTAAATGCTTTGAAAAATTCGGACCTTCCGTCATCCAATGTTTCATAAAATACATGTTAAGACATACAAATAATAAAAAATAGGCAATGTGTGCAAAACTTATTTTTACATCAAATTAGCACTAATTTTGCTACAGTGTTGTAGTTCTAAAGGTATGGTTGACAAACTATACTGGCACACAAATCCTTCTAAATTCTAACCTCACTATTCAGGTCCAAATTAGGCTAAGGTAAGATTAGACAGGTCAGTTATAATTGGCCTCAGACCTGGATGCAGTTCTATTAAAGTTGGTTCCACATAACCATAGGCTGTCGTGAATATACATAGGGAGGACTGCATATCTGTTTGCTATTTCGTACCATAAAAAAAGACATATATATCCCGTGCTGGAGCAGAATGAAGAGAAAAAGTATCATTTGACATTGGTAGGTATTGAAGAGCGTAACAGAAACTCAAATGGGTAAAATTACAAATCATTTTTAGCAACCTATACCTTCACTTTTATTACATCATCAAAGTTAGTAGGAGTTATATTCCAGAACTACTGTTTCAATATAAAAAATGTTTCAATAGTAGGAAGCTATAGGCTATTATTATTATATATTTTTCGTATGTTTACTACTTTTTTCGAACTGACCTACCCTGTTGGTCTAGCAGGGCCTCTACAGTTTCACCGGACTACAGCTTGTATTAAATCCGCGTACGCCGTCAATGATTTATAAAGTAGTACAACTACTTCGCAATAGATGGCGTGCGAATAGTTTCATTTTAAAGTCAAATTTAATTAATCCGAATTCTAACCAACAGTATAAATGCAAATGTTCGTGTGTTTGTCAAACTTTTAAGCCTTAACTATTTAAACAATCATCGTGAAATTTTGTATATAAGTATAAATAAGGGTTACAGAAACTGTTCCTGAATGATAGATAAAATCTCCATTAACGAAAGCGAAGACGCGGACAAAATC
The DNA here is from genome assembly GCA_035772565.1 of Antheraea assamensis. NCBI lineage: Eukaryota > Metazoa > Arthropoda > Insecta > Lepidoptera > Saturniidae > Antheraea > Antheraea assamensis. Next base: position 3,808,272 of record JAQQSE010000067.1, read on the forward strand.
TAGTAATTAAGTGATCCGTTAAAAACGGAGACCACGTAAAAAATAAAAAAAAATACCCGAAGTAAGCAGAACGATGACTTTCAAAGCGACGTATTCATATCGATCCACGCGTAGTCTCCTCAAATGGTCTGTGAAACTCAGCATACGTTCTATACACGGTGTTAAACCCAATCTGTGGAGTATCACAAAAGAAAATGAAATAAGTAATACATACCAACTTGTTACTCATGTCATTTCGTTAGACGTAGAAATTAAATTAAAAAACATAAGTTAATAAAAATTGTTTCCTTCTTTCTATTAAATGTTCCTTTAAAAAATACATATAGTAAAATAAATATGACAAAATTTGGAATCTGAGTAAATGTTGCAAGCAGTTTTGGTTTTTCGAACTGTTATTTAAAAAGTTTTGCAGCGTGTTCAATCAAAGAATCAAGTATAATTCGTAGACGACAAACAGTCGATAATGTGTCGCAAAACATTTGCAGATGTATACTGACAGCTACACTTTGAGAGCCAGTTTTGTCTTACCGTTTTAAGACTGACCACTGAATATCAGTTGAGATTGTGGTAAAATGCTAATGTTATAAAATATAAGTAAGAATTGGTGGCAGAACGCTAAACAACACATGTTCGGAGATGACTATTATAAAAGTCGATTAACTAAGATTGCTGTAAAAAGATGAACATACTTTGCGCTCTGGTGTAAAGTGATGCCACGTCCACCGCCCACTCGAACCTCACCGGGAGTGCTCACGCCGCGGTAACAACATGACAACACCAGGAGTTCACACCAGCTGTTGATCAGCAGGCAAATCTGATCATCGATCTGAAAGTTATTTTTTTATAAAAACTCTTATCGGTGTCATTGGAACAATAATCTACATATACGAAATCATATATCACACAGATAAATAAAAACCTTGACAAAATTAAGAGGTAAAATATGGCGGCTATTTTTCATTCTTCCCGGTAAGGAGTTTAAGACGTGTAAAAATATTATCAAGAGATTAAAATCTTCTAACATTATTTTTACTATCGATTAATTCATTATACATTTATAATAGAGTTATACACTGTTAGTTACATAATTTATAGGACGATTTACTATTAATAATACTTTACTGGTACAGCCCTGATATGTAAATTTAAATAAAGGAAGAATATCGTCTAACATTTGTTTATCTTTATTCACTCTCTTAATGAATGCGTCTCTTTTTAATATTAAAGAAACAGCACGTATCAGAAAACCATTCGTAATATTACATTTTAATGATGTTACAACCGTGTACCAATCAAATCAAATAAAAAATACTTTATTCAATTTAGGCCCAAAGAAGGCGGCGCTTTTGAACGTCAAAATTACCATCGGTTCGGAAAACAACCCAGTCATCGAGAAGGAACGGCAGGAAACTCGATCAGGTTTATCCCTTTAACATATATAGACGTTTATTTAAAAGACATTACACGTTATAATCGGTTTTAATGGATACATACAGAGGAGTCAATTCCCGATGGCGATTTTCTAATGTTTACCGGAAGGTAACGATAGCTACTTAACATGTTCTTAATATAACCTAACAATGTGTTTTTGGCGGGTCTTATTTTTTCCTATAGTAACTTCATTACATGAAATTTAATATTTTGCATAATAAACTTTGATTAAAATAGATTGTAAATAATAACATAGAACCTAAATTCTGAGATATCACAAAAATTTCCAGGAAAATTTTAACACAAGCGTCACCTTTTTTTAGAAAGCACTGAAATTACATATGAAGTGGCTAACTTTAATATAGCTATTATATACCCACATGATAATACAAATTATTGGATAATACGTCATTATTTAGTCAAGAACAGAAATGTTTTAATATCGAATAAATAATATTTAGAAGGTATTATTACCAGTTAGTAATCAATTATTTAGTTAAGTGTTACACGACTACAGTTTGTACTATAAATTTGTTGAAATTAAATTCGGATACTTTGTTAGGGTGAGTACATATTTACGAGGTAAGAGGTTACATTGATAGTTCAATGGATTTTGTGTTGGAATTTCATTCGTTTTGCCGAGATTTAAATCGTTTGTCCTCGTCCGTGATTGAAACTTTTTAAAATGGTAATAGCTCCATAATAGCGTCTTCAGATACCGCCTTAATCGTAGCCGATTCGAATGGTGGAATGAATTTACACATTTCGTGAAAGAGATCATCGCGAGGAATCAACATATTTTTGCATTAAAATATATTTTAATTTTGTATACCGCCAAGCTAACAATCTGTCGTCTAGTATCACCTGTACGTTGTTTCGATAGCTGTACTTGAAAGACATTGTTAAAAAGTGAAGTCCATAAAGCATAAACAAATTCGAAAATGTTTATTAAGCTACGTATAACATAAGTAAAGTTTTTTACAGTCCAAACCAAGGCGTACCGTGCGCCCTTGTGCTGGTTGCCTATATAAAATCGGGTGAGTGTCTTAAGCGCTCCCCTTAGTAGTTCGTTGAAACTGTAGAGGCCTTGCCAGGTGAACAGTGTAGACAGTTCCAAAAAAAAAAGAAGTTTTTTACAAAAAAAAAAGAGAACAAACCTAATATTGCTAATTTACTTTCTTATCGAAATGGTATATATTTTTTATTATAATTCAACTTTACTTTTTGTAATAACGATGTAATGTGATTTCACATGCTTATGATAATACTAGAGTCCCGTTGTCGTCCCGTCCCGTTTCATTACCAAACCAGTTCACGACATATCGGTAGTTACAAACAGCAAAAAAATTGCACTTCCAGTCAACAAACAAAAACAAACAAACAAAAACAAAATACCATGTGTACGAGACTTAAGTTTCGACGGTAAATAGAATACAGAATATAGTTTCATTTTTTTTTCAATATAATGTTTGTAATTGTAAAAATATGACATATTGGTTGTGTATTTTTATTTTATTACTATGTATAGGCCTCCTGTATTATGATAAGTTGTTAGTTAATTCAAAAGTCGGAATGATACGTGGTTTGCAATCAAATGATGGTGATTATTACATGTTTTTGGGTATACCCTATGCGATCGTTAACAAATCGAATCCATTTGGTGTAAGTTATTCAATAACTATTATATATCAAGAGTTAGAATAGTTAATTATTCTGATGCAGATGACACACACAATATATCCGACCAGAAAATTATTATTTTTCATACAAACTTCCCATACGTTTAGGTGTTAAATTTAGAAAAAAACGTTGAAATACTTGTTTCAATGTTTTGAAGAATATTGATGCCAAGATTGAAAAAAATCTAATCAGAAAAATATTATTTCCGATACAAATTTCGCTTAATCCCTTTTTGCCCCAAGTCTACGTATGAACTCAACATAACCGTAATCTAATAAATTTGTATATTCACACAGGAATCGACACCACATCCATACTTTAAAACTGTCTTTCAAGCAAACGACGACAGCGCTATGTGCCCACAACAAGAAGAATTTAACAATACGATTGTCGGAAATCTTGACTGCTTACATTTAAATATATACGTTCCTTACTCGAAGGATACTTCCACAAACAGCCTACCTGTGATGGTTTACATACACGGACGTTACTATGAAATTGGTTTCTCTGGCAGGTATTTATATGGTCCAAAATATCTAATGAGACACGATATTATCCTTGTAACACTAAATTATCGACTTGGTCCTTACGAATTCTTTTGTCTCGCTATTCCTGAAGTGTCAGGAAACCAAGGCTACAAGGACCAAATGAGAGCATTAAAATGGATTTACGCAAATATATTCGAGTTTGGAGGTAGCACCGACAGGATGACATTAGCTGGAGATAGTTTAGGAGCAATGACCATAGACTTTATACTTCACTCATTGAATTATGAAAAAAGAATGTTTGATAGAGCCATCCTACAGAGCAATCCATATGGTCCTGGCGGAGAAGTAAACAAACCCGATAATCTTAATCCATTAAGGTTAGCTGAACACTTAGGTTATAAAACCGATGTTCTCAGCGAAGCACTGACATATTTGGCAAGAGTAAATCCATTAAACGTCATAGAAATTTCATTGAAATTGAAAATGAAGTACGGATTATGTCTAGAAAATGTTTACGAGAATGTTAAACCATTTCTGTCCGATAAACTCAATAATCTCAGTAAGCCTAAAGTTCAAAACATGTCTATACTCATTGGAAATACAAACAAGGAAAAGTTAAGTAAGTATAATGTAAATAATCCTGAATATCACGAAGAATATGACCCATTCAAGGAATACGTGGATCTCTTCAATTTGGATGAGAAAAACAGTACAGACTTCGAGTACATCCTTCGTCAGTTCTATAAAGGTGATAAAATCATTGATAAAAAAGTGAGAAACGAACTAATTCTCTTCTCAAGCGATGCTTATTTCTAGCATAGAGCCAAAAATATCATGTTCAAATATATAAATAATGGAGTCAAAGATATATACTACTATATTTTCGCTTACGATGGACAGAGAAACTTTCTAAAATTACGACTGAACATACCGGACGAAGGAGCTGCGCATGCTGACGATCTTGGATATCTATTTGACATATCCTACATGAGTAACCCTTCTCCTGAAGACCAACTCATCATCGATCGTGTTACGACACTTTGGGCTAATTTTGTTAAATATGGGTAAAGTACCTTTTCCCAAAGCTATTTGATAAATTTCATAATAGAATACTTAAATGCAACTAACAAACGGTGCTCGCAATTTTTTTTTCTCTGGTCTGAATATAGATGAACAGAACACAAACATAAGTATAAATACGCATTCTATGATCTTTTTTTTTAGAACCGATTACACTGTTGACCTGACAAGGCCTCTACAGTTTCACCGCACTACAACCATTCTATGATACCGTAAATTCGCACTAGCACATATTATAGTCCAAAATTTAATACAAAACAAAGTTAATATATTATTATAGATATGTGAAATTGGCATTTGTATATCTGTTGCGAATATATGTGAGGTGGTTGTAAGTCAGCTCTATCCGTAACATTAAATTATTTCTCGTTCTATTTGTATAATACAAGGTGTATTGTACAAATGTTGATGTGGCTCGTTGACTCCTCGCTCGTAGAGTCGTTTGCCGTAGGTATTATTGTGGCTTATTATCGCCGCGTATCTCTAATCTTGAACCTTTCGAACTATTTATCACAATTTCGCGTGTCTGTACTGATCAGACGCTACTCAGTCTCTGTCCGTTCTGATCAGACGCTATACAGTCTCTGCCCGTTTCCCATTCGTATTCCTTATTTAAATGCCTCGCAGCTGATCCGCTAGCGAGCGCACTTCGCGCGTGTGGCCTCCTTCCGTATTTTTTTCTCAGCCCGACGCGCGACGACACCCCGTAGGGAGGGCTCGTAGGAATATTTTTAGTGAATGGACCCAATGAGTCCATTGTCCATTTTCTATTTATGACACCATTCTGTGCCCTGTATTTATAACTTCCTCTCCGACAAACTTATCCCTAATAAATTACGTGGTGTATTGTTCTTACAATCAATCAATATGTTCAGAGTTCTTACTCACAAAAACTTATAACTAACACATTTTGACTTTCTACGTACTCCGTAATAACAAAAACCTTAACCGTAATAAATTATGTCCGATATTTCGTACAACTAGCACATAAAACTAATTGTCCCGCACATGGCTCGCTGTCCGTAACAGTTCTCCCCCCGGCGTAGCTTGCGTAGCCTCTATCTCCAGGACGGCGAGTTTTGATATCGGGCGCCGGAACACGCTGCTCCGTGTCTGCACGTCGGCACTCCGCACTCCTCCGTCTGGTCCGGTGTATGTTCGTACGATTAGTCCGCGCAGCCATGTGTTTCGTGGTAGCGAGGCGTCAACGACCACGACAAGGTCCACGACGCTCAGGGGCCGTCGTCGGTCGGCTGCTTTCTTCACTGACCCCGCTAGCCACTCCCATGCGCCACCATAATTAGGCGTGTAGAGCGGAACGTAACGCCAATCCATACGGCGTCGTAATCCCTCTTCTCGTAGAATGGGTGTCCATTCGTCGTAGGCGGTGCGTAGTACATTTTCCGCGCCGCGAAAGTTCGTAGCGTTATCGCTATACATAATAGCTGGCCAACCTCTTTTCGCCGCCATTCGTCGTAGCGCTATGATCGCTGAATCAGTCGAAAGTGATGTTGCGATCTCTAAATGGATCGACCTTGTAGTTAAACATATAAATAGGGCGACCCATCGCTTCTCTCTTCGCCGACCAATGGTGAATTGTAGCGGACCGAAGTAGTCGACTCCGCAATTTGTAAACGGTCGGTGGAACGCGTCGAGTCTGACTGCCGGTAAATCTCCTGTTATCGGCGTGCGAGGCGTCGCTCTACGTATTTTGCACCTCGCACATTCCCGCTCCACTGTACGTACTGCGGGTCGTAGCTTCCAGATCCGATATCGTTGTCGCGAGTCGTTTATTACTCTCTCGCGGTTGCTGCGACCCTCATCGCGATGTTGTTCAGCGATGAGTTTCTGTACCGTCGTGTGTTTGCCGTCTAATATAAGCGGTTGTTTGACGCTTGATGGTACGTCCGCGGCTCCGATCCGTCCGCGCATACATAGCATATCGTCTTGGTTTATCTCCGGATCCAGCTTGTAGAGGCGGCTTGTTCGCGGTATTAATTTACCTCGCGTTAATCGCTCTATGTCGTCGGCGAAACTCTCAGTTTGTGTCTGTCGTAACACATTTTCAGCGCGTTCAATGTGTCGTTTCTTGATATGTTTTGCTCTGCGCCGACATATGTCTGCGAATGTTAACATCGTAGCGACAGTTCTCACCAGTCGTTCGTACGAGGAGAATCGCACTGCGTCTGGTAATACTGCATCATTCGATTCGATCTCGTATGTCACTACGATTTCCTCGACGTCTTCTTGTGGTGCCGTGTGTTCGGTAGGCCACTCGCATTCCGCGCGAGTAAGGAAGGACGGTCCCGTGAACCACCGGTCGTTGTTGTTGATCGCTATGTTCGATGATCGCGTTGCACTATCTGCGACCTTTAGTTGGGTCGGTAACCATCGCCACTGTTCCTTTTCGGTAAGTTCGGATATTTCTTCGAGGCGATGTCCAACATTCGGCATGTATCTGCGTTTGTCGTTTCGTATGCAATTTATCACGGCAGTTGAATCTGTCCAGTATACTGTGCGAGCGATTTCTATACAGTGTTCGCAGCGTATAGCGTCGTTCAAACGTGCACCGATAACGGCGGCTTGTAGTTCTAGCCGCCGAATAGTTTGTGTGCGTCTAGATGCGACTTTTGCCTTTGCTGCTTTTAGCACGACGTGTACGCGACCGTCGTTGTATGTCACGCACCAATACGCTGCTGCTGCATAAGCCTGTTCGCTCGCGTCGCACAGTATGTGTAGTTCAAGCTGCTTCATCATTATCAGATTGTAATAACGCGACAAGCGCTGTCTTGTTACGTTCTCGAGTTGATGCAGCCAATCAACGAACGTTTCGGTATTTAAATGTAGTCTCCGTACGTTTTCTTGTTCGTAGTTGCCGAGCTTTATGTATAACTCGATCGATCGTGTGTGTAGATCGGCCGGTACGTGGTCGCATTGCTGGATAGTCCCTCCTAATATCTGTTTGACATGATTATTAGTGTTGTCCGATCTCGTTAAACGCGTCCTGCCGAGTGCGTTTATTCTAAAATGACTTTTGACATGTTTGTGAAACACTTGTGCTACGCTGCTGTCCCCGCGTCCCGGTATGTAAGTATGTAATAGGTAGTCGTTGCTTTGATTGATCGTGTGCGGTACCGTTCCATGTACTACCCAGCCCAGTTGAGTTTTACTCGCAGCCGGCTGGTTCGGTTTACCGACGCGTAACTTCCTGGATACGATCATTTCCCAGTGATCCGTGCCTATTAATATGCGTGGACGTGCCTTTTCGTAGCACACTTGTTTCACCGCTAGGTTTCTCAGGTGCGCGTGTTTCAGTATACTCTTCGGTATCGTTTGTTCGTGCAACCGAAGTCCGTTTATTGTACGCGCTCGGAGGTCGTATGCGTTATCACTGTCTCGTTCACACAGCTTTAATTGTATAAGCTGGCTTTGTGTGTATTCTCTCCCCATGTTAACACCGTTTATTTGCAGCGGGTATATAGGTCCGTGCGCGCCAATAGTATTCGCTAAGTCCTCATCTATTAGTGAAACGGTCGATCCCTCGTCTAACAGTGCGTACGTATCTACCGCACCTTTGGGTCCCGATACAGTTACCGGACACACCTTAAGCATAATTTCTGTCGGTTCGGAGATAGTAGCGACGGCCATTACTGTCTCATTTGTATCTGACGTCTTTATATCGCTCGGCTCGTTCAAATGAAGCGATGCGTGATGTGGGCGACGGCAGGAATCAACGCCGCACGGTTTTTCTTTACAGTTCGCTCGACGGTGGTGCTTGTCAATACACTTGAAACAGACGCTTTTGCTTTTCACTAAATCCCAACGCTGCTCGACGTTCAGTGCCTTGTACTGCGGGCACCGAGACAACGAATGGGACTTCTCACAACACGGACACTGACGTTCGGTTTCGGTGTCTGTTGTAGTGAAAACGCTCTGCTTCTTTTTCGATACGAACTGCGGTGCGGCCGGTTTGATGTCTCGCCTAGAAGGCGCCGTAGTGTTAGCGGCCGCGTATGTATGTTTTATTGCGCGGCTCGCTTCGCGCATTAGAAATTGTGACAACACGACTATCTCTGGATCTGTAGTACCGTCGTTCTCCTCTGCATAGTCGCACCATCGAGCTTTCAGATGCGGACTGAGCTTTTCTAATACTTCTCGTGCTAACATGGGATTGTGCAAATAATTTCGTTTATCTAAATTTTGTAGAATACATACGATATTCTGTAGTTTCACTGCGAATGTGTTCAATTCGCTTGCGGTCGTCCCAGGTCGTGGTAACCTTCTCATATCTTCGAATGCTTTATCAATGATGACTTCCGGTCTGCCGAAACACTGCTCTAGTGTGCGCATGATGTCATCAGGGTTTGCCGCAGTATGTAATAATGCCGACACCGCGTCGCGGGCGTCTCCTCGCAAGCTGTTACGTAATCGCGCTATATTTTCAACCGGCGTAAGTCGATACAGTTGTGTAGAGTCACGCATCGCCGCTTTAAATGGTAGCCACTCATTGATGGCTCCGGCAAACGTCGGTAGGTCGATGGCTTGGCGTGGTGTGGGCTGTGTACGCGTCATTTTCTCTAGTACTGCGGCAAGTTGTTTAATGTCGCTTCTCTGCGACGGTGAAGGCGAACGGGCGCGTCGTTTTGGCCTGCGTTCACTTTGTGGCACATCGATACGTTTGCACGGTGCTTGCTCCCCCCGTGCTACATCGGATTGCGAGCGAAGCCAGTCATCCACACGGTGAATTCGTTCTTCTGACTCCTCGTTCAGTTGCTCGCGTTCATCCTCTGCTTCATTGCGTATCGATGTCAGCTTTACGGCGAGTCTTCTTCTAATTAATTCGGCCTCTATGCTTAGTTGTTCTCGCCGTATATTTGCTAGTTTTTCTTCCGCCTCTAGCTCGGCGAGGCGTGATCGCATCGTCGCGCTCATTGTCGATCGTTGTGAGCGTGACGGTGAAACACGTCCTGTTCTTGTTGTGATTGTTCGAGTTCCTGGTGCGAGGGGCGCGTCTTGCGGTCGTGACACACCCTCCATTCCCTGCTCGTCTAGAGATAGCGGTGATTCGTCTAAAACTCTTATCGTCGTTTCCTGTGCCTCCATTGCGTTGCTCTGATTTCTTGTAATAACCATTTTGAGTACGCCGATCGTGGATGCTCACAGAATTCTTGACGTTTTTTGTGTTTTCTTCGAATCGCTGTTTCTTTTCTTCAATCCGGTTCTCGGTAGACCAAGCAATGGTCATTTATTGAAGTAAAGCTTTCTGTATTCAGTTCGCAAAGGACCAAACAATGGTTCTTTCTTGAAGCGAAGCTTTAAGTATCCGGCTCACGAAGGACCAAGCAATGGTCCTTTCTCGTTGAAACGAAGCTTTCAATATCCGGCTCTGAAGGACCAAGAAATGTTGCGAATATATGTGAGGTGGTTGTAAGTCAGCTCTATCCGTAACATTAAATTATTTCTCGTTCTATTTGTATAATACAAGGTGTATTGTACAAATGTTGATGTGGCTCGTTGACTCCTCGCTCGTAGAGTCGTTTGCCGTAGGTATTATTGTGGCTTATTATCGCCGCGTATCTCTAATCTTGAACCTTTCGAACTATTTATCACAATTTCGCGTGTCTGTACTGATCAGACGCTACTCAGTCTCTGTCCGTTCTGATCAGACGCTATACAGTCTCTGCCCGTTTCCCATTCGTATTCCTTATTTAAATGCCTCGCAGCTGATCCGCTAGCGAGCGCACTTCGCGCGTGTGGCCTCCTTCCGTATTTTTTTCTCAGCCCGACGCGCGACGACACCCCGTAGGGAGGGCTCGTAGGAATATTTTTAGTGAATGGACCCAATGAGTCCATTGTCCATTTTCTATTTATGACACCATTCTGTGCCCTGTATTTATAACTTCCTCTCCGACAAACTTATCCCTAATAAATTACGTGGTGTATTGTTCTTACAATCAATCAATATGTTCAGAGTTCTTACTCACAAAAACTTATAACTAACACATTTTGACTTTCTACGTACTCCGTAATAACAAAAACCTTAACCGTAATAAATTATGTCCGATATTTCGTACAACTAGCACATAAAACTAATTGTCCCGCACATGGCTCGCTGTCCGTAACAATATCCTTAAGTTGTCTTATAATGTAATACGTATTTATACCTAAATTGATGTTCTCCGCAAATATAGTCATATAGCGGTCAAAAAGTTCGGCGCAAACTGTACTAATAGTTATTACTTACTTAGTTAGGACGTAGGTTCAAATACAAGCAACCGAGTCAGAGCTTTCGGTGAAGGAAAAGATCGTGATGAACCATAGCATGATGGTAGGGCTTTGTCTAAGTCTGTCTGGCTGGCTACCACCCTCAAGTTGAAAATCTGTCGCCAAGCACCTGTTGGTGTGTTCCGGCAGCTGCAGTTGAGTGCCAGTCTCCCTCTAGGTTAAGCGTGGCTTACCATCTTAGACCACATCATCATTTAACATCAGATGAGATTGTGGTCAAACGCTTACCTATAAAGTTTAAAAAAAAAAAAATTTTGCGTCTACAACTTTCCTCTTTTCAAATTATTTCTAAGTTCGTTTAATTTTTTTTATGATGTTTTTCTTCAATCATCAGTACTTATCCTAATTAAGCACATATTAATAAGTTCATTTGAATTCAATTAAAATGGTTGATTGTTTGAGACGAAAACCAAAGAGCATCATACCCTAACATTTCCATCAGTGCAACATCTTGATACTTATATTAAGCGATGGAAATATTTTTAGTCTATTTCAGTAATCCGACTCCAACAACATCTGCACTATTGGCTGTTAAATGGTTGCCATATACTAAAGATTCACAACATTATATGAAAATCGACACAAAACTCACATTGGAATCCAAACCTTTTTACCGGCGCATGGAATTTTGGGATCTTTTATATAAAATCCATGGTAATATAAATACTACACACAAGAAAAAATAAAATTCAAATCCACAACAAAATAAACAAAATATTGTAAATTCAAGAACAATAATTAAAAAGTTACCGTTCATTAATTCACTCAATAGTTCATACATTCAATATAACCATACAATCAATCACTTCGTTCGTTCGGTCGTTAATTTAGAAGTAAGCAGTACTTACGGATATATTTTTAAACAGCGGCAAACTCTTGCACCATTTAACGATTTTGTAGAGTCTATGGTCAGCTATATTACACAGGTCGGCTAAGAAGTCAGGGTTTGAGTTCTGAGCGGTGATTCCGCTCGCCGCAAGAAGAGGGTTCGCTGAAGGACTGCCCCCAGACTTGCCCAGTCGGTTGAGCTCCGATTCGTTGTACTGCCATAGGTGCTCGACGTCCATTATTTCCTGTATTTAGAATGACAACCCAGTTGGGAATAACGTATACACAAATCAAATATCGTAATATAATTTTATTTAATCTTTTAAGGATTCTTAAAAGAAATATGGAGTTAGTTTTAGATTAACTTGTAAATTTTTTTATTAATCTTTCACATGTACAAACTGTTTATTTAATCGGACTATACGTTACTTGCATATAGCAAGATGGAAACCATGTTTTACCCATACTGAACAGCTATTAAAGCAAAAGTGTTAATAAGGTTTAAAATCAAAATAAACATTTTATGAAATATGTACAAAACGTGTTGTTTTTTATTTTATTTACATAAATGTGAATCAATAACTTAAGACATTATTAAGTCATATACTAATCATTAATTATTGACTACGTTCTAATTACTTTTACAAAGGCTAATATTTCTTAATACAGTTTCCCTTGTATCTACTATGATTTTGGATTTTACCATACATTCGCACTAAAATAAACATATTGTATTGTAACTATATAGCACTAGAATACTATCATAGAATGAAGTCTCAGCAACAGTAAATTTTTAACTAGCAATTTATTCTCCTTAAGGAAAAAATTGCTAGTTGAAAATTTCATGCTTCTAATATTTACGATATCAGTTGTCTATGAATCGATGTTAAGATTGTTTAAGTCGATTTAAACTTTTTACTGAAATGTGTCACGCCGTGACAAATGCTCGATATAGACTAAACGAATTGCAGTCCATGGACTATAACTCGCGATCTCAGAAACAACATTAGGAATATCCGTAAGTATTATCTCGATGTATAATTGTGTTAAATTAATGCTAAATTACATTTAAGGCATCATTGTTATTCTGTATGAATATTTTTCGATTGCTTGAATGAGTTTTTTTTTAATAATCGTATTAGATTTTATTTAATTTTAATAGTACCTGTAGTAATGGAGGTATGTCTGGCGTTAGCCTGCTATTACTGGATTCTCCTCGACTGTTGTAGGAGCTCGGTCCATTTACCTGTTACATAAATATTTTATATTTATTTATTTTCACCTAAGATTGACCCATAAATCCTTTAGTATAAGTATATACTAGCAATTTCCGCTTCGTTATGTATTAAACAAACGTTTAATTAAATATAAATTGCAAAGGTTAAATGACAATGGCAATGGCAATGGAATTTAAAAAATAAATAGCGTATTTGTTCGCGCGCGAGACACATGCGGCTTTTTCACTTCTTGGCTTGTGACCTTTTTTGTGGCTCTTACACAAAATGTTTAATGTAGACACAGAATATCATTATTAACTTGCTTTGTAAGAGATGACTTGTTTTTGAAACTCAAGAGGCATATTTTTAGAAAGCAGCAATAGCACCGCTTAGCTTCTAGCACATAAAGACATATTTAGCAAAAATGAACTCGAGAGTGTACTTTTAATTCTAAGAATTACTTCCATAAAATATGTATAATTAACTTCTTAAAAGATAAGATAGATGTTTTGTAGCTTCAATTTAGGTTCAAAGTTAAAATATCCATATAAATAAAATGATACGAGGTCTGTTAGACCGTAATGCGTAATGCGTTAGAGAGTATATGAAATATATTTTGTTGTCATGGAGAAGTGGGGTAAGCAATGCGATGCATACGTTTTCCTTTGTATATAAAATATATTATTGAGATAATAAAAGACACAGACGAAGTGGCGGATATCTGCTAATAGCACAATATAATATTACATAATAATACAATTTTAGATATTAAGAACTGACCAACTAATCGCAATAAATTCTCTTGGATAGGGGAAACGCGCATGCCGCACATGCGCAATGATAAGCCCTCGTGGTCTTTCTTTGGAGACGACATGACAGTATATTACCATATTAAATCCAGTTATCAACCTATTACATTTAATATCGATTACAGCGTCCAAAGTAATAGGTTGAAATAATAAGTTAATTTATTAACTTATTTACTAATGATAAATTTTTCAGAGGTGTATATATGTGTCAAAAGGGAACTGTGTAATGATAGTCGTTACGTTTTCGGCCCTCTGACGTCATCTAATATTTTGGCTTGTCCCTTAGTCGTGTCTAAAGCAGTTTCACCTATATGAAATCTTTATGACTCGGTCTTTTTGGTTTTATGTTTAAATTAATAAAATTACTCTATTAATTTTCTATAAGATGTACAATATTTTTTTATGTAGTAGTTTGTTGTGTTTATATTTGATTACTTCTTATTCCTCATTCTTGTATGTATCCACATTGACGCTGTGTACAATGAAGTTCATGTTCTGATAGCTTTTATAAGCAAGTCTGTTAATGTAAGGTGTATTGACCACTAATTGTCCATAAACGTATACTATTAACAGAAAAAAAAATGTTTTTTTATGCCAAAGGACAGCAAACAGGCAGACGGCCCATCTGATGTTAAATAGTTACCCGTCGCTTATGGACAACTGCAACACTTTCGTGTTGTCGTCCTTCAAGAGCGTGTTTGTATAAGAAAAACTCAAAAAATATTGAACCCATTTTATACATTATTTTACCTATATAAAGTTACATTAAAAGCTAGCGAAGTTCAGATCAAAGGTTAGTAATAAATTTAATTATCGTCGTAAATACTAACACAGGTAAGACTGGAAGCGTGCCGAAGGGTTGTAGGTACGTGCGCCGATAGCAGCGAACTCGTAGACGACGCTCCTGATAACGGATAGGAACAATGGTATGTCGACCTACCGCCGCGCGTCCTGTCCTCGCGTATCGCTATTAAAAATATTAATATACAGTACAACAATACACGCTATCGCTATTATTCTTAAACATTTCGATTTCATTCTGTAAACACTTATATACATCATAATTATAAAGTGTTTCACGAGATACAGACCATCTCACATACATGTACACAGTAGGTACACATATAGTGAAAGGGTTCCTTTTTTCCTTTATTCGAACTGAATTAGTTTAGTTTCGTCAATAGTCAGACTCGTTAAAATACATGTAGGAGTCGGCGAGTTATACAAATGAAATTGTGTAGTTCACTGACGTTTACAGGTATGCATAGCTTAGCTTAGTTTAACGTTCTTAGGCAACAGTCCAAGCCGAGGCGCACCGTGCGTCTTGGGTTGGTTGACAATACAAGATCGAGCGAGTGCCTTAAAACTCCCCTTAGTCTTAGTTTCAGATTATATTGAAAATAAGGAAGGTTTCAACAACTCTGTTTACTTTATTAAGTGAGAATCGCAACTCTCAATTAACACATGACGTAGCATACAATGACTACGATAGACAAAGACAACGCTATACGAAACAGAATTTAGCCGACTATGTCAGTCTTATTCTCGACGTATTATATCAAAAGATGGGTAATTGCATATTAATTTAAAACTAGCGACAGAAATGTTATTTTTCCAAATCTGCCATGATAAAGACGAATACAGTCCCCAAATTAGGTTGCGAATGACCCGAAACCTTCGATGAGGGAAAACATCGTGATGAAAGCATTATTACTAAGTACCTTTTCCTGGTTAACTACAAACACTTGAGTTAAAAATCTGGCCCATGTATCTATAGCTGTGTTCCGTGAACTGCTGTTCCTTTAGGTTTAGCGTGTTTACCATCTTAGACCACGTCGTCACTTAACATCAGGTGAGATTGTGGTCGAACGCTAAAACCTATAAAGTGTACGTAAGATTAAGCCTTCGTGTATAAAATCCACATTATTATATTTTAATTTAGTATAATTAAAATTATTATACTGACATTTTATTATTAATCAAAATTAAAATTTCGTGTAAGTCATCTTTTATTTAACTAGTCGTTAATACCGTATTATTTACATTAGTCGTGTACTATAAAAGTTGAGTGAAGTTAATTACCTTCCAATTTCATTCCACACCCTAGACACTTATCGAAACGGCAAGCAGGACACTTCTTTCTTGTAGCGACGGTCACCGGGCAGTTACCGCCGCGAAGACACATATAGTTCTTTCTATTTTGCACCGTTCTCTTGAAGAAACCCTTGCACGATTCGCATGAAAATATACCGTAGTGGAAACCGCTGATTTTATCGCTGCATATCGGGCATGGACTGAAAAAGAAATACACAAGTAACCCTTAAAAGTAATTACGTAAGTCTCATTTTCCCCATCATGATCATCAGATGAAAGGTAAGAAGATTCTTACGCTTATCCTACCAACTTAGGTCGGCACGAAATATTTTCCTCTTCCATTCTCCCCTATTAGATTTCATCTTACTATTGACACCTTTTATACACATATCATTTTCTCACAAACTACCCATACCCTTTTTGGTTTTCTACTCCTATATCCGTCTATCTTCATATTTATATTTTTCCAGTTACGTGACTTTCATCTCTCTTCATGACATGCCCATATCATGCTAACCTAATGCGCCTTAAATTCTCTGTCACTGGAGCTATTTTTAAATTTCCTCTGATGTACCCATTCTTAAACTTATCCATTCTAGTCATATCACACATCCGTCTTAACGTTGGCATCTCTGACATTTGTCATTTTTTGATGGACTCTTTCGTAGCCCAGCACTCAGATCCTTACAACATGGCTGGCCTTATAATAGTTTTATACACCTTCAGAGTCAATTGCCAGTAAAAGTAAATAGCCCCTCTTCCCTATGATTATGTGAACACATTTTTTTAATATTTTCCTTGCAAGTTTCTTTAGATAAAATGTATATTCTATAGGTATTATATTTCATAGGATCCGGTGTTTGATTACAAGTTCACCTGATGTTAAATAACGATGTAGTCTAAGATGGTTAACACGATAAACCTAGAAGGGGACTGGCTCTAAAATGCAGCTGTCGGAACACACCAACAAATGCTTGGCGATAGATTTTCAACCTTAGGATGGTAGCTGCTTAGGCAGACTTAGAAAAAATCCTACCATTACCCTATGGTTCCCTCACGATGTATTCTTTCAACGAAAGTTCCGGCATTTTCGCTTCTCTACCTTACTGAACTCCTACAGCTATCCCATTGATTCTTATATAGCCCATCGCTTTTCTAAATAAATCAGTGGATATTTATCTGTTAGGTAGACTGCAGGGCGGCATGACAGCGGCGATGGAGTGTAGAACTCTCGATAGGTTTTTCTCTCTTAGTTTTAACGATGATTCAATACATCCTTGGATTAATGTACATTTAAACTTGATTCTCACTTATAGAGATATTAAGAAACTATTCTTGGCACATTAGCTACAGACTTTATAATATTAATATCTCCAAAAGTCCTCCAGAACTCTAAAGAGAATTTTCTGGGAGCAATTCCGCGATCCGGGCACATTACCACAACAAAACCATCCGTAGACTCAGTTGTCTTTTGCTTACCGTGAGGTATAATGTCTCTGTCGTCCAACAATAATACAAAATAAATACCTGTTAATAAGCTGCTGTCGACTTATGCCCTGATGATGATGTAGCCTGTCATCAGTTTGTTCCGCGTCTTCATCGTGAGCCGGTGAGAGCACGCCGGCTGGTTCACGGTACACCACATGCGGATGTCGACCCTACAAGAAATTATCACACACATGTGCTTCGGACCAATGTTTTAGATATATATTATAAAGTAATATAGGTTATAAATTATGGCGGGAATATATTCAGAAGTGGGATATAAATAGGTTTTATTATATGATTAGCTTTTGCTTGCGGCTCTGTTCGAATTAAGAAAGACTTGATCTCATCATCTTCTTACCCTTATCCCACCTAAGTAGGGTCGGCACAACATGTTTGTCACGTTGCGATGTATGTTTTGGCTTAATTATTACGATCGGTCGCGCGCGCTTTACATTAAGCCTCTTTGGGATTATTTTGTAATATCACTATAACTTCAACTTGTTAACTTCGTATGGATGCCAAACGTAGATATTAAACTCATCGATAACAGGTAGTAAAGATTGAAACAACGCGTTTATGTACGATGTATCCGCGTATTACACCTCCACAGGCTCTGGTTGCAGGTCTGTTGTAGCCATGAGAATTTCTTTCTACATATCTGATTCAAGAGGTTCACTGGCATTTTTTTCCATTTTTTGTTCTTTTCGGTATTACTATTAAAAAACAAACTATAAAAAAGCCAGAGCTTTGAGCGAAGACAAACAGTGTGATGATAACATAACAAGGTGGTAGCGCTTTTTCTAAGCCCGCCGACCGCTCGCTACCACCCTCAAGTAGAACATCTATCGTTAAATAGCTGTCGGCGTGTTCCGGCAGCTGCACTTCAGAGCTAGTTCGCCTAGGTTTAGTGTGTTTAACATCTTGGACTACATCGTCATTTAACATTAGATGAGATTATGGTCTAACGCTAAAACCTATAAAGTATATAACGGCAATTCGAGCTCTGAAAATATCGCAAAACGTAGATATAACCGCGTGTAGAAGCTAGTTTATAGTATAAACACTTTTGTAGATACCTGTACAGGTGATTGCGTTGGGGAGAACTCTGAACTATACGAGTAACAAGACGAATGCGACGCATCACTGTTGTTGCGAGACAGTGAGGGAGTGTACTGCCTGGTAGCTCGTGGACTCGCTGATGGACTGCTATATACACTGTATATAAGATATATAGGAAAATCTAATTATACTGAGAAATCATAACATTTTTTACACAAAAATGCTGGTGTATAATGTGTGTAACAAGACAACTTTTTTAAACGGTAAATTCGAAGCAAAAACTGGTTACATAAATTATTTACGAGCCGAACAGCCTAGGCCATGCAAGAACTCTATCCTTTAATGATATACATCGTACGATCAACGCGATAGCAAGATGGTAAATTTAGATTATGCACCAACTAGCTAATACCTGCGAACTTTGTCGGCTTTGTTTATTATCTTAATATGAAGAAGTAATTGAAAGCAAAATACATTGTGTTTAAAAAAAGAGTGTGTCGTAAAGACATACGATAGAAGTGGAACTTTTGGGTTACAGGGAAACATTTTAATTAAAAATATACAACAAAACACATATGTCACGTGGTGTTCTCAGGCGGTCACCCATCCAACTACTGACCGCGACCACCATTGCTTAACTTCGTTGATCGGACGAAAACCGGCGTTTTAAAACTCCCCATTTACCCCTCTTACCCTCCCCCATATTTACCCCCGCCACTTTTCGTCATAAAAGAAGGTTGCAGATCACAATTTCAAAGCTCTCCTATAAGAAGTTTCACCAGAAAAAATATTTCTAAACAATGTTATTGTTTGTATGATTAAACGTACGAAATTCCCCAAACATAACGTTGGTAAATATGAACGTTATAAATATAGAATAAAAATCTTAAAATAATATATTCACCTGTGTGTGTACATAGAGTGTACTGCGGAATCGGTGCTGGCGCTGGACTGAACCCGAGGTAATCGTCCCAACAACGGCGAACCGTGTAAAGAGCCCATTAATTTGTCCATACCCATAGAAGGCTCGCATTTCAAATCTGTTAATACATTTAAAGAATTCAATACAAATTAAAATTCTGAAAGTATTGGGGAAACATTACGACCTCAACTTGTTGCATGTTGTTCATTATGGAATCATATATATTGCAACACAATTATAAATTTTTTAAGTGAAACTTTTTTAAATCGCCTTAAATATTTTCGTCCATCTATCGCATGTTGCAATACAGCCTGGCCGCGGAGTGGGGTAAAGTAAAGGCGTTCGGCCAATATGGCGGCGCGCATGGCTCAATTCAAAATGATTTAAATAAATATTGTGCTCAGTTTTTAAAATGCAGTTATGCCCTACGATCCGAAAAAAGTATCACTTGCATCGTGGTTTCATTAAAACCACATATTTTTTATCATCTCTTCTATCTTAAACTAGCAATTTCACACGGCTTAATACGCGTTTGTGCGATAATTATTTTCGATTTATTATTTTATATACATAAAAAATTGAGTTACGAAAAAATGACCAATTTTCAAAAAACTTTCATTCCTTTTTCATTACCTTGAGGGTTGAATTTATTGTTTTTTATATGTCTTTCGATAAATTTACTTGTACCAGTTCCTCTAGACTACTTTGTACAATGATTGAGGGCAAATGTTAAAACTTATAAAAGTAATACCTGATAATAATGTCTCTTTCTTTATGGTTAAGTTCTGGACTTCACCACCAGATGTTTGCGGCATTATGGACGCAGTGCCCTGGTCGGAGAGAGCTAGGGACTTAGCACTACTCGTTGGAGATGGCGGCCTCCGAGCGAGAGAGAGCGATGTGTTGTCAGTTAGTACCGATATCTGGAAGAAGCGAATGTTTGATTCACCTCTAAATGCACTCATATATTCAAAGGTGCCTTCGACAGATGGTTTTGTTATCCTAGATTTTGCATGTCACGATTGCTATTATAACAAATAACTTATAAATAATCAGCAGCAGTAGGAACTTTAAACACGCCTCTAAATGATTTATTATGTGAAAGCAAAATGACAGCAAAAAAAAGCTTAGTCCGGTGAAGCTGTGAAGACCCATCAGGCAAACAGCGTTAATCAGTTCTAAAAACAAAGCAGAAAAAAGATAAACAAACAAAAAATACCATACCCTATTCATACTCAAACTCCTCTGGTGCGATTGCAATGGTGCCGTGTACTTTAGATCTAAGACTCGCTGGTCATCGAGGCTCTGAAAGACTTCGTTCTTCATTGGCTCTGTTTTTATCGTCACATTTCGAAGAGTGTCTATGGAGTCGCGAGATGATTGTAAATCTAAGGAACTGCTGTTCTCATCTGAAATTTAGTATTATCATTCATAGTAAATTCATTCCTTAGATAGTAAAAACTCTACGGTCTTCAATTTAAATTGTTCATACCACAATACATACTCAATGACATCTATTGACTTTTTAGGCAATTTTGACAAATATCAAACAACATCTGACATTTTGTTTCAATATGACGACGCGACTGGGAATAGAAACGCGAGTGCGTCCAAGTAAAAATAAACTAATCTATATTCATCAAATAAATTCTACCCTAATTACACATTTCATTGTGTGAAACAAATAATTACTTTAATCTTTTTGTACTCTATGTGGAACAGAACGAAAACTCAGATTTTACGTTGCATGATTAATTTTTTTAGTCAAACTCTCATACTAAATCATTGTCAAACAAGGCATTACAGAATGTATATAAAGAAATCCCAAAAAGATGTGTGAAACTCGGGTGAATAGACCATTAAAATCTATTGTTTAGGGGTAGTTTAATTACTTGGTCGCGACAAACTTCTTTATCATCAACTTTTTAACACTGGAATTAAGTAAACATTTACAGCGCAAAGATTTAGAAAATTGTATAGTGTGCATCATTATTACAATGCTTATTGAGCTAGTTTTTGTTTTTTAATTTATTATGGTAACAGAATTCAGTTTATTAAAGCCTAATTTTGTACTATTCTTACAATCTTGAAATAGATTCCAACGAAATAGTACCATATTAGAATCGTCCAACTTTGTGCCAATCAAAACGTATTTGTCAAGTTATTATCGATGTCAAATAATACAAGTTTATGAATAAAAAATAGAATCGACTCGTGACAGTTGAATATCCCACTAAAAACTTACCAATTTAAATTCAGATCAAACCAATCAACCACCGTATTTCTTTACATTTTAATAATCGATAATGTAAACGATATTACAGGGACGGTTTTATTATTCAAATATTCTCTCAACAGTTACATTAAAACCATACCTTGAAACAGATATTTTTATAATATTTTGTAATTAATAGTATGTAAACATTTTGAATATTTATTTGCAGAAATATTCTTAAATTTTTTGCGGGATTTTATTCTGGCATGGGTGGTTTTCATTTTTTATTCATAAACTTGCGTTATTTGACCTTCTTTTCTGTAATATTGTTGGCGTGTATTAATGCTTTGATGTGTGCGTGTTATAGTGAAGTGAATAACATATCATAAAATGCATCATGAATTCTAAGATGTCAGCTCCCTCTTGGAGTTTTTGGCTGAATCTTAGTATGACATGTAATGAATTTTATATTTTATTCATAATCTAATGTTATTTGACTCTATATTTTGTAATATTGGTGGTGTTTTAGGTAATATAGTTTGATTATTACACCCAAGTGAAGTGGAAGTTTAATAAGTGAAAATGGCAGAAGAGGACAGGGTAGCCAATAATGAAAAAGAAAGAAAGTTTTAATAATGAGATCATGATTTTGTTCGAACATGTAGACATCATAAGACAAGATTTTGTAAGAATGTAATTGTGTTTTGTAGTTTTGTTTGTAAGATTTTGTAATTCAATCAATTATCTGTGTATTAATTAAACTTTACATTAAAAAAAAACACAATGGAATGGATGGAATGGAATCGAATCCAAAAAATAAGTAGTCTAGAACCATCTACGAAAAATTCCGCATCGGATGGTTATAGTTATATGCCGACACATTCAGTAGTTGTGATGTAAACTTTAAGCTTCAAAGTAACTGTATTTTCCTTGTTATACTTAGTCTGGCCATAAATACACTTTCAATTAAAAATAAATAAGATATTACATTTCAATTTGGAATCTGTCATTTTTATATGACTGTTCATTGAGTTTTCTCGTTTTGGCACCAATACATTGTACAATATTTTGCGATATTAAAATTGTGTGGGTGATAAAGAGAACCGAGTCGCTGTGATTGCATTACACAAAGTAGGTATGGAACCAAATGCAATTTTTAAAACTCTCCATACGCTTGGTATTAGTAAAATGTTTGTGTACCGGACTATTAATAAGTACAATGAGACCTCCTCTGTTTGTTTGGGGTATTAGCTATGAAGACGTGACAGAGCCATACTTTTGTGAAAAAGGTATCAAAACATCGGCACAAGTGTATCAAGATACCATTCTTGAGAAGGTAGTGAAGCCCCTTGCACAACACCGTGTTCAATAATCAAGAATGGACCTTCCAGCAAGACTCGGCACCGGGTCATAAAGCTCGGTCTACGCAGTCTTGCTTGGAAACGAACGTTTCAGACTTCATCAGAGTTGAAGACTAGCCGTCGTTTAGTCCCGATCTTAATCCGCTGGATTATGATTTATGGTCAGTTTTAGAGAGTACGGTTTGCTCTAAATGCAATGAAAATTTGGACTCCCTAAAACAATCCGTACGATTGGCAGTGAAGAATTTTCCCATGGAAAGAGTGCGTGCTTCTATTGATAACTGGCCTCAACGTTTATAGGACTGTATTGCAGCCGATGGAGACCACTTCGAATAAGCTTTTTATATTTTAAATTGTTTTATATTTATGTATTAAGCTAACACATTGTAAAAGTAATAATTGTTATTTGCAATAGAGATTTTTCTTTTTTCTTTGTTTCAGTATTTATGGCTGACTAGGTATATGCAAATAAGTTAAATATAATATACAACCCACATCAAACTTTTTGACCGCCCTACCTGTAGATGCGCACAACACAAATTTAAGTATTTATGCGTATACTAGCTGTGCCCGAGACTTCGTCCGCGTGGACGGAATACAAAACACTGTGATTAATAAAACAATCTGAATTTATATCTGTATATCTTGTATACACAATATATTTTGAATATTCAAAGTGTAATTAAGACATTAGAATCAAGGTACATTTATTAAAATTATCATCCAAAATAAACCTAACAAACACAGAAATAATCTCATTGTTATCTGTACTCTTCCTTGCAATAATATTCTTTCCGACAGTAAACCAATAAAATTATAAGTTTAGCGCCATCTGTTGTCGTCAAAAATGTAGTCTGTTATTGCTTCTAAAGACGATTTTTTCTTACTTTTATGTTCAATGAACAATTTTAGTCTCTTTATTTTTTTATTATAATAATAAATTGTCCTAAAAAATGATTGGATTTAATAATTTGTAATATTTACAACACAAAATTAATTAGAAATTTACAAATTTAATCATAAACCTTATGCGATCGAAAAATAGAAATCATATTTTACTTGTACAAAGTAAGTTATTCAATTTATATAAATATGTAATATTTGTAATTAGGCCAATTTTTAGATTGTATATTATAATAGTAATAGATTTAGAAAATGGCGGTAGAACGCCATCTTTTAGCATTAATGCAGATTAATTAATTTCTGAGCATCTTAGGGGGGTATTCATATTTATTTATGTGAAAATAAAATATTAAGAATTTTTCTTTCGTTCTATGTCTTAGTAATGTAATACTTTGGTGTTGTTTATTTATGTTATAAAGTACCCTGACTTTTGGATGACGGATAAAGTCCATTTACTTATCTATTTTTCTCTCGTACTTAATTCCCGTTGCCATTAAAACTATAATAACTTTTGATAGAGTTAACCGATTTTAATGAAACAAAAACTAAATGTTGCTCAAACATCTCAAAAATCAAAAAAGTACAGACACGTTGGATTTACATTCTTATTATATGTATAGATGTATAACGTCGAGACAACTTAAGAATAAATAAATGCCAATTTTAGATTCTTATAGTATTTTAACTTTTTTTTATCTACTCTTGACGATATTATGCGCAAGCCCAAAGTTAACTATATTCAGAGCGGTCAAAGACATTACCGATGACTGTGAATCATTAAAAATTTCATATAATATTATTTCTTACAATAGATAACTAGATTGATCTGCTTTAAAAAATAAGAAAGATAGAAGGAATAACATTACAAACCATTAAGCAAGTAATATATTCAGAGCGGTCAAAGACATTACCGATGACTGTGAATCATTAAAAATTTCATATAATATTATTTCTTACAATAGATAACTAGATTGATCTGCTTTAAAAAATAAAGAAAGATAGAAGGAATAACATTACAAACCATTATTAACACGAGTATCAATGACCATTTCGGAATCAGAGAGTTCGCCTTCCCATGACATGGGACGTTCTCGATCGTTGCTCTGAGTGTCGCATTGCGTCCCGCTCGACGAACGTTTCTTTTTATTTCGCATATTAACCTAGAAATTAACAGAAGATTATGAAAATAATAAATACGAGACAAATTGTTAAACGATTACCCAAAAATCAGAAAAATTTAGGCCACTAAAATGGGTAAGACATTTATTAGAATGAAAGAAGTTAGGTAACCTAAAAACTTTTGGAAAGAAAACCTATTGGACATAGAACTTAGGAAGACCTAAAACAATTGGTGTGAGAGCTTGAAAATAGAAAGCTCATAGGAAGTCGCTCTACGGACATATACTGTATGTACTACGCTAATACTCACGTGTCCCTGTAGAATCTCGGACGGTAAAGAGAATTTAATGAAAAACATTCTTCTGCCTTTTTTACTTATGTTATTCGTAAGTATGGTAACAAAGTAAGAACACAATGAAATAGCGCTTTTATTAAAATAGATTCAAATTCCTCACGGTATTTACGAATACTACTACGAATTTGAAGCAAACTCCGCCCTGATATGGACTGGGTAGGAACAGGAATGGCTCTTTTACAAACTTACTTTCGAAGGGATGAGGGCTCAATTGTTAACGTGTTCAGACACCGCCTCAATCGGAGTAGGTTCGAAACCTTGCGATTGTACTTGAGCTTTCAGTGAAGGAGAATATCGTGACAAAATCATAGCAAGGTGGTAGCCGTTTTCTACGCCTCCTTGGCTATCTACCACCCTCAAGTTGAAAATCTGTAGTCAAGCATCTATTAGGTGCGCTCCGGCAGCTGACCTTGAGAGACAGTCTTTCTAGCTTTTAGCGCGTTTACTGATTTACAGCACATCAGTCATTTCACACCAGGGGAGATTGTGGTCAACCACTAAAACCTACAAAATATTAAAAATATATATTTTAATAGGCACCGTATTCCAGGTGTAATATAAACAAATATATTACCTCGTACTGGTGTTGCGTGAAGTCGATTTTGGAGATTTCCGCATCAGTCGAGTCTTCGTCATGTGGATCCGAAGACACGCTGATGCGTACTCCACTCGAACTGTACGAGAATGGGCCTGGAAATATAATGATATTATGTTTTAGCACATAATATATGTATGTACATATATGTGTGTACACAATAAACATAATACATGTACAATCATAAACAGAATATTGCGTAGAAGCGTCCACGATAGTTGACTATAGACAACTGTTTGCACAATTTATTCACAGTGTTTCCTAAATTGGGTTATTTAAGTAAGTCATTAGGATTTTGCGAATCGGTTACATTTATCATTTGATTGTTGAATTATTGAGATCGTTAATTAAATCGACTCTTACTCTTACTCGAAATATTTCCATAGTTTTTAATTAAAAAAAACTTCTTTTATTACTTGTCAGTTAATAGTTGCGTTCACATGACACGCTTTTTCACGCGCGATTTTAGTGTGCAGGATTAAACAAGGGAAAACATGTATGTGAAGTCACTAGTAATTGTTATTGTTTGTCTTTATACGTGCAATCTTGCCCGGGGGAAAGCATGTCGGAAACACAGACAAGGCGAAAGTTTTACTTATATTGTAGACAAAATATTAGATTATACAAAATATGTCACTTACCATATTAACAAGGTAATATAAATCTGGATCAAACTAAATCGAGTGAAAGCTACCTTGACTTTTTACATAAATCCTTCCTATTTATTGATTCGTTATAATAAATATATTTGAGTGATACGAAATAAAAACATTTATGAAAAATTCTTATTAGTTTCTCTAGTAACTATGCATTTTACAAGACGTTACTAAATCTATTCTATGTATACGGCGAATAAAGAATTTACTTACAATTAATGTAAATCTAGGGTAACAAGAATGGTGATTTATTTGATACTGCTAGGATTATATTATGATTGTTTTTGCATCATCTGTAATTTCTATATGTGTCAGGATTTTCAAAGTGTACACTGCTACGCTCTAGAGTGCCGTTAAGAATAAAAAGGGGCGCTGGCGTCAGTTCGGCCCTCGTGCTACTTCTTTTACGAAACTGATATTAATTTCCAATTGTATCTAATTATCATAAAAATATAACCCTTACATTGTGATTGTATATTGGATGCCACGGCGGGTATGTAAAAAATATTTAAATTGTCGATCGGCGGTGAATTGAAAAAGTTTTAGAACCTTGATGTAATGGTTGGGTAATAATAATTTATGTTAACAACTCTTAATACTTTTACACTCCATTACAGTTATTAAAAGATTATTAAAAAATAGGCAATTTTAGATTTATTGAATACGTTAAGTGATAACTTAATTACGTTATGAAAGTTATCAGTTAACATAGTAATTTATAAAAATTTGAAATTACATTGATTACGACCAAAGCTTACACTTTCTTTACATAAGTGAACATATATCACTGCTCCTTATATTTCACGTAAACAAGCTTACTAATTGTCTTTTAACCCATCGGCTGATTTATTAAGACCCCAATCTTAAAATGGCGGATTATGTTTTTAATTTTACGACATCATACATTGTAAATTTCATGGTTTAGCAAAACAGTTCTTACAAATAAAAAAAATAATTAAAAAAATCATTTTACATACACATTATAATTATACAATACATAATTTGTTTTTTTTTAAGTTTTGTAATAGATCCGGTATTTTTTAATCTTATGCTACCAACATTCTGTTGAACTGTGCCTCATGCGGTCTACATTCGTTTATATGGAGCTTAAACTATATGGTTTTAGCCAGTCCAGTGCTTAATATATATTGTAAATCAATATACTTTTGTATGAATTATCGTTCGTTATCTACCTAGTCTCTTATTGCTAACTCTGAACGCGAAAAAAAAGTCATTGACAGATATCGAGTAACCCCCAAAAACCGTAAGTGAAAGGAATATATGCATATATAAACGATATCTAAATACGAGCATAAACGCGGACCGAGCTCCCCCATCACACACGGGTTCATCGAACTCTCTGCTATCATCGTTTTTATTATAATTTCATTGCATGATGTGAACCATTATCGTGGCGACGATGTGGCAGCGATCTGTTTGGGTAATTAAAAGTTTGTTCACATAACACAAAAATGAATGTTACCCGAAAAATGTTTTTCATCCAACTTTATACATCCCTGATTACAATTTATACTTTATAGCTATTAGCGCTAACCACAATCGCAGCTGATGTATGACGAAGTGGTCTCAGACGGTAAACACGCTAAACTTAGAGGGAGATTGACTATGAAGTGCAATTGCCTGAACACACATATAGGTGCTTGGTGATAGAATTTCAACATAAATAAATAAAAACATAAAGTCGTGCTGGTCTGGTGGTTTGATAGGTGGAATAGTCAATCCGATGTTCGCTAGTTCGAACGCCGGCTTATACCAACAAATTTTTTGGAACTTGCGTACATTTACTAATTTAAATTGATAACACTATATAACACGGCTGACGGTAAAGGACAACATAGTGAGGAAATCTGAACTTCAGAAATGTTTTTGTACTACCACCGTATGTGAAAAAAATTTGAACTGTGGATTTCTCAGAGTTTGAAATCGCTGGGTGGGCTGGAGCGGAGATTATACGGTTATACCCATACTTTCCTTCGGGAAGAAGCTTATGACCCTTCAGTGGGTTTCCTACAGGCTGATGATGAATGAATAGGGGTGTGAGCTAACCAGACGAGCTTAGAAAAAGCCTTAGTCCATGCTATGGTTTTATCACGACGTTTTCTTTCAACGAAAGCTCCGGCTCAATCACAAGGATTCGGATTTCGTTGCTTTTATGTTACGTTGTTATATTAGAATTGCGTATTTAATCTGAATTAATAGTGAATTACCTTTTCTTTTGTATCATTGTAACTTTGTGATTGTTACATACCCCCCATAATACTTTTATCGATTCAAACTTATCTCTATAAAATGTTATTATTACTGTGTAGGCCTCCATGGAAAAACATAATGATATCCAGCCTTAATAATTGTCTAACATACCACCTATTTGTAAAAAATCGGTTTAGACATTTCGGTGATTAACTCGGACAAACGACAGCCGCATAAATTTTAATAATTCGAGTAACCAGAACATATTGCGGAAATTATTAATATGACAGTGTGTGGACGCACCCATATGTAAGATGTAAATGACCATTTAACAAAGTTGCACTACAATAACATTTAATTGTACATTCCATTTAAATATATATATTAAATCTTTTAATCATTATTAATGAACATCTTTGTAACTGGGTACTATAAAGCGTTAATTCCAGCCGCCTTTGTAATTTTGGAACCTATATACTTTAACATAATTTCGTATGTGTGAATTGAATTCATAAATACATTTTACTGTGGGGGATGTAATTTGAGATACTCCTCGAATACAGCTGCTTATTTGAAAGGTATAATGTATCGTAATAAATTATGAAATTTTGATTTGTTAATCACTTACCGGAAATTACAAGGTTTTTAATACCATAAAATTATTTTGTGAGTAGGTCCGTCCGAACCTCTCACGCACAGTTGCTTTAATTAGTCCATAAAAACAAACCGCTTTTAAATTCGAATCTACATTGTGTAAAATTTTAAATTCCGCTAATTAACACATTAGTAAACATGGATAAACCAACATTATCGATTTACCTTATAGTAAGTTCAAGCACCATATCAAACATAAAACAGGTTAATATTAACAGTCTCATTTTGGGTACATCATTACGTGAACTTACATATGTACTATTGAATTACGATTTATTGAAGATAAGTCCGATCGAATATTGGTAAGGTTTTATTGTTAATAGCTGAAACCCGTCAACTTGGTATTCCCCCGCTTTTGTACAATTTTAACTATATGTTTAATACACAATGGAAAATAGATAAACAGCTACCGCTTACTGCACTTCCCCATGGCAACATAGCTGAACCCGTACGCTTTAAAAACGACGCAAGTGAAACTTTTTTTCGAATCGCAGACATTTAACTGAAAATTTTCGGATAATTAATCGATTGAAGGTTTTAAAATCGCATGTATCATTCTACGTATTAGAGTATGGAATACATAATAAATACAGTCATTCAGCTGATAAACGGATTTAAAAAACTGAACACAATATTTTTTTAACCCATAGAATCATTTTGAATTGAATCATACGCGCCGCCATATTAGCTTTTGCTGCTCTGCCGAGCGCCTTTCACTTTACCTTTACCCCGCGGCCGGCTAAAATGCGACATACAATAGATGGACGAAAAAAATATCAAAATCCTATACAGTAGAAGTACAGTTTGAATGGTAAGAGTACTAAAGCAGACCTCTATCATTTTATTTACAAAAATATTTACAAAGTGCAGTCTCAAGCCCTAAATTAAACAATATATTTCTGGGTTCGATGTTAAGAATAAAACAAAAGTTTCGTAAACTGACTTCAAGCAGAAACAAAAGATAATCAACCGTAAACACCCCGTTCATGGACTTCGCTTCCCAACTGTACCAACCATCAAGGTTTGACGGTTTTATGTTGTATTTCAATTAGGCACGATAAACGTGGCAAGGTCCCGTACCTCCATATCTTGACTGAATCTACCTACTTTATATTCAAGCGCTTTACGTGACCGGATGGCATTTAGCTATCTTCAATTCAACATTCAGGAACGTGCCGGTTTAGTTAATAATATAAAGTACAGAAAAAACACTATCTATTACATTATTACTCACTAGCTGCTACTCAAGACTTAGTCTTGGATAAAAGTACATGTACAAAGGAAAGATAAAATAAAAACCTTTTTTATAATATTTCTTTGTAAACTATTTTTCCGTGTCCTTCCCCTCTCCTGCACATGCGTACCACACCGCTTGTCCCACGACAGGATCCACGGCAAAAAAAACACATAATTGAACACGTAAAGCTCATAATAATCGTAGTTTCTTAAAGCTTTAGTAACTCTGTATTAAATAAAGCTATCGTGATATATTTTACTTAATAGGACCATGTCTCTATGACGTAAAATCTATGGAGTACCTAGTATTTGCATGATGCGCGCAAAAACAATAGACTTATATCATTTTACTTTTACATATACTTAGTCAAGCCATAAATACTGTTACAATTAAAAATAAATAAAATATTAATTTGAATTGGAAATCTGTCATTTTTAAATGATTGTTCATTGTGTTTTCTTATTGTGACGCCTAATACATTGTATAATATTTTGCGATATTGAAATGGTGTGGGGTGATAAAGAGAACCGAATCGCTGTGATTGCATTACACAAAGCAGGTATGGAGCCAAATGCAATTTTTTAAACTCTCCATACGCTTGGTATTAGTAAAATGTTTGTGTACGGGACTATTAATAGGTACAATGAAACCTCCTCTGCTTGTGACAGAAAAAGAGCTGGCCGTCCACGTAGTGTTGGTACGAAAAAGGTGGTCAAAGCAGTAAAGGAGAGAATTCGAAGAAATCCTGTCCGAAAGCAAAAGATGTTCCTTGGGAGATGGATAGCACCTAGATCCTTGTCGCGTATTTTAAAAGATGACTTAGAACTTGCAACCTATAAGAGACATACTGGTTATTTCTTAACTGATAATTTAAACAAGGAATAAGGTGGTAAAATCGAAACAACTACTGAAGCAGTACGCAAAAAGGAGGTCACAAAAAATTTTTGTTTACGGATGAGAACATTTTTACAATTGAGCAACATTTTAACAAATAATATGACCGTATTTATGCACAAAGCTCTAAACAAGCTTCCCAATTAGTCGACAGAGTGCAATATGGGTACTATCCGACTTCAGCGATGGTTTCGGTGGGGTATTAGCTAAGAAAGAGTGACTGAGCCATACTTTTGTGAAAAAGGTATCAAACCATCGGCACAAGTGTATCAAGATACCATTTTTGAGAAGGTAGTGAAGCCCCTTACACAACAACATGCTCAATAACCAAGAATGGTCCTTCCAGCAAGACTCGGCGCCGGGTCATAAAGCTCGGTCTACGCAATCTTGGTTGGAAACAAACGTTTCAGACTTCATTAGAGCTGAAAACTGGCCGTCGTTTAGTCCCGATCTTAATCCGCTGGATTATGATTTATGGTCAGTTTTAGAGAGTACGTCTTGCTCTAAACGCCATAATAATTTGGAGTCCCTAAAACAATCCGTACGATTGGCAGTGAAGAATTTTCCCATGCAAAGAGTGCGTGCTTCTATTGATAACTGGCCTCAACATTTAAAGGACTGTATTGCAGCCAATGGAGACCATTTGGAATAAGCTTTTTATATTATAAATTGTTTTATATTTATGTAATAAACTAACATACTGTAAAAGTAATAAATGTTATTTGCAATATAAATTTGTATATTTTTCTTTGTTTGAGTATTTATGGCAAGACTAAGTATAATTCGCTATGCATTTGGCAACACTTAAAAAATGCATATGCTTCTTTTTAAATTATGTATAAATCCGAATTATATATAAAGTATACCAAGGTATTATATATAACCTATCCTTACTGCCTGCCTCTTTATACGTAATTCATAATCTTCCTAAGAATGAGTTTTCTGAAGAAAATACATTTTTGTTCGAACTGAACTACACTGTTGGCTTCGTCAGGCCTCTACAGTTCCAACAGACTACAACAATACATTTCAGTTACATATGTACATGATCTTATTTGGCGGTTTTAAATCCGACATTACAGCATTTATACTATCGCTTTTTTCTTGCCAAATATGTCATCAAGGGTCAGGTTTAGAAAATATACTACAAAGAACATACTATAAAATGGAGGAATTGCGTCACCATTCTTCTCAGTGTAAAAAAATCCAAATTAAATACATATTAATTAGTAAAACACAAATAAATAATAATAATTTACAATTCATTTTAACGTAAAAAAAACTGAACAGTGCTTGGTTTTTTAAACAGAAATAACAACAGAGAAATTTGTTGATTTGGGTTTGTTAACACTTTTTGTCAAGTTACAAGGCTTAAAGTAAAGATATAAAACTTTGTTCTTACCATTATTTGTTTCTGGGCCGGACATGCTGATAGTGGTTACAGATATGTGACCACCTTCCACCTTCACAGCGTTACCCTCACTAGACATCTCTGTGTTCATCACATTACCACGAAATTATCGATACTAATCGATATTTTCACTTCACTGTTTTACGAAGCACCCAATCGATGCACATGTATTTTTAATGTCTATGAAAAAGATCCTAAGAAAATATAGGTATATATTTTTATTTCCAAATACTATTCTCGATCCTCCGCCGTTTTATATTTCATTTTTATATATATACATAAAAATAATTTTTATTTTTTCTTCATAGATCATCTTGCGTGTCTGATCATTTTTAAGGCATCAAAAGGTTTCAGTCTTTCATTGTCAGTGCTTATTGTAATTATTCTTACATCCTCGTCAAGTAGTACCTTATTGTAGCGGAAATTTTGTTTCGATGTACAAACGGTCACTTCTGGCTTTATAACCCGCCGGTGTTATGAGCATTTTGGCTGACCTGAAACAACATTTAAAAATAATTAGACAACTCTTTTAATGTACATAAATAAAAATAGATTGGTGAATGTATGTAAGATGTAAGCACATCACTTCAGAACAGCTTCATCTATTTGGCTAATACTTTTTTTGTTGTCTTTGTAATTGTCTTATTACAAAACTGTACTGAAAAATTGAAATACTGATATATTGACAGAATCGACATTCAATTGTTCGGCTGCCGTTATATTTCATTACATGCTCGTAATGTAAAGCGAAGATTTGGTGTCAATTTCTTCCTTAATTAGCGAAGCTCAGGCAGGCAGCTAGTTAAGTGTAAATATACATACTCAGGTTTTAATGTTTATCAATTTCATTACATAACTTTAATTCAATAGAACAAGTAATATACAATATTCTAAAAGCG
This sequence comes from Antheraea assamensis, assembly GCA_035772565.1. Taxonomy (NCBI): domain Eukaryota; kingdom Metazoa; phylum Arthropoda; class Insecta; order Lepidoptera; family Saturniidae; genus Antheraea; species Antheraea assamensis. The sequence goes on from JAQQSE010000067.1 coordinate 3,842,163, forward strand.
TTTAACCACGACTGCAATATTTATGTTGCAAAAGAATAATGCTCACACCTGCCATGTTCTAGCCTGAAGGGTTTTCAAACTCTGAGATGGACTGAGATATGTACTAAATAGGAATAATTACTAAACGAGAATTCTCAGTTTTGCGTGATACTAACATACCAGCGACAAACTACAGATGTAACAATGTATGTATTGTACCAACATTCAGCAAGCGTAAAAAGTACTTTTTTATCGTGTAAATCATATTTCTTTAAATCCAATGTAAGCTTCAAGAAAATGTGAAGAAAGCTATTGTCTTATATAGTTAAATACATAGGTAAAATAAATCTTCACATTCATTGAAATTTAAAGAGTATTATGTTTTTTTTATTAAGTTTCCCTTTCGACAAAGGCTTTCTCCAAAGACATATTTGTTATAAAAAAAACCACACCGCTAGCGACAAAGAACAAATGAAACTGTTAAAATATCAAACACTATACACATGGTGCTTAGATAAGCTTTAGGATGACTTAGCACCTTTATAGTAGAAGAATTATTGCTTCTTGTTCTTTCATACTAAATAATTAAACTATGTATTTAAAAATACAAAAATCATATATAATAACTAATAGACACACTGAACTGAATAGCACTACTAGCATTACTTTCAGATTTCTTTCTCTTCATTAGAATCCAATAATTCCATTATATGTCCATGACGCTTCAATTTTCTATATTTATTCCTCAGATTAAACAAAACTTGGCACAGTATAAAAAAGGATAGTTTACGGCTTTTCATACGGTTAGGTAATTCATCTTCAAATTTGCAGTTTATGAAAAGTGCCTAACACATTGAAACATTATGTGTTCGGTTGACGAAACGTGTTTATGTGTACGGCTATGTACACACACACGCGGGCCGTCGCGTCGCGTCGCGTCGCACGGCCTTGTCCGGCGCGCCCAGTGCTGCGCCATATCACCTCAATATTATTATCGATATACGACGGCCGCACCGAACCGACGCGACCCCTTGTGTCATTGGCATTCTGTTTACCGAGGGCGAAGCACGGTCGAGATAACGACACAATGCGTCAGAGGTAATCACTGAATGAGTCGCCGGTTTCGTTTCAAATAATTCATACAGTGGAATGTTTTCATTAAAATGAATACTGTTTACTTTTTAAATTGCCATTTAATTATTTGGTGATTTATCGATAAGATACATTCTCTATAGATATAATGTGGGGAGTGGGGGAGGGGCGTTAGGCGGCCTTCACGGAGCCGGTTGTAACGACCGGCCGACCACGAGCATTTCGCCTTTCGCGCAGGACTGGTCCGCCGCTCCCAATACAATAAAGTCAAAGCAATACACTCGATAAGTTCAAGATGAGTGTATAATGTACTACTTAAAATACAGTTAAGCAAATAAACTTTAAATCCATCGTACATTGAACACCGTGTGGGTAAAGTTAGTTTATTTTTTAATTAGATTTATATTAATATAACATCCAATTTTTTTCATGATGAAGATAATTGTGAATTATCAAGGTAGAATTTACAGTATTGCGTGTACCAGGAAATTAAATGAGAATGTTGCTTATTGAAATAACCTCAATAACAACAATGTTGAAGAAACTTTATACCCATAATATTTAGTGTGTAGCTATGTAGGATAAACAAAGGAAACGCAATAATAACACATTTTACCAGAACAAAACCGAACCGATTGTCTACTATACAATAATAAATATAAAATAATATTGTAGACCGTCATGTCTGGTGCACCAATTAGCGTTCAATAAAGTCCTTTGCCCCTAGACGTGTTAGTTATCGATATCAAATATAGAGAAACGGGTGTTGCAGTCACCTTGCTAACCTCAATAACACACAAAACGGTGCTTCTGAGTATACACATTTTACCTAAATGTTACATTCATTTAAATATCAATACAATTCTCATTAAATTAAGAATGGTGCATGAATTATATATATTTATATGTAAGTCATTATTACTTCGTTTAATATAAATCTACTGAAATTGTTGAATAAATATAATATCATCATATTTTAATTAATTACAATTTATTGATAAAGTCATTTTGTGGAAAATGTTTCAACAATACTTTTTTCTTTTTCCATACTGCTAATTTACTAAGAGCTGAAATAGACAAAATTACACGGAATATGACTTTTGAAGAATCAAGTGTTACCAATATAAAAATTATAAACGATTTTAACATAGCTCGTGAAGATACCAAGCACGTGTATTCCGGTGTATACTTATATACGGAAGTTAAAAGTGAATGAATGAAGAACGCTTAAGGAAATATCTATCTTCATATCCTGCTTCCACATCAATATTATAAAATTCTTAAAAGAAAATCATATCAGGAAAAGTTATTTAAAACGAATTGTATTCCAAAGTTCGTTGTTTGTAACGTGTATCTTTTCTCGTTCTATAATTAAATCATGTTAAAACGATCAAATATCTTCCGTCTCTCTCTTTCCAAATGAACAATTATGTTTTAGAGCAAGACGCATGTAAATTTTATGTCCTAATAAAAGAAGTTCATCCGCACGCAAGATGGCGTCATCGTGGCCTAGACAAGGCCGGGCGGGCGGTCATTTGTACGATACGCCAGACAAGTTGCTTTGTCTGCCTTTTATTTATGAATAATGTTTACATGGAAAATTTTATTATGTGAAAATACACATTATTTATTTGAGAACGGTTTACTTTGACAATATAAAGTAATTTACAACGCTCATTCCAGAAGGTAAGTTCTAGTAGACAAGTACATGTAGAGATATAACATGATATTTTTATGCGTATGTATTGTAGCTGAAATAGCGAAGGCGACGTATAATTTCTGGATGAGAAAAACACTTGATTGTAACTGAAAGAGTTGGCGTTAGAGAGAGAATGCACATGGTTACAGTAACTTTTAGTTTGTCGCGTTTTGAGATTAGCGGATCTTTGGGACTACCAGAGGCGATAAGCTTGAGAGCTGTGAGAGCAGTTTATCGGCGATGGAGTGTTGATCTCGCAGAGGCCACCGTTGTTCTTGGATTGTAGTGTACTTACCACCAAGCTTAATGAGATAATTTATTAATAATACTATCTACTATAGAAACTTGATTGTTGGATGACATTTAATTCTTCTTTTTGTATTGCTAACTTTGACCACGTTGTAGTCTTCTAGGATAGGTAACTAATTATAGTATCTTAAACCGTACAGAGACGTGTAAAATTTCTTTTCCATGACAAATAAGGATAAACCCAATGGCATCGCACTAAATTAAATAAAAACTCAACTTAATTATGTTTGAAATTCAACAATTCATATACATGTTAATTTCCATAATTATGAAGTGTATGCAGTAGTTAGAAATATGTAACATTTATTGGTATTTGGTGGAATATTTTAAGAATGAAATTTTCGAAATTTGTTTAGATATTAATTTAAAATTACTGATATTATTTTGACACAGATAATAGAGAAGAGATAATTATTTTAATAACCTGTAGTTTCACAGTCGTCTCTCTCTAATATTAAGATTGCAGAAATCTATCTAACATTCATAGATCGTTTACTGTACAATTTATTGTAACTTTATTTTGTCTTGGCGCCTGCAAAATCGCCTATGTGAAAACGTTACTACTCGATACTCTAATGAAATCACTATAAAATAGTTACTTTTTAAATTTCCATATTATTATCTGTACTGTACAAATATTGTAGGTCGTGTAGTACAAGGAATATAGAAATGAAGGAAAAATAATCTTTATCATATTTTGCTTCTTTATAACATTAATACTCGTTAATATGTATTAAAAACAAAAGAAAATCGAACACCAAACAGAGGAAGAAGGCGTATTTAACAGTTTGACTCGGCCTATTTTATATATAATTATAAAATAAATAATGTTATTGTGACAGTGATAGGTGGCAGAGCTACGCTGAAGCTATTACTGGTTTCAGCATGAATGGATCGGCTCGCCCGGGGGTAGTACCACCCTCACACAGAAAACCGACGTGAAGTAACAGTGGTTGCACTGTTGCGTTTCGTTCGGTTAGTGAGAGCGCCGGAGGCCCACATATTTAAAAGGCCGGCAACGCACTTGCGACTCCCCTGGTGTTGCTAGTGTCTATGAATGGCGGTGATCACTTAACATCAGGTGACACTATCTGTTCGTTTGCCCCCTATATTATAAAAAAAAATAGAATAACAAAAGACAATCACTTGCATTATTGGGTATTAAGTTTATTTATTGTTGTAGTTGGTTTGTAACAGTCGGTCAAATTTATCGTTGTCTACATAATGTTTCCGAAACTAGCCTAGGACTATTATGCGCCAGTAATTATTCGAACATATCATTCAAAAAGATATGATAAGATTGACAGAAATACTTGCTTTTATCGTCAATATTGATAACTGTCATCAATCGTTCGACTTTGTAACTTGTTTCGGTGGAAAATGATCAAAAATAAATAATATTTTTGTTTTTAATTACGAAATATCCATGTTGTCGTCGATAATGTAATTTACGTAGTTTATGTAATTTGTTTTAATGTTATCTATATTTACACAGTTTGTTTTTAATGATCTTTTAAAATAGTATTTTATTATTTCCACTCTTATCACTTTATTTATAAAGTATACAGTAGAAGATGGTATCGTCTATGAATGAATGACCTTTCGTGTCTTTGGCAGCATACCTATAAATATCTCTTTATAGGTAAGGTATATTTTGCATTAAATAAAGCTAATTTATTCTAGCTTTATAAGTATAGAAATATTATACAACAAAATTTCTCAATATACATCAAGAATCAATATGATGTATTAAGGCGTAAAACAACATCAGTACCTATGAGGTTCAAGAGAGTTTACTCATACTACAAGTATCTCATAGGCGCGGCAAATTGATGTCCTTGCTTTGTTAAACTAGGAGTAAGTTGTCGATAAGAGCGCCGCGTGAGACGAGCCGTCGACCGATAATTATCTTAAGGTCACAGCACTATCGCGTGACGTAAGCATAGTGCCATGCATTGCGATAATACCGGATAATATGCTTTAATACAGGTGCATACATAATATTTCTAACATAGTGGTAACAATCTACGTAAAGTGACTGACGAATTTTCATTTGCAAACATAATTACATTTCTGTCCAAATTATAAAAGCAATTAATTTGATTACTACTTTACGTGTAAATAAATGGCGAAAAATAAAGAAACATTTTCTCGGACCAAACATACGATTACCGATCTATTTAAGTATTTTATATTTTTTTACTTTTCAATAATATATCAAACATCTAAATCAGTATCACGACCGAGCCACTGCCGGCTCTTACAGTATATCAGTCACTTACAAAAATAAGATAAAAATGGAAATGGTGATAGCTAAAAGTTAGAGCAGATGTGAAAGTGTAAAATGCGTAATATTGATTCGCTACGGTTCGGCGTATAACATTTAACTATCAGCCGATGTGGTTATATGCATTGATTACACGCATAGCATCTAAAAAACGTACCTAGCATATCCGTACAATCTTTTGAAATAAACACATTACAGACTAGCAGGAATGATTGTAATTTAAAGTGCATACAATAACATTTTAGTTATACTATCATGATAATCATTCTCAACATTTTTTATCGTAAAGAAAGCTTGCAAAGTTTAAAAATAACCACGGATACGGGACAGTTGAAATAACTGCATACAAGAAACGTGTTAGTTGCATTGTTATTATAATTATTCGGAGGATTTAATTTTTGCAGTATACGCATGCAATCTTTTCTAGTAACTGGGTTACATAACAATGGAAATGATTGTTTATTAAAGCGCATCCCATAACTAATACAGTATATATAGATAATAGCTGAATATAAAGAATGTAACATATTATATACCGCATATCGAATATAATTGGCTAAATAACGTCGGCAACATCTCACTCGCATATAAAACAAACAAACGATAATAATATTGACCACAATGGATAACAACAAACGTGTGAAAACAATTTACACAAATGTCATTACAATCGAGTACCGTTTGAGGAAAATTTGAAGCGTTTCTTTCCTGCATCCTTGACCCCTATTAGTGGTTAGGTCGTCTAGACTGGGGGCAAGGGACTTTGTCCCTAGAGCCGTCGACATGCCCCGCTACCCACGCGGCAACTAAAATAGATAAGGTTAATACTCCTTAATACTTGCGGTCCTATGAACTTGCGAACAAAGAACTCTTGTAACATTCACCTTATATTACGATAGCGGAAATAATACGGTAAAAATTTGCTGGTAGACATGTAATAATAATACATGTTTATTTCTACACTTTAAGTTGTTTTAGCAAATTGCACAATGACGGTCCAACACTCGATTGTTTTCGATACCGTTTGAAAATAGAGATCACTTAAAGTGGTTGTCACAATATCGTGTACCAATTTATCATTTAAAATTTGAAAAATTATATATACTATATATCAATATTATAAAAATATAAATTTCTTGCCTGGTAATAATAAGTTTGAAATAGTTGTGCGAATTTTGTTATTGTATCGTCTAGGTATAATGGATATGGTTGTCAACAATATCGTACTTCGTAGCCCGGTGAAGCTGTAAAAATGGCCTGTCAAGCCAATAGCGTAGTCTGGTCGAAAAACAAAAAAAAATATCACAACATAAATTGCAATTTTAAATTATGTAGATTACGTAAGGATCAAAATTTAGTTACAAATAAAAAAAGCCTTGTCGGAATAAAAAACAGTATGTTCTTAGGTAATTTGTATAACAACTGCTGCTAGCGATTTTGTCCTCGTGGGAACGGTTTTGTCGTTTCACGGATACAATGTATTTTCTCTGGATAAACATGTCCCGTGTCTTATTTTTTTAATTGTAATCTTTTCATTACTGCTTGACCTCTGATTGAATTACTTTTGTGACTTGTAATCTTACTAATTAACTGCTATGGTAAGTACAATGATATGTAATTTAATTAATCATTTGAAAAATCCTGTCTTCCGTGGTTAGTGTGTTCGAACACCACATCGATCGTCGTATGTTCGAATCCTTGCGAATGGGCCAGGACTTTCGGTGAACGAATTACATTGTGATGAAACCCTAGAATGGTGGTAATGCTTTTTCTATGTCCGCTTAACTAGCTACCATTCCCAAGATAAAAATCTGTCCTTAAACATATACGGGTGTGTTCCGGTAGCTGCAATTGAGAGTTAATCCCTCTAGGTTTAGCGTATTTACCATTTTAAATCACATTGTCATTTAAAATCAGGTGCGATTGTGATAAAACGCTATAATCTACAATGTATAAATGAAGCTAGAAAGATTCTACACGTATGAGATATATAATAACATAACAATCTTGTATAAATGAAGCTTGTATGAATGAATCGCCAAAGGGTATAATTATATTTTCTCCGAGTAAAATTAACTTTCTAATAGATTTATTAAAAGAAAAATCAATCTAAGATTTAGTACTACCGAAGCGAGATTGAAGATTGCATAGTTTCTCATCATGATAATAAATATTAATTTAATTTGCTAGTCCCCAGACGACATCTGTGCAAATTATACGTGTAAATGAGTATACAAATAATAATAGCAATATATGAGTTTCACCAACAGAATAAACATATAGAGACCAAAGTAATATCGGTTTAAAATTTTAACGGTGGAGTATACAATAAAAAGATATCGACATATAAGATATAACTTTAGTGACCTTCAGTTAAAATGATATTATAGGCTAAACTCCAAGACAAACATCATCAGCCTGTAATGAGACCCACTGCAGAGCCATGGGCCTCTTCCAAAGGAAAGTATGGGCATAATAACAACGCCAGCCCTCGACGTATTGGCGATTTTAAACTCTGAGAACTCCACAGTTCTTTATTTTCCCACGTACAGTGGTGGTTCTACAAGAACATTTCTCAGGTTCAGGTTTCCTCACGATATTTTTCTTCACCGTCAACTGATAGTGTTACCATTTTAAATTAGTAAATTCGTTGGTACATGCTTATCCTTCTTCGAACCTTAGGACATCGGATAGATTTTTCCACCGGTTAAACCACTGGACCAACACGACTTACATAAGGACATACGTACCTGATATTAAATAATATTCTAACATGATATAATAAAAAAGCCTGTTTATTCCACTAATTGTTAGTTTGTTGCCCTATTATTGGCATACAATTTAGTAACTCTTCGGGTAAAGACCTCCTAAAGAGAAAGCAACGTCGCAACTCCTTGCAACGTCCATCTAGCTTTTATATGCAATAGACTACAGTTCATCTTTCCATCTTGCTAAACAGGATATAGTATCAAGCTAAACCTAGAAAAGGCACCCACAAGGCTCTCGAGTGCGGTTACAGAGTACATCAATTCTTAAGGATGGTAAATGAACACCAGAAGACATTAGTTTTCTTGTTTCATGTCCTTTCTTGTGTCTGATAATTCCAAAGGGATCATTAAGCTATCTCCGATTAACCTTAATATAAGATCCTCACTTATGAAATTAAACATTTATAGGGGAAAGGAAAAATAAAATTTATGTATTTAACTAATCGAAGTATATACCACTACTATCTATCCACTTTCACCATTTTATAAAGTACGTACTTCTTTTATTCCAAAATTGTGGTAACGACAATCTATAAAATCTTTGAAGGCGGTTTAGACGTTATCAAAAGAAGCGTAAATTTGAATTTGGAAATCTTAACTAAACGTCAGATATTTATGATTAAAGTGGCCAGATCGAGAAAACGACAAATTCATATGTAAGATCCTAATAATACTTTAAGCAACGAATTACCGATAACAATATAATAATTTCGATGACTAAAAAGCGGATGTTTGTGACTAGTTCTATTAAACTATGTCTATATTATTATACATTCTACTAATTTATGTAGCCTTTTATTTGCAACTTAAACTGAGGATAAAGCTTACGGAGTTAAAAAGTAATAAAGACTGATAAATAATATGATATGATAAATAAAAGAACGCAAAAATTAAAATAAAATGTCAGTAAATTCTCTAAGTATCTTACATAAATTTACATTCTCAACAAAAACTGTTACAATTAAAACCTATTTTATCAAAAACTGCTGATTTACAATCTATTAATAACTCATTTTTATTACACAAATAGTATCTCCCAGTTTTACCAAAACACATTATCGAACAACATTAATAATACTTGATCAAATAGCTACCGGCGTATTAATTAATGTCAATTATATTCAACAAATAATATTTGAATGAACAGCACCGAGTCAGTGAACAGAGGAAATTAGCTTAATTTGTGTCACACATAAGTTATTGTATAACGTGCCACGTTATACCTACCATGAATAATAAAATTTACAACCTGTTTATTGATTTTAGTTAACGATGTAATTGTGTTAATAATAACCAGACAGTTGTTTAATTATAATCATTTTCGTATAAATAATTATGACTAAGGCAACAAGCGTTTGGAAATCGGAAACTTGTCAGGGCTCCAACACACAGGCGATGCTACGTAGTTTAAAAACATAAGAAATATTCAAATACAATTTTAGCATTAGTAATATAATTCAGATGGATGTAAATATGAAGTCAGATTTTGTGGGGGTGTCACTCAAGCTGGTAACTCATCTAGGCATATAGTAGCGAAGCCGTTTCATAATTCTATGCATCCAGATCTTTAGCTCCGTGAAGTTCCTCAATAGTCACCAGGCCTAATATGTAAAAAGGACATTTTGATTTAAAAAAATTAGCACTTTCTCGAAATTAAGTACCTACAAATCAACTAACATTAGTAAGGAAGTAAGCATATCTACAGCCAGAAATATAAGTCAAAAACCGAAAACGGTGATTTATTTTTAAACTGTTAACTTTTCTTACAGTCCGATGATTTTTCAGACGAAAGCTTGATTTATTGATTTATGGTAGTCGAGTGAATATTAAAAAAAAAAAACTGTATTTGTATTAGGAATTGTATTATAAATGAAAGCGACTGAAAGTGGACTCTTGACATTTCAATTAGCCGCATTAAAATAGACATATTGTACGGATACCATATTAATAGTTACTTTAAACATTATAATATTTGCGTTTAAAATTAACTGTATGATACATCTAAAAGTCAAAACAAGTCAAGACAACTCATGAACGGTTAGTAATGTCATAGCAATGTTGTCGCACGCGCAGGCACAGACGTAGCTTGATAGCTTGAACACCTTGGCTACAGTGCCGCAATTGTGGTCGTGTGCGAGAGAATTGCTGCTTGTGTCACAACCTTCTCTAACTTTTAATAATTATACCTATTTGTTTATTTAATATATCCTTACACAATCACTAAAGTTAAGTGTAATATTTCTCGCGGCGATAGTGTTATTATGAGGCCAACCATGTTTTTGAGTTATAACATAAGGATGTTATTAATTGATGAGTTTGCAAAGCATTCGTTAAAATTAACCTGTGTTTTTGGCAAAATAATACATAGTGGTGAAAGCGTAATATGATAGGTTTATCTAATGTTGTAAGTGTCTTTCAGTAGCAACATTTCTTCTTCTTCTTCTTTATTTTTTGGCTCCAGCACGGTTTGTGCACAAGCCAGCGTCATGTAACAAGATTTTGCCAAGTAAGTGTCATGTGATAATTTTAATGTTCTAACAAGATGGTGGCTCCCTTGTTAGGACTTTCCATGGAGTTATGTTGGCATCTCAGAACGCATGCTCCGTGGTATTATTTCCTATCCACTTCACTTGTGCATAATAAGCGGACTATACTACGTAAAACACCATCAATATTACAAAATATAGAGTCTAATAACACAAGATTATGAATAAAATATAAAACCATTACATAACAGACTAAGATCCCGCCAAAAACTCCGTAGCAACATTTAAAAGTCGTTTCCACGTTCAAAACATAGTGTACGGCTATGTTAAAATGGTACCGTAAGGCCGCTAAAATGATTATTTTTGACTGGAGCAAATAATATGAAAACGTCAGCATCAATTTCAAGAGAAACTAAAACATAACAACACTCCTGATGGCTGGAATCTACAAAGTGTTAATTCGCTATCTTTTCCTAAAACATAAAGTGTACTTAATAGTTTAGATTAACAATTGAACGAGATAGGTGGCGCTGCTATCTGATTTCTGCATATTTTTTTTATTTTCAAGGCAGGATTGTGTAAGCCGGATCTGCTAGCTTGTACACATAGAATAAAAAGCCAGCTTGAATTTGATTAAATCTGTAAACAAAATGTGCGTGAGGAGTGACGTTTACATTCGTTTGCTTTTAGATTTTTAAGGATATACTCGTATGTGCAGTTTTATGAAGCCATATTGGCTTTCGTTGCTTTGCCGAGCGCCTTTCACTTTACTCCTACTCCACGTTGTAATGCGACATGCAATAGATGGATGAAAAATTTAAGACGATGTAAAAAAAAATCACTTTAAAATCCTTTTTTATTATTCAGTCGCTACTAATAGGTTAATAGACTAAAACATATGCATTCATTTATATGTTTTTTTTTTAATTTCAGTCCTCTGTTGGACATGTTCAATCACCATATATCTATCCTCAGCATTTCGTAACAAAACGCTTTACGTAAGAACTTATCAACCAATTTGATTCTTTGTCGCCAATCCTTACGCATATTATAAATGCGAATATGAGTTTGTTTGCTTGTAACCCTTTTACGCCTGAACTACTGAAGGGATCATCAGGAAATCTTGCATAGACATTGTCAGTGTCACAGAGAAGGGCACAGTGTGCCTCCTATCTAGAATTTTTAATGTTAAGGCATAATCTACATTAAACACGGGCGAAGCAGGGGTCAGAAGCTAGTATACTGTAATTTAAAATGGTAATGTACATATTCCTCATGGCTCATATGTTGATGTGTTGTTATTAGCATTCAAATAAGCCCATCGATATTTTTACTTCACACTTCTCTACTACACGGACGGTCGGTCTTCTCTTCTTTCAGAATTACGGTTTTACGAACACACTTTTTCGAACTGACTACACTGTTGACCTGGCAAGGCCTCTGCAATTTCACCGGACTACTAAGGGGAGCGCTTAAGGCACTCTCCCGATTTTATATAGGCAACCAGCACAAGGGCACAGGGGGCGCCTCGGTTTGGACTGTCACCAAATATACCGAGTCTAACTAAGATAAGCTAAACTAAGCAAACTATTATTTCATATATATATAAATTCGTGAAACATACACGTGTACCAAGCATGTGTGTAAGTGCACGTGTGTGGGGTGATCGGTGTTGAGGACACACAACACAACAATGCATACTGAATTGGTTTGGTGAATCAATTTCCTAGATACGGTTCTTGGTTATTTTCGGCGACATGCTAATGGACTGAGTAATGAAGACGAGCACGTGTTTTGGTATGTCACAGTCGCACGCGTTTCAAAGAACAAATGTGTCGAAACGCACTTCGTAACAGATAATTCAACCGGATCGCACACTTGTATTATAAAATATACTAAATATCGTTAGTTACCTATTACAATCAATAAAATTGGTGATTGGCCTAGCCAGAATAGAGAGCTTGAATAATTGGTTACAGAAACGTGCCTACCTTTTGCATAACTGATAAAAAGAC